>OX451738.1:1436278051-1437626231 GCA_948472305.1 Vicia faba
TAAAGGATCTGCAGGCACAAAATTCACAGTTCCAGCAACTCCTCATGACCTTGGCAAAGGGTCAAGAGGACCTCAAAGTTTTGTTGGAGAAAAATAAAGAGAAAAAGAAAAAGAGACCGGGGGTGGCCACTTTTGGAAGAAGGTTTGAGAGCAATGCTAGGAAGGTTCTTGAGTTCCCCTCAACGTCTGACGAAGGGGCCGGTAAAGGGAAGGGGACTGCTGTGCCTTCTGAATTCGAGGCTGAAGAGGAGGAAGAGGAAGAAGACGAAGACTACTCCGAACAACAGTACCCACCAGCGGATGATAAATATAAGAACCTTGAAGATAGACTGGCAGCTATGGAGTTGCAGAGGGTGCCCGGATTGGATTTTGAAGAACTAGGGCTGGTAGTTGGGATTGTTATCCCTCCCAAATTCAAGGTGCCAACATTTGCCAAGTATGACGGTCTGTCATGCCCAAAGATGCACCTGAGCTCGTATGTCAGAAAAATACAACCCCACTCATCCGATAAAGACCTCTGGGTACACTTTTTCCAAGACAGCTTGTCTGGCACGCAGTTAGACTGGTTTTATCAACTTGAGAGATCAGAGGTTCATAATTGGGAATACTTGGCAGCTGCTTTTCATCGTCAGTATCAATACAATGCTGATTTGGCGCCCACTTGTACTCAGTTACAAAGTATGGGGATGGCTTCCAATGAAGGGTTTAAAGAGTACGCCCATAAGTGGCGTGATCTGGCGGGAAGGTGCAGCCACCGTTATCAGATAGGGAGTTAGTTGACATGTTTCTGGGGACCCTGTCTGGCCCCTTCTTCAATCATCTGATCGGAAGTTCTTCCGCGGGATTTACTGAACTGATTTTGACCGGCGAAAGGGTTGAGGCCGGTATTAAGAGTGGAAAGATTCAAAAGGATGCTTCCGCATCCACGACTGTTAAGAAACCCTTTCCAGCCAAGAAGGAAGCATCTGCTGTGTATTCTCAGAATGGATTGGGAAGAACTGAGCACCGGCAGACTGTAGGGGCTGTGATGATTCTAAACTCGTCAAATGATCAACCTCGTAACAATCAGTCGAGACCTAATCAAAAACGGGTGGAAAGGCCACAACGGCAGTTCACCCGCATCAACATGACGCTCGCTCAGGTACTTCCTCATTTGTTGAAGCTGAATCTGACCAGTTTGAAGGAAGCGCCAAAGAACCCTAACACCTCCTCTCCATACTACCACTCCAATGCCAAGTGTGCTTACCATTCCGACAGTGATGGGCACGATACCAATAATTGCTGGGCGTTTAAGAACAAAATCCAGGATCTGATTGATGCTAAGGAAGTAGAATTTGATGCTCCTGAGAAGCCCAATGTTATATCTGCTCCGATGCCCAAGCACGGCCACAATATTCATGTTGTTATGGAGGACACTCATGTTACTGATGTTGTTGACCTGTTGACGCTGTTACGTGTGATTAAAGAAAATTTGTTGAGAGCCGGGATCTTTCCTGGTTGTGGTAAAGACTGCTATTTTTGTTTGAACATATGAGGTGATTTCCCAATGTTGAAGTCAGGTGTCCAACGCCTGATGAATACCCAAGAGATACTTTTCCAGAAAACCCCTGTTGATACCCTCAATCCTGTTACTCCTGATACTTTTGCTACTTCAACCAACTATATTGCAATCATAACCATTTCCGACAATCCTCCCAAGGCTTGCAAAAGGCTTGTCAGGATTACACCCAACTCTGAATATGTACCATTAAAGATCACCATGTCGGGACCTGTCCCGTACCAATCCAGCAAAACGATACCATGGAACTATGGGGGAGAAATCTTCTACCATGGTAACAAACAAATTGAGACAGTCCAAGAGATTTCTGAAGAAAAAAACCCTGATGTAGGGAACATCGCGGGTACAAGAAAGATAACCCGCAGTGGCCGAATCTTTTCTCTGGAGATTGCTCCCCCCCGAGCAGTTTTCAGACCCTTGAAAGCTTCTGCACCTGTTGGACCATCTGTGCAAGGCCCAGTGATTGAAGAACTGGATACTCCTGTAGTAAGACCATCTGCTGAAACTACCGACAAGGGTAAGGGGATACTGGAAGTGCTTGTCAGGACGAAGGCTCATGCTGTGGTTATCCCCGAAACCACTCAGAAAGAAATGGACGAAATCTTGAAAATAATCAGAAAAAGTGACTACGACGTTGTGGAACAGTTAGGGCAGACCCCTTCTAAAATTTCAATGTTGGCTCTTCTACTCTGTTCTGAGGCCCATGCTAAGGCCCTAATCAAATTCTTGAAGGCGGCACATGTACCCCAAGAGACTTCGGCTGACCAGTTTCAGGAATGTGTGGCCAGTCTTACTGCTGATAATGGCCTTGGCTTTTCCGATGCTGACTTAACTCCCAAAGGAAGGAAACACAATGACGCGTTACATGTTTCAGTTGAATGTCGGGGAACCACTCTCACCCATGTCTTAGTTGATACTGGTTCTTCCTTGAACGTGCTGCCAAATAAATCCTTAGACCGTTTGAACTGTGAAGGACTGACTTTCAAACCCAGTAACATCGTTGTTAGGGCTTTTGATGGTTCCAAGAGAATGGTTCATGGAGAGGTTGACATTCCTATCAAAGTAGGAACAGAAGTTTTCAACTCCACCTTCTACGTGATGGACATTCGTCCGTCATATTCGTGTTTGCTAGGAAGACCGTGGATCCATTATGCCGGGGCAGTTACCTCCTCTTTGCACCAGATGCTGAAATATCCTGTTAAGGGTAAGATTATAACGGTGCACGGCGAGGAAGAGTACATGATAAGCCACCTCAACTCCTTCCTTTATGTGGAGCTGGATGGCGAGTTCATCGAAACGCCTTTCCAGCATTTTGAGGAAGTTTCTCCCGAGGTAGCAGTTGTGAAGACAATGGTTGAGGTGCCTATCGTTTCCAAGCATGTATCTAGGATGGCATCTCTCAAGGACGCAGATGTGGTGATCAAAGAAGGGAAGAGTACAGTATGGGGACAATTTCCTGACTTTCCCCGTAAGACAGACAAGTTTGGGTTGGGGTTTACTGCTGCAGGACAAAAGGCTATGCGTCGCTCCAAGGTAGGAGGACCACCCGTCAAGATCTCACACCATGGAATCAATGCTATAGAAGATGAAGATGAAGAGAGCCACTTTGAAGATTGGATCTTTCCGACCATCGAAGGGGGTTTGAGCAACTGGGAAGCAAAGGATTTTGTTCCCATCACCTTTATCAACCAGTAATTTTATCTTTGAACAATTTCCCATTTTTATGGTCTGTAATAACTAAAACAATTCGCACACTATTTTCGCCTCATGCCTTGCCCGGGGCATGTAGGTCCATTTGTAAGGGTTTGATTTTCTTCATAATCATATGCCATGTTTTAATGAATCATTGGACGTTTTTCATCTATAAACTATTGTGTTCATTTTCTTTCCTTTTGCATTTTTTGTTTAAGGATGGCTATCCCTTACACACACCCACACTCACAAATGCAGGTACTCATCCACTCCGGATTCCATGGGCAACTGTTCTGTTTCAGCCTTCGATGACTCTGAGGATTTGGTCAATCACGCTGAGTACGAAGTTGACGAAGATTGTGAAGTGTCGGGAGAGTTATCCAGACTTCTACAACAAGAAGAGAGGGCCATTCTCCCTCATGAAGAGTTGCTAGAAACCATCAACTTGGGGACAGAGGAAGACATGAAGGAAGTAAAAGTGGGTGCCAACCTAGAACCAAATGTCAAGAAGCACTTAGTGCAATTTTTGAATGATTATGTTGAAATCTTCGCCTGGTCTTATGAAGACATGCCAGGATTAGACACAGATATCGTGGTTAACCGTCTCCCTACAAGAGAAGATTGTCCACCGATCAAGCAAAAGGTTCGCCGAATGAGGCCTGACATGTCTGAGAAAATCAAGGCTGAAGTAATGAAGCAATTCAACGCTGGCTTTCTGGCTGTTACCTCCTATCCATAATGGGTTGCTAACATCGTGTCCGTACCTAAGAAAGACGGCAAAGTCAGAATGTGTGTGGACTATCGGAATTTGAACAGGGCTAGCCCCAAAGATGATTTTCCGCTACCGCATATCGACATTTTGGTTGACAATACAACTCAGCACAAGGTGTTTTCCTTCATGGATGGATTCTCGGGATACAACCAAGTCAAAATGGCCCCTGAAGACATGGAGAAAACTACCTTTGTCACGCAATGGGGTACCTTCTGCTACAAAGTGATGTCGTTCGGACTGAAGAACGCAGGGGCAACCTATCAACGCGCCATGGTAGCTTTGTTTCATGATATGATACATCATGAGATCGAAGTTTATGTAGACGACATGATAGCTCGATCACAGACAGAAGAGGAACACGTTGGCCATTTGCAAAAGCTGTTTGCCAGGTTGTAGGAGTATAAACTAAGACTGAACCCAAGCAAGTGCACTTTTGGAGTTAGGTCTGGTAAACTTTTGGGATTTATTGTCAGCAACAAAGGCATTGAGGTTGATCCAGCTAAAGTAAAGGCTATACAAGAAATGCCTACCCCCGTACTAAAAAGGAGGTTAGAGGATTCTTGGGACGCTTAAACTATATCGCGAGGTTCATCTCTCACCTGACATCTACCTGTGAGCCAATTTTCAAACTGTTGAAAAAAGATCAGGTAGTTGAATGGAACAATGATTGTCAAGTTGCTTTTGATAAAATCAAGGAGTATTTACTAGAACCTCCTATTCTGATGCCACCCGTCGAAGGAAGGCCATTAATCATGTATCTGACTGTTTTGGATAATTCAATGGGGTGCGTGTTGGGCCAACATGACGAGTTTGGCCGAAAAGAGCATGCCATTTATTACCTTAGCAAAAAGTTTACCGACTGTGAGACTCGCTACTCACTGCTCGAGAAAACTTGTTGCGCTTTGGTATGGGCTGCTCGCCGGCTAAGGGAGTATATGTTGACTCACACCACTTTGCTGATTTCCAAAATGGATCCGATCAAGTATATCTTCGAGAAGCCTGCTTTATCTGGAAGAATCGCTAGATGGCAAATGATCCTGACAGAGTATGATATCCAGTATACTACCCAAAAAGCTATAAAGGGGAGTGTACTAGCTGACCATCTAGCTCATCAAGCCGTCGAAGATTACCAGTCTATGAGATTCGACTCCCCTGACGAGGACATCATGACTTTGGACAACATCGAAAGTAACGGACCATATGACGGACCTGAACAAGGATCCCGATGGACCCTGTACTTTGATGGTGCTTCAAATGCACTTGGCAACGGTATCGGCGCGGTACTTATCTCTCCAGAAGGTTGCCATACACCCTTCAATTCCCGACTTTGTTTCAGTTGTACCAATAACATGGCCGAATATGAAGCTTGCATCTTTAGTCTCAAGGCTGCTATAGACTTGGGAATCAAATCTTTGGTCGTATTTGGGGACTCGGCTTTGGTTATCAGTCAAGTCAAAGGAGAGTGGGACACTAAACATCCTAATCTTATCCCATACAAAGAACATGTCCTGACGTTGTTGCCTCATTTCGAGCAGATTACTTTCGAGCACTTCCCGCAAGAAGAAAATTAGCTAGCAGATGCTCTGGCTACAATGTCTTCCATGTTTAAACTCAACTGGGATAACGAGGCTCCCCAAATTACCATCGAGCGAATGGACGAACCTGCGCACTGTCATGAGATTAATACCGAAGAAGTAGTGGAACAACCCTGGTTTCATGAAATCAAAAGGTATCTCCAGACTCGAGAATACCCTGAGAGAGCTTCCGTCAATGACAAAAAGTTCTTAAGGAGATTTGATGCCAAGTTCTTCCTAAGCAATGGCATCCTTTATAAGCGCAGCCATGATTGTGTTCTCCTTCGTTGTGTGGACAAAGTTGAAGCAGAGTTGATCATGGCTGAGATACATAGTGGCACATTTGGCATCCACTTGAGCGGACATACGATGGCTAAAAAGATTCTAAGGGCAGGCTACTACTGGTCTACCATGGAAGTTGATTGTCACCAACATTCCCGTACTTGCCACAAGTGCCAAGTCTATGCTGACAAGGTACATATTCCTCATGTTCCTCTCAACATTCTGACAGCTCCTTGGCCATTCGCAATGTAGGGCATTGACATGATTGGAGAGATCAAGCCCACGGCATCCAATGGACATCGCTTCATCCTGGTGGCTATTGATTACTTCAACAAATGGGTCGAGGCAGCTTCCTTTGCCTCCGTTACAAAGAATGTGGTTGCCCGCTTCATCAAGAAGAATCTTATATGTCAGTACAGTGTCCCCGACAGGATCATCACAGACAACGGTACGAATTTGAAAAATACTATGATCACCGCTCTATGCGAGCAGTTCAAGATTTATCATCATAATTCATCTCCCTACCGACCGAAGATGAACGGTGCTGTTGAAGCCGCGAACAAAAATATCAAGAAGATCATTCAAAAGATGACAGTCACCTACAAAGACTGGCATGAGATGTTACCATTTGCTCTACATGGATACCGTACCACGGCATGTACTTCAACAGGGGCAACCCCATTTTCTTTAGTATATGGCATGGAAGCTGTGCTACCCATGGAAGTTCAGATTCCTTCCTTAAGGATTATGAAGGACGCTGGTTTGAGTAAAGACGATTGGATTCAGACCTGTCTTGATCAACTTAATTTGATCGACGAGAAGCGACTTACTGCTGTTTGTCATGGTCAGACGTATCAAAAATGAATGATCAAGGCTTTCAACACAAAGGTTAGGCATCAAGTATATCAAGTCGGAGATCTTGTAATCAAGCGGATCATCTTGCCGCAAAGTGATCCCAGGGGCAAGTGGACTCCTACTTACGAAGGACCATTTATGATCAAGAGCATCTTCTCTGGTGGGGCCATGATTCTGACCACCATGGACGGCGACGACTTGCCGCACCATGCGAACGCAGACATAGTCAAAAGATACTACGCATAAAACGACCCGACAAGTCGAAAACCCGAAAGGGCAACTTGGAAAAAAATGGGCATCCCGATGAATCGAAAACCCGAAAGGGCGGTTCAGGAAAAAATTAGGGATAAAACAAAAAAATCTGTACACCCGGCAAGTTGAAAACCCGAAAGGGCGGCTTGGGCAAAAAAGGGTTTCCTGGTGGATCGAAAACCCGAAAGGGCGGTCCAGGCAAAAGTTAGGGAATTAAAGCGTATGACTATGTCTCATTGGATCACTTTAAGAACAATCTCTTCACCAACAAGCACCAGGCTTCTGATCAATCCAGTCATCAGCGGGCGAAGCAGCGAATGGACAAGAGATTCAGAGTTTTGAAAGGCTATAGCAGAATGGGAATCCCATGGAATTGTTACACATAGCCATCTTTCTTTTGTATAAAATTTTTCAATTTTTACGACAACATTCTCTTACTAGGATGTCTGTCTCCTTTGTACAAAAATACTCACAAAAGTTAATACAAAAATACTTCAAAGTGCAGAAATTTGCTTGCCTTTCTTTTCTTTTTCTTTCACTTATGTTTTATTTGAAAACGTCCAATGTTTTGTTAAATAGGCATATGCATTTGAATATAATCACTACTTACAAATAAAACGAAATTGAAAAAGGATAATTACTGATAGTTTGAAGGAGTATGAAGAAATCTTTATGCCATTCCAGAAGAAATCCCCTACGATACATCATTCAGATCCTCAACAAGGAAAAATTTGGAGTATATTTCCCCAGCGAGGTTAAGCTTCAAGATCTGCAGCGGAGCCAGAATAGTGAACATTTCCCCCACAGTTATCTCCCAGCAAGATCGAAGATTCTCGGTCTCATTTCTCCAACTAGAAGCCTCCTAGGTTTTAACTCCCCAGTAGAGATTTTCAGAGTTTTCCCTATATCCCAGGAAAGTCATGAAGGATTCTCATTCCCTGCAGAAGTCGTCAAAGGCCTTGTTAATCCCCACAAATCGTCGAGGATTTTTTAATCTCCAGCAGTGGTCCCAGGATTTCTCATTCTCAACAATAAAATATCTTTAATCCCCAAGCAGTCAGCAAGGATTTCTCATCTTCAATATTCAAAGATTTTTGGAATCCCCAGCATCGGTCAAGGATTTACTTTCCCCGACAGCAGTCAAAGATTTCCTTACCTCCAGTTATCAAGGATTTATTTTCCTCAACAAAATAGATACTCAGCTTGCATGCACATCCATTACATTCATATATCATAAACATGGATGAAATACAGTTCATTGCATCATACATATCATGCAACATAACTTTGTGTTTCAGCTAACATTTTACCCATTTCAGGATAAGATTAAAAGGCTTTTGTTAACAATTATTCGGATACAGTACGGATACACCCCACACACGGCGGTCATTCTATTACTCATTCAAAACTTCAAGTCAAAATACAGTATGGATACACCCCAGACGCGGCGGTCATTCTACTACTCATTCATACTTCAGCAATCAGATACAGACTAGATATGCTCTAGACACGGCTGCCATTCTATCTCTCATTCAGATTCAACTATCAACTACAAGTTCAGATATGCTCCAAACAAGGATGTCGTTCTGACCTTTACGCCAGCAGTTTGATCCCCCCAATGCAGTCGCCACAGAGGTCTTTCTGTCACTTATTCAGATCCCCGTTACAGTACGGATACACCCTAGACACGGCGGTCATTCTACTACTCATACAGATCTCAACTTCAGATACAGTCCAGATATGCTCCAGACACGGTTGCCATTCTGTCACTCATTCATAGTTTATCCCCAGCACACAATTGCTCCATACGCAGATGTCTCTCTATTTCCTAGATACAACACAAATACACTCCAGACACGGCAGTCATTCTGATATCCATTCAAAATTCAAATACAGTTACAGCTCATATACGCACCAGACACGGACGCCATTCTTTTGCTCATACAAACTCAGTCTCCAGATGTAGTTCAATGGCATTCCAGACACGGATACCGTTTTGATGCTCATTCTTCTAACCTACAACATTGCAATTCAACAAATATTCTTGGATGGCATCTGTAAGCCCATCTCCATCAAGATTCTACCATCTCCAAATGGCATCTTTAAGCCCATTCCCGCATCTATGTTTTGACGAGTGCAAATTTACGGGCACTCTAGTGTCCAATCTTCTTTTACCTTCAAGTCGCGAAAGGAAAACTTGCCAATCTAACTCTTCAGGTTCAAGAAGATTGAATAAGGGAAACTGTTGTACCCCAAAATTTTCCCTCTCATTTCATCAACATTTCTCATCACAAGACTCTTGGAACTCAAGATCAAGCTAGGGTTTGCTCTGCTCAAGACACCTCCTTGCACTGTTGACCTAAATTAGGGTTTGAGTTTGCACAGGGATATTTTGACCTACAATGCCCAAAGTAACTTTCATACTTCATGTTGGAATCACAAGTTTATCCATACCAAGTTTCAAGCCTTGATTCAAATTTTTGCCCAGTCAATTGGACAGTTGACCTAGAAATCAGCTGTATTGGGGAAAAAGTCAATTGTGGCCAATTGACAGTCAAACCTCATGAAATTTGACCCACATCAACATTATGAACTCATATGAATCATTTCATCAAGTTTGGATCATAATTCCACAAGAAATTTGATCAAATCACCAAAAGGGCAAAATGGTCATTTTTAGGGTTTTGACTGCACAAAGGCAATTTTTGACTGTTTGACCTAACCAATGGCAAATCAAGCTCACACATGGACTCAAGAACTCAATGACATTGTCTTGACCCATTCAACAAGTTCAAAAGATCTCAAATGCATAGGATTGACAGATGAATTTTTCAGTCAACTGATCAAAATTTGACTGTATACTGAAAAGTCAAACTTTGACTTTTTGGTCAAAATCAAGTACCAAGAGTTATTTTTCATCAAGACGTGTCAAATTATGAAACTTTTTCATCAAGAAACCCAAAAATGAAAATTAGGGTTTAAAATGGAAAAATTTCATAACTTCGAAATTTTCTAAGTTATAAAATTTTCTTATTTTTTCCTAACTTTGTCCCATTGTTTCACCAAGATGCAAATGGATTCAAACAAAACTTGCAACATGAAAGTTGTAGTCCATCACAAAATCTAAAACTTTGATTGATAAAGTTTTCTCAAAATAAGCTTGTATCTCAAGTTATGATTTTTGGAACAAGGGTACCTAAAACTTTTAACTTAGAGAAAAATTGCCCTAATCTAGGCAGGATTTTGACCCATCTTCTTGGCCACTTTTCACATAGTTACACTTGGAGTTTCAAGTTGCATTTCAAAGATGGATTATATTACATGTTCCAAGCTTTCCAAATTGTCCAAGAACTCCTTAAACACCCTTGTGGTTAGAGATAATCGAATGCTTGAAGTTGGCAAAAACTCACTTTTGTCCATGGCCAATACATGTTCATATAAACTTGCATTTTCAAATCAGCATGTTTGGTACTAGCTTGCAGGCCTCAAAACCAATTTATACTCCATAATTTAATGCATAACCATTGAGTTAAGGTATTATCTTGTTCATTTGGACATTGCATACAAGATTAATCCCTATTTGGAAAAAGGTAAAATGCCATTTTTGTAAAGTTGCGCTTTATGTCAAAACAAAATCCTTGAGGCATGGGGCCAGATCTTTGAGGCAAGATCAAATCTAATAATTCCAGTAACCAAGAGCAAAAGGTGCAGCATGATATATGACTTGTACAGGCCTGCATTGGACAGACACACACTCTTGCTTCAAGTAGAAGAAACTTTCAAAATACAAGCCATCTCTCACATCTGAAGAAACTAACTTACACAAACATTGTAAACAAGTTCCATACCTCCCAACAAGCCAGAAACACGACCCTTTCATCACTCAAACCTCCTCATACTCAAATTCCCCATTTTCTTGCAAAACAGAGTCAGTTCTGCAAACTTCAAGCCATAATCAAATTCCATCGTGCGTTTTGTCCAAAGATACTTCAACCACCTTCCAACCAACATACCTAAGCTATCCAGATCATCCATTGCTAGCTGTAACACCATTAACACACATTGCCATTTTTGTTTCAAAGCTTTGCAGGTTGAGATCTGTGGCACGATTCAAGCTGTTTCAAAACAAACCAAGCATTGGAAAAGCTTCCTTGGACCTCAGGCAAGCTCAAAAGAAGCTCAAGCACCCTTGAAAGTTGCTGCATTGTCTAGCTCGAAGTCAACTGAAACAGGTATTTCATGGACTTCTATCTCTCTATTGAGGAATAGTTAGGCTTAGGTTTGTGAATGAAATATGTTGTACTCATAGCCCCGAAGCCATACATATGCTTAGTTTTCATTTATATTAATCGTGCTAGGAGAATTTCACTCATGAACTTTCTGAAAAAACTAGGTTAGAAATTAGGGCCAGAGAAATTCTCTCAGGTCTTTGAGAGTTAGCTTAAGTTTTTTACATATTTGGATTCATTGTTTGATGCTCTACAAGTTTCGTGTTATGAGTTATGTCAAAAAATCAAAGAATCGGGAGATAGCATTTTCTGTACAAAGCGCGTGCAGGTCTGTTCAAAGGAAGAAGAAGAAGTAGATTCTGGGCTGGGCCTGGTTTCCTTTGCTTTTGATACCCCATTTTTCAGTTTACACCCCCTTTGCCCATTTATTTGAATATTTATCATTTTGACATTTTTATTTTTTATTCTGAGTTTATTATTTTTTGTCCACATAATAAAAATGCCAAAAAATTATTTTCTATATTTTTCATTTTTTTTTTATTTTACTAGTATAAACATGTAAATAATCTATTTTCTTTTTATTAAAACTCAAAAATAATATAAAAAAATATACTTATCTTCATTTATTATTTTTATTTACACTTGAAAATACTTTCTTGAAATATACATATTTTTGTAAATAATTAATTTTTATTTTTATATATTTAATATGTTTAATATATATATATATATATATATATATATATATATATATATATATATATATATATATATATATATATATATATATATATATATATATATATATATATATATATATATATATATATATATATATATATATATATATATATATATATACACTTATATATTTTATTTAATTAAATAATTAGGACAAAAATATAAAAAAAGGAATACATTTTCATTTTTATTAATATTTTACACTAAAAATATCATTTTTATAATATACTTTTATTTTTTGTATAAATTAATATATTATTGTATATAGTTAATAAATAATACTATTTATTTAAGAATTAGGGTTTTTGCCCTAAATATCAAAATAATTAAAATTTGCTTTCTTTTTTATTTTATTATTTTTACTTCACATTGAAATATACTTTTTACATAAATAAAAATCTTTTTTGCATAATACATTTTATTTGATATTTATTTAATTATATTTATTTAAATATGATAGTATGCCTTGTACATTCAATTTGGTTGTAATAACTTAGAATTTAATTTCTTGTCAAATACCCCCAATTCAAATTTGTACCCCCTCCCTATATCATGTTGTAATAGTGTAGCATTTAAATTCTCGCACATTTAAAAGCTTCCAATTATGCCATGTTAGACCTAGGGTTTGTATGCAAATAAAATCAACAACTAGCTTGACCTAATCTAAGATAAACATGCATGAAAAACAAACACAATGCACACTTTCACCCCCTAGGGTTTCAATCCACTTGTTGCCTTCAAAAATGGGCCATGGTGGCATGTCAAGTGCTTTGGCAAAACAAAAACAAAAACAAAGATCATAGTCCCTCGATGACGCTATCTGAGTTGCCTAAACAAAATGATCAAGTCCCTCAAGAAAATTGCCAAAAATACTTGACACCATTGCTATCATGGTCTATACGATGACCCGCGCCTGTCCCTTTAACATCCTAACACAAGGTTGTTCACCAAATACAATGGTGAAACAACACTGTTAAAAGGGTTAAAAACATAAGAAAGATCTTTGAGTAAAATAGGGTAGACAACTCTTAGTTATTTGATCAAAGCTTGCAAAAAACATCTTTGCTATCTTCAAAACCCACTTCACAACACAATTTCAAAACCCTACTTACAAACATTGGAAACTTTTCAAAATACAAAAACATCTTTGTATACATTCAAACAAGAATCATTACAAAGGTTGCCACAACAATGGCCTCTTTTCAAAACATCTTTCAAAACCACACACAAAGCACCCTTTTAAACAATTGAAAATGCAAAGCAAGTGATCTAAGCAGGTAACTAAGAGCCCATGGATAACCATGGATAGAAAGGGTGCTAATACCTTCCCTTTCTATAATCTACTCCCTGAACCCAAGAAAACATCTCAAAGGTCTTTCTTGTGCTTTTTGACCTTTCCTTAGGATAAAATAAAAAGTCGATGGCGACTCTTGCTAAACTGAAACATTTGCGAGCACAAACGCAAAATCCCAAGTCAGTTCTCGCACCGTATCACAGACAGGTTCGAGAGTGCTGATAGCAATCTGCTTCCATTGTAGACCAATAATAGCCTGCCCGTAGGATTTTCTTCGCCATTGTATGCCCACTGGAGTGGATGCCAAAAGTACCTTCATGTAATTCAGCCATGATCTTTTCAGCCTCAATCTTATCCACACACCGAAGTAGAATAGAGTCATGATTATGTTTGTACAGAATGCCATTACTCAGGAAGAACTTAGCAGAGAATATCCTTAAGAACTTCTTATCATTTATTGAAGCTCCTTCTGGATATTCTTGAGCCTCGAGATACCTCTTGACTTCATGAAACCAAGGCTGGTCCACTACCTCTTCAGTATTAATCTCGTGACAGTGTGCTGGTTGATCCATTCATTCGATGGTGATCTGGGGAGCCTCGTTATCCCAATTAAGTTTAAACATAGATGACATTGTGGCTAGAGCGTCTGCTAGCTGATTTTCTTCTTGCGGGAAATGCTCGAAGGTAATCTTCTCAAAATATGGTAGCAATGTCAAAACATGTTCTTTGTAAGGGATAAGGTTTGGGTGCTTAGTGTCCCATTCCCCTTTGATCTAACTGATGACCATAGCTGAATCTCCAAACACATCTAAATATTTGATTCCCAAGTTTATGGCGGCTCTGAGACCAAAGATGCATGCTTCCTACTCCGCCATGTTGTTAGTACAATTGAAGCAAAGTCTGGCGGTAAAAGGAGTATGACACCCTTCCGGAGATATGAGTACAGCACTGATACCATTAGCAAATGCATTGGATGCCCCATCAAAGAACATGGTCCATCGGGATCCTTGTTCAGGTCTGTCATATGGCCTGATTTCTTCACATTTGTCTAATGTCATGATGTCTTCATCTGGGAATTCAAACTTCATGGACTGATAGTCTTCTACAGCTTGATGAGCAAGATGATCAGCTAGCACACTGCCCTTTATAGCTTTCTGGGTAGTATACTGTATGTCATATTCTGTCAGGATCATCTGCCATCTAGCTATTCTCCCAGACAGAGCAGGCTTTTCGAAGATGTACTTTATCGGATCCATCTTAGATATCAACAAAGTAGTATGAGTCAGCATATACTGTCTTAGCCGACGAGCAACCCATGCCAGAGCGCAACAAGTTTTCTCAAGCAGTGAATATTTGGTTTCACAGTCGGTAAACTTTTTGCTCAGGTAATAAATAGCATGCTCTTTTCGATCAGACTCGTCATGCTGCCCCAATACACACCCCATTGAGTTTTCTAAAATGGTCAGATACATGATCAGTGGTCTTCCCTCGACTGGTGGCATTAACACAGGAGGCTCTTGTAAATACTCTTTGATTTTGTCAAAAGAAACCTGGCACTCATCATTCCATTTAACTACTTGATCTTTCTTCAACAGCTTGAAGATTGGCTCACAAGTAGCTGTTAGGTGAGAAATGAATCTGGAAATATAGTTCAAGCGTCCCAAGAATCCTCTGACTTCCTTCTCAGTACGAGGAGCAGGCATCTCTTATATTGCTTTAACTTTGGTAGGATCGACCTTAATACCTTTGTTGCTGAAGACAAAGCCTAGGAGTTTACCGGGCCGTACTCCGAATGTGCACTTGTTTGGATTCAACCTCAGCTTGTACTTCTTTAGTCTCTCAAAAAGCTTTTGTAGGTGATCCAAGTTCTCTTCTTCTGTTTATGATCGGGCTATCATATTGTCTATATAGACCTCTATTTCATGATGTATCATGTCGTGAAATAAGGCTACCATGGAGCGCTGATAGGTTGCCCCAGTATTTTTCAATCCGAATGGCATCACCTTGTAGCAGAATGTGCCCCACTGTGTGACAAATGTTGTTTTCTCCATGTCCTCATGTGCCATTTTGATTTGGTTGTATCCTGAGAATCCGTCAATGAAGGAAAACACTTTATGTTGGGCCGTATTGTCAACCAGGATATCAATGTGGGGAAGTGGAAAATCATCTTTAGGGCTTGCCCTATTCAAATCTCTATAGTCCATACACATTCATACTTTGCCATCTTTTTTAGGTACGGGAACAATGTTGGCAACCCATTGAGGATAGGAAGTGATGGCCAAGAATCCAGCATTGAATTGTTTCATGACCTCCACTTTGATCTTCTCTGACATATTAGGTCTCATGCGGCGAACTTTTTGTTTTACTGGCGGACAGTCTCCTCTTGTAGGGAGACGATGTATCACGATGTCTGTATCAAGTCCTGCATGTCTTCATATGACCAGGCAAAGATCTCAACATAATCATGCAACAGCTGAATCAGACGCTCCTTGACACTAGGATCTAGATTGGTACCCACCTTGACTTCTTTCTTATCCTCCTCGGTACCCAAGTTGATTGTATCCACAGGTTCCTCATGAGGTTGAATGGTTCTTTCCTCTTATTGTAGTAGTCAGGCCAGTTCTCATGGTACTTCACTATCTTCCTCACCTTCGTCTTCGGCTTGGTAGATTAGATCCTCAGAGTTACAAAAGGCCATAGCAGTATCACTACCCATGGGATCCGGAATGGAGGGGTACCTGCATTTGTGGGTGTGGGTGTGCGTAAGGGTATAGCCATCCTTAAAAATAAAATGTAAAAGAAAAACAATGAGCATAAAAGTTTGTATGTGAAAAACGTCCATGATTCATTGAATGTCATATGAAGATGAAATAAAAACCCTTACAAATGGACCATTGTGCCTCGGGCAAGACACAAGGTTTTAAATGTGCGAATTGTTTTCAAATATTACAAGTCCAACAAAAATGTAAAGATAAATTACTGAGGGATGAAAGTTATTGGGACAAAGTCTCTGGCCTCCCAATTGTGAAGTCCTCCGTTGACAGTTGGAAATATCCAATCCTCCAAGCTGCAATCCTCTTCACCATCTTCCACCGCATTGACCTCTCGGTTGCTAATCTTCAAGGGTGGCCCTCCAGCACGGGCACGGCATACAGCCTTCTGAGCACTTGAAGCGAACCCTAAGCCAAACATGCCAGATTTATACGGAATATCCGGAAGTTGCCCCCAGATGGTGCATCCACCCTCCTCTACTACTGCCTTGGCGTCCTTCAGAGATGACATCCGGAGTGGAGGTCTTGTAATCTTAGGAATCTGGGACACAGTCTTGGTCACTGCTACCTCTTGGGGGACTTTTTCGAAATGTTGAAAAGGAGTTTCAATGAACTCGCCATCCAATTCCACATACCTGAAGGAATTTAGGTGGCTAATCATATATTCTTCCTCTCTGTGGACAGTGATAATCTTTCCCTGGACTGGATATTTCAGCATTTGGTGCAGTGTAGAGGTGACAGCACCGGCATTATGGATCCACGGTCATCCCAGCATACAGGAGTAAGAGGGACGGATGTCCATTACATAGAAGGTTGAGTTGAAAGTTTGAGTCCCAACCTTTATGGGGATATCCACCTCCCTGTGCACCATCCTCTTTGAGCCATCAAATGCCCTTACGACTATGCTATTGGGTTTCAACGCCAGTCCTTCGCAGTCCAGTCTGTCAAGAGCTTTCTTCGGTAAAACATTCAAAGATGAGCCAGTGTCCACCAAGACATGGGCCAGAGTTGTGCCTCTACATTCCATAGAGACATGCAGTGCATCGTTGTGCTTTCTTCCCCTTGGTGTCAGATCAGCATCTGAGAAACCTAGGTTGTTATCTGTCGTCAAACTGGCCACGCAATCTTGAAATTGGTCAACAGATGTCTCTTGAGGCACATGGGCTGCCTTTAAGAACTTTACCAGCGCTTTCACATGTACCTCGGAACACAGTAACAATGTCAGCAAGGATATCTTGGAGGGAGTTTTCCCCAACTGTTCAACTACGTCGTAGTCGCTCCTCTTTATTATTTTCAGGATCTCCTTCATTTTCTTCTTGGAGGCTTCAGGGATAGTCAGGGATTGAGCCTTCTTCCGGACAGGCTCTTCTTGAATACTTTTTCCTCGAGTTTCAGCAGTAGGAGTGTTAGTAGGAATGATAGCATGGGTTATATCGTCTTCGTCAATAGGAGCACTTGCAGAGATGATTATTGGTACGGAAGTAACCTTTAGAACAACCACGGGTCCAAAAACTGCCTTTGGGGGGGAAATTTCTGGAGAGAAGATTCTACCGCTTCGGGTAATCTTACTGGTTCCGGCAATATTGCTAATGTCAGAGTCTTCTTCTTCGGAGTTGATCTCTTCGGCGGCCAGCCCATCTTGTTTGATGCCATGGTAGTAGATGTCCCCACCGTGATTCCATGGCACAGTTTTGTCTGATTCATATGGGACTGGCCCAGGCATTGTGATTATAAAAGGAGTAGTTTTTGGAGCTGATGTAATTCTAACGGGTCTTTTGGGGACCTTGGAAGAATTGGCAGATATGGTGATGATTGAAACGTCTTCAACAGGAACAGGTGAAATAGGAGTACTTTCAAACAGAATCTCTTTGTTGTCTATCAAGCGTTGAATGCCTGTTTTCAACAAAGGGCGAACAGTTGGTGAGGATAAACAGAGGTGGCAGTCTTCATTATAACCCGGGAATACACCGGCTTTCAACAAGTTTATCTTGATGATTGGGAGTGGAGTCAAGAGTTTATCAACTGTGGTAACAAACAAATCTTCTTCAATAGCATTGGTGTTGTGACCATGCCTATGCATAGGAGCGGAAATGACGTTTGGCTTCTCGGGCGCATCAAACTCAATCTCTTTTGCCTCTATAAGGTCTTGAATTTTGTTTTTCAAGGCCCAACAGTTGTTAGTGTCGTGACCCGGACTTTCGGAATGATATGCGCAATGGGCATTTGGGTGATAATGAGGGGACGCTGTGTTGGGGTTCTTTGGAGCTTCTTTTAAAGTTGCCAAATTGGATTTCAGAAGATGTGGTAAAACCTGGGCTAGAGTCATATTGATTCTGGTGAATTGTCGGACTGGACTCTCCATCCACGATTGATTACTTCTTGGTTGATCAGATGTAGGCTTTGGGATCATGGCAGCCCCTACCATTGGTCGGCGCTCGGCTCTCCCTTAGTTCCTTTATGGATATACAGCAGCTACTTCTTTCTTCCCAATGAAAGGCTTCCTCGCAGTTGTAGAGGCAGATGAATCCTTCTGAATCTTTCCACTTTTTATGCCTGCTTCCACCCTTTCTCTGGTCAATATTAACTCAGTAAATTCGGCAGATGAGCTTCCAATTAAATGGTTGAAGAAAGGGCCCGATAGAGTGCCTAAGAACATGTCCACCAACTCCCTTTCAGACAGAGGGGGTTGAACTCTCCCAGCTAGATCTCTCCATTTCTACGCGTAATCCTTGAAACCCTCATTGGAAGCCATAGTCATACTCTGAAGTTGAGTACGGGTAGGCGCCAAATCAGCATTATATTGATATTGCTTATAGAAAGCTATGGCAAGATCTTCCCAATTATGGATGTTGGCCCTTTCCAGTTGGTAAAACCAGTCGAGTTGTGTTCCAGAAAGGCTATCTTGGAAAAAATGCACCCACAAGTCTTTATCAGCGGAGTGTGGCTGGATTTTTCTCACATATGATCGGAGGTGCATCTTAGGACATGACACCCCATCATATTTTGCAAACAAAGGCACTTTGAATTTCGGGGGAATCACGATCCCCGACACTAGTCCCAATTCTTCAAAGTCTAGACCTGACACCTTTTGTATTTCCATAGCGCTCAAACGCTCTTCAAGATGTATGTACTTATCATCAGCTAGAGGATACTATTCCTCAGAGTAGTCTTCCTCCTCTTCAAATTCTGACGGAACCGTTGTTTCCTTTCCTTTCCCCTTTCCTTCAGCGGATGTTGTTGCGAAATTCAAGGTTCTTCTAGTCTGTCCCTGAAACCTTCTCCCCATGTTTAAAACCCCAGTGACCTTCTTTGTTTTCTTTTTTCTTTCCTCAGCCAGCAGAGTCTTCAACTCCTCTTGGCCCTTGGCTAGGGTCATGAGTAACTGTTGAAATTGCGTGTTTTGAGCTTGGAGATCTTTGATTGTCTGTTCGAGATCCATCTTACTGAAATAAACAGTAGAGAGATGAGGAAACTCGTTGCAAAAGACCTGTTTATGTTATGATGAATGATATGTGCATATGCAATGTTTTCAAGGTTTTCAAAGATTCAAGTTCATTTTAGACAAAAAGGAAACACACATTATATTAAAAAGATAAAGTTTGAGTACATCAATGCCCCTTGGGAAAAATAATACAAAACTCTAAGATAAAAAGGTAGTGCGCATCCTTTTTGGTGCAATGTAGGCATTTAGAGTCTGCTTCTCATGAAGTAGCCTAGTGAGTTCTAAAACCTTCTTCTCGCTTGCGTAGAATTGGGCTTCGAAAGTATCTCTCTCTCCTTTGAGATGTATCTAATCTCTTTGTAGGTATTCAAGAGATATGGGCATGTCAGGATGTAGGATAATGTATGGAACTTCTCCCTCCTTAACAAGCTCAATAATCACCGGAAGGATGGAAGGATAAGGCATCATAAGACTTTGCGCGCGGGTTCGTACCCACATGAGGTAAGGCTCAAGAGGGATGGAATTCTTGTGTCCCAAAGTCTTGCTATCCACCTTAATTAGCATCCTCCAAGCTCGGATGAATCTCTGGCGAAAACCTTGATTTTCATTGCCGTAGTCGAATACCAAACCTTGAATCAGCATCTCGTGCGGGCCATCCCTTCGGGCGTAACCAAACTGTCTTAGAGCTAAATATGGGTTATAGGTGATGCCTCCCCTAATGTCAAGCAGAGGGACATTAGGGAATTCCCCACAACGGTCAACAATGATAACATTCTCTTTGGATCGGAAGCACCAATGAATATCTGAATGTTTGAGCGTCATTAACCTTTGTGACCACCTTGAACCTTGCTCATTCTTTAAGACTGATTGGGGAAGATAAGAAATAAACCATCTTGCTAGGAGAGGAGTGCAACACATAAGGACACCTCTTTTCTTCATTGTGCGAGTGTGAAAAGAGTGTAGGATATCCCCTAGCAATGTAGGCACCAGATTGCGTGACATGAAGATTTTAACGGCGCTCACATCTATGAGTTGGTCAGGATTTGGAAACAAGACCATCCCATAGATGAGGAGAGCCACAATTTCCTTGAAGGCTTGCAAGTCCAAGGAATTCCAACAGCTTTGGGCTTTCTCAAACAGGAACTTTTCTAGGAAACCTTTGACACCACTCCTTGTTTCCAAATGAGTTGTGACATCAGATGAGTGCAAGTGTAGAGCTTGAGCAATCTCTTATGGCTTTGGATATCTTTCCATACCTTTGAAAGGTAGTTAATTGAGAATGGGAATCCTCAAGAGTTGGGAAAATTCTTCCAAAGTAGGCACAAGCTGATAGTCGGGAAATGTGAAGCAATGGTGCAAAAGATCAAAGAACTGGAAGAGCACTTTCATCATATCCTCATCTGTGTTGGAGGTGACCAAGTTGAGTAGAAGACCATGTATCTCGGTGAATGGAGAGTTCTCAGGGATCCTTGAAGCTAGCTCCTTAAGTTGTGGAGGAGTTCTTACAAGGTTGACTTGGATAGTTTTCCTGCGAAGTGGGTCCATATCCTACAAAATAAGAACAAAGATGAATCTCCAAAATCCTTGAAATGGTTAGTGATGTATATGATGCTCATGATGTCCATGATGTTATGTACAAGTATGTATACATAATCAAAACAAACAAGTTCTTAGTTTAGGCTTGCATGGGGTTTTATAGGTAAGTACCCTCTTGAAGTTTAGTTGGCTTAAACCTGTCCTAATAATATAAACCGGGTTCTAAGGAGCTCAATATCACTGGATTGTTTCCTTGGTCATTGTTTCAACTCAAGCCTCTTTAATGGAGACCGAAATATCCCAAGAAACCAACCCTCAATGAGTGTAGTATCGAGTGTCTACCAACTTTGGGCTGCACCAAAGTCGGTCATCTCACTACATCCTAAAGGCCAAGTTGGTCAAGTAAAATGTTCTAGAAGTTCATTAGTGCTTCATGACATCACTCAGCGGACCTGTATTCTCTTTGATTGACTCAAAGGCTACCGATACCCACAAATATGTCACACTAACATAGTTATTGCTTAGACCATGTCGGTATACCCCGCACAGTTTCCACAACGTATTGCTATTTACCTATAATGTATCCCAAATCCGGGTAGAGGATTTCAAACCCAAACAAAGAACCATAATGTAAAGCATACAAGTCAAACAATGTAAGCAAGTAAATGTGATCTAAACCCTAAGGTAACCCCACTTTTAGAATACTCCCCAGCAGAGTCTCCAGTTCTGTGATACGATGGGAGAACTGACTTGCGGGTTTTGCGTTTTATCGCAAATGTTGCGGTTAGCAAGAGTCGCCACTGACTTTTCTTTTATCCAAAAGGAAAGGTGAAAAAGCACAGGAAAGACCTTTGAGATTGTTTCTTCAGTTCAGGGGGTAGATTATGAAAAGGGAAGGTACTAGCACCCTTTTCATCCATGGTTTTCCATGGGCTCTTAGTTACTTGCTAGATCACTTGCTTTTGTTGTTTGAAATTGTGTTTGGTGTGGTTTTGAAAGTATTTTGTAAAAGAGGCCATTGTTTAGGCAATCTTTGTAATGATTCTCGTTCGTAAGAATGTATACAAAGATGTTTGTCTTTTTTGAAAATGTTTTCAATGTTTGTAAAATGTTTTAGAAATGTGTGTGCTTGTTTTGGAAAATAGCAAGGATAGTTGTTTTGAAATGGAGCAAGTAACTAGAAGTAATCTACCTACTCAAATGTCTTTCTTGTTTATTTTCTATTCCTTTGACATTGTTGTCTTACCACTGATTTGGTAAGCAACCCTATCTTTGGATGTAAACGGGATGGGCGTGGGTCATCGTATAACCATGATTAGCAATGTTGCAAAGTATCTTAACATTTTTGAGGGACCAAGATCATTTTTTAAGGCAACTTAGAATAGCGTCATCGAGGGACTATGATCTTATATTTTTTTGTTATGCCAAGATACTTTGCACGCGTAATATGGCCATTTTTTTGTATAAGGCAACCAAGTGGAGAAACCCTAAGGATGCTTGTGTGTAAATGTATTATTTTCATGCTTGATTTTGTCTTGGATTAGGGTTTTCTATTTAATTTGTTTTGATCTTGCCATACAAACCCTAATTACTAGCATGGTATATAAAAGCGATAAATTGCGTAATTTAAAGATTGCTACGCTATTACAACATTTTATGGGAGGGGGAATACAAATTGTGAATGGGGATTTGCAATAATGTAAATCTAATTAAGTTATTACAACCAAATCGAATTTGTATGAATATTTGAATAAACAATATACAATATTTAAATATGCAATATTATGTATATGCAAGGAAAAGAAATTGTTTTATTTTTCATATGCAAAAGAATTTTGACCTAATCCTAAAAATATTAAAAAGGAAATTATTTCTTGAAAAATGGTTAACCCTAATTTCTAATTTAAAAGAAAATAAAGCTCCTTAAGTATTCTTTTGTGTATTTTTTGTATTAAAAATAATAGATAATATTTTATGAAAATATTTAGTCTTTTTATATGTCAAAATAAATATTTACAAGTATGAAAGAAAAGAAATAAAACATATTTAAGTTTACTTTATTTTAAAAGTTTGTTTAAGAAAAAAAATAATTAGAATATAGTTAAAATAAAATATATTTTTTATGTAAAAATAAGATAAAATAAATCAAAATGCAATATTTATCATATTTATATTTTTCATGATTTTTATGTATTAAAGAAAATATTTAATAAAACAAATAAATAAAATGTATGGGCCAAGGGGTGTCTTGAGTAAACAGCATGTAAGCATCAGAAGAAAAAAATAAAGCCCAATGAGACAAAGGCCCAGCGCTGCATAGTGAGAAAAATGGAAAAAAAAAATGTGAGAAAATAGGCAAAAGGCAGGCACCAAGGCTCGAACCCATGACCTTAGCAATTTCAGCGTGCTGCCTTGCCACTGGGGTGGCTGTACATCCGTTAGTTCAAATGAAACTAAAAATAGATAACACAAAATGCTTCCTTTGCCCTGTATTTCGTCTTCTTCCTCTAGCTAGCTAGACCAAGCATATCTCTCTCATTATGGAAACTTCAAACATGAAAATGATAGTACTCTTTCCCACGATTTCAGACATGTAACTTATGGAAACTAACAATCAAAGATCAAAACGAATTTTAAAGGCCCTAATTTCAAACCTAATTTTTACATAAATTTGAACTCTAAAATTCTCTATACATAATGATCAGAAATGAAATCTATGCACATGGTTGGCTTTAGCCCAATAATATCTACATTTTCCTTTCACAAATCGTGGCCAATGGATGCCTGTATGAAGAGATAAAAGTTGGAGTTCTTACCTCTTTCAGTTGAGATCGTGAATGGAGTTTGAGTGATATTTATGAAGGCCTGAAGATTCCTTTAGATTGCTTGAGCCTCCCTGAGTGTGTTCCAATCCTTATCTTGCTTTGAAAGTGTCTGAAACTCTTTATCCAAGTCAACATGCAAGCTTGAAAAATAAAAATGGCAGATGGAGAAGGATATGTTACAGTGGAGGGATGATGGTCTGGAACACTTAGATATGAGGTAGGTAAAGTGTTTGAGTGATTAAAACTTGAAACGCACGAGTGAAATTGTGGATTGCTATGCTATGCTCAAGCTGCAAGTTTTTGACAGGTTTTTGGTTATAGGGTGTTTTGGAGTGTTTTAGGCCTTTAACAATCGTGTTCTAAGTTTTAATGTGTTTGTGTATTAGTATAGAGAAAGTTTCAAATCCACTCCTTAACAGATTTCTGAGTTGTGTCCTTTTTGCACTCTTACTTGCTTTTTAAGAAAGGTGAAGAGACCACTCCTTACATGCTTGCACAGGCCTGCTTGGAGTTGGTACAAGTTCTAGACAACTTTATTTTGGTTTATAGGACTTTTGTGTGGAGAGAATACAAGTCCAATGCTCAAGAAGTGAAAAGTTGCAAAAGTTAAGCTTTTCCAAAATGGCAATGGCAACTTTGTGCCATTTATGGAATTAAAACTTGGACAAAGACTCTTGTGCTTGGATTAAGGATTTTTCAACTGAGTAAGCATTAAATTATGAAGTGAGAATCAAGTTTGAGACCTGTAAAGCATGGATTAGGCAGCATAGGTTCAGATTTGAATTTTGTTCTTCATGAAATGGCTTGAAATCAAAGTGAGAAATTGTCAACTTCATCTCTTCGATTCTCTATACTCAAAAATGATCTCAAGGATTTCTTGGACATTTTGGAAATCTTGCAATGTGCTTTATAACTAATCTTTTAAATGTATTTCAATATTCCTCTTGGAACTATGTGAAAAATTTCCATGAAGTTGGGTCAAAAACTTGCCTAAATTAGGGCAAAATTTCACTAAGTTATTTTAGTTCATGGGCATGTATTCATAAAATTATATCTTGAGATCCAATCATCTTTAGGGAAAAATGTGTGAAGAAGATTTGTATATTTAATGTAGATCTACAACTTTCATGTTGGGAACTTTCTTTGAATCATCTTGCATCATGGTTGAAACTTGGCTTAAAGTTGAGAAAAAATAAGAAAGTTTCTATACTTAGAAAATTTCTAAGTTAAGAAAATTTCAAATTTTAAAACCAAATCTTCAATCTTTGATTCCTTGATGAAAAAGTTTCATATTTTGACATGTTTTTATGGATTGTGATCCTTGGCACTTGATTTTGACCAAAAAGTCAAAGTTTAACTTTTCAGTATACAGTTGACTTTTGATCAGTTGACTGCAAATTTCATATGTCAATCCAATGAAATTGCAATGTTTTGAACCATGTCATTAGGTCAAGATGATACAATTTAATCCTTGAAATCATGCTTCAAATCAATTGGTCATTTTCCAGGTCAAAAATTAGAAATTTCCCTTTCTCAGTCAAAACCCTAATTTTGACCATTTTGCCCTTTTGATGATTTGATCAAATATCTCGAGGAATTGTGGTCCAAACTTGATCAAATGATACATATGAGTCTAAAATGTTGATGTGGATCAAAAATTATGAAGTTTGACTGTAAATTGGCCATGGTTGACTTTTTCCCCAATACAATTGATTTTTAGGTCAACTGTCCAATTGCCTGATCAAAAATGTGGTTCAAGGCTTGAAACTTGTCATGAGTAATATTAGGGGTCCATAATGATGTTTGAAAGTCATATGAAGCATTGATAGTCCAAAAATCTTTGTACAATCTCAAACCCTAATTTTGGGTGATCAGTGCATGATGAGAGGTCTTGAGCTGGTCAAACCCTAATCCAGTCTTGAGTCACAGAGATCTTGTGAGAATAATCTTGATAAATGAGAGGGAAAATTTTGGGGTACAACACTTGGCTTCTAGAAAATCTTGTACTTTATTTCTCAGAGCCCAACAATCATTTGTATCGTGGCCTGGACTCTCAGAATGGTAGACGCACCACGCGTTGGGATTATATTTGGGAGAAGTAGTGTTTGGATTCTTTGGTGCTTCTCTCAAGTTTAACAAGTTTGATTTTAACAGATGAGGCAGAACTTCAGCCTAAGTCATGTTGATGCGGGTAAACTGCCGTTGTGGTCTTTCCACCCTTTGTTGATTGTTGCATTGTGGAGCAACTGTGGGTCTTGGTATCACTATAGCATTTACCATTTGACGGTGTTCAGATCTGTTTTGGCCCTTCGAGTTATAGACTGCACTAGCTTCCTTCTTACCAGTGAAAGGCTTCTTTACCGAACCCGAAGGGCATCCTTCTGTATCTTACCACTTTGAATTCCAGCTTCTACTCTTTCTCTAGTTAAAATCAGCTCGGTGAAACCAGATGACGAGCTGTCGATCATGTGATTGAAAAACGGACCAGATAGTGTCCCCAGAAACATATCAACCAACTACCTATCAGACAAAGGGGGTTGGACTCTTCCAGCCAAGTATCTCCACTTTTGAGCATAGTCCTTAAAACCTTCATCTGCACCCATGGACATACCCTGGAGCTGAGTACGAGTGGGAGCAAGGTCGGCGTTGTATTGATACTGCTTGTAGAAAGCAGCAGCAAGATCTTCCCAGTTTCGGACATTAGCTCCCTCCAACTGATAGAACCATTCAAGATGAGTCCCTGACAGACTATCTTGAAAGAAATGCACCTACAAATTTCTATCAGTTGTGTGGGGTTGAATCTTCCTAACATACGAGCGGAGATGGAGTTTTGGGCAGGACACTCCATCATACTTGGCAAAAACCGGAGCTTTGAATTTATGGGTGATGACCACTCCCGATACTAATCCCAATTCTCCGAAATCCAAACCAGGTATTTTCTGAATTTCCATAGCGCTCAGACGGTCTTCTAACTGATTGTACCTATCCTCAACAGGAGGATATTGCTCATCATCATAATCAGTATCATTGTCAGAAACTGCAGGACTAGGGTCCTTTTCCCTTTCTTGGTTCTCCCCGTCCTTGGATGAGGAGGTCAGATCAGTTTGATGCTTCAACCTTTCTCTGAACCTTCTACCCATGTTCAGAATACCAATCTTCTTCTTCTTCTTCTCTTTCAGAATAAGGGTCTTCAGATCCTCTTGCCCCTTAGCCAGACTTATGAACATCTGTTGGAACTGGGTGTTTTGTGCCTGAAGATCTTTGATGGCTTGATCGGAAGACATTTCTGTTGAAATAAACAGCGAAGAAGATGAGAAACCTGTAGTGGTACCTGCAATGATGTGCATGATAATGGGATGCGTATGTAATGATTTCAAAGACTTTGGGAGATTTAAATTTGCAGACCAAAAATAAACAAAACTTTATTAGCTTAACTTTGAAAGGTTCAACAATGCCTTTAAGGTGTTACAAAGAAGTAAATAAAACAAATATAAAACTAGCAAAAGAAAAATCAAAAGTCCCATGGACGCTTCCTCTTTGTGCTGATATAGTCATTGATCACTCTTTCCTCCTCGAGCTGCCTGGTGAGCTTTAGAGCCTTCCTTTCTTGCTCATGGAACTGCTCCCGGTAAGTATCCCGCTCATTCCTCAGCTGAATCTAAGACCTTTGTAACTCCCCAGGATCAGTGGGCATGTAAGGATAGAGAACTGTGTAAGGAATACCTTCTTCATTAGTGGGCTCCACAATCACTGGTAATACGGCCGCATAAGGCATCATAAGCTTCTGGGCACGAGCTCGGACCCATTGGAGGTAAGGCTGCATAGGAAGGGAAGTCTTCGGTCCCAACTCTTCAGGGTCAGATCTATTTACCATGCCCCAAGCTCGTATGAACCTTCGGCGATGCTCCTTAACATCCTCCTTATAGTCGAATACAATGTCCTCGAGAAATAACTCATGGGGACCATCTCTTCGAGCACGGCCAAATTTTCGCAAGGCTAGACAAGGACTGTAAGTTATACCCCCTCTGATACCAAGTAATGGTACATTAGGGTACCCCCCACAACGGTCAATAACAGCAGTGTCTTCCATAGCCCGGGAACACCAAAGAATATCCATATGAGCAAGTGACATTATTCTGTAAGACCAACCCAAACCTTCTTCATTCTTCAGCACAGACTTAGGGAGGTGAGAAATAAACCACCTCGACAGCAACGGCATGCAGCACATAAGAGTCCCTCTTCTCTTCATAGTACGAGTATGGAGGGCATGCAAGATATCTCCAAGCAAGGTAGGCACAGAGTTGCAAGTAAGGAAAATCTTGACAACATTCACATCTATAAAGGAGTCCGGATTAGGGAAAAGAACCAAACCATAGATAAGAAGAGCCGAGACATCTTTAAAAGCCTGAAAATCCAAATCATCCCAAAACAACTGAGCTTGATCTATCAGAAATTTGGCTAGAAAACCTTCGACCCCGCTTCGATTTTCACAATTGGATACTACATCGGCCCATTTCAAATGCAAAGCTGAGGCAATGTCTTCTGGCCTAGGAACTTCTTCCATACCTGTGAAGGGTACCTGTTCAAGAATGGATATGCCCAATAAATGAGAGAATTCTTCCAAGGTGGGTATCAGCTGGTAATTTGGAAAGGTGAAGCAGTGATGCTTGGGATCGAAAAACTGAAAAAGTACGCTCATCATCTGTTCATCAAGGTTTGAAGTAACCAGGCTGAGAAGTTGACCTTTGTTGTACCCCAAAATTTTCCCTCCCATATTTCTCAAAACATTTCAAGAAAGATCCTCAAGTTGCTCAAGGAAGTCCAAGGGTTGACCAGACAAGCTCTCTCCTAAGGCAGTCTACCTCAAATTAGGGTTTCATGTTGCATCAATATACTTGAGTCCAAGGGATCACAAATTCTCACCATTGTCCTAATATGTTCTCAATATCATCCATGTCAAGTTTGAAGCCTTGCAGAGGAAGTTTGCTCAGTCAATTGCTCAACGGCCTGAAAATCGACTATGCTAGGGCAAAAGTCAACTGTGGCCTACATATAGTCAAACTTCAATATTTTTGGTAAACATCCTCATTTTGAAGTATTATTCATCATTTTATCAATGGTTGATCATGATTCATCAAGGATTGCTCACAATTCATCAAGAACCAAAAGTTGCTAAATTAGGGTTTTGTAGGAAAAGTCAACTGAACTTTGACCAAGCATAACTTTCTCATACTTTATGCTAAATGACCCATCCAAAGCTTATTTTGAATAGGATGAAATTATATACAATCCATATTCATCTCCCAAGTTCAAAATATGCACTCACAAGAAGTTATGAATTTTGACATTATAGGTCATTTTGAAAAGTCAACAAAAATACCTTTTTTGTCAAAGCTTCATACATGAACATGGAATACCAAATTGAGATGAGACAAAAAGGGTTGCTTAGAAGACATCTCAAGATTTCTAAAAAGTCCAAGAACACCTTTAAAGAGTCAAAATTGAGGAAGCTATGCATTGGTGAAGTTGACCCTTTTTGCAAAATTGTCAAAAGTCAACTATACCTCAAATTGCAATTTTTGCTAAATGGGCCTAACGTTTTGCACTTGTTTTGAGTTGGTAGCATGGTCCACGAGCCATAGAACTTTCCACTTGTCTTTATCTTATTTTTACTATTTATTTTGATTTTTATTTGAATTAAATCAATTTAAATCAAAACAAATCATGGAAAAATCCAAAACATTGAAACCTCAAGATATTGTGCATGTTTCAGGTCCTATATCCAGCTGGCAAGTGATTGAATTCGTGCAAGGCCTTTGTGTGCATAAAAAGATTGGTTTTAACCTATTTTTAGAAAGATTTTCAAGTGAATCAAATCCAAATCAAAAGCTATAATGGAGGAAGATTGAGAGCATAATTTTAAACCTAATTCATTCCTCAGTATATAGGGAACATTTGCAGACAAAAAGAAAAAGGTTAAAGAGGCGCACGAAGGCAGAACAAACTTGAAAAAATCAAAGAAAAGTGGTGATTCGATTTTGTACTTCCATGCACCTTCAAGGCCCCCTGACCATCTCATTCACTTCCTGGGATCATATGCAAGCTATACCAACCAAGAACAGGGTTTTTCCAGTGCAAAAACTCAATGTAAGTGATACACGGTTTGCCATATTTTTCATAATCGAATCTTTCTATTCCTGCATATTCATCATGTTTTAATAGTATATTCTTGTTCCTTAACACATTTGCAAGCTCTCTATAACATTTAATTGCGTTTTTATGGATTGTATCAAGATTTTCCATTGTTAGGGTTCTTGGTCTCGATTTGGGATCTTTTCACACAGGTAAAATTGGGCCACAAAAGGGACACCATCATGTTCAGCAGGTCAAGGCGAGTTGATCCATGGCATTAGATTCTGTTTACTATGCCCGTGTTTGATTTTGGAACGAGCCAAGGTTGTAGCTACGGACATATGTCGGTAGGTAAAAGTCTTTGACTTTTTACCAATGGAGAGAGGACAGGGACGACCTGTGTGGCTCCGTCTCATTCGTCCATTCAAAATTTTGGCGCATTTTTTTTATTTTCTCCACTAACTCTCTTTATTGAATATTATCTATTGTCATTATTCTATGTACAAAATGAACGTGCAGCGCAGTTGGTAGCCAGGTGATGGAAAATGCTTTGGGGCCTGGGTTCAAATCCCAGGTCCCCCCATTTCTTTCATATTATTTTCGTTCTTGTGATCAGACGTGCATGTAGATTTGAAGCCCACCATGGACCATCATCTTCCAGCCAGCCAGATGTCAAAAGGCCAAATCTGATAGCCATCATTTGAGGGACCATGATACGCCTCAGTCAACGCATAACATGGAGTCCAGAAAGTCAAGCGTGGGTCACCTTCTTTTAGGCCCAGATTTTCTATTCACCCCCCCCCCCCCCCCAATTTGCTATTTCTCAGGCCCAATATCTCTTTTCTCTATTCTTTTTATACTTTCTTTTATTTTATTTAATTTATTTATTTATTTTTACTAACATAAAAAATAATTCTTTTTATAAAAAAAAATCACAAAAAATATTTTCATCCAATTAGATTTAGGATATTTATTTTTTATACAAAAATTAATTGAATTAGGTTATTTAATTTTAGGTAACTTTAATTTCTTTTTTGTAAAATAAATTAAAATTAATTAGAACAATTAGGGTTTTAGCTTAATTTAAATTCTATTTTCTATAACAATAAAATACAAAAATAGGCCATGTAAATTATTTTCTTTAAATTAATTTAATTACTAATTAATTTTGTATTTGATTTAAAAACCTCGTTCTTTTTTTCTTAAAAATAATTAAAAACAACAAAAATAATTTTTTCCTTTCGATTAGGTTAGACGGGGTCAAAACCCTAATTTCCTTCTGTCTCTATTCGCGCGGGCTTTATTTATTTATTTTTACCATATTGATGTAATTGCTCACAAGTTGTAATAGATTAATTAGGGATTTTACTTTCATTTATCGTTTTTTTATGGGTTGTTTTTGGCTATGTAATTAATACCTGAAGCCTTGTAATAGCTTAGCTTTATTTTCTGCATTTTAACTTCCATAAAATATTAACTGTTAGATGTATGAATATTAGGGATGCATGACAAGAATGTATGTAAACTTTAAAACGGTTAGCAAACCCTAAATGTGCAAAGATAATAAACTTGAAATTGAATCACTCGCACATGTGCACTCCTAGGATATACTCCCGCTTCGGTTGTCTTCGGTAAATGGTCATTAAAGTATAGGATATTTTAGTGGTCGCTCTTTTGTCTCAAAGATCAAAGTTGCCTCTGAAAGGTTGCCTCGGAATTGTCACCTCGAATATTGATCTTAAGACATTAGGGTTACTACTAAGACGTCCTAACATTGCTTCAGTGATCGTACGTCCCTTTTTGAATTCACCCTTAAAACTCCAACGATGGTGCTACCTACTCACTAATAGTGGGATAGCGCTGTCTAAAGGAAACGAACATAGAATAATTATTTTTTCGAGTAGGTAGATTAGTTCTTAAGTACTTGCTCAATCCAAACAAACTTTTTCACACTTACACTCCTTTTTAAACAAAGTTTTCAAAACAACTTCGTAACACTCTTGAAGACAGAAGCAAGGGTTAAATCGAAGTCAAAAACTTTTTCAAATCAAACACACAGAAGCAATTTTGAAAATGATGAGCAAGTACCTAAGATCCCGTAGATAACTACGGATAGAAAGGGTGCTAATACCTTCCCTTTCTATAATCTACCCCCCCGTACTCAGAAAATCTCAAAAAAAGAAATTTTTATGTGCTTCTTTCCTTTCCTAGTTGGATAAAATAAAAGTCGATGGCGACTCTTGCTTACCGCGACATTTTGAAAACACAAACGCAAAACACAAACCAGCATTTCAAAACAGTCTGGTTCTGGCCACCGTATCACAGAACTGGCGACTCTGCTGGGGAGAATAAGTAGGGTATACCTTAGGATTAGTTCATCATATTGCTTCTATTGTTTGATTTGATTGCTTTATTTTTGTGGGCTTTGTATCTGAGTTACTATAGATCCTAACCCAGATCTAGGGAACACCTTTTAGGTAAGTAGCAATAAACTGTGAGGGAACTGTATAGCGTAGACCGATACGGTTGAAGCAGTAGCTACATTGATGTGACACATTGGTTGGTACCGGTATCCCTTGTGGAGAAACAAGGAGAATACGGGGCTGTTATATGGGTCGTTAAGCATTAACTGACCTTAGAACCTATAATTGACCAACTTGGCCATAGGAAGTAGTGAGATAGCCGGCCTCGGTATAGAGCTGAGAACTGGTTGATACTCGATACTACACTCATTGAGACCATACTCTCGAAATAGTTCCGACTGCAAGAAAAGATTGCGTAAGCTGAAACCATGACCGATGGAGGATGGTCAGTGGTATTGAGAACCTCTAGAACCCAGTTACTATTATTAGGACAGGTTAAAACCAACTGAACTTCAAGAGGATAGTACCTAGACTCCATGCAAGCCTGAAACTTAAGGGCTCTTGTGTGACTTGTGTGCCTTTACCATGTTTGTTACCTGTTATACCTGTTGTGTGTTTTATCATGACATCATGCATCATGACATAGCATGCATACTTCATTAGACTAACCATTTCAAAGACCGAGGGGATTTATCTTTGTTCTGTTTTACAAATTATGGCTTTAGTACGCAGAAATACCATTCGAGTTAACTTCGTGCAGATACCTGTTCAGATCAGAGAGTTTGTCTCAAAGGTTCTTGATACTTCTTCATTTGTTAGAAGACATGGTCATCTCCTTAGCCTGGTCACTTCAAAGTTGGATGAGCAAATGATGAGTGTCTTGTTCCAGTTCTTTGATCTGTTGCATCATTGTTTCACCTTCCCGGATTATCAGCTAGTTCCTACTTTGGAGGATTTTTCTGACTTGTTGGGCATATCCATTCTAGAGCAGGCACCCTTCACAGGTTTGGAAGATACTCCTAGACCTGAGGACATTACTTCAGCCTTACATCTAAAAAGGGCTGATGTAGTATCCAACTGGGAGACACGGAGCGGGGTTAAAGGTTTCTTGGCTAAGTTTCTAATGGATCAAGCTCAATAGTTCTGGGATAGTTTGGACTTTCAAGCATTTGAAGATATCTTGGCTCTCCTCATCTACGGCTTGGTTCTTTTCCCGAATCTAGATTCCTTCATAGATGTGAATATGGTCAAGATCTTCTTGTCTCGTAATCCAGTGCCTACTCTTCTGGGTGACATTCTGCATGCTCTCTATACTCGTACTGTGCGAAGAAGGGGGACCCTCATGTGTTACATGCCGCTGCTGGCGAGGTGGTTCATTTCGCACCTCCCCAAGTCTGTATTGAAGAATGAGGAAGGTGTAGGTTGGGCTTACAGAATTATGTCCCTTTCTCATACGGACATTATTTGGAGTTCTAAGGATATGGAAAGAGTAGCTGTCATTGATCGATGTGGGGAATACCCTAATGTCCCGTTTCTTGGAATTAGAGGGGGAATAACCTACAGTCCTTGTTTGGCTTTACGACAGTTTGGACGCGCTTGGAGAGACGGTCCCCATGAGCTGCTTCTTACAGATATTGTCTTTGACTACAAGGGGGACGTGGAAAAGCATCGTCGCAGGTTTATACGAGCTTGGGGCATGGTGAACAGGTCTGACCCTCACGAGCTAGGACCAAAGACTTCTCTCCCTATGCAACCTTATCTCCAATGGGTTCGAGCCCGTGCTCAAAAGCTTGGGATGACTTATGAAGCTGTTTTGCCAGTGATTGTGGAGAATACTAATGAAGAGGGCATTCCATTTACGGTCCTTTATCCCTATATGCCTAGTGATCTTGGGGCATTGAAGAGATCCTGGATTCAGCTGAAGGAGGAGAGGGATACCTACAGGGAGAAGTATCATGAGCAAGAGAGGAAGATCTTGAAGCTTACGAGGCAACTTGAGAATGAGAAGACAATCAATGATTATGTCAGCACGAAGGGAAAACGACCATGGGATTTCTGATGTCTTTTATTGTTTCTAGTTTAGATTTTCTTTTCAGTTATTTCTTTTGTAACGCCTTGAAGGCATTGTTAAACATTGTTACAAGTTTAATCTAATAAAGTTTGTTATTTCTTGGTTTGCAAATTTAAATCTCCCAAAGTCTTTGAAATCATTTCATACACATTCCATTATCATGCACCTCATCACAGGTACCATTACAGGTTTCTCATCTTCTTCGTTGTTTATTTCAGCACAAAATGTCTTCTGAAACACCTACTGATCAAGCCATCAAAGCTCTTCAAGCTCAGAATGCTCAATTCCAGGAGATGTTCTTGAACTTGGCCAAAGGACAACAGGATTAGAAGACTCTCATCCTAAAATAGAAGAAGAAGAAGAAGAAGAAGAAGAAGGTGATTCTCCTGAATATGGGTCACAGATTTGGGAATAGGTTGCGATAGGAAGCTGATCTGTCTCATTCATCTGGAGGAGGAGAGAATCAAGAGGAAAGAAAGGGTCCTAGTCCCGTGGTCTCTGATAATGATACTGATTTTGATGATGAACAGTACCCTCCTGCTGAGGATAGGTACAAGCAACTTGAAGACCGACTAAGTGTTATAGAGATTCAGAAGGTTCCCGGTTTGGACTTCGAAGATTTGGGACTAGCATCTAGGGTGGTGATTTCTCACAAGTTTAAAGCTCCGGTTTTTGCTAAGTACGATGGAGCATCCTGTCCAAAGCTCCATCTCCGCTCATACGTCAGAAAAATCCAACCATATACTTCTGATAGAAATCTATGGGTTCATTTCTTTCAAAATAGTCTGTCAGGGACTCAGCTTGAATGGTTTTATCAATTGGAGGGAGCTAATGTCCGCAACTGGGAGGACCTTGCTGCTACTTTTTACAAGCAATACCAGTATAATGCCGACCTTGCTCCCACGCGTACTCAGCTTTAGGGTATGTCTATGGGTGCAAGCGAAGGCTTTAAGGACTATGCTCAGAAGTGGAGAGATCTGGCTGGAAGAGTCCAACCCCCTCTGTTTGATAGGGAGTTGGTGGATATGTTTCTTGGGACTTTGTCTGGTCCATATTTCAATCATTTAATCAGTAGTTCATCGTATGGGTTCACTGAATTGATTATGACTGGGGAGAGAGTAAAAGTTGGTATCAAAAGTGGCAAGATACAGAAAGGTGCTTCATCAAGTACGGAAAAGAAGCCTTTCAAGAAAGAAGCCAGTGCAATTTACAGCTCAAGGAGCCAAAACCGACCTGAACGCCGCCAAGCAGTGAATGCGGTAATAATATCAAGACCCATTGTTGCCCCACAGCACAACAATCAGCAAAGAGTAGAGAGACCGCAAAGACAGTATACTCGGCTCAGCATAACTTTATCTCAAATTTTACCGCAGTTATTGAAGACCAACCTGGTAACTCTGAGGGAAGCTCCGAAGAATCCCAGTACCACATCTCCGCTGTATAATCCGAATGCCCGTTGTGCCTATCACTCTAGCCCGGGGCATGATACCAACAGCTGCTGGGCCTTGAGGAATAAGGTGCAAGATTTGATTGAAGCTAAAGAAATTGAGTTTGACGCCCCGGAAAAGCCCAACGTCATAACTGCACCCATGCCCAAGCATGATCAGGGAGTGAATGCAATTGAAGATGATGTAGAAGAGTCAGAGTTCGATAGCTGGATTTACTCGACTACCAATGGTGGCTTGAACAATTGGACGACAAAGGACTTCGTGCCCGTTTCTTTTATTACACAGTAATAGACTTTTGTTTTGAAATTTGTAACAGACGGTTTAAAACTTTATGGCCTGGTGCCTTGCCCGAGGCACCTCGGCTTTGTTTGTGAGGGCTTATTATTTGTCATTTTCATATACCATCAATAAAGCATTGGACGTTTTCTTGCATTACAAATTTTACGCTCCCTGCTTTTCTTTTCTATCTTGCACTTTATCAAAACGGCTATTTGTCTTACACACACTCACATATCATAATACAGGTCCACATCCACTCTGGATCCCATTGATAACGACTCTACTACTGCCAGTTATGACTTCGAAAGTCCGATCAACCAAGCCGAGGACGAAGGTGAGGATAATTGTGAAGTGCCTGGGGAACTTGCTAGACTGTTACTACAGGAATAGATGGCCATACAACCCCATGAAGAGCCAGTGGACTCAGTAAATCTAGGTACAGAGGAAGACAAGAAAGAAGTCAAGATCGGTGCAAATCTGGAGTCTAGTGTCAAGCAACGGTTGATACAAATGCTACAGAACTATATTGAGATATTCGCTTGGTCTTATGAAGATATGTCCGGGTTGGATGCCGATATTGTGGTACACCGCCTGCCAACCAAAGAAGACTGTCCTCCGGTGAAGCAGAAAGTCTGTCGTATGCACCCTGAGATGTCTGAGAAAATCAAAGCTGAGGTCATGAAACAGTTTGATGTCAATTTTCTAGCAGTTACTTCTTACCCGCAGTGGGTTGCCAACGTGGTTCTGGTGCCCAAGAAAGATGGTAAGGTACGTATGTGTGTGGACTATAGGGATTTGACTAGGGCAAGCCCCAAGGATGATTTCCCACTCCCTCATATCAATGTCCTGGTCGACAACACTGCGCAGCATAAGATCTTCTCCTTCATGGATGGTTTTTCTGGTTACAATCAGATTAAGATGGCTCCCAAAGACATGGAGAAGACAACCTTCATTACGCAGTAGGGTACCTTTTGCTACAAAGTCATACCGTTCGGATTGAAGAATACTGGGGAAACGTATCAGCGCGCCATGGTCGCTTTGTTCCACGACATGATTCATCCTCAGATTGAGGTATACGTTGACGACATGATTGCAAGGTCCCAGACTGAGGAAGAATATCTCGACCATCTCCATAAACTATTTGACAGGTTGAAGATGTATAAGCTGAGATTAAACCCGAACAAGTGCACCTTCGGGGTAAGGTCTGGTAAGCTGCTGGGTTTCGTCATTAGTGATAAAGGTATTCAAGTGGATCCTATAAAGGTGAAGGCTATACAGGAGATGCCAGCTCCCCGAACTGAAAAAGAAGTCAGAGGCTTTTTGGGACGTCTGAACTACATTGCCCGGTTCATTTCACATCTGACCGCTACTTGTGAGCCAATCTTCAAGCTGCTGAAGAAATATTAAGTGGTAAGGTGGAACGATGAATGTCAGGCCTCTTTCGAAAGGATCAAGGAATATCTCCAAGAGCCTCCTATTCTGATGCCTCCAGTTGAAGGAAGACCTTAGATCTTATACTTGACAGTACTCGACAATTCAATGGGGTGCGTGCTGGGGCAGCATGACGAGTCTGGCCAAAAAGAGCATGTTATTTACTACCTTAGCAAAAAGTTTACCGACTGTGAGACCCGATACTCACTGATTGAGAAGACTTGTTGCGCTTTGGCATGGGCTGCTCGCCGGCTGAGACAATATATGTTGACTCACACTACCCTATTGATATCAAAGATGGATCCAATCAAGTACATCTTCGAAAAGCCTGCCTTGTCCGGAAGAATAGCAAGATGGAAGATGATCTTAACTGAGTACGAAATCCAATACACAACCCAAAAAGCAATCAAGGGAAGTGTGTTGGCAGATCATTTGGCGCATCAGGCCGTGGATGATTACCAGTCTAAGAATTTCGAGTTTCCGAATGAGAGCATCACATTGGTGACCGACTGTGAAAAACCTGGACCGGATGAAGGACCTGAGGAAGGATCCCGATGGTCTATGTATTTTGACGGAGCCTCAAACACGTTGGGTAATGGCATTGGTGCCGTGATCATATCTCCTGAAGGCTGTCATACTCCATTCACCGCCCGATTATGTTTTAATTGAACCAACAATATGGCGGAGTATGAAGCATGCATAATGGGCCTTCGAGCAGCTATTGACCTAAGGATCAAGTTCTTAAGTGTATTCGGAGATTTCGCTCTAGTGACCAGTCAGATCAAAGGCGAGTGGGATACAAAGCACTAAAATCTTATTCCTTCCAAAGAGTATGTATTGACGTTGCTTCCGCACTTCGAGGAAATAACCTTTGAACACTTCCCAAGAGAGGAGAATCAGTTAGCGGACGCGCTAGCTACCATGTCTTCTATGTTCAAGGTCAGGTGGGACAATGAAGCTCCCCAGATTACCATTGAAAGGTTGGACGAATCCGCACATTGTTGTGACATCGAGACTGAAGAGGTAGCAGATAAACCTTGGTTTTACGAGGTCAAGAGGTATCTTGAGGCTCAAGAGTACCCCGAGGGTGCATCTGTTAATGATAAGAAGTTCTTGAGGAGGTTCACTGCAAAGTTCTTCATTACCAATGGTGTCCTTTACAAACGTAACCATGATTCGACCTTACTGCGATGTATGGACAAGAACGAGGCAGAAAGGATCATGGCAGAATTACATGAAGGTACTTTCGGGACTCATTCCAGTGGATACACCATGGCAAAGAAAGTCCTTCGGGCAGGATATTATTGGTCCACCATGGAAGCCGACTGTTATCAGCATTCTCGGACTTGTCATAAGTGCCAAGTCTATGCTGATAAGGTGCATATACCTCCAGTTCCTCTGAACGTCTTGACGGCTCCTTGGCCATTTGCGATGTGGGGCATCGATATGATTGGTGAGATCAGACCTACTGCGTCCAAAGGGCATCGTTTCATTCTGGTAGCAATTGACTATTTCACGAAGTGGGTTGAGGCAGCTTCCTTTGCTACGGTAACTAAGAACATCATGACGCGGTTCATCCGACACAACTTGATTTGTCGATACGGTGTACCAGAGAGGATCATTATGGATAATGGTACAAATCTCAACAATACAATGATCACCGAGTTTTGCAAACAATTCAAGATACAATATCACAACTTTTCTCCTTACCATCCGAAGATGAATGGGGTTGTTGAAGCAGCTAATAAGAACATCAAGAAGATTGTGTAGAAGATAACGGTGACATACAAAAACTGGCATGAGATGTTACCATTCGCTCTTCATGGGTACCGTACCTCAGCACGGACCTCGACAGGGGCAACACCATACTCTTTGGTGTATGGTATGGAGGCGGTCTTACCCATTGAGGTCCAGATACCCTCTCTTCGGATTATGAAGGATGCAGGTTTAAGCGAGGACGACTGGATCCAGACCCGGCTTGATCAGCTGAACTTAATCGACGAAAAGAGACTTACTGCTATTTGTCATGGTCAGACCTATCAAAAGCGAATGATCAAGGAATTTAACAAGAAAGTCAGACGACAAGAATATCAAGTTGGGGATTTGGTGATCAAGCGCATCATACTGCCACAAGGTGATCCCAGGGGCAAATGGACCCCTACGTACGAAGGGCCATTTGTGGTTAAGAACATTTTCTCGGGAGGAGATATGATTCTAACCACCATGGATGGTGACGACCTTCCTCACCCCGTCAAAAATACTACGCATAATCAAAGACCCGCTAGGTTGACTGGCCTAGGCAAAAATAAGGGCTTCCCGGCGAACCAAAAGGATTCGGGTAAAAATAAGGGATGAAAATGAAAAATTTGTACACCCGGCAAGTCGAAAACCTGAAAAGGCGGCTTGGGCAAAAAAGGGTATCCCGGTGGACTGAAAACCCGAAAGGATGGTCCAGGAAAAAATTAGGGATCAAAGTGTAACACTATGTCTCATTGGATCATCTTGCAACCAGACTTCAGTATCGACTATCAAGCTCGGACGGCGCCAATCAATCTATTTTACCTTCAACCAAGTAGCAAAGTGATGAGACGCTCGAAGATATAAGGGCAATAGCAGAGTTGGAACCCAATGGGATTGTTCACATAGCTGTTTTTCTTTGTTTTTTCACAAATTGTATAAATTCTATCTTTCGGCGGCATTCTCTTACTAGGACGTCAACCTCTTGTACAAAAAACGCTTATTCACAGGCCAACTTCAAAATCAATACAATTCATTTTCACAAAGAAATTTCAAATTATTTTTCTCTTTTCTATTTTGTTTTGCAAGAACATCCAATGGTTCATTTTTTATATATGCATTTGACAATGATTGCTGCTCATAAATATTTACATGCGAAACAAAAGAAGATTACTCGTAATATCATAAACAAGGGCAAACAAGAAATGTCCAGACCTTACAGTTGCTCTATTCACCAGGTACAGGGATAGACCCAGCTGAAGAAAAATGACAAAATATGTACACTCCCTGCAGAGTAAGAAAAAGATAGTGGTGTTAATTCCCCCCAGCTGAGATTCGCAATCGCAAATGAATCGGTAAGACTCTCCCCAAGCAGAGTTCATCTATCACCAACGATGGAAGACCATCCTCAGTGGAGTTTATTTCTTCCACAAACAGAAACTTTATCCCTGACAGAGTTCATCACCGCCAGCAACAGTAATTCATCCACAACCGAGATTATTTCTCCAAATCAACGGATATTCAGACAGAGTATCTCTTCCCCAGAGTCAGTTTATTCTCCAGCAGGATCATCCTCTCAATCACCTTCGGTCGTTATCCCCAGCAAGCGAAAATCTTTTCATTCTCCAATAGCAATCTGAGATTTATTTTCCCAACTAGAGAATATCATAAAAACATTGCATGTCCATACATCATGACATGTGCATACGCATCATACGACATAATCTCATTTATTTTGGGAACATCATTGCTTTATACATATCATGCATTACATACGACTAACCTTTACCTTTCAGGAAAGATACAACCAAATCCTCACAAATTCAAGCTATGAAGCCCGGATTCGACTGGATAGTACCTTGATTTCTGCAGCATATTGTGAAGCCCGGATTTGACCAAATACAAATATCAAACACCGTGAAGCCTGGATTCGACCAGATAATGGAATCTCTTAAAAGCAAGCTATGAAGCCCAGATTCAACCAGATAATAGTTTAATCCCCAGGAAGCCATGGAGCCCGAATTACGATCGGAGAGCAGCTCAGCAAGTACCATGAAGCCTGGATTCGACCAGATAATGGTATATCATAAACACAAGCCGTGAAGCCCGGATTAAGACCGGATAATAGCTCAATAAGTTATTGTGAAGCCTGGATTACGACCAGATAGTACAACAAGACCATGAAGCCTGGATTACGACCAGATAATGGTAGAAGACGTTGTAAAGCCTGGATTACGACCAGATAGCAACCAAGAATACTACGAAGCCTGGATTGCGACCAGATAGTGGTATATCTTTAATACAAGTTATGAAGCCCGGATTCGACCGGATAGTATCTTGATTTCTTCGAACACCATGAAGCCTGGATTCGACCAGATAATGGTATGAGACATCGCGAAGCCTGGATTACGACCAGATATCGGTAAAAGACACTGAAGCCTGGGTTACGACCAGATAACAGTGAGGGACACTATGAATCTTGGATTATGACCAAATAGCAGTTCACCCGGCCAATTACTATGAAGCTTGGATTCGACCGGATATTAGTAGGCCCAACAGTCAAAGGGAAGCCCGGAGGCGACCGGATAACCACTTGATTTCTTCTGAAGCCTAGATTACGACTAGATAAGAAGTGAGGTATTGTGAATCCTAGATTATGACCAGATAGCAATACAAGACACCATGAAGCCTGGATTCGATCAGATAATGGTATAAAGCATCGTGAAGCCTGGATTACAACCAGATAACGATAAAAGGACTGAAGCCTAGATTATGACCAGATAACAGTACAAGACACTGCGAATCTTGGATTTCGACTAAATAGCAGTTTACCTGGACAATTAATAAGAAGCCCGGAGTCGACTGGATATTAGTGTGCCCTAAATTCAAGTTGAAGTCCGGATGCGACTGGATAACAACTTAATTCCTTTTGAAGCCTGGAGTACGACCAGATAAGAATTGAGAAATTGTGAAGCCTGGATTACGACCAGATAGTAAGCGTAATCACATCTCCCCAGTAAGTCACTGTAAAGCCTGGATTACGACCAGATAGCAGTCGATCTTATCACTATGAAGCCTGGATCACGACCAGATAGTAGTTCATTTTCACTTTTTCGACCAAGAGATGATTCCTCGGTAGAATAACGAACGACTGAAGCTCCTAAAATTCAACTTTTCTCTCAAGACAGAGAACATCATTCCCCAGCTGGATCTTCCTCAACAACAGGTATACAAGCTCTCGCTAAGGAATCTCTTAGGCGATCGACACTTCTTCAGATGGCATCTTTAATCCCATATTTCGTCATCAATCTCCAAATGTCATCTATAAGCCCATTCCCGATATCGCAAGACAGATACCACTTCATATGAGTGCAAATTTCTGGGCCTCTAATGTTCAATCATCTTCCACCTTCGGATCACGAAAGTCCGAAAAGCCAATCTACATCCTCAGGTTTAAGAAGATTGAACAGGGGCAGCTGTTGTACCCCAAAATTTGCCCTCCCATATTTCTTAAAACATTTCAAGAAAGATCCTCAAGTTGCTCAAGGAAGTCCAAGGGTTGACCAGACAAGCTCTCTCCTAAGGCAGTCTACCTCAAATTAGGGTTTCATGTTGCATCAAGATACTTGAGTCCAAGGGATCCCAAATTCTCACCATTCTCCTAATATGTTCTCAATATCATCCATGTCAAGTTTTAAGCCTTGCAGAGGAAGTTTGCTCAGTCAATTGCTCAAAGGCCTGAAAATCGACTGTGTTAGGGAAAAAGTCAATTGTGGCCTACATACAGTCAAACTTCAAGATTTTTGGTCAACATCCTCATTTTTAAGTATTATTCATCATTTGATCAAGTGTTTATCATGATTCATCAAGGATTGCTCACAATTCATCAAGAACAAAAAGTTACTAAATTAGGGTTTTGCAGGAAAAGTCAACTCAACTTTGACCAAGCATAACTTTCTCATACTTTATGAGAAATGACCCATCAAAAGCTCATTTTAAAGAGGATGCAATTATCTACAATCCATCTTCATCTCCCAAGTTCAAAATATGCACTCACAAGAAGTTATGAATTTTGACATTATAGGTCATTTTGAAAAGTCAACAAAAACACCTTTTTTGTCAAAGCTTCATACATGAACATGGAATACCAAATTGAGATGATACCAAAAGGTTTGCTTAGAGGACATATCAAGATTTCTAAAAAGTCCAATAACACATTCAAAGAATCAAAATTGAGGAAGCTATGCATTGGTGAAGTTGACCCTTTTTGCAAAATTGTCAAAAGTCAACTATGCCTCAAATTGCAATTTTGCTAAATGGGCCTAACTTTTTGCACTTGTTTTGAGTTGGTAGCATGGTCCACGAGCCCTAGCCCTTTCCACTTGTCTTTATCTTATTTTTACTATTTATTTTGATTTTTATTTGAATTAAATCAATTTAAATCAAAACAAATCATGGAAAAATCCAAAACATTGAAACCTCAAGATATTGTGCATGTTTCAGGTCCTATATCCAGCTGGAAAGTGATTGAATTCGTGCAAGGCCTTTGTGTGCATAAAAAGATTAGTTTTAACCTATTTTTAGAAAGATTTTCAAGTGAATCAAATCCAAATCAAAAGTTATAATGGAGGAAGATTGAGAGCATAATTTTAAACCTAATCCATTCCTCAGTATATAGGGAACATTTGCAGACAAAAAGAAAAAGGTTGGAGAGGCGCACAAAGGCATAACAAACTTGAAAAAATCAAAGAAAAGTGGTGATTTGATTTTGTACTTCCAGGCACCTTCAAGGCCCCCTGACCATCTCATTCACTTCCTGGGATCATAGGAAAGCTATACCAACCAAGAACACGAATTTTCCAATGCAAAAACTCAATATAAGTGATACACGATTTGCCATATTTTTCAGAATCGAATCTTGATATTCCTGCATATTCATCATGTTTTAATAGTATATTCTTGTTCCTTAACACATTTGCAAGCTCTTTATAACATTTAATTGCGTTTTTATGGACTGTATCAAGATTTGCCATTGTTAGGGTTCTTGGTCTCGATTTGGGATCTTTTCACACAGGTAAAATTGGGCCACAAAAGGGACACCATCATGTTCAGCAAGTCAAGGCGAGTTGATCCATGGCATTAGATTATGTTTACCATGCATGTGTTTGATTTTGGAACGAGCCAAGGTTGTAGCTACGGACATATGTCTGTAGGTAAAAGTCTTTGACTTTTAACCAACGGAGAGAGGACAGGGACGACCTGCATGGCTCCGTCTCATTTGTTCATTTAAAATTTTGGCGCGTTTTTTTTATTTTCTCCACTAACTCTCTTTATTGCATATTATCTATTGTCATTATTCTATCTACAAAATGAACGTGCAGCGCAGTTGGTAGCCAGGTGATGGAAAATGCTTTGGGGCCTGGGTTCGAATCTCAGGTCCCCCCATTTCTTTCATATTATTTTCGTTCTTGTGATCAGGCGCGCATGTAGATTTGAAGCCCACTATGGACCACCATCTTCCAGCCACCCAGATGTCAAAAGGCCAAATCTGATGGCCATCATTTGAGGGACCATGATACGCCTCAGTCAACGCATTGCATGGAGTCCAGAAAGTCAAGCGGGGGTCACCTTCTTTTGGGCCCAGATTTGCTATTCACCCCCCCCCCCCCAATTTGCTATTTCTCAGGCCCAATATCTCTTTTCTCTATTCTTTTTATACTTTCTTTTATTTTATTTAATTTATTTATTTATTTTTACTAACATAAAAAATAATTCTTTTTATAAAAAAAAATCACAAAAAATATTTTCATCCAATTAGATTTAGGATATTTATTTTTTATACAAAAATTAATTGAATTAGGTTATTTAATTTTAGGTAACTTTAATTTCTTTTTTGTAAAATAAATTAAAATTAATTAGAACAATTAGGGTTTTAGCTTAATTTAAATTCTATTTTCTATAACAATAAAATACAAAAATAGGCCATGTAAATTATTTTTTTAAATTAATTTAATTACTAATTAATTTTGTATTTGATTTAAAAACCTCGTTCTTTTTTTCTTAAAAATAATTAAAAACAACAAAAATAATTTTTTCCTTTCGATTAGGTTAGACGGGGTCAAAACCCTAATTTCCTTCCGTCTCTATTCGTGCGCGCTTTATTTATTTATTTTTACCATATTGATGTAATTGCTCACAAGCTGTAATAGATTAATTAGGGCTTTTACTTTCATTTATCGTTTTTTTTACGGGTTGTTTTTGGCTATGTAATTAATACCCGAAGCCTTGTAATAGCTTAGCTTTATTTTCTGCATTTTAACTTCCGCAAAATATTAACTGTTAGATGTATGAATATTAGGGATGCATGACAAGAATATATGTAAACTTTAAAATGGTTAGCAAACCCTAAATGTGCAAAGATAATAAACTTGAAATTGAATCACTCGCACATGCGCACTCCTAGGATATACTCCCGCTTCGATTACCTTCGGTAAACGGTCATTAAAGTATAGGATATTTTAGTGTTCCCTCTTTTGTCTCAAAGATCAAAGTTGCCTCGAAAAGGTTGCCTCAGAATTATCGCCTCGAATATTGATCTTAAGACATTAGGGTTACTACTAAGACGTCCTAACATTGCTTTAGTGATCGTACGTCCCTTTTCGAATTGACCCTTAAAACTCCAACGATGGTGCTACCTACTCAGTAATAGTGGGATAGCGTTGTCTAAAGGAAACGAACATAGAACAATTCTTTTTTCGAGTAGGTAGATTAGTTCTTAAGTACTTGCTCAATCCAAACAAACTTTTTCACACTTACACTCCTTTTCAAACAAAGTTTTCAAAACAACTTCATAACACTCTTGAAGACAGAAGCAAGGGTTAAATCGAAGTCAAAAACTTTTTCAAATCAAACACACATAAGCAATTTTGAAAATTATGAGCAAGTACCTAAGACCCCGTAGATAACTACGGATAGAAAGGGTGCTAATACCTTCCCTTTCTATAATCTATCCCCTGTACTCAGAAAATCTCAAAAAAGGAATTTTTTGTGCTTTTTTCCTTTCCTAGTTGGATAAAATAAAAGTTGGTGGCGACTCTTGCTTACTGCGACATTTTGCAAACACAAACGCAAAACGCAAACCAGCATTTCAAAACAGTCCGATTCTGGCCACCGTATCACAACCGTGTCTCTTAATGAAAGTAGAAGTTTCGGAAACTCTTGATGCTAGCTCTTTAAGTTGGGAAGGTATCTGTACAAAGTTGATTCGGATGGTATTTCTATGCACGGAAGCCATGATCTGCAAAACAGAACAAAGATAAATTCCATTGGTCTTTGAAATGGTTAGTGTAATGAAACATGAATGCCATGTTATGATGCATGATGTCATGATAAACCACAGGTATAGCAAACACAAGTATTGCAAACACAATCAAATCACACAAAACCCTTAGGTTTAAGGCTTGCATGAGGTCAAAGGTAGTACCCTCTTGAAGTTAAGTTGGTTCAACCTGTCCTAGAAAAGTAACCGGGTTCTAGAGGATCTCAATATCACTGACCATCCTCCATCGGTCATGGTTTCAGCTCACACAATCTTTTCTTGCGGCCGAAATTATTCCGAGAGTATGGTCTCAATGAGTGTAGCATCGAGTATCAACCAGTTCTCCGCTCTACACCGAGGCCGTCTATCTCACTACTTTCTAATGGCCAAGTTGGGCAATTAAAGGTTCTAAGGTCATTTGATGCTTAACGACACCATGCAGCGGCCCCGTATTCTCCTCGTTTCTCCACAAGGGATACCAGTACCAACCAAAGTTCCACATCAACGTAGCTACTGCTTCAATCGTATCGGTCTACGTTATACAGTTCCTTCACAGTCTATTGCTACTTACCTAAAAGGTGTTCCCCAGATCCGGGTGTAGGATCTATAGTAACCCCAAACAAAAACCCTCAAAAGTAAAGCAAACAAAGCAATCCATATAAGCAATTATGATGAACTAGATCCTAAGGTATACCCCAGTTATTACTCCCCACCAGAGTCGCCAGTTATGTGATACGGTGACAAAACCGACTGTTAATACTGGTTTGCGTTTTTTGTTTGCAAAATGTCGTGGTAAGTAAGAGTCGCCACCGACTTTTATTTTATCCAACCGGAAAGAAAAAAAGTACAGAAATAATCCTTTTTCGAGATATTCTGAGTACCGGGGGGGGGGGGGGGGGGGTAGATTATAGAAAGGGAAGGTGTTAGCACCCTTTCCATCCATGGTTTTCCATGGGCTCTTAGGTACTTGCTCATTTTGAAAATTGCTTGTGTGTGCTTGCTTTGAAAATGTTTTACTTCGTGATAACCCTTGTATCAGTCCTCAAGGATGCGACGAAGTTTGTTTTGAAAATTTGTTTTTTGAAAGGTGTTTGTGTGAAAAGTTTTTATTGAGCAAGTACTTAAGATTCTATCTACTCGAAAAAAGATCGTTTATATTCTTGTTTCCTTTAGACAACACTATCTTACTATTGAGAAATAGGTAGCACCATCATTGGAGTTCGTAAGGGTCAATTCGAAAGGGATGTACGATCACTAAAGCAATATTAGGATACCTTAGTAATAACCCTAGAGTCTTAAGATCATATTTGAGGCAACATTTCCGAGGCAACATTCGAATGGGACGTTTGATCTTTTTTAGACAGGAGGGTAACCACTAAGACACCCTATACTTAATGATTGTTTACCGAAGGCAACCGAAGTGAGAGTATACCCTAAGAGTGATATGTGCGAGTGATTTGTTTTCAGTTATTTATCTTTGCACATTAGGGTTTTCTAACCGTATTAATTTGTCATGCATTCTTGTCATGTAATCCTATTAGCATACATCTAGACAGTTAAATATTTGCGGGAATTAAAAATGCGAGAAAGTAAATCTATGCCATTACAAGGCTTCGGGGAGGGGGATTAATTACATAGCCAAAAAACCGGGGAAAAGCGATAAGTAAAAACCCTAAATTAACTATTACAAACCAGTGAGCAGTTACAAAAATATTGTCAAAATAAATAATAATAAGCGCGGCGAATTAAATGCGAGACGATTAGGGTTTTGACCCTTGACTAAACCTATTTGCGATTGATTAAAAAAAGATGTTTTTGTCATGTTTTGTTATTTGAGAAAGAAAGAAAAATTAAATCAAGAGTTACCTTATTTTCTAATCGAATTTTAATTGTGAAAGAAATTAAAGTTTCCCTAAATTAATTAAACTAATTAATTTTAAAAAAAAACATCTATTAAGAAAATAAATCTTTTTTGTGATTTCAGATTGGTTAATTTAGAATAAAATAATTTTGGTGTTGATAAAAAATAGAATAATTAAAGAAAATAAATTAAAGAAAAATAATGGAAATAACCGAGTGGGCCTGTTGTTAGCAGATCTGGTTTTGGTTGATGGGTCCAGAAGATGGTGGCCTTCAAAAGGTGAGGTGCACTGGACTTGGTTCTGGCTGGTGGATCAGAAGATGCTGAACCTCAGAAGATGAGGTATACTGGATCTGGCCCTGGCTGGTGGATCAGAAGATGCTGAACCTCAGAAGATGAGGTATACTGGATTTGGCCCTAACTGGTGGATCAGAAGATGCTGAACCTCAGAAGGTGTATGTGCTGGATCTGGTGAAAACGATGAATAAAATGCCAAAAGCTCACGCCTGGGATCGAACCAAGAACAATGAGCTTCTGACTTCCTTCTTCTGGCCAACTGTGCTGGATATTAACTTGTTAATACAATAAAACAAATAATATATCAGAAAAAACAAGTTTCTGGCCAGGATAACGTACCTGAATTTAAACCAGCCAGTTAGGTTGTGACACGTTGTTGTCTTCTTCCTTGGAACTGTCATTTTAAGTTCGGATTCTTTTACCTACAAACGCAGGTCTGTTGCTGAAACCTGTGTCATTCAAGAATCAAGCATATGCAATATAAATTCAATTGGGGACCATGGATCAACTGGGTTTGAAATTCTGATCGTCATGATACCCATTATCAGGCCTAATTCTGCTTGAAAACCCAAAACCCCAAGTTGGAGCACGAAAATCTAACAATGGCAGAAGCTTATTCCTGCACTATAAATTAAATCAAACTATCCAGAAACATTGCAAACTTGATAATGAACACAAATATGTAATTTAAACATGCTGAATATGCAAGAGTTACAGTAATTGAATTTGAATAATTGTGCAAACCGTGTGAATGATAGGAGGAGATTATGGATGTTCTGACGCCTGCAAATGATTGGGAATGCTTTCTGAAACGCCAAGGAATTGATTTCTGGCCTTGAATTTCTCTCAAAGGTCCTCTATTCCAGAACTTGGATCTCACGTGTTTATCAAAAATTCTGACTTTTGTTCTGGTTCTTGGAGGCAGGTTGTGCACGAATTTTTTTTTCTTTTTAGGGTTCCATAAACTCCAGTATATGTATTGAATCCAATTAGGTTAACAATTTTGGATCCAATCTTGAGAATTCATGAGTGGAATATTTAATTTTTAAGCCATATGATGTCTTTCCATAATCATGCCAATCATGCCTTTCTTGTGCCAATTGTCATTGATATGATTTGATTCTAATCTTCCAGCATAATGAGCTTGTGATTCTGTCCAAAAATCCAATCAAAACAAATATTTGCTATTATTTACCAATTATATGATTTAATTCAATTTTTAATAAATAAAAAATCAAAATAAAATAAATAATGAAGAAAATAATATGTGAGTGCACATTTGGGTCGTGGACCACATTATAAGTGAAGTGCAAGCATAAAAAGTTGGGGCCATTTAGCAAAAAATGCAAATTTGAGCATATTTGACTTTTTGGCAATTTTGCAAAAATGGTCAACTTTGTCAATGCATAACTCTCTCAATTTTGACCCTAGAGGGGTGTTCTTAGACTTTTTATAAATATTAGGATGTCCTCTAAGCAACCCTTTTAGTCTCATCTCAATTGAGTCTTCCATGTTCATGTATGAAGCTTTGACCCAAAAGGTGTTTTTGTTGACTTTTCAAAATGACCTATAATGTCAAAATTCATATCTTTTTGTGAGTGCATATTATGAACTTGGGAGATGAAGATTAATTGTAGATAATTGCATCCTATTCAAAATGATCTTTGTATGGATCATTTCTAATAAAGTATGAGAAAGTTATGCTTGGTCAAAGTTGAGTTGACTTTTCCTACAAAACCCTAATTTAGCAACTTTTGGGTTTTGATGAATTGTGAGAAATCCTTGAGGAATCATGATCAACCCTTGATCAAATGATGAATAATACTTCAAAATGAGGATGTTTACCAAAAATCTTGAAGTTTGACTGTATGTGGGCCACAATTGACTTTTGACCTAGTATAGTCGATTTTCAGGCATTTGAGCAATTGACTGAGCAAATTTATTCTGCAAGGCTTGAAACTTGACATGGATGATCTTGAGAACATATTAGGACAATTGTGAGCATTTGGGATCCTTTGGAATCAAACATCTTGATGAAAAATGAAACCTTGATTTGAGGTAGACTGCCTTAGGAGAGAGTTTGTCTTGTCAACTCTTGAACTTCCTTGAACAATTTGGGGACCTCACTTGCCATGTATTGAGGAATATGGGAGGGAAAATTTTGGGGTACAACACTATGCTAGATTCTTTTTGGTTGGTTGGTAACTCTTCTTTCGTGAGGTAGTTGTATACTAGGGTCATCCAGCAGTCACTGTCCCCTATGGCGTACTAGTCTAGAGTCGAGGAGGGTTTTTCAATGCTCGGACGAGGAAGAATTTCCTGTAATACCTATTTGTTTCCCCCTTTCTTCTTCGTGCTTTCCAGCTTTTATAGAATGTCTTCCCGGGTGTTATGCTCGCGAGGAACGTGTTACACATCTACAGACTCAGATTTATTCATTCTTTCTTGAACCAAAACCCAATATTCAATGAGAAGGTCATTTTTAACCTGATACTTTTGTTGTACTTGAGATGCCAGAAGTTGGGATTCTGTGAATATCTTAACCTCCTCGGCTCCCAAGTAATACATGCGAAGATAATACATGCGCCGCTACCTGTCGAACTAGAAGCTCTATCAACGAAGATCGTCCACCTGCGCATCCCGTCTAGGGGTGTGTGTAACACGGTGGGAGAAATGACTTGGGATGTTTTGCGTTTGATCGTAATTGTTGCGGATAGCAAGAGTCTCCACCGACTTTTCTTTTATCCAATGAAGGAAAGGGTGAAAAGAAAAGGAAAGACCTTTCAAGATTGTTTCTAGAGTTCGGGGGGTAGGTTATGAAAAGGGAAGGTATTAGCACCATTTCTATCTGTAGTTATCTACGGGCTCTTAGTTTCTTGCTAGATCACTTGCTTTTGTTTGAAAATGTGTTTGCGGTGTGGGTTTTGAAAGTATTTTGAAAACTTGCCTTTGTAATGGTTCTCGTCTCTATAAGAACGCATACAAAGTGTTGTTTGGAAAAAAAATTCAAAGAAGTGTTTGTTTTTGAAAGTGATTTTGAAAAGGTTTCTTTGTAATGATTCTCGTCTCTATAAGAACGCATACAAAGTGTTGTCTTTTGAAAATGTTTCAAAATGAAAGTGTTGGTGTATAAAATGTTTTTGTTGTGAGCAAGTGAGCAACTAGGAGCAACCTAACTACTCAAAGTTCTTTAGTGTTCTTTTCCTGCTCCTTTAGATGTTGCTATCTTACCATTGATTTGTGTGATCGGTGGATCTGGAACTGACTGTTTAACGCTGGTTCGCGAAATGTCGCGGAAGCAAGAGTCGCCACCGTCTTTTATTTTCTCCGATATGGAAAGGACAAAAGCACAGAAAAATTCCTTATTGAGATTAGTTCTCGGTTCGGGAGGTAGATTTATAGAAAGGGAAGGTGTTAACACCCTTTCTATCCATGGTTATCCATGGGCTCTTAGATACTTGCTCATTTGTGTTTTCAAAAGTGTTTGCTTTTCAATTGTGAGTGGGTTTGAAAAAAGTTTCGTTTAAAATTTCAGTTCGACTCTTGTATCAGTCCTCAAGAGTGTTTGAAAAGTTGTTTTGAAAGCTTTTTGAAAAGTGTCGGTGTGAAAAGAAGTTTTTGATTTGTTTTGAATTAGAGCAAGTATCTACGAGTCGTCTACCTACCCTAAGGAATTAGTCTGTGTAAATGTCCTTGAGGTAGTGCCATCCCACCATTGAGGGGTAGGTAGCACCACCGTTGGAGGTGTTCAGGTCAATTCGAGTTTAGGGACAGTGTGGTCACCAGAGCAATAGTAGGACACCTTAGAAGCTACCCCCATGCCATGTTCATGGACATGAGGACTTACTAAAACGTCCTATACTCGACGACCACGTTTCGAGGGGCAAGGCAACAGTGAGGCGTACCCTAGGAGTGGTGTGTGAATTGTGTGTCATTTTCAGTTATTATTTGTCTTGTCATGCATTTAGTGAGCTACGCTTCGATTTTATTTGGGCATACATTCTTTCATGTGATTATTAGCAGTTAAGGGTGCGGGAATTAAAATGCGGAAAAATAAAGGTCCTACGCTATTACAAGGCGCGGGTCTACATCGCCAAATTAACAAAAACCCGATTTTGAATAAAAGTGCGGAAAGTAAATGTCCTAATTATCTATTACAAGGCTTTGGGGCAATTATATAAGATTAAAAAGAAATAAAAATAAATGCGCGAAAAGGAATTATAATCGAAGTGCGAGGGCGTTGGACCCTTTAAAGAAATTACATTGAAATTAAAGAATTAATTAATGATTAAATAAAGAAAGGGACTCATTTTTTTGATGTTTTTGTATTTAATGGAAATAAAGAAAATTAATTGGAATTAAAACCTAATTCTAAGCATTTTTAATTATTAAAGAAAAAAGATTCAAGTTTGACCTAATTTACTAATTATTTAATATACATATTTACTTACAAAATAATTAGTGGTTAATAATAATAAGAATAAAAATTATTTATTGAGAAAAAAAAAAGAATGAAAATGCTAAACCTAATTTTTATGTATTTTATTTATTTAAGAAAAAAAATATTAAAATTAAACTAATTTGGTTATTAGAATTTATTTACAAAATTAATAGAAATTAATATTAATAAAACATATTTTCGTTTTATGATTTTCTGGTTTTTTGTGTTGTAAAAATTATTTTGGTGAATTAATTAAAATAAATAAAACAAATAAAAAAAATGAAAAGAAAGAAGACAATATGCAAACCATGGGGGGTTCCTGCCCAGTTTGGAGGTTTTTGTGAGAGTTTTGGCCCATTAGAAACCTGGCCCCATTGACTTTCCACGTTTGCATGCATGTGGTTGACTGAATGTGTATGGTAGGCTGCACGTTCTAGCCTTTTGATTGATCAGGGATCCACTTGTCAAGCTACTGTGTTGGGATGCATGGTGGACTTTGGAGCGTGCACTGCATGGGAAAGGGTTAGAAAAAATAGCAACAATTGTATGGGGGACCTGGGAATCGAACCCAGGTCCCAGCACTCACCAAACGTACACCCAACCACTGAACCACTCAAACGCTTTTGTTATAATATTGGCAAACAAATAATATAAAAGAAATAAGCACTATTGGTATAAGTCAAACGAAAATGCGCCAACTTTTGAATGTTCCAACCACGGGATGACACCTATGCTTCTTCTTCATTTTCCTGCAAAAACATGAATTAGATAGCGGGGGTTTTTAACCCCCACTAAGTGATATGACGAATAATAGCGATTAGAAGAGGAAGCCACATAAATCGAGCGCGAATGGTTGGTTCAATTCGTCTAGAGATCCTGATTTCAATGGTATAGGTTAGGATGGCCAATTTTTCCAGATGAATGAACCCCTCTTTTGGAACTTCTGAAACCCTAGAAAATTTCCATGGCAACTTTGGATACAGGCGATATTAATTCAAATCAATGGCATCATTAGCTTCAGTATGATCATATTAGTGTAAAACAATAATAAAAATGCATGAACAAGGCCTGGAAATCGAAACACGATTATTCAATATTTCAAGAAAAGTTTGATTTTGTTATACCGATTCCTTGGATATGGGGGCGTGATTTTGATTGGAACAGCTTCCTGATAGTGTCAGGAGTCTATTGGAATGATTCTTTTGCTTTGAAACGTGCTCTATGTAGGAAAACAGTTTTTCAGAATTTTGTCAAAAAGTGCAAGTTTTTCTTGAGGTTTCAGCGCAGCTTGCCTCTTCTTAGGATTAGGTTTGTGTTCTTGCATATATGAGGAATCATTCTAGGTCAAAAACAAAGCCCATGATCCATGTTTTAATGCCTTTCAATATTTGATTTTCAAGCATCTTTTTTCAATCTTTTCCATACCAATCTTATGCCAATCATTGAAGATTCTTTCCCTTTTGAGTGTGCACGAAATCTTGAGCTCATAAAGAGTGAATATGCTGTATAAAAAGATTTGGAAAACATGATTTGCTATTTTTGTCATATTTTATTTTAATTAAGTGAATTAATAATAATAAAAATTCAAATAATTAATAAAAAATGATGAAATAACTCCCTTGGATGTCAATGGGTCGTGCCTAGCTTTTGGATAAGGATTCATGGAAGAAATTGAGGCCCATTAGCAATTTTGAGGCATTTGAAGCAAAGTTGACTTTTCAAAATTCCCAAAACTTTCCCAACTTCCACAAGGCATATCTTGCTCAATTTTTAAGCTTTGATCATGTTCTTGGACATTTTGGAAAGGTCTTGAAGTCCTATAACCAATGCCTTTGGTCCCATGTCATTTTGATTTACCAATATCAAGTTATGGTCTTTGACTTAAAGTGCCTTTTTGTTGACTTTTGAAAATGACCTATAATGTTGAGATTGATAACTTTTTGTGAGAGCATTTATTGGACTTGAAGTGTGAAGATGAGTTGTAGGAAATGTCATTCTCTTCAAAATGAGCTTTGGATGGAATTTTTCTGATAAACCATGTGGAAGTTATGCCTTGGTCAATTTGCAGTTGACTTTTTCAACTGTCCAAATATAGAAACTTTTGCATCTTGAGGCTTTTTGAGCCATGCTTTGAGAATCATGATCAAGAATTGATCAAATGATGTTTGTGGCTTCAAAATAAGATGTTGACCAAAAATTTTGACTTTTGATTGTCAAATGACCATTTTGCCCCTGTAGTTGACTGTTGAGCAATTAGGGTTTTTGACTGTGCAATTTTCTGCTGTGAGTCTTGAGACTTGGCATAAGGATGCTTGACAATGTTTATAGGCATGTGGGACTTGTTTGGACCCTTGAAAACTTCAATTTCTTTGCCAGAACCAAAACCTTAATTTTTTACTGTTAGGAGGCCATTGGACTGTGCAATCTTTGGGGAGATTTTAAAGCATGCTCTTAGCAAATCTTGAAGAAAATGGGAGGGAAAATTTTGGGGTACAACAGTTTCCCCTGTTCAATCTTCTTAGACCTGAGGATGTAGATTGGCTGACGTGCCTTTCGTAATCCGAAGGTGGAAGATGATTGAACACTAGAGTGCCCAGAAATTTGCGTTGACATGTTAGCAGTGTGATGGTGGGAATGGGCTTACAGATGCCATTTGGAGATTGATGGATAGGAAGATGGGCTTACAAATGCCATGTTGAGAGGTGATGAATAGGTGGATGAGTTTATAGATGCCATCTGGGTGTCGATCGCGTAAGAGTTTCCTTAGCGAGAACTTGCGTACTTGAAAAAGGAAATGATTACCTGGCTTGTTACAGGAGTTGGTCTTCAAACTCTTTATATAGACGCACCCTGGTTGGTTACAGGAATCGAATCTTCAACCTCTTCAGACGTGCCCTGGCGAGATACAGGAGTCGAGTCTGGAGCTTCAAAAGATGATGAATGAATCAATGATGGTTACTACCTCAACTGGACGGTGAGAGAACCTTGGACGATTACTACCTCAACAGTAACGATGAGAGAACCTTGGGCGATTACTACCTCAACAGTAACGATGAGAGAATCTGGATGTCTTCTACTGAGTCTTCATTAGGAAAATCTTTAGGAATCGATTTAACTGGACTAGAGAAGGCCTTTGACTGGATCGGCATCAGAAAAATCTTTAGGAGTCGATTTAACTGAACCAGGCAAGGTCTTGAAATAACTTCAACTGGATAAGAATCAGAAAAATCTTAGGGTCGATTTGATTGAACCAGAGAAAGCCTTTGACTGGATAAGAATCAGAAAAATCTTTAGGAGCCGATTTAACTGAACCAGGCAAGGTCTTGGATTAACTTTGACTGGATAAGCATCAGAAAAATCTTAGGGTCGATTTAACTGAACCAGGCAAGGTCTTGGAATCTTCAACTGGAATAAGAATCAGGGAGATCTTAGGGTCGATCTGACTGAACCAGAGATGGCCTTTGACTGGATAAGAATCAGAAAAATCTTTAGGAGTCGATTTAACTGAACCAGGAAAGGTCTTGGAATCTTCAACTGGATAAGAATCAGGGAGATCTTAGGGTCGATCTGACTGAACCAGAGAAGGCCTTTGACTGGATCGGCATCAGAAAAATCTTTAGGAGTCGATTTAACTGAACCAGGCAAGGTCTTGGAATAACTTTGACTGGATAAGAATCAGGAAAATCTTAGTATCGATTTAACTGAACCAGACTAAAGTCTTGGAATAACTTCAACTGGATAAGAATCAGAAAAATCTTAGGGTCGATTTATCTGAACCAGAGAAGGTCTTGGACATAGCTGAGAACTTGACTGGATCTTTCCTGAAAGGTAAAGGTCAGTCATATGCAATGCATGATATGGATCAAGCAATGATGTTTTCAAAATAAGTGAGATTGTGCGATGCGTTCATGTATGTATCATGCTGTATGTGATGTTTATGAATATATGTTTTCGTCTAGGAAAGTAAATCCTTGACGGGTGCCGGGAAGTCACATCCTGGGCTGATGTTGGAGAATAGTGCTTTGTTGTTTCCGCTGAGGATGATAGTTGCAAGAATACAGGTAGGAGAAGGTAACTCCGTTAGGGAATAAACTTGGCGAATGGATTACTCTGCATGGAAAAATTACTCTAGCGACCTTGCTGGGGAGCAATACTCTGTGGGAAGAGAGGTACTTTGCTGGAATGTTGATGGTAACTTTGTTGGGGATATCGTTGATGTTGGAAGTGTTAATAGACTTCGCTGGGGATAAGAAGACTTCACCGAGGACGATCTTTCCGTGGCTTTTGGCTGAGGATAACTCAGTTATATCCTGGTGGGGAAATAACCTTTGAATAAAGCCGGGAGACGCGTTCGTGCTCTGCGGGGGGGGGGAAGCTTCCAGAATCTACTGGGGATAAGCTTCCTGCTGGGGAGATGATTCAAATTTTCCTGGGGAAATCTGGATTGGACTCTCCTGGGGGAATTTTTGATATATATTGGGGAAGTGGCTCCACTGAATGTCTGGTATACCGCCGGGGAACAATCTTAGATCAAGACTGCCGGGGATGCTTGTTAAGAATATTCATACATTGCGCTGAGGAATGTTGAGATCTGCGGGGGATACCCAACTTCCTTAAGGCTGATTGTATAACTTTGCTTGGGGAGAGTGCATTGACTTGCTGACTCACTTTCTGGGGAATTAAGATATTCTGGTTATATTCTTCAGCCGAACTTACCTTGGTACCTTGGTGGACCGAACAATTAGATCGCTTAGACCACTCATTATTGCCCCTATTTCTAATGTTACCTGTAATTCATCCTTTGTTTCGTATGCAAATATTTATGAGTTAGCAATTAGTGTCAAATGCATATATCACAAATTGAACCTTGGACGTTCTTTGCAAAACAAAACAGAAAAAGGAAAAACAATTGGCAATTTTAACTGAAAAGTGACTTTATATTGATTTTTGAATTTGCCTGAAAATAGGCGTTTATGTACAAGAGGCTGACGTCCTAGTAGGAGAACGCCGCCGAACAAAAGAGTTTATACAATTTGTACAAAAGGGAAACAAAATAGCTATGTGAAAAGAATAATCCCACTGGGTTCCAACTCTGCTATCGCCTTTATATCTTCGAGCGTCTCATCACTTGATGACCTAGCTGAAGATGAAGCTGATTGATTGATGCCGTCTAAACTTGATGTTGATACCGGATTCTGGATGCAAGGTGATCCAATGACACATAGTATTACGCTTCAATCCCTAACTTTTGCCCGGACCGCCCTTTCGGGTTTTCAGTCCACCGGGATACCCATTTTTGCCCAAGCCGCCTTTTCAGGTTTTCGACTTGTCGGGTGTACAGATTTTTTTCATTTCATCCCTCATTTTGCCCGAACCCTTTTGGTTCGCCGGGAAGCCCTAATTTTTGCCTAGGTATGTCAACCTAGCGGGTCTTTTATCATGCGTAGTATCTTTTTACTATGTCTGCATTGGCGGGGTGAGGAAGGTCGTCACCATCCATGGTGGTTAGAATCATGGCTCCTCCTAAGAACACATGTTTAACCAAAATGGCCCTTCGTACGTGGGGGTCCATTTGCCCCTTGGATCACTCTGAGGAAGGATGATGCGCTTGATTACCAGGTCCCCAACTTGATATTCTTGTGGTCTGACCTTTTTGTTAAATGCCCTGATCATCCGTTTTTGATACGTCTGACCATGACAAATAGCATTGAGTCTCTTTTCGTTGATTAGATTTAACTGATCAAGTCGTGTCTGGATCCAATCATCTTCATTCAGATCTGCATCCTTCATTATTCGGAGAGAGGGTATTTGCACTTCAATCGGTAAGACTGCCTCCATGCCGTAGACCAAGGAGAAAGGAGTTGCCCCAGTTGACGTCTGTGCTGAGGTACGATACCCATGTAGAGCAAACGGTAACATTTCGTGCCAATCTTTATAGGTCACTGTCATCTTCTGCACAATTTTCTTGATATTCTTATTCGCTGCTTCTACAGCCCCATTCATCTTCGGCCGGTAAGGAGAAGAGTTGTGGTGCTGTATCTTAAATTGCTCGCAGAGCTCAGTGATCATCTTATTATTGAGATTGGTACCGTTGTCTGTAATGATCCTTTCTGGGACGCCGTATCGACATATCAGATTGTGCCGAATGAACCGTGCCACAACATTCTTGGTTACAGTAGCATAGGAAGCTGCTTCAACCCACTTCGTGAAGTAATCAATCGCTACCAGGATGAAGCGATGCCCATTGGATGCCGTAGGTTTAATCTCACCGATCATATCTATGCCCCACATTGCAAAAGGCCAAGGTGCAGTCAGGACATTCAGAGGAACTGGAGGAACGTGCACCTTATCTGCATAAATCTAGCATTTATGACATGTCCGAGAATGTTGGTAACAGTCGGCTTCCATTGTGGACCAGAAATACCCTGTCCGAAGGATTTTCTTTGCCATAGTGTGTCCACTGGAATGTGTTCCGAAGGTACCTTCATGTAGCTCGGCCATGATCCTTTCTGCTTCAGTCTTATCCACACAACGCAGTAAGGTCGAATCATGATTTCGCTTGTACAGGATGCCATTGCTGAGGAAGAACTTGGCTGCGAATCTTCTCAGAAATTTTTTATCGTTGACAGATGCACCTTCAGGGTATTCCTGAGCTTCCAAGTATCTCTTCACCTCATGGTACCAAGGTTTCTCAGTCACTACCTCAGTCTCAAGATCACAACAGTATGCTGGTTCGTCCAGTTTCCAGATGATGACCCGGGGAGCCTCATTGTCCCATTTGACTTTGAACATGAAAGACATTGTAGCCAACGCGTCCGCAAACTGATTCTCCTCTCTTGGGAAATGTTCAAAGGTTATCTCTGTGAAGTGGGGGATCAATGTCAACACACACTCCTTGTAAGGAATAAGATTCGGATGTTTCGTATCCCACTCGCCTTTGATCTGATTGATCACGAGAGCGGAATCTCCGAAGACACTAAGAAACTTGATCCTTAAGTCAATCGCAGCTTGAAGACCCATGATGCATGCCTCATACTCTGCCATGTTGTTGGTGCAGTTGAAACATAGCCGGGCAGTGAGTGGAGTATGAGTGCCTTGAGGGGATATGATCACAACGCCGATACCGTTACCCAAAGCGTTGGAGGCTCCGTCAAAGTGCATAGACCATCGGGATCCTTCCTCAGGTCCTTCATCCGGTCCAGGTACTTCACAATCAGTCACTATCATGATACTCTCGTCTGGAAACTCGAAGTTCATTGACTGATAGTCGTCTACTGCCTGATGTGCCAAGTGGTCTGCCAATACACTTCCTTTGATGGCTTTCTGAGTCGTGTACTGGATGTCGTATTCTGTCAAGATCATTTGCCATCTTGCTATTCTCTCAGACAGAGCAGGCTTTTCAAATATGTACTTTATTGGATCCATCTTAGAAATCAGCAAGGTAGTGTGAGTCAGCATATACTGTCTCAGCCGGCGAGCAGCCCATACCAAAGCGCAGCAAGTTTTCTCGAGCAGTGAGTATCGGGTCTCACAGTCGGTAAACGTTTTGCTAAGGTAATAAATGGCGTGCTCTTTTCGGCCAGACTCGTCATGCTGCCCCAGCACACACCCCATTGAGTTGTCAAGTACTGTCAGGTATAGTATTAGAGGTGTCCCTTCAACCGGTGGCATAAGAATGGGTGGTTCTTAGAGATACTCTTTGATTCTGTCAAAAGTGGCCTGACATTCATCATTCCAACGTACTACCTGATCTTTCTTCAGCAGCTTGAAGATTGGCTCACAGGTAGCGGTTAGGTGCGAGATGAATCGAGCAATGTAATTTAGACGTCCTAGAAAGCCTCTGACCTCTTTCTCTGTCTTAGGAACTGGAATCTCTTGAATGGCTTTAACCTTGGCAGGGTCCACTTGGATACCCTTATCACTTACGACGAAGCCTAGCAACTTTCCAGATCTTACCCCGAAGGTGCACTTGTTCGGGTTCAACCTCAGCTTGTACAGTTTCAAACGATCAAACAGCTTCTGCAGATGGTCAAGGTGTTCCTCCTCAGTTTGAGACCTTACGATCATATCGTCGACATATACCTCAATCTCATGATGGATCATGTCGTGAAATAAAGCAACCATGGCACGTTGGTAGGTTGCCCCAGCATTTTTTAACCCGAATGGCATGACCTTGTAGCAGAAGGTGCCCCACTGAGTAACAAAGGTAGTCTTTTCCATGTCTTCAGGAGCCATCTTGATTTGATTATAACCTGAAAAGCCATCCATGAAGGAGAACACCTTGTGCTGAGCAGTATTATCAACCAGAACGTCAATGTGAGGTAGGGGAAGTCATCCTTGGGGCTGGCCTGTTCAGATCCCTGTAATCAACACACATTCTGACCTTACCATCCTTCTTTGGTACCGGCACCACATTGGCAACCCACTGAGGGTAAGAAGTTACTGCAAGAAACCTGACATCGAATTGCTTCATAACCTCTGCTTTGATCTTCTCAGAAATCTCTGGACGCATACGGAGGACCTTTTGCTTAACCGGAGGGCAGTCTTCCTTGGTAGGCAAATGATGGACCACAATGTCGGTATCCAACCCAGGCATGTCTTTGTAGGACCAGGCAAAGATCTCCACATAATCATGTAACATCTGAGTCAATCGTTGCTTCACGCTGAGCTCCAGATTAGCACCAATCTTGACTTCCTTTTTATCTGTATCAGTACCCAGATTTATTGTTTCCACCGACTCTTCGTGTGGTTGAATTGCCCTCTCTTCCTGGAGTAACAGTCTTGCAAGCTCGCCAGGCACTTCGCAATCATCTTCACCTTCGTCTTCGGCTAAGTTGATCGTATTTTCGAAGTCATAACTGGCAGTAGCAGAGACGTTACCAGTGAGATCCAGAGTGGATTGAAACCTGTATGAGTGAGTGTGTGTAAATACAGCTGTTTTACAATATATAAAGAAAGGAAAGAAAGAAAAGGAGCATAAGATTTGAAGTGCGAGAAAACGTCCAAGGTCTTTATTCATGATATATGAAATGACAATTAATATGCCCTCACAAATGAAGCCACGGTGCCCCGGGTAAGACACCGAGCCATAGAGTTTCAATTCATTGTTTATTACAAATAACAAAAACAAAGGAATTCATTACTGCGTAACAAAAGTAACAGGTGTATGATCTTTGGCATTCCAATTGTTCAATCCACCGTCAGTCGTCGGGTAGATCCAGCTATCGAACTCTGATTATTCCACTTCATCTTCATCCCCAATAGCATTCACTCCTGGATTGGTGATGAGCACAGGAGGTCTTCTGGTCTTAGCTTTGCGCACAGCCCTCTGAGCCTCTGCAGTGAAACCCAGTCCAAACTTGTCAGTTTTTTGTGTAAAATCAGGGAGCCTGCCCCAGTTAGCACATTCACCTTTCTCGATCACAGCCCGGGCGTCCTTCAAGGAAGCCATCTTCAAAGGAAAGTCCTCTTCAACCACTGTTTCTGCTGCTGCCAATGTTGGAGGTACCTCTTCAAAATGCTGAAAGGGGGTTTCAATAAACTCCCCGTCCATCTCGATATACCGGAAGGAATTCAAGTGACTAACCATATACTCCTCCTCTCCCTGCACAGTGACAATCTTCCCTCTGACGGGGTACTTGAGCTTTTGGTGTAGGGTAGAGGTCACTGCCCCAGCTTTGTGAATCCAAGGTCGACCCAGTAAACAGGAATAAGATGGACGAATATCCATCACATAGAAAGTTGAGTTGAATACTTGGGAACCCACACGAATAGGAATGTCCACCTCTCCATGAACCATCCTCTTCGATCCGTCAAAGGCTCGAACAATGATGTTGCTAGGTTTAAGCTCCAGGCCCTCACAATCCAACCGGTCTAAGGCCTTCTTGGGTAACACATTCAGGGAAGAACCAGTGTCCACCAACACGTGCGCAAGAGTAGTGCCCCTGCATTCAATAGAGACATGCAGGGCATCATTGTGGTTCTTTCCCTTGGCAGTAAGGTCAGCATCCGAGAAACCCAAACCATTGTCAGCTGTCAAATTGGCTACGCAATCAATAAACTGGTCTGCAGACGTCTCTTGTGGCACATGGGCCGTCTTTAGAAATGAAATCAAGGCCTTAGCATGGGCCTCTGAGCATAGTAGTAGGGAGAGCATAGAGATCTTGGAGGGGGTATGCCCCAGCTGTTCAACAACATTAAAGTCACTTTTCTTGATTATCTTGAGAATTTCCTCCATCTCTTGCTGGGAGGCTTCAACATTCACAGTTTTTGGCGCCTCCATTCGGGCAGGCTCATCTTCAATCCCTTTGCCCCGAGTATTAGATGACTCGGCAGCAGGGGAAGAAACTTGATCAGAAGTGGAAACAGGCGCACTTGCAGGCGTTATAATGAGAGGTCTTCGAATAGTTTGTGGCGCAATGTCAGGCGAGAAGAGCCTGCCACTGCGGGTTACTTTGGCTGGACCAATGATATTGCTGATGCTGGTACCAGTGTTGAATTCTTGCTTTATACCATGTACATACACATCTGCCCCATAGTGCCATGGGACAGCCTTATCAGATTCATAGGGGAGAGGCCCCGGAACAGTAATAACAATGGGTGAGACAGTCATGATTTTAACTGGCTTCCTCGGGGGAGCCTTGATCGGATTATTGAAAATCGTAACAACAGATACTTCTTCCACATGAACAAACGGAACAACGGTCTTCTTGAACAAAATCTCTTTGTTGTCCATCAGGCTTTGGATGCCTAACTTCAGCAAAGGACAACCAGTAGGGGTAACAGCACACAAAAGGAAACCCTTGCTGCAACCCGGAAATAAACCGGCCAGCAGTAGGTTCCTCTTAACAGTCATCAGTGGGGTAGCTATATCATTCACAGAAACGGCATACAAATCTTCATCAACGGCATTCACTCCATGCTGGGGCATAGGAGCAGTCACCACGTTTGGCCTCTCAGGCGCCTCAAATTGTATCTCCTTCGCATCAATAAGGTCTTGCACCTTATTCCTCAAGGCCCAGCAGTCATCAGTAGAATGCCCCGGGCTATCAGAGTGATAAGCACAGCGGGAATTTGGATTATACTTGGGAGAGGCAGTGTTCACAACCTTTGGAGCCTCCCTGATGGTCACCAAGTTGGTTGATAGAAATTGCGGCAAGATTTGTGATAGGGTCATACTCAGCCGGGTAAACTCTCTTCTGGGTCTCTCAGCCCTTTGTTGATTGGTTTGCCGAGGAGCGGCAGCAGGTTTAGCAATCACCACTGTGTTGACAGATTGGCGGCGCTCTGGTTTATCTTGCCTTCTAGGCCCATACACAGCACTGACCTCCTTTTTGAAAGGCTTCTTCTCAGCACTTGAAGATGCACCTTTCTGAATCTTACCGGACTTCATGCCAGCCTCTATCCTTTCCCCAGTCAGAATAAGGTCAGTGAACCCTGCAGATGAATTGCCAATAAGATGATTGAAAAATGGCCCAGAGAGGGTCCCCAAGAACATATCTACCAGCTCACGGTCAGTTAATGGTGGCTGCACCCTGCCAGCCAGGTCCCTCCACTTTTGTGCATACTCTTTAAAACCTTCGCCTGATCCTAGTGACATACCCTGGAGTTGGGTACGTGTAGGAGCAAGGTCGGCATTATATTGATACTGCTTGTAAAAAGCAGTAACCAACTCCTCCCAGTTACGAACCTTGGTCCCATCCAGCTGATAGAACCATTCGAGATGAGTCCCTGAAAGACTCTCCTGGAAGAAGTGGATCCACAAGTTTTTATCCACTGTGTACGGCTGAATCTTCCGCACGTAGGATCTGAGGTGTAGCTTAGGGCAAGACGCCCCATCATACTTAGTGAAAGATGGTGCTTTAAACTTGTGAGGGATGATCACACCAGTAGACAAACCCAAGTCTCCAAAATCCAAACCAGGCACTTGTTGGATCTCCATGGCGTTCAGACGGTCTTCTAGCTGCTTGTACCGGTCTTCAGCCGGAGGATACTGTTCCTCATTAAAATCAGTCTCGTTGTCAGAGACTACCGGACTTGGAGCCTTTCCCCCCTGGGGACTGTCTTTGCCTACAGAAGAACTAGCTTCCTCATTCTGCAGAGTGTTACCAAACCTCTGGCCCGAGTTGAAAAGAACAGTTCTCCTCTTCTTCTTCTCCTTCTTCAGGAGAAAAGCCTTCAGCTCTTCTTGACCTTGAGCCAAACCCATGATCAGCTCCTGAAATTGTGCATTATGTGCCTGAAGGGCCTTGATAGACATCTCGGTTGATGATTCAGGGTTCATGATGCTGAAATAAACAGCGAAGAACAGTAAGCAACCTGAAAAGAAGAGTACCTGCTATGCACATGATGAATGGAATGCGTATGATTTATGTTTTCAAAGACAATCGGGAATCAACTTTGTAAACAAAAAGGAACACACTTCATTAGAGTCAACTTTGCAATTTAATTGTTCAACAGATTTCCCTTAGGCGTTACATGGAAATACTGAAAAGGGAAATAAAACTATAAAAGAAAATCCAAATCTCCTCATTGATCCCAGGGTCTCCTCTTCTCAGTACAAATGTAGTCATTCAGGGTCCGCTCATTCTCCAATTGCTTTGTCAGCTTCTGTATCTTCAATTCCTGCTCATTGAACTTTTCCCGGTAAGAATCCCGTTCTTCTCGCAGTTGCGCCCAAGACCTCTTTAATGTCTCATAATTAGTAGGTATCTGAGGAGGGAGAACAGTTGGGGGAACCCCATCTTTGTCAGGATACTCAAGAATGACGGGTCTGACAGCTTCATATGGCATACCTAACTTCTGAGCACGGATGCGAACCCATTTGTAGTAGGCTTCCATAGGTAGAGAAGTCTTTGGCCCCAACTCTTGTGGGTCAGCTTTATGAACTCTGTCCCAAGCCTTGATGAACCTACGACGCAGCTCGTCACTATCCACTTGAAACTCAAAACTGATGTGAGGCACCAGCATCTCATGAGGTCCTGCTCTTCTGGCCCTTCCAAACTGACAGGGCGCTAGACATGGATTGTAAGAGATTCCTCCTTGGGTACCAATCAGGGGAACATTAGGGTATTCTCCGCAACGATCAATAACAGCTATCTCATCCAAACCTCTGAAAGTCCAAATGATGTCCTTATCAGTGAGAGACATTAACCTATGAGCCCAACCTCTTCCTTCTTGGTTCTTCAGTACGAACTTAGGGAGGTGCGAAATAAACCACCTCACCAACAAAGGGATACAACACCACAGAGTTCCTCGTCTTCGGGCAGTACGAGCATAAAGTTGTTGCAGGATGTCACCCAAGAGAGTGGGCACAGGATTCTGAGACATGAAGATCCTTATGGCAGTGACATTGATGAAGTTGTCAGGATTAGGAAACAAGACTAGCCCATAGATTAAGAGAGCCAAGATGTCTTCATATGCCCTAAAGTCCAAGTCATTCCAGAAACTGTTAGCTTTACCAATCAGAAACTTGGCCAAGAAACCCTTAACTCCGCTTCTAGTCACCCAGTTGTCCATTACTTCTTGATGGGTCAAGGGAAGAGCTGCAACAACCTCCTCAAGCCTGAGGGTCTTTTCCCAACCAGTGTAAGGAGTCTGATCCAAGATAGGGATACCAAGCAAATCAGAGAACTCTTCCAGGGTAGGGACCAGCTGGAAGTCTTGAAAGGTGAAGCACTGGTACAGAGGGTCATAGAACTGGGTCAGGACACTCATCAACTGTTGATCCCGCTTTGCAGTGACTAAACTGAGAAGAGAACCATGCCTCTGGATGAAAGATGTGGTGTTTGGAATTCTGCTAACCAATTCTTCAAGTAACTAAGGTGGGTGAACAAAGTTGAACCGGATAGTATTCCTTCGCATAGGCATCATGATATCCTACAAAACAGAGCAAAGGTGAAACCCTCTTGTCTTTGAAATGGTCAGTCCTTATGCAGGATGCATGCAATGCTCATGATGTTATGATGTTATGATAAAGCACACCACAAATATTTACAAAGGCAAACATGATAAGGCACACAAGTCACACAAGACAAGCCCTTAAAGTTTAGGCCAGCATGAGGTCTAGGTATTACCCTCTTTCAGTTTGTTGGTTCATACTTGTCCTATCAAAAGTAACCGGGTTCTTAGAGGATCCCAATATCACTGACTACCCTCAATCGGTCATAACTCCAGCATCGCAACCTTTTCTTGCGGTCGGAACCATCACGAGAGTTTAGCCTCAATGGGCGTAGCATACTGCTACCGTTCTATTGGCCAAGTTGGGTCATTTAAGGTTCTAAGGTCGGTTGGTGCTTAATGACTCCTCAGAAGACCCATATTCTCCTCGTTGCAACACAAGGGATATCGGTACAGACCAAGGTGCCACACCAACGTAGCCACTGTTTCACCCATGTCGGTCTACGCTGGACAGGTCCCTCACAGCTTATGCTACCTAACAGGGTATCCCCAGATCCAGGTTAGGATCTATGTAACTCCGATGCAACCCACAATAATAAAGCAAACAAAGCACAACAATTGAAAACACAGTTATGAACTATCCTAAGGTACACCTCACTTTATAAGAGTTTCCCCAGCAGAGTCGCCAGTTTTGTGATCGGTGGATCTGGAACTGACTGTTTAACGCTGGTTCGCGAAATGTCGCGGAAGCAAGAGTCGCCACCGTCTTTTATTTTCTCCGATATGGAAAGGACAAAAGCACAGAAAAATTCCTTATTGAGATTAGTTCTCGGTTCGGAAGGTAGATTTATAGAAAGGGAAGGTGTTAGCACCCTTTCTATCCATGGTTATCCATGGTCTCTTAGATACTTGCTCATTTGTGTTTTCAAAAGTGTTTGCTTTTCAATTGTGAGTGGGTTTGAAAAAAGTTTCGTTTAAAATTTCAGTTCGACTCTTGTATCAGTCCTCAAGAGTGTTTGAAAAGTTGTTTTGAAAGCTTTTTGAAAAGTGTCGGTGTGAAAAGAAGTTTTTGATTTGTTTTGAATTAGAGCAAGTATCTACGAGTCGTCTACCTACCCTAAGGAATTAGTCTGTGTAAATGTCCTTGAGGTAGTGCCATCCCACCATTGAGGGGTAGGTAGCACCACCGTTGGAGGTGTTCAGGTCAATTCGAGTTTAGGGACAGTGTGGTCACCAGAGCAATAGTAGGACACCTTAGAAGCTACCCCCATGCCATGTTCATGGACATGAGGACTTACTAAAACGTCCTATACTCGACGACCACGTTTCGAGGGGCAAGGCAACAGTGAGGCGTACCCTAGGAGTGGTGTGTGAATTGTGTGTCATTTTCAGTTATTATTTGTCTTGTCATGCATTTAGTGAGCTACGCTTCGATTTTATTTGGGCATACATTCTTTCATGTGATTATTAGCAGTTAAGGGTGCGGGAATTAAAATGCGGAAAAATAAAGGTCCTACGCTATTACAAGGCGCGGGTCTACATCGCCAAATTAACAAAAACCCGATTTTGAATAAAAGTGCGGAAAGTAAATGTCCTAATTATCTATTACAAGGCTTTGGGGCAATTACATAAGATTAAAAAGAAATAAAAATAAATGCGCGAAAAGGAATTATAATCGAAGTGCGAGGGCGTTGGACCCTTTAAAGAAATTACATTGAAATTAAAGAATTAATTAATGATTAAATAAAGAAAGGGACTCATTTTTTTGATGTTTTTGTATTTAATGGAAATAAAGAAAATTAATTGGAATTAAAACCCAATTCTAAGTATTTTTAATTATTAAAGAAAAAAGATTCAAGTTTGACCTAATTTACTAATTATTTAATATACATATTTACTTACAAAATAATTAGTGGTTAATAATAATAAGAATAAAAATTATTTATTGAGAAAAAAAAAGAATGAAAATGCTAAACCTAATTTTTATGTATTTTATTTATTTAAGAAAAAAAACATTAAAATTAAACCTAAAATTAAACTAATTTGGTTATTAGAATTTATTTACAAAATTAATAGAAATTAATATTAATAAAACATATTTTCGTTTTATGATTTTCTGGTTTTTTGTGTTGTAAAAATTATTTTGGTGAATTAATTAAAATAAATAAAACAAATAAAAAAAATGAAAAGAAAGAAGACAATATGCAAACCATGGGGGGTTCCTGCCCAGTTTGGAGGTTTTTGTGAGAGTTTTGGCCCATTAGAAACCTGGCCCCATTGGCTTTCCACGTTTGCATGCATGTGGTTGACTGAATGTGTATGGTAGGCTGCACGTTCTAGCCTTTTGATTGATCAGGGATCCACTTGTCAAGCTACTGCGTTGGGATGCATGGTGGACTTTGGAGCGTGCACTGCATGGGAAAGGGTTAGAAAAAATAGCAACAATTGTATGGGGGACCTGGGAATCGAACCCAGGTCCCAGCACTCACCAAACGTACACCCAACCACTGAACCACTCAAACGCTTTTGTTATAATATTGGCAAACAAATAATATAAAAGAAACAAGCACTATTGGTATAAGTCAAACGAAAACGCGCCAACTTTTGAATGTTCCAACCACAGGATGACACCTATGCTTCTTCTTCATTTTCCTGCAAAAACATGAATTAGATAGCGGGGGTTTTTAACCCCCACTAAGTGATATGAGGAATAATAGCGATTAGAAGAGGAAGCCACATAAATCGAGCGCGAATGGTTGGTTCAATTCGTCTAGAGATCCTGATTTCAATGGTATAGGTTAGGATGGCCAATTTTTCCAGATGAATGAACCCCTCTTTTGGAACTTCTGAAACCCTAGAAAATTTCCATGGCAACTTTGGATACAGGCGATATTAATTCAATTCAATGGCATCATTAGCTTCAGTATGATCATATTAGTGTAAAACAATAATAAAAATGCATGAACAAGGCCTGGAAATCGAAACACGATTATTCAATATTTCAAGAAAAGTTTGATTTTGTTATACCGATTCCTTGGATATGGGGGCGTGATTTTGATTGGAACAGCTTCCTGATAGTGTCAGGAGTCTATTGGAATGATTCTTTTGCTTTGAAACGTGCTCTATGTAGGAAAAAAGTTTTTCAGAATTTTGTCAAAAAGTGCAAGTTTTTCTTGAGGTTTCAGCGCAGCTTGCCTCTTCTTAGGATTAGGTTTGTGTTCTTGCATATATGAGGAATCATTCTAGGTCAAAAACAAAGCCCATGATCCATGTTTTAATGCCTTTCAATATTTGATTTTCAAGCATCTTTTTTCAATCTTTTCCATACCAATCTTATGCCAATCATTGAAGATTCTTTCCCTTTTGAGTGTGCACGAAATCTTGAGCTCATAAAGAGTGAATATGCTGTATAAAAAGATTTGGAAAACATGATTTGTTATTTTTGTCATATTTTATTTTAATTAAGTGAATTAATAATAATAAAAATTCAAATAATTAATAAAAAATGATGAAATAACTCCCTTGGATGTCAATGGGTCGTGCCTAGCTTTTGGATAAGGATTCATGGAAGAAATTGAGGCCCATTAGCAATTTTGAGGCATTTGAAGCAAAGTTGACTTTTCAAAATTCCCAAAAATTTCCCAACTTCCACAAGGCATATCTTGCTCAATTTTTAAGCTTTGATCATGTTCTTTGACATTTTGGAAAGGTCTTGAAGTCCTCTAACCAATTCCTTTGGTCCCATGTCATTTAGATTTACCAATTTCAAGTTATGGTCTTTGACTTAAAGTGCCTTTTTGTTGACTTTTGAAAATGACCTATAATGTTGAGATTGATAACTTTTTGTGAGAGCATTTCTTGGACTTGAAGTGTGAAGATGAGTTGTAGGAAATTTCATTCTCTTCAAAATGAGCTTTGGATGGAATTTTTCTAATAAACCATGTGGAAGTTATGCCTTGGTCAATTTGCAGTTGACTTTTTCAACTGTCCAAATATAGAAACTTTTGCATCTTGAGGCTTTTTGAGCCATGCTTTGAGAATCATGATCAAGAATTGATCAAATGATGTTTGTGGCTTCAAAATAAGATGTTGACCAAAAATTTTGACTTTTGATTGTCAAATGACCATTTTGCCCCTACAGTTGACTGTTGAGCAATTAGGGTTTTTGACTGTGCAATTTTATGCTGTGAGTCTTGAGACTTGGCATAAGGATGCTTGACAATGTTTATAGGCATGTGGGACTTGTTTGGACCCTTGAAAACTTCAATTTCTTTGCCAGAACCAAAACCCTAATTTTTGACTGTTAGGAGGCCATTGGACTGTGCAACCTTTGGGGAGATTTTAAAGCATGCTCTTAGCAAATCTTGAAGAAAATGGGAGGGCAAATTTTGGGGTATAACAATTTGGTAAGAAGCTCCATTGTTGGATGTGAAGGGACAGGCATGGGTCATCGTATAGACATGATAGCAGTGTTGTGAGACATCTTAACATTTTTCTTGAGGGACTAAGATCATTTGAAAGGCAACATTCGAAGCTTCATCGAGGGACTATGATCTTATATTTTGGTTGTTTTTGCTTATACGTCTCACATGCATAACATGACCATTTTCATAAGGCAACAAGTGGAATTACCCTAGGGGTGCATGTGTGAATAGTGTGTTTGATTTGCATGCATTTAGTCTTTGATTAGGGGTTGTCTAATTGTTATTTTTATCTTCCCATACAAATCCTACTTTACTAGTATTTATGTGAAAGCGATAAAATGCGGAAAGTAAATATCCTACGCTGTTACAATCACTTGGGGATGGGGTGTACAAATTTACAAATGAGGATTGCAAGAAATTAAAGTATTAATCATCTATTACAACCATATTGAAATAATGTACAAGAAATGTAAAAATAGACTTGTTTTGTTTTTATTAAGAGAAGAAATAAATTTGCTTAAGAAAATATTTTTAGTCTTTTTATTTTAAAAGAAATAAAATAAAGCATGTGAATATAAAGTATTTTTTGTGTTTTTGATTAATGAAAATAGAAGTGAATAAGAAAATAAAAGTTAGAGTCAGCGCATGGCTGGGAGAATAGAAATATGAGAAAGAGCAGAAGTTCTGACTCTGGCATCCTGCAAATCAGAAAGCAGACGTTAGCGGAAATGGGGAAAGCCATAAGTTCTGAATCCATATGCACTAATGCTATGAGGTTGCTGGGAGCAAAGGAAAGCCTGGAAGTTATGATTATTGAAAGAGTCCAGAAGTTCTGATGCAGTTGGAAACCTAGAAGTTCTAGTGTTACTGGAAGGTTAGAAGTTCTGTGAGATGACAACACTGTTGGATGAGACTGGCTAGAAGTTTTGGTCCAGGAATATTTTTTGACAAATAAATGGGGTAAAAAATGTCAATAAATAAACCTAAAAAATATGCTTTTGGGGCTAGAACCTAGGACCCTTAGCACTAATGTCTTATGCGCACGCTTTCTACCACTGGGGTGGCTGTACATCTGGTATTAGAAGCAAAAACATAAACATGTATCACAAAGTAAGTTCTGATGATGAACTCCATATCCTTCTCCATGCCAGCCAGAGTATCTGCAACTTAGTCATTTCTCAACAAAAATGGAAAATACAAACATAGTAGTTATGGAAAATTTCATCATGTTTTCAGAAACACAAAGCATCAGAACTGTAAACCAGAAGCAAACATGAATTTTGCTAATCCTAATTCTGAAACCTAATTTACTCAAGAAGTTCTAATCTGAAATTCTCTATATTTAGGCCATATAAATGAAATATGTAAATATGTACAGATTCAGAGTCGGGATATCTACATTGTATCTTTGAAAATGCAAGCCTGACAATGCCTAAGTAATGAGATGAAAATCAGAAGAAACTTACCTGGAAGCTGGAAACTGTTATGTGAATTAGAGCCTGATTCAGATTGTTGTGATATTCTGGTCAGCTTCCTCAAGTTCTCAGAAAGCTAAAGTAACTCTTAACTTGAGCTATGAGTGGTTGGAAAGTTCTGGAGCATGTAAGGTGCAAAGTTCTGGTTTTTGAAACAGAGAGTAGTGAATACTATTTTACAGTTTGAAAACAGAAGTTGGGAAAGCTTCTATGTGTATTCTAGAAGTTGTATGGATGATTTAGTCAGAAACACGCAAGCAAAATTATAGTTTGGATGCAAAAATCAGAAACTAGCAGGTTTTGTATTTGTGTTGCAGTTTCGGGTTCTTGGAATTTTCAGCAAGGTTTCAAGTCTTTTTTCCAATGTCTCCCCCCTTTAACAGATGCAAATGAAGTTTAATTTATAGGCAAAGGATTTAGAAGCTTGGAAAAGTCAAGAGTACAACCATCATGCGTTATGGATAGTTGACTTGTTTTTGAAGCAAGTTTAGACAAGTATGGTTCAAGGCAAAATAGAGTTGTTAGCAGCTTTAGCTGCGCCTAATCTGAGTTTGTAGGCATGATTTATGGAGAAGTACACTCAGAAACAAAAGTAAAGCATGGGCCCAACATAAAATTTATACAAAAGTTTGCTTTTCAAGGACAACAATGGTACTTCTATGCCACACGTGGGAAGATCCTTTAGATAAAGACTCAAAAGTGGGTGTGAGCATTAAATGATGATGAGATCTAACAAGCCAGAAAGCCTGCAACATGAGATTATGCATCATAGCTTGAAACTGGATCAGAAGTTCAGCATAAACGTAACTTAAATTAAGAACAAATGTCTAACTTCTGATCTTTAAATCTCCTTGCTCCAACATGATCTGAAGGAGTTCTCAGACTTTCCAGAGAGCTTGTAACCTGCTTTGTGCTCCCTCTTTGAATCACTTTTGAAAATTCTGATTGTACCTTCGTGAAAACTGGCCCAGAAGTTCCAACCAAATTCTGTCTTGGAAACGCTTAGAATTTACCAAGTGTTTTAGTTTCATGGACGTGTCTTCAAAGATTTATAGCTTGAAATCCCAACATTTCTAGGAGAAGTACTGTTCTGCAATGTTTTAGATCTCATTGAGATTTACAACTCTTGTGTCAGAAGTTCTTCCTGAATCATCTTGCATCATGACGAAAATCTGGCCAGAAGTTCTGAACTTATCATCTTTTCCTAACACTTAGAAAAAAATTCTAAGTGTTTAGAATTTTGAATTTTCCAAAGTAATTTTGACTTTTGATTTTCTTCGTGAACTAACTTCATATTATAACATGTCTTGATGAAATATGATTCTTGAAACTTGATTTTGATCCAAAAGTCAAAGTTTGACTTTTAAGTGTGCCTTTTGACCATTTTGCCCTTGTGCCAATTCCAAATCCAAATTGATGTATCAGTGCTGCAAACTTGAGTCATGGATGATCTTATGAGAAAATTATTTTGAGATGAGAGGGAAAATTTGGGGGTACAACAGTGTGGGTGAATTCATTTCATCCACGAAGTTGGATAGTACCTGAGCCATGAGAGATTTCCTATTTTCGTATTTTATGTCGAATTTGAAGAGTTCTAACGATCATTTCAGCATCCTGCCCGCCATGTCAGGTCGAACGAGCAACTGCTTTATTGGTTGCTTTGTTCAGACGATAATTATATGGGCTAAGAAATAGTGTCTTAGTCTCCTCTCCGTGTTGATGAGCGCTAAGGATACTTTTTCGATCTGATGATATCTTACTTCAGGGCCCTGTAAAGCTTTGCTTGTGAAGTAGATGTGCTTCTTCCTCTCAGGGGTTTCTCGGATGAGGGCATCACTCACGGCTTTAGATGCAACGGAAAAATAGAGGTACAGGACTTCTCAAATTCAGAATGAGAAGTCTCTAACAATTGCCTCAATAAGGAGTGACCACGGCGGAGAATTCCAAAATGCTCTATTTGAAGAATTTTATGGAGAACATGGAATATCTCACAACTTCTCGAAACCAAGGACTCCTCAACAAAATGGAGTGGTAGAAAGAAAGAATAGGTCTCTTGTGGAACTTGCTTGAACAATGCTTAGCGACTCAAATCTTCTAAAATACTTTTGGGCGGATGCGGTGAGCACAACATGTTTTGTTAGCAATAGAGTTAACATTAGACCAATCTTAAAGAAAACTCCATATGAACTCTTCAAGGGGAGAAAACCAAACATTGCTTTCTTTCATATCTTCGGATGCAAATGCTTTGTCCTAAACAATGACAAAGATAACCTTGGTAAGTTTGATGAGAAATCCGATGAAGGTATTTTTCTTGGTTACTCTCTCTCTAGTAAAGCATATAGAATATACAACAAAAGAACTTTGACAATTCAAGAATCTATGCATGTTTCTTTTGATGAAACTAACCCCTCCAAGGAGGATAATATTATTTGTGATAATGATGATGAAATACTAGAAGGTCCTCAAGAAAATTCTTCCAAAGATCAACCAATTCAACTCGAAGAATCACCTCAACAAGAATCGAATCTCAATGATCTACCAAAAGAATGGAGAACTCATAGAGATCACCCTATTGATAAAGTAATTGGTGATATAAGTCAAGGTGTGTCTACAATATTAAATCTCAAGGATGCTTGCCTAAACATGGCGTTTGTCTCTCAAATTGAACCTTCAAAAGTTGATGAAGCCTTAGGCGATGGCCAATGGATTATCGCTATGCAAGAGGAATTGAATCAATTTGAAAGGAATCAAGTTTGGGAACTCGTCCCTAGGCCAAGCAACAAACACATTATTGGAACAAGATGGGTGTTCAAAAACAAACTTGATGAGAATGGAATAATTGTTCGCAACAAAGCAAGATTGGTAGCACAAGGCTACAATCAAGAAGAAGGAATAGACTTTGAAGAAACTTTCTCTCCAGTTGCAAGGTTAAAAGTTATTCGTCTCTTACTTGCCTATGCTTGTTCATTAAATTTTCAGCTTTTCCAAATGGATGTCAAAAGCGCATTCTTGAATGGATATATCACTGAAGAAGTCTACGTTAAGCAACCCCTGGGGTTCGAAGATTTCAAGAATCCATCTCATGTATTTAAATTGATAAAAGCTCTCTATGGACTGAAACAAGCACCAAGGGCATGGTATGATCGTTTAAGCAACTTCTTATGCGAAAAAGGTTTCGAAAAGGGCAAAGTTGACAAGACTCTATTTATCAAGAAAATCAAAGACGACACTTTGCTAGCACAAGTCTATGTTGATGACATCATTTTCGGTTCTTCAAATCAAGAAATGTGTGAAGAATTCTCATCAATGATTCAAGGAGAATTTGAAATGTCCATGATGGGTAAAATGAACTATTTCCTTGGACTTCAAATCAAACAACTAAAAGATGGCATCTTCATCAACCAATCCAAATATTTCAAGGAACTCTTGAAAAGGTTTGACATGGATAAATATAAGGCAATGTCTACACCAATGGGTTCTGGTTCTTATGTTCATCAAGATGAATTAGGAGTTTCCATCGACATCACTAAGTATCGAGGTATGATTGGCTCCTTATTGTATTTGACGGTAATCCGTCCTGACATAATGTTTAGTGTTTGTCTCTATGCCCGCTTTCAAGCTAACCTAAAGGAATCTCATCTCACGGTGGTAAAGAGGATCATGAAGTATCTCAAAGGGACAACAAATGTCATATTGTGGTATCCTAAAGGTAGTGTCTGCAACTTAATTGGTTATTCTGACGCGGATTATGCAGGTTGTAAAATGGACAGAAAAAGCACAAGTGGTACTTGTCACATTCTTGGTAATGCATTAGTATCATGGGCCTGCAAGAAACAAGCATGTGTTACTCTAAGCACGGCGAAGCTGAATATATTGCAGCGGGTAGTAGTTGCGCTCAAATTTTGTGGCTAAAACAACAACTTCGTGACTACGGACTCGGTCTAGGGTGCATTCCTCTAAGATGCGACAACACCAGTGCAATTAACACTACAAAGAATCCCGTCATGCATTCAAGAACTAAACACATAGACATTCGACATCATTTCCTCCGTGATCATGTTCTTCAATGAGATGTCGAGGTAACCTTTGTAGATACTCATAACCAGCTTGTCGATATCTTCACCAAACCTTTGGCAAAAGAACCTTTCTACAAAATTCGATGAGAGCTTGGCATACTTGACGAACACGACTTATAAGGTGCATTCTACCCTTGATATAATTTTATATACATTTTATACATGTTATATGTGAATTTATGTTATGTGATATTTAAATTTTTAATTTGGTTTTGGACATTTTTTGTTGATGCAAATCGATTGCACAAAGAGTGTCAATCGATTGCTCACTGAGTATTTTCAATTTTGTCCATTCTGTTTCAAGTGAAAATCGATTGCACCTTCAATGCAAATCGATTGCACTCTGTGCGTTTCTGTTTTATTTTAATTCTGTTTGTGTGCAAATCGATTGCACCTGAAATGCAAATCGATTGCACGTACTACAACTTACTTTTATGACAGAAAAAATTATGTTGGTCAGAATTCCTCTCTCATATTCCTGTTTACCGTGGTTATTGGTAAACAACCGTTGATCCTCCAAATGGTTACTTATTTGGTTACTCGCAGGATCGATCAGATTGATCCTAGGACATAGGTTGATTTTGAGGTTTTGATTAAATTGGATAATGGTTAAATGACAATAAAATAAAGAGGCTTTAAGTAAATTGCATGAAGAAATAGGCTTGGTAAAATAAATGAAGGCTTGCAGTAAAGGATTTCGACAGGAAAGTAAAGAAGAAAGCAAGTAAAGTTTCTGGAAAAGTAAATGACTTTGATTAATAAAGTTGGTGTTTCACACATACATTTCTCAACAATTCTTTCTCACACGCTGGGTACTCGAATCTATATGAGTGACTTTGTATATAATTGTGAACACACGCGAGAAACTGCGTGAACTACTACTATTTATACTAAAACATCCCAAGTAACCGTCGGGCAGTTACACTGCTTCGAGATGATCCCACTTGGCACGTTCTCAACGTTCGACGCTCCAGATCTTTGCACGTTGCACTTGGTAACCGCTGGAAACCGTTTTCCCTCCAAATGCTTGAATTTCAAACCGTTCCACTCTGAACCATCGAACACCTTCGTCGAGAAGCATCTTCGACGTCGAAGGCAACCAACTTCTCCCTTGGAAGAAATCTTCTAAGCGCAGTGTCATCTTTCGATGGGCATTTCGACAGACCCAGCTGATCGAAAACAACCTTCAGCTTTAATGGCTGACATTAATGAAACAAGGGTGTCGAATTTAAGAGCCAACAAATTGCCCCCCAAGAATGCCTTATTTCGACTCTGAAAGAAAAAGGCATTCTTTTAAATACCATTCGACACCTGTCTTCTCATTCTTAGTCACAAATTAAATTGTGTACTTTTTTTTTTGTCTTCTACCAACCACTGACAATCCCAAGAAAAACCATCATTTATCCGTACCTAAGACGTCACCTCAGTACGGCGTGCAGTGTGCCAAACGTCATTTCAAAAATTGTCATCATGACAATTCCCAAAAACGAGGGCGCACGCTGCACCCTTCCATTTCTGCAGAACGGCTAAAACAACAGGGAGACGCCACGTGTCCCACTACTTTCTGCAACATTAAATGGCATTTAATGTCCTCGAATTTGGGGATTTCCCCCACTACTATAAATAGCAGTAAGTACCCATTGTGGGACTTTTTACGCTACCTTGCTTTCAGAATTCCTCATTTGCATACAAACTCTTGTCAACTTTGCAAACCTCTTTTTCTTCACTTCATCTTCAACCTCACTACCAACAATGGCATCTGGTTCTTCCAACGCTCCTAGCACCAACGCACCATCTGGAAACGTTAAACCTAGGGTTTTCTCGACCGCTCCCGTAGTGACCCCCACGGGTCAACGAAGGGTCCCTGAGCCTTTGGACATTGCTGTACGTGATGCTTATTCACGCCACCTCATGATTCCGGTTGGATATTCCAACCAGATCTTTGCTATGTCTGGCCCATTGTACCCAAGCATTGCTGAGGCCATGAAGATCAAAAGTTACTTTCCGGTACTTGAGAGACTCAAACCAGTTGGATGCTCCAAGAAAGATGCAGAGGATAATGAAGATCCTGCTAAAGAGAAAATCGACCTCCGTTTCTTCAACAAAGGTGTTAGGGCTTTCAGGTCTGGCCCTAGCCTTACTCCTGATTATAGTGCTTGTCTGGAAAAAATGGAGAAACGCCAGGCTTCGATCTGGAAAGACATGGGGATTTTCGACCTGGTTATGCTGTCGAAGACAGGTCTTAACTATTCCCCAGAGATGTTGATAGCTTCTTTACTCTTCTGGGACTACACCCATTTCACCTTCCATCTTCCCTGTGGAATGCTGACTCCGACGCTCTTCGACGTGGCCGCCATCACTGGCCTTCGACCCACTGGGGACTACTTCGACCCGGAGGAAATGTCGGAGGATCAGATTGGATTCTCTGCCACAAAACCAACCTACACCACCTTCATCAATCACTACCACGATAGGTCGACAGATGCTGTGTCGGATGTCAAACATATTGCGTTTCTAGCCTTATGGCTGACACGCTTTGTGTTTTGTTCCAAGTCCTTACAGGTGACCAAGAAGATGGTCACTCTCGCCACTCAACTCCATCATGGCCAAAATATCTGTTTGGCAGAATTGATTTTGGCTAGTCTGTATGAGTCGATTAGCAACGGAGCGACTCTTCTGAAGATTATCGAGAACAGAGCCAGCCTGCTGCTTGCTGGACCTTTTTGGCTGCTTCAACTGTGGCTCAATGCCACCTTCGAGTCTTTCTTTCCTAAGAAGATTCAAATAAATGAACAGGCTCCAGAAATAGAAAACAGACGCGTCGAAGGCACCAGATTGGCCTTGTTGACTCCAACGGAAGATGGGCTGGAGCTTCAACAAACCTTTACAAACTTCGTTCTGATGTTTGCTAGAAGGAAAGAGTTTGCTTCGACTATGGCTCCGTTTGCTCGACGGAGGGTTGGCCCAGAGTGGTTCACAAGGCCACATCCTAGGACGTCGAGTGGTCCTCAGGTTGACAAACATACAACAATGTGGGAGGCATTCCTCACACCAACAATAATGCCCCTTCGATTCAGGAGCTCTAAGACTCACTTGAGTCTGATTGCATATCAACCAAACTTGGTGTCTCGCCAGTTTGGTATTATTCAAACACTACCTTCTCCAATTTTTCCAAGGGAGAAGTCTATGTTATACTTCTGCAACGACTACACTGAAGAAGCTGCCACTAAGCATATCAGCATATATGCTGGTCGAACAGTTCTTTCGTTGTTTGACTACCAGCTTAACTTTCTTTGCTCACCATCCTTCGAGGAGTGGTGGAAAAGTTACTACGCTGAGGAGTTTTTCGACGAGAAGGACTTCGTGGATGAGCTTCAGAAATCTTTTGTCCTTGTCTTGGACAAAATAAAGAAATGTAAGTTCATCCTTTCAAATTACTTTGTCTTTCTCTTTCGACTGCTAGCCTGTTTAATTATTTTGTCTACTTTCAGTTGTTCGAAAGCCTGCAGCCAAGAAGGCTGCAGAAGGCTAACAGGGAGGAGGCCCCTTAACAAAACCTCCACCGCCGGCGAAGACCATAGCGCCGGCGAAGACCACAACAAACCAACAGGGGGAAGGCCCTTCGAAAAAGGCTTCTGCATCGGTAACCAGACTTTCATTATTTTCTTCTGGCTTTAATTTTTTGACTTTCGATGCAACTGCTAAATCGAACTCCAATTGGTTCTTTAGGCACCTTCGCCCAAGAAACGGCCAGCACTGACGGTCGAATCCGGGAGCGATGAAGAAGATGATTCTCCCCCTGCTCCTCTAAAAAGGCGAAAGCTGAAGAAGGACGTTCCTCTTCCTGAGGCTGCTGGTCGAACAATTAGAATAAAGGTCGCTGGGAGAAAGCCCAGGCCACCTCCAGTAATCATTGAGGAGCCAACGGAGGAGGAATTAAACGTTCTTCTCAATAAGCCTGTCGAAAGCGACAATTCCAGCCCTGGGGCTGAAACTACTTTACAGGTAATCTCTTTGATCCCTTTGTAACCCAGGTGTCGATACCTACATTCGACTATATCTCTTTCGAATTTAGAAGATTCTTCTTCTTCTTTTTTCAGGACACCACTGAAAGCTCAGCGCCAAAGACTTCTGAAACATTGGAGTCTGCTGAACTCAGCAGGCCACAAGAAAAAGACTTGGCGAACGATGAAGCCCATACTGAAATAAATGAGGCCAATGCTGAGACGGCAGAAAAACCAGCAGAAGATCCACAAACAGAAGAGCAACAGCCAAAAGAGATTCAGGTGGTGGATCTGTCGGAAGAGAATCGTGACGAAGGGGACCACGGCAACGCTGGCGAAGAGGATCAAGGTTCCGCTAGCGAAGGGAACCAAGATGACGCTGGCGAAGGGAACCATGATGACGCTGGTACTGCCGCAGTTCGAGTCGAAGAAAGTCAAGTCGAGGCAAATGCTACTCAACAGCCTCAAACCCAAGACAATGCTGCTGCAAAGGCTGTTACCTCAACAAAGCATAGGTCGAAAGAGGACTTAGAACTCTTGAAGCAAACTGATCCTGTTAGCTATCTGAACGCCATCATCGAGAGCAAAAGTTCGTCTGACGCTAGCCAGGAGGTTCCTACTCTGTCGGGGAAGTCCACTGAAACTTCTCCTCTCGATGAGGCTTTGACGAAGGTTAAGGCTCAGTTTTTCAAGAAGGACTTGATGAAAGCTTTGGAGGGGGACCCTACTGCTCCATCATATTTGGGGGCTGTTTTGAATGCCGTAGATTTGTTAGCTGTGCCTCCAGAAGTCTCAGGCTTTATCATGGAGTTACACTCCATTATTGATCAAGTCTCAGCAGATTATCAGCGACAAAGGGGCTTTAATAGCCAGCTTGAAGTGTTATATGGCAAAAGCTCTTCTGCATGGACTGCTGTAGCAGAGACAACTTCTCGAATTGCGGAGTTGTCGAAGCAAAAAGCATCTAAACAAGAAGAAGTGGATGTCATCGATCGAGAGAATGCTTCCCTCCAGGCGCAAATCGAAGAAATAGAGGCTAAGATAAATGCCAATACTAAGCGCAAGGAGGAACTTCTCTCGACTGTTCCAGACACCGAAAGTCAAACTGAAATCACACAGGGCCTAGAATTTGCTGAGAAAGCTCAAGGCTTCGACGATCAGATTGCCAAGCTTGTGCAGGCGAATGCCTGGTGCAACAAAAGATTGGAGCTGCAGCAAACCAAATACCTTCGACTCAAGGACTCCATTCCCTTCTGATCGATTCAGCCTTTTAACCATATTTTGTAATATGTATTCGACAACATTGCCATTTTGGCTAAATTATAAAAAATTTCCATTTTGGCTTTTTTATGGTTAATTTAGTCATTACTTGTTATTTTATTTTTATCTCTTGGAGTGTAGGTTTGTACTTTTTCAAATATTTACCATTTACTCTCAAGAGCCTTTTATCTTCACCTAGCTCTTCGACTTCATAGGCTCCACCAGAAAAAGTCTGGATAACTCTGAATGGTCCTTCCCATTTGGGTGACCATTTTCCCATGCTTCGATCCCTTCTATCCATGGGAAGAATCACCTTCCAAACTAGTTCTTCAGGCGAAAATACTTTAGGTTTCACCTTTTTATTATAAGAGTCTTCTACTCTTTTCTTCTGAAGCCTGAGTAGGTCAAGAGCGCGCAATCTTTCTTCGTCTAAATCCACTAGTTCGTCTAACATCATATCCCAATAAATTTCAGAGGGAATATCATAATGTCTCTGAACCCTTGCAGATTGAAGACAAATTTCTGCTGGCAACACTGCATCATGGCCAAAAGTTAGCCTATATGGTGTTGTACCTATGGCTTCTTTTGGGGACGTTCGACAAGCCCACAAAATCTGGTCTAACGTCTTATGCCAATTTTTTGGTTTCTTCCCAACATGCTTTTTTATCAAGCCAATCACTACTTTGTTCGCTGCTTCGACTTGACCATTTGCCTGTGCATAATAAGGCGTTGATGTTAGGAGTTTGAAACCTGTTTCCTGAGCGAACTCCTGCATCTTCCGACCAGTGAAAACTGACCCTTGATCAGTAGTTATAGTCTCAGGGATTCCATACCTAAAGATAATGTTCTTTTGAATAAATTCAATGACATTTTCTTGGTCTACATTGACTAAAGGGATAGCTTCGATCCACTTAGTAAAATAATCAATGCCTACCAATATATATTTCTGACTCTTTGATGATGTTGGTCGAATCTCTCCAATGAGGTCCAACGCCCATCCTCTAAAGGGCCAAGGTTTCACTATCGAGTGAAGTTCGCTTGCTGGTACATGCTGGATGCCTGTATGGACTTGACATTCTTGGCAACCTTTGGCGAACTCAACACAATCTTTCAGCATAGTGGGCCAGTATAGTCCTTGTCGAAACAACAACCATTTCATCTTATGGCCTACTTGGTGAGCCCCACATGCTCCAGCGTGCGTAGTCGAAAGGGCTATGTATGCCTCAGTTTCACTTAAGCATTTTAGCAATACCCCTTCAGGCGTCTTCTTGAATAACTCATTACCCATGAGTACATAACTCAACGCCCTGTACTTTGTTTTCCGTTCTGTCGAAGCTCCTGGATTTTGAAGATAATCCATAATGGGCTTCCTCCAATCTTGCTCTGACAAATTATCTATGAACGAAATTTCGAAGTTACTTTGATCAGCATATCCTAGTCTTGTCGATTCCAAGTCTGTTGGTGATAAAAAAGTTGCTTTTATCTTTTCTCGAACTTCGATTGCTCTTTGTAATCTCGTTTTTGAAATCTTATACCCAGATGCAATTTGTGCCAAGTCGTTGGCTATTTGATTTTCCACTCTGGGTATGTGTCGAATATTGACCATTTCAAATTTTTTCAATAAACGATTTGCTATCGCAAAGTACATAATGAGATTTTCTCTTATGCATTTATATTCCTTTGTGACTTGCTTAATGACTAACTCTGAGTCTCCCATTATTTCGACTCGAGTTGCCCCCAATTCCAACAATATTTCAAGGCCAATAATTAGAGCTTCATACTCAGCCTCATTGTTCGAACAAGAACCTGATATCTTGTACTTGAATGTTGTTGGAATTTTTTCTGGAGAAATGATCAAGACTCCTACTCCTGTTCCATCTTTATGGCTGGAACCATCGAAGTAGAATTTCCAAGGTTCTATCTCCACATAATTAATATCCTCAACTTGAATTGAGTGGTCGACTATAAAGTCTGCAACCACTTGTCCTTTCACTGCCTTAAGAGGCATAAAGGTCAAGGAGTATTCAGTTAATGCTAGTGCCCACTTGCCAATTCGACTGTGCAAGATAGGTTTCGACAACATATACTTGAAAACATCAAAATGAGACGAAACATACACATCAACTGGTTTTATATATTGCTTGAGTTTTGTACAAGAGAAATACAGACATAGACACAATTTTTCAACTTCACTATATCTAGTTTCTGCATCGTTCAAAACTCTACTAAGATAGTAAATGGGTCTTTCGACTCCATTCTTATCTTCTTGGGCTAACATGCTTCCCAAAGTTTTGTCGGATGCAGCTATGTACAATCTCATACTCCTATTGCTACAAGGAGGCACCAAAATAGGTGGCTTAGTGAGGTACCCTTTGATTTTGTCGAAGGCTTCTTGTTGCTCTTGCCCCCATTCGAACCCCTCTTTATTCAGTCGAAGTAAGGGTGAAAAGGCCTGAGCTTTCCCACTTAGGTTAGATATAAATCTCCTTAAGAAATTTATCTTGCCTAACAGAGACTGCAGTTCCTTCTTATTCGATGGCGCTTTCGCTTCCAGAATAGCCTTCGTCTTGTTCTGGTTGATTTCGATTCCTTTCTTGTGGACAACGAAGCCCAAGAAATCTCCAGCTTTCACACAGAATGCACACTTCAAAGGGTTCATCTTCAGACCATGTTCTCTCATTCTTTCGAATGATTGTCGAAGGTGGTCAATATGACTCTTCCTGGAAACAGATTTTATAACAATGTCATCAATATATACTTGCATAAAAGTGTTAATAAAATCATGGAAGATAGTATTCATTGCTCGCTGGTATGTTGCCCCAGCGTTCTTTAGGCCAAAAGGCATCACTACCCATTCGTAAGTGCCTAGGGCCCCAGGGCATCGAAAAGCTGTTTTCGACACATCCTCTTCAGCAATGAATATTTGATTATATCCTGAATAACCATCGAGCATACTCAGGTATTCATAGCCAGCGGCAGAATCGACTAGCATTTCCGCCACAGGCATAGGATATTCATCTTTGGGCGTAGCAGCATTCAAATCTCTGAAATCTATGCACACCCTTAATGTACCATTTTTCTTAATCACTGGCACAATGTTTGCAATCCATTCGACATACCTTGTAACGCGTATGAATTTGCATTTCAGAAGTCTTTCGACTTCCGTTTTGATCTTCGACAGTATTTCTGGAGCGAAGCGTCTTGGACTTTGCTTGATTGGCTTCTTCCCAGGTTTGATTGGCAACTGAAGTTCTACCAATCCTCTGTCGAGACCAGGCATTTCGTCGTAATCCCATGCAAAATAGTCCTTGAACTCTTTCAACAATTGGATTACTTCCAACCTAAGTTCTGGGTCAATTTTGGCGCTGATGTAAGTTGGCCTTTTCTCTGACCCTTCGCCTAAGTTGATTTCTTCTAAAGGATATTGCGCTAACATTTTAATGTTGTTCGCCAATGGGTCCTTTTCGAAGCCCAAAGGCTCATCGTCATAGATGGCGTTGAGCCTCTGTTCCTGCATTTCTTCTGGCATGATATTAGGGGGTTCTGGATCGAAATCCTTTCCTGGACCTGCAGCAGATAACTGTTGATCATTGGCCTGTGTGGCCATGTACTTCACTTCGGCTTCGAGAGCCGTTATCATCTTTGTTTCGGCTACATAAGCCGAAATTCGCTTCAATGATTGTGACTCAGTCATTATCACTGAATTCACTTCCCCAACCAGTTGGTTGGATATCAGTTAACCCACTGAAGTCTATGTGGGACAAGTCTTCTCTGTCCCATTGGAAACCATGCTCAGGATGCAGGTATAGGGAACAAAAAGTATTTGGCGCTGGCGCCAAGTCGAAGTCAGGTGTTGGACATGGCCCTATGTGAGCCAAGTTCTTGTCGAAATCTGCCAACCCTAGGTGATTCACTTCGCCCAGGTAATAGCTTTGATCTGCCTCTATGTTTTCGACCATCCCATCTGGACGCCATAGCAGCAGCCTCTGGTGCATTGATGATGGCACAGCTCCAACACCATGGATCCATTCACGGCCCAACAAAAGATTGTAGTTAGGTTTGGCCGATATGACCATAAACATTGTTGGTCGAAGGATAGATCCTACCTTGATATCCAGTTGGATCACTCCCATAGTGGTCCCTATGCCGCCCTCATAGTTCGACAGGACCATGTTGTGAGGCTTAATGTCCTCATCCCTTTTGCCAATTTTCCTTAGCATAGAGTGAGGAATAATGTTGATGGTTGCCCCACAATCCACCAAAATTTTATTCACTGTAGTTTCTTCGAGTTTAGCCCTTATAAATAAAGGCTTGAGGTGATTTTTCATCGCCTCTGTAGGTGGCTCGAAGAACCCATTTTGTTCCTCAGTAGTGCCATTGTCCATGACGAAATAGCACACTGGCCTATGTTTGGCCATTTCTTGCTCCACTTCCCAGTCACTTGTTTCGACCTCCACCTGTCGGTTGAATTCTCTGGGCAGCACTGAGACTATATTCACCATTATGTCCAAAGTATCATCAGACTCAGAACCGTCTTCGTCCTCGACTTCACCTTGGTTAGGCCAAACTAGCCTGTTGGCTACTGGCTCTCTTTCTAGAGGTTTCCTTTGCTTCCTTAGAGGAACATTTGAACTGGTTTCTGCCTTTGGTTCATTGGCAGCCTCCCTCTCAGCTTTTCGTCTCCTTTGGTATCTCCTCCATTGAGATCGAGACATGGGATTTTTCCCTTTGTAGTTGCTTGACACTTGTGCAACTTTAGGTGCAGCAACTTGAGGCTCTTTCTTTTGTGTTAAAGATGAACCCCTTGGCACGTCGAAAGAGTGCCATCTCTCCTCGCTTGGCCTCTTTCGACCAGATGTTTTGTACCAGGTATCTACCGGCACATTTGTTGGAGGCCTGAAAGTCAATGGCCTCTTTTCTTGGTTTGAACCTCTTTGGGAGGCTCTTATGGGGTCATGTCGAAGATCAACATTTTCCCTTCTCTTATTTGCTGCTCTTACGCCTTGAATGTGCTCAGCAGCTTTTTTGTCAAAGATCGAACTGCATCTTGGACACAGCATCACCTCTGACTTCTTTTTCTGGCATCTTTGCAGGAAATCTGCCAGATTTTCATTCTCCCGAGGGAAAGCAGTCTTATTAGCTTGTTCTTGCCTCATGGCCTCTTCTGATGCTTTTGGGTCAGAGAGTTCGACCATGTTGATATTCATTGTATCTTTGTTGGCAAGAGTTAACTGCTTCATTTGTATCTCCAAATTCTCCGTCTGGCCTTGAACTGTGGCCAAGTGAGAACTGGGTTTTGGTCCAGTTTTTTGTGCTTCAACGGTCTCCAGCTTTGGGCTTTCGACCGCTTTCTGAACTGCTTCAATTGTCTTTCTGGATAAATTCCCAGAAAAACTGCCAAAGATTGGCATGTTGATATGGTCCTTTGAGACTTCGACCATTGTGATTCCTGGCCTCTTCGACTGGCTCCTGGTTGCCTCGATCACGTTCACCTCAGAAGGCTCAGCATAGTGGGCTTCAGCCTGCAATGGATTTGAGCCGACAGCCATGGGGGTTTTGTCAGCAAACTTCAACCTCCCTTCTTCGATAGCGTCTTGCACAAGATTCCTGAAAAGAAAACATTGAGAAGTTTTATGGCCCAAAAAATTATGATATTTGCAAAAGCCTCTCTTCTTTCTTTAATCAAGAGGAGGCACTTTTACCCCTGGGGGTACTATCATTTGGCCATCTTTTACAAGCAAGTCAAAGATCTCATCACATTTTGTGATGTCAAAACTATAAGTCTTTTTGGGGAACCTATCGTTGGTCCTTTCTGGACCAATGGGATTTTTCCCACTTGAGGGGACTAACAGTTTGCAAGAGTATGGTGGCCCTTGTTTTAGTTCCGCTAAATCGACTTCTCCTTCTTCGACAGTTATAGTATCGTCGAAGGATTCTGGATCTTCGTCATCCATCTCAACATACGCTATCCTCTCTCTCTTATGAGCCTTCGTTGCCTTTGCTTTTTCAGCTTTGAGGCGTTCTACCTGTCGAACTCTATCGGCCAGTTGGGCCATGTCTCTCAGGTATTGGGTGTCTAACTTCTTCCTAATGGAATAATCTAAACCGCCTGCGGCTATTTCGACTAACTCATGTTTCGGCACTTGTGTAAAACATCTCGCCTTGAGCAACCTAAACCTATTTAGATATTCGTCTATAGGTTTAGTGAAACGTCTCTTTACACTGGCCAGTTCTTTCAGGCTTATCTTGGTTTGCCCCATGTAGAATTGCTCGTGGAACAATCTTTCCAACTGGGTCCAATGATGGATCGAATTGGGGGGGAGAGTTGTAAACCAAATAAAAGCGTTCTTTGTTAAAGAACTTGGGAAGTACTTAATCCTCAGGTTTTCGTTATTCGAAATATCTCCTGCTTCGATCAAGTATCTCGCCACATGTTCGACAGTGGATTCTGTCGTGTCCCCAGAGAACTTAGTGAATTTGGGGACTTTACATCTAGGAGGTAAGTCTGTTTGTAACACGTATTCTGACAATGGGGACGTAAAGTTGGGCCTTCGAAAGCCCATGTTCATCCCATTTTGGGTCATGATCCTTTCGATCATGGTTGCCAGATTATTTTCCAAACCCATGTTTTGGTATTGGATATGCTGAACTACTTCGTCAGCATTTTGGTTTCTGTTAACTAACCTTACCTCTAGGGTTATCACCCTAGGTTCCTCGACAGGTTGCTCCAATCGTGCCCTAAGGTTTTCTTCGACAGGCTGTTGGACCTGGTTGATAGTGGTCTCTTCCTCTAAGAACACACCCTGGTTTCCCCTTATTTGCGCCCTTTGGGGTTGTCGAATAGGTTGGGGTACTCCAAAGAAATCAGCCAAACGCGTCATTTGCGCTGTCATCTGCTGATTCGATTGAGTAGTGTTTTGTATTAGAGGGTTCAGCACTGTACTTAAAGTTTGTGCCAACATTTGAACCATATCATGGTTGCTTTCGTCCATTTGTTGCCTCAAGACTGCTGTCGAGGCATTCGTAAGGCCATGTGCTACTTGGGACGTTCCTCCTAAGAGTTGGGTCCTATTTCTATTCGCCATACCTACTCCAGAACCTTGGAGTGGCGAAGAGGCACTCACTAAAGGATCTGAAAAAGTGGACGCAACATTAGTCAGGCTAGCCAAGTCAGAAGTTGGCATGCCATAGAGTGGTTCTTGATTATGACCGCCTGTCATAAATCCTGGGGGAACAAAAGGCCTTGTGCCTAAATTTCCCCTTGGTGGGGGAGTTCCCAAAGGAACTCTGGGGCCTGTGAACGGAGGTAATGGCCCCGTTGCTGTGACCGTTACTGCTGGTGTCGAACCAGCGGTTATCGCTTCACTTACGGTCGGAATAACCGTTGCTCCCACATTCGTTTGTGGGATTTCGTTATTGTTTGGCGGATTCGCCATCTCTTCCCTTCTTCTAGCAGTATTGTTATCGTTGGTGTATATTCTACCACTTCTCAATAACATACAACGCTCCTCGAAAAAGATGAGATTATGTTCAACAATCAACACACAGTCCCACCAGGTGTGCCAATTTGTTTACCGTGGTTATTGGTAAACAACTGCTGATCCTCCAAATGGTTACTTATTTGGTTACTCGCAGGATCGATCAGATTGATCCTAGGACATAGGTTGATTTTGAGGTTTTGATTAAATTGGATAATGGTTAAATGACAATAAAATAAAGAGGCTTTAAGTAAATTGCATGAAGAAATAGGCTTGGTAAAATAAATGAAGGCTTGCAGTAAAGGATTTCGACAGGAAAGTAAAGAAGAAAGCAAGTAAAGTTTCTGGAAAAGTAAATGACTTTGATTAATAAAGTTGGTGTTTCACACATACATTTCTCAACAATTCTTTCTCACACGCTGGGTACTCGAATCTATATGAGTGACTTTGTATATAATTGTGAACACACGCGAGAAACTGCGTGAACTACTTCTATTTATACTAAAACATCCCAAGTAACCGTCGGGCAGTTACACTGCTTCGAGATGATCCCACTTGGCACGTTCTCAACGTTCGACGCTCCAGATCTTTGCACGTTGCACTTGGTAACCGCTGGAAACCGTTTTCCCTCCAAATGCTTGAATTTCAAACCGTTCCACTCTGAACCATCGAACACCTTCGTCGAGAAGCATCTTCGACGTCGAAGGCAACCAACTTCTCCCTTGGAAGAAATCTTCTAAGCGCAGTGTCATCTTTCGATGGGCATTTCGACAGACCCAGCTGATCGAAAACAACCTTCAGCTTTAATGGCTGACATTAATGAAACAAGGGTGTCGAATTTAAGAGCCAACAATTCCCAAGCCAAATACACTTTAATTCAAAACACTCATTCCCTATCTACCCAAATCATTTCCAAATCTCAGCTCACAAACACCTTTCTCTCTCACAAAACCTAAAAACCCCAAAAACCCTAAAACTCCATACACATGGCTTCAATACAAAAGAGAAAGGCTCATGATTCAGAAAAAGGGAAGAAAAAGGTTGATTCAACATCCAATCCATTACTTTCAACTCTCACCGAAGAGCAAGAAGTCAGATTTATCAAAGACTTTCAAAGGAAAATAGTATCCAACCCCAAATATGGTATGTTATCCTCCTTTCCACAAGAATGCTTTTCCTTTCAAAATGATCTAGCTGCTTATGGTCTCGAACCATTAATTTCTTCGTTCGGTCTATATTACCCGGATTTGGTAAGAATGTTTTTCAGTAATCTAACACCCCACAAAGGAAAATTGGTCACATATGTGCTGGGCACTCGTATCTCTCTAACTCCTCAGGTTGTTGGTGAGATCCTTCATATTCCTTTCACTGGAAGTTCTCTATATGATCCTGAAAACGAGATATGGGATGACTACCGGAAAAAGGAGTTCTTTTACAGCATTGGACGGTTAAGTGAAGTTGAATTTTGCGCCAAACGGATTCGTGGTCTTGGTGGAGTAATTCCATCCAGAGACTCCTGGAGTGCAGGTAACCTCCATATAGACGATCATATATATCATTATTTTCTGGTCTATATTATGTTTCCAAGAGCTGGAAACCACTGCACTGTTACCGACTTGGAAATGCAGCTAATTTGTGCAAGAAAGAAAGGGGTAAGTGTAAACTGGGCAAGGCTTATCATGGTGCATATGATGAGAGTCGATGCAAAATCTAAATTTCTTCCATATGCTTATTTTGTTACTCTAATTATGGAGGAAGTTGGTGTGGATTTTGCTGGGTTTGAAAAGGTGAATATGGATCCTAATCTAAACAAAATTTCCATTAAGAATGTTGACTCCAGAATGGGCGTGCATTACAATCCAGAAACAAAAACCATCACCTACATTGGTGAAGATGTTGTTGGCGATGAAGGAAATGACCAAGAAGTCGAAGGCGGTGAAGTTGTGCCTCCTCCTCCTACTTCTACCTCTGGTCCAAGCAATCAAGAGCTTATGGATTACATGTCTCAATAATTTGCTTCCATGAACACCAACACCAACAATCAATGGAGTGCAATAAATAATTCCACTAAACCCCGGATTAATGACTTCCGTACCGATGTGAATCAACAATTTTCGAACCTTTACTCTCATCTTCATATTCCACCATATGATCCAAATAATCCAGCTTCACCTCCTCAACACTATACAGAACCCCCACTTCAACAACAATTCTCGAATCAAGGCTCTTGGTCTTATAACCATCCGGACATACATCACCCTTAAAGTTCTGGCTAACTGTTTTTCTGTTATGTTCTTGTCTTGTTATTCAATGTTGTGTTTGTTCAAATTTCTGTGTAATCCTTAAACAATTTGTGTTACTCGTTTAATTCTAAATTTTCTCAATATATTGCTCTATTATTATTTGTTTTGTGCATCTTTCCCTTCTTTTTGATAATGTCAAAGGGGGAGAAAGATGTGTGGTACTTTATGCTTGTATTTTCTTTGTCTTAATTTTTAAGGTACTCTCCAATCAAGATGAAGAAATGCAAAGGATTCCAACCCTCTCCTACATAGGGGGAGTTTTGCATCTTAGGGGGAGGAGCTCTTCCGGAAAGTACATCGCATAAATCCAGATTGTTTGTCATCATCAAAAAGGGGGAGAATGTAAAATCAAGCTTCTCAAATGAGCTTTTGTTGATGAAGACAAACCATGATTAACAAAGAAGGCAAAGATTTATGATCAAGCTCAAAGCATCTAAGGACAATATCTTCAGTTCAAAGCTCTCAACAACTTTCAAGGTATAATAATATTACTTACTTTGATCTTAAGATATAGATGCTCAAAAATGAAAAAGAAATGTTTAAAAATCATTACTCAAGTTTTTCAAAGTTAAAATTTCATTTTTCACTTGAGTGCAATCGATTTACATTTTAGTGCAATCGATTGCATGCTAAATTTTTAGATCGTTTGCTTCTGTTTCTCAGTGCAATCGATTTACATTGCTTGTGCAATCGATTGCATACTTAAAAATTTCAAAATGTTTGCTTCTGTTTCTCAGTGCAATCGATTTACATTGCTTGTGCAATCGATTACATACTTAAAATTTTCAAAACGTTTGCTTATGTTTCTCAGTGCAATCAATTTATATTGCTTGTGCAATCGATTGCACTCACTTACTTTTTGCTACTGACTTTACATGCAATCGATTTGCATTGCTAGTGCAATCGATTGCAATCTTAAAACTTTTGAAAAAATAGCTGTTGAAACCTTGTGCAATCAATTTACACAAAGGGTGCAATCGATTGCATGCTGCACGATTTTGAAAAACAACAGCTTTTCACATGTCTGTTCATCATACCTTTTCATTGAAACCTTTCACTCAAACTTGGCATTTGTTCATGATATATTTTCAGAACTTCATGATGTTTCAAAAGGGTGTTATGAACATATAAATATTCATTTTCAAAATCTATTTCAACACCTCTTCCATAAATATTTTCTAAATTTTCAAAATACAAACTCAAGCATTCCTTCACTTTCATGCATAAGTTTTCTGCACATTTTCATACATTATCAAACAGAAAACTTTGAGCAATTATATCTTGAGTCATTGTACAATAATATTATTGGAAGAGAAGATCATACATTGTTAAATCACTCTAAATGATCAATACTACTCTACTCACTCAAACTCAAAAATTGATAGTTACTTACTTATTTTTTTCAGGATTGTTGGAAATAAATTTAAGTGTTTTTGAAATCTTGTCTTTCCAAAGTTGTTGGATACAAGTGTAGTTACTTTGAGAGGATTGTTCTCATAGTTAACATAGTGAAAATCCAAGAAGATTGTTCTTGGTCCAAGAGGATTGTTCTTAGTTGTTTGATAGTTCTTATTTAAGTTTGCCACAATAAGGAAATCTCTTTCATGTTGAAAGGGGACTGGAGTACTATCGGACTGTGAGGGGAACCAGGATATATCACCAGTGTCTTTTATTTTTCTGCATTTTACGCTTTCATAAAATCATCATTAACCATAAAAATAAGAACCATCATCACTAAAAACCAGAATTTTATAAAGTACCTAATTCACCCCCCCCCCCCCCCCCCTCTTAGGCGCACTTCGTACTTACATGGAGATCATAATTGATTCCCTCTCGGGATTTTATGATAATGTAGTCCATATATACTTCGAGCATGTCTCCGATTTCTCCTCGAAAAACTTTGTTCATCATGCGCTGATAGGTAGCGCCTGTATTTTTCAGGCTGAAGGGCATTACGTTATAGTAATAGTTGTCTGATTCAGTCATGAATGCCGTATATTTTTTGTCCGCTTTTACCATGGGGATCTGGTTGTATCCAGAGTACGCGTCCATGAAAGACAATAATTTAGAACCTGTATAATTATCGACCAGTTTGTCGATGTTGAGGAGGGGATAAGCATCTTTCAGGCAAGCCCGACTGAGATCAGTATAATCAATACACATGCGCCATTTGTATTAGATTTTTTGATAAGGACTACATTCGACAGCCAGGTTGTGTACTGGGCTTCAGAAATAAATTTTTCCTTTAAGAAGTCTTTTACAGCCTGCTCGACAACCTCCATTTTTTCTAGAGACTGCTTTCGCCTACACTGAGCAACCGCCTTAAGGGAAGGATCGACTGTCAAGTGATTACAGGCTATTTCTAGATCCAGTCTGAGCATCTTTGTTGCACTCCAAGTGAACATATCAGCATTCTCCTTCAGGCGTGCTTCCATTTGTCTCATCGCTAGGTTAGGGAGGTCAGTTCCATTCTTCACTCCTCTAGAGGGATCGCTTTCTAGGGAGACGATTTCGAAGTCCCCGTCTAAGTTTGGTTGTTCGGGATGCACGGGCTCCTTGCTACCTATTTCTGGGAATGAGTTTTCTCTATCGATCATGGACTCCTTCCCCTTTCTCTTCCACTCTGAAGTCTTCTTTCGAGAAGCGACTGTCCAGGTCGATGTGTTGACCCACAACAATGATCTTGGTTCCTTAGAGCTGGTGGGCAGGGTGGATCTGCTGGTTGTTCGGGGTTGTGCATTGATGGAACTTAGGCCCCTGGCTGATGCTTCAAAACACCTTCTTGCGGCCTGGATATCCCCGTGGAGGGTGGCGACCAAACCTTTAGTGGTGTAATACTTCATCTTTATATGTACAATGAAGGGCATCGCAATCAGCTCGACTAAAGTGGGTCTTTCGAAGATGTACTCATAGAGTGACGAACAATCCACCACTAGAAATTGGGTCCCGATGGCCCTGGCCGTTACACCCATCCCGAAGGTAACAATCATCTCGACGTATCCCCAGGGTTTGGTGACGGATCCGTTGAACCCCTGGAGATATGAGCCTACGTATGAGGTTAGATGGGTCTCATTCAGATGCATAGTGCTGAATAGCTTGGTGTACATTATATCCATCGAGCTTCCCTGATCCACCAAGATGCGTCGAACGTCAAAGTTCATCATGCGTTCCCGTACAAGTATTGGGATGCTTGAAATAGGGGCTCCACCCGGTATCTCTTCTCAGTAAAATGCAAAGGGATATAAGCCTCCTCTTTACCGAACCCATCGTGCATTTGTTGAATCCTCTGCCGGAGATGACCATTGTCGCTGGGAAGGATTCGCAAGGACTATGTGAAAAGAAGTATAAAGGGACCTCTTACATGTCGGGAAAATAGAAATCCTCTGGTCTTGTGATGCTCATAGTAAACTGGATGAGGCGTGTGTCGGGGGACTCCTTCCATTCTTCTACATTTTTGGATTCTTGAGCCTCTTCACATGCATTCTCCTTCTTCTTGTATTGTTTGAGATGCTCGTTCCAGATGGGTATCTTAATTTCATCTTTTAGGTGGATGCAATCGTCAGTGTTGTGCTCGTGGCTCTTGTGGAACCTATAATATTTGCTTTTGCCTGTCCCAGTCTTGGACAATGTTTGGTGGGGAAAGCATACCCCGACTTGCTTGTATTCTGAATTGGCGCATTCTATCAGAATATGCTTGTGAGAGGCGTTGAGGGGGTTTAGTCGTGAAAGCAACCAAGTGGCCCCCAGTAGTCTTTAGAGTCTCGGGACTTATCTTCCCTTTTCTTCTCTCTCACCTACGGGATGTAGAGGGCTCATCATTCTTCGAGACCTTGGAATTCTCCATATGCCACGAGTCCCTTGCATTGTTAGCTGCCTCCTTCTCTTCATATTGGATGTACGCTTGGGATTTAAGTAGGAGGGAGTCGAGCATGGTTGGAGTCTCGAGGCCAACAACTTTGGCGAAGTCACTGCAGGGATGGAGCCCGTGCTAGAGGAGATATTTTTTCCTACCGTCATTCATAGAGACCTGCACGACTTCCTTATTGAAGCACTCAATATAAGCCCGAAGAGACTCATCCCTCCCTTGGATGATTGCTTCTAGTGATGCGTCTGACTTGGGATGTCGGTGAGATGTTGTGAAGTGCCTTGAGAACATTTTCTCCAGTTACTTCCAAGAGGTTATAGATTCGTCTAGAAGACTTTTGTATCAAGACATGGCACCTTTCCTTAGGGTATTTGGAAACAACCTACACTTGATGGCGTCTCTAACTCATCAGTAGTCGAGCAGAGCGTCAATATTTTCTATGTGTTCATCAAGATCAGTTGTACTATCGTATGTTCCCAGTGGGGGTGGCTTCTCCAGTCCGACTAGGAGCTGGGTCTCTGTAATCTCTCTTGATAACGGGCCTCGTGGCTCATCGTTGTCGCTTCCCTCGGAAGATGGCGGGGAGTGATTTTTCCTCCCTCATCGGGCGTCGTTGTTCCGAAGCGGGATATACTTCTTTGCTGCTGCCTTGGCTTGGGCGACGGTGATCGGTAGCAGTCAAGTCGGCAGTCGCTCTTTGTCTTCTTGGAAGATGGAGAGCCTTGATCTTTCTTAAGAGGCGTGCAGTCATGTTTATTAAGGAAAGAAACATCATTCTTTCCCTTTCTTGATGGACGACCACGCCTAGATGGAGATAGGTTGGGGGAGTTGTATGTCGGTGTCTCAGATGAGGAGATTTTGACTGCTTTTTCTCCCAGGCCCCCATCCTCTTGCTTAGCTGCAGGATAAGGGCATTGGTCTAGTTAAGGGTAGCGAGCAATGCTGCCATGGCCAAATCGGTATTCTGAGGATTAGGAACTGGTTGTAGGATCTCTAGAAGTTCCTCGGTAGGGTTCTCGGGCCTCTTCTCTTCCAAGAACTAAAGGTTGCCGCACTCAGCATCGACTGAATCTGGGGACCCAGTCTGTCCAGCTCTGATGTCGAGGTCATCCTCAAGGTGAGGATGCTCCTGGCTTCCGACGGTATTGTGGACCTAAGAGAGTACAGTCTTTCCAGGGAGGTGATGATCGTCGTGGTCGGACATGATTATAGTAGTGAAGATATCTTTGGTCTTTGGTTTTGAGAAAAAGGAAAGCGGGGAAGATAGGTTCCCCTAGATGGTGCCACTGATCTTACCGGTTGATTAGAACCTACAAATGGGCTAAAGGATGACGTCTGGTTTACTGGAAAATTGAGGAGAAAGTGGGGTTGTACCTGTAAGGCACTCCGACGATCAAGTAAGAATGAAGCAAAAAGATACCAGCAAGATATTAGGGTTTAAGGTTTGAATATTGGATATGTGGCCCTCACATGTGTGAGGGTTTATATAATTCCCCCGACGCTTGGCCATTGGTCCCTATTTTTGGGCCTAGATATGCGGGCTTGTGAAAATAGGTAACTGCCAAGACTTGGTCAAAACGAGCAGTCCCGCCTGTAACTAGCCGTTGTACTGAAGATGAGGCGAATCACAGGCTGCGAGGCATTCTGGACGTTTCCTGATTTCCTGTTTGACTCGTGTCAGGCAGACGGAGAGATGACTGCTGACTTGGGTATGTGTGTGTAACAGGCATCGTTGGTCGCGTCTCTTGAGGGTGTGGTCGACCAGAGATGCTGAACCAGTGTTATTGAATCGTGCCAAGGGTATAAGCGGATTGGACCAATTCAAACTATTGGGCCAGTCCAGAACAGTAATAATAATTAACTTAACTTATAAATTAAAATAATAAAAAAACTAAATTAATTTATATTTAAAATTAAATTACTATAATACTAAAATTGCATATTTTAGTATAAAACATTTCAGTATTTTCAAAATTAAACAACTTTTTTTATTCTATTTCTTATTTTTTTTCTCTCTTATTTAAATTAATAGATTAAATCTATTGTATTAATCATATATTTATCTCTTTTCAATATAAAATAAATTGAGAATTTTTTATATGTTCTTTTTAAGATGAATTAAAGGCTTAAATACACTTTTGGTCCCCTTTTATTGATTTTTTTTAACTGTTTAGTCCCCCCTATAAAAAACTAACTATTAGGTCCTCCAATATCAAATAACGTGAACTTTTGATGGTCCCTGACCATTTGTCAACTATTTTAATGACATGGCATCCCAAGAGTTGACCACTCACTTGCCACGCCATTAAAATGAATTCATTAATCATTTTTATTTTGTAAATTAATAATTTTTCACAAACTTTTTAATTAATTATGCTAAATCAAAATCAAACTCAAAATCAATTATGCTGATAATTCCTCCTCCCTGACCTATCACCTTCCATATCCTCAAACAACCTTCCAGCTTCCTCATCACCTTGGGAAGATTTCTTTTGCGTCTCTTTCTCCTTCAGCGTCTGCAACTTCGAGTGATTAGAATAAGCCACACCCAGAAAAGCAAGTCATACCCCAAACAAGTTAATCTCTGTAACAATATTCTTAATCACACTCCACGAAAAAGGGTTAGAGAGATAGTGAAAGTTTTAAACGCTTACTAGTGCCATCCCTTGAAGATGACCGAGATTTATCACTGCTCGCAACTCCTCTGTTGCTCAAATTTACCAGCTTTTCTGCTCTCGGGGAAAATAAACATGACTTGCTGTTAAACGAGGATGAAAGTGAATGCCTCCTAGTTAAATTGTTTTTGTCTACAAAATCAGTAACAAATCTAGGGGAGCCTTATCCTATTAGCCTAGTTTTTGCTGATTCAGTAGGAGCCATATAACTCGACACTCTTGGAGTGTTATGTAACTCATTTTCTTGATCATTAAAATTATCCAGTAGTGAAGCTCTTCTTTGGTAATTGTTGCTGATAATTTTGTCACTGCCATTTAGGTCTTCGCTAATTCCTATTTTAGCATCTATTACATTATTCACTCTAGTCTTTAAAACAACAATATGATCATTGTGACATTTCTCTTCTAGTGCTTTCTATCAAGTTTGTGATTATGGTTTTGGATTTGGATTGTGTCTCAATCTGGCCATTTGACTGATTTTTTGATAAAATCGATGTGGTATTTAGGTTTAGAAGGATGATTCAGAGTGAGTCTATGTTAGAAGTTTATGTTTTTGAGGTATTTTTGGTCAAATCTGGAAAATGGATTGGGGATGAAGATGAATCTTCGTCTTGTTCATAAAGAATAAGATGAAGTTGGTGATGGATCAGGGAGGATAAGATGAAGATCAACATAATTGATTTTGAGTTTGATTTTGATTTAGCAAAATTAATTAAAGAATTTATGAAAAATAAAGTATTAAATTACAAAATAAAAATAATTTATAAATTAGTTTAGTGACGTGGCAAGTGACTAACTCTTGAGATATCATATCATTAAAATAGTTGACAAATGTCCAAAGACCATAAAAAATTCACGTTATTTGATATTGGAGGATCTACTAGTTGATTTTTTTATAGGAGAATTACAAAGTTTAAAAAATCAATAAAAAATAATCAAAAATATATTTAAAGCTAAATAAACAATATGACTCTGATAAATCTTTAATGATAAAAGTAGTTGAAACATGTCTTTGATATGCTTATGTCTTCGACCATTTATGATATTGGAAGACCTACTAATTGATTTTTTTTATAGGAGAATTATAAAGTTAAAAAAATTAACAAAAAATAATCAAAAATATATTTAAGTCTAAATAAACAATATATGACTCTAGTGAACCTTTAATGATAAAAGTAGTTGGAACACGTGGTTGATATGCTTATGTCTTCAACCATTTTTGCATCCAAGTATAAAACTTTTTTTTTTCTTCTTTTTTTAACATATATTACATTCATCATAATTAAAGTATTTTAATTTAACAAAATAATTATATTTTTCTAAAAACAGGATTGAATGTGATAAACTCAATTGTTGTTGAATCAAACAGACAAAAAACAATGAGCTGACTTCAACCAAAATTGAAACAAAACCCACTCTCTTTTGTTTTCTCATTGTTCTAACGTTGTCCCATTCTCTCTCTCTCTCTCTCTCTCTCTCTCTCTCTCTCTCTCTCTCTCATGGCATTTCTCTTCTCCTCTCTCCCTCAGGTACATTCTCTCCTTAATTTTCTTCAATTTTGTATGCAAAAAAAAAAAAACAAGATCCCATGTAAAAAAGTTTGTATCTTTCTTCATATTTACCTATTGGGTGATCCAAAGTTTGAATCTTTTTCAGAAAATTGATTATTTTTGGATTAACTGAATTTTTTTTCTTTGTGGGGTTTCTATGCAGATTAAAATTTGAAAGTCTCTGATTCCATAAAACGACCCCACTTTCCCACTATTGTTATGATAATTTGGAACCTTTTTTCACGCAAGAATAACCTCTTCGCACGCAATATTGCTATTGTTTCTTCTTCAACTTTTCGTTTTTTTGGTTAAACAAGCTGTATCTGAGAACCTTGAATATTCAACCTGTGATATGGGCTACCTCAATTCTGTTTTGTCTTCTTCAAGTCAGGTTCATGCTGCTGATGATTCACCTGTTAGTGGTGGAGGGCTCAGGTTTGTTAATGGCTGTTTTTCTTTAGATCTGGAAATTTGATGAAATGGTTTTGTTTTATTGTTTGTGTTTTAATGTTTGTTTGTTTGAATGGTTTTAAATTGTGGTTGTAATTGTATGTTGTGTTACCTTTTGTGGTTGTGGTTATGCGGCGATTTGTGAGATTGTGAAAAATTGAATTGATATGATAGGAAATTGATGATAGATTCAGCTGCAATTTTGGTTGTTGCCGAGGCTTCTGAAAAACTTTGTATTGCGACCGCAATTGTAGTTGCAGATGGCAATTTAAAACCATGATTATTCTCAAGATTTTAAATTTTTGTCGCGGTTGCCATTTGTGTTGTGATTTTTGATATTGTGATAATTTGTCTTGATATGGGGTTACAATTGTGGTTGTGACTTGTGATATGGCTTATGAGGGCCCCTATTTGTTTTTTCTCAATTATCTATGATAAACCTACACAAGGCCTCCGAAAACTTAAGACGACTCTGGTTATGATACGGTTTATGAGGCTTCCAAAACCTTTATATTGCGGCTACAATTGTTGCTACACCCGGCAATTTAATACCATAGTTATAGTTATTGTTGTTGATTAATGTCATTCATAGTTGGAAGGTTTTGTATTGAAAAATTTCATGTTAAATATGTCTCTGGTTTTCTATTGCTCCCTCTGTTGCTTTGCAGATTCACAACTTAGTTTGTACTAGCCTGATCACAGTTCACGAACTGAGACAAAATTTATTGAGTTTTTTTTGGAAAATTCTTTTACTAGGCCTTGGTTGATATTGTTGTTGTGCTGATCAATCTTTGTTTCGTTGATTTTCTTAGTCCAATTTAGTCTTTGGATTGATTTTGACATACTTCTATGTTTTGATTTGTATCTTCAGTCAGAATGGAAAGTTCAGCTATGGATATGCTAGCTCCCCAGGCAAGAGATCTTCAATGGAAGATTTTTATGAGACAAGAATTGATGGCGTTGATGGTGAAGTTGTTGGTCTTTTTGGAGTTTTTGATGGTACATTGATTTACATAGTTCTTCTATCTCTATCTCCTTAGTTTCATAGTTGCCAAGCTAAGGCACTGGTTGGGTGGTTGTAGTTTTACATTGATGCCTGATCGGACACGTGATGAGCTATCGCCCCATAGAACAATTAACTTTTTTTACTAATTTGTTTCTATCAGTGGATTTTCATTTTGAGGTTATTGGGATATGGGAAAATTAATTGGTCCATGTGGTTTACTTTTTCCCTATGCAGTACTTCTAGGCTTTTGCTTTTATTTTCTCAAATGCACATGCACACACACATAAAGAGGAACGTTTCGATTTGTTTACTGTTACGCTCTCATGAAGTATGTATCTGGTTTTGGATTTTTGATTGTTCTGATCGCCCAAAGTACTTTCAAATGAACCCTACCTCTTGGAGGTTTCCCATCTAATATAAGTGATCTGTCTTTGGGCATAATTCTGAGAGCCTTCGCCATTGACTGATACTTTCTGTTGCATGTATCTTTTATTGCGATGAAGAAGAGCCTTCAATTTATTGATTCATTATAATAGGAGCAATTACTCTGTGTTTTTATTTATACGGAATCGGAAAGTAATTATATTCTAGCAATTAAGCTTGTCAGAACTATTGACTCTTGATTAGTATTTATAACCTATGCTTGATACTATACTTTATCTACTCGAAATGAAGGTAGCTGCAACTTTCTTGTTTCAAACTTTCAGGTCACGGTGGCGCTCGTGCTGCAGAGTATGTCAAGCAAAACCTATTTAGCAATTTGATCAGTCACCCAAAGTTCATTTCTGACACCAAATCTGCAATAGGTTTGTAGCTTCTTATCCATACCAGTTCGATCCTTTAAAATGGTGTTCTTCAATTTGCTAAATATGAAGAATAACAATGTTCATGCAAAATCGGATTTTTTTTCCACAGCTGATGCATATACGCATACCGACTCTGAATTTCTGAAATCAGAAAATAACCAAAACAGAGATGCTGGATCTACTGCTTCCACTGCCATTCTTGTTGGTGATCGTTTGCTTGTTGCAAATGTCGGAGACTCTAGAGCTGTTATTTGCAGGGGTGGAAATGGTAAGGCACCAGAAGCTAGCTGCATGTTCTTGTATCGTAAACTAGTTATTAGTTGCATACAACGTATAACATATCCTTGTTTCACTTGAACTTAAATTTCCTAATACCCTAACCCGAAGAACCCGTAATCATTATGGTTGTCAAATGGCCAAAACTTTTATACAATGTTATTGTCATCCCTATGTTTTCATTCTAAATGAAAGTTGAAAGACTATTTTCGTATCATTTGTGGATGAAATATAACGGCGTTGATTCAGTTTTAACTGCTTAAATAGTATAATTTACTACTATTTTTTGTTTCCTTTAGCAATTGCTGTGTCCCGAGATCACAAACCAGATCAAACTGATGAGAGGCAAAGGATAGAAGATGCCGGGGGTTTCGTTATGTGGGCTGGTAATGTCATCTTATAAGTTATAGTTAGCTCTTGTGATTTGATTTATAGATTTTTTTCGTCTCTATGGATTACTCTAAACCTAAACCATGCTTTATGCTTTACAGGAACTTGGAGAGTTGGTGGCGTTCTTGCTGTTTCTCGCGCATTTGGTGATAGACTCCTTAAGCAATATGTTGTTGCTGATCCAGAAATTCAGGTGTGTTTCTAATACACATTCATTCTTGAATATTTCATATTTCTTAAATTTCACATCAAGTTTTTCTGTATATGGTTCACGAGAGTATAGAATAACGGTTCACAGTCATTGAAAAACATCCTATCAGTAAATCAGAGAGAAATTGTGTTACTTGCATGAGAAGATAACAATTAACAATGCATACATATTTATTGTTTGTAGGAAGAAAAAGTTGATAGCTCTCTCGAGTTTCTTATATTGGCTAGTGACGGACTATGGGATGTTGTCTCTAACGAGGTTTGCTATCATTTTCACTTTTTGATGAAATATATAGTGCAATTTCATAATCAGAGATATAAATGAATTGTTTTTTTCTCCGGTTTTCTCTAGGAAGCTGTTGCTATGATTAAACCAATCGAGGATGCAGAGGTGGCAGCAAAGAGGCTGATGAAAGAAGCGTATCAGAGAGGTAGTTCTGACAACATTACTTGTGTTGTTGTTCGTTTCCTGATGAACAACCAAGGTTCTTCATCTCGTAATAGCTCTGGCTAAGTGTCCTTCAAAACATAGGATTGTGACAAAACCTGTTTATTATAGAGCATCATTATTCCTTGTAACTGTGTGTACTATACTTATACTATGCAAACATAGAAATCAAAACTTGAACTCATTATGGTCCTCTAGCATAGCTATGTTATCATTAATTTCGGGTTCTATTTGTATTGTAACTAGGAAAAATCGTGTTGTAAAAAGTGTGGCCATAGTTTTAACTGCACATACAGGTGATGCATGTAAATGTGGTGGTTTTGTTCTCATTAATTCTCTTACTTCCAAACACAAACATTATTCATGTATGTCATTGAAGCATCCTGATCCGTGTCAGTGTTGGTTGTTCGTGTTCATTGTAACTGCTACTCTCTTGTTCTTCATGAATTATGGTCTGTATCAAGTGTAATAATATTATAAATCTAATATATGAATCATCTTTATGGATGTGAAACAAACAAATGAACAATGAACTTAGAATTTGTTAGAACAGTGGATTTTGGTTTGACCCTGATAGGCTTTCGTGCAGTTCTTGTTCAAGCTCTATTGAGACAGTCCCTCAATTGTTCGTCATTTGTGAGGTTAAGGTAAAGATATTTAGGTGGCTGGATTGAGAGTTGGTATTTAGATAGATCTCTTGGAACTAGGTCTAGAGTTGGAGTAGGTTGGTTAAGCCTTAGTTTGTCATCCTGTCTGTGGTGTAGTATCTTTTAAAATCTCGAAATAATTTTATTTTTTCAGGTTTGATTGTCAACATGGAGGATTTGGTGATATGGTTATCTTATTTGCTTAGAAATGATACATTGATGAGATTTTTTGTTTCTCATGTAGATCGAAATATTAGTGAGAATATATTAAGAGAGATTCGAAGTTTGATTATGTTGTGAAAAAACGAAATTAAGAACAGAGTATAACAAGTTTCTTTAACGGTAAGAAATTCATGAGGGTAGAAAAAAAAAACAATAATATTGGTTATAAACGGCTATTCTTTACTTTCTCTTAGAAACAAGATTACGAGTGTTATAAAATAACAAATAACCTCTCTCACCCTAATTAGGATTTGCAGTATTGTAATGATGAGAGACTAATATGTTATTTATAATAAAACTAACACACTAAACTAATGGATTTTTACACACAGACTCATTACAAGCTAACTTAGGAAATAAGCTAACTTAAACAATTGGGCATAACAAGCAGACCCAATTCGACATGTTAACAATCCTAACATTTCAACTACTTTATACTTGAATATATTTCGACTACAACATTGCAAGTCTTCGATCCCAACATGCGAACCAGCTTCGACCTTCTGCTTAGATCCTGTGGAATTGTCGAACCAAGAAGTTAACCTTCGACAATACTAGAGTTCGGTCCAATATTTCACAAATCTCCACCTTAGAACAAACTCTATAACATCAGGGAATAAACTAGTTTTGTTCATGTAGCTTTATCAACTGCATACAGTGGAAAAACATGTAATTTAACAATGTCTTGGTGATCATATCAACAACATTGTGATAAGTCGAAACCTTCAACACTTGGACTTCTCCACGCTCCATTGCCCCTCCGGCGAATGCAGCCTCACATTGATGTTTCGCTCATGATAGGTTGAATTCTTCGACAAGTGTATTGCACTTTGACTATCACATTTAATAGTGATAACTCGACTTTGAAGTTCCAGCTCCTTAGCAAAACCTTCAAGCCACAATGCTTCTTTCATAACTTCAGTGAGGAAAATATATTCTACTTCAGTGGTTGATAAGGCGACAACTTTTGAAGTATCACTTTTCAACTGATTGTTGTACCAAACATAATGAACACATATCCAAAATTAGATTTTCTAAAATCCATACAACCTGCATAATCAGATTCGATATACCCTTCGATTACTGCTTTACTATCTTCACTACAGGCTCCACCATAAATTAAGATTCTGTTTAGAGACTCATTTATGTATCTTAGAATCCACTTCAATGCTTGCCAGTGAGTCTTTCCAAGATTCGCCCTGTAATCTGCTTACAAGACTTACTGCATATGCTATGTCTGATTTAGTACATACCATAACATACATCAAAGAACATATTATGTTAACATATGAAATATTATTTATATAAGCTCTTTCTACCTCAGTACTAGGACATTGATCTATACTCAGCTTTTATTGAGGGTTTGTCAGAGTCGGAAAAGGCTTTGAATTCGATATATCAAACTTGTCGAGAATCTTCCGTAGGTATGCCTCTTGAGATAAGCATAATTTTGAGTTCTTTCTATCTCTTCGGATGTCAATCCCAAGAATCCTTGATGCAGATTCCAGATCCTTCATGTCGAACTCCTTATTGAGTTTAAACTTCACCTTTATTACATCCTCAATATTGTTGCTTGATATGAGAATATCATCCACATAAAACAACAAAATAACAAGTGAATTTCCAGGTCGAAATTTGAAGTAAACAAAGTGGTCGTACTGACTTCTAATGAAACCTATGTGTGTAATAAACTTGTCGAATCTCTTATTCCACTATCGAGGAGATTGTTTCAGAAAATATAATAATATGTTCAACTTGCGCACATAATCTTCCTTTCCCTTTTTTGCATACCCTTCATGATGCTTCACTATGATTGTTTCATCTAGATCTCCATACAAGAAAGCAGTCTTCACATCCATTTATTCCATTTCTAGGTCGAACTATCCACCATGGTAAGTAACATTCAAGTAGACACGTGCTTCACAAAAGAAGAGAACACGTCATTGAAGTTAACACCTTCTTTTTGAGTGAAACCCCTTGCGACTAATCTTGCCTTGTATCTTTTTGATGTCACTCATTCAATTCCTTCTTTAACTTTAAAAATCCATTTACAACTGACTAACCTGGCTTTAGCAGGTTTCTTGATCAGTTCCGAAGTGTGTTTATCATGAAGATATTTCATCTCATCATCCATGGCCTTCATGCATTCAGTCTTATTTCGACTCCTCATAACTTTCTTATAGTCTCCAGGTTCTTCATCTAGAACCTCACTTGCATAAATTAAGACATAAGCTATGAGATCTGCATACTCAAGTCTCTGAGGTGGATTAATGACTCTTCTTGGCCTATCTCTTGCCAACAGGTAGTCATCGACAATTTCCTCAACTTCATCAGTATCTTCAACATCTTGTGCTTATTCTTCGACTGGATTTGAGATACGCAATTCAACATCGACATGCTCATTCTCAGCAAAAATCTCTTCTTGTTCCAACTCTTCTTCATATATCTCTGCACTTTGACCAACGTCATCAGTTTTCTTGAAAGCCATCTCAACTTCATTGAGAACTACATCTCAACTAGTGATACACCTTCTGTGACCTGGCTCTAGGCACCATAGCCTATAATCTTTTTCTCCTTCAGGATATCCCACGAACATGCATCTTAGAGCTCTAAGTTCGACCTTGTCTTGCCTAATGTGAGCATAGACTATGCAGCCAAATACTCTAAGTTTGTCGAGATCTGTGCATGTCCCGAACAAATTTTTCCAAGTGACTTCATAGTCGAAGGACATCCGTTTATCAAATATGTTGGTTTCGAAACAACCTCTTCCCAGAACACCTTCTTTAATCTAACACTAGTCAACATGCATCTAACTCTTTCAAAAATGGTTCGATTAAAACTTTCAGCTAAACCATTTTGTTGGGGAGTACATGCAGTAGTTATGTGCCTTGCAATACCAGAGGATGAATAAAACTTTCGAACGCCTCAATGCAAAATTCAACGCCATTTTCGGCTCTCAACCTCTTGACCTTTCTGCTAGTCTGATTTTCGACCAGAGTCTTCCAACTTTTGAAATTCTCAAAAGTTTCATCCTCAGTCTTCTAGATGAATACTTGATCATTAGTTTTTACACAAGAATTATGAATTTATTTTAACTATCGTTTCTTTTAATTGACTGGTGTTTCATTTCATTTTATCACATTTTATGCTTTGATTGTGTATTTTAGTGTTTTAAGGTTCAAAAGAATAAAACATGATAAATTGGGGCAGAAAAATGCATAATTCAGAGTTCTGAAAGAAGTGCTTCAGGAGCCCTGACACGGTGGCTGTGTCGCCTGACACATGCTGTGTTAGGGGGAGGACTTGGAAAAAGTGAAGTTGGAGCAAGACAGAAGGCGACACGGGAGCCCGTGTCACACGACACGGCCCGTGTCAAGTCAGCTGAAGCATGAACTTTTGGAGGAAGGATCACAAGCGCTGACACGAGTGTCTGTGTCCACTGACACAAACCGTGTCAATTCAACTTGACCAAATGTTAGAAAATAGAAGATCACATATGCTAGAACGAGTGCCCGTGTCTGGTGACCCGGCCTGTGTCAGCTCAGGTGCTAGAAATTCCAATTTTGACAGTTTAGGTATTTTTGGAGCATTAAGGGTACTTTGGATATTTTGAATTGTTAAGGGATGACCGAGTACTATAAATACCTAATGTGGAGAATTAAAAATGGACTTCTTTTTGGAATGATTGAATAATTTCACGATAGAAGACTGGAGATCCAGGCGAGCTTTGGGAACAGAGAACTCTTCATGCGCGACAGCGATTGAAGATCGAGCCATCCAAATTTATTGTAATATCTACATCTAATATATGTGTTATTTTACTTTTTAATTCTATGAGAGGCTAAAACCCATAATGCTAGGGTGGTGTCCCTGATTTGCAATGTTAAGAATACTGATCTCTTTATTTTATTCAATATAACAGCTTTTATGCATCAATTTGATTGTTTAGAAGAATTTATAGTTTTACCCTATGGGACCATAGGGTTTCACTGTTATTAACACATTAGAGCCAGACGACCGTGTTAAGGTTTTATAAATAATGATATTATAGATGATTTCACCTAGGACTATGGTAATCCTATGATAACCAGAATAGTTCTTGATAATTGAATGGTTAACCTCAAAACTAATTTGAATGGAAATTGAAATTAGGGTAGAAGGTTAAAGGTTTTTCACTAATGACTTAGGGAAAGATAATCTTAAGAATCGGTAATTGAGGTTGATGAACTTGTTGAAGAGATCAAAGAGTGAAGGTTATTTCATGGCAAATCATACACTCACCCCTAGCATCTTTTAAATCAAATAGAAAAAAATCACATTTTACTTTCAGTCATTTGATCTTTCGCATGGATTTAATCCAATCAAACCTTAAACTATTGTTTTTGTTTAATTGAATTAATAATAAAACTCAGTATTTCCTATGTAGTCCTCGAGATCGATACTTTGGGGAAATCCCATTGTTACTACATCGGTGAGAATTGTACACTTTCTATTTTTTCGATCAAGTTTTTGGCGCCGTTGTCGGGGACTACCAAAATACTGAGTTTCATTGTCATTCAATTGAAATTTTATTTCTATGCAATTAAAATTTTATTTTTCAGCTATTTTTGTTTATTATTATATTTTAACTAATCTTTTATGCGAGGTAAGACCTCGGATGAACTTCTTTTTGATGAAGAGATCGAAATAATTTTTCACTCAAGGAGAAGACAAGCTAAGTTAGCCAGATTGGATTCCGAGAAAGATATTGCCTCAATTCACTCAGAGCACCAAGACACAGATTCAGAACACCAAGAGACAGAGTTAGATTCAGAAACTGAAAGCATGGGCGAAAATCCACCTGAGAAACTACTTGGTGACTATGGTGGAAGGAATGCCCCAGCTGGTAGACTCACTATTGTAAACCACCCGGTGAAAGTACCAAATTTTCAGCTGCATCCTAATACTATCACTCAATTTGAGAGAAGGTCATTTTCAAGAAGGTTGAATGAAGATGCTAATAAGCATTTACAGAGGTTTCTGACCATGAGCACCACCTTGAAGATAGATGGTCATACTGAGGAGCATAAGAAATTGAGAATGTTCCGCTTCACGTTGGCTGATGATGCTGAAGAATGGTTCTTTTCTCTTCCAGCTGATAGTATAATAACTTGGGAAGAAATGGAGACTACATTTTAGAAGGAATATTTTCCAGCCTCAGTGTTCATAAGAAAAATGTATGATATACTGAATTTCAAGCAAAAAGAGGGAGAATCGTTGGGGGATACCTATAAAAGGTTCAAAAGACTCCTAGTGGCATGCTCTACTCATAATCTAGACCAGATTAATCAAATGAAAACGTTTGTGAATGGTCTGAAAATCAAGACAAAGCAGCTGATAGACACAACAACTAGTGGCTCATCAAAATTCTCAACACTCACTGGTGTGAAGAAGATAATAGAAGTAATTGCTATAAATGAGCATTTGGAGTTGTACGACAAGGTTGCCAGCAAGCCTAAAGGAGTAAATGATTTAAAGTTGGAGCCCAACAAACAATTAAAAATTGAAGAAACAATTGTTGTAGAGGTAGACAAGAAGCTTAAAGCATTGAATTTAGGTACTCATCAAGTTGCCCAAGTTCAACAAGCACAAAATGATGTATCTGAAATTTGTAATGGATTGCATAATACGATGCACTATTTAGATTCTCCAAAACAAATTGAAGACATTAAGTTCTTGAAGCAGAATAATCCTTATTCAAACACCTACAATACTGGGTGGAAGAATCATCATAACTTCTCCTGGAAAGATAAGCAGCAACAAGCTCCTCAAAAGGCAAAGTGGGAGGTGGCTATTGAAAAGATGGCTGCCCAAACCTCTCAATTTCAAGAAGAGACAAGGAGTAATTACAGGAATACCACAACTGTAATAAAAAATTTGGAAGTTCAAATGGGACAGATTGCACAACAGGTAGAGCTACAAGCAAAAGAAAGTAAGAAAAGTCATGAGAATGTGAATGCTGTCAAAATAAGGAGTGAGAAAGTTGATAGGGAAAAAGAAGATGAGCTGAAGTTTGATGACAATATCATAGAAGTAGAGCTGGAAGTGAGAGAGAACAAGAACAAACAGGAAGAAGTGATATCACATGTGAAGCCAGTTGAAGAGAAGACTAAACCAGCGATTAAGTTACCATATCCATCTCGAGTGGCAAAGAAGGACAAAAAAGAAAAAGAGTTTGAGAAATTTGTCAAAATTTTCAAAAAGCTAGAAATTCACATACCATTATTTGAAGCACTCGAGAAAATGCCATTGTACCAAAAATTTATGAAGGAGGTACTTTCAAAAAAGAAATCAACAGAAGATGGACAAGTACCCATTGATGAGAAATTATGTAAAATTGCGCCCGAGAGAAAAATACCTGTCAAGAAGAGGGATCTGGGGTCAGTTACAATACCATGACAATAAAAGACAGAGCTTTCAAGAGGGTTCTGGTTGATTTTGGCTCTAGTGTGAGTTTAATTTTATTATCGATTTTCAAGAAGCCCGATATTGAGAAGATAAGCGGGAGTGGGACAAAAGTGAAATTTGCTGATCACACCATCAAGCAGTCATATGGGATATCTGAACATGTATTAGTGGAAATTGATAATTTTGTTTTCCCAGTTGATTTTCAGATCATAAACATACCTGAAGATGTAGAGACCCTTATCATTCTTGGTCGACCATTTATGCTGACTAGTCAATGCAATTTGGATATTGAGACAAGTAATATGACACTGAAATCATTTGATGAGGAGATAACTTTAAAGGTGATGGAAATAAGGAAGCACGGTGCAAGTGAAAAGGATAAATCTTCGGTCAGAATGATCAAAGTAGAAGGAGAAGGAAACAACTCAAAATCACAACCATAAGAAGTCTCTGGGAAAATCTCTCAAGTGGCATCAATAAAAATCCATAAGCTTAGTCAACAAGGAAAGAAGAGAAAAAAGAAGGAACACCAAGCTGAAAAGATGGAAGTTGGAAGTGACTGGAAGCACAAATGGACTGAGACTTTTGATACGAATGAGTTCTGGATTGCAGAAGAAACAAACAATAAGGTGTGGAAGAGAAAGTACCCCCCATAAGAGGAGGAACCGTCGAGCCATGCAACGTTAAACGAAGCACTTCGTGGGAGGCAACCCATGTTTTTAATAACGTAGTTTCTCTTTTATTGTTTGTAGGTATTAAAAAGGGAGCCTTACTGGTGAAAGCTAGGAGGCTGCATCATGTGTTGCATTACCCTTTATGAGTCACCTTCTCGAGCTTGTTCCGAAATATTAAGGTCAATGTTTAGTTCAAGTTTGGGGGGGGGGGTTTATTGCTTTTTTATTTCTTTTCTTCTCTTTGAATTTTTTGTTAGTGCTCTGCGAATAGATGTGTAAATCCACGAGTTGAAGTCCTCCAAATTGGCCGAAATTTTTTGTTTTAATCAAGAACTTTATTCTCATAGAGTTTGGGAATAGTATATAGAGACAAAGAGATGAATGTTCGAGGGTAGGAAGTTCAGAATAACGTAATAGGGATACGAGTCTAACGTGTAGATTTGTACCATAGTGCTTGAATCCTGAGAAGTACTCCTGAAGTAGTTTATCCACACAGTCTGGCATAACATGGATTCACATGCATGTATGATTGAAGGAGAAAGAAATAAATTTGGAACCAAATGATGAAAAGGCGGTAAAAGGCAACTGGCTCGTTAAGTTGGATAGCCCTCACCAGGTTATTCAGCCCAAAGGGGGTTGATCCCCAAACGTCGTCCATAAAGGACAATATATAAACTGAAATTTTTTGAAAATTTCATCTGAAATTATAAAGGAGCAAATGCTCTTATTTGGTGTCTGAGTAAAAAATTTCTTGATCAGTCTTGTGGGTGTGATGATCATCATAATCCACATTTCTTGAATGTAACTGTTCGAATGAAAAAGGAGGAAAATCGGAAAGAGACTTAAGTACAAAGCATAGTTAGAGAGGTATCTGAAGAGGAAACTCTAAATTTAAAGATTCTTAAACAAACTCTTCACGTCATGTGAACACCATACAAACTGATTTTTTGATCAATTTGAACGAATGTCTCACGTATGAGTATCAGGCTACTGTGATTTTCATGTGTTCTTGTAATGATCGCTTAAGGTCAAGCAACAGTTTAAGTTTGGGGGAGTTTGATCAGTGTTTTTTACACAGGAATTGTGCATTTATTTTAGTTATCGTTTCTTTTAATTGAATGGTGTTTCATTTCATTTTACCGCGTTTTATGCTTTGATTGTGTAATTTAGTGTTTTCAGGTTCAAAAGAATAAAACAGGATAAATCGGAGCAGAAAAGTACAGAATTCAGAGTTCCGAAAGAAGTGCTTTAGGAGCCCTGACACGGGTGAATGTGTCCCTTGACACGAGCCGTGTCAGGGGAAGGACTTGGGAAAAGTGAAGTTGGAACAAGATAGAAGGCGATATGGGAGCCCGTGTCACACGAAACGACTCGTGTCAAGTCAGCTGAAGCATGGACTTTTGGAGGAAGGATCATAGGCGCTGACACGGGTGTCCGTGTCCACTGACACGACCCATGTCAATTCAGCTGGGCCAAATATTGGAAAAGAGCAGATCACAGACGCTGACACGGGTGCCCGTGTCTGGTGACACGGGTGCCCGTGTCTGGTGACACGGCCCATGTCCGGTGACACGGCCCGTGTCAGCTCAGGCGCTAGAAATTTCAATTTTGAGAGTTTAGGTAATTTTGGAGCATTAAGGGTACTTTGGACATTTTGGATTGCTAAGGGATGACCGAGTACTATAAATACCTAATGTGGAGAATGAAAAATGGACTTATTTTTGGAACGATTGAATAATTTTACGATAGAAGACTGGAGATCCAGGGGAGCTTTGGGAATGAAGAACTCTTCATGTGCAACAACAATTGAAGATCGAACCATCCAAACTTATTGTAATGTCTACATCTAATATCTGTGTTATTTTAATTTTAAATTCTATGAGAGGATAAACTCCCTAATGCTAGGGGGTGTCTCTGATTTGCAATGTTAAGAATACTGATCTCTTTGTTTTATTCAACATAACAGTTTTTATGCATCAATTTGATTGTTTAGAAGAATTTATAGTTTTACCTTATGTGACCATAGGATTTCACTGTTATTAACACATTAGAGCCGGAAGGTCATGTTATTGTTTTCTAAATAATGATATTATAGATGATTTCACCTAGGACTAGGGAAATCCTATGATAACCAGAATAGTTTTTGATAATTGAATGCTTAACCTCAAAACTAGTTTGAATGGACATTGAAATTAGGGTAGAAGGTTAAAGGTTTTTCACTAAGGACTTAGGGAAATATAATATTAAGAATCAATAATTAAGGTTGATGAACTTGTTGAAGAGATCAAAGAGGGAAGGTTATTTCATGGTAAATCATACACTTACCCCTAACATCTTTTAAATCAAACAGAAAAAGTCACATTTTACTTTCAGTCATTTGATCTTTCGCAAGGATTTAATCCAATCAAACCCTAAACTATTATTTTTTTTAATTGAATTAATAATAAAACTCAGTATTTCCTACGTAGTCCTCGAGATCGATACCTTAGGGAAATCCCATTATTACTACATCGGTGAGAATAATACACTTGCTATTTTTCTGATCAATACCCATAACTTTCTAGAATAATAATCAACTATGGATAGAAAATACCTTGCTCCTGAATATGATGGACACCTTGTAGGACCCAAAGATAATCATGAATGTAATCAAGTGATCCATGTTATCTTTGTTTACCTTTATTGAACTTCACTCTGCAAGATTTTCCAAGTACACAAGGTTCACAAAACTTCAGCTTTTCAACTTTGTCTCCACCAAGCAGATTTTGATTCCCTAATTCGACCAATACCCTTTGACTGACATGACTCTTAGGATAACCACTTACAACTTCATCCTTAAGGGTATACAAGCCTTGTTTCTTCACACCTCTCAAGACTTCCTTCGACCCCTTCATGACTCTTAGGATACTTTTCTCTCATTTGAAAACATATCCTTTCTTGTCGAACTCACCATGAGAAAACAAATTTCTATTTAAATCAGGTACATACCTGACTTCAATCAACAACCTTATTGACTCATCATGGAGCTTGAATCTCACATATCCAACACATGCAATCTCTCTTTGTGAATTCCGCCTTAACCGACAGACCTTCACCGGTCAAAGATGGCTCGTGCTCCTTTCGTTTGTTCAAAGCCTTAGAATACAAGGCTGATTAAACTTCTTCAAAGGTCAACGAATCTCTTCCATACAAGAGAGTTTCTTTGAAGTGAGCCTGTGTTATGAGAAAATCATACAGAAGTATCAATACTTGATCTTCATCCTCGATTTTGACATTAATATTTTAAAGATCAAGAATCAAGTTGTTGAACATATCCAACTGCTCAGACAGGACTTGGCCTTTGCTCATCTTGAATGAATATAGAGCTTGCTATAGATAGAGACGATTGACCAACGATTTGGTCATGTACAAACTTTCAATCGAGTTTCTCCCATGCACTCTACGCCTTCGTCTCCTTCGAAACCTGTCGAAGAACCTTATCACCAAGGCTTAATAAGATGGCGATGTGGGCTTTCTCTACCATAGCCATTTTTCTTTATCCTTTAACGCAACATCCATGGTTGTGGCTCCCTTCAACGCTTCTAAACAACCCTGCTGAACCAGTAGGGTTGTCATCGTCAAGCTCCACAGATCGGAATCGTTCACTCCGGTGAACTTTTCAATCTCATAATTTGTTGACGACATCTACTCCACACCCACCGCATCAATTTATTGTGAAAAAACGATACCAAAAATAGAGTGCAACAATTTTCTTTAACGACAAGAAACCCACAAGGGTAGAAAAAAGAAAATAATAAGATTGGTTATAAACTGCTATTATTTACTTTCTCTTTGAAACAAGATTATAAGTGTTACAGAATAACAAATGACCTCTCTCACCCTGATTAGGATTTGCAGTTTTGTAATGATGAGAGACTAATATGCTATTTATAATAAAACTAACACACCAAACTAATGGGCTTTTACACACATACCTATTACAAGATAACTTAGATAACAAGCTAACTTAAACAATTGGGCATAACAAGTAGGCCTAATTCGACATGCTAACAATCCTAACATTTCGACTGCTGCATACTTGAACATACTTCGACTACAACATTGCAAGTCTTTCGACCCCATCATGTGAACCAACTTCGACCTCGTGCTTAGATCCTATAGAATTGTCGAACCAAGAAGCTATCCTTCGACCATAATAGAGTTTGATCCAATATCTCACAAATTCTTGCTACTATCAAATTATCATTAACTTAACAAACTAACTTATAACATCTTCCTATAAAAAAAGACATACAACTAAGATAAAGGAAAGATTCTTTTAGTGCAATGAAGGACTAATGAAAGAAGAGTTAGTATCATTTTACCCCCTTTTTATATAGGCAACTTTTGGTTTACCCCCTGTAATTTTTTTTTTGTAAAAACAACCTTGCCATTTGAAGATTTCATCATTTTAAATCCTGCAATTTTTTTGTTGTAAAATCAACCTTGTCACTTGAAGATTCTATAAACCTTGTAAAGTTGAAGATTTTGTCATTTTAAACTCTCTGAAACCTGAGTGGGCAAGGTTGGTTTTACAAAAACAAAAAATAACAGGGTTTAAAATGACAGAATCTTCAAGTGGAAAGGTTGGTTTTAAAAACAAATTTTTTACAAAGTTTAAAATGACAGAATCTTCAAGCGGCAAAGTTGGTTTTACAATTTTTTTATAGAGGAGTAAACCATAAATCGTTTATATGACAGGGGTAAAATAGTAATAACCCATGAAAGAAATAACAAAGCAAAGCTTTATATAGTAGAACTACATTTTCTGTAGTTTGATATTTAACTGTAAAAGAAACAAACAAACATGTTTTATTCATAAAATATTATTGAGTGCAAAAGTCATGCCTTGGCTGCCAAGAAATGAAAATAAAATAAATTTGTCCCCACACAATGTGTTATTTCCACATAGTCTATAATAATAGGAACATTTTAGTGTGTGTGTGTACAAGGAGGATGCACACCAACTATCCATAAATGCATGTAATTTTTAACAAGGGGTATTTGATTGTTGTAGTCGAACGTGCAAAGCGTCTTCAACAACACTCCTGAGGGAATTGGTTGTTGTATTATGACGTGCAAAGTATCTCCGACATCTCCCCTGAACTCTTTGGGCGCGCTCGACAGTATGAGAAATTGATTGTTGTAGTCGGACAAGCTAAGCATCTCTGGCATCACCCCTGAAATCTTTAGGTACGCTCGACTTCGTGGGGAATTGGTTATTGTAGTAGGACGTGCAAAATATATTTGACAACACTCCTTAAATCTTTAAGCGCGCTCAATGTTGTGGAGAATTGATTTCTATAGTCGGGAATGCAAAGCATCTTTGATAGTATCCCTGAAATCTTTACTCCAGACATCAACTGTGTTGGTTGTACCATAATTTACTATTACTTGCATTCACACTTTGGTGCCCTAAAGAGGGAACAAGACTGTGTTGTTGTTCTCAGTCTTGTTCCCTCTTTAGGGCACCAAAGTGTGAATGCAAGTAATAGTAAATTATGGTACAACCAACACAGTTGATGTCTGGAGTAAAAATTTCAGGGATACTATCAAAGATGCTTTGCATGCCCGACTATAGAAATCAATTCTCCACAACATTGAGCGCGCCTAAAGATTTAAGGAGTGTTGTCAAATATATTTTGCACGTCCTACTACAATAATCAATTCCCCACGAAGCCGAGCGCACCTAAAGATTTCAGGGGTGATGTCAGAGATGCTTAGCTTGTCCGACTATAACAATTAATTTCCCATACTGTCGAGCGCGCCCAAAGAGTTCAGGGGATATGTCGGAGATACTTTGCACGTCATAATACAATAACCAATTCCCTCAGGAGTGTTGTTGAAGACGCTTTACATGTTCAACTATAACACTCAAATACCCCTTGTTAATTATTACACGCATTTATGGATAGTTGATGTGCACCCTCCTTGTATATACACACACACTAAAATGTTCTTATTATTAATAGACTGTGTGGAAATAACACATTGTGTGGGGACAAATTTATTTTATTTTCATTTCTTGACAGCTAAGGCATGACTTTTGCACTCAATAATATTTTATGAATAAAACATGTTTGTTTGTTTCTTTTACAGTTAAATATCAAACTACAGAAAGTGTAGTTCTACTATATAAAGCTTTGCTTTGCTATTTCTTTCATGGGTTATTACTATTTTATCCCCTGTCATATAAGCGATTTATTGGTTTACCCCTCTATAAAAAAAACTGTAAAGCCAACTTTGCCGCTGGAAGATTCCGTCATTTTAAACTTTGTAAAAAAATTGTTTTTAAAACCAACATTTTCACTTCAAGATTCTGTCATTTTAAACCCTGTTATTTTTTGTTTTTGTAAAACCAACCTTGCCCAAGTTTCAGAGAGTTTAAAATGACAAAATCTTCAACTTTACGAGATTTATAGAATCTTCAAGTAGCAAAGTTGATTTAAAAAAAAAAAATTGGTATGGAGACATAGCAGGAGAAGAAGAACCCGCAACACCCAATTTCTAACAAGCAGGAGATGGAGTAAGCATGAATAATTCACTTCAACTCCATTAATGAAAGCCCGGCATGAATAATTCACGATCTTGCTTCATAAAATCAATTCCTGTTTTTTTCAACTCATAAACGTCGTTCTCCGTCATTTATCTCAAACTCAAACGCTTTACTTTTCTACCTTCAACTTCTCCTTTTCATTCCAAAATATGCCTGTGTTGTTTTTTTTTTTTTTTTTCAATTATAGGAATATTTCATTGTCATTGGTGTTAGTAAAGTGGTTGAGTCTTGACTTTTTTGGCTTCTTGCTGGTATCAAATCTCAATTCATAATCAAGTTATCAAACTTTAGCTTTTTAATTCCAAGTTTTTTTTATGTTTCTGTTATATATATATATATATATATTATGTATAGCTGTATTGATACAGTTGCACTTGGTTTCTATCTATATGCAATGACAATATTTCGTCTTGATAATTTAGAGTTCCCATTGTGTAGAATTGAAATAGATAGCCTCAATGTGATCTTATAGAATTGCAGTTTTTAAATATTTCCCTAACAATTAATGTGATTTGTACACTCTTTTCAACACTCTTTTCAACACATTGATAATGGATTAATATTTGTAATAATACATTGATTTAGTTGCATGTTATAAAAGTAAAATGATTACATCGAAAATTGCAGGATATGATTTCAAAGGTGACTACTTTGATATCACAAGGAGGATAAGAGTTAACATAATATACATACATCGTTAAAGTAGAATAAGTACTCCTGTTTCTATAGAAAATATTCTTGAGCTGGAATAAAGTTGCCTACTGCATATGAATGGTTATTAAAGTCCCACATCAGTTGTTCTACATCATATATTTGTGTTCATGAAGCAACTTTATAATTGGTCTACCAACTTGAAAAACAAGCTGAGTGAAATATTTCATTAGCTTAGTTTGTATCAAATAAAAGGTTTTATATCAATAATTTGTAATATATATATTTAATAAAAAAACTTAAAATTTTAAAATAAACAAAAACAATCAATAGTAATATTAAAGAAAAGTTAAATAAAAAAATAAAAGTTAAAATTTAAAATAATAAAAAATTCAACATATTTTTAAAAAAACAATGAAAAATGAACAAATGCTACGTGGATTGCCACGTTGACAATTAGAGAGAATCTTTTTTGCAATCTGACAATTAGAGAGATTTGTATATTTAACCTAAAGTTTTAAAAATTCATGTTTTTCTAAACCACATAATTCATCATCCTCTTGTGTGTGAAGTCTCAAGTCTAATAAGTGACACAAAGGCCTAACTCATGTTTAAAGAATTAATTGTCTTAGGAGGAAGATGACTTCCTACACAAACTCTATTTTTAAACTCACCACCACTTTTTTTGTGTGGAGAAAAAACATAACTTTATTGACATCCAAAAAAAATTATTACAATCCGATCCATATGGATCCAGAAAACCAAATAACACAAACTAACCAACTTAAGACATGGTCAGAGGCGTTGATATGCACATAAAGTTTCCTATACATACTACATCTAATGCAATTTTTTTCAATAATCCTATCCTTCATGTAGTTGTTTAGTTATTGGCTTGCATTTTTGGTAAATCCCAAGTGTATGTGTGAATGTCATGACTGATGTCATAACATTCTAGTTTAGTTTGTACTGATTCATTAGGTACCTTTGCAGAAAAATATTGTCATACAGGTACTGATGTTTATAAGTGTGTATCTGAGCATTTTGCAAAATGATCACATTTACCAAAATCAGTAAACAGGAATTCAGATGTCATAACAAATGTTAAGACATCCTGTTCTGAACTAACAGGTTTGCAGTTTGGTTAATTCTGAGTTTTTTTCAAGAAAATGACTCAGTCTTTCCAGAACAGAATCCTGCGTTTTCTTTGGGTTAACCTAGCTCAACCCTAACCTGGTTGATAAAGTCCTGTGACCTAGTCTTAAGGTCAAATGGAATTAACCCTAGTTTTTTGTGGAAACCCTAACTGAAGATGCAACTGCTATATATTCAACAGAGCTGCTGTTTTGAAAGGAATCCCTTTTTGATAGAAGATCAATTAGAAGCTGTATAGTTTTAACTATTATAATCCTAGCAATTATCATTGTGATAAGTGACTAGGGATAGGTTTTTAATTGTAAGGGTTGTGTAGCACTCAAAGCTTTGAAGCAAGAGTGTTTGTATGTCTCTTGACTAAAGCTGTGAAGCAGAGTCAAGTTAGTTGTGTGTATCACTCAAAGCTGTGAAGCAAGAGTGGTTGTGTTGCTTGATTAAAAAGCTGTGAAGCTTAATCAAGTGTATGTTTTTGAAGAATGTCTTCATCAATTCATTAGTCAAATTGCTTTATGTATCACTGCTATGATTGAGGGGGAGTGAGTAGGAACTCAGGTTTAAGTTGTACTTAGATTGAAGTTGCATTGGGTAGGTCTTAAGTGAAGGAGATAAACTGGTTGGTTTATTCCTGAATTAATATCTCTTATAGTGGATTTTCTCCCTGGCTTGGTAGCCCCCAGAGTAGGTGTTGTTGCACACTGAACTGGGTAAACAATTGACTGTGTTCTTTATTGTTTTTGTATTTACTGTCTTATAGTAAGTCAGATACGGTGTCATAACATTGAACGTGACATTGAGTATCTGCAGCCAGAATTTCAATTGGCATTAGAGCAGGCACCCTGCCTGTATTACTGGGTGAGATCTAGGGATATCACTTTCTGGCACTATGGACAAAGAAGGAGTTTTTGGAAATAGACCACCCATTCTGGATGGAACTAATTATGACTACTGGAAACCTCGTATGATTGCCTTCTTAAAATATCTGGACAAAAAGGCTTGGAGAGCTGCTGACAAAGGATGGATCCATCCCACCATAACTGAGAAAGATGGGACAATCAGTTTGAAGCCTGAGGAAGATTGGAGTAAAGAAGAAGATGAGTTAGCCCTGGGAAATTCCAAAGCTTTAAATGCCTTGTTCAATGGAATTGATAGAAATATTTTCAGACTAGTACATCAATATGAATTGGCCAAGGAAGTTTGGGACACTCTCAAAACTACTCATGAGGGCACTTCCAAAGTGAAAATGTCAAGGCTTCAGATGTTGACTACCAAGTTTGAGAATCTAAAAATGATGGAAGATGAAACCATTCATGAGTTTCACATGAACATCTTGGAGATTGCCAACACCTCAGGAGCACTGGGAGAAAAGATGTCAGAAGAAAAATTGGTGAGAAAGATTCTCAGATCCTTGCCTAAAATATTTGCAATGAAGGTAACTGCCATAGAGGAAGCCCAGGACATCAGCAAGTTGAAAGTGGATGAACTTATTGGGTCTCTTCAGACTTTTGAGATGGGGATCACTGATAATGGTGACAAGAAGAACAAGAGCATAGCACTTGTGTCCAACACTGATGTTGAAGAAAATATTTCAGAAGCTATAACCATGCTTGGAAGACAGTTCAACAAACTCATCAAAAGAATAGATCCAAAGTCAAGGTCTAATGTTCATAACATTCCCTCTGACATTGACAGTTCCAGCAGAAGACCAAGGTCAGAAGAGAAGGGAAATCAAGGCAGAGGAATTCAATGCCATGGTTGTGAAGGATATGGGCATATTCGAGCTGAATGTCCTACCTTTCTTAAGAAACAAAAGAAAGGAATGACTGTTACTTGGTATGACTGTGATTCAGAAAGTAATTCTGAAGAAGAATCTGCCAAACTAGTTACTGCTTTAACTGGTGTTTGTACCTCTGAAAGTGACATTAGTGATGAAGAGGTGACTTTTGAAGAAGTGGCTGATACTTACAAGAAATTGTGTATCAGAAGTACTGAAGTCTGTGTGCAGAATGAGAAACAATCAAAACTCATCATAAAGTTGGAGGCTGAAAAAAGGGCAAACCTTGAAACTATAAGTCATCTAGAAGGAGAAGTTCAATTGCTGAACTCACAACTGAATCAAATGACCAAATCTGTCAAGATGCTGACAAATGGAACAGACAAATTGGAAGAGATCCTTCAGGTTGGACAAAATGTGGGAAATAAATCTGGACTAGGATTTATGGAAGCAAAGAAATCTGGTACAGATAAGAAGATCAGGCCTGATAAGCAAATGTCAAAACAGATGTCTCAACACAACTCTCAACATCAGGAACAGAGACATATGAAGAAAAGGTACCAAAGATGGAGATGTCATCATTGTGGGAGATATGGCCACATAAAGCCCTTCTGCTTCAGATTGCATGGATACCCTATTCAGAACTCAGGTGTCAAACCTAAGTCTAAAAAGGTACCACATGCTCCTAAATGGAAGAAAAAGGCTACTGCCCTGATTGCCCACACTTCCCTGAGGGTCTCTGCAAAGGAAGACTGGTACTTTGACAGTGGATGTTCCAGACACATGACTGGAATCAAGAACCTCCTCAATAATGTTAAGCCTCACACCACCAGTTTTGTGACCTTTGGAGATGGTGCTAAAGGTGAAATCAAAGGAGTTGGTGATTTGGACTGCCCTGGAGTTCCAAGTCTGAATGAAGTACTGCTGGTAAAAGGGCTGACAGCTAATCTCATTAGTATCAGTCAATTGTGTGATCTAGGATTCAAGGTCAATTTCTCAAAATCTGAATGTCTTGTAATCAATGACAAACAAGAAATTGTAATGAAAGGAGTCAGATCTAAAGACAACTGTTACTTGTGGGAGCCTGAGAACACTAATTTCTCCTCTGTGTGTTCCATTGCAAAAGAAGAAAAAGAGGTGAAACTGTGGCACCAAAAACTTGGCCATCTTCATCTAAGAGGTATGAAGAGGATTATCTCCATGGAGGCAGTCAGAGGGATTCCAAGACTGCAAATTGATGAAGAAAGAGTTTGTGGTGAATGTCAGGTTGGTAAGCAGACTAGGATGTCACATCCAAAGTCAAGACATCTGACCACCTCTAAGGTTCTAGAACTTCTTCATATGGATCTGATGGGACCAATGCAAGTGGAGAGTCTTGGTGGAAAAAGATATGCCTATGTGGTTGTGGATGATTTTTCAAGATTCACCTGGATTAATTTCATTAGGGAAAAATCTGATGTATTTGAAGTTTTTAAAGAATTGTGCAAAAGAATTCAAAGAGAAAAGGAATGGTGTATTGTCAGAATCAGAAGTGATCATGGCAAGGAATTTGAAAACAGCAAATTTGATGATTTCTGTTATTCAGAAGGAATTAGTCATGAATTTTCTTCTCCTATAACACCTCAGCAAAATGGAGTTGTGGAAAGAAAAAACAGGACCATACAGGAATCTGCCAGAGCAATGTTACATGCCAAAAGACTTCCTATGTATTTTTGGGCTGAAGCTATGAATACAGCCTGCTATGTTCATAACAGGGTCACCTTGAGAAAGGGAACCTCATCCACCATATATGAAATCTGGAAAGGAAGAAAACCAACTGTGAAGTACTTCCATGTGTTTGGCAGCAAATGCTATATTCTGGCAGATCGTGAACAAAGAAGAAAACTGGACCCTAAAAGTGATGAAGGCATATTTCTAGGATACTCCTCAAACAGCAGAGCTTATAGAGTATTCAATTCCAGAACCAAAGCCATGATGGAATCAATAAATGTTATAATTGATGATTATCATGAAGAAATAGATGTTCCTTGTACTGTTGAGACATTCTTTGAGACTTCAACCCAATAGAATGATCTACCCATCTCCACCACAACAGAATCTGAATCAAAGGAAGCTAGCAAGATCCCTTCCATCAGAATTCAGAAGGATCATCCAAAAGATCTCATCATAGGAGATCCCAACAGTGGAGTCATTACAAGATCTAGAGAAATTATCTCAAACTCTTGTTTTGTGTCCAAAATGGAACCAAGAAATGTCAAGGAAGCTTTAACTGATGAATACTGGATTGGTGCAATGCAAGATGAACTGAACCAATTCAAGCAACATGAAGTTTGGGAACTGGTTCCTAGACCTGAAGGAACTAACATCATTGGCACAAAATGGATTTTCAAGAACAAATCAGATGTTGAAGGAGTTGTCACCAGGAATAAGGCAAGACTTGTTGCTCAAGGATACACTCAGGTTGAAGGGGTTGATTTTGATGAAACCTTTGCACCTGTAGCCAGGCTGGAATCAATCAGACTCCTATTGTCAATTGCTTGTCTTCTAAAGTTCAAGCTATTTCAGATGGATGTGAAAAGTGCCTTTCTAAATGGGTACTTGAATGAGGAAGCTTATGTGGAACAGCCTAAAGGCTTTGTGGATCCAAACCACCCTGATCATGTCTACAAATTGAGAAAAGCTCTATATGGCCTGAAACAAGCTCCTAGAGCATGGTATGACAGGTTAACAAAGTTTCTCTCAGACAAAGGATACAGAAAAGGAGGCTTGGACAAAACACTCTTTGTCAAAACTGAAGGAGGGAAGTTGATGGTTGCCCAAATATATGTTGATGACATAGTGTTTGGAGGAATGTCAGAACCTATGGTTAAACATTTTGCTGAACAGATGCAGGCTGAATTCGAAATGAGTCTCATGGGAGAACTAACTTATTTTCTTGGACTGCAAGTCTCACAGATGGAGGACTCAATCTTCTTATCTCAAAGCAAGTATGCTAAGAACATTGTAAATAAGTTTGGTATGGAGAATGCAAGTCACAAAAGGACTCCTGCTCCTACTCATCTAAAGCTTTCCAAAGATTCAAGTGGGGTTAAGGTGGATCAAAGTCTGTACAGAAGCATGATAGGAAGCCTGTTGTACTTAACTGCCAGCAGACCTGATATTGCCTTTGCAGTTGGAGTTTGTGCAAGATACCAAGCTGATCCCAAAGTCAGTATATCAATCAAGTGAAGAGAATTTTGAAGTATGTGAGTGGAACTTACAACTATGGGTTGCTATATTCTCATGGCTGTGAACCAAATCTGACTGGTTACTGTGATGCTGATTGGGCTGGTAGTGCTGATGATAGAAAAAGCACCTCTGGAGGATGTTTCTTCTTGGGAAATAATCTGGTTTCCTGGTTCAGCAAGAAACAAAATTGTGTGTCTCTCTCTACTGTTGAAGCTGAATACATTGCAGCTGGTAGTAGCTGTTCTCAAATGATCTGGATGGAACAAATGCTTACTGAGTATAATATCACACAAGATGTTATGACATTGTACTGTGACAATCTGAGTACAATCAACATTTCCAAGAATCCCATTCAGCATAGTAGGACCAAACATATTGACATACAACATCACTTTATCAGAGACCTTGTAGAAGAGAAGACAATCAAATTGGAACATGTTGCCACTGAGCTACAGCTGGCTGACATTTTTACCAAGGCTCTTGATGCAAATCAATTTGAAAACTTGAGGGGTAAGTTGGGTATCTGCCAACATGAGGAATTGTAGCAATTAATTTTGCTTAAAACAAGGGTTAAAGGAGTTATGCTTGTTCTGATTGGGTTAAAATTATATTTTCCCATTTCCTTCAATTCTTTTAAGAAGTTGAATAGACACTCCTTTTCTTCCTTCCCCTCTCGTCTCCTCATCAAAACCCAGTCTCTCAATCAGAATTTTCTCTTCAGTTGCTGTTGGTCCTCTAAGACTGTCAAAATGCCTCAAACACCATTATCATCCAATACGACCATTTCAACCTCTTCCTCTGATCAAGATTCTAGGACAATCTCTTCTTGTCAGGACTCTGAAGTCCTGGAGATCTCTTCTCTTAGAAAAGTGGAATCCAACCCCACCAAGGTCAAAGAGCTAAGAACAAGACATGCAGGAAGGTCCCAAGCTTCTGCCTCTGGTAATTCATCTCATCCTTCTTCTTCAGTTCCCCCTGAAATTGCAAATAGGGAAGGGTCAGCCTATGTTCGTCAAGCAATAGCAAAAATTGTTTCAAGAATTCTGAACGAGAACCACTTAGTTCCTGGCATTTCTGTTCCTTTAAATCAAGAAAGTTCAAATACTGAAACAAGTCCAGATGTCTCTAAGGATGTTGAGACATCAGACAAAGAGAAGAATGCTGACATTGCTCACAAGAAAAGGAAGAAGCCAGAATCCTGAGTCTGATGACAGTGCTTAAAGGTTGGTTGCTGTTTGGTGGAGTTGATGCTGGTCCCTGGTGGAGTTTGGAAGTGTGTTCAGTTTTTAGCTACTGCTCTTATTACTTTTTTCTGGATGACTGTATAATTTTTATGAACATGTATCTTTGGCCCATTTGTGTCTAAAGAGGGGGAGATATATTTTGGTACTTAATTAGACATTCTATTTTTCTGCAGTCATTTCTTTCTGCTGCTATCTATCTCTGATTGCTTAGGGTCTTTAGCCAAAAATCTGCCAAAGGGGGAGTTTGTAGTTGTTTATTTATTGGCTTGCATTTTTGGTAAATCCCAAGTGTATGTGTGAATGTCATGACTGATGTCATAACATTCTAGTTTAGTTTGTACTGATTCATTAGGTACCTTTGCAGAAAAATATTGTCATACAGGTACTGATGTTTATAAGTGTGTATCTGAGCATTTTGCAAAATGATCACATTTACCAAAATCAGTAAACAGGAATTCAGATGTCATAACAAATGTTAAGACATCCTGTTCTGAACTAACAAGTTTGCAGTTTGGTTAATTCTGAGTTTTTTCAGGAAAATGACTTAGTCTTTCCAGAACAGAATCCTGCGTTTTCTTTGGGTTAACCTAGCTCAACCCTAACCTGGTTGATAAAGTCCTGTGACCTAGTCTTAAGGTCAAATGGAATTAACCCTAGTTTTTTTGTGGAAACCCTAACTGAAGATGCAACTGCTATATATTCAACAGAGCTGCTGTTTTGAAAGGAATCCCTTTTTGATAGAAGATCAATTAGAAGCTGTATAGTTTTAACTATTGTAATCCTAGCAATTATCATTGTGATAAGTGACTAGGTATAGGTTTTTAATTGTAAGGGTTGTGTAGCACTCAAAGCTTTGAAGCAAGAGTGTTTGTATGTCTCTTGACTAAAGCTGTGAAGCAGAGTCAAGTTAGTTGTGTGTATCACTCAAAGCTGTGAAGCAAGAGTGGTTGTGTTGCTTGATTAAAAAGCTGTGAAGCTTAATCAAGTGTATGTTTTTGAAGAATGTCTTCATCAATTCATTAGTCAAATTGCTTTATGTATCACTGCTGTGATTGAGGGGGAGTGAGTAGGAACTCAGGTTTAAGTTGTACTTAGATTGAAGTTGCATTGGGTAGGTCTTAAGTGAAGGAGATAAACTGGTTGGTTTATTCCTGAATTAATATCTCTTATAGTGGATTTCCTCCCTGGCTTGGTAGCCCCCAGAGTAGGTGTTGTTGCACACTGAACTGGGTAAACAATTGACTGTGTTCTTTATTGTTTTTGTATTTACTGTCTTATAGTAAGTCAGATACGGTGTCATAACATTGAACGTGACATTGAGTATCTGCAGCCAGAATTTCACTTCACATTGGGGTCTAACCTTTTTTTTTTTGGAGAAACTTTATTATTTCTCCCTTTCTAGATTTCATAGATAGTCTCAGCTATAGCTATTTTTAGAATTTTCCTCTTCCAACTTTTTATCCTTGTTTCATTGATGAGCCAACTACATTCTCTATGCCATCCCATCAGATTCCTCTTGATATTAAGCCACTCCAAGACATCACTCAAAATCTTCTATGGGACTCTACACTCAAAGAAGAGATGTTCTAAGGATTCTACATAATCACAAAAGCAGCATCTACCCTCATTAATGATGCCAAATGGAACAAGTCTTCCCTTAGTGGGGAGTATTACTTTAAGAGCCATCCATAATGTGAACATGGCTCTTGGGCTTGCATAATTATTGAGAAGCATTTTCTTCCAAGTCATCTGTTCAAAATTTTCCAATAGAGTTCTATACATGGCAGCAATTTTGTACTTACCAGTTGTAATCGCATCCTTCCAACAGTCGGTGTCTTTCACAATATCTCGAGCTTTCAGAATTTTCTTAACATTCCCCGAAGTGATGTATCTTGGCTGCCATATCATAATATCCTGGTTTTTGAAAAACTAAATATCTAACCATCTAATCCACAACTTGCCTGTTTTGGTATGAATGTTCCTTTTTGAAAATAACAAACTTTCACTTTTGAAATTTAAATTTAAATTTTTTTCTTTGAAAGTAATAGGTTATGGTCCGGTTCACCCTACTCATCAAAATTATGATTGGTAGTGGAAAAACCTTTTTTGACCGAAGAGGAAAAGAAAGATTGATGTAGATGAAACCAAAAGCTTTATGACAACATTTTTAGTTCCTATGAACTCTTCACCATTATTAAACTGCCGCGAAAACGTGGGAGCCCTAGAAAGGAAATATGAAGTTTCTTCAAAAATATCTGACAAGAGATAATGAACACACGGAGCAAAAAAGTAAATAGATATTAGTTATAAATTTTTTCTAGATCGAGTCATATGTAATTATCTAACAAACGTCTAAGAATTAAGATTTGAAAAATCAACCCAACTCTTAAATATATAGATGAAAGCCTTCATAAATTTCAAGGGAGAAGGAAATCATAAAAAAGATGAACAAATCCAAAGAGAAGAATCATCATCCTACAAACCCATCATAATCCTTCAAAAGACAAAACTCAAATATCACAATAGACAAATGATCCTCTTGTTTAAAGAACAACAAAGAAGATGAAGAAGCTTCTTCAAACATTAGAACGAAGAAAAGGAAATAAACGTCAACCTTTGGGAGAACCATGAAATGATCATCTTCAAACAAAGAAGAAGAAATATGCACAAAGGCATCCAACGAGGAAGATGGAAAACAGAATACTCAGAAAAGGAAAGTTTCCAATACTTACTATATCATGGGCACCAAAGAAAAAACTCTATTTGTTTTTGCAGGATTGCTTTATAGCTCTGAGCCTACGTGATTATTTAAAAGATGTAGAAAGCATCAATATATTATAGAAGTTTACAAATTCTATTTGAAGTATTTGATTCCGAGGATGAACGATGTCAACCATTATGATCAAAGAAAAATATTTGAGAGAAGTCTCAAGATTAAATGATCAGAAATGAGCAGTTGAATAAAAGGTCTGTAATGGACTTATTTATTCTTTTGTTTACCTACTCCCACATCCAATGATGTGATGAGAAGGATACACCATGAGGTATTAATCCCATATGGGAAATATTTATCAAAAATTATTTCTTGAGAAAGGTAAAAATATTCTAAGGTTGAAATAATATACTAAATCTAATTAATCCCTTAAAATAATTATTTTTATTGCTTTGTTTATGCTTTAAAATAAATTATTTCTATAACTCTTTTTAAATTAAATATCTCTAACCTATAAATTAAGTATACTCAAATATTTTAAGCAAAAAGGGTATTAAAAGTAAGAGTTAGAGGTGCAAACAAAGAGAAATGAGGGTGCATATAGATGGAGAACCCAACACAATCTCAACCAGTGCAAATATGTTGAAAAAGGAGAAACTAATCGATTAACATATTTTGCTAACCGATTAGAAAAGATCCAAAATATATTTTCAGAAAAAAATCTAAGTTTATCTCAGGCGCCAAGCAAAGCGAATCTCAGAAATTATGAAGATCTCCTCCAGAATGAAAAGATTGAGAAATCTAACCTGTTAGAAGGAAACTTGATCGATTAACAGGATAAAAAAAAGCAAGTTTTCATCTGATTTTTGGACAACATAATCCGCTCATCAAATTCTTTCGATTCACACACTAAAAAATCCTAGAAAACATCACTATAAATATGTATTATATTCTTCCTTTCACTTGCATGCCACACTTTTCTTCTTTCTTCACACTAGTAGGATTACTCTAAAAAAGATTCACCATGAATCCTAAAAAGCTAAACTTCACCTCCAATCCTATTACTGATGAATTCACAACTAAACAACTAGAGATGAATTTTTTGTGTGCATAATTTGCAAATCGAATCATCATGAGAATTCATACTTTATCTCATGAGGAATCCAAAGAGTTTGATTTATTCAAAAAAAAATTAAGTACTCAACCTCACCAATTTCATATGCACACCCTCTGAAAAGGTTTACACCACTCTTGTGAAGATGTTTTTCTCAAATATCCGTCTAATTGATGGAATACTTCAGAGTGAGGTAAGAAAGCATAGAATAAACTTTACAGTGGAAGAATTTGGAAAGTTACTAAGCCTTCTATATGAAGACAAACTTCCTGAACTTGGGAATAAAGAAAACATATACAACTATGTCTCAGCCGCATCCTTCCTTCTAAGAAACCCTTCATCCCACATACCTTACCCAATCACAACTAAATAAACTCCCCCTAAAAGACAGATGAATCACTACATGATAACCCACATCATATTCCCTAGGTTAGGAAACTTTGCTTCTTCATCCAAACAAACGTAGAAACCATCTAACTAATAGAAAACAAAGTCAAGATCAACCAGGCTCAACACATGATTGATTACATGTTGGAGATCATATCAAAAGGAACACATCTTCCTTATGGTAACATAATCACAAAGATCCTGAAAGAAACTGGATATAAATTTGAACAAGAGGAATATCATGGAGGATTAACACAAATAGGAACCTTTGTCTTACCCTCAATGTCATTTGAACTAAAAGAAGGAAAAATCATCGAAAATACACCTACAAACAAAGGGAAGAGAAAATCTGCAAGATTAGAAACACCAATAAAAATTGATAGCTCAGATGACTCCCCTCACATATTCACAAGCCTTGACCATCTAAGAATACTTAGGAAAAAGATGGATGTCCTCAATGAAAAAATAGAATTTATAGTAAAACACTTCACACCTAATCCAAACCAATTTCCACCTCATATGTTCCATCGTGATAACATTAAAGAAGAGTAGTCCTACTTAGGCTAGAACATGTCATGCACTTTCGTTTTTTTTATTTACTTTTTGCAGTATTTCCTTTTGCAATTTCCTTTTTACAAGTTTCCTTACTAAATATTGTTGATCCTTTTGCCTTAACTTGTAATACTCGTTTGATCTATGCTATACCTTATACAAAAATATATATCATCTCTTATCCAAACTCTATCCTCACACGTCTCTTTTTGAAACTTCCAAAGATAAAATAAGTATTATAAAATCTCATCTTAAAAAAAGTTACCCTTAGCAAGCAAAATATCTTTGCTTGACACATATCTTAAAAGAAATGATTATAATCCTAATGATAGTTTTTAAAATTAAAACCTTGTTTTGCATGCAAGGATATATGATAGCTTATTACATGTTCAAATAAACAGATGTCTACTTATGCTTATCATAATGCTTAAGTGTGATGGTTAATACTATACTTGCATACCCTAAGAGAACATACAAATCCATATGAATGTTTAAACTATATTTGTATATCTATTGCATCTTTTACCCGCCTTTTTGATTATGACAAAGGGGAAAAAGTATACTCTCATGGGGAAAGTATATTTTATATCTAACTCAAGGGGAGTATTATCACTCCAAAATATATTATTTTGCTTCTATTACCATCTTCCCTGAGAGATGAGTTGTCATCATAAAAAATGAGGAGAATATAGAACCTTATTTTGCAGGTAATAGGCCCTACTATGGAAAATCCACACCACAACGGTTGAAAAGTATACCATAATGTCTGACCAACCATTATGAGATAAGGGGTGGTTGTATGTATGACCCAAATCACTACAGTTGCACGGTCGTTGTGAAAGCTAGATAGTGCTCAACTTGTCACAACAGTTGCAACAAAGAACTGTTATAATATATATTTAGGTCATGGGTTCGAAATCCAACAACATCAATTTATTTAGAATATAATTCATGTTTCAACACGGTTACAATAAATGAATATTGTGGAAAGTACCCTGAGTTTATTATAAAATATGTAGATTGCTTGTTTTCCCTACACCTCACTAAAAATATACAAGCATTAAAATTGATGTAGCAGATAATAATTTGAAAAATTAAGTTATTCTTGAAAAACAACTTAAACCAACCATTGTTTTTCAAATCTTATTCAAAGTGTAATACACCTCTTTCTACTAAACACATAGTATTTGGTATAATGAAGTAAGTTCTTCAAAGTAACAATTTATTCCTAGTTTATTTTGTAAAGCGTCAATATGTTGACTATTTCGGAATGATCATCACTGTTATCATCATCATTATTTTAATCGATGATGATGATTATTATGATGGCATCGATGAAGATGATTATGAATATCTCAACAAATTTGATGTTTTGTAATACAAATAAATATGGAACAAACCGTTGCATTGAAGAACTTAGGGAAATAAACTAATTTATATGTGTTAAAGAGCGATATATGAATTACGAGATGCATGCTGTGGGATTTTGGATCGAACTCTAGTTGGTCGAAGTACTTGCTGTAGTCGAAGAAGGTTCTAGCATGTATTTGTCGAAGGATGCTTGTCGAATTAGGTTTTAGTGTTTAAACCCTAATTTGTTAAGTTAGCTTGTTTGTTAAGTTAGCTTGTATAATGGGCCTTGTGGAAAAAGCCCATTAGTTAGTATGTTAGGTTTTATTATAAATAGCATACTAGTCTCTCATCATTGCATACACAGCAAATCCTAATTAGGGTGAGAGGGTTATTTGTTATTCTTGTAAACTTGTAATCTTGTTTTCAAAGAGAAAGTAAAGAATAGCAGTTATAACCAATTCTTGTGTTCTTCTTCTTCCTTGTTCTTTATTCTTCCCAAATACTATACTTTGTTATTGGCATTGAATTCACAACAAATTGGTGCGGTGAGCGTGGAGAAGATGCCTTCGACAAAGTATGAGATCGAAAAGTTCACCGGAGTGAATGATTTCGGTCTATGGCGCTTGAAGATGAAAGCCCTACTAGTTCAGCAGGGTTGTTTGGAAGCGTTGAAGGGAGCGACGTCGATGGACGCTGCGTTAACAGAAAGAGAGAAGACGGCCATGATCGAGAAAGCACACAACGCAATTTTGTTGAGCCTTGGTGATAAGGTTCTTCGACAGGTATCAAAGGAGACGACGGCATCAGGGTTATGGGTGAAACTTGAAAGTTTGTATATGACCAAATCTCTGGTAAATCGACTCTACCTGAAGCAAGCTTTGTATTCATTCAAGATGATTGAAGACAAAGTGTTGGCTGAGCAGTTGGATATGTTCAACAAGCTGATTCTTGATCTTGAAAATATTGATGTAAAGATTGATGATGAAGATCAAGCGCTGTTATTATTGTGCGCTTTGCCCAGATCACATGCTCACTTCAAAGAAACCCTCTTGTATGGAAGAGAGTCCCTGACCTTTGAAGAAGTTCAATCAGCTTTGTACTCTAAGGACTTGAACGAACGCAAGGAGCATAAACCTTCGACGGTTGGTGAAGGTTTGGCTGTTAAAGGAAAATTCGACAAGAGGAAAGGTAAAAATCAGTCGAAGTCTTATAGTGGTGACGCATCTGGTATTAGATGCTATCACTGTAAGAAAGTAGGTCACACAAGAAAGGTGTGCCCTGAACGCCTGAAAGATCATGGAGGTAAGGATAATGGCAATGCAGCTATTGTCCAAGATGATTTCGAATCATCTGATGTTCTTGTGGTTTCAAGCAACAACTCGTCGAAGGAGTGGATTATGGATTCTGGATGCACTTGGCACATGACTCCAAACAAAGACTTGTTCGAGGAATTATGTGATCAAGATGGTGGATCGGTATTGCTGGGAAACAACAAAGCTTGCAAGATTGCAGGCGTTGGATCTGTGAGATTCAAGCTCCATGATGAGTCAATAAGACTGTTGACTGAAGTCAGGTATGTACCTGATTTGAAGAGAAATTTGATTTCTCTTGGTGAATTCGACAAGAAAGGATATGTTTTTCAAGGAGAGAAAAGTATCCTGAGAGTCATGAAAGGGTCGAAGGAAGTCTTGAGAGGCGTGAAGAAACAAGGCTTGTATACCCTTGAGGCTGAAGTTGTAAGTGGTTCGACAAATGTTGCATCCACGAAACCTTTGTCGAAGACAGAAATTTGGCACATGAGATTGGGCCATGTCAGTGAAAGGGGTCTGGTCGAATTAGGGAAACAAAATCTGCTTGGTGGAGATAAAGTCGAAAAGCTGAAGTTTTGTGAACCCTGTGTACTTGGAAAGTCCTGTAGAATGAAGTTCAACAAAGGCAAACAAAGAACACATGGATCACTTGATTACATCCATACTGATCTTTGGGGGCCTGCAAGGTGTCCATCACATTCAGGAGCAAAGTATTTTCTATCCATAGTAGATGACTATTCCAGAAAGTTATGGGTATTCATCCAGAAGACTAAGGATGAAACTTTTGAGAATTTCAAAAGTTGGAAGACTCTTGTCGAAAATCAAACTGGCAGAAAGGTAAAAAGGCTGAGAACCGACAATGGCCTTGAGTTTTGCAATGAGGCGTTCGACAGTTTTTGTGTTGCCTCTGGTATTGCAAGGCACAGAACTACCGCAGGTACTCCACAACAAAATGGTTTGGCTGAAAGGTTTAATCGAACTATTTTGGAGAGAGTTAGATGCATGTTGACTAGTGCGGGATTAAAGAAGGTGTTTTGGGCTGAGGCTGTTTCGACAGCAGCATATCTGATAAACAGATGTCCTTCGACAGCGTTAGATATGAAGACACCTGAAGAAGTTTGGTCAGGACATCCACCAGATCTCGACAAACTAAGAGTATTTGGCTGTGTAGCCTATGCTCACATTAGGCAAGACAAGGTCGAACCTAGAGCTCTGAAATGCATGTTTATGGGATACCCTGAAGGAGTAAAAGCTTATAGGCTATGGTGCCTAGAGCCAGGTCACAGGAGGTGTATCACCAGTCGAGATGTAGTTTTCAATGAAACTGAAATGGCTTTCAAGAAAACTGATGATGTTGACGAAGAGCTGGAACAGGTAGAGATTCCTGTTGAGGTGGAGCATGTTGATGCTGAAATGCGTATCCCAGATGAAGTCGAAGAAGAAACAGAAGATTCTGATGATGTTGAGGAAACTGTTGATGACTACCTATTGTCGAGAGATAGGCAAAGAAGAGTCATAAAACCACCTCAGAGACTTGGATACGCAGATCTTGTAGCTTATGCCTTAATCTCTGCAAGTGAAGTTCTAGACGAAGAACCTAGAGATTATAAAGAAGCTATAAGGAGTCGAATGAAGACTGAATGGCTAAAGGCCATGCATGATGAGATGAAATCTCTTCATGATAATCACACTTGGGAACTGATCAAGAAACCTGTTGGGGCAAGGTTAGTCAGCTGTAAGTGGATTTTCAAAGTTAAGGAAGGAATTGAAGGAGTAATGTCGAAGAGGTACAAGGCAAGATTAGTCGCAAGGGGTTTCACTCAGAAAGAAGGTGTCGACTTCAATGATGTATTTTCCCCTGTTGTGAAGCACAGATCCATCCGAATGTTGCTTGCCATGGTGGCTCAGTTCGACCTTGAACTGGAACAAATGGATGTGAAGACTGCGTTCTTGTATGGTGACTTAAATGAAACAATCCTGATGAGGCAACCTGAAGGGTATGTCGAAAAGGGGAAAGAAGATTATGTGTGCAAACTGAAGAAATCTTTATATGGACTTAAACAATCTCCTCGACAGTGGAATAAGAGATTCGACAAGTTCATGGAACACATAGGTTTCATTAGAAGTCAGTTCGACCATTGTGTTTACTCCAGATTTCGACCTGAAAATTCATTTGTTATTTTGTTGCTTTATGTTGATGATATTCTGATAGCAAGCAACAATGTCGAAGATGTAATGAGGGTGAAGGCTGAACTCAATAAGGAGTTCGACATGAAGGATCTGGGAGCTGCATCTAGGATTCTTGGAATTGACATTCGAAGAGATAGAAAGCAGTCGAAATTATGCTTATCTCAAGAGGCATACCTATGAAAGATTCTTGACAAGTTTGGTATGTCGAACTCGAAGCCTGTTGTGACTCCAACAAACCCTCAATTCAAGCTGAGTATTGATCAATGTCCCAGTACTGATGTCGAAAGAACCTATATGAATAGCATCCCATATGCTAATATAGTTGGTTCTTTGATGTATGCTATGGTCTGTACTAGACCCGATATAGCATATGCAGTAAGTCTTGTAAGCAGGTACATGGCGAATCCTGGAAAGGCTCACTGGCAAGCGTTAAAGTGGATTTTAAGGTACATAAATGGGTCTCTGAACAGAGTCTTAATTTATGGTGGAGCCTTGGGTGAAGATAGTAAAGCAGCAGTCGAAGGCTATGTTGACTCCGATTATGCAGGTTGTATGGATTCCAGAAAATCTATTTCTGGATATGTTTTCACTATGTTTGGTACAGCAATTAGTTGGAAAGCAACTCTTCAGAAGGTTGTTGCCTTATCAACTACTGAAGCAGAATATATTGCCCTAACTGAAGCTGTGAAAGAAGCATTGTGGCTTGAAGGTTTTGCAAAGGAACTGAAACTTCAAGGTCAAGGTATCACTGTTAAATGTGATAGTCAAAGTGCAATACACCTGTCGAAGAACTCAGCCTATCATGAGCGAACCAAGCACATAGATGTGAGGCTGCATTTCGTCAGAGGGGTAATCGAGCGTGGAGAAGTCCAAGTGCTGAAGGTCTCGACAGAACACAATGCCGCTGATATGATCACCAAAACATTGCCAAGTTGCAAGTTTTTCCACTGTATGCAGTTGATAAAGCTGCATGAAGAAAGCTAGTTAGTGTCTCTTGATGCTGTAGAGTTAGGTCCAAGGTGGAGATTTGTGGGATTTTGGATCGAACTCTAGTTGGTCGAAGTACTTGCTGTAGTCGAAGAAGGTTCTAGCATGTATTTGTCGAAGGATGCTTGTCGAATTAGGTTTTAGTGTTTAAACCCTAATTTGTTAAGTTAGCTTGTTTGTTAAGTTAGCTTGTATAATGGGCCTTGTGGAAAAAGCCCATTAGTTAGTATGTTAGGTTTTATTATAAATAGCATACTAGTCTCTCATCATTGCATACACAGCAAATCCTAATTAGGGTGAGAGGGTTATTTGTTATTCTTGTAAACTTGTAATCTTGTTTTCAAAGAGAAAGTAAAGAATAGCAGTTATAACCAATTCTTGTGTTCTTCTTCTTCCTTGTTCTTTATTCTTCCCAAATACTATACTTTGTTATTGGCATTGAATTCACAACACATGCAAATCAAAAAACATTGAATGGTCCAAGTTGCATTTCAAATATAACTTATTTTTCAAATTATTATCTTCTAAATCACTTTAAATGAATGCACCATTCTGGTTTATGTAGATGATTTAGTTCCTGCAAGTACAAATCTTTCCATTTTTAACCATGTTAAAACTGTTTTAGATTACCGATTCAACATTAAAGATTTGGGTGATCTAAAATACTTTCTTGGTTTTTAGATAGCTCGATCAGCCAAAGGCATAACTCTATGCCAAGATAAATATGTCATTGATATGTTAAAGGATACTGATTTACTTACAAAGAAACCATCCTCAACATATATGAATCCCTCACATGATATCCATGTTGATATAGAAGTCTTCCTGTCCGACTCTACTCCTTTTCAAGAGTTTATTAGTAAGCTCTTTAACTTACCCATTCTAGACATGATATTACTTTTTATGTGTGCGGGTTAAGCCAATGCCTGTCCAAGCCTACCACTACACATTTTCAGTCTGCACTTTGAATTGTCAAGTATCTCAAGGCTTTTCCAGCTACATGTCTTTTCCTTTCAACTTCTTCCAACTCCACATTAACCAAATTTGCTGACTCGGACTGAGGATCACTCTCTATCACCCGCAAATCAACTACCAACTTCTATTTCTTCTTGGTTTCTTCCATTATCAACTGGAAATGCAAAAAAAACAGCAAGTGGTTTCACGCTCTTCTTCTGAAGTCGGGTATAGAGATTTTTCCAACATCTTATGTGAAGCCCAATGGCTCTTGTATCTTCTTTAGACTTCCATGTTTCACATAAAAAATTGGTCACCATATTTTGCATCAACCAGAGTATTATACATGTTGTAACGTCCGTCGATTTAATTAATTATTTAATTAAGTATTTTCGATTAATTGCGAATTAATTGTTAAAATCGTTGACACGTTGTGTTATGTTGTGAGTTGTTGACATAAGTTGCGGTGTTGTTATTAGTCGGTTAAATTAGCTGATTAATAATATTAGTAATAATATTAGAATTGTAGAATATTAATAATATTAGTTGCTGGGCTTGTTTGGTGATAGACGTAATATTAAGGGGGTGTGAATATTAGGCCCAATAGAAATAATAATATTATTGAGTTTAGTTAAATAATAAAAATTAAGTTAATTAAAAAGGGTTAAGAGAAAGAGTAGAGAAAGTGATGTATGTGAGAAGTTGCAGAGAAGAGGAATAAGGAGAAGAGGCACAAGGCTAGGTTCGATCGGAAAATTATAGAGCAACCTTTAATCTAAGGTAAGGGTGAGGTTCTGACTCTATAATTGGGTATATGATTAATATTATGTGGGAGTTTTTCTGTAAAGTTGCATAATAGCTTTGATTAATATGATTAATGGAGGTTATATGATTAATATATATAGTTAATTTTGTAAAATTGTCGTCTCTGTAAAGTTGTTGTTTGGTAAAAATTGATGTTGCTGTATAAATATATTATTTTGGTATGAGACCAGTAATCAGAGGAAATTATTAAGGGTTCTGTGTTGAAGCCACATGAAAACATTCGGTGCCAAAGGGAACAAGGTGTACCAGAGGGCACACCATAAAAGAGTGTGTCGGGCGGGGGAAAGAAGGGTGCCGACCGACACCATATGAAGAGAAGTGTGTCGAGGGGAACATAGAAGGGTGCCGAGGGGCACATAGTAGTGTGCCGAGGGGCACATACTCATAAGCCTAAATTTCTTGTGTTATGTTGTCTACTACCATGTCTGTTACTTTAATAATAATTGGTCACTAATTGTTATGGCAGGAGCAATGAATTATAGATATTAGAGATTAAGTAATCAATATTTTCTATGGTCTTAGCAAGTTAATCCACATAAGCGAATAATCAAATAACTATAGAATATATATGTAGATATATAGTAGCCATTTAATTAGTTACATAAACGTATGTAACAGGGTTAGAAAAGAATGAATAATAGCAGAGGTTATTTATTAGTAACAGAAGTGAGCAATTGGTAGATTAGCATAAATATATCCAGTAATATTAATAATTAACATAGTTAGTGAATGTAACAGAAAGTTAGTAATAATAGAAAATAACAGAAAAACGTTTATAAATTAAAATAGCGGTAGAGGTAAATTAGTGTCACAAAATAATAGTTTCATTAATTTAACCGAAAACTATTAATAAGGCTTATCAGCAGAATAATTTAGTAGAAGTATTTTAGTAGGACCGTGTTAATAACAATGTTGGCATGTGTAAGTTGTTGTGTTGTTGTTATTAATTGTTGAAGTTATATGGTGATGAACTTTGTTATGTTGCCTCTATTGATTGGCAATTATTGAGTTGTAGGCTTATGCCAATGTTATTATATGTTATTGTTGTTTTGTTGTGTTTCATAAAGTGGTCGCATACATAACATATCATGTTGGAGCTGATGTTCGTTAAGTTGGCCTGGATTGGAAAATATAAAGTTGAAGGCTTATGCCTTATTGATGCCTCTATTTATTGGCAAATTATTAAGTTGGGAGTTTTGCTCCCTTGGAACCACATGCATACGCATTGTAACGAGTCTCATTTCACGTTCCATATTTGAGTTGTTGTGTTGATGAATTAATCGTTATATTTTGTTGATATTTTGTCGTGATTGCTGTTGTTTATAAGTTGTGAAGCGGTGATCTTGCATGAACTGATTCTAATATAATGTTTATCATACGTTCAATTATATTGTTAGATATCTCACCCCTTTTGTTTGAATTTTACCCCGATGTTGCTAACATGCAAATAATCCAGAATGAAGGCAGTTTACCTTCATTAGTTTGAGTCAATGTCATTGCTCTGATACGTAACATTCGGGGGGATAAATGCTTATTGCTTTATTGCTGAATTTTAAGCTGATTTTTTGTTAAGTACTCGTTGTTTTAAAGTTGTTTCCAGTTGGACAAGATGTTATGTCCTTTAAGTTGGATATTATGATTTCTGCCGTGTAGTTATGAAAGTTGTTTTTTTCAAAAGATCAAATTATGTTTCCGTTGGTTCATCCAAGTTTAATGTGTTATGTATCTGTAATGAATGTCGTTGTTTTAAGTTGAAATTGTAGCATCGTGATTTAGTTGTTGAATTTTTATAACTCTAATTTTATAATAATTGTCGGGTAGAATTAGGGTGTTACATATTGGTATCAGAGCAAGTCGGTCCATCCAACCAAGTTGTCGAGTCGTAGTTTGTCTAATAATCTACCATTGTTAACTTGAGTTCTAACCGTTGTTTGTGTTATAGTGATAAGTTGAGATAGCTGGAAGGAATGATGTTGCACTTGCTGCTGCTTTAGAAGCAATGGCGCATGCTATGGAGAATCAGCTGAACACTAACAGGAATGCTGGATGTCGTACTTTGGCAACCTTCCAGAGGGAGAATCCTCCTACCTTCAAGGGTAAGTATGATCCTGAAGGAGCGTTAGAATGGTTGAAGGAGATTGAGAGGATCTTTCGTGTGATGGGTTGCACTCCAGTGCAGAAGGTTCAATATGGTACTCATATACTAGCAGTCAAGGCTGATGACTTGTGGCTAGAGACTTGTTAGAAGTTGGAAGCTGCAGATGAAAATGTCACTTGAGCTGTGTTTCATAGGGAATTTCTGAGGAAGTATTTCCCTGAAGATGTTCGCGGTAAGAAGGAAATTGAGTTTCTTGAGCTGAAGCAAGTGAGTATGTCAATTGTTGAATATGTTGTAAAGTTTGCTGAGTTGGCTAAGTTTTACCCGCACTATAGTGAGGAAAATGCTGAGTTTTTGAAGTGCGTCAAGTTTGAGAATGGGTTGCGCCTAGAGATCAAGAAGGAAGTTGGATACTAGAAGATTTGTGTCTTTGCTGATCTGATTGATAGTTGCAAGATCTATGAAGAAGATAATAATGCTCACTATAAGATTATCAATGAAAAGAGGGGTAAGCACTAACAGAACCGTGGTAAGCCTTACGATGCCCAAGTTGGTATAGGTAAACAAAAAGTTGCTTAGGGTCAGAGAACTAGTGGGGGAGATGCTCCTGCTGGTGTGGTTTGTTTTGAATGTGGAAAATCTAGGCATAAGAGAAATGTATGTACTGCTGAGGTGAAAAGGTGTTTCTGTTGTGGTAAGACGGGACATGCTATATCTGAGTGCAAGCATAAAGAGACTATTTGCTTCATTTATGGTGAATAAGGAAACATTGGTAGTCAGTGTCAAAAACTAAAGAAGGCACAAACGAGTGGAAAGGTGTTCACTTTGGCTGAGAATCAGACGGCTAATGAGGACAGACTCATCAGAGGTATATATTTCATTAATAGTACTCCTTTAATTACTATTATTGATACCGGTGCTACTCATTTCTTTATTGCTGCTGATTGTATTGAAAGATTGGGTCTTATGTTGTCTTCTATGAATGGAGAGATGGTCGTCGACACTCCAGCCAAGGGGTCGATGACTACTTCTTTCATGTGCTTAAAGTGTCCTTTGTCGATCTTCGACAGAGACTTTGTTGTTGATTTGGTTTGTTTTTCTTTAAATGGGTTGGATGTGATTTTAGGTAAGAATTGGTTAGAGCATAACTATGTTTATATTAACTGTTATAACAAGTTGGTGAGGGTTTCTACTCCTGAAGAGGAGGAAGCTGGTATGTTGTCTACTAGACAGTTGAGGAAGTTGATGCAAGAAGAGGCTCAGATGTTCTCGTTGATTGTGTCCCTATCTGTCGAGAATCAAGTTATAATTGAGGAATTGCAAGTGGTACATGAATTTCCTGAAGTTTTCCCTGATGAAATTCCTGATGTACCACCAGAGAGAGGAGTTAAATTTGCTATTGATCTTGTACCTAGTACCAGATCTGTTTCTATGGCACCATACATGATGTCTGCATCTAAATTGTCAGAACTAAAGAAGCAATTGGAAGATTTACTTGAGAAGAAGTTTGTGAGACCAAGTGTATCACCGTGGGGAGCTCCCATTTTGCTAGTAAAGAAGAAAGATGGAAGTGTGAGGCTTTGTGTTGATTATAAACAATTGAATAAAGTGATGATTAAGAACAAGTATCTGCTTTCAAGAATATATGACTTGATGGATCAATTGGTGGATACTTATGTGTTCTGTAAGACTGACTTAAGGCCGGGCTACCATCAGATTAAAGTGAAGGATGAAGATATCCAAATGACGGCTTTCAGAACGTGTTATGGACATTATGAGTATTCGGTGATGCCTTTCGATGTTACTAATGCGCTGGGAGTATTCATGGAGTACAACCGTATCTTTCATAATTATCTGGATTGGTTTGTAGTGTGTTCATTGATGACATTTTGCTTTAATCTAAACTGGAAGAAGCGCATGCATAACACTTAAGAATAGTATTGCAAGTTTTGAAACATAAGAAGTTATATGCAAAGTTGTCTAAGTGTGAATTTTGGTTAAAGGAGGTTAGTTTTCTTGGTCATGTTATCTCAGGTAGTGGCATTATTGTAGATCCATCTAAAGTAGATGCTGTGTTGAAATGGGAAACTCCAAAGACGGCTACCGAGATTAGAAGCTTTTTGGGATTAGCTAGTTATTATAGAAGGTTTATCGAAGGTTTTTCTAAGTTAGCACTTCCGTTGACTAAGTTGAATAAGGTAAATGTTTTGTATGAGACCTCTAATGTGAAGAAAGTTTTACAGAGTTGGAGAAGAGATTGACGTCGGCTCCGATTTTGACATTACCTAATTCAGGAGAACCTTTTGTGGTATATTGTGATGCTTCTAAGATGAGTTTAGGAGGTGTGCTTATGAAGGATGATAAGGTGGTTGCTTATGCGTCAAGGTAGTTGAGAACTCATGAAAAGAACTATCCTACGCATGATTTAGAGCTTGCTGTAGTTGTTTTTGTGTTGAAGATTTGGAGGCATTATCTTTATGGTTCTAGATTTGAAGTATTTAGCGACCATAAGAGTTTAAAGTATTTATTTGACCAGAAAGAATTGAATATGAGACAACGAATATGGTTGGAGTTGTTAAAGGATTATGATTTCGGTTTGAATTATCATCCAGGAAAAGTGAATGTGGTGGCTGATGCATTAATTCAAAAGAATTTACATATGTCGGCAATGATGGTTAAAGAGTTGGAATTAATTGAGCAATTCAGAGATATGAGCTTAGTTTGCGAGGTGACACCGGAAAGTGTTATGTTGGGGATGTTGAAAATTAATAATGATTTTCTGGACAGTATCAGAGAAGCTCGGAAGTTGGATGTAAAATTGGTAGATTTGATGGTTGGGATCGATCAGTCTGAGAATAGTGATTTTAAGTTAGATGCATAAGGTGTGTTGAGATTCCATAATCTAATTTGTATTCCTGATGGTGCGGAGATGGATAAAGTGATTCTCGGGGAAAGTCATATAAGCAAGTTGAGCATTCATCCGGGAGCTACAAAAATGTATTAAGATTTGAAGAATTTGTTTTGGTGTCCTGGAATAAAGAGTGATGTGGCTCGGTTTGTGTATGCATGTTTAACTTGTCAGAAGTCGAAAGTTTAACATCAGAAGCCTGCAGGGTTGATGCAACCGTTAGAATCTCAAAAATGGAAATGGGATAACATTTCGATGGACTCTGTGACGGTATTACCTAATACTGCAAGAGGACATGATTCGATTTGGGTGATTGTTGACAGGCTTACGAATATGGCTCATTTTATTCCTATTAACATCAGTTTTCCAGTGTTAAAGTTGGCGGAGATTTACACCAGTGTGATTGTAAAGCTGCATGGTGTTCCTTTGTGTATTATATCAGATAGATATCTGAGGTTTACTTATGATTTTTGGAAGAGTTTGCAAGAGGCGTTGGGTTCTAAGTTGAGGTTGAGTTCGGCGTATCATCCTCAAATGGTCAGACAGAGAGAACTATTCAGTTGTTGGAGGATTTGTTGAGGGCATGTGTTATTGACAGGGAAGTTCGTGGGACACTTATCTTCCGTTAATAGAGTTCACTTATAATAATTGTTACCATTCTAGTATTGAAATAACACATTTTGAAGCGTTGTATGGTCACAAATGTATAACTCCTTTATGTTGGCATGAATCTGGAGAAAGTGTAGTGCTTAGACCTGAACTTGTTCGAGAAACCACCGAGAAGGTGAAGTTGATTCGAGAAAAGATGAGAACTTCCCAAAGTAGAAAAAAGAGTTATCATGATAGACGAAGGAAAGATTTAGAATTTCAAGCAGGTGACCATGTGTTTCTGATAGTTACACCTGTGACTGGTGTTGGGCGAGCATTGAAGTCTAAGAAGCTCACTCCTCATTTTATTGGTCCGTATCAAATTTTAGACAGAGTTGGGAATGTTTCTTATAGAGTGGCTTTACCGCCTAATCTTTCGAATTTGCATGATGTGTTTCATGTGTCACAACTTTGGAAGTATATTTCAGATCCATCTCATGTGATTCATATGGATGATGTTCAAGTACGGGATAATCTTACTATGGAGACGATGCCTGTAAGGATCACGGATCGTGAAATTAAGACTCTAAGAGGCAAGGAGATTGCTTTGGTGAAAGTAGTCTGGCTAGGAGCTGCCGGAGAAAGCATAACATGGAGTTGGAGAGAAAAATGCGGGGCTCCTATCTTGAGTTGTTCGAATAAGGTAAATTTTCGAGGACGGAAATGTTCTAAGTGGGGGAGAGTTGTAACTCTCGTCGATTTAATTAATTATTTAATTAAGTATTTTTGATTAATTGCGAATTAATTGTTAAAATCATTGACAAGTTGTGTTATATTGTGAGTTGTAGACATAAGTTGCAGTGTTGTTGTTAGTCAGTTAAATTAGCTGATTAATAATATTAGTAATGATATTATAATTGTAGAATATTAATAATATTAGTTATTAGGCTTGTTTTGGTGATAGACATAGTATTAAGGGGGTGTGAATATTAGGCCCAATAGAAATAATAATATTATTGAGTTTAGTTAAATAATAGAAATTATGTTAATTAAAAAGGGTTAAGAGAAAGAGTAAAGAAAGTCTTGTACGTGAGAAGTTGCAGAGAAGAGGAATAAGGAGAAGAGGCACAAGGATAGGTTTGATCAGAAAATTATAGAGCAACCTTCGACCCAAGCTAAGGTGGGGTTTTAACTCTATAATTGGGTATATGATTAATATTATGTGGGAGTTTTTATGTAAAGTTGCATAGTAGCTTTGATTAATATGATTAATGCAGATTATATGATTAATATATATAGTTAATTATGTAAAATTGTCGTCTTTGTAAAGTTGTTGTTTGATAAAAATTGATTTTGCTATATAAATATATTGTTTTGGTATGATACCAGTAACCATAGGAAATTATTAGAGGTTCTGTGTTGAAGCCACATTAAAACATTTGGTGCCAAAGGGCACACCATGGAAGAGTGTGCCGGGTGGGGGAAAGAAGGGTGCCGACCGGCACCATATGAAGAGAAGTGTGCCGAGGGGCACATAAAAGTGTTCCGAGGGGCACGTACTCATAAGCCCAAATTTTCTTGTGTTGTGTTGTCTGCTACTGTGTCTGCTAATTTAATAATAATAATTGGTCACTAATTTTTATCGCAGAAGCAATGATTTATAGGTAGCAGAGATTAAGTAATCAATATTTTCTATGGTCTTAGCAAGTTAATCCACATAAGTGAATAATCAAATAACTATAGAATATATATGTAGATATATAGTAGCTATTTAATTAGTTACAGAAACGTATGTAACATGGTTAGAAAAGAATGAATAACAACAAAGGTTATTTAATAGTAACAAAAGTGAGCAATTGGTAGATTAGCATAAATATATCTGGTTATATTAATAATTAACAGAGTTAGTAAATGTTAGCAGAAAGTTAGTAATAGCAGAAAATGTTTATAAATTAAAATAGCGGTAGAGGTAAATTAGTGTCAGAAAATAATAGTTTCATTAATTTAACCGAAAAATATCAATAAGGCTTATCAGCAGAATACTTTAGTAGAAGTATTTTAGTAGGACCGTGTTAATAACAGTGTTGGCATGTATAAGTTGGTGTGTTGTTAGAGCATATTTGAACTGTATCTGAAAGATGATCTAGAATGAGTATCAGAATGACATCCGTATCTGGAGCGTATCTGAACCGCATTTGAAAGATGATCTGGATTGAGTATCAGAATGACATCCGTATTTGGAGCGTATCTAAACTGTATCTGGAAGATGATAAATTGTTGATAATCTCTATTTGTTCGGGAACTAACCTGAAAAGAAAAAGTTAGTTTTATGCAATGACATCATGTAGGTATTATATTGCGTAATGACGCTCTCAAAATAAACGAGATTGTGCTATATGCGTTTTGTATGCATATGCTATGTCGTTTTTAAATGATGTATGAATGTAAAATATTATTGAGGTTCATTTGTAAACTCGAGCATCATAGTCTGGGGAAAATAAATCCCTGACTGTTGCTGGGGATGAGGAGTATGTGTATATTCGATCTTCTAGGAATTGTTTCCACTAGGGATCCCTGCTTTCTTGTTCGAGGAAACTCCACTGGGGAACATTGATTTTTTCTCTTTGCTTGAGGAAAGTCTGTTGGATCGTGTTAATTCTTGTTTGGGGAGAAGAGTTTAAGAACATTGGATGTTCATTGTTCTACTGGGGAGTTTATGCTCTGACTGAGAATATAAGAGATGGATAACCTTCCGGCTCGCCTGGGGAGGATAAAGTTGACTGACATCTGGTCCAGTTTCCAGGTTCCATAGCAACTCTCTAGGAATAGTGACGACTTCACTGGAGAGAGGGATTTTCCAGTGATTTGTGGTAGAAGCACACTCAAGCTGGGGAGTGTCAGAATAAATCCATGCCTTGATTGTATCTGAAGATGTATTGAATGGGTATCAGAATGACATCCATATCTGGACTGTATCTGAACCATATATGAAAGATGTACTGAATGAGTATCATAATGACATCCATATTTGGATCGTATCTGAACTGTATCTAGAAGAGAAATCTGGAATGAGTGCTAGAATGAATATGTGTCTTGATTATATCTGTACTGTATCTAAAAGAGAAATCTGGAATGAGTGCCATAATTAATTTGTGTCTTGATTGTATCTGCAATGTATCTAGAATATGATAAAATGTTTGGGAAATAAACCCTATTGACAGAGAAGTACTCTTGTGAGGAAACACCCTTGTTAAGGAAATGAACTCTGCTGGAGAGCAGAAGTCTGAAGGGGGTTTTACAACCTTGGAGGAACAAGCTCAGTTGGGGAAGAGAAACTCCATGAATTGTATTGATTGAAACTCCGTAGGTTGGTGATATTTCCAGGAAGAAGATCATACTCCTTTATCCGCCAGAGCGATATGCTGGGGAAATTATGGGGAATGTATGAATTTGTGAAGATTACTTTGTGGAGATAATCTCATGGATTTGGCTCTGTGGGGGTCCGTGGAGACTTGAACATACCTCAACTTCTAGAGCCCTTGGTGAATGCTGATCAGGGAAATAAGTCTTCTACTGATAGACAAGTGACGAGATGACGGGACATAGTCATACACTATAATCCCTAACTTTTGCCTGGACTGTCCTTTCAGATTTCCAATCTATCGGGATACCCTTTTTTTCCCAAGCCGCCTTTTCAGGTTTTCGACTTGCCGGGTGTACAATTTTATTTATACATCCCTAATTTTTTCCTGAACTCTTTTGGTTCGCCAGGATGCCCTTATTTTTTCCTAGGACAGTCAACCTAGCGGGTCTTTTTTCATGCGTAGTATTTTTCGACTATGTCCGTGTTCACAGGGTGTGGAGAATTGTCACTGTCCATAGTAGTAAGTGTTGTAGCACTGCCAGAAAAATGTTTGCTCGATCATACGTGATCCTTTGTTAGAATTCATGTTCAATGCCTCAAGTGATTTAGATGGAGATCTTCCCCTGGCTATTCAGCGCTTTTGAGATATTCCTTGAATCTTGACTCGACTTCCCCCATATCAGTAAGACACCATGTCATGCCCCTTGTGATTTAGATGGAGGTTTTCCCTGGGTATTCGACCCTTTTGAGAGATTCCTCGGATCTTGACTCGACTGCTCCTAGATCAGTTAGATACCATGTCATGCCCCTTGATTATGAAAGACCTGTTACTGGAAATGTCTTTCCAACTGAGGTGATTTTGTCCATTGAGAGGATTTCCGTTCATTGAATTTCCGTCGTGCGAATTTCTATGCTGTCGAACGACTAGTCATATGTAAACAATGGCATTTAAAGAATGCAAAGCTTTTGTATGTCTTGAAGTTTAAAAAATGCATTTTTAGTAAACAAACAAAATTTTGTAAGAATATGAATTCAACTAAGGATTTATAGTAAACCTTACAGGAGTCAGGATACCTTTTGTGACAATATGCTTTCGAACTAACCCACGCTTCAACTAGGACTTTTAAGGGTTGTAGCATGGCCTGGTTCACGGTTTAAGAACAAAGGATAAAGGCTCAAACTTTATTTTTATCCAACTAGTTCTTGATGATGTTCTTCAGTCCTATACTCAGTTAATTGTGCATTTAGATCCCAATTGAGTCTGAAATCTTTTCCCTGTTATTCCGATGATGGTTCGGATACTGAAAGGTTTTTTGAGAAGGTGGTCATCATTTTTTTTTGTAATATTTTTTGTTGAGGATTCGTAGCGACCTCTTTTTTGATTTTATTATCCCTACCTTTTGCCTGAACTGTTTCTTTTGTGATTACAATCAGCGGGATGCCCTAGTTTTTTTCTTAAGTCTCCTTCATATGTTTTGACTTAGCGGGCTTTTCTTTTGATAGATGATGAAAAAGAAAAGGCCGTTAAGTCAAAAGAAAAGCCCGTTAAGTCAAAACATATGATCTTCCCAATTGCGGATGTTGGTTCTTTCTAATTGATAGAACCATTCTAGCTGCGTCCTGACAAACTCTCCTAAAAGAAGTGAACTCATAATATCCTATCAGCTGTATGGGGTTGGATCTTCTTGACGTAAGACCTCAAATGAAGCTTGGTACATGAAACACCGTCATACTTTGCATAAGTTGGAAATTTTAATTTTTGTGGGATAACCACTCCTGAGACCAACCCTAGCTCTTCAAAGTCCAAAACAGGTACTCTCTGAATCTCCATAGCATTGAGACGATCCTCCAACTGTTTATATTTGTCATCAACAGGAGGATATTGTTCTTCAGCATAGTCTTCTTCCTCTTCATCAGTCCTTGGGCTATTATCTTCTTCTTTCGCCTTCTTGTCATCCTCTTCCTGATTATCCCCCTCATTTGATGGAGTTGCGAATCTAGAGCTTGCTTGGCTGGTCCTCTAAATCTTCTTCCCATATTCAGGACGCCAACTGGTTTCTTTGTCTTCTTTGTCTTCTCTTTGACAATTAGAGCTTTCAGATATTCTTGTCCTTTAGTTAGAGCTAGGAACATCTGTTGGAATTGAGCGTTCTGTGCTTGAAGATCCTTAATTGTTTGTTCAAGAGGAATTTCTTTTTGCTAAAATAAACAGCAAAAAGATAAGAAACCTATCTTGAAATACCTGCTTATGTGATGATATGCATGATATGCTTATGCAATGTTTTCAAGGACCTCGTAGGATTTAAACTCTTTTTAATCAAACAGAAACAAAGACTTTTTATTAGTAAGTTCAAATGAAATCAAAGTTTACAAAGAAATAATAATTAAAAACTTCTAAAACTTCTAGGTTTCCCATGGACGCTTCATTTTCGTGCTGATATAGGCATTAAGACTCTACTCCTCGTGAAGCTGCTTCGTCAGTTCCAACACTTTCTTCTCACTGGCATAGAATTTGGTCTCAAAGGTGTCCCGTTCTTCCTTGAGTTGGATCCAAGACCTTCGCAATTCCTCGAAGTTTGTTGGCATATCAGGATGAAGAATGATGCGAGACTCATCCCCTTGAACAATAGGCTCTAAGATCACCGGTGAGATGGCAGTATATGGAATTATAAGACTTTGAGCACGAGCTCTCACCCATTTGAGGTAAGGTTCCAAATGGATGGAGTTCTTGCACCCTAAAGTCTTACTATCAGTCTTCTTAACCATGCCCCAAGCGTAGATGAACCTCTGACGATAACCTTGCATATCATTTGAGTAGTCGAACACAATACCCTAGATGAGCATATCAGGAGAACCATCTCTCCATGCGTAACCAAACTGACGTATGGCTAAAGAAGGGTTATAGGTGATGCCTCCTCTAATGCCAAGGAGTGTCACATTAGGAAACTCTCCGCAACGATCAATAAAAGAGATGCCTTCTTGAGAGCAAGGACATCAATAGATATCAGAGTGAGAGAGAGACACACTAACCTTTGATTCCACCTTAAGCCAAACTCATTCTTCATTACTAATCGAGGAAGGTGCGAAATAAACCACCTATAGAGAAAAGGCATACAACACATAAGAGTTCCTCACTTCTTCATAGTACGGGTATGGGGTGAATACAGAATATCCCCAAGCAATGTAGGCACTGGATTGTGAGTAAGGAAAATGTTGATGGAATTAACGTCTATAAGTTGGTCTGAATTAGGGAACAAAACCAACCTGTGATACGGTGGCATAACCAACTTTTATACTAGTTTTTCATTTGTGTTCGCAAATGTTGCGGTAAGCAAGAGTCACCATCGAATTTTCTTTTATCCAACAAAGGAAAGGGTGAAAAGAACAGAAAAATACCTTTCGAGATTATTTTTGAGTAAGGGGGGTAGATTATGGAAAGGGAAGGTGTTAGCACCCTTTCCATCCATAGTTTTCTATGGGCTCTGAGATTCTTAGCTCATTTTTTGAAATACCTTGTGCTTTTGTGTGTTTTTGAAAAGTATTTTGAAATTGCCTTAGTGCGAGATTCACTTTATGGTAACTCTTGTATCAGTCCTCAAGAGTGTTGATAAAGCATTTTTTTGAAAGTGTTTTTGAAATGTTTTGTGTAAGTGTAAAAGTTTTGTTTTGAGCAAGAATCTATGAACTATCTAATTATACTCGAAAGGTTTGTTATTTTCCTCCTATCCTTTAGACAGTGCTATCCTACTATTAGTGAGTAGGTAGCCCTATCGTTGAATGTTTGAGGGACATTCGAAGAGACATCATATAGTCATAAAGGCAACATATAGAGACGCTTTAGCAATTTTGTTTAAGGGACTAGATCATTTACCGGAAGGCAACACTGTAGGGTTATCGAGGGACTATGATCTTTTGATTTGAGGGTCTTTGCTAAAGCGTCCCTACTTTCGAGGGACATGACTATTTTATTTCCAAAGACAACCAAAGTGGGCGTACCCTAGAGGTGTATATATGCAAGGTGTGTTATATTCATTTATTTTTGTCTTAGAGGTTAGGTTTGCTAACATTTGTTTATTAATCTTATCATACAATCCTATTATGAATACATCTAAGAAGTTTAAATATTGCAGGAATTTAAAGTGCGGGAATTTAAATCTACGCTATTACAATGCTTCGGCCTTGGGGAAAAAATAAAGGAAAGCAGTAAAGAGCCCTAGTTAATTCTATTACATACTGTGAGCAGTTACAATAATTTGGAAAAAATAAAATGTAATAATACGCGCGAAATGGAAAAGAACGTCTAAAAATCCTAAGGAAAAGGAAATCCTTTTGTTTTGTTTTGTTTATAAAATAACTAAACTACCTTAAATATGAATTTGATTAAAAAAAGATAATTATGAAATGAAATTAAGCCTAATTCTAATATATTTTAATTTTTGAGAAGAAGATGTTAAAATTAATTAATTAATTAGTTCAAAAAATAATTTAATTAAATAAAATATAATCCCAATTTTTATGATAATTTTTATTATTTGATTGTTGATTTAAAATAAATGAGTAAAAAATAAAAATAAATATAAGAAGAAGAGTCTTTTGATCAAATAAAAAATGATGGCCTTTGATCCAGTGAAGGATGGCCTTTGACTCTCTAAAGATATACAACCTTCGATCCAGTGAAGGATGTTATCCTTCGATTAGTGAAGGATAATATCCTTCGATTCAACAAAGAATGTTGTCAGTGGCGTATGATGAATTACCTGTGGAGGAAGGCACTGAAATCTGCAAGAAAAAAGTGTTAACAAAAACTAAAGCATGACCTAGGTGTGGAACCCGAGTCTTTTCCTTAATTCGACCTCCCCTTAATTTGACTCCTTTGAGTTCGAATCTGGGTTTGTTTGCCCTAAAGACTCATGATTTTTTGAGATTCGATGAAGAACACAGGTTGTGACCTCTATCCTTGTATGTTCCATGTGAATGCTGTGCTATATGATACCCTGAGCATGAATCAAACACTAGAAACATTAATACATCAAGAAAACCTGAATATGAATTTGAAAGTTTACCAAGGATGAGATGCTTCGATTTGGCACTTCTGGGTGTGTATTGGCTTGGAGTAGACTCTTGGGAGTCTCAGGAGCACAAATATGGTATTCGTTTGGACTGAGGGTGCATGCAAAACTAGTTAGAATTTTGATATGCTTTCTGAGGCAGTGTGGGTGTTCTTTCGATATGAAATTTGTGCGTCCTTTGTTCTGATGCAGTCATGTCTTTATATAGGGGTGTGAGGCTTGATAAACATGGCAAGAATCAAGTCTTTAACATGGCCTTTAAAACAAATTCAGAAATTTGAAAATTATCCATTTATGTTATATTCTTGCCATTTTCGTAGGTTGCATGAACCTGGACATGTCATGTTTGGTGCCTTGAACGAGTTCAAATTGCTTAGAATTTTCTTCACCAAAGTGTCTTCGATCAGCCCCCAAGCATTACTTTCTTTAATTGCCTTTCTTTCAATTCAAACCAATCGAAACATCAACTCTTCCTTTTTGACTGGTCAAATGCTACTTCAGATCTTTATCAATCGAAGGCTTTATAGAAGCCTCCTTACTTTCCTTCGAATTTCCCCAGGCCTCATCATTGTGGCCTTCGATTGAGCCACTATTTGCCTTAGTAGCTTGATCTGAAACTCTTCAACTAACCCAATCGAAAGCTCTTTTCTGGCCAGTCGAAGCTTCTTTTGTCATGAATGTGATTGTGCAGAAGGCTTGGGCCTGGCAGTATGCAAGACTTTTTCCAGCAAGCAAAAATTGTTTCCAACCATTGTATTTCTTTCGAATGGACCAAATGCATGTCCTTCGAAGGCATCATTGGTGTGTCCTTCGAATAGGCCTTACTAGGTGTCGAAAGGTGGAAAACTATGTGTTAAGTATTTTAGATGTGGAATCGAACTCGTTTCAAAGGAAACCATTGCCCAGTCGAAACTAGCACAAACGAAGCCAATGCCTCGTGGATGCTAGCATGAGGGAGGTCAAAGCAAGCATAAAAGAGGCCATTGCATAGTGAATCGAATCAGGAACGAAGGAGGTATTTGCCTCGTGGGTCGAAGGAAGCTTTTTTCCTAGTGGATTAAAGGAAAATATGAAGAAGTCTTGGCCTTGTGTGCTGAAGGCACGCACAGGGGAAGTCATTTCCTTGTGGGTCGAAGGAAGCTTTTTGCCTAGTGGGTTGAAAGAAAATCTGAAGAAGTCTTCGCCTTATGTGCTGAAGGCACGCACAGGGAAAGTCATTTCCTTGTCAATCGAATCAGGCATGAAACAACCAATGCTCAGTCGAAGTCTTGTGCACCAAGTTTGTGTCAAAGGATTTTGGACACCTGATCGAAGCTCCTTGTCCAGATGCCAATTGAAGGATAACCTGCTCAGATGCCAATCGAAGACACCTTATCCCAATGCCAATCCAAGACACCTTGTCCCAATGCCAATCGAAGACACCTTATCCCAATGCCAATCAAAGATATCTTGTTTATCTTCAAAATTCTTATTTTCTTTAAGCAAGTGTTTGTAATTACTCATGTAAGAGAAAATCTTGGAAAACATGAGAGGACAAATTTTGGGGTACAACAGCTGCCCCTGTTCAATCTTCTTAAACCCGAAGATTTAGATTGGCTTGTTTGCTTTTCGTGATCTGATGGTGGAAGATGATTGAACACTAGAGTGCCCAGAAATTTACATTCGATGATGTGATGGTTGATCGTGTAGGGAATGGGCTTACAGATGCCATTTTAAGGAGATGACTGAGAGTTGTCAAAAACGGGATTAAAGACGCCATCTTGGGTAGATGCTGACTTCATAAGAGGTCACTGCATGGGGAATGCCTGTTCCTACTGCCTGAGGAAGAGTCCACTGGGGAAGGTTGATTTCTGTTGTTCTCCTGCTTGGGAAAAAATCTGTGGGGAATAGAGTCTAGGAACTTCAATTGTCCATGACTCTATTGTATTAATCTACAATCAGTCGTCCATAAATAGTTATCCTGGCTTGTTACAAATATTAATCTGGAACTTGTTTTTGTCGGTCGTTGAGATAGTTGTCCTGTCTGGTTTCAGGTATTAACCTCTGACTTAAGAGAAAGAAAGATAATTTTCCCGTCTTATTTCGGGTGTTAATCTTTAATCTGCTCATGTAGATAACTTTCTTGTCTGGTTTTAGGTATTAATCTATAATCAGTCGTCCACAGATAGTTGTCCTATCTTGTTTCAGGTATTAACCTCTGACCTAAGAGAAAGAAAGATAGTTTTCCTGTCTTGTTTCAGGAATTAATCTTTGACCTGCTGTATAAGATGATAGTATTCGTCTATCTGCAAATTCAACCTGAAAAGGTAAAGTCATTTTCATGCGATGTCACGATGTATGAATTGAATGATGCTCTCAAAATAAATGAGATTGTGATATATGCATTTGTGCTGCATATGCCATGATGTTTGTAAAATGATGTATGAGTGCAATGTATAAACAAGTCAGTTGTTCTATTGCAGTGTTGTTGAATTAGGGAAAATAAATCCCTAATTGCAGTTGGGGATGAAGAATGTAGGTCTTCATATTTTGTTTGAAGTTGTAATGCTGGGAGACTGATTTCTGTTGTTTAGAGAAATAAACTCTGTTGGGGAAGGAAAACTCCATGCAATGTTTGGGGATTTTATGAAATCTTGCTGGGGAATCCCGAGAAGCTTGATGACTTCACTGGGGAATTTTTGGAGCAGTAATTAGTGATTTTGCTCTTCTGGGGATATGAGAACACCTGACACCATTAGGCTGCATACTGAGAATATGGCAGTGACCTTGTAGTAGGATGTCTCTGCCTCTGTACCTGCTAGAGAAAGTACCTGCGGGGATTTTATGGATGAATCTGTGTCATGATTGTACTTGAAGATGTGTTGAAATAAGTGTCAGAATGACATTTGTCTCTGGATCGTATATGAACCATTTCTAGAAGAGAATCTGGAATAGGTGTCAGAATGACATCCGTCTCTGGATCGTACCTGAACCGTTTCTAGAGGAGAATCTAGAATAAGTATCAGGATGACATCCATCTCTGGATCGTATCTGCACCGTTTCTAGAGGAGAATATGGAATACGTGTCAGAATGACATCCGTCTTTGGATCGTATCTGAACTGTTTCTAGAGGAGAATCTGGAATAAGTATCACGATGGCATCCATCTCTGGGTCGTACCTGAACCGTTTCTAGAAGAAAATCTGGAATAAGTGTCAGAATGACATCCATCTCTGGATTGTATCTAAACCGTTTCTAGAAGAAAATATAGAATAAGTGTCAGAATGAAATCCGTCTTTGGATCATATCTGAACCATTTCTAGATGAGAATCTAGAATAAGTATCAGGAAGACATCCGTCTCTGGATTGTATCTGCACCGTTTACAGAGGAGAATCTGGAATAAGTGTCAGAATGACATCCATCTTTGGGTCGTATCTGAACCATTTCTACAGGAGAATCTAGAATAAGTATCAGGATGACATCCGCCTCTGGATCGTACCTGAACCGTTTCTAGAAGAAAATCTGGAATAAGTGTCAGAATGACATCCGTATCTGGATTGTATCTGAACCGTTTCTAGAAGAAAATCTGGAATAAGTGTCAGAATGACATTCGTCTCTGGATCATATCTGAGCCGTTTCTAGAGGAAAATATGGAATAAGTTTCAGAATGACATCCATCTCTGGATCGTATCTGCATCGTTTCTAGAGGAGAATCTGGAATAAGTTTCAGAATGACATCCGTCTTTGGATCGTACATGAACCGTTTCTAGAGGAGAATCTGCTTTATTCAGAATGTTTTCGCTGGGAATTCCTGTTTTATTGTTTGAGGAGAAATCCGTTGGGGAATATTGATTTTTCTTGATTGTACATTATCTTTTAATGGGAATCACATTTGATGCCCCAAGTGATGGAGACCTGCCCTGGATATTCAAGACTTTATGAGATTTTCTTGGAATTTTGACTTGACGGCCCCAAATGTGTTAGGCACCATGTCATGCCCCCTGATTATGGAAGGCCTGTTACTGGAAACGTTTTTCCATCTGAGGTGATTCTGTTCATCGAGAGGATTTTCGTTCATCGAACATTCGTCTGTGACTTTCTCTGCTGTTTGAACAAATAGTCATATGCAAGCGATGGTATTTTTAAAAATGCAAAGCTTATGTCTGTCTTGAAGTTTGAAAATTCATTTTTTTAGTAAAACAAACAAATTTTGTAGGAGTGTGATATCAACTCAGGATTTAATAGCAAATCTTACAGGAGTCAGGATACATTTTGTAATAATATGCTTTCGAACTAGCCCATGATTCAGTTAGGACTTTTAAAGGTTGTAACGTGGCCTGGTTCACGATTTAAGAAACAAAAGGTAAAGGATCAAATTTTATTTGTACCCAACATGTTCTTCGTGATGTTCTTCAATCCTAGGCTCAGCTAATTGTGCGTTTAGATCCCGATTGGATATAGAATATTTGCTCTGATACTTGGTGTGGAACAATCGGCTAAACAACCAACTGATAATGAAATCAATGAAGTCTCCATCGAATGTTTTTTTATCCCACAAGAGGGGAAAGGTAAACATTGAGTAAACCTGAGAAGAATGAAATCGAGTTCGAATGACCAAGAGATATAGGTAAGGAAGTATTTTACGCGAGGGGAAGGTATTAGCACCCCACACGCCCATAGTACTCTACAGTATCCACTCTTGTTGTCTATCTTATGGGTGCGTTTAATCTATGCTTACTATTTACTACTAAGGAAGAATGCATGCAAAAATAAAGAGAAGAGAAAGTAGGGAAAATAAAAGTTGTGCTCGTTCGGGCCCTACCCCGATGCCTACGTATCCCTTTTAGGGAATCAGAGCAGCCGTAGTTCGACTTCAAATGTTTTTGTTGGTTTGTATTTTTTAATGAACAATATTAATTTCTCCTTCTGCCGCAACTCGACCTTTGGAGACTTACGCGTCAGCACATAAGTGAATTAACTTGTTCTTCTTTTGAAAAGAGTTTCGAAAGAAAAACCCAAAGGCAAAAGAGTTTGTATTTGTTGGTGTTTTTGCTGCAGATAACAACTAATTGACTTCAAGAGAGAGATTTTAACCATTTCTCTACTTATTCATGAAATAAGTCTTTGAGACTTGAACCATACCAAAGCTTAGAATAGGAGAACAATAAGATCGAGAAGAAATCTGCTTATCATCTCTCATACTTAACAAAGATATGATTCTCATCAGTAATTTTTAAGTGTTTTGAAGTTTGCAAGAAAAAAAAGTTTTTGTTTTAAATGCAAATGCAAAATGGGAAAGAAAAGTCTAAGGGGAGACTAACCTAAATCTACCCCTAATGTTATCATACACTGGTGGTCATAAAGTTGAGCTTTGAAGGGAAATCTCTACCCTAAGTTGACATGCTTGGATAACAATCCTAATGTCCATATCAGCTCATCATCTATAGATGAATCAAGAAGTCCTAAAGGAGCATAGAAATGGTCTATCACCTAAAACTATGTCTATCTCGAATCATTATCTATAGTTGAATTGAGAGCTTCTAAGGGAATATGCTGAGGGTATATCATCTCAAAACATGCACATAAAGACGAAATCAAGAAAGCAAGCCAATAAGCTCAAGAGAACACACCTAGAGATATCTTATCTAGGTTAGCATGCCAAAGAAAGTCTAACAAAAACTATCCTACAGGGAACATGCCATGAGAGCGAAGTCGTGATCTCAATTTCTAAATTGAATGACTCATTGACCAACAAGAAGTCAAGGAAAGAGATAACATCCTATAGAGAGCATGCACTGAGAACGAAGTCGTGATCTCAATTTATAAATTGAGTGACTCATCAATCAACAACCAAGGAAACAAACACAAGCACAACACATATAGCAAATTAAGTGCGAAATGCCTGCTACAGGTCATTAAACAGCGACTTCGAGCGCACGCTCTTTATTTCCTACTTCTCATGATATCTAGAAAGCAGTAAAGTGCTGAAATGAGATAAACAAGGGAAAATACCAAACGGATATCAATCCTTAGCGAGGCTTATCAAAACAAAGAAACCCGACGATCTTCACGAAATCTTCACCAATCAAAGAAGAGAGTCAGAAATCGAATGCTTGAAATAAGCGTCGAAATATCATCAATGTGAAAATAAATCAAAATCAAAATCTCAAACGCATCCGTACATTGCACAACAAACCTTCATAAGACTCAAATCTCAACAAGAAAAGGTGAAAAGAGGATGAAGCTGATAAAGGGGATGGTTTTTCCATAGATTTCTATAGAGAGAGAAGAATGGTGAGTATTCTGTTTTTTATAGTTTTGTTGCTGCCGTTAGGAAACGATCAGAAATCTAGGAAGTTCGATTAGGAAAGTTAGTTAGAGGTTGTTATGAAATCAGTTAGGAGCGTTTAGACTGTTAGGAAGTAAGAAGTTAGAGGGCGTTGTAAAATCTTTTATGACAATTAGCTTTCTATTATTGACAGTTGGAGTCAGTTATGTATGGAAGTTAGGAGTTAGTAAATGTTGTTGGTTTAGTTGGTTAGAGGACGGTTGAGAGTTGAGAAGTTAGTTCTAAAATTTGTTACAAGTTAGTTAGCCAGATAGTTTATAATTCTGTTTCTGTTTTTGTTGAAATCAATTATTGAAACTGTTAAGAAAATTGTTACTGGTTAGAAAATTAATTAGGGATCTGTTTTGATTTGAGTGGTTAATTTGAAAATTAGTTAGGAAAAATGAACGGTTGAGATTTGAATGAATGTCAAGCTGTTATGACTTATGTTGGAAGCGGCTGATTTTCTATTATACTGAAACCGAATTCAGTTAGGACTTGACTTCTTATTTTTCTGTTTCACTATTTCCTTTCTTTATATTTTATGGCTTTGGTATTTTGAATGTGAGCTGCAATCCAATTTAACCATGAAAGATGAACTTGGTTTATGTGAACTGATATATCTTCCTCTGAATTTTATTGCGTGAACCGAAATGTCCTGAGTTCATGAGTAACTTTTGCTGACTTGAACTGATGTATTTCCTATTCTAAGTTTATGTTCAATTTAGTTTGAACGACTCTGGCCATTGTGATATGCATCAACTGCTTTTGATATGCTGACTGACTTGGTTATATTGTGGGGCTGCAAATCTGGGAAACAGGTTGTTAGATAGCTGTTTTGGATCTCTGAAAAATCTGTTATGGTTGTTAGCAAGGTAGTTAGAAAGAGATGGGCTTTTGGTTTAATTTTGACTTTTCTGGTTTGACTATTTCACAGTTCCTGGTTCTCTGTTTTCGCGGTTTCCCGAATTAATTTCAAGATTTTCTTAATGCAGGGCCGAGTTTTTCGATAATTGATGCATGCTGATTAACTAGCTTTCCTCTTTTCAGGTTCATGTACTTCTGATAGAGTTTTATCAGGACTGGTGCAAAGAGGTTTTGGTCTGGTACAAGGCACATCTTTCTAGCAGCAAACATTTTATTCTGTTCTTCAAGCCTCCTATCTCTCTCTCTCTCTCTCTCTCTCTCTCTCTCTCTCTCTCTCTCTCTCTCTTTGTATAGCATCTTTCGGCTTCTCATCATAACCTTAAAAAGATGCTCAACATCAGCCCATGTATTATGGGGTTGAGAGGAACCTGATGTGCATGTTTCAGCAACTGATTCTACGTCATCTTTCAGGTTCTGAGGGTGAGGTAGATCAGATTTCAGCTCAGCTCTATATGATGTAAAGGGGACAAATGCAGAAGAAACATTCTGAGCAGCAGGAGGGTGAGTTGATGGTTCTTGGGGAACACACATAATATCATCAATGTTTTTCAGATTCTTGGTAAACTGCCGAGTAATATTAGGTTGTGCGACTGACGGAGATGCCAAACTTGTTTCAACACTAACATTAAGCTTTTGGGCATTGGCATTTTCCCCAGTTCCATGGTTATTTGGCATAGGAGATAGAATTGTGTTGGATTGTTCACTCATGGAATTTTAGCACCTTTAGGATTTTAGGAATTTTGTTCAAGTGCATTTTTTGTAACAGTTTTTTCTTTTTGGATTTTGGGTATAATGAGATTGTAATGATTTTATAATTGTGATACGGTGGCAGAACCATAATTGTTTTAAGAAAATGCTGGTTTGTGTTTTGCGTTTGTGTTCGCAAAATGTCGCGGTAAGCAAGAGTCGCCACCGACTTTTATTTTATCCAACTGGAAAGGAAAAAAGCACAGTAAAATTTCTTTTTCGAGATTTTGAGTATGGGGGGTAGATTATAGAAAGGGAAGGTATTAGCACCCTTTCTATCTGTAGTTTTCTACGGGCTCTTAGGTACTTGCTCATCATTTTAAAAATTGCTTCCGTGTTTGTGTGTTTTGAAAAGTTTTTTGTTTTTACTTCGTTCTAACCCTTGCTTCTGTCTTCAAGAGTGTTACGAAGTGTTTTTGAAAACTTTGTTTAAAAAGTGTAAGTGTGAAAAAGTTCGTTTTGAGCAAGTACCTACTAGCATCTACCTACTCGAAAAAAGAATGTTTCTGTTCTTGTTTCCTTTAGACGGTGCTATCCCACTATTAGTGATTAGGTAGCACCGTCCTTGGAGTTTTAAGGGTCAATTCTAAAGGGACGTACAATCACTAAAGCAATGTAATGACGTCTTAGTAATAACTCTAATGCCTTAAGAACAATATTCGAGGCAACATATCCGAGGCAACCTTTCCGAGGCAACTTTGATCTTTGAGACAGAAGAGCGACCACTAAAATACCCTATACTTAATGATCATATACCAAAGGCAACCTAAGTGAGAGTATACCCTAGGAGTGCGCATGTGCGAGTGATTCAGTTTCAAGTTTATTATCTTTGCACATTTAGGGTTTGCTAACCGTTTTAAAGTTTACATACAGTCTTGTCATGCAACCCTAATGTTCATACATCTAACAATTAATATTTTACGGAAATTAAAATGCGGAAAATAAAGCTAAGCATTAGAAGGCTTCGGGTATTAATTACATAGCCAAAAACCCGCTAAAACGATAAATAAACGAAAAATGTCCTAATTAATCTATTACATCCCATGAGCAATTACATCAATATGGTAAAAATAAATAAACGCGTGATGAATAGAGAGCGAAAAGAAATTAGGGTTTTGACCATGTCTAACCTAATTAAAGGAAAAATTGTTTTTTGTTGTTTTTGATTATTTTAAGAAAATAAGGGTTTGAATTAAATATCCACAAACTTAATTACTAATTAAATTAAAGAAAATAATTTAAATGACCTATTTTTGTATTTTGTTATTTTAAAGGAAAAATAAAATAGAATTTAAATTAAACTAAAACCCTAATTTTCTAGTTGTTTTTAATTTATTTACAAAAGGATTAAAGTTACCCTAAAATTAAATAAACTAATTAAATTAATTTTTGTATAAAAAATAACTTCTAAATCTAATTGGATGAAAATTGATTTTATGGTTTTTTATGAAAAAAAGAATTAATTTGGTGTTAGTAAAATTAATTTAAATAAATTAAATAAAAGAAAATATGAAAGAAAAGAAAAAGAAAATGGGCCTGTGAAATAGCAAATGGAGGGGTGTGTTACTAGCAATCTTGGCCCAAAACTAGCTGACCCATGTTGACTTTCAGGATTCCATGCCATGCATTGACTATGGTGCACCATGGTCCTTCCCGTGATATCCTTCAGATCTGGCCTCCTGGAGATCTTAGTGGTTGAGCCTTGAAGGCATATGATGGACCTCACGCTTGTATGCACACCTGATCATACACATGAAAATAATATGAAATAATGGGGGGACCTGGGATTCGAACCCAGGTCCTGTGGCCTTTTCCACTCACCTTCACACCAACTGAGCTGGACGCACGTATTGTACATAATAGACAAAACAAAGATTATATAAAAAAACATAATATATTAACTCCCAGCGCGCGAAATTCAAACGGAGCAATGGAAGCTTGCCACGCCATCGTCCCTGTCCTCTCTCCGTTGCTAAAAGGTTCAGTGACCTTTACCTACAGACAAATGTCCGTCACTACAAACCCTGCATATTGCAAAATCACACACAAGCATGATAAATGGAATCTAAGGCTGTGAATCAAGTCGTCTTGGCCTACTGAGCATCATGGTGCCCTTCTTGTGGACCAATTTCACCTGTATAAAAAGATCCTAAATCGAGACCAAGAACCCTAGCAATGGTGGATTCTGATATAGCCAACGAAAATGCAATTGATTACCACCACAAGCTTGCAAACATGTTAGGGATTCAGAATATGCTATTGAAACATGATAAATATGCAAGAATAACAAGATTCAATTATGAAAATAATGGCAAACCGTGGACCCCGTACAGTGAGTTCTAGGGCGCGAGGATCCTTGTTTCTGATTGCTATGGCTTCCTTGCAATCCCAGGAAGTGAATGGGATGGCTTATGAGTCTGGAAAATGTCTGGAAGTGTGAAATCAAATCACCACTTTCTTTGAATTTTTTCAAGTTTGGTTCTACCTTTGTGCGCCTCAAAACCTTGTGATTTTGGTTTGCAATTGTACACTATATACCACTGATTGAATTAGGGTTGCAAAAGTGTTCTCAATCTTTATCAATTATGGCTTTTGATCTTGATTTGATTCACTTGAAAATCTTTCCAAAATAGGCCAAAATCAATCTTTTTATGCACACCTATGCCTTGCACGATTTGATTCACTTGATAGCTGTATATGGGACCTGAAATGTGCACAAAATCTTGAGGTTTGAATGGTTTGGATATTTTCATGATTTGTTTTGATTTAAATTGATTTAATTGAAATAAAAAATCAAAATAAATAGAAAAAATAATATAAATACAAGTGGAAAGAGCTAGGGATCGTGGACCATGTTACAAACTCAAAACAAGTGCAAAAAGTTGGGCCCATTTGACAAAAATTGCAATTTGAGGCACTTTTAACTTTTTGGCAATTTTGCAAAAAAGGTCAACTTCAACAATGCATAACTTTCACAATTTTGACTCTTTGAAGGTGTTCTTAGACTTTTTATAAAGCTTGATATGTCCTCTAAGAAACCTTTTCGGTCTCATCTCAATTGAGTCTTCCATGTTCATGTATGAAGCTTTGACAAAAAGGGTGTTTTTGTTGACTTTTCAAAATGACCTATAATGTCCAAATTCATAACTTCTTGTGAGTGAATATTTTGAACTTGGGAGATGAAGATTAATTTTAGGGAATTACATCGTATTTAAAATGAGCTTTGGATGGGTCATTTCTCATAAAGTATGAGAAAGTTATGCTTGGTCAAAGTTGAGTTGACTTTTCCTACAAAACCCTAATTTAGCAACTTTTGGGTTTTGATGCATTGTGAGCAATCCTTGATGAATCATGATAAACCCTTGATCAAATGATGAATAATAATTCAAAATGAAGATGTTGACCAAAAATCTTGAAGTTTGACTGTATGTGGGCCACAATTGAATTTTGCCCTAGCACAATCGATTTTCAGGCCTTTGAGCAATTGACTGGGAAAACTTCCTCTGCAAGGCTTGAAACTTGACATGGATGATCTTTAGAACATATTAGGACAATGGTGAGCATTTGGGATCCCTTGGAATCAAGTATCTTGATGCAACATGAAACCATAATTTGAGGTAGACTGCCTAAGGAGGGAGCTTGTCTGGTCAACCCTTGGACTTCCTTGAGCAACTTGAGGATCTTTCTTGAAATGTTTTGAGAAATATGGAAGGGAAAATTTTGGGGTACAACAGCTTCCGTTGTTCAATCTTCTTAAACCTGAGGATGTAGATTGGCTTGTCTGCCTTTCGTGATCCGAAGGTGGAAGATGATTGAACACTAGAGTGCCCAGAAATTTGCACTCGCATGAAGTGGTACTTGTCTTGTGATTCCGGGAATGGGCTTATAGATGCCATTTGGAGATTGATGATGTAGGATGGGCTTAAAGATTCCATCCGAAGGAGTGTCGATCGCATAAGAGATTCCTTAGCGAGAGCTCATGTACCTGTTGTTGAGGAAGATTCCGCTGGGGAATACTTTTCTTTGTCTTGAGATAAATAGAATTTTAGGAGCTTCAATCATCCATTATTCTACTGGGAAATCGTCTCTTGGTCGAAGAGGTGAATATGTACTACTATCTGGTCGTGATCCAGGCTTCATAGTGATAAGATCGACTGCTATCTGGTCGTGCTCCAGGATTTACAATGACTTACTGGGGAGATGAGATTAAACTTGCTATCCGATCGTAATCCAGGCTTTGTAATTTCTAAATTCTTATCTAGTCGTAACCCAGGCTTCAGAAGGAATTAAGTTGTTATCCGGTCGCACCCGAGCTTCAAATTGACTTTAGGGCACACTAATATCCGGTCGACTCCAGGCTTCTTAGTAATTGTCCAGGTAAACTACTATATGGTCGAAATCCAAGCTTCTCAATGTCTTGTACCGCTATCTGGTCGTAATCCAGGCTTCACGATGTTTCATACCATTATCTGGTCGAATCCAGGCTTCATGGTGTCTTGTACTGTTATCTGGTCGAATCCAGGCTTCACAATACCCTACTTCTTATTTGGTTGAAATACAGGCTTCAGAAGAAATCAAGTGGTTATCCAAACGCATCCGGGCTTCCATTTGATTTTAAGTCCTACTAATATCCGGTCGACTCCGGGCTTCATAGTAATTGGCCGAGTGAACTGCTATTTGGTCGAAATCCAAGCTACATAGTGTCCCTTACTGTTATCTGGTCGTAATCCCAGGCTTCAGTGTTCTTTTACCGCTATCTGGTTGTAATCCAGGCTTCACGATGTCTCAGACCATTATCTGGTCGAATCCATGCTTCATGGTGTTTGGAGAAATCAAGATACTATCCGGTTGAACCCGGGCTTCATAACTTGTATTAAAGATATACCACTATCTGGTCGAATCCAGGATTCATGGTGTCTTTGGCTGCTATCTGGTTGTAACCCAGGCTTCACAACAATTTTTATTGCTATCTGGTCGTAATCCAGGCTTCACAATAGCTTGCTGAGCTGTTATCCGGTCGAATCCGGGCTTCATTGCTTGTGTTTATGATATACCACTATTTGGTCGAATCCAGGCTTCATGGTGTCTTTCACCGCTATCTGGTCGTAATCCAGGCTTCACAGTAACTTGATGGGGATTAAACTACTATCCGGTCGAATCCGGGCTTCATAGCTTGTTTTTAAGAGATACCACTATCTGGTCGTAATCCAGGATTCATGATATTCTGATATTGTTATCCGGTCGTTCTCCGGGCTTCACAATATGATGTAGTAATCAAGATACTACCCGGTCGTACCCGAGCTTCATAGCTTGAACTTTGTGAGAATTTGATTGTATCTTTTCCTGAAAAGTAAATGGTTAGTCATATGTAATGTCATGATGCATGACATGTATCGAGCAATGATGTTTTCAAAATAAATGAGATTGTGCTATATGATGCATATGCATGTGCCATGATGTATGAAAATGTGATGTTTTTGTGATGTTTTTGTGATGTTCTTTAGCTGGGGAAAATAAATCCCAGACTGCTGCTGGAGAATATAAAGAGTTTCTCTCACTGGAGATAACGATTGAAGATGAATTGAGAATATCTTGGCATGAGAATAATTCTGCCGGAGAATAAACTGGCGAGAGAAAGGACTCTGCGGGGAAGAGATACTCTGTTAGGAGATATACTGTCTTGGAAGAATAACCTCGGCTGTGGATGAATTACCGTTGCTGGCGATGATAAACTCTGTCGAGGATAAAGTTTCTGTTTGTGGAAGAGATAAACTCCACTGGGGATGGTCTTCCATCGTTGGTGATAGATGAACTCTGCTTGGGGAGAATCTTACTGACTCATTTGCAATTGCGAACCTCAGCTGGGGAAAGTTATGTCCTGTTCGGGAAAGATAACATCACTGTCTTTTTTCTTACTCTGCGGGGAGTGTATATACTTTTAGTCATTTTCTCCAGCTGGGTCTATCCCTGTACCTGGTGAATAGAGCAACTGTAAGGTCTGGACATTTCTTGTTTGCCCCTGTTCCTAGTATCATGAGTAATCATCTTTTGTTTCGTATGTAAATATTTATGAGCAACAAATATTTTCAAATGCATATATCAAAAATGAATCATTGGACGTTCTTGCAAAACAAAATAGAAAAAAAGAAAAACATAAGTTTGAAATTTCTTTGTGAAAATGAATTGTATTGATTTTGTAGTTGGCCTGTAAATAGGCGTTTTGTGCAAGAGGTTGATGTCCTAGTAAGAGAACGCCTCCGAATGATAGAATTTATACAATTTGTGAAAACAAAGAAAAACAGCTATGTGAACAATCCCACTGGGTTCCAACTCTGCTATTGCCTTTATATCTTTGAGCATCTCATCACTTTGCTACTTGGTTGAAGGTAAATCAGATTGATTAGCGCCGTCCGAGCTTGGTAGTCGATACAGAAGTCTGGTTGCAAGATGATCCAATGAGACATAATGTTACGCTTCAATCCCTAATTTTTGCCTGGACCGCCCTTTCGGGTTTTCAGTCCACCGGGATACCCTTTTTTGCCCAAGCCGCCTTTTCAGGTTTTCGACTTGCCGGGTGTACAGTTTTTTTCATTTTCATCCCTTATTTTTTCCCAAACCCTTTTGGTTCGCCGGTAAGCCCTTATTTTTGCCTAGGCTAGTCAACCTAGCGGGTCTTTGATTATGCGTAGTATTTTTTCACTATGTCTGCATTGACGGGATGAGGAAGGTCGTCACCATCCATGGTGGTTAGAATCATAGCTCCTCCCGAGAAAATGTTCTTAACCACAAATGGCCCTTCGTACATAGGGGTCCATTTGCCCCTGGGATCACCTTATGGCAGTATGATGCGTTTGATCACCAGATCCCCGACTTGATACTCTTGTCGTCTGAATTTCTTGTTAAATGCCTTGATCATTCTCTTTTGGTATGTCTGACCATGACAAATAACAGTAAGTCTCTTCTCGTCGATTAAGTTCAGCTGATCAAGCCGGGTCTGGATCCAATCGTCCTCATTCAAACTTGTATCCTTCATAATCTGAAGAGAGGGTATCTGAACTTTAATGGGTAAGACTGCCTCCATACCATACACCAACGAGTAGGGTGTTGCCCCTGTTGACGTCCGCGCTGAGGTGCGGTACCCATGAAGAGCGAATGGTAACATCTCATGCCAATCTTTGTATGTCACCGTCATCTTCTGCACAATCTTCTTGATGTTCTTGTTATCTGCTTCAACAACCCCATTCATCTTCGGTCGGTAAGGAGAAGAGTTATGATGCTGTATCTTAAGCTGTTTGCAGAGCTCAGTGATCATTGTATTATTGAGATTTGTACCATTGTCCGTAATGATCCTCTCTGGTACACCATATCGACAAATCAGATTGTGTCGGATGAACTGCGCCACAACGTTCTTGGTTACTTTAGCAAAGGAAGCTGCTTCAACCCACTTTATGAAATAATCAATAGCCACCAGAATGAAACGATGCCCGTTGGACGTAGTAGGTCTGATCTCGCCAATCATATCGATGCCCCACATTGCAAAAGGCCAAGGAGCTGTCAAAACATTCAGAGGAACTGGAGGTACATGCACCTTATTAGCATAGACTTGGCACTTATTTTGACCTCTTTCTTGTCTTACTTGGTACCCAAATTCACTGATTCCACTGGCTCTTCATGCGGCTATATGGCCCTCTCTTCCTGTAGTAACAGTCTAGCAAGTTCCCCAGGCACTTCACAATCATCCTCACCTTCGTCCTCGGCTTGGTTGATCGGATTTTCAAAGTTATAACTGGCAGTAGCAGAGTCGTTATCAATGGGATCCAGAGTGGATGTGGATCTGCATTATGATATGTGGGTGTGTGTAAGATAAATAGTTGTTTTGATAAAACGCAAGATAGAAAATAAAAACAGGGAGCGTAAAATTTGTAATGTAAGAAAACGTCCACTACTTTATTGATAATATATGAAAATGACAAATAAGAAGCCCTCACAAACAAAGCCAAGGTGCCTCGGGCAAGGCACTTGGCCGTAATGTTTCAAATTGTCTGTTACAAGTCTCAAAACAAAAGTTTATTACTGTGTAATAAATGAAACGGGCACGAAGTCCTTCGCCGTCCAATTGTTCAAGCCACTGTTGCTAGTCGGGTAAATCTAGCTGTCGATATTTGACTCTTCTTCATCATCTTCAATTGCATTCACTCCCGGATTACTGATGCGCAGAGGAGGTCTTCCAATCCGCGCGCGCCGAACAACCCTTTGAGCCTCTGCAGTAAAGCCCAAAGAAAACTTGTCAGTTTTGTGTGCGAAGTCAGGGAGCTGACCCCAATTTGCACACCCACCTTTTTCAATTACAGCCCTGGCATCCTTGAGGGAAGCCATCTTCATCAGAGGTTTGTCAGCAGCAATTTCAGTCGACGCCAGAGTCTGGGGAACCTCTTCAAAGTTCTGACATGGGGTTTCAATGAACTCTCCATCCATCTCCATATACCGAAAGGAGTTAAGATGACTCACCATGTATTCCTCCTCACCTTGTACCGTAACAATCTTCCCTTTTACTGGATATTTCAACATCTGATGGAGCGTAGAAGTCACTGCCCCAGCCTTATGAATCCAAGGGCAACCCAAAAAGCAAGAATAAGATGGTCAGATTTCCATCACATAGAAAGTAGATGCAAAAGTATGAGATCCAACTTTAACAGGGACGTCTACTTCCCCGTGCACCATCCTTTTTGACCCGTCGAAAGCCCTAACGACAATATTGCTTGGCTTCAGATCCAAATCTTCGCAGTCCAGACAGTCTAGTGCTTTCTTTGGTAAAACATTCAATGAGGACCCAATATCCACCAATACATGGGCCAGAGTAGTTCCCCTGCACTCGATCGAGACGTGTAGAGAATCATTGTGATTTCTTCCTTTAGCAGTCATGTATGTGTTTGAGAAACCCAACCCGTTGTCGGCAGTCAAACTAGCCACACAGTCTTTGAATTGATCAACAGAGGTTTCCTGCGGCACATGCGCAGTTTTGAGGAAAGCAATTAAAGCCTTTGGATGGGCTTCATAACACAATAACAAGGACAACATGGAGATTTTCGACGGGGTCTTCCCCAACTGCTCGACTACGTTGTAGTTGCTCTTCTTAATAATTTTTAGAATTTCCTCTATCTCCTGCTTAGAGGTTTCTACGATGATCTTCTTAGGCGCCTTCATCCAGGCAGGCCCACCTGTAACTTCTTTGCCCCGAGTGTCAGATGACTCGACGACAGGGGTGATAACTGGAGTAAGAATTGGAACAGTAGCTGATGTACTGGCGGATGGAATGGCAACAGGATTTTGATTAGTCGGAGGGGAAATCTCAGGAGAGAAGAGTCTTCCACTTCTGGTGACCTTGCTAGACCTGTCAATATTGCTGACATCAGCATCAGCCTCTTCAACCTTCAAGTCTCGCTTAACCCCGTGGTAATACACATCGGCCCCATAGTGCCAAGGGACAACCTTATCCGAAGTGTATGAGATAGGACCAGGGATAGTAATGATTAACGGAGCGATTCTCGGAACAAATGTAATCCTAACAGGATTTCTCAAGGAAGCCTTGGAAGGATTGGCGGAAATGGTTATGATGGCAATATCTTCAATTGGAATCAACGGAGCCAAATTCTTCTCGAACATGATCTCTTTGTTATCCATCAGGCGCTGAACACCTGATCTCAATAGACGGCAACCAGCGGGCAGGTTTAAACATAGGTGGCAACCTTTGCCACAGCCTGGAAATAAACCGGCCAACAATAGATTCTTCTTAACTGTCAACAAAGGAGTAGAAACTTCTTCCACGGAGGTCACAAATAAATCAGTCATTATCAAAGACTACAGGACTAGGACCCTTTTCTTCCTCTTGATTCTCTCCTCCTTTGTATGAATGAGACAGATCAACTTCCTGTCACAACCTATTCCCAAATCTGTGACCCATATTCAGAAGAACCACCTTCTTCTTCTTCTTCTTCTTCTTCTTCTTCTTCTTCTTCTTCTTCTTCTCCTTCAGGATGAGAGTCTTCAAATCTTCTTGCCCTTTAGCTAAGTTCAAGAAAATCTCTTGGAATTGGGCATTCTGTGCCTGAAGAGCTTTGATAGCCTGATCGGTAGGTATTTCAGAAGACATTTTGTGCTGAAATAAATAGCGAAGAAGATGAGAAACATGTAATGGTACCTGTAATGATGTGCATGATAATGTAATGCATATGAAATGATTCCAAAGACTTTGGGAGATTCAAATTTGTAAACCAAAAATAAAACAAAATTTATTAGATTAAATTTGTAAAATGTTTAACAATGCCTTTTAAGGCGTTTACAAAGAAATAACTGAAAAGCAAATCTAGACTAGAAACAATAAAACACGTCAGAAATCCCATGGTCATTTCCCCTTCGTGCTGACATAATCATTCATTGTCCTCTCGTTCTCAAGTTGTCTCGTGAGCTTCAAGATCTTCCTTTCCTGCTCATGATACTTCTCTCGGTAAGTATCCCTTTCTTCCTTCAACTGAATCCAGGATCTCTTTAATGCCCCAAGATCAATAGGCATGTATGGACAAAGGACTGTATAAGGAACTCCTTCTTCATTAGTATTCTCCACAACCACTGGCAAAACAGCTTCATAAGGCATCCCCAGCTTTTGAGCACGGGCTCGAACCCACTGGAGATAAGGTTACATAGTGAGAGAAGTCTTTGGTCCTAGCTCGTGAGGGTCAGACCTGTTCACCATACCCCAGGCTCGTATAAACCTTCGGCGATGCTCATCCACGTCCCCTTTTTAATCAAAGACAATGTCTGTAAGAAGTAAATCACGAGGACCGTCTCTCTGAGCGCGACCAAACTGTCGTAAAGCCAAACAAGGACTATAGGTTATTCCCCTCTAATTCCAAGCAACGGGACATTAGGGTATTCCCCACATCGATCAATGACAGCTACTCTTTCCATACTCTTAGAACTCCAAAGAATGTCCGTGTGGGAAAGGGATATTATCCTGTAAGCCCAACCTAACCCACCCTCATTCTTTAATACAGATTTGGGGAGGTGCGAAATAAACCACCTCGCCAGCAGCGGCATGCAACACATGAGGGTCCCCCTTCTTCGCACAGTACGAGTATAGAGGGCATGCAAAATATCACCCAGAAGAGTAGGTATAGGATTATGGGACAGAAAGATCTTAACCGCTGTTGTACCCCAAAATTTTCCCTCCCATATTCCTCAAGATATGTCAAGAATCATCTCCAAATGGTTCAAGATTGCTCAAGAGTTAGACAATCAAACCATCTCCTAAGCAGTAGGCAGCTGAAATTAGGGTTTTGGTTCTTTCAAGGAATTTGGGGTTTTCAATGGTTCAATCAAGTCTCATAGGCCTATATGCATCCTCAAGCACCTACATATCAAGTTTCAAGACTCATAGTGCCAATTTGCACAGTCAAAAGCTCCATTTGATCTACAATCAAGTGTAAGGGAAAAATGGTCATTTTGCAGTCAAAAGTCAGAATTCTTGGTCAACATCTTATTTTGAGTCCACAATCATCATTTTATCAAGTCTTGATCATGATCCCACAAGGATAGCTCAAAAAATCATCAAGGTGCAAAAGTTACTATTTTTGGACAGTAGAAAAGTCAACTGTACTTTGACCAGGGCATAACTCTTTCATGGTTTGTCAGAAAAATTCCATACAAAGCTCATTTTGAAGAGGATGCAATTGCCTACAATCCATCTTCACACTCCAAGATCAAGAAATGCACTCACAAGAAGTTACCAATTTTTACATTATAGGTCAATTTCAAAAGTCAACAAAAGTACACTTTGAGTCAAAGGCCATAACTTGAGATTGGTAAAACCAAATGACATGGGACCAAAGGCATTGGTTAGAGGACTTCAAGGGCTTTCCAAAATGTCCAAGAACATGGTCATATAATCAAAATTGAGCAAGTTGTGCATTGGAGAAGTTGGGAAATTTTCATGAATTTGCAAAAGTCAACTTTGCTCAAAACACCTTCTTTTTGTTAATGGGCCTTAAATCTCTTCTTGAAACTTTACCCATGACCTACACACGACCCACCAAGCTTAATTGGATTTATTTTCTTAAATTTATTGACTAAATGGATTTTTAATATATATTAATTCATTTAATTAATTTAAATTATAAGAAAATACAAGATTTGATTTCTAAATCAATTTGTGAACCAAATATGATCCAAATATGCTGACCAATTCGTGCACAATCAAAAAGATACAAAAAATCCAATTTTGGCAACTTGTTCAATCATGAAAAATCAAGAATATTTGATTTATCAATCAAGGATTCAATCATCAATGCACATGGATATTGGCCCAGCTCTTGACCTAATTTGATTCTCTTATACATAAGCAAGCCAACCATACCCTAAGACACGATTGAAAGGCTGCAGAAACGACCATACAATTTCAAGAAATTTCAAGAAAAGTCAAAACTGGTTCTTGCATTCTAGGCCAATTCAAAGCGTTTTGTTCATCCACACACATTGCAGGAGGTATCAGGAACGATTTGCAATCAAATTCAAGCATCGAAGCTCAAGGAATCACGACATACAGTCCCACGGTTTGCACTTCTTATTCAGAATTGTATCTCTTAATTTATGCGCATTTAACATGTTTTTGTGACTGATTTGCATTGCTAGAGATCATACAAAGCTAATGGAATGGATGAATTGAACCATAGTGCCCTGAATCGAAAGATGCCATGATTGTATTTCTAGGGTTTTCAAGCTTTTAAATAGGGCTTTTCAGTCCAGGAAAAATTAGGACCAATGGGATACATGGTTGAATTCGTGAGGCCAAGACGATCAAAACCCATACCTCGCGAAATATTTATGTTTGCTATATTTCTATTCGCTATTTTTCCTTGCAGGAGGTAGTGGAGGTTAAAAACCCCCGCTATCTGATGTTATTTACACAGAACCAAGGTTGAAGACGCTGATGTGTTGGCATATGGTTGGTCTATTTGAAAAGCACGCGTTTTAATTTTTTGTTTACAACATATTAATTGATTTTCATATATTATGTTTATTTGCTATTCTCATAATGAATAAACGCGCTGGTTGAGTTGGCAAGCAGGTGGATGGAAAAGTCATTGGGACCTGGGTTCGAATCCCAGGTCCCCCAAAACATTTATTCAATTTCTCTTCACATATTCATATGCAGCATCCCACGCGTGATCACCATACGCCTCAGAGATCCACACGCCAAGTGGCTTCAGGACAAAATCCAGTGGCCAAAGTTGAAGGACCACCATACTCCCTGGTCAGCGCATGCGTAGAAAGTCCAGAAAAGTCAAACAGGCTGGATGTAAATGGGCTTCAGAATTGCTGATACACCACAAAATTGGGCCCAACACCCCCCTTCACAAGTTTATTTCTTTTCCTTTCTTTTTTTATTTATTTCATTTAATTATTTTTTTTATAATACTAACAAATTAATATTTTCATAATAAAATCAGAAGACTAAAAAATATAATATTTTTACTTATTAAATTTAATTAGTTTATTTTTGTAAATAAATAAATAATTAATTTGTTTAGTTTTAATTAGGCATAATAATAATATTTTTACAATAAATAAAATTAACATAGGATTAGGGTTTTTAATAACTTTTAATCATTTTATTTTTTTTATTTAAAACATTCAAAAACCAAAAAAATATTTCTTTTTATTAATTAATTAGTTTAGGTTTAATTAAATGCCAAAAAAATGATAAAAATCTCTTTCTTTCTTCAAAAGGGTCAAAACCCTAAAAACTCTCTGATTCAATATTTCTCGCGCGTGTGATCTTTGTTGATTCATATTTTTTATCCATATAATTGTATTTGCTCCGAGGATGTAATAGTTTTAATTTGGACCTTTTTACCGCTTTTATTTATTTCCCGCAATTTACTTTTCAAGGGTTTGTTTTTGGCGATGTAAATACCCGACGCCTTGTAATAGCTTAGTTTTATTTTCCGCAACCATTAACTGCTAGAGGTATGTTAACTAGGCTATGCATGACAAGATCTCTCTTAAATTAAAATCAATCGTAGCTCACCATAACATGTACAAAGATAACATAACTGAAACCTGACACACTCGCACATGCCACTCTTAGGGTACGCCTCACCTGGTTGCCTCGACGTGATCATTGAGTATAGGGTGTTTTAGAGGTCGCCATCCTGTCTAAAGATCAAAGTTGCCTCGAAACGGTTGCCTCGATAAAAAATGATCTAAGACGTTAGGGTTATCGCTAAGGCGTCCTACCATTTCTTTAGTGACCACATGTCCCTAAATTCAAATTGACCCGAAAACTCCAACGACGGTGCTACCTGCTTCTCAATAGTGGGATAGTACTGTCTAAAGGACATTTACACAACTTAATTTCCTTTGAGTAGGTAGAGGTTCTCAGGTACTTGCTCTTTCAAAACAAAAATACTTTTCGCACTTACACTTTTCAAACAAAGTTTTCAAACAACACTTCATACACTCTTGAGGACAGATACAAGAGTTAAATCGAAGTTTTCAAACAAAACTTTTTCAAAACCCACAAACACAAGAAAAGTAAAACTTTTTGAAAACATAGTGAGCAAGTACCTAAGAGCCCGTGGATAACCACTGATAGAAAGGGTGCTAACACCTTCCCTTTCTATAATCTACCTCCCGAACCCGAGAAACATCTCGAAAAGGAATTTTGCTGTGCTTTTGTCCTTTCCTTGTTGGAGAAAATAAAAGACGGTGGCGACTCTTGCTTACCGCGACATTTTGCAAAACACAAACGCGAACCAGCATTCCAAAACAGTCAGTTCTATTTCCACCGATCACAGAACTGGAGACTCTGCTGGGGACTTTATGAGTGAGGTGTACCTTAGGATTAGATCACTTATGTTTTCAATTGTATGCTTTAAAATTTGTGGGCTTGTATCGGAATTTTATAGATCCTAACCCGGATCTGGGGTACCCTTTTTTAGGTAAGTAGCAATAAACTGTGAGGGATCTGTCCGGCTTAGACCGACACGGATGAAGCAGTAGCTACGTTGGTGTGACACCTTGGTCTGTACCGATATCCTTGTGTTGGAACGAGGAGAATATGGGTCTTCTGAGGAGTCATTAAGCACCAACTGACCTTAGAACCTTAAATTGACCAACTTGGCCATAGAACAGTAGCAGTATGCTACACTCATTGAGGCTAAACTCTCGCGATGGTTCCGGCCGCAAGAAAAGGGTGCCAAACTGGAATTATGACCGATTGAGGGTAGTCAGTGATATTGAGATCCTCTAGAACCCGACTACTATTTTTAGGACAGGTCTTAACCAACTGAAACTGAAAGAGGGTAGTACCTAAACTTCATGCCAGCCTGAAATCTAAGGGCTCTTTGGTGTGACTTGTGTGCCTTTACCATGTTTGCCTTTTGTGAATACTTGTGGTGTGCCTTTATCATAACATCATAACATTGCATACATCCTGCATAAGGACTAACCCATTTCAAAGACAAGAAGGTTTCATCTTTGCTCTGTTTTGTAGGACATCATGATGCCCATGCGTAGGAATACTATCCGGCTCAACTTTGTTCAACCACCTGCTTTTCTTAAAGAATTGGTTGACATGATTCCAAACACTACTTCCTTCATCAGGAGGCATGGTTCTCTTCTCGGTTTAGTCACCTCAAAGTGGGACCAACAACTGATGAGTGTCCTGGTCCAGTTTTATGATCCGCTATACCATTGCTTCACCTTTCAAGACTTCCAACTGGTCCCTACCCTGGAAGAATTCTCTGAGTTGCTTGGTATCCCTGTTTTGGAGCAGACTCCATTTACTGGTTGGGAAAAGACTCTCAGGCCTGAAGAGATTGCTGCAGCCCTTCACTTAACCAAAGAGGAGGTAATGGCTAACTGGGAGACTAGAAGTGGAGTTAAGGGCTTTTTGGCTAAGTTTCTGGTTGGCAAAGCCAATTGTTTCTGGAATGACTTAGACTTCAAAGCGTACGAGGACATTCTGGTTCTCTTAATCTATGGTCTGGTATTGTTTCGAAATCCTGACACCTTTGTTGATGTTAATGCCATAAGGATCTTCATCTCTCGGAATCCTGTACCCACTCTCTTGGGTGATATCCTTTATCAGCTCTATACTCGTACTGCCCGAAGACGGGGAACTTTGATGTGTTGTGCTCCTTTATTGGCGAGGTGGTTTATTTCGCACCTCCCTAAGTTCGTGCTGAAGAACAAAGAAAGAAGAGGCTGGGCTTATAGGATAATGTCTCTTACTGATAATGACATTATTTGGACTCTCAGAGGCTTAGATGAGGTGGCCGTCATTGATCGTTGTGGAGAGTATCCTAATGTTCCATTGATCGGGACCCATGGAGGAATCTCTTATAACCCATGCTTAGCTCTCCGTCAGTTTGGAAGAGCCATAAGAGAAGGGCCTCACAATATGTTGATACCTCATATCGTCTTTGATTTTCAGGTAGATAGCGACAAGCTACGTCGTAGATTCATCAGGGCTTGGGACAAAGTTCACAAAGCTGACCCACATGAGTTGGGACCAAAAACTTCTCTGCCAATGGAGTCATATTTCAGATGGGTCCGCATCCATTCCCAGAGGTTAGGTATGCCATACGAAGCGGTCAGGCCTATTACTCTTGAAATTGCTGATAAAGACGGGGTTCCTCCAACTGTTCTCCATCCTCATACGCCCACTGATGTTGGCACACTGAAGAAGTCTTGGGCGCAACTGCGGGAAGAACGGGATTCTTATCGGGAGAGGTTCAACGAACAAGAACAGAAAATCTAGAAGCTGACTAAGCAACTGGAGAACGAGCGGATCCTGAATGATTATATCCGCACTGAGAAGAAGAGGCCATGGGAACATTGATGGACCTTTGAAGATTTCTTTTATGGTTTATTTATTTTTCAGTATTTCCATTCTTGTAACGCCTAAGGGCAATTTGTTGAATAATTTAAATTCCGAAGTTAAATCTAATAAAGCGTGTTTCCTTCTTTGTCTACAAATTTGAATCCCGATTGTCTTTGAAAACATAAATCATACGCATTTCATTCCATCATATGCATAACAGGTACCCCTTTTACAGGTCACTTATCTTCTTCGCTGTTTATTTCAGCAATCATCATGTCTACTGAACCTTCCACTGAACAAGCTATCAAGGCCCTCCAGGCCCAGAACGCCCAGTTTCAAGAGTTGGTTATGAGCCTAGCCCAGGGTCAACAGGAGTTGAAAACTCTGATTCTGAAAGAGAGGAAGAAGAAGAAGAAGAGGACCGTCTTGTTCAACACTGGACGCAGATTTGGGAATGGACTGCAGAATGAGGTTGATCTGACCACCTCCTCTGTAGGGAAAGACAGTCCACAAGATAGAAGGGTTCCTAGCCCCGTGGTCTCCGACAACGAGACGGATTATGATGAAGAACAGTATCCTCCTGCTGAGGATAGGTACAAACAGTTGGAGGACCACTTGAGCGCCATGGAGATACAGAATGTGTCCGGGCTGGACTTTGGAGACCTAGGCTTATCCTCTGGGGTGGTGATTCCCCATAAGTTCAAGGCACCTGCCTTTGCCAAATATGACGGAGCCTCTTGCCCAAAGCTGCACCTCCGGTCGTATGTAAGGAAGATCCAGCCTTACACAGCTGATAAGAACTTGTGGATCCATTTCTTTTAGGACAGTCTTTCAGGGACTCAACTTGAGTGGTTCTATCAGCTGGATGGAGCCAGTATTCGTAACTGGGAAGATTTGGCTACTGCATTCTATAAGCAGTATCAATATAATTCCGACCTCGCTCCTACGCGTACCCAACTCTAGGGTATGTCAATAGGGACGGGTGAAGGATTTAAAGAATATGCTCAAAAGTGGAGAGATCTTACCGGAAGGGTGCAGCCACCTTTAACGGATCGTGAATTGGTTGATATGTTCTTGGGGACCCTGTCTGGTCCATTCTTTAACCATTTGATTGGAAATTCTTCAGCCGGGTTTACAGGCCTTATCTTGACTGGTGAAAGGATTGAAGCTGGTATCAAGGCCGGGAAGATACAAAAGGGTGCCTCGTCGAGCACTGAGAAGAAGCCGTTCAAGAAAGAATCTAGTGATGTCTATGGTTCAAGGAGACAGAATAGATCTGAACACCGCCCAGCTGTCAACGCGGTGGTTATTTCTAAACCTGCTGGTGCTCCTCAACATCACAACCAACAAAGGGGTGAGAGACCTCGAAGGCAATTCACTCGTCTCAGCATGACCTTGTCCCAGATATTGCTGCAGTTACTGACAACTAATCTGGTGACTCTAAAAGAAGCTCCGAAGATTTCAAACACAACATCCCCAAAGTACAATCCTAACGCCCGCTGCGCCTATCACTCTGACAGCCCGGGGCATAATACGGATGATTGTTGGGCTTTGAAGAATAAGGTCCAGGATCTAATTGATGCAAAGGAGATTGAGTTTGAGGCACCCGAGAGGCCCAATGTTGTGACTGCTCCCATGCCTAAACATGGAGTAAATGCTGTAGAGGAAGATTTGTTTGTAGCCTCTGTGGATGATATTGTTACCCCGCTGATGACTGTCAAGAGGAACCTGTTGCTAGCCGGTTTATTTCCGGGATGTAGTGAAGGTTGCCATATGTGTTCTGTTTCACCTACTGGTTGTCCATCTTTGAAGTCAGGCATCCAAAACCTGATGGATAATAAGGAAATCCTGTTCGAGAAGATTGCTGTTCCTGCTACCCAGACTGAAGAAGTTTCCATTGTTACCATTTTCAACAATTCTCCTAAGGCTCCCTCGAGGAAGCCTATCAAAATTATGCCTGTTCAGAAGATTGCACCCATAATCATCACTGTTCCGGGACCTATTCCCTACACCTCTGACAAAGCTGTCCCTTGGCACTATAGGGCAGATGTTTATGTTCTTGGGGTTAAGCAAGAGTTTGATACTAATACCGGCGTCAGCAACATTACCGGGCCTGCTAAAGTCACCCGCAGTGGTAGACTTTTCTCACCTGATATTGCGCCACCAACTATCCAGAGACCTATTGTCATCACACCTGCAAGTGTGCCTACTTCCCTTTCTGATCAAGTTCCTAGTTCTACCCCTGCTGCCGAGTTATCTGACGCTCGGGCAAAGGGATCGCCACTGATATGCCTGCCCAGACGGAGGCACCAAAGACCATCAATGTTGAAGCTTCCAAACAGGAGATGGAAGAGATTCTGAAGATCATCAAGAAGAGTGATTATAATGTAGTTGAGCAGCTGGGGAAAACCCCCTCCAAGATTTCTATGTTATCACAGTTGTTATGTCCAGAGGCCCATGCCAAGGCTCTGATTACCTTCCTGAAGACGGCCCACGTGCCACAAGAGACATCAGCTGATCAATTTACCGATTGTGTGGCCAACTTAACTGATGATAATGGTTTGGGTTTCTCCGACGCTGATCTGACTGCTAAAGGGAAGATCCATAACGATGCCCTGCATGTCTCCATTGAATGCAGGGGCACTACTCTTGCACATGTGTTGGTTGACACTGGTTCCTCATTGAATGTCTTGCCCAAGAAAGCTCTAGACAGGTTGGATTGCGAAGGGTTGGAGCTAAAGCCAAGTAACATTGTTGTCCGGGCCTTTGATGGGTCTAAAAGGATGGTGCATGGCGAAGTCGATATTCCAATCAGAGTTGGCTCTCAGGTCTTCGAGTCTACATTCTACGTGATGGACATTCGACCATCCTATTCTTGTTTGCTGGGTCGTCCATTGATCCATAAAGCGGGAGTTGTGACCTCCACACTCCATCAAAAGCTGAAGTACCCGGTCCAAGGGAAGATTGTGACAGTTCAAGGGAAGGAGGAATACATGGTCAGCCACCTCAACTCGTTCCGGTACATAGAGATGGATGGGGAGTTCATTGAGACCCCATTTCAACACTTTGAAGAGGTTCCTCAAACACTGGCATCAGCTGAGACTGTGATTGAAGGTTCTCATTTGAAGATGGCTTCCTTAAAGGATGCTCGGGCTGTTATCGAGAAGGGTGAGTATGCAAACTGGGGCCGACTTCCTGATTTCACTCAGAAGACTGACAAGTTTGGTTTGGGTTTCAATGCAGAAGCTCAAAGGGTTGTTCGTAGTGCAAGGATTGGAAGACCTCCGGTGTTCATCAGCAACTCGGGAACAAACGCTATTGAAGATGACGTGGAGGAATATGAATTCGACAGCTGGATCTACCCTACGACCAACGGTGGACCAAAAAACTGGACGGCGAAAGACTTCATCCCTATTACTTTTGTTACTCAGTAATGAACTCCTTTGTTTTGAATTTGTAATAGACAATATTGTGAAACTTTATGGCCCGGTGTCTTACCCGGGGCACCGTGGCTTCATTTGTGAGGGCTTTTGTGTGTCATTTTCATATATCATTAATAAAAGCATTGGACGTTTTTTGCATTTCAAATCTTGCGCTCCTTGTCTTTCTTTATTATATATTGCAAAACAGCTATTTACACACACTCACATATACAGGTCCCAATCCACTCTGGATCTCACTGGTAACGACTCTGCTACTGCCAGTTATGACTTTGAAAATCCGATCAACTTAGCCAAAGACGAAGGTAAAGATGATTGCGAAGTGCCGGGCGAGCTTGCAAGACTGCTACTTCAGGAAGAGAGGGCCATTCAGCCACATGAAGAGCCAGTGGAAACAGTGAATCTGGGTACTGAGACAGACAAGAAGGAAGTCAAGATTGGTGCAAATCTGGAGCTTAGTGTGAAACAGCGGTTGATTCAGATGCTGCATGACTACGTGGAAATCTTTGCCTGGTCTTACAAAGATATGCCTGTGTTGGATACCGACATTGTGGTTCATCACCTGCCTACCAAGGAAGACTGTCCTCTGGTAAAATAGAAGGTCCGCCGTATGCGTCCAGAGATATCCGAGAAAATCAAGGTTGAAGTTATGAAACAATTTGACGCCGGTTTTCTAGTAGTGACTTCTTACCCTCAGTGGGTTGCCAATGTGGTTCCGGTACCGAAGAAAGATGGTAAGGTCCGAATGTGTGTTGACTACAGGGATTTGAACAGGGCGAGCCCTAAGGATGACTTCCCTCTGCCTCACATCGACGTTCTGGTTGACAACACTGCTCAGCATAAGGTATTCTCCTTCATGGACGGGTTCTCCAGTTATAATCAGATAAAGATGGCTCCTGAAGACATGGAGAAGACCACCTTTGTTACTCAGTGGGGCACCTTTTGCTACAAGGTCATGCCTTTTGGGTTAAAAAATGCTGGGGCAACGTATCAGCGTGCCATGGTTGCTCTGTTTCATGATATGATCCATCATGAGATCGAAGTATACGTCGACGATATGATTGCAAGGTCCCAAACTGAGGAGGAACACCTTGACCATCTACAGAAGCTGTTTGACCGTTTGAAATTGTACAAGCTGAGATTAAACCCGAACAAGTGCACCTTCGGGGTGAGATCTGGAAAATTGCTAGGTTTCGTCGTGAGCGACAAAGGTATTCAAGTGGACCCTGCCAAAGTGAAAGCCATACAAGAGATGCCAGTTCCCAAGACAAAGAAAGAAGTCAGAGGCTTCCTAGGATGGTTGAACTACATTGCCCGATTCATCTCGTACCTAACTACTACTTGTGAACCAATCTTCAAGCTACTGAAGAAAGATCAAGTAGTACGTTGGAACGATGAATGTCAGGCCGCTTTCGAAAGAATCAAAGAGTATCTCAAAGAGCCACCCATTCTTATGCCACCGGTGGAAGGGAGACCTCTAATCTTATACTTGACAGTACTGGACAACTCAATGGGATGTGTGCTAGGTCAGCATGACGAGTCTGGCCGAAAAGAGCACGCTATTTATTACCTTAGCAAAAAGTTTACCGACTGTGAGACCCGATACTCACTGCTCGAGAAAACTTACTGCGCTTTGGTATGGGCTGCTCGCCGGCTGAGACAGTATATGCTGACTCACACTACTCTATTGATTTCAAAAATGGATCCAATCAAGTATATCTTCGAAAAGCCTGCCTTGTCCGGAAGAATAGCGAGATGGAAGATGATCTTGACTGAATATGACATCCAGTACACGACTCAAAAAGCAATCAAGGGAAGTGTGTTGGCAGACCATTTGGCACATCGGGCAAAAATGGGTATCCTGGTGGACTGAAAACCCGAAAGGGCGGTCCAGGAAAAAGTTAGGGATTAAAGTGTAATACTATGTCTCATTGGATCACCTCGCATCCGGACTTCAGTATCGACCATCAGGCTCAGACGACACCAATCGATCAGATTCATCTTCAGCTAAGCAGCAAAGTGATGAGATGCTTGAAGATATAAAGGCAATAGCAGAGTTGGAACCCAGTGGGATCATTCACATAGTTGTTTTGTTTCCTTTTTACAAATTGTATAAATTCTATTTGTTCGGCGGCGTTCTCTTACTAGGACGTCAACCTCTTGTACAAAAACGCCTATTTACAGGCAAACTTCAAAATCAATACAAGCTCATTTTTCAGACAAATTGCAAATTGTTTTTCCTTTATCTGTTTTGTTTTGCAAAGAACGTCCAATGTTCATTTTTGATATATGCATTTGACATTAATTGCTGATCATAAATATTTGCATGCGAAACAAAGGACTAATTACGGGTGATATCAGAAGTAGGGGCAATAAGAATTGTCTAAGCGATCTAGTTGCTCTGTCCCCCAAGGTACCAAGGTAGGTTCAGTTGAAGAATATGACCAAGATACCTTCACTCCCCAAGAGTAAGACAATAATGGTAGCTATTCCCCACTGAGACTTGCAACTATCAGCAATACTCTCCCCAAGCAGAGTTGGTCTACCATCAGCCCTAAGAAGGTTGGGTATCCCCAGTAGGTCTTAATATTCCCCAGCGGAGTATACAGATATTCTTCAGTAAGCATCCCCGACAGTCTTAATATTCCTCAACGAAATATAAGAATGTTCCCCGGCGGAATACAAGATACCCCCAGTGGAGCCATTTCCCAACGCAGTCTAAAAAAGCTTCCCCGCCAGAGTTGAATCATCTTCCCCAGTAGATTCTGGAAGCTTGTCCCCTGCAGAGTGCAAATGTATCTCCCCAGCCATATTCAGAAGGTTATCCCAACAAGAGTCTAACTGGGTTATCCTCAGCAAGTTGCAATGGAAAGATCATCCCCAGTGAAGTTCTTTCTATCCCCAGCGGAGTTCATCATCAAAATCCCCAATAGAGCTTATCAACAGAATCCCCAACGGAGTTATCGTTAAAATCTCAGCAAAGCATCTCTTCCCAGAGTAATTCCCCGCAGAGTAATCTATTCATCAAGTTTATTCCCCAACGGAGTCATCCTCTCCTGCAAGTTTATCACCTTCGTTCATCATCCCCAGCAGAAACGAAGAATCCAACTCTATTCTCCAACAGCTCCGGGATTTATTTTCCCCAGCTAAAAACATCACATCTTCATACATCATGACATGCATACGCATCACACAACACAAATCTCATCTATTTTGAGAACATCACGACATCATGCATTTCATACATCATGACATTACATACAACTAACGTTTTACCTTTTCAGGAAAAGGTCAATCCAAAGATGATTACCATTAACCTTTTCAAGTCCCAGTTTAATACCTGTAACAAGCCAGGAAAATATCAGTGGACGACTAATTGTAGATCGATACCTGAAACCAGCCAGGAAAGTTATCTACATGAAGAGATTGAAAGTTAATACCTGTAACAAGCCAGGAAAACTACTTTTCTTTCTCAGGTTAGAGATTAATACCAGAAACCAGACAGGACAACTATCTCCTCGACCAACCTTTCTTAAGTTCCAGATGAACACCTGTAACAAGCCAGGAAAATTCTGTGGACGACTGATTGTAGATCTATACCTGTAACAAGCCAGGAAAGTTATCTACATAAAGAGATTGAAGATCAATACCTGTAACAAGCCAGGAACACCATCTTTCTTTCTCAAGTCAGAGATTAATACCTGTAATCAGCCAGGACAACTATCTCGTCAACCAAACTTTCTTAAGTTCCAGATCAATACCTGTAACAAGCTAGGAAAATATCTGTGGACGACTGGTCGTAGGTTAACACCTGAAACCAGCCAGGAAAACCATCTACATGAAGAGATTGAAGATTAATACCTGTAACAAACCAGGAAGACTTTCTTTCTCAGGTCAGAGGTTAATACCTGAAACCAGACAGGACAACTATCTACTTGACCATCATGAAGCAACTCTACACCGGTTCCTTCTCTTTCAGATGCAGTTTCACACGGACTCATCATCAGGCAACCTTATACAAGTTCCTTCTTTCAACTTACAGAGTTACAATTCAACAAACAATCTCCAGATGGCATCTATAAGCCCATCCTTCTACCAACAATCTCCAGATGGCATCTATAAGCCCATCCTCCTATCCATCATCTCTCCAAATGGCATCTGTAAGCCCATTCCCGACATCACATTGCTGATACTACACCATGCGAGTGCAAATTTTTGGGCACTTTAGTGTTCAATCATCTTCCACCTTCGGATCACGAAAGGCACGCAAACCAATCTACATCCTCAGGTTTAAGAAGATTGAACAGGGGCAACTATTGTACCCCAAAATTTGCCCTCCCATATTCCTCAAGATATGTCAAGAATCATCTCCAAATGGTTCAAGATTGCTCAAGAGTTAGACAGTCAAACCATCTCCTAAGCAGTAGACAGCTGAAATTAGGGTTTTGGTTCTTTCAAGGAATTTGGGGTTTTCAATGGTTCAATCAAGTCTCATAGGCCTATATGTATCCTCAAGCACCTACATACCAAGTTTCAAGACTCACAGTGCCAATTTGCACAGTCAAAAGCTCCATTTGATCTACAATCACCTGCAAGGGCAAAATGCTCATTTTGCAGTCAAAAGTCAGAATTCTTGGTCAACATCTTATTTTGAGTCCACAATCATCATTTGATCAAGTCTTGATCATGATCCCACAAGGATAGCTCAAAAAATCATCAAGATGCAAAAGTTACTATTTTTGGACAGCAGAAAAGTCAATTGTACATTGACCAGGGCATAACTCTTTCATGGTTTGTCAGAAAAATTCCATCCAAAGATCATTTTGAAGAGGATGCAATTGCCTACAATCCATCTTCACACTCCAAGATCAAGAAATGCACTCAGAAGAAGTTACCAATTTTTACATTATAGGTCAATTTCAAAAGTCAACAAAAGTACACTTTAAGTCAAAGGCCATAACTTGAGATTGGTAACACCAAATGACATGGGACCAAAGGAATTGGTTAGAGGGCTTCAAGGGCTTTCCAAAATGTCCAAGAACATGGTCATATGATCAAAATTGAGCAAGTTGTGCATTGGAGAAGTTGGGAAATTTTCATGAATTTGCAAAAGTCAACTTTGCTCAAAACACCTTCTTTTTGTTAATGGGCCTTAAATCTCTTCTTGAAACTTCACCCATGACCTATGCACGACCCACCAAGCTTAATTGGATTTATTTTCTTAAATTTATTGACTAAATGGATTTTTAATATATATTAATTCATTTAATTAATTTAAATTATAAGAAAATACAAGATTTGATTTCTAAATCAATTTGTGAACCAAATATGATCCAAATATGCTGACCAATTCGTGCACAATCAAAAAGATACAAAAAATCCAATTTTGGCAACTTGTTCAATCATGAAAAATCAAGAATATTTGATTTATCAATCAAGGATTCAATCATCAATGCACATGGATATTGGCCCAGCTCTTGACCTAATTTGATTCTCTTATACATAAGCAAGCCAACCATACCCTAAGACACGATTGAAAGGCTGCAAAAACGACCATCCAATTTCAAGAAATTTCAAGAAAAGTCAAAACTGGTTCTTGCATTCTAGGCCAATTCAAAGCGTTTTGTTCATCCACACACATTGCAGGAGGTATCAGGAACGATTTGCAATCAAATTCAAGCATCAAAGCTCAAGGAATCACGACATACAGTCCCACGGTTTGCACTTCTTATTCAAAATTGTATCTCTTAATTTATGCGCATTTAACATGTTTTTGTGACTGATTTGCATTGCTAGAGATCATACAAAGCTAATGGAATGGATGAATTGAACCATAGTGCCCTGAATCGAAAGATGCCATGATTGAATTTCTAGGGTTTTCAAGCTTTTAAATAGGGCTTTTCAATCCAGGAAAAATTAGGACCAATGGGATACATGGTTGAATTCGTGAGGCCAAGACGATCAAAACCCATACCTCTCAAAATATTTATGTTTGCTATATTTCTATTCGCTATTTTTCCTTGCAGGAGGTAGTGGAGGTTAAAAACCCCCGCTATCTGATGTTATTTACACAGAACCAAGGTTGAAGACGCTGATGTGTTGGCATATGGTTGGTCTATTTGAAAAGCGCGCGTTTTAATTTTTTGTTTACAGCATATTAATTGATTTTCATATATTATGTTTATTTGCTATTCTCATAATGAATAAACGCGCTGGTTGAGTTGGAAAGCAGGTGGATGGAAAAGTAATTGGGACCTGGGTTCGAATCCCAGGTCCCCCAAAACATTTATTCAATTTTTCTTCACATATTCATATGCAGCATCCCATGCGTGATCCACCATACGCCTCAGAGATCCACACGCCAAGTGGCTTCAGGCCAAAATCCAGTGGCCAAAGTTGAAGGACCACCATACTCCTTGGTCAGCACATGCGTAGCAAGTCCAGAAAAGTCAAACAGGCTGGATGTAAATGGGCTTCAGAATTGCTGATACACCACAAAATTGGGCCCAACACCCCCCTTCACAAGTTTATTTCTTTTCCTTTCTTTTTTTTATTTCTTTCATTTAATTATTTTTTATAATACTAACAAATTAATATTTTCATAATAAAATCAGAAGACTAAAAAATATAATATTTTTACTTATTAAATTTAATTAGTTTATTTTTGTAAATAAATAAATAATTAATTTGTTTAGTTTTAATTAGGCATAATAATAATATTTTCACAATAAATAAAATTAACATAGGATTAGGGTTTTTAATAACTTTTAATCATTTTATTTTTTTTATTTAAAACATTCAAAAACCAAAAAAATATTTCTTTTTATTAATTAATTAGTTTAGGTTTAATTAAATGCCAAAAAAATGATAAAAATCTCTTTATTTCTTCAAAAGGGTCAAAACCCTAAAAACTCTCCGATTCAATTTTTCTCGCGCGTGTGATCTTTGTTGATTCATATTTTTTATCCATATAATTGTATTTTCTCCAAGGATGTAATAGTTTTAATTAGGACCTTTTTACCGCTTTTATTTATTTCCCGCAATTTACTTTTCAAGGGTTTGTTTTTCGCGATGTAAATACCCGACGCCTTGTAATAGCTTAGTTTTATTTTCCGCAACCATTAACTGCTAGAGGTATGTTAACTAGGATATGCATGACATGATCTCTCTTAAATTAAAATCAATCGTAGCTCACCATAACATGTACAAAGATAACATAACTGAAACCTGACACACTCGCACATGCCACTCTTAGGGTACGCCTCACCTGGTTGCCTCGACGTGGTCATTGAGTATAGGGTGTTTTAGAGGTCGCCCTCCTGTCTAAAGATCAAAGTTGCCTCGAAACGGTTGCCTCAATAAAAAATGATCTAAGACGTTAGGGTTATCGCTAAGGCGTCCTACCATTGCTTTAGTGACCACATGTCCCTAAAATCGAATTGACCCGAAAACTCCAACGACGGTGCTACCTGCTTCTCAATAGTGGGATAGTACTGTCTAAAGGACATTTACACAGCTTAATTTCCTTTGAGTAGGTAGAGGTTCTCAGGTACTTGCTCTTTTAAAACAAAAATACTTTTCGCACTTACACTTTTCAAACAAAGTTTTCAAACAACACTTCATACACTCTTGAGGACAGATACAAGAGTTAAATCGAAGTTTTCAAACAAAACTTTTTCAAAACCCACAAACACAAGAAAAGCAAAACTTTTTGAAAACATAGTGAGCAAGTACCTAAGAGCCCGTGGATAACCACAAATAGAAAGGGTGCTAACACCTTCCCTTTCTATAATCTACCTCCCGAACCCGAGAAACATCTCGAAAAGGAATTTTGCTGTGCTTTTGTCCTTTCCTTGTTGGAGAAAATAAAAGACGGTGGCGACTCTTGCTTACCGCGACATTTTGCGAAACACAGAACAAAGATAAATCCCCTCGGTCTTTGAGCAGGTATTTGCACGAAGTTAACTCGAATGGTATTTCTGCGTACGGAAGCCATAATCTGCAAAACAGAACAAAGATAAATCCCCTCGGTCTTTGAAATGGTTAGTACAATGAAGTATGCATGCTATGTCATGATGCATGACGTCATGATAAAACACATAACAGGTATAACAGGTAACAAACATGGTAAAGGCACACAAGTCATACAATAGCCCTTAAGTTTCAGGCTTACATGGGGTCTAGGTACTACCCTCTTGAAGTTCAGTTGGTTTCAACCTGTCCTAATAATAGTGACCGGGTTCTAGAGGTTCTTAATATCACTGACCATCCTCCATCGGTCATGGTTTCAGCTTACACAATCTTTTCTTGCGGCTGGAACTATCTCGAGAGTATGGTCTCAATGAGTGTAGCATCGAGTATCAACCAGTTCTCAGCTTTACACCGAGGCCGGCTATCTCACTACTTCCTATGGCCAAGTTGGTCAATTATAGGTTCTAAGGTCAGTTGATGCTTAACGACACACATAGCAGCCCCGTATTCTCCTCGTTTCTCCATAAGAGATACCAGTACCAACCAATGTGCCACATCAACGTAGCTACTGCTTCAACCGTATCGGTCTATGCCGTACAGTTCCCTCACAGTTTATTGCTACTTACCTAAAAGGTGTTCCCCATATCCGTGTTAGGATCTATAGTAACTCCCAATACAAAGCCCTCAAAAGTAAAGCAATCAAATCAAACAATAGAAGCAAACATGATAAACTAAATCCTAAGGTATACCCCACTTATTAACTCCCGAGTAGAGTCGCCAGTTCTGTGATACGGTGGCAGAACCAGAACTGTTTTAGGAAAATGCTGGTTTGCATTTTGCGTTTGTGTTTGCAAAATGTCGCGGTAAGCAAGAGTCGCCATCGACTTTTATTTTATCCAACTGGAAAGGAAAAAAGCACAGAAAAATTCCTTTTTTCGAGATTTTGAGTACGGGGGGTAGATTATAGAAAGGGAAGGTATTAGCACCCTTTCTATCCTTAGTTTTCTACGGGCTCTTAGGTACTTGCTCATCATTTTAAAAATTGCTTATGTGTTTGTGTGTTTTGAAAAGTTTTTTGTTTTTACTTCGTTCTAACCCTTGCTTCTGTCTTCAAGAGTGTTACGAAGTGTTTTTGAAAACTTTGTTTAAAAAGTGTAAGTGTGAAAAAGTTCGTTTTGAGCAAGTACCTACTAGCATCTACCTACTCGAAAAAAGAATGTTTCTGTTCTTGTTTCCTTTAGACAGCGCTATACCACTATTAGTGAGTAGGTAACATTGTCGTTGGATTTTAAGGGTCAATTCGAAAGGGACGTACGATCACTAAAGCAATGTTAGGACGTCTTAGTAATAACTCTAATGTCTTAAGATCAATATTCGAGGCAACATATCCAAGGCAACCTTTCCGAGGCAACTTTGATATTTGAGACAGAAGAGCGACCACTAAAATACCCTATACTTAATGATCGTTTACCAAAGGCAACCAAAGTGAGAGTATACCCTAGGAGTACGCATGTGCGAGTGATTCAGTTTCAAGTTTATTATCTTTGCACATTTAGGGTTTGCTAACCGTTTTAAAGTTTACATACAGTCTTGTCATGCAACCCTAATGTTCATACATCTAACAGTTAATATTTTGCGGAAATTAAAATGCGGAAAATAAAGCTAAGCTATTACAAGGCTTCGGGTATTAATTACATAGCCAAAAACTCGCTAAAACGATAAATAAACGAAAAATGTCCTAATTAATCTATTACATCCCATGAGCAATTACATCAATATGGTAAAAATAAATAAACACGCGACGAATAGAGAGCGAAAGGAAATTAGGGTTTTGACCCCGTCTAACCTAATTAAAAGAAAAATTATTTTTTGTTGTTTTTGATTATTTTAAGAAAATAAGGGTTTGAATTAAATATGCACAAACTTAATTACTAATTAAATTAAAGAAAATGATTTACATGACCTATTTTTGTATTTTGTTATTTTTAAGGAAAAATAAAATAGAATTTAAATTAAACTAAAACCCTAATTTTCTAGTTGTTTTTAATTTATTTACAAAAGGATTAAAGTTACCCTAAAATTAAATAAACTAATTAAATTAATTTTTGTATAAAAAATAACTTCTAAATCTAATTGGATGAAAATTGATTTTATGGTTTTTTGTGAAAAAAAGAATTAATTTGGTGTTAGTAAAAATAATTTAAATAAATTAAATAAAAGAAAATATGAAAGAAAAGACAAAGAAAATGGGCCTGTGAAATAGCAAATGGAGGGGTGTGTTACTAGCAATCTTGGCCCAAAACAAGCTGACCCATGTTGACTTCCAAGATTCCATGCCGTGCATTGACTATGGTGCACCATGGTCCTTCCTGTGATATCCTTCAGATCTGGCCTCCTGGAGATCTTAGTGGTTGATCCTTGAAGGCATATGATGGACCTCACGCTTGTATGCACACCTGATCATACAAATGAAAATAATATGAAATAATGGGGGGACCTGGGATTCGAACCCAGGTCCTGTGGCCTTTTCCACTCACCTTCACACCAACTGAGTTGGACGCACGTATTGTACATAATAGACAAAACAAATATTATATAAAAAAACATAATATATTAACTCCTAGCGCGCGAAATTCAAACGGAGCAATGGAAGCTTTCCGTGCCATCGTCCCTGTCCTCTCTCCATTGCTAAAAGGTTTAGCGACCTTTACCTACAGACAAATGTCTGTCACTACAAACCCTGCATATTGCAAAATCACACACAAGCATGATAAATGGAATCTAGGACTGTGAATCAAGTCGTCTTGGCCTGCTGAGCATCATGGTGCCCTTCTTGTGGACCAATTTCACCTATATAAAAAGATCCTAAATCGAGACCAAGAACCCTAGCAATGGTGGATTCTGATATAGCCAATGAAAATGCAATTGATTACCACCACAAGCTTGCAAACATGTTAGGGATTCAGAATATGCTATTGAAACATGATAAATATGCAAGAATAAAAAGATTCTATTATGAAAATAATGGCAAACCGTGGACCTCTTACAGTGAGTTCTAGCGTGTGAGGATCCTTGTTTCTGATTGCTATGGCTTTCTTGCAATCCCAGAAAGTGAATGGGATGGCTTATGAGTCTGGAAGTGTGAAATCAAATCACCACTTTCTTTGAATTTTTTCAAGTTTTGTTCTACCTTTGTGCGCCTCAAAACCTTGTGATTTTGGTTTGCAATTGTACACTATATACCATTGATTGAATTAGGGTTGCAAAAGTGTTCTCAATCTTTATCAATTATGGCTTTTGATCTTGATTTGATTCACTTGAAAATCTTTCCAAAATAGGCCAAAATAAATCTTTTTATGCACACCTATGCCTTGCACGATTTGATTCACTTGATAGCAGTATATGGGACCTGAAATGTGCACAAAATCTTGAGGTTTGAATGGTTTGGATATTTTCATGATTTGTTTTGATTTAAATTGATTTAATTGAAATAAAAAATCAAAATAAATAGAAAAAATAAGATAAAGACAAGTGGAAAGAGCTAGGGCTCGTGCACCATGTTACAAACTCAAAACAAGTGCAAAAAGTTAGGGCCATTTGACAAAAATTGCAATTTGAGGCACTTTTGACTTTTGGCAATTTTGCAAAAAAGGTCATCTTAAACAATGCATAACTTCCCCAATTTTGACTCTTTGAAGGTGTTCTTGGACTTTTTAGAAATCTTGAGATGTCCTATAAGAAACCGTTTTGGTCTCATCTCAATTGAGTCTTCCATGTTAAAGTATGAAGCTTTGACAAAAAGGGTGTTTTTGTTGACTTTTCAAAATGACCTATAATGTCCAAATTCATAACATCTTGTGAGTGCATATTTTGAACTTGGGAGATGAATATTAATTATAGGGAATATCTTTTTATGGGTCATTTCTCATAAAGTATGAGAAAGTTATGCTTGGTCAAAGTTGAGTTGACTTTTCCTGCAAAACCCTAATTTAGCAACTTTTGGGTTTTGATGCATTGTGAGTAATACTTGATGAATCATGATCAACCATTGATAAAATGATGAATAATACTTCAAAATGAAGACGTTGACCAAAAATATTGAAGTTTGACTGTATGTGGGCCACAATAGACTTTTGCCCTAACATAGTCGATTTTCAGGCCTTTGAGCAATTGACTGGGCAAACTTCCTCTGCAAGGCTTGAAACTTGACATGGATGATCTTGAGAACATATTAGGACAATGGTGAGAATTTGGGACCCCTTGGACTCAAGTATCTTGATGCAACATGAAACCCTAATTTGAGGTAGACTGACTTAGGAGGGAGCTTGTCTGGTCAACCCTTGAACTTCCTTGAGCAACTTGAGGATCTTTCTTGAAATGTTTTGAGAAATATGGGAGGGAAAATTTTGGGGTACAAAAATAATAAATGGTGAAATTGGATGAATTTGAATATTATAGTGCAAACTATAAATGGCTTTGCCCTTGTAATTCACTTGGAACCAAGGTAATGCAATATTATCTCGAATACAAATGTAACTTTGGGAACTCTTGAATCAAATGACAAATTATCAAGGGTGAAAACTAATTTCTTTTCATTTGATTTTGATTTTCCCAAGAATGAAATGCTTTCCTTTCTTTTTGAGTTTGATATCCCAAGTCCTTCATTGAACTTGTGTTTGTGAAATCCCAATGTCTCGCATTGTATCAATTTGGAAGAACTCCCTTGCTTGAATATACTCAAATGAACGAATATAGGGTTCCTTAAATCAACTTGAATAAATCTATGCTTAGACATCTGCATGTCCTTAATTCAAAACCCTAATCTTCCATATAAAGCTTTCAGATTTTGATCTCAAAGCATTGAAATGAAATCCAAAGAAAGTAGATTGTATCACAAGTAAGCCAATCGACCAGATGAAGAGTTTTGCATCATAAGGCATACAAACTCGAATTCGTGAAGAAGGTCCAACTGAATCTTCTTCTCTAGAATAAAGTTGTTTCCCACATGACTTGAGATTCAAGCAATGCTTTCCTTCTTATTTTCCAAAGATATATCAACTGAAACCCTAGTTATTCATGGGAGATATCCTCTGATGATAGCCTTGCCTGATGATCACAACTTCATAGAAAAACCTCTTTTGAATGGTACATGATTTAGAGAAATAAACCCTAACCAAAGGACGATGGTGAGCACAAGGAGATAATGAATGCCTGATTTAGTAGCCCTTAGGTGGACTTATAGAATATCTTGAAAATGAACATGGGAATACAGAAAGAAATATGACCAAGATGGTCGTGACTTAAAACCTAATGAACCTCAGTTGGTGAAATGCCGACGAGCACAAACTTGGTAGAGAAAAACTCTAACTCGTGCCTTGACTGCATTTGAATGAGTAATAGGCCCGTAACTTAAAGAGAACATAACCCTCAATAACCATAGATTACAAACCTAATTCCACATTTCACTTCTTGATGGACAACCAGAAGAATCGGGCTTTATTGAACATATACACCTCAGTCAGTTGTAAAAAACCTAGCTTGCACGTCCACTGAACTCTTGAACTTCAGGCTCTTATTTTTTGAAAGAAAATGCATGCTATGTTAGTAACCTAATGAAAATATATGAATGCGAAGCTAAGCCTAAGCCAAATATAAGTGTGATTAGGAAGGCAAATTTTAGGGTGCAACATGGTGATGGTTCAGAAATTGAACGTTTGTTTGAGAAGGCAGTCACTTTAGTAACCCCTTTTTTTGTTGAGGATTCGTAGGAGCTCTATTTTTTGATTTTGTTATCCTTACTTTTGCATGAACTGCTTCTTGTAATTACAGTCAGTAGGATGCCCCAGTTTTTCTTAAGTCTCTTTCATAGGATTTTGACTTAACGTGCCTTTAGTTTGAGAGATAATGACTGCCTATCTTGATGATTATGAGGAACCATCACCATCTTTTGTAGAGCATCTTCTACACTATTTGTCATGTATGAAGGTAGAGCTTGTGACAAAATGCACATCTGAATTAACTGAGAAAACTACCCTGCCCCAGGTTATGATTAAGGGTTTTAATTTGTGTGAAAAGAAAAACTCCTACTTCTTAGGCTCAAAGGGGTTGACTAGGGGTCATCTTCCTTATAACTCCACTGTTTAGGATTTGAAACAATGCCTGTACATCGTCAGCGGGGTCTGTTCAAAAGCATACTGTAGAGATTGTAGTATCGTTTTCTTCATCCTCCTTCTAAAGGCTTACAACTTTTAACCGAAAGTTGAATATCACAAAAAGGCAGCAAGAAAGAAGTTTAAATATAATAAAATATGAAAATGACATATGTGATCGGTGGATCTGGAACTGACTGTTTAATGCTGGTTCGCGAAATGTCGCGGAAGCAAGAGTCTCCACCGTCTTTTATTTTCTCCAAATGGAAAGGACAAAAGCACAGAAAAATTCCTTATAGAGATTGCTCTCGGTTCGGGAGGTAGATTATAGAAAGGGAATTTTTCTGTGCTTTTGTCCTTTCCATTTGGAGAAAATAAAAGACGGTGGCGACTCTTGCTTCTGCGACATTTCGCGAACCAGCGTTAAACAGTCAGTTCCAGATCCACCGATCACAGAACTGGCGACTCTGCTGGGGACTTAAACTTAAAGTGAGGTGTACCTTAGGATAGTTCATAACTGTGTTTTCAATTGTATTGACTTGCTTGCTTTATTATTGTGGGACTGTCTTGGGAGTTCTATAGATCCTAACCCGGATCTGGGGATACCTTCTTAGAAAGTAGCAACAAGGCTGTGAGGGAACTGTGCGGGGTATACCGACATGGTTGAAACAGTCTGCTATGTTGATGTGGCACTTTGGTATGTACCGGTAACCCTTGAGTTCAGTCAAGGAGAGTACGGGGCCTCCGTGTGGTGTCGTGAAGCATCAACAGACCTTAGGAACCTTAATTGAACTATCTTGGACTCTTTAGGGTAGTGAGATAACTGACTTTGGTGCAGTCCGAGGTTGGTTGATACTCGATACTACACTCAATTGAGGGTTGCTTTCCTGGAATATTTTGGTCGCCAGTTCAGTGGCTAAATCGAAACGATGAACAATGAAAGCAATCCAATGATATTGGGACCCTTAGAACCCGGTTACTTCAATAGGACAAGTTTGAGCCCACCAACTGCAAGAGGGTAATACCCAGACCCCATGCTGGCCTAAACTCTAAGGGCTGTGGTGTGACTTGTGTGCTTTCATACTTGACTACTTGCATGCTTGTTATCTGACACTTGAGTTTCTTGCAGGTTTTGTTTATGTCCTTAATCTGGGCTCATAATAGGGTTTACTTACATCACTCCATGCATAGCATAACATCATACCATCATACCATTGCATACATCCTGCATAAGGACTAACCCATTTCAAGGATCTCGAGGGTCTGTGATGCAGGTCATGATAAACAAATGGTCTAGCAAGGGGCAAAGGGGATTTATTTTCCTCTAGCCAAGGGTGTCAGGGGCTATGACCCACTCGATATGGTGAGCCTTGACTCTTAAAGAAGGACTCTCAACAACAGGAAGTTCCTTCAATCAAGCTACCGGATCCCAGCTCTAACAAATTTCTTGTTTACCCCGCGAGATCCTTGAAAACATTGCATGTATACATACATATCATTGCATTACAGGTACCCTTGTTACAGGTCACTTACCTTCTTCGCTGTTTATTTCAGCAATGGCTTCCCAACAAGATAACCAAGGTCTTCATGCTCAAGAGACTCAGTTCAGGGAGATCTTCTTAAGCCTATCCAAGGGGCAAGAAGAGTTAAGGACACTCCTCATGGGGAATTTGGCCAAGAAAAGTCCCGAAGATGATAAGGACGAACGGCTGAAACGTCTGCAAGCTGAAGTGGATGCAATGAGAGCCCAGATGCTGGGGTAGGTGACTATCATCCAAGACTTAGCTCAAAGACAAGAAGAGCTCGGGGTTCTCGTCAACCAACTGCTTCGGGGTAACCAACTGGGGCAAACGTCTAAGGGTAAAGAGCCAGTCATTGTTCAACCACCTTTGAGACAAGGAGATAAGGGGAGAGCTCCTCAAATGGCTCCAGTGTCCCAAATTCAACAGCAACTTCACCAGCTTTAGCCAGACAAGCCCATGAGGCAATTCACCCAGCTCAACATGTCGCTGTTCCAAGCTTTACAACGTCTGTTGAGATTGAACCTAATCACATTAAGGGCTCATCCCCGGAACCCCAACACAGCATCTCCTATCTATGATCCCAATAAAAGGTGTGCCTACCACTCTGCCAGCCCAGGACACGATACAAATGAGTGTTGGGCTCTGAAGAACAAGATCCAAGACCTGATTGATGAAGGGGCATTGGAGTTCACACAGGATGGTCAGGATGAGTTTTTCTACCATCCCTCCAAGGCTCACCATTTGAAGTAACAAGCCCTGAGACTAGAAAACTTTTGTTCATTCGAAGGTTCAAGTTGTGTTGTTCTTTGATTGTTTAAACATTTATTCATGTTAAACGTTGTTATTCCATTAATGCATCGCTTATGTCTATTTTGAATCAATATATTCGCATTCGCTATTTTCAAAATTGCTTCCAATTTTTGATGATCAACTCTTGACTAAAAATTCTAAGCCTCTTGAGGGAGGATGACGAAAACGATACCATGATCTACAGTATGCTTTTGAACAGACCCCGCTGATGAGGTACAGGCATTGTTTCAAATCCTAAACAGTGGAGTTATAAGGAAGATAATCCCTCGTCAACCCCTTCGAGCCAAAGAAGTAGAAGTTTTTCTTTTTGAAAATTAAAACCCTTAATCATAACCTGGGGCAGGGTAGTCTTCTCAGCTGATCCGGGTGCATAACGAATGGCATCAAAAGAAGTCCTTCTGAAACAAAAGACAGTGATGGTTCCGAATAATTAAAGATAGGCGGTCATTATCTATCAAAATAAAAGCCCAATAAGTCAAAACCTATGAAGGAGACTTACAAAACTGGGGCATCCCACTGACTGTAACTCCACAAAAGAAACAGTACAGGCAAAAAATAGGGATAACGAAATCAAAAAGAAAGAGGTCCTACAAACCCTCAACAAAAAACAAAAAATGACTGCCTATTCAGAATAAATCATCAATATCTGAACCATCATTGGAACATCAGGACAAAGACTCAAACAAGGTCTAACGCACGATCAACTGAGCTTAGGTTTGAAGAACATCACGAAGAACGGGTGGGTACAAATAATTTGAGCCTTTATCCTTTGTTTCTTAAACCGTGAACCAGGCGACGTTATAACCCTTAAAAAGTCCTAGCTGAAGCATGGGTTAGTTCGAAAGCATACTATTACAAAAGGTATCCTGACTCCTTAAGGCTCACGGTAAAATACGGAGTTGACATCACGTTTTATAAACATTCACTTGTTTTATGAAAAAGAATGCATTTTCAAAATCTCCAAGACAGACATAAGCTTTGCATTTTTGATATAACATTGTTTGCATATGACTATTTGTTTGAACAGCAGGGAAACTCCCACGATGAATACCTAGTGAACAAAAGCACTTCCAATCAAAGGGCATGGCATGACTATTGTCCACCATCTGGGGCAGTTAAGTCAAGATTCGGAGAATCTCTCAAAGGCCAAATAGCCTGGGGCTAATCTCCGCCTGAGTCACTTGGGGCACTCCAACGACGAATCTTGCCTGATCAAACATCTTCGGGTGGCATGGCAAAACACTTCTAACAGGGGCAACTCCCTACATCCGGAAAGTGTGGACATAGTCGAAAAAATACTGCGCATAATCAAGGACCCGCTAGGTTGACACACCTACGCAAAAATAAGGGCTTCCCGGCGAACCAAAAGGGTTCGGGAAAAAATAAGGGATGAAATGAAAAATCTGTACACCCGGCAAGTCGATAACCCGAAAGGGCGGCTTGGGCAAAAATGGGTATCCCGGTGGACTGAAAACCCGAAAGGGCGGTCCAGGCAAAATTTAGGGATTAAAACATACGACTATGTCCTGTCATCTTGTCACCTGCCTACCGGAAGAAGGTTTGACCCTCAACAACTATCAACACCTCACAGGTCTTCTTCTCCCACCTCAGAAACAGGGGCAATAAAGAGTTGTCTAAGCAATCTAATTGTTCTGTCCTCCAAGGTATCAAGGTAGGTTCAGTTGAAGAACATAACCAGTACATCTCAATTCCCCAGAGAGTGAGTCAGCAAGTCAATACACTCTCGCCAAGCAAAGTTATACAATCAGCCTTAAGGAAGTTGGGTATCCTCCAGCAGATCTCAATATTCCCCAGCACATCATACAGACATTCTTAACAAGCATCCCCGACAGTCTTGACCTAAAGATTGTTCCCCGACGGCACATCAAACATTCAGTGGAGTTACTTCCAATACATCTCAAAACTTCCCCAAGAGAGTCCAATCCAGTTTCCCCAGGAAAATTGGAAACCATCTCCCCAAGCAGTAAGCTTATCCCCAGTAGATTCTGGAAGCTTATCCCTCGCAGAGCACGAACGCATCCCCCGGCTTTATTCAAAGAGTTATTTCCCTACCAGGATAAAACTGGGTTATCCTCAGCCAAAAGCCATGAGAAGGTCGTCCTCGGCGAAGTCTCCTTATCCCCAGCGAAGTCTATTAACACTTCCAACACAACAATGGTATCCCCAGTGAAGTTACCATCAACATTTCAGCAAAGTATCTCTCTCCCCACAGAGTATTGCTTCCCAGCAAGATCACTAGAGTACTTTTCTCCCCGCAGAGTAATCCGTTCGCCAAGTTTATTCCCCAACGGAGTTATCTTCTCCTACCGATATTCTTGCAACTATCATCCCCAGCGGAAGCAAAAATCTATTCTCCAACATCAGCCCAGGAGTGACTTCCCGGCGTCCGTCAAGGATTTATTTTCCTAAGACAAAAAGATACATTCATAAACATCATATTTTCATACATTATAGCATGCATCTACGCATCATATCTCACAAATCTCATTTATATTGAGAACATCATTGCTTGACCCATATCATGCATTGCATATGACTGACCTTTACCTTTCAGGAAAGATTCAGTTAAGTTCTCAACTATATTTCAAGACCTAGACCGGTTCAGTTAAATCGACCCTAAGATTTTACTGTTTCTTATCCAGTCAAAGGCCTCCTCTGGTTCAGTCAGATCGACCCTAAGATCTCCCTGTTTCTTATCCAGTTGAAGACATTTCAAGACCTAGACCGGTTCAGTTAAATCGACCCTAAGATTTTTCTGTTTCTTATCCAGTCAAAGGCCTTCTCTGGTTCAGTCAGATCGACCCTAAGATCTCCCTGTTTCTTATCCAGTTGAAGACATTTCAAGACCTAGACCGGTTCAGTTAAATCGACCCTAAGATTTTTCTGTTTCTTATCCAGTCAAAGGCCTTCTCTGGTTCAGTCAGATCGACCCTAAGATCTCCCTGTTTCTTATCCAGTTGAAGACATTTCAAGACCTAGACCGGTTCAGTTAAATCGACCCTAAGATTTTTCTGTTTCTTATCCAGTCAAAGGCCTTCTCTGGTTCAGTCAGATCGACCCTAAGATCTCCCCGTTTCTTATCCAGTTGAAGATTTCAAGACCTAGACCGGTTCAGTTAAATCGACCCTAAGATTTTCCTGTTTCTTATCCAGTCAAAGGCCTTCTCTAGTCCAGTTAAATGGATCCCTAACAGATTTTCCTGATAAAGACTCAGTAGAAGACATCCAAGATTCTCTCAGCGTTACTGTTGAGGTTGAAGTCGCCCAAGATTCTCTCAGCGTTACTGTTGAGGTTGAAGTCGCCCAAGATTCTCTCAGCGTTACTGTTGAGGTTGTAATCGCCCCAGGATTCTCTCAGCGTTACTGTTGAGGTAGTAATCGTCCAAGTTTCTCTCAGCGTTCCTGTTGAGGTAGTAACCATCCCTGGATCATTCATCACCTTTTGAAGCTCCAGATCCAGCTCCTGTAACCAGTCAGGACACACCCACACAAAGAGTTTGAAAACCAGCTCCTGTAACAGGTCAGGTAATCATTTTCTTTTGCAGGTACGCAAGTTCTCGCTAAGGAATCTCTTACGCGATCGACGCCCAGATGGCATCTATAAGCCCATCCACCTTCCATCATCTCTTAGCATGGCATCTATAAGCCCATCATCCTATCCATCAATCTCCAAATGGCATCTATAAGCCCATTCCCCCCATCACACTACTATGTGAGCGCAAATTTCTGGGCACTCTAGTGTTCAATCATCTTCCACCTTCGGATTACGAAAGGCACGTCAGCCAATCTGCATCCTCAGGTTTAAGAAGATTGAACAGGGGCAACTGTTGTACCCTAAAATTTTCCCTCCCATATTCTTCAAGATTTGCCAAAAGCAAGCTTCAAATTTCCCCAAGGGTTGCACAGTTCAAGGGCCTCCTAACAGTCAAAAACTAGGGTTTTGGTTCTGACAAAGAAAATGAAGTTTCCAAGGGTCCAATCAAGTCCCACATGCCTATAAACATGGTCCAGCATCCTCATGCCAAGTTTCAAGACTTACAACACAAAAATGCACAGTCAAAAACCCTAATTGCACTACAGTCAACTGTAGGGGCAAAATGGTCATTTGACAGTCAAAAGTTCAAATTTTTGGTCAACATCTCATTTTGAAGCCACAAACATCATTTTATCAATGCTTGATCATGATTCTCAAAGCTTGGCTCAAAAAGTCTCAAGATGCAAAAGTTTCCATATTTGGACAGTTGAAAAAGTCAACTGTAACTTGACCAAGGCATAACTTCCACATGGATTATCAGAAAAATTCCATCCAAAGCTCATTTTGAAGATAAAGACATTTCCTACAACTCCTCTTCACACTTCAAGTCCAATAAATGCTCTCACAAAAAGTTATCAATTTCAACATTATAGGTCATTTTCAAAAGTCAACAAAAAGGGACTTTAAGTCAAAGGCCATAACTTGAGATTGGTAAATAAAAATGACATGGGACCAAAGGCATTGGTTAGAGGACTTCAAGACCTTTCCAAAATGTCCAAGAACATGAGCAAAGCTTAAAAATTGAGCAAGATATGCCTTGTGGAAGTTGGGAAACTTTTGGATATTTTGAAAAGTCAACTTTGCTTCAAATGTCTTAAAATTGCTAATGGGCCACATTTTCTTCCAAAAGTCATCATCCAAAGCATGTGCACGACCATTTGGCCCAAAGGGAAGTTTTTCATCATTTTTATTTATTTATTTGAATTTTTAATGGCTAATAATTCATTTAATTAAAATAAATATGTGGAAAATATCAAAGCAAGTCAATCAAATCTTTTTATGCATGGGATAACTTCAGATTTTCGTGCATTATTAGATAGGGAAAGAATCCATGTGATTGGACATGATTGGAACCAAAATAGCATGAAAAAGATTTGAAAATTATGGCATGAAAATCAAATATTGATTCCATCAATTCATTGATTCTTTGGACCAAAAACCTTACCCTAATCATTCACACATATATACTCATGCTAACCCTAGTGATCAGGACCTCCCAGCTGCGCCAGAAAAGCATAACCAAGTTTGAGTTTTTGACAAAAAATTCCAAAACTGAAAACTATATTCCAGTGCGATTCAAGCCAAAATAATTATCCTATTGCCTTGCTGAGACATCAAGGAAGGTGTTTGAATAAAAACCATCAACTCTAACGCCCATATTTGGTATACAGAATTCAAGATTTTTCACTTTTTATTCATATTCGTATTTCAATATTCAAGCATTTCCATTGCATTTTTTTGTGGATTCATACTAATGGATTAATTCTAAAGCTAACTGCATACTTTGATTGAGTTTTCGTACATTATTGAAGAATTCACCATGGAAGATGGTTAGGGTTGCAGAACTTTCAAATTGGGCGTTTTTGAATACTGTAAAATTAGAACACCTTAATACCATGGTTGAAACCTAATTCTAGCTATTTTTTTAAAACCTAATTCTAGATATTTTTTTTAATTTATTAAGAAAAGATATTAAAATTAACCCTAGAATTAAACCTAATTAATTAATGTTATTTATTTACAAAAATATTAGTTAAATAAAATATATTTTGAATTTTGTCTTTTCTGATTTTTTTTTGTTATTTTATATTTGATGAAAATAAATTAATTGAAAGAATTATATTAAAACTAATTAAAATAAATAAAATAGAAAAAATATGAAAAAAGGAATGAAAGGCAAACCATGGGGGGTTCTGTCCCCAATTGGAGGTTTATTTTGGCAATTCTGGCCCAATTGATTTCTGGCCTGGTTGACTTTTATGCTGGCGTGTGGCACCTTTGACTTGTGCCTATGATGCTCTTCAAATTATAGCCTTTTGATGGATCTCAGTAAGCACGTGGTAAGCCCAAATATGGAGAGTATGGTGAACCTTAGGATTGAATCTGCATGGGATTATGTTTGAGAGAAAAATATTGAAAGAGAGTGGGGGACCTGGGATTCGAACCCAGGTCCCAGAGGTTACCAATATGCTTGCTTGCCACTTGAACCAAACGCACGCTTTTATTATATAATGACAAATAATTAATATAATGGAAAAGTGGTCAGTGACGTGAAAATAACAAAAAGCGCGCGTTGATTTCAAATGAACCTATCACGCATCGCCACCTAGTCTTCGTCTTCCTTGTTTTGCTTTTTCCTGAAACATAAAAAAGGTTAGCGGGGGTTTTAAACCCCCCCAAAATACATTCTTTTTCAAAATAGCGATTAGGCCATATGGTTATATAAATTAGGCGCGAGGGGTGTAGTATATTCGTCCAAGCTTCCTGATTTCAACCATGGTATTAAGGTGTTCTAATTTTACAGTATTCAAAAACGCCCAATTTGAAAGTTCTGCAACCCTAACCATCTTCCATGGTGAATTCTTCAATAGTGCACGAAAACTCAATCAAAGTATGCAGTTAGCTTTAGAATCAATCCATTAGTATGAATCCACAAAAAAATGCAATGGAAATTCTTGAATATTGAAATACGAATATGAATAAAAAGTGAAAAATCTTGAATTCTGTATACCAAATATGGGCGTTAGAGTTGATGGTTTTTATTCAAACACCTTCCTTGATGTCTCAGCAAGGCAATAGGATAATTATTTTGGCTTGAATCGCACTGGAATATAGTTTTCAGTTTTGGAATTTTTTGTCAAAAACTCAAACTTGGTTATGCTTTTCTGGCGCAGCTGGGAGGTCCTGATCACTAGGGTTAGCATGAGTATATATGTGTGAATGATTAGGGTAAGGTTTTTGGTCCAAAGAATCAATGAATTGATGGAATCAATATTTGATTTTCATGCCATAATTTTCAAATCTTTTTCATGCTATTTTGGTTCCAATCATGTCCAATCACATGGATTCTTTCCCTATCTAATAATGCACGAAAATCTGAAGTTATCCCATGCATAAAAAGATTTGATTGACTTGCTTTGATATTTTCCACATATTTATTTTAATTAAATGAATTATTAGCCATTAAAAATTCAAATAAATAAATAAAAATGATGAAAAACTTCCCTTTGGGCCAAATGGTCGTGCACATGCTTTGGATGATGACTTTTGGAAGAAAATGTGGCCCATTAGCAATTTTAAGACATTTGAAGCAAAGTTGACTTTTCAAAATATCCAAAAATTTCCCAACTTCCACAAGGCATATCTTGCTCAATTTTTAAGCTTTACTCATGTTCTTGGACATTTTGGAAAGGTCTTGAAGTCCTCTAACCAATGCCTTTGGTCCCATGTCATTTTTATTTACCAATATCAAGTTATGGCCTTTGACTTAAAGTCCCTTTTTGTTGACTTTTGAAAATGACCTATAATGTTGAAATTGATAACTTTTTGTGAGAGCATTTCTTGGACTTGAAGTGTGAAGAGGAGTTGTAGGAAATGTCTTTATCTTCAAAATGAGCTTTGGATGGAATTTTTCTGATAATCCATGTGGAAGTTATGCCTTGGTCAAGTTACAGTTGACTTTTTTAACTGTCCAAATATGGAAACTTTTGCATCTTGAGACTTTTTGAGCCAAGCTTTGAGAATCATGATCAAGCATTGATCAAATGATGTTTGTGGCTTCAAAATGAGATGTTGACAAAAAATTTGAACTTTTGACTGTCAAATGACCATTTTGCCCCTACAGTTGACTGTAGTGCAATTAGGGTTTTTGACTTTGCATTTTTGTGCTGTAAGTCTTGAAACTTGGCATGAGGATGCTGGACCATGTTTATAGGCATGTGGGACTTGATTGGACCCTTGGAAACTTCATTTTCTTTGTCAGAACCAAAACCCTAGTTTTTGACTGTTAGGAGGCCCTTGAACTGTGCAACCCTTGGGGAGATTTTGAAGCTTGCTTTTGGCAAATCTTGAAGAATATGGGAGGGCAAATTTTGGGGTACAACAACATACTTCAAGACAAACATATTTAATGCATTAATGGGAAAACAAAAGTTTGACATGACAGTAATTGTTTGAACGAGCAAAGGAAATTACAACTGAAAAAACACAAATGAACTAGACGCTCTCAATGATTTGGCCTAGGAGAAGTGATCACGTGGTGAGTCTCTGGAGGGTCGAATTCAATCTCCTTGGTGTAAATCATATCCTGAATTTTTTTCTTCAGAGCCCAACAACCATTCGTATCATGTCCAGGACTATCAGAATGGCATGTACACCTTTCATTGGGGTGGTAGCTAGGAGTAGAGGTATTGGAATGCCGTAGAGGAGCCTTTAACGTAATCAATCCTGCTTTCAACATGTGTTGTAATGCTTGAGCTAGTGACATGTTAATTTTGGTGAATTGTCTCTTAGGTGCGACCTCCTCACGTTGATTCCCTTATTGATGTCGTTGCGCAGGCGTAGGATTAGAGACCAATACTTCCCCCACAAATGGGTTGTGGTTACCTCTAGCACGTCCCTCCTGGCCATATACAACATTAGCTTCCTTCTTTCCACTGAATGACTTCTTCTCAGCATTAGAAGGTGCAGCCATTGGAATCTTCCCATTCTTAATACCGCTTTCGACTCTTTCACCTGTCAGTATCAGCTTGGTGAACCCAGTTGAAGAACTTCCAATCAAGTGGTTGAAGAATGGACCAGACAAGGTGCCCAAGAACATGTCTACCAGCTTCCCATCAGACAGAGGAGACTGGACTCTCCCTGTAAGATCCCTCCATTTCTGGGCATAATCTTTAAAACCTTCGTCGGAACCCATAGACGTACTTTGCAATTGTGTACGAGTTAGGGAGAGGTCACCGTTATATTGGTACTACTTATAGAAAGCAGCAGCCAGATCTTCCCAATTGCAGATATCGGTTCTTTCCAGTTGATAGAACCATTCCAGCTGAGTCCCTGCCAAACTTTCCTGGAAGAAATGTATCCACAGATTCCTATCAGTAGTGTGGGGTTGAATCTTCCTGACATATGACCTTAAGTGCAGCTTAGGGAAAGAGACACCATCGTATTTGGCAAATGTAGGTACCTTTCAAACATTCAAGGCAGAAGAAGATTAAATACTAAAAGAACCCGAAAATTTGCGCTCCGAAACCAGTCATGTATCATTATAATTTTGATTTTTTGTATTTTCTATTTTTTTTGCTTTTTTGGATTACAATAGTTAGCTGTGTAAATCTCTTGGATGTCAGGTCAAGGTTAGACATACACAAGAAATAGACCGACCGAAGAAGGCTCTAAGGAAGGAACGCCAATTAGAAGGCAAATTTACTGGGGGCACAAATAGACATTGACTTTGAATAGAACGCCGATCAAAGGCGAACTTACAAATAAAAGAGACCATCCGAAGGGGACTCCTAACAAATGATACCAGCCGAAGGTGGATTTAAAGGGGAAAGAACATCTATCAAGGGCAAATTTACAAAGAAAAGAGACCAGCCGAAGGTGACTCTTAACAGAAGGTACCAGCCGAATGTGGATTTAACGGGTGCCAGCCAAAGGTGGACTTCAAGATAAAGAAACCAACTGAAGGGGAATCTTTAACAAGGAATACTATACCGAAGGTAGATTCCTAAGAAAAGAATGCCGGACAAAGGCGAACTTACAATGAAAAGAGACCAGCCGAAGGTGACTCTCAACAGAAAGTACCAGCCAAAGGTGGATTTTATGGGTGCCAGCCGAAGGTGGACTTCAGGATAAAGAAACCAACTGAAGAGGAATATTCATCAAGGAATACTATGCCGAAGGTAGATTCCTAGGGAAAGAATGTCAATCAAAGGCGAACTTTCAACTGAAAAGGGACCAGCTGAAGGGGAATCTTAACAAAAGGTACCAACCGAAGGTGGATTTTAAGGGTGCCAGCCAAAGGTGGATTTCAGGATAAAGAAACCATCCGAAGGGGAATCTTCATCAAGGAGTACTATGCCGAAGGTAGATTCCTAAGAAAATAACACCAATCAAAGGAGAACTTACAACTGAAAAGAGACCATCCGAATGGGACTCCTAACAAAAGGTACCAGCTGAAGGTGGATTTAAGAAAAGAACGCCAATCAAAGGCGAACTTACAGAGGATAAAGATATGCATATTTGGTCAGAGTTAGACACACACAAGAAAAATCGAGCATCAAGAAACAAATGTTCGAAGTTAATAGAAAACAAAAAACGAGACTAACCGAAGAAAGCCCCAACAAGAAAGGACGCATTCGCCTAAACAAGGACGCCAGACAACCGGACTTTGAAGAGACACTGAAGGACTCTTAATAGAAAAGGTTAGCTAAATTAACGAAAGGAGAACTCGACTAACATGGATAAACCAAAGACAAGGAACCGACTAAGCTGGACCTTCAAAGAGCATCGATCAAAGGTGAATTCTACAAGAGAAAGAGACTGGTCAAAGCAGACTCTAACAAGGATTGCCAAACACGTTGGGCTTTTGATAAGTTGCAAATACGCAAGAACCACAAAATCCCTCAAGCCAAAGGCGGGGTGTAATTCTTCAAGAGTGGCAATCATCTGAATTACCACACACCAAGTATGGATACTTAAATACTTGAGAAGCAAGAAAGGCTATACACTTACTCTTACTCGCACTCTAACGACAAAGCAAACACGGGTAAAATAACCAAAGGCTTGCAAGGGCAAGCGCAAACCACAAACTTACTGGGGATTCCCATATGTATTGAACCCCAAACAGAACACCAATCGAAGGCGGACTTGTGATTAGAAAAAAGATACCAATTGTAGAGACTCTAAAAAAGGATCACAAACACGCGTTGGGCTTGAAGAGTTTGCAAATACGCAAGAACTACAAAATCCCTCAGGCCAAAGGCGGGGTGCAATTCTTCAAGAGTGGAAATTATCTGAATTACCACACACCAAGTATGGATACTTAAACACTTGAGAAGTAAGAAAGGCTATACACCGACTCTTACTCGCACTCTAACGACAAAGAAAACACGAGTAAAATAATCAAAGGGCTTGCAAGAGCAAGAGAAAACCACAACTTACTGGGGAAATGAGAAAATACCAAACACTCGACTGGTGGCAAGTCAAACAGACTCTGCTGGGGAAATAGAATATAATCACCCTAAGCTTCTTGTGGAGATAATTCAAATCCGAGTGCGTAATAATTTAGTTACCACATGTGAACATAATTTGCTTATACTCATGCATGTTTGAATTTTTTAGCGTAATGCTCCATACAATGGAAATGCTATGCATTTGGGTAGATGCAATGTAATGATGCATGTTTAGTAATGCACTGGTGTTAGCTGGCTATTTCGAATAAAGAAGAAACCACTATCAAAAGAGATATTTCAAATGAGTACCCAGGGAGGTTAATATCAAAGTTGAATATTGGTGGGAAATATGGGACCATTGTGCTAAAGGATTATTTGATTTCCAGTAATAGATGATGGATTTCGATTTGGATTTTCTAGTGTTTGAAATATAAAGAGCTCCTTTATGCAAGGGTGCTAGAATTGGAAACGGTCCAGGTAATTGGGTTATTTCGAAAACGAAGAAAATTAGTAAGATGCTTCGATTGGTACATATTTTGAATTTCAAATAGGAGCGCCATTCTTAGAAGACGCATGGAAGTCAGTAAACATAGGAAGCCTGCATGCTTCAAACGTGGAATGATTTTAGAGTAGGACCGTTAGGGTCAAGACACTATAAATAGGTGTTCTTATGTTAGATTTGGGATGTTCACTTTCATGTACTAAAAATCTCAAAACACTCAAATTACCGTGAATTAAGGGAAACGAGTCAGAAGACAAAATGTACGTATTGAAAATCATGATTCTTTACAATTTCAATACAAGTCTTTTTTATATTTAGTTCACTATTACAGTATTTCTGCCCTTAAATCTTTCAATTTCCTTGCATTTCCTTGTTTTACTTGCCTTTAAACACATTTATTTCTTTAGAAACTTCACTTTTACTTTACCCTTTTATTCAAACACTTCATATTTCCAGAAACTGTTATTTTCTCAGAAACTCCTTATCTTTACATTCAAGCATTAAATCCTAAGTCTAGTTCGAAGCCTTTCCCTTCTACTTTCAGTCAGTTATTCCTATAGACAATTTTAGAGATATTTCTTAAGAATTTCACATTCGAACTTAACATACAATATAAGTTTATCAAGATAATGGGTATGAACATAGAAATGAGTTATGACACATGTGTTCTAGGATCAATCTAGTCGATCCTACAGGTAACCAATAATAATCAATAAATTGGAAGACTAGCGGTTGTTTACTAGAAATCACTGTAAACAAATTGGCACACCTGATGGGACAGTGTCATAACAAAAAGTTTTATCAAATATATTAGAAGTTTTTTTTAGGATCTTCCGAGTGTGGAGCGGGTTTCGGTACATGAACCTTCGAAGCGGCAAAATAAAGAATAATAATCCACATATACCCAGAAAATAACGTACCAAAACAATGGTTAACACAACCAACCAAGATGGGCTACAAAATCCCCCACAGGGGGCTGCAACAATCGTTTCAAGTTTGATTGATGCCTCCAATGCCATCTGTGATACGGTGGGAGAACTGACTATGAGTTTGCGTTTGTTTTCGCAAATGTTTCGGTTGATCAAGAGTCGCCACCGACTTTTTATTTTATCCTAAGGAAAGGTTTAAAAAGCACAGCAAAAACCTATGAGATTTTTCTTGGGTTCGGGGAGTAGATTATAGAAAGGGAAGGTATTAGCACCCTTTCTATCCATGGTTATCCATGGGCTCTTAGGTACTTGCTTAGATCAACTTGCCTTAGTTTTCAATTGTTTGAAATGGTGCTTGGTGTGTGGTTTTTTTGAAAATGTTTTGAAAAGATGCCTTGTATAGGCTACCCTTGTAACAATTCTTTACTCGAATGTTTTACAAAAGGTGTTTTATCTTTTAAAAAGATGTTTCAAGGTTTTTGAAAGTTTGTTTTGAAAGTGTTTATGAAGTGTGGTTTGAAAATAGGCAAGTGTTTTCTTTTGCAAATTGACAAGTACCTAAGAGTTATCTACCCTAAAGTTCTCAAAGATTTTTGTTATGTCTTAAACCTTTTGACAATTTTGTTCCACCATTGCATTTGGTGGACAATCTTGTATTAGGAGGTGAAAGGGACGGGCGCGGGTCATCGTTTTTAGACCATAATTGCAATAGTGCTAAGTGTCTTTGGGCAATTTTTCTTTGAAAGGGACTTGATCATTTTAGGCAACTTTTCGAAAGCGTCATCGAGGGACTTATGATCATTTGATTGTTTGTTTTTACCCAAAGAAACCTAACATGCAATATGACCCATTTATTTGAAGGCAACAAAGTGGAATACCCTAGGGGTGCAAGTGTGATATGTGTTGTCCATTTTCATGCTTGTTTATCTTTGAAATTAGGTCAAACTATTTTGTTCTTTTTATTTGCATACAAACCCTAATTCTAGCATGGCATATTTAGAAAGCGTTTAAAGTGCGAAATGTAAAATTCCTACACTATTACAACACAATATGGGAAGGGGGGTACAAATGTTCAAATGGGGGGATATTTAGACAAAGAAATTAAACCTAGCTATTACACCATTTTTGGCATATTTACAAATAATCAATTGCATAAATAAAAATGAAAAAATAAAGATGTAAAATGCAAAGAAAAGGGTTTTTATATGTATGAGAAAAAAGTATTATTTATGTTAAATAAATAAAAAATTAAAAAAAAGTATTATTTTTGGAGTTTTTGTATTTTAAGGATGAAACCCTAATTTTTATTAAGTAATATATATATTATTTAATTTACACAAGTATTTATTTATTATGTACAAAAATAAAATAAAATGAAGTATATTTATAAAAATACATTTTTTAGTGTTAAATATAAAAATATGTATATTTTTGGTATTTTTATTTTAAGTGTACTAATGTATATGTATTTATTTCTATTATTTACAAATATATATTAAATATGCACAAAATAAAAAAAACATTTAATTTTTATAAAAAAAAGTATATTTCATATAAAGTATTTTAAGAAGATAAAAATAAAATAAAAATGGAAGAATACAAAGTGTTTATATTATTTTTCCTATTTATTCTAAATAATATAATATGTATTTATTTACATACAAATATCAATGTAATCAAATAAATGCCTAAAAATATAAAAATGGTGCAAAAAATATTTTTTAGGTTTTTAATATTATTAACAAAAATAAATAAGTTAGAATGAAAAAAGAAAAGTCAAAAAATCAATGAAATAAAACAAATGGGCTCAGGGGGTGCAGAAGAAATAAAGTGGTGTGAAAAGAAATTGCACAGAAGGCCCAGCCCATGAACCTTCTTCTTCAACCTTCAGACAAAAAACATGTCAAAACGCGCGCCTGTGTTTCACATTCAAACACCTGGATTATTTGATTTTTTGCACAAACTTCCAACATAAGAAATGTTAAGCATTGAATCACGATTCCAAATATATAAAAAACTCATCCTAACTCTCAGAAATGAGAGAGAATTTTGACATTCCCAAATCCTGACCTAAGTTTTCTGCCATGTTCAGACTCAAAATTCTTGCAGCACACATAACATAAATGAAATCTAACTACATGGGCATGTTCAGGGCTATGAATGTGACATATTATCTTCACAAACCTAAAGCTAACAATGCCTAATAAGAGAGATACGAATCCATGAACTTACCTGTTCAGTTGAAGTTCTATCTGGCAATGGAGAAACTTTCAGTGCAAAGTGATGATTGGTATAGCTTCTTGATGTCCAGGGATGCTGTTCCAAGCTTTACTTTATCTTGAAACCTTTTGAATCGTGCTAGAGCTCTTCACCTGCAAATCAGAAAAGTGAAAATGGTGGAACTGGTTAGAGGAATTACAGGTCGTGTTTTAGGTTTTGGTTAGCTTGCATTGATGCTAGAGAATGTGTTTGATGAGCTTTGGTCAAGAAAACATGCAAGGAATGAGAGATGGTGTTCAAACTGCAGGCCTTGCCCTGTTTTTGCAGTTTGAGAGTGATTCTGGCAATGGGGAGGTGTTGATGGTCTTAGGGTCGTGCTTCAGCTTGGTTAGGATGTTTGGAATGTGTCTACAATATTTGCTTCTGTGTTCTAATGCTGAGATAAAAGTTGTTCTATGTTATGATACTTTTCTTCACCCTTAAGCAAGCAAAGCCAACTTGATCTTTGAGGCAAGTAGCGGACCCTTAAACATGCTTCTAACCTTGTCTTGATCAGAGTGTTTTGCTCATAATCTTGTGCCAATTAGATTTCATCTGTACTTGTTGGATTTTCAATTGGACATAAAGCTTGCTTTTGCAAAAATGGCCATTTTGCTTTTTCCATAAATGGATTAAACTTGTATGTAATGCTTGAACTCAAAGAACAACACTTTAACACAATGAACATGCATTAAATTATTGAGTGTTGGATGGTTTAAGGACCTGTAATGTAGCACAAACTATGCTGACTTGAAAATGGCCTAAGTTATGAACATGTACATGACCAATTCAAAAGTGAGTTTTTGCCATATCGTGAAATTCGATTCTCTCAAGTTATGAGGTTGTTTGATAAGTTCTTAGACATTTTGGAAAGCTTGGAATGTGTACTACAATCCATATTTGAAATGAAAATTGAAATTCCAAGTGGAAGTGTATGGAAAATGGCCTTGAAGTTGGGTAGAAAACCTTGCCAAAATAGGTTAAAATTTCACTAAGTTAAGAATGGTTTAGTACCCTTATTCCAAAAATTGTAACTTGAGATACAAGCCTCATTTGGGAAAACTTTGTGAATAAAAGTTGTAGATTATGCAACAAGCTACAACTTTCATGTTTTGACTTTTGCTTGAATCCAAATGAATCATGGTGAGAAAGTGGGGCAAAGTTGGGAAAAAATTAGGGTTTTTCATAACTTAGAAAAATTCTAAGTTATGAAAAATTCTCATTTCTAACCCTAATTTGCATATTTTGATTTCTTGGTGAACAAGTTTCATGATTTGGCCTATTTTTATGAAAAATGAATCTTGACTCTTGATTTTGACCAAAAAGTCAAAGTTTGACTTTTTAGTATACAGTCAAAATTGATCAATTGACTGGGAAATTCAACTGTCAATCTTGTGTACTTGGAATCTTTTGAACTTGTTGAGCATGCCAAGATAATTCCATGGGGTCCTTGAGTCCATATGTGAGCTTGGTTTGCCATTGGTTGGGTCAAACAGTCAAAAATTGCCTTTGTGCAGTCAAAACCCTAAAAATGACCATTTTGCCCTTTTGGTGATCTGATCAAATTTCTTGTGGAATTGTGATCCAAACTTGATCAAATGGTTCATATGAGTTCATAATGTTGATGTGGGTCAATTTTCATGAGGTTTGACTGTCAATTGGCCACAGTTGACTTTTTCCCCAATACAGCTGATTTCTAGGTCAACTGTCCAATTGACTGGGCAAAACTTGGAATCAAGACTTGAAACTTGATATGGATAAACTTGGGAGTTCAATATGAAGCAAGAAAGTCATCTTAGGAATTTTAGGTCAAAACATCTTTGTGCAAACACAAACCCTAATTTGGGTCAACAGTGCAAGGAGAAGTCTTGAGCAGATGAAACCCTAACTGGATCCTGATATTCAAGGGCTTTGTGATGAGAAATCATTGAGAAATGGGAGGGAAAATTTTGGGGTACAACAGTTGCCCCTGTTCAATCTTCTTGAACCTGAAGAGTTAGATTGGCAAGTTTGCCTTTCGTGACTTGAGGGTAAAAGGAGATTGGACACTAGAGTGCCCTTAAATTTGCACTCGTCCAAGCAATGGATGCGGGAATGGGCTTAGAGATGCCATTTGGAGATGGGCTTAACGATGCCATCGGGAGGAATGACAGAAACTTGTCGGGGATGGGCTTAAAGATGCCATCTGGAATGAGTATCAGGAAGGTGTCCAAGCTTGGGACCATCTCTGAACTGGGGATATGAATAAGCAATAGATTGGCATCCGTTGTTGGGAGGAATCCGTAAGCTGTTTTCAAAAATCTTGAGAAGAAACTGAACAAGTGATAGGTTAACATCCGTTACTTGGAAAACCCGTAAACTGTTTTCAGAAGTCTTGAAGTTGAATAAGCAATAGAGCAGCATCCGTTGTTGGGAAGCGTCCGTAAACTATTTTCAGAAATCTTGAAGTTGAATAAGCAATAGAGCATCATCCGTTGTTGGGAAGCGTTCGTAAACTGTTTTCAAAGGTTGCATCTGAACAAGTGATAGATTAACATCCGTTGTTGGGAAGAATCCATAGACTATTTTCAGAAGTCTGGAGAAGAAACTGAACAAGCGATAGGTTAACATCCGTTACTTGGAGAAACCGTGAACTGTTTTCAGGAATCTTGAAGTTGGAAGAAGAACCGGTGTTAGGTTCCCTGATGATGAGCTCGTGTAAAACTGCATCTGGATAAATCTGGAATAAGTATTAGAATGTTGCCATGTCTGGGTCACATCTGAACTATTCCTGGAAAGAATCTCGGAAGATAATGATTTTAGTCTTTCGACAGATCTTACCTGAAAAGGTAAAGAGTTAGTTATATGCAATGTCATGATGCATGATACAATGTATGTTATATGATATGAATGTAAATGGATGCGCATGTAAGCTGGAGAGCTGTCTTGCAACAGATGGATGAATCCGAGATGGCTGAAGATGACAGTATCTCGACTGCTGCCGGGAAGAATAATTCCTGGTTGTTGCTGGGGAATAAAGAGCTTGGGTTGTATACCAATCTTCTGGGGAATTCCTGATGACCTTTACTGGGGAGTACCAATCTAGTAGACTCATGCTGGGGATGCAGGACTGAGAATCTTCCGTTTGGCGGGAAGCATCTCTGGCGACTTCACTGGGGAACTCAAGATTTGCTCTCCTAAAACTCTGTGGGGAAGAGGTTCACTAGCCTGGCTTCGCTGGGGATTCTGAAACTTAAACTCTGAGGGGAATTGAATTCCTGAGGATCCTCTGGCTGGGGGATTGTAAAGATAAGTTACTGCTGGGGAATTTTGATGAACTCCGCTGGGGATAGGAAGAATTTTGGCGAGTGCGATCTTCCGTGGTTGTTAGCTGAGGATAACCCAGTTATAAGCCCTTGTGAGGAATAACTTTGCATAAAACTCGGGAGAGACGTCCGTACTCTGCGGGGGATAAGCTTCCAGAATCTACTGGGGATAAGCTTCAAGACTTGCTAGGGATATGGATTCCAAATCTCTTGGGGGTTCCTTCGAAAGGGTATCAAGATATCCAACTGAACCTTTGACCTATCAGTAATCCTCTTTCTTGATTCGTAAGGAAATGATTATGTTCAAATGCATATGCCTATTTAACAAAACATTGGACGTTTCTCAAAAATAAAACAAATAGTGTAAGAGAAAAGGAAAGGAAGCGACACAAATTTCTGGGAAAAGTATTTGTATTGACTTTCTATGAGTATATTTGTACAAGGGAGACAATCATCCTAGTAAGAGGATTTTGTCATAAATATTTGAAAAATTTACAAAATAAAGATGGCTATGTGAAATAATTCCATGGGATTCCATTCCGCTATAGCTTTCACAACTCTGAATCTCTGTCCATTCAATGCTTCGTCTGCCGATGACTGGATTGATCAGAAGCCTGGAACCGGTTTGATGAAGAGATTGTCTTTGAAGTGATCCGACGAGACATAGTCATACGCTTTAATTCCCTAACTTTTGCCTGAATCTCCCTTTCGGGTTTTCGATCCACCGGGAAACCCCTTTTTGCCTAAGCCGCCCTTTCGGGTTTTCAACTTGCCGGGTGTACAGATTTTTTTTGTTTTTATCCCTAATTTTTGCCTGAACCGCCCTTTCGGGTTTTCGGTTCACCGGGATGCCCATTTTTGCCCAAGCCGCCCTTTTGGGTTTTCGACTTGTCGGGTTATTTTTATGCGTAGTATCTTTTGACTATGTCTGCGTTCGCAGGGTGCGGCAGATCGTCGCCGTCCATGGTGGTCAGAATCATTGCGCCACCAGAAAATATGCTCTTGATCACAAATGGTCCTTCATAGGTAGGAGTCCATTTTCCCCTGGGATCACTTTGCGGCAAGATAATCCGCTTGATTACGAGATCTCCGACTTGATACACTTGACGTCTGACCTTCTTATTGAAGGCCTTGATCATCCGTTTTTGATACGTCTGACCATGGCATATAGCAGCGAGTCGCTTTTCGTCGATCAGATTGAGTTGATCAAGTCGGGTCTGCATCCAATCATCTTCATTCAAACCTGCATCCTTCATAATCCTTAGAGAAGGAATCTGAACTTCCATAGGTAAAACAGCTTCCATGCCATAAACCAAAGAAAATGGGGTTGCCCCAGTTGAAGTACGTGTCGTCGTACGGTATCCATGCAGAGCAAACAGTAACATCTCATGCCAGTCTTTGTAAGTGACCGTCATTTTCTGAATGATCCTCTTAATGTTTTTGTTCGTAGCTTCAACAGCACCGTTCATCTTCGGCCGATAGGGAGATGAATTGTGGTGATAAATCTTGAACTGTTCGCACAAGGCAGTGATCATTGTGTTATTCAGATTTGTACCGTTGTCTGTGATGATCCTGTCTGGAACACTATACCGACATATGATATTTTGCTTGATAAAGCGGGCAACCACATTTTTAGTAACAGAGGCGAAGGAAGCTGCTTCGACCCATTTGGTGAAGTAGTCGATGGCAACCAGGATGAAGCGATGTCCGTTGGAGGCCGTGGGCTTGATCTCTCCAATCATATCAATGCCCCACATTGCAAAGGGCCACGGAGCAGTCAGAACGCTGAGAGGGATCAGAGGGATATGAATTTTGTCAGCGTAGACCTGACATTTGTGGCAAGTACGAGAATGTTGGTGGCAGTCAGCTTCCATGGTAGACCAATAATAGCCTGCCCTTAGGATCTTCTTAGCCATTGTATGCCCGCTCAAGTGAGTGCCAAATGTGCCGCTGTGTATATCAGTCATAATCAACTCCGCCTCAGCTTTGTCTACGCATCGGAGTAATACACAATCATGGCTTCGTTTGTAAAGGATGTCGTTGCTCAGGAAGAATTTGGCAGCAAATTTCCTTAAGAACTTCTTGTCATTTACGGAAGCTCCTTCGGGATAATCTCTGGTCTTGAGATACCTTTTGCTTTCATGGAACCAAGGTTGTTCCACTACTTCTTCGGTATTAATCTCGTGACAATGCGCAGGTTCATCCATTCGCTCAATGGTGATTTGGGGAGCCTCGTTATCCCAGTTGAGTTTAAACATGGAGGACATTGTGGCTAGAGCATCTACTAGCTGATTCTCTTCTCGCGGGAAATGCTCGAAGGTAATTTGCTCGAAATGAGGCAACAATGTCAGGACATGTTCTTTGTATGGGATAAGATTAGGATTCTTGGTATCCCACTCTCCTTTGATTTGACTGATAACCAAAGCCGAGTCCCCAAATACGATCAAAGATTTGATCCCCAAGTCTATAGCATCCTTGAGACCAAAGATGCAAGCTTCATACTCAGCCATGTTGTTTGTGCAGCTGAAGCAAAGTCGGGCCGTGAAAGGAGTGTGACAACCTTCCGGAGAAATGAGTACTGCGCCGATACCATTTCCAAGTGCATTTGAAGCACCATCAAAGTACAGGGTCCATCGGGATCCCTTTTCGGGTCCGTCATACGGTCCGTTACTTTCGATGTTGTCCAAATTCATGATGTCCTCGTATGGGAAGTCAAATCTCATGGGTTGATAATCTTCGATAGCCTGATGAGCCAGATGGTCAGCTAGTACACTCCCTTTTATAGCTTTTTGGGTGGTGTACTGGATGTCATACTCAGTTAGGATCATCTGCCATCTAGCTATCCTTCCAGATAAGGCGGGCTTTTCGAAGATATACTTGATAGGATCCATTTTGGAAATCAACAAGGTAGTATGAGTCAACATATACTGTCTTAGTCGGCGAGCAGCCCATACCAAAGCGCAGCAAGTTTTCTCGAGCAGTGAGTAGCGAGTCTCACAGTCGGTAAACTTTTTGCTAAGGTAATAAATAGCATGCTCTTTTCGACCAGACTCGTCATGCTGGCCCAAAACACACCCCATTGAGTTATCCAAGACGGTCAAATACATGATCAATGGTCTTCCTTCGACGGGTGGCATCAGAATAGGAGGTTCTAGCAAATACTTCTTGATTCTATCAAAAGCAGCTTGGCAATCGTCGTTCCATTCAACTACCTGATCTTTCTTCAAGAGTTTGAAAATTGGCTCACAGGTAGAAGTCAGATGCGAGATGAATCTGGCAATATAGTTCAAGCGCCCCAAGAATCCTCTAACCTCCTTTTCAGTACGGGGAGCAGGCATTTCTTGTATTGCTTTCACTTTTGCTGGATCGACTTCAATGCCTTTGTTGCTTACAATGAATCCCAGGAGTTTACCAGACCTAACTCCAAAAGTGCATTTACTTGGGTTCAGCCTGAGTTTGTATTCTTTCAATTTGGCAAACAGCTTTTCTAGATGTTCAAGGTGCTCTTCCTCTGTTTGTGACCGAGCTATCATATCGTCTATGTAAACTTCAATCTCATGATGTATCATATCATAAAATAAATCTACCATGGTGCGTTGATAAGTTGCCCCTGCGTTCTTCAGCCCGAACGACATCACCTTGTAACAGAAAGTGCCCCATTGTGTGACAAAAGTTGTTTTCTCCATGTCCTCGGGGGCCATTTTGATTTGATTGTAGCCCGAGAATCTATCCATGAAGGAAAACACTTTGTGCTGAGCTGTATTGTCAATCAAAATGTCAATATGAGGTAGCGAGAAATCATCTTTGGGGCTGGCCCTATTCAAATCCCGGTAGTCCACACATATCCTGACTTTGCCATCTTTCTTAGGTACTGGCACGATGTTAGCGACCCATTGAGGATAGGACGTAACAGCCAGAAAGCCAGCGTCAAATTGCTTCATTACTTCTGCTTTGATCTTTTCAGACATGTCAGGCCTCATTCGGCGAACTTTTTGCTTGATCGGTGGACAGTCTTCTCTTGTGGGGAGACGGTGAACCACGATGTCTGTGTCTAAACCCGGCATGTCTTCATAAGACCAAGCGAAGATTTCAACATACTCATTTAACAACTGTATCAGGCTTTCCATGACACTCGGTTTCAGATTGGCACCCACTTGCACCTCCTTCCGGTCTTCCTCGGTTCCCAAGTTGACAGTTTCCAATGACTCTTCGTGCGGTAGGATGGCCCTTTCCTCTTGTTGTAGAAGTCTGGCTAGCTCCCCTGGTACTTCACAACCTTCGTCATCTTCATACTCGGTTAGGTTGACCAGATCTTCAGAGTTATTGAAAGATATAGCAGAATCGTCACCCATGGAATCCGGAGTGGATGGGTACCTGCATTGGTGAGTGTGGGTGTGTGTAAGGGATATCCATCCTTAAACAAAAAATGCAAAAGGAAAGAAAATGAACACAAGCAGTTTATCAAATGAAAAACGTCCAATGAATCATTAAACATGGCATATGGATATGAAAAATAATCAAAACCCTTACAAATGGACCTACATGCCCCGGGCAAGGCATGAGGTGAAAAGATAGTGTACGGAATGTTTGAAAATAAATATTACAGACCAAATAAGAAAATGTTTAACAGATAAATTACTGATGAATAAAAGTGATGGGGACAAAGTCTTTTGCCTCCCAGTTGCTCAGCCCTCCTTTGACGGTTGGATAAATCCACTCTTCAATGTTGCCCTCCTTGTCTTCATCCTCCAAGGCGTTGATTCCATAGGGAGAAATTTTGACTGGCGCCCTTTCAATCTTTGAACGGCGCATAATTTTCTGGCCAGCGGCCGTGAACCCTAATCCAAATTTATCTGTCTTATGTGGAATGTCAGGTAACTGCCCCCATGCTGAATTTTTCCCTTCCTTTATTGCGGCCCTTGCGTCCTCCAGAGATGCCATCCTGGCCATCTGCCTCGGTGTCTCAGCTGCCAACTTCGCTACTGCTATTTCAGAAAGGACTTCTTCGAAATGTTGAAACGGCGTCTCAATGAATTCCTCTTCAACCTCCACATACCGGAAAGAATTTAAGTGGCTAGTCATGTACTCCTCTTCGCCATGGACAGTAATGATCTTTCCCTTGACAGGATACTTCAACATCTGATGCAAGGAGGAGGTGACTGCCCCAGCATGGTGTATCCAAGGCCTACCCAGCAAGCAAGAGTATGACAGACGGATGTCCATCACATAGAAAGTAGACTTAAACACCTCGGTGCCTATCTTGATGGGAATCTCAACCTCTCCATGGACCATTCTCTTCGAACCATCGAAAGCCCTGACAACAATATCACTTGGCTTCAATTCCAACCCTTCACAATCTAGTCGGTCCAAGGCCTTCTTAGGCAGTACATTCAGCGACGAACCAGTGTCGACCAAGACATGCGCGAGAGTGGTTCCTCGACACTCGACTGAAATGTGCAAAGCATCATTGTGGTTTCTACCTTTAGGAGTTAGGTCGGCATCAGAGAACCCTAATCCATTGTCCGCAGTCAGGCTAGCCACGCAATTTTGAAATTGATCTGCAGAGGTTTCCTGGGACACATGGGCTGCCTTCAGGAATTTTATCAGAGCTTTAGCGTGCGCTTCCGAGCAAAGTAGCAGCGCCAACATGGAGATCTTTGAGGGGGTTTGCCCCAGCTGTTCTACCACATCGTAATCACTTCTTTTGATTATCCTCAAAATCTCATCCATTTCCTTCTTGGAGGTTTCCGGGATGACCAAGGGCTGAGCCCTCGTCTTGACGAGCTCCTCTTGGATTCCCTTACCTTTATCAGCAGCGGTAGGAAGGAAAGTACTAGGAACAACAATATCTTCAATTAAAGGAGTTCTAACAGAAAGTTTTATTGATGCAGGGATGACCTTATCAGCTGATGAGGGTCCAAAGATTGCTCTTGGAGGGGCAATCTCTGGAGAAAATATTCTCCCGCTCCTGGTGATTTTACTCGTGCCCGCAATGTTACCAATGCTGGCTTCATCATCGTCCGAACTTTCTTCAGTTATTTCGATTTGCTTAATACCATGGTAGTAGACGTCGCCGCCATAGTTCCACGGTATGGACTTCTCAGAAACATAGGGAACAGGTGTTGGCTGAAGATTTTGATAATGTTATTTAGAAGCCAAAAGAGTTAAACGTTCTGATCGAAATGGAATTAAACTCCATACTTCGAAAGAAGCAGTGTTTCGAATAAGTGTGTCAAAGCTTGAAGCCTCGAACGGTAATTATGGGAACATATCCAAAGGAGTCTCGAAACAACAGCGAAGCTATGTTTGGGAAAAACGCTCGAAATAGAGAAACACCAAAAGCATTTAAAATTCAAATGGAAGCGGGACTTTCAAAGTTTGAAAGTTATGTGTTAGAGCATTTGGGGACACGTGGAAAGATGAAAGAAGCATTGTCTTGCATGTTCGAAACGTGGCATAATCCTGTAGCGAGACCGTTAGGGTCGAATTAGTATAAATAGAAGTCTTAGTATTAGGATTTCGGTGTGTCATATCTGTTATACAAAATACTCAATAACATTCAAACTACCACATGGCAAGGGAAACGAATGCAAGAGAAATGTATGTATGATAGCACCATGTATTTCTAACTTAATGAAAGCCTTTTTACCATTCCCAGTACTTTCCTCTTTTCTTTTTGTCGAATAACATTTGCAAGTTTTCTTATTTACTATCTTTTCATTTCAAAGTCTTTTCCTCAAAGTTTTACGTTTTACTGTTTTCTTTATATTTCTAGCACTTTATATTTCAGAGAACTGTCACATTTTTCATACCTTTACTTTCAAGTATTGTTCTTCAAACGCATACTTTTACTTAAAATCATTTACAGATTTCTTGCATTAAACGCTTTCTTCACATTTTAAACTTCTACATTCCAGAAACCTTTTATGTTAAACGTTTTGTAAATCGAAACCATTTACTTCATTTTTCATGCAGTTTTATATGTCCCTACAATCAGCATTACAATTAGCATTTATTCGTATAACTTAGTTTTCATATACATTTTGACCACATTTTTAAACTCTTAGAGAGAGAGAGATCGAAGTAAGCCAAACACTTGTACAATAGCAACCATGAATAATTGTTCGATTGTGAGAGTAACCTTAATATCCAAGGAGTCCTAGGATCAATCTAGTCGATCCTGTGAGTTACCAGAGAGATTGAATAACGTTAAGAAAGATTATTCGATAGTTTGGAAGACTAGCGGTTGTTTACCAGAAATCACTGGAAACAAATTGGCACACCTGGTGGGACCAATAGTTGGATATCAGAATTAAGGATTGTCGAGACGTAGCCATTACAAAAACGTAGGAACCTAAGAAGTTTGCTGTTTTATGAACCTGAGAAGTGGTAAGATAACCAACAGCAACCAACCTTTATCCAGAAGAAAACGTTTGGACAAAATGTCTAATTCAGACAATCAACAAGGAGACCAAGGTGGCCCACATGCAACAGGCACTAACGCGTCCATTTCGAGCGGAACATCTAATGTAACCCCTTCGAATGCACAGTCTGTTGCATCTTCAACCAGTAACATAGCCACCAATGGAGTAAGTGGCATATCAACTAACAGTTCGATCTTAGGAAATACTGGAACTATGGGCTACCCTGGGGGATTCGTTCCACCACCAGGGACACAATCCCATTTCGCCACACCATCAACTAGACCGCCCGGCTTCGATGGGAATATAATTAGAAGTTCTTCTTACGGAATGCCAACATCTTTTATGGCAGGTTTACACAATTCCACATCGAATTCATCTCCACAACTAGGATCTGGGTCTGGGGCGAATCAGTTTATGACAAATAACCAAGGGTCAGTGGGTTATAGCACGTTGCCTATCCTAACCACAGATAACCAGTTGGCTTTTAGGCAATTGATGGATGACAGCAACCACAATATGATAGGGGTGTTAGCGCAAACCATGCAGGAAATATTTGCCCCAATAAGTCAGAATGTGACTGTGACGAACAGGGAAAACGCTGACAATATGAGTCGAATAGCAGATTTCTTTGCTCCCACAGAAAGGCGTAGGCAGAACCAGGCGGGATTTCAAACAAACATGCCTGTAATAGAACAAATTGCTAACGACCCAATTCATAGACCACCCAGAGAAGAAGTTAACTTAGGGGCCAGAGCACCAAGGTTAGAAGCCCCAATAATCCCGGGTCCACAAAGGGAAGTTATGGAACCAGGGGCAAGGATCGAAAGGCCAGAAGCCCCAGAATTTCGAGAAGAACAACCTAGGGGAGTTGTTTTGGTTGGTCGAAATCAAGATGCCGATGCCGTCGTTCATAGGATTCGAAACGATAACATCTTGGCAGAAAATAACCTAACCACCATGATAGAGAGGATCATGGCCCAGAATGGCCTCAACACAGGAATGAGGAGGCCAAATTACGCTTCTCCTATACTGGATTGTATAATGCATACTGATTTACCAAGGGGATATAAAGTCCCTAAATTTACAAAGTTCGCTGGGGATACCAATGAGTCAACAGTCGAACACATAGCGAGATATCTAACCGAAGCGGGAGATATAGCCAATAGTGAAGATCTCAGGATCAAATACTTCCCAAGTTCCTTGACAAAAAACGCCTTCACTTGGTTTACCACGTTGCCTCCTGGGTCTATTGACACTTGGACTCTTTTAGAGAGATTATTCCATGAACAATTTTACATGGGACAATCGAAAATAAGTTTGAAGGAATTGGCCAGTGTTAAGAGAAAGTTCACTGAACCCATAGATGATTATTTGAATAGATTTAGGCTGTTGAAATCCAGATGTTACACAGTAGTGCCTGAACATGAGTTAGTCGAAATGGCCGTTGGGGGCTTGGATTATTCTATTCGAAAGAAATTAGACACTCAGTATTTGAGGGATATGGCTCAGTTAGCCGATAGGGTTCGACAGGTCGAAAGACTAAAGGCCGAAAAAGCCAGAGTCTTTAAGAATAGTAAGAAAGAAAGGATTTCCTATGTTGGGACTGAGGAAGTAGAAGAATATCCTGAATTCGAATTCGAAGAGGTCGAAATCGACCTCGCTGAATTAAAACAGGCCCCGCCTTACTCCTGCAAAATGTTAGTTCCCACAAAAGGGAAAGATGTTGTTGAAAATGAGAAAAGTGACAAGTTTCCAAAGAAGGTTTATACCTTCGACGTCACTAAGTGTGACGAAATTTTTGACTTGCTTGTCAAGGATGGCCAACTAATTGTGCCATCAAATGTCAAAATACCTCCTTTGGATCAGAGGAAGAAGAGGGGATTTTGCAAATATCATAGTTTCCTAGGCCACAAGACCTCACAATGTTTTCTTTTCAGGGACTTGATTCAAAACGCGATCAAAGATGGCAGACTAAAGTTTGCTGATAAGGTGAAGATGAAAGTGGACGAAGATCCTTTGGACGTCGCAGACACCAACTACTCCGAGCCTGCATGCATTGGAGAGGTCAACATGGTGGAAACTGATCGAAGCGACGCCCTGATAGAAGAAAAGGACGCTGGAGACGAAAACTGGGTGATGGTCGAAGTCAGCGAGGAAGTCACTGAAGACATCCAGAATACGCTAGACACTTTGATTGCTGCACCTGTGGCTGTTGCAGGAGAAACCCAGGCTACTGAAGGCCAAGGGAATCAAAACGAAGGATTGACACAAGTCACTGAGGGCTTGAGGCTGGAATTGGAGAAAGTCCAAATTACGCAGCCAATTCCCCCTCAGAAGGAAATATGGGACACTCTAGGGGAACCCAGTGGAAAATTTGACTATCTGGTCAAATATTCTGCCCCAGAGAGTTCGAAGGTCCAGATTGAAGATATAAAGCCCACAGGATGGGGCGATGACGAAACTAAAGAGGGGGATGTGGAAATAAATATGGTGGATATGGAAAGACCCCGTTCTGAGATGGAGGAAGTGGAAAAATACTTAGAAAAAGAAAAGTACCGAATGGGGGATAATCACACTGGAGATGCTACTCTCAAAGACTATCTCATGACATGCCACAAAGGAGATCCAGGCATGATATTGTGCCCTAGGTGCAGCATCCTCTGCAACCAGAGAATTGCTGCAAATTTCGAAAGGGTACAGAGGGCTCGAACTGGCAACAATTGGGGCCAGGATAACCAGCTTTTTAGGTGCTATCCCAAGGCTGGAGAGAGTTTGTTGGAGTTTGTTTTTCGCTGCTACAAAGGGGCAACTAAGTGCTTGGTTTGCCCAAGGTGTTCTGCTGTGTATGACCAAAGCATGGCCAGGGCCTTCGAAACGATTCCCTTCGCCCCTTGCTGGAACCATCAAGAAACTGCCCAGATGGGCCCGCGTTTCGACAGCAGATACAAACAGCGAAGGCCTGATAGCCCTCACCCCAAAGTTGCTCGAAGAGTGACTTTCAAACTCCCTGCTGAAGTGCCAACCGATAGATGGCTACAAGTCAGAAATGACAAAGGCAAAGACAGATGGAGGAGTGCTGAACGAAATGCACGCCATGCTGTGACATACAGGTGGCAATTCAACACACAAAAAAGGGAGGAAGTGAGATTAGAGAATTACAAAGGAAGGAACCCCATGTCAAGATCCCAGTGGCGCAGACAGCAAAGGATTCGAAAGGCTGAGAGAGAAGCTGTGGCAAACAAAGGGGATACTTCAACGAAAATACAAGGTGAATCGAGCACCAACAAACCAAAAAATCAAACTGAAGATAAACCTCCAGTCAATAGGAGGCTTTTTTCTGAAGACCAACGAGACGAACCAAAGGAGTACACTCCAGGCCCGGAAGAGGACGAAGATATGATAACAGATAACTTCGAATCAGAGGGGGAGTCTTCATTCAACCTGAACTGTAACGTGGTGTCTGTGCTTCCCTGCGAATTTGGGCAGGAAACCGAAATCAATGAATATGAGGAGGAAGACACCACAGATTTAATGAAACATAGGCCCGTGTGCTACTACGTGATGGACAATGGGGCTGTTGAGGAACAAAATGCGTTCTTCGAACGTCCAGAGCCTGCAATGAAGAATCATCCCAAGCCACTTTTCATTCGGGCGAAAGTAGGCGTCCATGGTGTGAACAAAGTTCTAGTGGATGGGGGTGCTGCAGTCAATCTGATACCCCATTTCATGCTAAAAAGGTTAGAGATCCGCGAAGGAGATATCAAGCCCCATAATATGGTTCTGTCCAATTATGAGGGAAAAGTGGGCAAAACACTGGGGGTGGTCCAGTTGGAATTGACAATAGGCTCAAGTTGCAGGCCCACCATGTTTATGGTAATCGAAGCCAAGGCCAACTATAACCTGCTGCTAGGAAGAGAGTGGATCCATGGCGTGGGGGCAGTTCCTTCGTCTATGCATCAACGACTAGTTCTGTGGAGAGATGATGGAATCGTGGAAAACATCGAAGCAGACCAGAGTTACTTTATGTCAACTGTCAATTTAGTTGACAAAAGGGATTATGATAAAAATCTGGCAAAGATTGCTCCATGTGTTCCAAACGATGAGATGAATGAAACTAGAAACGCCCACTACTACATGACACTTCGTCATGATGGCCTTTACTGGGATAGAACAATAATCAGTGAAGGAGAGGAAGTTGAAGGTGCTATACAAAAACGGCCAGCAGGCTGGGACTTCGACAACCTTAACCATGACTGAGTCTACCTTCTTCGAAAGGATTTCGGCCTATATGGCTGAGAATGAATCAAAAGCGGCCTTAGAGGCTGAAATAAATGAATCAACTATAAAGACGAATGAAGTTAGTGGGGGGGGGGTTCGAAATGCTCACCCATCAAAGAGTTGGAGATGGATAAAAGGTTGGATGCCATCTATGATAAAGAACCCTTAGGCTTCGAAAGGGACCCCATAAACTCAGGTGTCAAAATGTTGGCACAGGACCCGCTCGAAGAAGTCAACTTAGGGGATGAAAAAATGAAAAGAGTAACTTACGTAAGTGCTAAACTTAGCCCAGGCCTCAAGAAGAAAGTGATCGAAGTCCTTAAGGAAAACAAAGATTGCTTCGCATGGGATTATGATGAGATGCCTGGTTTAAAGAGGGAGTTGGTCGAACATAGACTGCCAATCAAAGATGGCAAGAGGCCCATCAAACAAACTCCCAGAAGATTCGCACCAGCGGTTCTCACAAAAATTAAAGCTGAGATCGAAAGGTTGCTGCGCTGCAAATTCATCAGAACAACAAGGTACGTTGAATGGTTAGCAAACATAGTACCTGTTATTAAGAAAAATGGTTCTTTAAGAATTTGCATAGATTTTAGGGATTTAAACACTGCAACCCCTAAGGATGAATATTCCATGCCCGTGGCAGAAATGCTAGTAGATTCTGCTGCAGGATTCGAATACCTGAGTATGTTAGATGGATACTCTGGATATAACCAGATTTTCATTGCTGAAGAAGATGTTGCAAAAACAGCATTTCGTTGCCCAGGAGCCTTAGGCACCTACGAATGGGTGGTGATGCCTTTTGGTTTAAAAAATGCTGGGGCAACTTATCAAAGGGCGATGAATTCAATTTTTCATGACTTCATCGAAACCTTCATGCAGGTGTATATTGATGATATAGTCATCAAATCTATATCCGCAGAAGCGCATTTGCATCATTTAAGCCAATCATTCGAACGAATGAGAAAACATGGCTTAAAGATGAATCCCCTTAAATGTGCATTTTTTATGCAGGCTGGAGATTTTCTTGGTTTTGTGGTCCACAAGAAAGGAATCGAAATCAACCAGAACAAGACCAAATCCATAATGGAGACGAAAGCACCTGCGTCAAAAAGGGAGTTGCAATCTCTGCTAGGGAAAATTAACTTCCTCAGAAGATTCATCTCGAACCTGAATGGAAGAACCCAAGCTTTCTCTCCGTTACTTCGTCTGAAGCAAGGTCAAGCCTTCGAATGGAACGAAGCTCACCAGGAAGCGTTTGACAAAATAAAAGAATATCTTTCTCAACCTCCTATTTTGTCTCCACCATCATGGGGGAAGCCCATGAGATTGTACATATCTGCCTCTGAAGTTAGTATAGGTAGTATGTTAGCACAAGAGGATAACAATGGCGTCGAAAGAGCCATATACTATTTAAGTAGAGTGCTAAATGATGCAGAGACCAGATATAGCAATTTAGAAAAGCTATGTCTCTGTTTATATTTCTCTTGTATGAAACTCAAGTGTGATCGGTGGATCTGGAACTGACTGTTTAAAGCTGGTTCGCGAAATGTCACGGTAAGCAAGAGTCGCCACCGTCTTTTATTTTCTCCAAATGGAAAGGACAAAAGCACAGAAAAATTCCTTATAGAGATTGCTCTCGGTTCGGGAGGTAGATTATAGAAAGGGAAGGTGTTAGCACCCTTTCTATCCATGGTTATCCATGGGCTCTTAGATACTTGCTCACTTGTGTTTTCAAAAATGGTTTGTTTGCTTTTCAACTGTGGGTTTCAAAAAGTTTCTTTGAAAGTTTCAGATCGACTCATGCGTCAAAGTGTTTGAAAAATTGTTTTGAAAGCTTTTGAAAATGTGTTGGTGTGAAAAGATTTTTGTTTGTTTTTGAAGAGAGCAAGTATCTACGAGTCGTCTACCTACCCTAAGGAATTCGTCTGTGTAAATGTCCTTTAAAGTAGTGCCATCCCACCATTGAGAGGTAGGTAGCACCACCGTTGGAGGTGTTCGGGTCAATTCGAGGTTCGGGACATGGTGATCACCAGAGCAATGGGAAGACACCTTAGAAGCTACCCTCATGCCAGGTTCCCGGATCATGAGGACTTACTAAGACATCCTCTACTCGACGATCACCTTTCGAGGCAAGGCAACAGTGAGGCGTACCCTAGGGGTGGTGTGTGATTTGTGTGTCAGATTCATTTATTTTTGTCTTGTCAGGTTAATTGTGATCTACGCTTGATTTTATTTAAGGCCATACATTCTTGCATGCTTTGTTTAACAGTTAATATTTGCGGGAAAAAGTAAATCTAAGGCTATTACAAATGGCGCGGGTCCACATCGCCAAAATTAAACCGGACCCGATTTGACGGAAAGTAAATAAAGCGAATAAAAGTGCGAAAAAGTATAAAACGTTACAAAGCTTTGGGAGAGATACATGATTATTTAAATGACATAAAATAAATATGCGAAATTAAATAAAATTAAGATCATGGGCGTTGGCCCCTTTTGCAAAATTAAAGTTACATGAATTAATTAATATTAAAAGAAGAGTGTTTTTGGTATTTTTAGTGTTTTTAAGATTTAATAGAAAAAGAATTAATTAAAATGAAAATTGAATGCGAACCCTAATTCTAATGACTTTTAAATTTATTGTGAAAATATTAAATTAAAATCTAAATGAAACCCTAATTAATTATGTACAATTTTAATTATGAAAAATAAATATTATGAATATTATTATGATAAAAGGGGAAAAGAAATAAAAACAATAACCAAACCTATTTCTACATATTTTTGTATTTTTGTTATTAAAAGAAATTAAAATCACAACCTAATTTAAAACTAAATAATTACATATTAATTTATTTATGAAAATATTAGAATAAAATAATTTATTATGCTTTTATCGTTTTCTGATTTTTATGATGTTTTTCATGTTTTGTAAAAATAATAATTAACTAAATTAAAATAATAAAGTAAATAAAATAATAAAGATAAAATATAAAAAATATGGAGAAAGCAAACCAGGGGGGTTTCAGTCCCAATTGTGAGGTATGGATCCAGTAAATTGAGCCCAACCTTGCAAGGACTGATTGACTTTTGTGCAAGCGTGTGGTGCGTTGACTGAGACTTAGTGTGTTCTTCAACCCTCAGCCTTTGGATTGACATACTGGACGCGTGGCCAACTGGATTGGAGAGACGCATGGTGGTCGCTAGTGCTGAATCTGCATGGGATGACATATAGAAAAATAACATGGAAATTACACAGACCTGGGACTCGAACCCAGGTCTTGGACGTTATTGCAATCACCACTTGCCAGCTGAGCCATGAAACGCATGTTATATATGTTAGGCAAACAAATAATAAAAAAAGAAACAACGCATTAGTGACTGAAGCGCGCGAAATTTAAAAACAGCGTATCATGTGTTGACAGCACATCATCTTCTTCATCACCCCTGTAAAACAAAACACAAAGGCAACGTTTTTTCACGCGTTTCATTAGGTGGGCTATTGGAAAATAGCGAATAGCTCTCAAGCGCTTATAAATTGAGCGCGAGAGTTGATTCTTCTTCGTCTCCATGTGCTGAGTCTAATGGTCATGGTTTTGAGGCTTAATTTTTCCTCTTTGTAAAAGCCCTAAATTCAAGCTCTGAAAACCCTAGGAAATAAACATGGTAAAATCTCATACACAACATAATAATCAAATTAAAGGTCATGGTTAGCTTTAAAACATCACAAGGAACAATAATCCATAAATAAAAAATGCAAAAGATGCGTGAATTATGATGCACGATTCTGGAAATTTCTTGACACAGTTTGAGTCCTAGGTACCGATTCTTGGCGTTTGAGTGGAGGTTCTTGATTAGAACGTGATCAGGGACCTTCAAGGAAGCTATTGAAACCAATATTGTGCTTTGAATCGACCTAAAAAGCTGTTTTCAGAATTGAGTTTTATGGAGTTTTTTCCAAGTTTGTAGAGAGCTTTTCTGTGCAGCTTTTCGTGTATGGGCATTAGGGTTTGAATCATGCTTATGTACTGAGGCTGTTAGGTCAACAAAACTTAATCAAATCCATGGCAATAATGGTTTTGCACATTTGATTTTCTTAAGATCTTTTCATATCTTTTTCAAGTGTATTTTATGTCAATTATGCTCAAATCAATCCAATTCTTTCCTATTTTGCATGTGCACGAAATCTTGATGGCAAAACCTGTATAAAAAGATTTGTTAAGGCATATTAGATATTTTTCATATATTTTAATGATTTAAATGAATTAATGTAAATAATAATTCAAATAAATAAATAAAAAATGAGAAAATACTTCCCTTTGGGCCAAGTGGTCGTGCATATTCTTAGAATGATGAATCATGGAAGAAAAATGGGCCCATTAGCAATTTTAGGTCATTTGGATCAAAGTTGACTTTTCAAAATATCCAAAACTTTCCCAACTTCCACAAGGCATAACTTGCTCAATGTTTAAGCTTTTCTCATGTTCTTGGACATTTTGGAAAGGTCTTTGAGTCCTCTAACCAATGCTTTTGGTCCCATGTCATTTTGATTTACCAATCTCAAGTTATGGTCTTTGACTTAAAGTCCCTTTTTGTTGACTTTTGAAAATGACCTATAATGTTGAAATTGATAACTTTTTGTGAGAGCATTTCTTGGACTTGAAGTATGAAGATGAGTTGTAGGAAATGTCTTTCTCTTCAAAATGAGCTTTGGATGGAATTTTTCTGATAATCCATGTGAAAGTTATGCCCTGGTCAATTTCAGTTGACTTTTTCAGTTGTCCAAATAAGGAAACTTTTGCATCTTTGATGATTTCTGAGCCAAATTTTGAGAATCATGATCAAGCATTGATGAAATGATGTTTGTGGCTTCAAAATGATATGTTGACCAAAAATTTGAACTTTTGACTGTCAAATGACCATTTTGCCCCTACAGTTGACTGTAGTGCAATTAGGGTTTTGACTGTGCAATTTTGAGCTGAATGCCTTGAAACTTGATATGAGGATACTTGACCATATTTGTAAGCATGTGAGACTTGATTGGGCCTTTGAAAACTTCATTTTCTTGATCAGCACACAAACCCTAGTTTTGACTGTATAGGGGATCTTTGCACTGTGCAACCCTTGGGGAATTTTGTGACTTGGCTTGGCAATTTCTTGGAGAATATGGGAGGGCAAATTTTGGGGTACAACATCAAGTATTATATAAAACCTGTTGATGTTTACGTTTCATCTCACTTCGATGTCATTAAACATATGCTTTCAAAGCCCATAATGCATAGTAGGGTTGGCAAGTGGGCTTTAGCCTTAACAGAATATTCATTGACTTTCATGCCTTTAAAAGCTATGAAAGGTCAAGTAATCTCTGACTTCATTGTGGATCATTCTTTGGTTGAGCAGACAAGCATGAGTTATGTCGAAATACAACCATGGAAATTGTACTTTGATGGTTCAGCTCACAGGAATGGAAGTGGTGTTGGAGTCCTTCTAATTTCTCCTGAAGGAATTCCAACAAAATTCAAGTATAAATTGGATGGTCCTCGTTGTTCAAACAACGAAGCTGAGTATGAAGCGCTCATTGTTGGACTTGAAGCTTTGTTGGAATTGGGGGCAACCAGAGTCGAAATCAAAGGAGACTCTGAGTTGGTGGTCAAACAAATCACAAAGGAATACAAGTGCATAAAGGAAAATTTAATGGTATACTTCGTCATAGTCAATAGGCTATTAAGGAAATTTGAATACATGGATATTCAACACATACCAAGATTAGAGAACCAAGAAGCAAATGACTTAGCGCAGTTGGCTTCAGGTTATAAAGTATCTACCAAGAGTTTTAAGGATTTGGTCGAAATAAGGGGAAGAGTTATGGCGACTAGATTCACACCATCGGATCTGGAAAGTATGAGATTGGGATATGCTGAGAAACAGGGATTCGAAATTCTAGCCATAAATACTTTGTCAGATACAGATTGGCGAAGTCCATTAAAGAGTTATTTAGCAGACCCAACTCTAAAGGTGGATAGAAAAACAAAATATAGAGCATTGTCATATCTCCTCATGGGGAACGAATTGTTCAAAAAGACCCAAGAAGGTGTATTATTGAAATGCCTAGGAGAAAGTGAGGAATATTTAGCATTGTCTGAAGTCCATAATGGGGCATGTGGGGCACACCAAGCAGGCCATAAAATGAAATGGTTGCTATTTCGATATGGTTTGTATTGGCCTAGCATGCTCAAAGATTGCATAGACTTTGCTAAAGGATGTGAGGAATGTCAGAAACATGCAGGAATTCAACATGCCCCTGCAAGTGAGTTGCATTCGATCATCAAACCATGGCCATTCAGAGGATGGGCATTGGATCTGATAGGAGAGATAAATCCTGCTTCGTCCAAAGGACAGAAATATATCTTGGTGGGAGTAGATTATTTTACCAAATGGATCGAAGCTATACCTTTGGTAGTTGCTGATCAAGAGGCAATTATTGAATTTATACAAAAGCACATTATCTATAGGTTTGGATTGCCAGAAAGTATAACTACAGACCAAGGCTCTGTATTTACTGGTAGAAAGATGCAAGGATTTGCCCAAGAAATGGGGTTTAGATTGCTAACATCAACACCATATTATGCTCAAGCAAACGGACAAGTCGAAGCAGCAAATAAAGTAATAATAGGATTAATCAAGAAGCATATTGGCAAGAAGCCAAGAAATTGGCACAAAACTCTGGACCAGGTGTTATGGGCTTGTAGAACATCTCCTAAGGAAGCCACTAACACTACGCCTTTCCAACTTACGTTTGGCCATGATGCAGTGTTACCAGTAGAAATTCATCTGCAATCAGTTCGAATTCAGAAACAAAACGAAATCCCAGCTGCATTATATTAGGAAATGATGATGAGTGAGTTAGTTGAGTTGGACGAAATTAGATTACATGCGTTGGAAATTTTGATGAGGCAAAAAGAAAGAGTGGCCAGAACATACAATAAAAGGGTGAAGAAAAAAGTATTCGTTATTAATGACTTGGTTTGGAGAGTCATATTGCCTATGGATAAGAAGAACAAAGCATTAGGTAAATGGTCACCTCATTGGGAAGGACCCTTTCGAATATTAAAAGTATTCTCAAACAATGCATACGAAGTCGAAGAACTCTTGGATGATAAACGTGTCCTAAAGGTAAATAGGAAATATTTAAAGAAATATAAGCCAAGCCTGCGGGAGATTCGAATAGTAACAACGTAAACAAAATATTATAAAAGCCAAGATGGCAAGATAGAATGCCAAAATGGCGTTGTTCGAATATTACATGAAAAAAAAAAACCAAAGTCATGGTCAGATAAACATCAAAATCTAGAAATAAACATTATTTTTCAATCGATTAAAGGTGCTTCGAAATGTTTCAAGTTTCTGCTGAGCAAACCGCCTGGCACCTTCCAAGGTTGCCACTTCTCCTTTAAGTTGTTCTGCAGTCTCCATTTCTGCAAGCCCCTGGTTGAGAAGCTCTTCGAATTGGTTACCTGCAGGATTAGTTTCGAAGGCTAGTTGTTGTTCCTTAGCCTCCTTAACTTTCTGCTGAAGTTCCAGAATCTGCCTTTCCCAAATAAGAATGGACTCAGCTCGAGCCTCATATTCAGTTTTCGCCTGCTTCAGATGCATAGCTTGATCCTCAGCTTCTTGAGAAAGCTTCGAAGCTTGTTCATAAGCGGCATCCATGGCAATGCGTTTCTCGTGAACCTTCTTGGCAGCAGATTCGTCTTGGAGAAGGTAGCCAGTTACGTTGTCCAGCAAATTCTGAAGATCAAACAAGAGAGTACTAACTGGCAAAGAGCAGTTGGAAAGATTAACCTTTGTGAGCAGCTCCTTCATAGTATAGCAAGTAGTACTATCTTGCTTAAGCACTTCGAATATATCCACATTGAGAATAGTTCTCCTAATTTTGTTGAGAAGAACAACTCTTTCATCTGTGGGAAGAGGATAGCTGGTTGAACTTGTGCCAGCCCTAGCGAGTGGAACGTCCCTCTGAGCCAACTTTGCCTTCATATACCCAATGGGGTCATTTCGCCTCAGAAGTGCCAGTTCCTCGTCAGTCATTCGAGACGGAGAGGATTGGGGGAATTCCACGCGTAGGGGAACCACGTTTGTTTCGACCTCTAGGGTTTCGTTGATTGCATCACCATCCCCTTCATTTGCTTCGTGCTCTTGGTCTTCTTCATCCTCGTCCAAATCTACCACTTCGATACCATCCCTTTCGCCGCTATTTGCGTTAGACTCCGTCCCGGAAGTCGAACCATCATTGACGTTTTCCTCGTCATTGGCGTTTTCCTCCTCAGATTCTTCGTCTGCAGATTCTTCGGCTCCTTGCCCAGAATCAGCTTTTTCTTCTTCAGTCTGAGTATCCTTTGGGTCCTCTTGAAGAGTTTCAAGAGGGGACTTTTGAAGAACCCTTTGCGAATCCTCTGCAGACGTTTGAATTATCGTTTCGTTCACCTCTTTCAGAGGAATGGAGGTACCTTGGTCATCTGGCTGTTCAGAAGTTCCAGCCAGAACCGCCACATTGGAAGAGCCTTTGTTTTGGACCAAGTTGCTGGAATCTCCTTGAGGAGAGGAGTTAAGCGGAGCAGCAGCTCTGGATGGTGAGGTCGAAATGGTAGAAGTGGGATTCAAAATGTTCTGCAAGGAGCAGCAGAATGTTAAAGAAAAACATTCACCAAGGTAATAAGAAGTTAAACATTTTTTAGAAGAAGTTCGATTTACCTGTGGACCCTCAGAGGAGAGGTTACTAGCTATGCGTTCCAACGGTGGGTTGGAGGTCGAAGGTGGATTTTTGGATTTAGGTAAGGGAGCAGCATCCCTGGAATCGAGTCCAGAGACACTAGTCGGAACAGTGCTTTTAGGAGTATCTTTCTTTAGCTTCTTCTTCGAAGCAGTATTTGAGTTTCCTCCAGCCTTGGGGTCTTCCCCAGTAGTGCTTAATTTCCGCTTCTTAGGAGTAGTAGGAGGAAGCTTGTTGGTCTGAAGGAATTTGAACGAAGTTAGATATAAAAAAGCTTGAGTAAATTCGAAACATCAAAAAACTAAGTGATTACCGTTGGAATTGGGGCACTTGTTGTTGTTGGCGTTATTGTTGTCGTTGTAGTTGCAGCAGTAGTAGTTGTTTCGGGTGGATTAGCTTTTTCGGTAGTTTCGATGGAGGCTTGAGAGGCACTCCCTTCCTTCGATTTCGAGGCAGCGGTCTTTATCCTGATAGCTGAAAATCAAAACAATTAAAGCAAAGGTTAAAGATATAGAAAATAAAAGACATTTGGGATTTTTCCCAAGCATTCGCACCTGTGCCTTGATCAGATTTAATTGACATGGTAGAAAGGTCGTATCGAAGGTGTCCTGGGAAATCATGAAGCCAGTATCGAGCCCATGTCACAGTCTCAGATGGCTTTAGTTTCCTTTGAAGATATTTGAACATCTCTTTGCAAGTAAACCACCATGGATATGGGGGAAACCAAGCCAGAGCCAGTTCTGAGGTAGGTAATCTGGGAAATTTAGGTGGATGCATTTCGAATGCCAACCTATACCTATCCTCAGGTGACAGCCCTGAAGGAAGTTTTAGCTTAGAAACTTTTTGTTTAAATTTTTCCTTCAAGGTCTCAGCTGCTTGATGCACAGTGGAGTCCAAGCGCGTGGGGTCGTAAGTAGTTTCAAAATAATTTTGAAAAGCTTTTATCTCTTTGGCATGAGTAAACATACCTTTCTTTGCTGGTACCTGCACATCGAAGGCATCAATTAGTTTCTGTCGAATTGTAAGTGTATCGAACATACAAGTTTGATAAAACTTAATCCACCACTCCAGAAATCCTTTAGCCGCGAGATGGGTAGGTTCGAAGGCTATCAGCTCAAATTGGGCAAAGCCTTGATATTGTTCTTGCTGGATCTTGGCTTCCCTTGCCTTGAAAGTTCGACCAGATGTGATGGCGCTCTCAGTTTGGAACAAAGGTTCAGGAATCAGTTGGCATAAGCCAAACTGCCTCGAAACGAAGTTTGGTTGGTAGGAAAAGAGAAGAATTTGGTTCTTGGCTGGGGTTATCCTCGAAGAGATGAGTCTAGGAAGCAAGAAAGCTCTCCATACATCCTGAATCTCCTTGCTCTTGATGGCTTCTGAGAGAGCCATGGTGAACCAAGAAGGTCCATGAGCCCTCGAAGCAAAAGGCGCCATGCTCTCTTCGAACTTGTGCCTTTTGGAGAATATCATGATGTACTTCGAGAATTGAACCTTGAAGTCATCCTTGTCATCATTAGGAGTTAGTCTTCGAAGCCTAGTGCCTTCGACTATCCTATCACTTATTTCCGAATCTTGCTCATCTATGGTGTTGGCGGTTGATAAAGAAGGTTCGAACATGGCATTTAGCCATAGTTGGAGTAACCAAAATGGGCCAGCTAATAGAATGTTTTTGGAGGTGTGGGATTTGAGGCTCGAAACGGCTGACCTCAGGCTCTCATAGAGGTCAACTAAGAGTAATTCACTTAGGCACACCTTGCGATTTTCATGTAAATCCCTAGCTAGAGGAATGAACCTACTAGCTACCTGCAGGGATCTACTACAGAAGACGTATCTAGACAGCCACAGGGTTAAGAAAGCAATGTGCTCTATGTCAGACACATTGTCCCCTTCAGCATGATAATGGCTGATAAATTTGGAAAAGCTGGCTAACTTGACTTCGAAGTCAATTATGCTTGAGTGCTCTTCATTGTCAGGAACATAAGTTTCTCCCACTGGCGACAGCCCAGTAATGGCCACTATATCGAAGAAGGTTGGGGTAATCATTCCACCTGGGAGATGGAAAGTGTTGTAGGTACTATCCCAGAAATAAAGGGACGCAAACAGCAGAGGATGGCTATAGGTGAATCCAGGTTTCGATAGCTTAATGAGGTTATAAATGCCTAATTCTTCCCATTGCTGGGATTTCTTGGCTTCTACTTTTGTGAACCAATTTTGATAAGCAATATCAGAAGTAGGGCAAGATCGAAATGGCTTAAAATTTCTTTTTACATAATCCAAAACAAATGGGTCCTTGGGAGGAACAGTTGGGGTTTCTACGGTATTCGAACTAAGAGATTCTACTGCCCTAGGGGCATCCATTTTGTTGAATAAAGGTTTGAAGCTATAACAGACGGGAAAAATTGTCCTGGTGTCCTTTAATATTTCAAAAACTGTAAGAGGGCCATTTAAGGCTAATCTCTTACCAGCAACATGGGTAGGGATGAGTACCTGTGATGCGTACAGCATTTCTTTTTCTTTGGAAATCATTTGAGGAGCAAGAGCAGATTGGCCTTGAATGGTGATGATTTTACTCTCCATGGTTGCTCCTGCAGTTTTTCCTTTCTTCTTGGAGACTTTCTTGAGTTGGGATGAGGTGGAAGAAGACATTTTTGTTGTTTGAGAGCTTAGATTGTTTTATGAGAGAAGAAGGGTAAAAATCCAGAGTATGAAAGGTTTAGAGTGTAAAAAAGAAAAAGGAAGATCAAGTTGATGCTTTATAGTGAGAAGATTAAGCATCCACCGAGTAAAGGTGTGATACGTGGAGATCATGGGTTGGTGTGATGAAGAGGTGGCGTGAAGTTGATATAGGTAATAGGCGTGATTTAAAAATAATCATTACTTATAACTGCACCACGCTGTGAAGTGACTCCAGGCGGTTAAGGAACCCAAAAGGTGCTATGATTCATGTGACTGGAGTCAAATGCATTAAATGTTATGATGATTCGAAAATCCTATCAAAATCTTGTATAAATGTTTAAAATAAGTATTTCTCAAAGAGATCGAAATACATATTTTAAAGGGGCAATTTGTTGGCTGAAGATTTTGATAATGTTATTTAGAAGCCAAAAGAGTTAAACGTTCTGATCGAAATGGAATTAAACGCCATACTTCGAAAGAAGCAGTGTTTCGAATAAGTGTGTCAAAGCTTGAAGCCTCGAACGGTAATTATGGGAACATATCCAAAGGAGTCTCGAAACAACAGCGAAGCTATGTTTGGGAAAAACGCTCGAAATAGAGAAACACCAAAAGCATTTAAAATTCAAATGGAAGCGGGACTTTCAAAGTTTGAAAGTTATGTGTTAGAGCATTTGGGGACACGTGGAAAGATGAAAGAAGCATTGTCTTGCATGTTCAAAACGTGGCATAATCCTGTAGCGAGACCGTTAGGGTCGAATTAGTATAAATAGAAGTCTTAGTATTAGGATTTCGGTGTGTCATATCTGTTATACAAAATACTCAATAACATTCAAACTACCACATGGCAAGGGAAACGAATGCAAGAGAAATGTATGTATGATAGCACCATGTATTTCTAACTTAATGAAAGCCTTTTTACCATTCCCAGTACTTTCCTCTTTTCTTTTTGTCGAATAACATTTGCAAGTTTTCTTATTTACTATCTTTTCATTTCAAAGTCTTTTCCTCAAAGTTTTACGTTTTACTGTTTTCTTTATATTTCTAGCACTTTATATTTCAGAGAACTGTCACATTTTTCATACCTTTACTTTCAAGTATTGTTCTTCAAACGCATACTTTTACTTAAAATCATTTACAGATTTCTTGCATTAAACGCTTTCTTCACATTTTAAACTTCTACATTCCAGAAACCTTTTATGTTAAACGTTTTGTAAATCGAAACCATTTACTTCATTTTTCATGCAGTTTTATATGTCCCTACAATCAGCATTACAATTAGCATTTATTCGTATAACTTAGTTTTCATATACATTTTGACCACATTTTTAAACTCTTAGAGAGAGAGATCGAAGTAAGCCAAACACTTGTACAATAGCAACCATGAATAATTGTTCGATTGTGAGAGTAACCTTAATATCCAAGGAGTCCTAGGATCAATCTAGTTGATCCTGTGAGTTACCAGAGAGATTGAATAACGTTAAGAAAGATTATTCGATAGTTTGGAAGACTAGCGGTTGTTTACCAGAAATCACTGGAAACAACAGGCCCTGGCATTGTTATCTTCAAAGGAACAAATTTCATAGCTGGTGTAATCTTAACAGGCTTTTTGACGGCCTTGGAAAGATTGGAGTGAATGGTTATGATTGAGACATCTTCAGTATGAACTGGAACATCAGAAACTTTTTCAAACAAAATTTGTCGACTATCCATAAGGCCTTGGATGCCTTTCTTTAGTAACGGACAATCAAACGGAAGAGAGCAACAACAATAGCAGTCTTCCTTACATCCCGGGAAGATCCCGGCCCTTAACAGATTCAACTTAATGGTTAACAAAGGAGTAGTCAGATCATTGACATCAGCAACATACAAATCTTCTTCAATGGCATTGACATTTCGGCCGTGCTTCGGCATGGGTGAAGATATCACATTAGGCTTCTCCGGAGCGTCAAACTCCACCTCCTTCGCCTCTATCAGGTCTTGGATCTTATGCTTGAGTGCCCAACAATCATTGGTGTCGTGCCCAACACTGTCTGAATGGTAGGCGCATTTAGCATTAGCATGATAATGCGGAGAGGACGTATTCACATTTTTTGGTGCCTCTTTGATAGTGGCGAGATTCAACTTTAACAGATGGGGAAGCACTTGCGCCGGCGTCATATTAATGCGGGTGAACTGCCGTTGTGGCTGTTCCACCCGTTGTTGATTTGGTCTGGACTGGTTATAGCGAGGCTGCTCACTTGGAGTGTTTTGAATCATTACGGCCCCCACAGTTGGCCGACGCTCCGTCTTCCCTATTCTTCTCTGAGAATATACCACAGTTGTTTCCTTCTTAAAAGGCTTTTTCTCAACACTTGCAGCAACACCCTTATGAATCTTTCCTGACTTGATGCCAGCTTCTATTCTTTCGCCTGTTAAGATCAAATCGGTAAACCCCGCGGAAGAGTTACCAATTAGATGATTGAAAAATGGCCCAGATAGGGTCCCTAGAAACATATCAACGAGCTCACGATTGGTTAAAGGAGGCTGCACCCTGCCAGCCAAATCCCTCCATTTTTGTGCATATTCTTTGAATCCCTCGCTTGTTCCTAGCGACATACCCTGAAGTTGGGTACGAGTAGGAGCAAGGTCAGAATTATACTGGTATTGTTTGTAGAAAGCGGTGGCCAAATCTTCCCAATTTCTGACACTGGTTCCTTCTAGCTGATAAAACCACTCCAACTGAGCTCCCGAAAGGCTGTCTTGAAAGAAATGAATCCAGAGGTTTTTATCTGCCGTATAGGGTTGAATCTTTCTCACGTTGGACCTGAGATGCATTTTGGGACAGGACAACCCATCATACCTCACAAACACTGGCACTTTGAATTTTGGGGGAATCACAATCCCGGCGACCAAACCCAAGTCTTCAAAATCCAAACCCGGTACTCTTTGTAATTCCATGGCGGCCAATCTGTCTTCTAGCCCTTTGTACTTGTCATCAGCTGGAGGATATTGTTGATCAGAATAATCTTCATCCTCTTCGACCTCTTCTTCTTCCGCATCAGACTCGGAAGGTACCGCAGCTCCACCTCCTTTGCTGGTTCCTTCATCAGAGATAGGAGGAAATTCAAGCACTCTCCGAGCTTCTCCGTCAAATCTTCTCCCCAAAGTAGCCACCCCGAGTCTCTTTTTCTTCTTTTTCACTGGGTCTTTATTCCCCAATTGAGTCTTGATATCCTCCTGACCCTTAGCCAAGGTCATCAGGAGTTGCTGGAACTGTGCATTTTGAGCTTGCAGGTCTTTGACTGTTTGCTCGAGATCCATCCTACTGAAATAAACAGCAGACAGATAAGGAAACCTGGAGTGAGACCTGCTTATTCACATGATGAATGGTATGCTTATGTATGCAATGCATTCAAGGATTTAGGACATTCAAAATTGTTTCAGACAAATAAGAACGCACGTCATATTAATAAGAAGAAATTTGTTAGTACATAAATGCCCCATGGGCTAAATATTACAAAATAACTTCTCAAGGAAAAAAGACATTGCGCATCCTTTTTGGTGCGATGTAGGTGTTGAGGGCCTCTTGCTCATGGAGTCGGCGGGTAAGCTCTAGAACCTTCTTCTCACTGGCGTAGAAGCTAGCTTCAAAAGTATTCCGTTCCTCCTTGAGCTGAATCCAACTTTTCTGCATTTCCTCCCACGATGTAGGCATGTCTGGATGTAGGATGGTGTATGGAACCTCTCCTTCCTTGACGGGCTCTTTAATCACAGGGAGAACATGAGGATAAGGCATCATTAGACTTTGGGCTCGGGCTCGTACCCACTTGAGATAGGGCTCAAGAGGGATGGAGTTCTTGTGTCCCAGAGTCTTGCTATCAACCTTGTTGGGCCTCCCCCAAGCTCTGATGAATCTTTGGCGAAGTCCTTGCGCATTGTTGTCGAAGTCAAAAACTAGGTCAGGAATCAACATGTCATGAGGGCCATCCCTCCGTGCATATCCAAATTGCCTCAAAGCTAGGCAAGGGTTGTAGGTGATACCTCCTCTGATTCCAAGTAAAGGAACATTAGGAAATTCTCCGCAACGATCGACAATGATGAAATTTTCTCTGGACCGAGAACACCAATGCACATCAGAATGAGTAAGAGTCATCAACCGTTGGGACCACCTTGAGCCTTGGTCATTCTTCAAGACAGATTGTGGAAGGTGCGAAATAAACCACCTTGCAAGGAGAGGAGTACAGCACATGAGAACACCCCTCTTCCTCATTGTTCGTGTGTAAAATGAGTGAAGGATGTCCCCAAGCAATGTTGGTATTGGATTTCTGGACAAGAAGATTTTGACGGCATTGGCATCTACCAATTGGTCAAGATTTGGGAACAAAACCAACCCATAGATAAGGAGTGCCACAATTTCTTCAAAGGCTTGTAGGTCCAATGAATTCCAACATTCTTGTGCCTTCTCAAACAAGAATTTTGCTAAGAATCCTCTGACGCCGCTTCTGGTTTCCCAATGCCCCTTGATGTCGGATGGTTGTAGATGTAATGCTCGAGCAACATCTTCCGGCTTTGGTTCCTTTTCCGTACCGTTGAATGGTAGTTGATTAAGGATAGGGATTCTTAGGAGTTGAGAATACTCCTCCAAAGTGGGTACAAAATGGTAATCAGGGAAAGTGAAACAGTGGTGAAGAGGGTCAAAGAACTGGAATAGCACTTTCATCATGTCTTCTTCAATGTTGGTGTTGACTAGGCTGAGCAGTCTACCATGTCTTTCACTGAAGGATGAGCTTTCCGGAATTCTTGAGGTGAGCTCTTTGAGTTGAGGAGAGATTCTCACAAGGTTGACTTGAATGGTGTTTCTGCGAGGAATTTCCATGACCTACAAAACAGGAACAAAGATGAAGATCCAAACCCTTGAAATGGTTAGTGAATGCATATGATGCTTTATGATGTTTATGCACAAAAAATATGTACAAGCAATTCACACCAAACCCTAGTTTCAGGCTTGCATGGGGTTTCATAGGTAAGTACCCTCTTGAGTGTAGTTGGCTTAAAAACCTTTCCTATAAATAGTAACCGGGTTCTAAGGAGCTCAATATCACTGGATTGTTTTCATTGTTCATTGTTTTGGTTTAGCCACTTAACTAGCGACCAAAATATTCCAAGAAAACAACCCTCAATGAGTGTAGTATCGAGTATCTACCAACTTCGGACTGCACCAAAGCCGGTCATCTCACTACCCCTAATAAAAGGCCAAGATGGTCAAGTAAGGTTCTAGGTCATTAGTGCTTAGTGACATCACTCAGCGGCCCCGTACTCTCCTTGATTGAACTCAAGGGTTACCGGTACTCACAAATATGTCGCACTAATATAGCTATTGCTTTGACCGTGTCGGTATACCCCGCACAGTTTCCACAACGTATTGCTATCTATGAATGTTTCCCAAAATCCGGGTGTAGGATTGCAAACCCAAACAATAGAGCCAAGATATAAAGCAATCAATTCAAATAATTAGTCATGCAAGAGGGTGATCTAAGCCCTAAGGTTACTCCACTTTTAAAATTTTCCCCAGCAGAGTCGCCAGTTCTGTGATACGGTGGGAGAACTGACTATGAGTTTGCGTTTGTTTTCACAAATGTTTCGGTTGAGCAAGAGTCGCCACCGACTTTTTATTTTATCCTAAGGAAAGGTTTAAAAAGCACAGCAAAAACCTATGAGATTTTTCTTGGGTTCGGGGAGTAGATTATAGAAAGGGAAGGTATTAGCACCCTTTCTATCCATGGTTATCCATGGGCTCTTAGGTACTTGCTTAGATCAACTTGCCTTGGTTTTCAATTGTTTGAAATGGTGCTTGGTGTGTGGTTTTTTTGAAAATGTTTTGAAAAGATGCCTTGTATAGGCTACCCTTGTAACAATTCTTTACTCGAATGTTTTACAAAAGGTGTTTTATCTTTTAAAAAGATGTTTCAAGGTTTTTGAAAGTTTGTTTTGAAAGTGTTTATGAAGTGTGGTTTGAAAATAGGCAAGTGTTTTCTTTTGCAAATTGACAAGTACCTAAGAGTTATCTACCCTAAAGTTCTCAAAGATTTTTGTTATGTCTTAAACCTTTTGACAATTTTGTTCCACCATTGCATTTGGTGGACAATCTTGTATTAGGAGGTGAAAGGGACGGGCGCGGGTCATCGTTTTTAGACCATAATTGCAATAGTGCTAAGTGTCTTTGGGCAATTTTTCTTTGAAAGGGACTTGATCATTTTAGGCAACTTTTCGAAAGCGTCATCGAGGGACTTATGATCATTTGATTGTTTGTTTTTACCCAAAGAAACCTAACATGCAATATGACCTATTTATTTGAAGGCAACAAAGTGGAATATCCTAGGGGTGCAAGTGTGATATGTGTTGTCCATTTTCATGCTTGTTTATCTTTGAAATTAGGTCAAACTATTTTGTTCTTTTTATTTGCATACAAACCCTAATTCTAGCATGGCATATTTAGAAAGCGTTTAAAGTGCGAAATGTAAAATTCCTACACTATTACAACACAATATGGGAAGGGGGGGTACAAATGTTCAAATGGGGGGATATTTAGACAAAGAAATTAAACCTAGCTATTACACCATTTTTGGCATATTTACAAATAATCAATTGCATAAATAAAAATGAAAAAATAAAGATGTAAAATGCAAAGAAAAGGGTTTTTATATGTATGAGAAAAAAGTATTATTTATGTTAAATAAATAAAAAATTAAAAAAAAGTATTATTTTTGGAGTTTTTGTATTTTAAGGATGAAACCCTAATTTTTATTAAGTAATATATATATTATTTAATTTACACAAGTATTTATTTATTATGTACAAAAATAAAATAAAATGATGTATATTTATAAAAATACATTTTTTAGTGTTAAATATAAAAATATGTATATTTTTGGTATTTTTATTTTAAGTGTACTAATGTATATGTATTTATTTCTATTATTTACAAATATATATTAAATATGCACAAAATAAAAAAAACATTTAATTTTTATAAAAAAAAGTATATTTCATATAAAGTATTTTAAGAAGATAAAAATAAAATAAAAATGGAAGAATACAAAGTGTTTATATTATTTTTCCTATTTATTCTAAATAATATAATATATATTTATTTACATACAAATATCAATGTAATCAAATAAATGCCTAAAAATATAAAAATGGTGCAAAAAATATTTTTTAGGTTTTTAATATTATTAACAAAAATAAATAAGTTAGAATGAAAAAAGAAAAGTCAAAAAATCAATGAAATAAAGCAAATGGGCTCAGGGGGTGCAGAAGAAATAAAGTGGTGTGAAAAGAAATTGCACAGAAGGCCCAGCCCATGAACCTTCTTCTTCAACCTTCAGACAAAAAACATGTTAAAACGCGCACCTGTATTTCACATTCAAACACCTGGATTCTTTGATTTTTTGCACAAACTTCCAACATAAGAAATGTTAAGCATTGAATCACGATTCGAAATATATAAAAAACTCATCCTAACTCTCAGAAATGAGAGAGAATTTTGACATTCCCAAATCCTGACCTAAGTTTTCTGCCATGTTCAGACTCAAAATTCTTGCAGCACACATAACATAAATGAAATCTAACTACATGGGCATGTTCAGGGCTATGAATGTGACATATTATCTTCACAAACCTAAAGCTAACAATGCCTAATAAGAGAGATACGAATCCATGAACTTACCTGTTCAGTTGAAGTTCTATCTGGCAATGGAGAAACTTTCAGTGCAAAGTGATGATTGTTATAGCTTCCTTGATGTCCATGGATGCTGTTCCAAGCTTTACTTTATCTTGAAACCTTTTGAATCGTGCTAGAGCTCTTCACCTGCAAATCAGAAAAGTGAAAATGGTGGAACTGGTTAGAGGAATTACAGGTCGTGTTTTAGGTTTTGGTTAGCTTGCATTGATGCTAGAGAATGTGTTTGATGAGCTTTGGTCAAGAAAACATGCAAGGAATGAGAGATGGTGTTCAAACTGCAGGCCTTGCCCTGTTTTTGTAGTTTGAGAGTGATTCTGGAAATGGGGAGGTGTTGATGGTCTTAGGGTCGTGCTTCAGCTTGGTTAGGATGTTTGGAATGTGTCTACAATATTTGCTTCTGTGTTCTAATGCTGAGATAAAAGTTGTTCTATGTTATGATACTTTTCTTCACCCTTAAGCAAGCAAAGCCAACTTGATCTTTGAGGCAAGTAGCGGACCCTTAAACATGCTTCTAACCTTGTCTTGATCAGAGTGTTTTGCTCATAATCTTGTGCCAATTAGATTTCATCTGTACTTGTTGGATTTTCAATTGGACATAAAGCTTGCTTTTGCAAAAATGGCCATTTTGCTTTTTCCATAAATGGATTAAACTTGTATGTAATGCTTGAACTCAAAGAACAACACTTTAACACAATGAACATGCATTAAATTATTGAGTGTTGGATGGTTTAAGGACCTGTAATGTAGCACAAACTATGCTGACTTGAAAATGGCCTAAGTTATGAACATGTACATGACCAATTCAAAAGTGAGTTTTTGCCATATCGTGAAATTCGATTCTCTCAAGTTATGAGGTTGTTTGATGAGTTCTTGGACATTTTGGAAAGCTTGGAATGTTTACTACAATCCATCTTTGAAATGCAAATTGAAATTCCAAGTGGAAGTGTATGGAAAATGGCCTTGAAGTTGGGTAGAAAACCTTGCCAAAATAGGTTAAAATTTCACTAAGTTAAGAATGGTTTAGTACCCTTATTCCAAAAATTGTAACTTGAGATACAAGCCTCATTTGGGAAAACTTTGTGAATCAAAGTTGTAGATTATGCAACAAGCTACAACTTTCATGTTTTGACTTTTTCTTGAATCCAAATGAATCATGGTGAGAAAGTGGGGCAAAGTTGGGAAAAAATTAGGGTTTTTCATAACTTAGAAAATTCTAAGTTATGAAAAATTCTCATTTCTAACCCTAATTTGCATATTTTGATTTCTTGGTGAACAAGTTTCATGATTTGGCCTATTTTGATGAAAAATGAATCTTGACTCTTGATTTTGACCAAAAAGTCAAAGTTTGACTTTTCAGTATACAGTCAAAATTGATCAATTGACTGGGAAATTCAACTGTCAATCTTGTGTACTTGGAATCTTTTGAACTTGTTGAGCATGCCAAGATAATTCCATGGGGTCCTTGAGTCCATATGTGAGCTTGGTTTTCCATTGGTTGGGTCAAACAGTCAAAAATTGCCTTTGTGCAGTCAAAACCCTAAAAATGACCATTTTGCCCTTTTGGTGATCTGATCAAATTTCTTGTGGAATTGTGATCCAAACTTGATCAAATGGTTCATATGAGTTCATAATGTTGATGTGGGTCAATTTTCATGAGGTTTGACTGTCAATTGGCCACAGTTGACTTTTCCCCCAATACAGCTGATTTCTAGGTCAACTGTCCAATTGACTGGGCAAAACTTGGAATCAAGACTTGAAACTTGATATGGATAAACTTGGGAGTTCAATATGAAGCAAGAAAGTCATATTAGGCATTTTAGGTCAAAACATCTTTGTGCAAACACAAACCCTAATTTGGGTCAACAGTGCAAGGAGAAGTCTTAAGCAGATGAAACCCTAACTGGATCCTGATCTTCAAGGGCTTTGTGATGAGAAATCATTGAGAAATGGGAGGGAAAATTTTGGGGTACAACACCATCCTTGTTGGCAGTTCGAATATGATCCCAGTAAGTACACTAGAAATGCCATTAAACGTGTCCTCAGTGCAAACTGTGCCACACATAGGAAATCAACAGTATTCGACCCCCCTAGGCCTCCAGGTTTCGAACATTTGAGACCCAGAAACCCTCAGTATGGTGCCAACTTCGTTTATGGCAGGGTTACATAATGCATCAACTTCGTCCCCACTCCAAGGGTCTGGTTCAGGAATGAACCATTTAGGTACAAATTTCTAGAATATAGGAAACTTCGCCCAGTTGCCTACCCTTGCAACCAATAGTCAAGCAGCACTTAGGCAACAGATTGATGATAGCAATCATGATATGGTAGGAATCCTAGCCTGTGAAATGAATGCTATTTTCAATCCCCTAATCCATAATATAAATAGAACAAACCAAGAAAACGCAACCCAAATGGCCAGAATAGCAGATTTTTTTGGTGCCCCTAATGCGCCTGCAAGGCGTAGGCAAAACCCAGTGGTGATTCGAAATGAAGAACCCATAATCGAACAAATTCGACCCCCTGTACAAGTGGCCGAACAAAGAAATATAGGGGTAAGATTAAGAGACCATGAAGTTCAGGAAGTTCAGAATGAACAGCCTAGACCCATAATGATGGTGAATAGGGATCAAAATGCAGACGAAATTGTTCATAGAATTAGAAATGACAATTTAGTGGCAGAAAATAACCTCACAACCATGATTGAAAGAATAATGGCCCAGAATGGGTTAAATTCAGGATTTAGGAGGCCAAATTATACATCTCCTATTATAGATTATGTTCTGCAAACAGAATTACCCAGGGGCTTTAAAGTCCCTAAATTCACGAAATTTGCTGGAGATACGAGTGAATCAACAGTGGAACATATAACAAGGTATTTAACCGAAGAAGGAGATATAGAAAATAATGAAAATCTTAGGATAAAATACTTCCCAAGTTCTCTAACAAAGAACGCTTTCACTTGGTTCACCACTTTACCCCCTGGATCTGTGGACACATGGCCTTATTTAGAAAGACTTTTCCATGAACAATTTTACATGGGACAGTCTAAAATCAGTCTCAAAGAATTAGCAAGCGTTAAGAGAAAATTCACGGAACCAATAAATGAATATTTGAATAGGTTCCGTTTATTGAAATCTAGATGCTTCATAGTGGTCCCTGAACATGAATTGGTCGAAATGGCTGTTCGGGGCCTAGATTATTCCATTCGAAAGAAATTGGATACGCAGTATCTTAGAGATATGGCCCAACTAGCAGACATAGTTCGTCAGGTCGAAAGGTTAAAAGCTGAAAAAGCTAGGGCTAATAAAAATCATAAGAAATAGAGAATATCCTACATAGAGGCTGAAGAGGAAAACATAGATGATTCTCAAGACCCTTATGATTTTGATCAGTTCCAAATAGATCTTGCAGAACTAAAGGAAGCACCCCCTTATGCTTGCAAAGTTCTGCTTCCTTCCAATGGAAAGGATTCTGTCGAAAGTGAAAGGAATGATAAATTCCCTAAGAAAATCTATACTTTTGACATAACTAAATGTGATGAGATATTTGATCTGCTTGTTAAAGATGGCTAGTTAATAGTCCCTCCTAACCTTAAGGTTCCTCCATTGGAACAAAGGAAGAAGATGGGCTTTTGTAAATATCATAACTTTTTAGGCCATAAAACCTCACAGTGTTTTATTTTCAGGGATCTGATACAAAATGCAATCAAAGATGGAAGGCTGAAGTTCTCAGACAAAGGGAAGAATCTAATGAAAGTTGATACGGATCCGTTGCTGATGGCGGAGACTAATTATGCTGAACCTCTGGACATCAATGTAGTAGAAATTGCTGAGGGGAAAGTTGAATCGAAAGTGGAATTTGAAGAGGATGGGGACTTCGTCTTAATCAAAAACGAAAGAGAGGCTACTGATGGCCTCCCAATGATCAAAAACGAAAAAGAGGCTACTGATGGCCTCCCAAAGGTGCTCAAAGAAAAGATATTAAGTGACAAAAATTAACTGAGGCCACTGAGGGCCTTAGGATGAAATTTGAAGAAGTCAAAATTTCTGATGATCAAATGCTGGGAGTGAATATGGTGGACTTCGAACAGCCTAACGCTGAAATGGAAGAAGTGGAACGCTGTTTGGAGAGGGAGAGAGAGCAAAGAAGAGAGAACTTGCCTAGAAAAGACGCGGGTTTGCGTGAATACCTCTTCTACTGTCATAAGAAAAATTAGGATAAGTTGTTATGCCCAAGGTGCAGCATCATCTGCAACCCCAGAATTGCTGCTGAGTTCGAAAGGGCCCAGCGTGAACGAACAGGGGTCAACTGGAGGCAAGACAACCAACTGTACAAAGTCTATCCAAAAGTTGATGAAAGTCTGCTCGAATTCTTGGTTCGTTGCTACAAGATTGGAACAGAGTGTCTAATATGTCCCAGATGTGCAGCGGTGTATGATAAAGAGATGGCTGGAGCGTTCGAGAGAATTCCGTTTGCATCAGGCTGGGGGCACCAAGGCAGAATGCCTTCGAATCTTGCTAGCACTGGCAGAAGTATGCCAAGGAGGCCAGATAGCCCTTACCCCAGGGGAGCAAGGAGAGTTTCCTTTAAACTACCTGCAGAAATCCCAACTGACAGATGACTGCAGGTGAATGCTGATAAGGGAAAAGGGAAGTGGCGCAGCTATAACCAAGGAGGCAGGACTGCAATGGCTTACAGGAGGCAATTCAATTCAAATAGAAGGGAAGAAATAAGATTGGATAATTATAAAGGAAGAAATCCAATGTCTCGCTCTCAATGGCGCAAACACCAGAGAAATAAAAAAGCAGAAAGGGATTCAAAGCCTATGGGGATAGGTGAATCTAGTACTAATAACCCAACATCAGTGAAACTGACTGGGGGCAAACCCCCAGTGTCCAAGAAAATTTTTTCACCACAGAAAGACACTGAAGAAAATAAGGCTCAGAAGGAAGTTGCAAAAGAAGAGGACTTAATGACTGATGACTTCGAATCAGAGGGGGAATCCTTCTTTAATGCAAACTGCAATGTAGTTTCGGTGCTGCCTTGTGAGTACAATCAGGATACAGAGGTTTATGCTGGTGAGGAGACTGATGAGGACGAAATGGCCAGACATAGGCCAGTGTGCTATTATGTGATGAACAATGGAGAGGTCGAAGAGAAAAACGCTTTCTTCGAAAGTCCAGATGAAGGAATGAGAAACCATCTAAAACCCTTATTCATCAGGGCGAAGGTGGAGCAATATGGTGTGAACAAGGTTCTGGTGGATGGTGGAGCCGTTGTTAATTTGATGCCTCAATTCATGCTAAAAAGGATAGGCATGCAGGATTCAGATGTTAGACCTTACAACATGGTGCTTTCGAATTATGAAGGAAAGGTTGGCAAGACTTTGGGAGTAATACAAGTTAACTTGACAGTTGGTTCCCTCACAAGACCAACAATGTTTATGGTCATTGCTACGAAGGCAAACTACAATCTGTTGCTTGGCAGGGAATGGATCCATGGAATTGGCGCAGTGCCTTCTTCAATGCATCAAAGGTTGGTGTTGTGTAGGGACGACGGAATTGTCGAAAACATAGAAGCAGACCAAAGTTACTATATAACAGAAATCAACAATGTGGACAAAAGAAACTTCGATCGAAATATGGCCAACATAGGGCCATGTCACCCACCTGAGGAATATTTTGAGCCCAATGAGAACGCTTATTATTCTTTAACCCTTCGTCCCAATGGATTCCAATGGGATAGGGAAATTATGTGGGACGGGAAGGAAATTGAGGAAGGTGGAGAGACTTCAACGATACGGCTAACTGGTTGGGCAAGCGAAGGTCATTATGACTGAGTCAAATTACTACCAAAAGATTTCGGCCTATCTGGCTGAGAACAAACGAAGAACGGCTCTCGAAGCCGAAATACAAAGCATGGCTGTCGAAGCCATAGATAAAAAAGAAATAGCAAATCCTGAGGGAAATCCTGATGGACAAACTTCTGAACTAATGGATCAACGACTAGATGCCATTTATGATCAAGAGCCCTTGGGGTTCGAGAAGGATCCAGAGTCAAAAAGTGCTAAGATGCTGGCCCAAGATCCTTTGGAGGAAGTTGATATTGGGGACGGCGTCAAAAAAAGGGTTACGTACATCAGTGCGAACCTTAGTCCCAGTCTAAAAGGCAAGGTGGTTGAAATGCTCAAACAAAACATAGATTGCTTCTCCTGGGACTATGATGAAATGCCTGGTTTAAAGAGGGAACTGGTAGAACATAGGCTTCCAATCAAGGATGGCAAGAAGCCCATCAAGCAGATGCCTAGACGTTTCGCTCCAGAAATCCTCTCAAAAATAAAGGCAGAGGTGGAACGACTCCTTCGATGCAAGTTTATCAGGACCACAAGGTACGTAGAATGGCTTGCTAATATTGTACCTGTTATTAAGAAAAATGGCTCTTTACGAATTTGCATAGATTTTAGGGATTTAAACACTACCACCCCAAAGGATGAATATTCCATGCCTATAGCAGAAATGCTGATTGATTCTGCTGTGGGTTTCGAATACCTGAGTATGTTAGATGGATACTCTGGGTATAATCAGATTTTTATTGCTGAGGATGATGTTCCCAAAACTGCATTCAGATGTCCAGGCGCCTTAGGCACTTATGAATGGGTAGTTATTCCCTTTGGACTAAAAAATGCTGGGGCAACATATCAGAGGGCAATGAACACCATTTTCCATGATTTCATTGAATCATTCATGCAGATTTATATTGATGACATAGTAGTCAAATCTGTTTCTGATGAGGATCATTTGACTCACCTTTGCCAGTCATTCGAAAGAATGAGAAAACATGGCTTAAAAATGAATCCTCTTAAATGTGCTTTCTTTGTTCAGGCTGGGGATTTCCTAGGCTTTGTGGTTCACAAGAAGGGGATCGAAATTAACTTGAACAAGACGAAGGCTATTATGGAGACGAAACCTCCTTCAACAAAGAAAGAGTTGCAATCTCTATTGGGTAAAATTAACTTTTTAAGGAGATTCATATCTAATTTGAGTGGGCGAACTCAGGCTTTCTCTTTACTCCTCCGTCTCAACCAAGGGAATTTTGAATGGACGGCGCAGCATCAAGAGGCATTCGAGAAGATCAAAGCCTATTTGATGCATCCTCCTATACTTGCACCCCCTTCTAAAGATAAACCAATGAGACTGTATATCTCTGCCTCCAATATAACTATAGGTAGTATGTTGGCCCAAGAAAATGATTATGGCGTCGAAAGAGCCATCTACTATCTTAGTAGGGTCCTAAATAAAGTAGAGATTAAGTATAGTAGCATTGAAAAACTATGCCTCTGTCTGTATTTCTCTTGTACAAAACTTAAATATTATATTAAACCAGTTGATGTTTATGTTTCATCTCACTTTGATATTATTAAACATATGCTTTCAAAACCAATCATGCACAACAGGATTGGAAAATGGGCTTTAGCGCTCACTGAGTATAATTTGACCTTCAAGCCTTTAAAGGCTATGAAAGGACAAGTAGTTTCAGATTTCATAGTGGATCACTCTGTGAGTGAGGACTTCGCGTTAGATTATGTTGAGATCCACCCATGGAAATTATCCTTCTATGGATCAACGCATAGAAACGGAAGTGGTGTTGGAGTCCTTATAATTTCTCCTGAGGGAATCCCAACAAAATTCAATTACAAGTTAGAAGGCCCTCCCTGTTCGAACAACAAAGCTGAGTATGAAGCCTTAATTGCTGGACTTGAAGCTTTGTTGGTATTGGGGGCAACCAGAGTCAAAATTAGTGGAGACTCAGAGCTGGTCATCAAACAGATAACCAAAGAATACAAATGTATCAAGGAAAATTTGATCATGTACTTTGTTATTGCTAATAGATTACTCAAGAAATTTGAATATGTGGATATAAAACATATTCCCAAAATTGATAATCAGGAGGCAAATGACTTGGCTCAAATAGCCTCAGGATATAAGACATCTAAAGAAAAACTCCAATACCTCATAGAAACAAGAGGCAGAATAATGGCTACCAAATTATCACCATTAGACTTGGAAAATTCGAAACTTGGTTATGCAGATCAGAAAGAATTCGAAGTATTAAATATTGATACTTTGGCAGATACAGATTGGAGAAGTCCCATAGTAAATTACCTGAAAGAACCTTCAGTAAGTACGAAGAAAAAGATCAAATATAGGGCATTGTCTTATGTCCTAATAGGGAATGAACTTTTTAAGAAAACCCCAGAAGGTATCTTACTCAAATGTTTAGGAGAAAATGAAGCATATTTAGAATTGTCCAGTGTGCACAGTGGGGCATGTGGGGCACATCAAGCAGGTCACAAAATGAAATGGTTGTTGTTTCGATATGGAATGTATTGGCCCACTATGCTCAAAGACTGCATAGAATTTGCTAAAGGATGCGAGGAATGCCAAATTCATGCAGGTATTCAACATGCTCCTGCGAGTGAGTTACATTCAATTGTTAAGCCTTGGCCTTTTAGAGGATGGGCATTAGATCTAATTGGTGAAATTCGACCAACGTCATCCAAAGGACAGAAATATATCCTTGTGGGTATAGATTATTTTACAAAATGGGTCGAAGCAATTCCTCTAGTGAATGTTGATCAAGAGGCTATTATGGAATTTGTCCAAAGGCAAATAATTTACAGGTTCAGAATACCAGAAAGTATCACAACAGATCAAGGTTCAGTTTTCACAGGGCAAAAAATGCAAGAGTTTGCAAAAGAAATGGGATTTAAGTTACTCACGTCAACCCCTTATTATGCTCAAGCTAATGGACAAGTGGAAGCAACCAATAAAGTCATAATAGGGTTGATAAAGAAACATGTAGGACGAAAGCCAAGAAATTGGCACAAAACTTTGGACCAAGCTTTGTGGGCATGTCGAACATCCCCTAAAGAAGCAACGAATACTACTCTGTTTCGACTTACGTTTGGACACGACGCAGTGCTGCCAGTCGAAATACACTTACAGTCAGTAAGAATCCAAAGACAAAATGAGATACCAGCTGATCAATATTGGGAAATGATGATGAATGAATTAGTAGACGTGGATGAAGATAGGCTACATGCTTTAGAAGTTATGAGAAGACAGAAAGATAGAGTAGCCAGAGCATACAACAAAAGAGTTAAAAGTAAGTTATTCTCAACCAATGACCTGGTATGGAAAGTTATATTGCCTATGGATAAAAAGAATAGAGTATTAGGTAAATGGTCACCCCATTGGGAAGGACCCTTTCGTGTTTTGAAAACATTTTCGAATAATGCTTATGAAATAGAAGAATTAGCAGAAGATAGAAGAATCTTGAAGGTAAATGGGAAATACTTAAAAAGGTATAAGCCATGCTTGCAAGAGGTTAGAATCACTACAGGATAATTAACAATAAAACAAATAATAAAGCCAAAATGGTATTATATAGATGCCAAAATGGTTGTGTTCAATCCTTAACAAGGAAAAGCATTAACAAAATACATTCGAAAATTAGAAAGGGGCGTTTCGTTTCAACTTAGCAAAATTGATCTTGCATAAGTTGATCTTGCATTGGGTAGAACTTCTGACGATTTCGAGCCCCTTGATTTCTTCGCTTATTCCTTCAGCCACCTCCATCTGTTGAAGACTTTGTGTGACAAGATTTTCAAGTTCTTTGTCATCAATAGATTTCAAGGCCGCCTGCTCATTTCGAGCACCCTCAATCTTCTTTTTGAGTTCTTCAATCTGGGATTCCCAAAACAAGATTGATCAAGCCAAAACATCATGTTTGTCTTTGGCCTGGATTTTAGCACGCTCCAACTTCTCTACTTCTTCAGAAAGTCTTGAAGTTTGGTCATAAGCTTTGGACAAAGCCTCTTGTTTGGTTCGGATTTTAGCCTCAGCATCATTAACCCTAATATATTCACTGCTAACCTCATTGAGCAAGATTTGCATATCATATATGGTTTCACTTACTTCAAGTGGACAGATGCTGAGATCTATCTGAGAAAGCAACTTCTTCATCGAAAAATAGGCTGCAGTATCTGCTTTTAGGATGGTAAAAATGTCAGCCTCAAGAATAGTTTTGTTGACTTGTTGAAGAAGTTGGTCGAGAGAAGTAAGAGGGGCATTATCCTTTGTTTGGCTCGAATCTTCAGATTGATTTTTGCTAGAAGAAGAATCCCGTTGAGCTAGCATTAGCTTGATATATTTCAGGGGATTACTCCGTTTTAGCTCTTCCTTCTGTTCCCCAGTCAAGATTGGAGGATCTGGGTTTTTAGTGAAAATAGTCCCAGTGGGAACGGGAACTTCCACCTCCTCTTGCACCATCTCATCTTCTTCACCATTTGCAAAGTAATGACTCACAGTATGAGTTTCGCTTTCTTCTTCAGATTGGTCAGAAAAATGCACCCTTCTGGGAGAGGAGTCGCTAGGATTATCGATGATGGGGATTTCGAGCGCTTTGTTTGGTTCGCCAGCTGCAGGGCCCTCTGTCAAAGGAGGCGAAGTTGTTTGTTAGTCTAAAGCTTCGACCATTGGAGGCGAGGTTGCTTGTTGATCCAAGGCTTCGATGGTCCCTGCAGGAGTAGCAGCAGTGGACGAACCTTTATTTAAAACAACTTCGTTGAAACCTTCTGGTTGAGGAGAGGATGCAAGTTTGGAAGCTTGGCCTTGAATGGCAGGAGGATCAGAAAGAGAAAAAGGAACGCTCTGAACAGAAACAAAGGGTTAGCATAAATAAGATTACATAGTCAATTTAAAAAAAGCATTGAGTGAGATTTACCTTTTGTTCATCAGAAGTTGCATTGCTACCAATGCATTCTGAAATTACGTTCTTCGAAGACTGAGACTTCGAAGGTCCTTTGGATTTGACCTTGGGAGCAGTCACGTTTACTTTACTTTTTGAAGGATTGGCAAGTTGAGAACCTTCGCCAGATTTGTTGATTTTATTTTTCTTTTTTCGTTTAAGAGGAGAAATGTCTTCATCTTCTTCTGATTCATTTTCAGAATGGGCACTATCGTGTTTTCGTTTCTTAGGAGACTTGGGAGGTAATCCACTCGCCTGTAGAATTGAAAAGAATAATTAGTCAATTTAAAAAGTAATTTCGACAATAAGAAAGGAGTGAACGAAGTATTACCTTTTTCTTTTTTGAGGAGTCATCTTCTTGTTCAGAAGGAGGATTTTCAGTATTAGTCATTGGCACTTTCAAAGAATAAGTTGAGCCTGCCTTGGGTACAACTTTATCCTTTCTCAAAGATTTTAGATCAACAGCTGAAAAGAGTATGAAATGGTCAAGTTTAAAACAAAGTTTAGAAAGAATAAGGGAGCTTCGAATTTCTTCAGTTCCGCACCTTCGCCATTTTGAGACGTGATAGACATGGCTGACAAGTCATAGCGAAGGTGCCCCCTGAAATTGTCTAAATCACGTTTAGCCTACGTTACCCTTTGGGCAGGTTTCTTGGCATCATTTTCATACAAATGAAAAATGTTCCCACAAACGAACCACCAGGGATACGGAGGAAAAAAGGCTAAAGCCAGCTCTGAAGTAGGTAGGTTTGGAAATTTTGGTGTTTGATGTTTAAAAGCCCACCAATACCTATCTTCAGGTTTTACATAAGGAGGAAATCGAATTTTTGAAAGTTGTTTTTCAAATTTTTCTTTCAAAGTTCTTGTTGCTTCGCAGACAGTTCGATGTATTTCCATAGGATTATAGACAATTTCGAAATATTTTTGGAAGGCTCGAATTTCCTTGACATGAGTAAATCTACCTTTTTTGACATGCTCCAGCACAAAGGAAAAAGTTGTCATCAGTTGTTGTTGAATTTTGGATGGTGCTGAACATATTCTTCGAATAATAAGCCGTCCACCAAGTATAAAAATCTTTTGTCATGTAAAAGGAAGGTGTAAAGAAGACTAATGAAAAGTCAGCAAAGCCAACATATTTCTTCTGTCGAGTTTCGATTTCCCTAAAGGAGTAAGGTACCCCTGCTAAACATATCTCCCTTTTCTTGTTGAAGAGAGGCTCAGGTAGAATCTGGCATAATCCGAATTGACGGGCCACGAAATTAGGTTGATAAGCAAGGATACACACTTGGCTCTTCACAGGCGTGATCCTAGAAATAATAAGCCTAGGGTTTAAAAAGGCACACCAAATGTCCCTGATTATCTCTTCTTCAATGGCTTGTTCAAGGGGCATGGTAAACCAAGTTGGACCACAGTTTCGATTGGAAAAAGGGGCCATTGAAGGGTCAAACCTATGTCTTTTGGAGAAAATCATTGTATAGTTAACGAAGCATGTTTTGAAGTTTTCTCTTTCATCATTTGTGGTTAGTTTTAACAACCTAGTGCCTTCAATGCTGCGATTTACAACGTCAGGATGTTCTTCATTAATGACCCCAAAGGTTGATAGAGATGGTTCGAAAGTTGCATTTAACCAAAGCTGCAATAGCCAAAAGGGACCAGCGAGAAGCAGATTAGTGCCAGCTTCGTAAGTTTTCAGTTTCGAAACTGCAGCACCTATGCTTTCATATAAGCTTGTTAGCAGTAACTCACTGATACACACCCTTCGACCATGATGAATTTGATTTGCAAGGGTGATGAACCTGCTAGCAACTTGTAGAGACTTGCTGCAGAAGACATATTTTGATAACCATAGTGCCAGAAAAGCTATGTGTTCGACATCAGAAACTTCTTCCTCAGCAGAATGATAGAAATTGATGTATTTTGAGAAGCTGGCATTCTTGACATCAAAGATAATAAGGTTATCTGCATCTTCATTTGGATTGAAAGTTTCCCCAATAGGGGAGAGTCCAGTGATAGCAGCAATATCAAAGAACGTAGGTATCAGCATTCCACAAGGGAGATGGAAAGTATTATAGGTGCTATCCCAAAAATATAAGGAGGCTAGCAAGAAGGGTTGGCTATAACTAAAACCTAATTTTGACATTCGAATCAGGTTTAGGATGCCTATGCTCTCCCATTCCTGGGATTTCTTATGTTCAACTTTCGAAAGCCAATCTTGGTATAATTGGTCTGATGAGGGACATGAACGAAGGTTTGAAATTCCCAGTAACATAGTCCATACAAAAAACGTCCCTCGTAGGTTTTGACGTTTCTGTGTCATGTGTTTTCTCTTTTAAGGTTTTGGACAGCCTAACAACCGATTCATCTTCCTTAAACTTTAAAGGGGTGGATTTATTAACAATGGGTTTTGTTTTGGAATACGCGGGAAAAAATCCCTTTGTTTTCTCTACACGATCCGTAGAGATTAGGGGACCCATAACTCCTAGGGTTTTATCAAGAACAGTGGTGGGAATGATTACCTGAGAGGCATAGATGGCCTTTTGTTCTTGAGTGAGTTTGGGGGTTGATATGAACTCCTGATTATCAAGATTGATAATCTTGCTTGCTGGTTTGAGAATGGAGGGAGAAGCTTGCTTGGACTTTCCAGATTTCTTAGATGAATAAGTTAGCACTGAAGACATTGTGAAAATCAAAGTTTTTTTCTGAAAATAAAAAAATCTGGTTGTTTGAAGGATGAGCAAATTTGGAAAAGTTGGAGTGAAGAAGATGAAGTATTTTTATAAGCCTTCCTCAACGATTTAAAGGTTGTTAACCTTTGGAAAAAGGTGGGATACGTGTAACTCCCACATTGGAAAGAGAAAAGGTGGATTTTTTTTTAACTTCCTAGGGAAGTGACGTTTTGCTGCTAATTATTAGCTATAACTGCTGTGATTGCACATTTTGGAATGATGATTGGACGTTTTGCAGAAAGTTGGACACTTACTCTGCCATCGTATGCAGTATTGTCATCATGAGTTTTTGATACTTTCGAAATAGCATGGATAAATAAAAAACAAGTATTTCTTTATATCTATCGAAATACATGTTCTTGAGGGGCAATTTATTAGCTGGCTATTTCGAATAAAGAAGAAACCACTATCAAAAGAGATATTTCGAATGAGTACCCAGGGAGGTTAATATCAAAGTTGAATATTGGTGGGAAATATGGGACCATTGTGCTAAAGGATTATTCGATTTCCAGTAATAGATGATGGATTTCGATTTGGATTTTCTAGTGTTTGAAATATAAAGAGCTCCTTTATGCAAGGGTGCTAGAATTGGAAATGGTCCAGGTAATTGGGTTATTTCGAAAACGAAGAAAATTAGTAAGATGCTTCGATTGGTACAGATTTCGAATTACAAATAGGAGCGCCATTCTTAGAAGACGCATGGAAGTCAGTAAACATAGGAAGCCTGCATGCTTCAAACGTGGCATGATTTTAGAGTAGGACCGTTAGGGTCAAGACACTATAAATAGGTGTTCTTATGTTAGATTTGGGATGTTCACTTTCATGTACTAAAAATCTCAAAACACTCAAATTACCGTGAATTAAGGGAAACGAGTCAGAAGACAAAATGTACGTATTGAACATCATGATTCTTTACAATTTCAATACAAGTCTTTTTTATATTTAGTTCACTATTACAGTATTTCTGCCCTTAAATCTTTCGATTTCCTTGCATTTCCTTGTTTTACTTGCCTTTAAACACATTTATTTATTTAGAAACTTCACTTTTACTTTACCCTTTTATTCAAACACTTCATATTTCCAGAAACTGTTATTTTCTCAGAAACTCCTTATCTTTACATTCAAGCATTAAATCCTAAGTCTAGTTCGAAGCCTTTCCCTTCTACTTTCAGTCAGTTTATTCCTATAGACAATTTTAGAGATATTTCTTAAGAATTTCACATTCGAACTTAACATACAATATAAGTTTATCAAGATAATGGGTATGAACATAGAAATGAGTTATGACACATGTGTTCTAGGATCAATCTAGTCGATCCTGCAAGTAACCAATAATAATCAATAAATTGGAAGACTAGCGGTTGTTTACTAGAAATCACTGTAAACAACTGGGGAAATCAAATCAATAATCGGCTGCTGAGAAGATAAAGAACTTCCGAATGATTATTCTCGCACATCTGATCTTCAATAGAGAAGAGGTAATATGAACTTTAATGGGGAACCGAGACTCGGAACCACCAACCTCTAAATATCGATATCACTAGGGAAGTAACTTTCGGAAGAGAAATACTGCAAAAAAAATTGTAGTTTAAAGAAAATCTTGAATTCTGGTCAAACCCTCAACTTGGGGAGCAAATTATTTATCTTCTGTTAAAAAGAGGAGGGCTTCGCTGAGGATGGAAGCTTTCTCGCGTAAAACATCTTGACAAAGATAACTTCTACCGGGGAGTATAGAAATTCTTAAATAAAAATAATTCTACTCAAACCACAATGGGGATAACACCGCCGGGGGTAAAAAGTCTTCACTTGGGGAAGAAGAAAACATCTTAGGTAAGAAAATCCACTGGGGATATCCCAACAAAATCTTCTGTCATCGGGGATGAAAGATCTATGACTGACACTCCCATGTACACCACATTGGGGAGACATGACACTTTCTCCACTAGGGAAAGAAGAATTCGCTCCACTGGGGAATGATAGACAAGTTACTCTGGTAGGTTCTCGAAATTCGACTTCGACTGGGACAAAGACTACCTCATATATTGGGGAGCCAAAAACTTTAGATGATAACATCAATAATACCTATTGCACTGGGTGTAACCATCTCTGCAAGATTCAAGCCGCAAGAAGTTCTGTACTGGGGAGCAGATATCACTTCATTGAGGATATCAAATTAGAATCTCCCTTAGGTAAACACAAATCTCTCCAAGAGACTCTGATATAGGCAAGCCACACTAGAGAGAGAGAGAGAGAGAGAGAGAGAGAGAGAGAGAGAGTGCACACCTCAATGAGTAGGAGAATGCATACTTCATGGGGAGGATAAGTGAAAACCTCACTGGGGATGCCATAGAAAGTCAACTTCAAGGGGAGTAAACCCATAATCTCTGGTTAGTGAATAAAATGACTCTTCCAAAAAAACCTGGAAAGAAACAGGCTGCAATGAGAAAGAATTGATACTCGGGAAAAAGTACGCCTTTACTGGGGAAAATACTGCAAAAATAAATTGCAGTTCAGAAAAAAATTCTACACTCTGATCAATTCCCAACTTCCATGGGGAAAAATCCAACATCTCCTTTCAGGGATAAAGAGGATCTTGTTTGGAACATGGACCTTTCGATGTAAGTCCTTAATAAAAGTGACTTCAACTGGGGAATCATAGAAATTCTTAAATAAAATAATTCTACCCAGGCCACACAGGGAATACTACCATCGAGGATAACAACCTTCGCTTGAAGAAGAGGGGGGCATCTTTGAATCATAAGCTTGAGGTTCAGAACTTCACGGAGGAAATGTTTCAGCAATACTCCATCACTGGGGGTAAAAGAATCCTAAATGGCATTCGTCTATGCACATCACTCTAGAAAAATAGGAGACTTACTCCACTGAGGCATAATAAGCATGTTGATCAAGCATCTCTTCAAGAAACCTAACTTGGGCCAAAATTCCCTGGGGAGAAAAGATATAAACTTCATGGAGACGATGGACGACAACCTCACTAGGGAGATAAATACTAACCATGGAGACGCACAATATCAACTTCAAGGGGATATAACAAAGGTATATAATCCAATGAAATGATCTTTCCCAGATTTGTCAAAGCTAAGTAGACTTCGCTGAAGAAGAAGATTATACAAGACCTGTTGGAATGCACTTCTTCAGAGATAAGCCCTCTAGAAGGGACAAACTCTTAAACAAACTCTCATCAAGAGTGATAACTTCAGTGGGGATTACGTATAGGTATACTTTCACTAGAGATAAAGAATTCGGTCTAGGCGAGAGTGCACCTTCACTGGGGATGAATAATTCGGTTTTGAGCAAAAGTGAGCATCCACTGGGGAAATTGGATCCCATTTTACAAAAATCCTCATGTTGGCCGCATACTGACCTTTCTTGATTCACTTACTGGTATGCTTCTTGTCATAAAAGACCAACATTACTCGCAAAAAGAGAAATTATAGCAATATGCCCCATGTATGGAATGGCAACCTTCACTGAAGAATGAACAATTTGAACTATCGCCCACTGGGTAAAAACTGCGATGCAAGATTACAACTTCAACATGTCAACTCCGAGGAGGAATTCCACTGAAAAGTGGACTTTGGAGAAGATGCTGAAAAAATAAATTGCAGTCCACTGAAAATAAATCATCTTGACTTTAAACAATTTCTGAAATTCCAGGGAGAATATATATTCTCCTCTTGCAGAGAAATGAGGATGGTTTGCCGGGGATTAAAGACCTCAGAAGAGAAACCCCTTAGCAAACAGGCCTTTGTCAAGTAGCAACGAATATTTTATTGGGGGAAGAGCCCTTTTAGGAAACAACATTTCCATCATGAACTTCGTATGGGTAAAAACCTCACATGCTCTTTGCGTTGTTGCTCATATCCTACTGAGGATAACGATCTAACTTCAATTGGAGATAATAACCTCGAATTTTGATGGAGGAACACCAATAAATGGACTTAAGTCTCTGATGAGTCGAGGATAGCAATCCTGACTTCTCAACATGCTTTTCAAATTCACAAGTCATTTAGCCTGCGTATAGACTTGATCTGATCAACCCTTGAAGAGAAGAAAATGCCCCTGCATAATTTCTTGCCCCGGTCTGTAAGGCTTTTGAAGAAAATTACCTCGAGATAACTTTTGTAGATCTGTACCATCAAGATAAACAACCCAGTGTTATGAACTTCAGAATACTGACCTTGACTGACCAAAGTTGGAAGCAATTTCAACCATACTTGAGTGAATGCCCCTGCATTTGTAGATTCTGAAAAGATTCTCCTCTAATCAACAAATTCTCAGAGAGTTTTGTCAAATCTCGACATAATTGCCCCAGTTTGGCTGTACTTTTGAGGGATCAAATCTCGACTTGAATGCCCCAGATTGGCTGAACACTTACTTAACAGAGTATTCAACATGCTTGCCCCTGCTCAATAGAGTCTCTATAAATATTTTCTTTATCTTATACTCACGAAGAGATGAGAAACTTAAGGATTTCTGAAGACAACACAACCTTGGGGTGGTTGGCTTACGTCCTGAAAGTAGGTTAGTACACAACTGTACTTCTCAACTTGAACTGCTTCATTCTCGAGCAAATACTTGAAGCAATACGTCCCTCAGGACCAACTGACAGTAATGCACCGCTAATTGACAGAGACTCCTGGCAATCAAACTTTTGCAATCTGCTTCAGATCATTTCTCAAACTAGTATTCTTTTACTCAACAATCAATAGAAGGTCTGCCCCAGATTAAGAGCATTCTCATAAATGATTTACCTTTCAACACATCCTAAAGCAATTTGTCCATTGGGATAATCAAACTTTCATATGATGCTCATTATGCAAACTTACTTGATGTTTAAGCACCTATTGATATGCAAAGAATGCTTATTCTAAGAATGATAATTATAATGCAAAGCTCATGTTTGCCTTGAAGTTTAAAAACTTTTATTGAAAAGATATTGAAACATCAAAATCTTTGTATAAAAGATAGTAAAAGGATGGAGTGATACCAACTCAAAAAATTAGCAAACCTCCTAGGAGTTAGGTTACCGTACTCTCGTTACAGTATTGCTTCCAAATTAACCCTTTCTTCAGTTAGGACTTTTCAGGGTTGTAACATGGCCTGGTTCACTGTTTTAGAAAAAAGGATTTAAGGCTCAAAATTATTTGGTGCCCACCCCCTTCATAATGTTCTCCAGTACTAAATTAATTTAACTTGACACGAACATTCATCTCTCAAGAGGAGTTTTGGATGGTTGAGGAGTCAAATGAGGTTTTTTGGACATAGAAACCACTCACCTCTTTCATTCCTTTGTATTTCTGGTCACACGACTTTGTTCGTTGCGGAGGATTTTTATTTAGTAATCCCTTTTTTCACTTTTCGTGCTTTTCGCTTTCCCTAAATTTTTCCTGGACAAATTCCTTTTGAATTTGACTCTGAAGTCCAGCAGGATGCCCTAACTTTTGCCTAAGCGACTTGTTTTTTTTCTTTCAAATTTCGACTTAGCGGGGCTTTTTATCTCTTTCTTTCAATTTTTTTTGAACAAGTCATGTGACTTCGAATCATTCTTTGACTTGCTGAAAAAGGTGTAACTGCCTTGCTGTTTGGTTGACGAGGAATAATCGTTGTGGTATCGTCGTCTTTTGACCTCCTGACGTGAGAGAGATATCCATTGGGATATCGTCAATTCATGCACGCTGCTGATAAATGAGGATTAACCATTGCAGTTTTGACTTTCCTCAGCCTCTTGATGGATAACCATTATTGTATCCTTAGATGCGCACTCCTGATGAGTTCTAAACGTTAGATTAGATTAACTAAAATCTACCCTGCCCCGGGTTAAATGTGAGAGTTTTTCTGAACAGAAAAGAAACTTCTACTTCAAGGCTCAAAATGGGTTAACTAGGATCTATCTCCCTTATATCTCTGGTGTTTGGGAATTTGAAACAAGGCCTGTACATCGTCAGCAGGATTTTTTATCCAAAAGCACACTGTTGTACCCCAAAATTTGCCCTCTCATTTCATCAACATTTCTCATCACAAAACTCTTGGAACTCAAGATCAAGCTAGGGTTTGCTCTGCTCAAGACACCTCCTTGCACTATTGACCTAAATTAGGGTTTGAGTTTGCACATGGATGTTTTGACCCACAATGCCCAAAGTGACTTTCACACTTCATGTTGGACTCATAAGTTTGCCCCTACCAAGTTTCAAGCCTTGAATCAGATTTTTGCCCAGTCAATTGGACAGTTGACCTAGAAATCAGCTGTATTGAGGAAAAAGTCAATTGTGGCCAATTGACAGTCAAGCCTCATATATTTTGACCCACATCAACATTATGAACTCATGTGAACCATTTGATCAAGTTTGGATCACAATTCCACAAGAAATTTGATCAGATCACCAAAAGGGCAAAATGGTCATTTCTAGGGTTTTGACTGCACAAAGGCAATTTTTGACTGTTTGACCTAACCAATGGCAAATCAAGCTCAACCATGGACACAAGGACTCAATGACATTGTCTTGACCCATTCAACAATTTCAAAAGATCTCAAATGCATAGGATTGACAGATGAATTTTTCAGTCAACTGATCAAAATCTGACTGTACACTGAAAAGTCAAACTTTGACTATTTAGTCAAAATCAAGTGCCAAGATTCATTTTCCATCAAGATGTGTAAAATTATGAAACTTATTCATCAAGAAACCCAAAATTACAAATTAGGGTTTGAAATTGAAAAATTTCATAACTTAGAAATTTTCTAAGTTATGAAATTTTCTTAATTTTTCCTAACTTTGTCCCATATTTTCACCAAGATGAAAATGGATTCAAAGAAAACTTACAACATGAAAGTTGTAGTCTATCACAAATTCTACAACTTTTATTCACAAAGTTTTCTCAAAAAAGGCTTGTATCTCAAGTTATGATTTTTGGAACAAGGGTACCTAAAACTTTTAACTTAGAGAAATTTTGCCCTAGTTTAGGCAGGATTTTGACCCATCTTCTTGGCCATTTTTCACATGGTTCCACTTGGAGTTTCAAGTTTCATTTAAAATATGGATTATAGTACATGTTGCAAGCTTTCCAAATTATCCAAGAACTCCTCAAACACCTTTGTGGTTAGGGAGAATCGAATGCTTGAAGTTGGCAAAAACTCACTTTGTAACCATGGCCAATACATGTTCATACCAAGTTGCAAATCTGACCAAACTAGCTTAGTACATAATTACAGGTCTCTAAACCAATTTACACTCAAAAATTGAATGCAAATACATTGGACATTGGCATTTTTCTGATCAAGAGAGTATTGTACAATGAACATTTCCATTTTGAGCATAAAGGTCATACTTCCATTTTCATAAAGGGAACTTTATGTCAAATTGCATTTTCTTGAGCCTTGGACTTTTTTCCTTGCAGCAAAAAAGTTCCCTAATCTCAGGCATAGTACACCAACTTGAGCATGCTTGTAACTAGCCTGTACATGCCATAGCTTGGTCACTTCACATCTTTGCTTTCAAAACAAGTCAAATGACCAAAAGCTCATGAATTACATATCTGATATATTAAACTCAAGCAAAGTTTTCAAACAAGTTTTGCATACCCTTGTAAGCCAGAAGCACGAGCTTTTCACCCCTAAAGCACCCTTATACTAAAAAACCACATTTTCTTGCAAAACAGGGCCAGTTCTGCATATCACAAGCCACAATCAAATCCCCTCGTGCGTTTTGTCCCAAATCACTTCAAACACATTCTAAACAATACACCTAAGTTGTCCAGACCATTCACAAGCTACTGTAACTCCATTAACACACATCACCATTTTTGTTTGGAAGCTTTGCAGGTTGAGTTCTGTAGCACGATTCAGGCCACTTCAAAACAAACTAAGCATTGGGAAAGGTTCAGGGGACATCAAGCAAGCTCAAAAGAACCTTAAGCCCCATTGAAAGTTGCTGCATTGTCCAGCTCGAACTCAACTGAAACAGGTATTTCATGAACTTCTATCTCTCTATTTAGGAATATTTAGACTTAGGTTTGTGAATGAAAGATGTTGTATTCATTGCCCAGAAACCATACATGTGCTTAGTTTTCATTTATATTAATCGTGCTAGGAGGATTTCATCTATGAACTTTCTGAAAAAACTAGGTTAGAAATTAGGGCCAGAGAAATTCTCTCTGGTCTTTGAGAGTTAGATTTAATGTTTTATATGGTTGAAATCGTTGTTTGATGCTCTACAAGTTTCATGTTTTGATTTTTGTCAAAAAGTGTTGAAACAAGAGATACAAGTTTGAACTGGCCATACGCGCGTTTCTGTTGGACAGAGGAAGAAGATGAAGTAGCTGGGCTGGGCCTGGCTATTTCCTACTTTTGACACCCCCATTTTCAATTTCACACCCCCTGGCCCATTTCTTTGTATATTTATTATTTTTGCATTTTTATTTCATTTCTGACTTTATTATTTTATTTCCAAACATAAAAAATGCCTAAAAAATATTTTCATAAATTTTTACATTTTATTTGATATTTATTTTAATTATTTCCAACATTAAAATGTTTAAATACTTTATATTATTTTGTTAAAACTTAAAAATAATGTAAAAAATACTTTTATTTTCATTTATTATTTTTATTCACACTTAATATATTTAATATATATATTTTTTAGACACTTAATATATTTATATGTATATGTAGTTAATATATATATTTTTTACACACTTAATATATATATATATATATATATATATATATATATATATATATATATATATATATATATATATATATATATATATATATATATATATATATATATATATATATATATATATATATATATATATATATATATATATATATATATAGGCAGTTCTCTATGAACTGGATGTTGAATTCTAAAAAAGATGAGAGGAAGGCGCTTCTTAGATTAGGTGTCTCGTGGCAGGGGCTGTGCACAATCAAAGAGGGGCGGCTACTTTCCTGCTTGCTGACTTCACTATGACCTTCCCCACCAAATCTTCCTCCACTCCATATAGGCGGGGGGTATAGGAGAAGCCCCATAACTACGCTTGAAGCTTCATTCAGATCGATTCCAGTCGCCGCTACGCCACATCAATCCGTTATGGCTCGACCCTCTTCCTTAGCAGCTACGGATTCTCCGGGCAGCCATATTAGGAATTACATCAGTACATTAGTTAGACGAGCAGGAGCGTATGTACCTTTTATTAAAAGTATAGAATAAAAAACACAAAAATAATACATTTTTATTTTTTTTTTACTAAAAAAATACCTTTTTTCAATATAGTTTTATTTTTGTACATATTGATACATTTTGTATATAAATATTAAATAATACCATTTCTTTAAGGAATTAGGGTTTACCCTAAAAAAAATTAAAATTAACTTTTTATTTATTTCTTTATATTTCTTTCCATTGAAAATACTTTACATACCTAAAAAATCTTTTTTGCATAATACTTTTTATTTAATATTTATTTATTGTATTTATTTAAATATTGTACATTTAAGTATTATGCCTTGCAAATTCAATTTGGTTGTAATAATTTAGGATTTAATTTCTTGAAAAATAATCCCCTATTCAAATTTGTACCCCCCTCTCTATATCATGTTGTAATAGTTTAGAATTTAAATTCTCGCACCTTTAAGCTTTTAATTATGCCATGATTAGAGAATTAGGGTTTGTATGCAAAATCAAAACCAACAAATAGTTTGACCTAATCAAAGACAAAAATGCATGAAAAACAAACACAATGCACACTTACACCCCTAGGGTTACAATCCACTTGTTGCCTTCAAAAATGGGCCATGGTATGCATGTTGAGTACTTTGGTAAAACAAAAAACAAAACAAAAGATCATAGTCCCTCGATGACGCTATCTGAGTTGCCTAAATAAAAATGATCAAGTCCCTCAAGGAAAATTGCCAAAAATACTTGACACCATTGCTATCATGGTCTATACGATGACCCGCGCCTGTCCCGTTTAACATCCTAACACAAGGTTATTCACCAAATACAATGGTGAAGCAACACTGTTAAAAGGGTTAAAAAACATAAGAAAGATCTTTGAGTAAAATAGGGTAGATAGCTCTTAGTTACTTGATCAAAAGCTTGCAAAACATCCTTGCTATTTTCAAAACACACTTCACCACACAATTTCAAAATCCTACTTTCAAACATTGGAAACTCTTCAAAAGACAAAAAAACACCTTTGTATACATTCAAACAAGAATCATTTCAAACAATGGTCATTTCAATGATGGCCTCCTTTCAAAACATCTTTCAAAACCACACACAAAGCACCATTTCAAATAATTGAAGAGCACCATTTCAAACAATTGAAATGCAAAGCAAGTGATCTAAACAAGTAACTAAGAGCCCATGGATAACCATGGATAGAAAGGGTGATAATACCTTCCCTTTCTATAATCTACTCCCCGAACCCGAGAAAACATCTCAAAGGTCTTTCCTGTGCTTTTTGACCTTTCCTTTGGATAAAATAAAAAGTCAGCGGCGACTCTTGCTAAACCGAAACATTTGCGAACACAAACGCAAAACCTCAAGTCAGTTCTCCCACCGTATCACACACACCGTTTGAAATTTTTGGCATATTACTCATCATCCTCCCGCCAAAGGTATTTTGCTTTAATTTAATAAGAGTTAAGTATCAAAAAGCAAAGAAAAACATTAATGAGTGAATACGAATGGATTAATTCAAGACAAACATATTCAATGCATTATGATTAATATTCGGGAATAACCAAATTTTGTATACAAGAAAGTACTGAACCAAAACAAAAAAGATTACAAATGAGAATTGCAAATGAAACTAGAAATCTCCATGTTGAGGAGAATAGTCTCCGTATGGACTTGTTGCTTCAGACGATGATCTGGCGGTCTTGATATGTACTGAGTCAACAGAGACTTCAAATTTAATTGGCTGGCCAGAAATTGACAGTGTTTGCATCAAGCAGGTCTTACACATTTTCTTTGAAAGCCATGCAGTCTTCAATGGAATAGCCTAGTGCCCTATCATGGTAATCACATTGCACATTAGAATTGAAATCCATAGGATAAGGAGGAATGGCAGGCTTCAGTGGCTTGGGTTCCACCAAAGAAAGCTTCAGCAACTGAGAGAATAATTGGCCATAAGTCATGGGAACAATGTCGAACACCCTCTTAGGCTTCCTATCCATTTGCTTACCTTGTTGCATACATCTCTGTTGATAGGTTTGCTGCTGAGGAGCATACCGAACTGGATGGACATGAGGAACATTCTGATTTTGGTTAACCAACTGGTTTCCACAACTTGTAAACGGCTACTAGTGAGAACTTTCTGGGAGTATAGGTTGTGGATGATGTGATTTAGGTCGTGAGATTGAACTTTGAAGAGGAGAAGGCATAGCCCAAATCTCTGTAGCGGTTGGCATATGATTGATTTCCACGCTCAGACCTTCGGGAGTGAAGAGAATTATCCATGCATCAAGCAAATCTTGGACTTGGTGCTTAAAAGCTATGCAACTTTCAGTATCATGACCAGGTGCCCCAGAATGAAATTCACACCTAGCGTTGTCGTCAAAGTCATGAGGGAGCTTTTCGTACGTAGTGAAGATTCAGACTTTAATCAAATGAAGTTCTAGCAGGCGAGGAAGCAATTGTGCATACAACATTGGAATAGGATGAAATTATCGTTTAGGCTGCTTTGGCCTCTGCTGACGGACTTTACCCTTTGGGTCCTCTTGGGAAATGACAACTGGTTGCGAATGGGAAGATCCTGGAATTCAAGGTTGTGGATGAGATACTCCTTGAGTTGAAAGGGTCTCCAGATTATGGGGAGGAATGGTAACTCCTATCGCAGGCATAGAAACATCTTCTTTCTTCAACACTGTCCCCAAAATTTCCATAACCCAACTCAATTGAGCCTTCAACTGAGTGTTCTCCTCTCTCAGGAGTTCTTACCCACAGACCAAATCCTACATCTCTAACATAAAAAATCCTATATGTTCTTTCATCTCGTCCAATCACCCACGAAGTTGTTCCATATCTTGAATCTAATCAGAGTGGCGAGAAGTCAAGATTGGCATTTCTGAAAAGAAAATACCGTGTCTGAATAAGGATTCCCCATTCTGAGTACCTTCTGAGTACCTGCTATGGATGCATGAGGTGAGTGAGCGGATGTAATTCCCTGTTCAAAAATCTTTTTTATGCATACAATCTTTCACTTTTTTTTTGTAAAATAAACATACTATGATGTAAGGTGCAATAACATAGGTTCAAAAGTTCAGCATAACAACTGTACAATCCTCTGGGTACTGCTGTATAAATCTTCTGAATAATCCTAATATCACAGGATTAAAGGTTCGACACCAATTTCAGAACAAAAAAGAACCAAGTACCATGAATAATCGTTGTATAATCTCTGGCCAAGTTGAATATATCAGGATCAAAGGTCTGTAACATAACCAAAGAACCATAGTGTGATACAGTGGGAGAACTGACTTGAGGTTTTGCGTTTGTGTTCGCAAATGTTTCGGTTTAGCAAGAGTCGCCACCGACTTTTTATTTTATCCTAAGGAAAGGTCAAAAAGCACAGGAAAGACCTTTGAGATGTTTTCTTGGGTTTGGGGAGTAGATTATGAAAAGGGAAGGTGCAAGCACCCTTTTCATCCATGGTTATCCATGGGCTCTTAGTTACTTGTTTAGATCACTTGCTTTGCTTTTCAATTGTTTGAAATGGTGCTCTTCAATTGTTTGAAATGGTGCTTTGTGTGTGGTTTTGAAAAGAGGCCATTGTTGTGGCAACCTTTGTAATGATTCTTGTTTGAATGTATACAAAGGTGTATTTTGTCTTTTGAAAAGATTTTAATGTTTGAAAGTTTGTTTTGGGAAATGTTTTGAAATTGTGTCATGAAGTGTGTTTGAAAATAGCAAGGATGTTTTTGCAAGCTTTTGATCAAGTAACTAAGAGTTATCTACCCTATTTTACTCAAAGATATTTCTTATGTTTTTAACCCTTTTAACAGTGTTGTTTCACCATTGCATTTGGTAAACAACCTTGTGTTAGGATGTTAAACGGGACAGGCGCGGGTCATCGTATAGACCATGATAGCAATTATGTTAAGTATCTTTGGCAATTTTCTTGAGGGACTTGATCATTTTTGTTTAGGCAACCAAGATAGCATCATCGAGGGACTATGATCTTTTGTTTTGTTTTTGTTTTGCCAAAGTACCCAACATGAATACCATGGCCCATTTTTGAAGGCAACAAGTGGATTGTAACCCTAGGGGTGCAAGTGTGCATTGTGTTTGATTTTCATGCATTTTTGTCTTTGATTAGGTCAAACTATTTGTTGATTTGATTTTGCATACAAACCCTAATTCTATAATCATGGCATAATTGAAAGCGTAAAAGTGCGAGAATTTAAATTCTAAGCTATTACAACATGATTATGGGGATGGGGGTACAATTTTTGAATAAGGGGGTATTTGACAAGAAATATAAACCCTAGTTACTATTACATCCAAATTGAATTTACAATGCAACAATATTTAAATGTACAATATTTAAATAAACAAAATAAATAAATGTTGAATAAAATGTATTATGCAAAAAGAAGTTTTTACTTGCTTATGTATGTAAAATATTTTCAATGTGAAAAAAGTATAAAGAAATAAAAATAGAAAAAGATTAATTTTATTGTTTAAGGGATGAAACCCTAATTTCTTTAAGAAAGTGAATATTATACAGTATTTATATACAAAAAATATATTAATATGTACAAAAATGAAATATACTTAAAAAAGGTATTTTTTAGTATAAATAATAATAAAAATAAAAATGTGATATCTTTGTATTTTTATTCTAAGTATTTAATAAAATAAAAGTATATATATATATATATATATATATATATATATATATATATATATATATATATATATATATATATATATATATATATATATATATATATATATATATATATATATATATATATATATATATATATTAAATATATTAAGTATGTATAAAATAAAATAAAATATTTACAAAAATAAATTATATTTTATAATAATATTTTCAGTATGAATGAAATAAGAAATAAAAGTAAAAGTATCATTTACATTATTTTTAAATTTAAACAAATAATATAAAAGTATTAGAAATGTTTTAATGTTAGAAAAAAATAGAATAAAATGCCAAATAAATGTAAAAAAATGTGAAAATATTTTTAAGCATTTTTTATTTTTGGAAATAAATAATCAAAACCAGAAATTAAAATAAAAATGCAAAAACATAAAAATATAAGAAATTGGGCCAGGGGGTGTGAAACTGAAAAAAGGAGGTGTTAGAAGCAATCAGACCAGGCCCATCCCAAGTCTTCATCTTCTTCCTCCAGACTTGTCAAACGCGCCCCGCCTGGTTCAAACTGGAACATCCTGGAAACGTGATCTTTTGCCAAAACACACAACATCAAACTTGTAGAGAATTTAAATACGAATCTAACCATATAAAGCATTAATCCTAACTCTCAAAGACCAGAGAGAATTTCTATGGCCCTAAAATCTGACCTAACTTTTTCAGTATGTTTATGGATGAAATTCTCCTAGCAGACTTAATATAAATGAAAACTGAGCATATGTACCGCTTCATGGCATTGAATACTATATTTTTCATTCACAAACCTAAGGCTAAATGTTCCTAAATAGAGATATAGAAAGTGATGAAAAACCTGTTTCAGTTGGATTTGAGTAGGACAATGCAGAGCTTCTCAACAAGTTTTGAGGTGTCTAGTAGCTTGCCTGAACTTCACTTGATCTTTTCCAATAGCTAGCTTGCCTTGAATGTCCCTGAATCAGCTCCTAGAATTCAACCTGCATAAGCTTGAAACGAAAATGGTGAACACTGTAAATGGAGTTACAGTTGGAAATGGAGGTTTGGGACAGCTTGAGTGAGTTGAATGGAATGTGTTTGAAGCAAAAAGGGGCAAAATGCACGAGCAAAATGAGCTGGAGCACTCAAGTTGCAGCACCTGCCCTGTTTTGCCAAAGAAGAGTGATTTCTGGCTATGGGAGGTTAAGAGACTCTAGCACTCGTGTTTCTTGCTCAAAGGGTTGTGTGAAATATGTTTGTAATGTTTGTTTAAGCTAACAATGGTTGGTTCTCAAGTTGGGAGGATTTTGCAAGTTTTCTTCTTTGTGAAGCAAGAATGTGTAACTTGTGAATACATGCATGTACAAGCCCTATGACATGCTACATATAATCCTCTTGATACTTGAAATTTGTGGATTTTATTTGGCTTCTGAGATCTTGGCCCTATGCTTCAAAGATCATGTTTTGACATAAAGCATACCTTTTCCAAAATAGAAATGTACCTTTTTCTAATTAAGGATTAGTTTTGTTTAGAGGCCTGCAAACAAGTACAAAGCATGCTGGTTTGAAAATGCAACTTGTATGAACATGAATTGGCCATGGATACAAAGTGAGTTTTTGCCAACTTCAAGCATTCGATTCTCCCTAAACACAAATATGTTTGAGGAGTTCTTAGACAATTTGGAAAGCTTGCAACATTCTATATAATCCATCTTTGAAATGAAACTTGAGACTCCAAGTGGAACTATGTGAAAAATGGCCAAGAAGATGGGTCAAAATCCTGCCTAAACTAGGGCAAAATTTCTCTAAGTTAAAAGTTTTAGGGACCCTTGTTCCAAAATTCATAATTTGAGATCCAAGCTTCTTTTGAGAAAACTTTGTGAATAAAAGTTTTAGACTTTGTGGAGAACTACAACTTTCATGTTTTAAGTTTTGTTTGAATCCATTTGCATCTTGGTGAAAATGTGGGACACAGTTAGGAAAAATTAAGAAAATTTCATAACTTCGAAAAATTCTAAGTTATGAAAATTTTCAATTTCAAACCCTAATTTGCAATATTGGGTTTCTTGATAAACAAGTTTCATAATTTGTCACATCTTGATGAAAAATGACCCTTGGCACTTGATTTTGACCAAAAAGTCAAAGTTTGACTTTTCAGTGTACAGTCAAATTTTGATCAGTTGACTGAAAAATTCATCTGTCAATCCCATGCATTTGAGATCTTTTGAACTTGTTGAATAAGTCAAGATGATTTCATTGAGTCCTTGAGTCCATAGTTGAGCGTAATTTGCCATTGGCTAGGTCAAACAGTCAAAAATTGCATTTGTACAGTCAAAACCCTAAAAATGACCATTTTGCCCTTTTGGTGATCTGATCAAATTTCTTGTGGAATTATGGTCCAAACTTGATAAAATGGTTCATATGAGTTCATAATGTTGATGTGGATCAAAATTCATGAGGTTTGACTGTAAATTGGCCACAGTTGACTTTTTCCCAATATAGCTGATTTCTAGGTCAACTGTCCAATTGACGGTGCAAAAATTTGATTCAAGGCTTGAAACTTGGTATGGGAAAACTTATGAGTCCAACATGAAGTACGAAAGTCAATTTGAGCATTGTAGGTCAAAATATCCCTGTGCAAACTCAAACCCTAATTTAGGTCAACAGTGCAAGGAGGTGTTTTGAGCAGAGCAAACCCTGGCCTGATCTTGAGTTCCAAGAGCCTTGTGATGAGAAATGTTGATAAAATGAGAGGGAAAATTTTTGGGTACAACAGTTTCCCCTGTTCAATCTTCTTGAACCTGAAGATTTAGATTGAAAAGTTTGCCTTTCGTGACTCGAAGGTAAAAGAGGATTGGACACTAAAGTGCCCGTAAATTTGCACTCGTCAAAATGTAACGGATGGAATGGGCTTAAAGATACCATTTGGAGGTGGTAGAATCTTGCTGGAGATGGGCTTAAAGATGCCATCCAAGATTGTTGGTTGGAAATTAGTAGAATGAACGTCAAAATGGTATCCGTATTTGGAACGTATCTGAGTTGTATCTGGAGACTGGGTTTGTATGAGCAAGGGAAAGGCGTCCGTGTCTAGAGCGTATCCGAGCTGTAACTGTATTTGATTCTTGAATGAATATTAGAATGACTGCCGTGTCTGGAGTGTATCTGTATTCTGAATGGGTAACAGAGAAACATCTGTATATGAAGCATCTATGGGTTGGGGATAAATTCCGAATGAGTGACAGAATGGCAACCGTGTCTGGAGCGTATCTGGACTGTATCTGAAATTGAGATATGTACGAGTAGCAGAATGACTTTCGTGTCTGGAGTGTATCCGTACTGTAACTGGGATCTAGATAAGTGGCAAAATGACTTTCGTGTCTGGAGTGTATCTGAACTTGAAGTTGATAGTTGAATCTGAATGAGAGATAGAATGGCTTTCGTGTCTGGAGCGTATCTAGTCTGTATCGGATTGCTGAAGTCTGAGTAAGTAGTAGAATGACCGTCGTGTATGGGGTGTATCCATATTGTATCTGAAATCTCTGACTAGTTGTTGAACAATAGCTTTTTAATCTTATCCTGAAAAGGTTAAAATGTTAGCTAAAACATGAAGTTATGTTGCATGATATGTATGATGCAATGAAATATATTCTATCAATGTTTATGATATATGAATGTAATGGATGTGTATGTAAGCTGAGTAGATGTCTTGCTGAGGAAAATAAATCCTTGATAACTGGAGATAAAGAAATCTTTGAATGCTGCCGGAGAAAGTAAATTCCTGACCGATGCTGGGGATTCAAAAATCTTTGATTGTTGAAGATGAGAAATCCTTGCTGACTGCTTGAGGATTAAAGATCTTTGATTGTTGAGAATGAGAAATCCTGGGACCAGTGCTAGGGATTGAAAATCCTTGGTGACTTGTGGGGATTTAACAAGAGCTTTGACAACTTCTGCGGGGAATTAAAACCTGGGAGGATTCAAATGGAGAAACAGGAACTAGAATCTTCGTTCTGTCGGGAAATAACTATGCGGGGAGAGTGTTTACTCTGCTTGGGAAATCAGGAGCTTGGGTTGTATGCCAATCTACTGGGGATTCCTAGTTGGGGATAAGGCAAAGAGTTAACTGTTATCTGGTTGATTCTCAGACTTTTAAGATAAACTGCTGTGGAATTTGGGGAAAACTGAATGGTTTCCGCTGGGGATTGGTAGTTAGAAATTTGACTCCGTTGGGGAAGAAGGTCTAGAGTATTCTAGCTCCGTCGGGGATATGTATTTCAGGGTTTTCGGGCTCCACTGGGGATTGGGAGTTTGGAGACTTAACTCTGATGGGAATTTTAAAACTTAACTCCGTTGAGGAATAAAGTTTAGAATACAATGGCTCCGCTGGGGATCTTGAAATTTAACTCTGCTGGGGATATATACTCCGAGGTTTTAGCTTTGTTGAGGATCTGAATGACATACTGTAGGGGATTTCTTCTGGAATAGCCTAAAGACGTCTTCCTACCCTTTCAACCCACCAGTAATTATCGTTTCTCATTTCGTTTTATTTGTAAGCAATGATTATATTCAAATGCATATGCCTATTTAACAAACCATTGGACGTTTTCAAATAAAACATAGGTGTAAAAAGAAAAGAAAGGCAAGCAAATTTCTGCACTTTGAAGTATTTTTGTATTAACTTTTGTAAGTATCTTTGTACAAAGGAAACAGACATCCTAGTAAGAGAATGTTGTCGTAAAATTGAGAAAAATTTTAAACAAAAGAAAGATGGCTATGTGTAACAATTCCATGGGGTTCCCATTCTGCTATAGCCTTCACAACTCTGAGTGTCTTTTCCATTCGTTGCTTCGTCTGTGGATGATTGGATTGATCAGAAGCTTGGAGTTTGTTCGTGAAGAGATTGTCCTTAAAGTGATCCGACGAAACATATTCATACACTTTAATTCCCTAAATTTTGCCTGGACCACCCTTTCGGGTTTTCAGTCCACTGGGAAACCCCTTTTTGCCCAAGTCGCCCTTTCGGGTTTTCAACTTGCCGGGTGTTGTACCCCAAAATTTGCCCTCTCAATTCTCAAGGCTTTTCTCATAAAGATTCTCAGGATTTTAGCTTGCACAAGTGCATTGGGATTTTCCAGTACCAAAATTAAAAGGAAACTGTCAAAAAGGTAGAAAACAGATAAAAATATCATTTTGACAAATTTGGAGGAAAGCAAGTCTCCTTCGATTCTACATCCTTCGATTGACTCTTGGCCTCCTTCAATTTCTCAAAGTGGTTGCTAGCGTGCCTCTTTTGCCTGGGCATGTGACTTCTTGTTGCAGGTTTCGTTTGTCTCTTTTGCTGCCTGCATGCTTGCAATCGAAGGCCATGACCTACTGGTCACATGTACCCCCTGCAAGGCAAGTCTTCGTTTGGGCACTCACCTTCTGTGTGCCTGGATGAAAACTTCAGTTGAGCAAGAGCCTCCTTCGAATGCAACTTGGATTACATCCTTCGTTTTTAGCAAAAGCCTCTTTCGAATGCAACTTGGATATGTCCTTCATGTTGAACTCTAAGCCTCCTTCGAATGCAACTTTAGGTACATCGTTCGTTTTGAGCAGGAGCCTCCTTCGAATGCAACTTGGGAATACCCTTCGACTCAGAAGCCAGGAACCTCCCTCACGCTAAAAGTTAATGACTCCCTTTATGTTTGTTTCGATCCACATGCTTCGATTGGGCAACATTGCTTCCTTCGAACACGGACTTTCGATTGGGAAATATGTTTGCTTCGACCCAGGCTTCGATTGGGCAATATGCTTCCTTAGAGCATGAGCTTTCGATTGGGCAATATGCTTCCTTCGAGAATGAGCTTTCGATTGGGCAATAGCTTCCTTCGAGTTAGCTTGTTTCGACCGCAAGCTTCGACTGAAGCAAAGGCTTCCTTCAAACAGGTGTGCTTCGATCTCACTCTTGCATTTGACTGAAGACCAAATCTCGTTTGCCAGGCTATGTTGCGTCCAAATCTTTACATAGTCAGAAGCTTGTACAAAGGTTTTAAACTTTGTCTTTTAGATACTACTATTCTGGGTTAAAGGCTACATACTCTTTCTTTTCATAGAGAATACTTTTATCATAAAAGCAGCTTTCAAACTGAATTTGGTCTGAGCACAAGCAATGTCAGAAGCATAAGTCACATCTTCTGCACCCCAACTGCCAAGAGGCCCCCCACATGTACTTTCACGTTACCTATTATTTTATTATTTTGCAAGGCTGGATGTTGAAAACATGTCCATTCTTTTTCTCTATAAATAGAGGAATTTATGCAAAGCTAAGGGAGGATCTTTGGACCAGAGGAACGAATCCCCCAAATTTTCTCAAATACAAAAAAACTCTCAAGTTCATCAACACTTGAGAAATCAAAACCCAGAATCCCAAACACTTACTTCCTTCGATTCTGAAGAACAGATACTCTTCAGTATCCTTCGAATCCAGTTTGGAAAGAAACATAAGACTTGTTTCTTTCCTTCCTTCGAATCCAGCATTCCAAGCGCAACTGTTGGCCCCCTCTTTCAAATCCAGAACCCTGGGCCTCCACTCAAGGTCCCACACCCATTCAAAGCCTCCATCAAGGTAAGTCACTCTTACCCTTGAACTTTTCGTTTCATGGCATAATAATTTTCCCTTTCGTTTGAAACATGTACATACCATTGTTCCTTCCGTTTCCACCCTTTTAACATATTTTTCAGAGCTACCCCTTTCATTTTTGCTTTCTGTTTACCTGAACTTTCTTTAACTGTTAAACTGTTTACCAAACAAATACTAGCATGGCCTCAGGCTATGTTTCCATTTAATGCTTTAAATGAAAGAAACAGGAAACAGGAAAACGAAGCTTCTGGCTTCTATCTTCTTTCTCCAGGTCAAACGAAAGAGACAACCAGGAGGAAAACCATGTTGACTTCTAGGCCCAAATGAAAAGCATGCCTTCACTGATTCCAGGCTCAATCGAAAGGCATTCCCTCACTGCTTTCGACCTCCAGTCGAAGAAGACAACAAGGCATAACCAGAAGGCTTCGCCATACACTAACTTCCAAGCCAGTCGAAGGGCAGAACCTCACTGGTGCTGGCCCCAATCGAAGGAGGCCAACAGAATGCAAGTCGAAGGGTGCTGCTTCCTGGGTCGAAATACCCTCATTTTTCTTGCTTTTATTTTATTTTTACCTTTACATTTCTATGCACTTCAATATGGTTGTAATAGTGTAGGATTTATTTTTTGCACTTTTTGTTACTTTTGTACAAATGCTAGTAACTAGGTGTGTATGGCAAGATAAAACCAACAAGTAGACAACCTAAAAATCAAAGACAAATGCATGCAATAAAACACACTTTGCACACATGCACCCTTAGGGTAATCTCACTTGTTGCATCGGAAAATAGTCATGTCCCTCGAGCATGGGCGTTTTAGCAAAGACCCTTGATAAGAGATCGTAGTCCCTCGATGACCCTCGATGTTGCCTTCGGTAAACGATCTAGTCCCTAAAACGACATTGCTAAAACGTCCCATATGTTGCCTTCTATGACTATACAAATGTCCCATGCCCGTCCCGTTCAACATCCTAACGCAAGGTTGTTCATCAAACACAATGGTGAAACAACACTGTTAAAAGGGTTAAAAAACATAAGAAAAATCTTTGAGTAAAATAGGGTAGACAACTCTTAGTTACTTGATCAAAAATCTTGCAAAACATCCTAGCCATTTTTCAAACACACTTCACAAACACAATTTCAAAACAAATTCTCAAAAAACATTGAAACATCTTTTCAAAAAGACAAACACCTTTGTAAAATATTCAAACAAGAATTGTTACAAAGGTTGCCTAGACAAGGCATCTTTTTCAAAACCACACACACAAAGCACCATTTCAAGCAATTGAAAAGCAAAGGCAAGTGATCTAAAACAAGTAACTAAGAGCCCATGGATAACCATGGATGAAAAGGGTGCTAGCACCTTCCCTTTTCATAATCTACCCCCCGAATCTGTGAAAACATCTCAAAGGTCGTTCCTGTGCTTTTTGACCTTTCCTTAGGATAAAATAAAAAGTCGGTGGCGACTCTTGCTAAACTGCAACATTTGCGAACACAAACGCAAAACCTCAAGTCAGTTCTCTCACCGTATCACAGAACTGGAGACTCTGTTGGGGATTATTTCTAAAAGTGGGGTTACCTTAGGGTTTTAGATCACCTTTAAATGCTTACTTTGATTGCTTTGATTGCTTTACTTTTTGGGTTCCTTGCTTGGGTTTATTTTAAATCCTACACCCAGATTTGGGGGCACCGTTTTAGGTAAATAACAATAAACTGTGAGGGAACTGTGCTGGGTATACCGACATGGTTGAAACAGTAGCTATGTTAGTGTGACATATTTGTGGGTACCGGTAGCCCTTGAGTAGTCAAGGAGAATACGGGGCCGCTGAGTGATGTCATGAAGCACTAACGAACTCTTAAAACCTTACTTGACCATCTTGGCCTTTTTTAGGGGTAGTGAGATGACCGACTTTGGTGCAGTCCGAAGTTGGTAGATACTCGATACTACACTCATTGAGGATTGTTTTCTTGGAATATTTTGGTCGCCAGTTAAGTGGCTAAACCAAAACAATGAACACAGAAAATAATCCAGTGATATTGAGCTCCTTAGAACCCGGTTTCTATTTTAGGACAGGTTGAGCCAACTAACTTCAAGAGGGTACTTACCTACAAACCCCATGCAAGCCTAAACCTAAGGAATTGTTTGCTTTGTGTGAATATGACTACCTGTATATACACTTGCTTATTTCTGCATACATGTACATAACATCATAACATCATACCATATCATTTACAATAACCATTTCAAGGATCTCGAGGGTCTTTTGATGCAGGGTCACGTTGAACCAGACGTCTACCAAAGAGCAAGAGGGTTCCCCTCTAAACAAACACTGTCAAAGATCAAGTGCAACAACTTGAATCGGGGGCTATGACCCACTTGACATGGTGAGCTTGATTCTCGTGGAAAGACATCCACCGATACAAAGTTCTCCAATCAAAGTTGTTGATCGAAGTTCAACTTCTAACATTTTCTTGTGTTTACCCCGCGAGGTCCTTGAAAACATGCATCCACATATCATGCATCATATCATGACAGGTTTCTCCCTTACAGGTCTCCTTATCTTCCTACTGTTTATTTCAGTAGAGATGGCTCTAGAGCAGACTATCAAGGACATCCAGGCTCAAAATGCTCAACTTCAAGAGATGTTCTTGAACCTATCCAAGGGGCAGGAAGAAGTGAAAGCTCTCCTCACAAGGGGCATGATCCTAGGGAATTCAAGCAGTATCAGGAATGATCAGTTGGAGGAACTACAGATTGAGCTGGCAACAATGAAGATCCAGATGATGGGACAACTGGTGGGCCAGATGGCTCTCATCCAAGACTTAGCTCAAAGACAAGAGGAGCTCAGGGTTCTCGTCAACAAACAGCTTCGAGACAACCAAGTGGGGAAAACATCTAGGGTTTAAGATCAAGTCATCACTCGACCTCCTTTGAGAAAAGACAAGGGAAAGGTTCCCCAACTTGCTTCAGGGTTACGAGCCCAACAACAACCTCGCCCACAACAACAGGGTAATCAGCATAGGCGGAATACATCTGATAGACGCTTCACCGAAATTGACATGTCATTATCTCAAGCACTGCAACACCTGTTGGAAGCCAAGCTGGTTGTATTAAGGGACCCCCTCAGAATCCCAACACAGCCTCTCCTAGGTACAATCCAAATGCAAGATGTGCGTACCACTCCAACAGTCCTGGACACGACACCGATAGCTGTTGGACATTGAGAAATAAAATTCAAGATCTAATTGAAGAAGGATCGCTGGAGTTCACACAAGATGGCCAGACTGAATTCTTCTGTCGTCCCTCAAAGGCTCACCACCTAAAGTGACAAGTTCAGACAAATAGGCTTCTGTTCATTTTGAATTTTCAATTGTAATTTCTTTTGTTAGTAAAACAATTATCCATTAATGTCAAACTTTGTTTCATTAATGCATTGCATATGTTTGTCTTGAATTCATCCTTTCATTTTCACTATAATTATGCTCTCTTTATGACTTTCAACTCTTGCTAAAAGTTACAAGCCTTTAGAGGGAGGATGACGAAACAATACCATAATCTCATAAAGTATGCTTTTGAACAAGACCTTGCTGACGATGTACAGGCGTTTCTTTCAAATCCTAAACACTGGAGTTATAAGGAAGATAATCCCTAGTCAACCCCTTCGAGCCAAAGAAGTAGGAGTTTTCTGTTTTTAAACAAATTGAAACCTTTGATTTAAACCTGGGGCAGGGTAGTCTCTCAGTTAATTCTAAAAAAAAAGGATGGCATTAAAGTCGCAAACTCTCAGTTCGTAATACAACGAATAACATCAAAAACATTCATCTGGAATCAAAAGACAGTGATGGTTCCTTATCTCATAGGCAGTCATTACCTCTCAAAATAAAAAAAAAAGCCCACTAAGCCAAAACCTACAAAGGAGGCTTAAGAAAGCTGGGGCATCCCGTTGACTGTAATCTCGAAAACAGGAACAGTCAGGAAAAAGTTAGGGATAACAAATCAAAATAACGAGGTCGTTACAAATCCTCAACAACATAAAAAATGTTGCAAAAATGACTGCCTTCCGTCAAACTTAACTTGTCTGAACCATCACCAAAACGTCATTCCATACTCAATTGGAGTTCAAGCGCACAATTAATTGAGCTTAGGATTGAAGAACATCACGAAGAACGGGTGGGTTCAAATACACTTTGAGCCTTTATCCTTTGTTTCTTAAACCGTGAACCAAGCCACGTTACAACCCTTCAAAAGTCCTAATTGAAGCATGGGTTAGTTCGAAAGCATACTGTTACAAAAGGTATCCTGACTCCTGTAAGGCTCTGCTCTAAATCCTGAGTTTGAATTTTCTTAGCAAAATTTTTTTACTCGCTAAAACGCATTTTCAAAAAACTTCAAGACAAGCATAAACTTTGCATTACTTGAATATCACTATTTGCATTTGGCTATTTGTTTGACAGCGGAGAAATTCACACAATGAATATCCGATGAACGAAAGCTCTCCCAGTGAACAAAATTACTTCAAGTGGGATGAAACTTCCATTGACAAATCTCCTATCAACAAGGGGGCATGACATGTCACTATCCAGAACACCTGGGGAAGTCCAGTCAAGATTCCAGGAAATCTCTCAAAGAAGTGCAGAGTAACCAGGGGCAGGTCTCCATCTCCGTCACTTGGGACATTGAGCGTCAATCCCAACAAAGGGTTGCATACAATCAAACTTTTTGGCAATACGAAAAACATTCGCTACCAGGGGCAATGACAAGTCTCCCAAAGTCCTTCTCATAGGATGATTCCCCAGCAAGAGTATAATCTCTGACCCCTTTTCCCCAGCTGAATCAACCTCAAGAATCCTCGAGGACTTCCCCCAACGAAGATGTCACCTCTCTAGCGGACTGACGACAGGGTTTATTTCCCCAACAACACCAGGATTCCCCAGCTTGAGTTTTCCTCTCCGACTACTACAAATCAAAGGACTACAACTCCTCTTCCCCAATAGACTACTCTACAATCCCCAGTAAGTTACTGCGAAACCTGGACCCGACCAGATATCAGTTCAACTTCGACTCCCCAGTAGAGCAATGGACGACTAAGACTCATAAACTCTTTTCCCGAGCAGAAATAAACATACTTCCCACAGAGTTTTCAACTTCCCCTAGCGGAGTTCTCCTCAAACAACAAAACACGAATCCATTAGAAGTATTCTAAGCAAAGTTTGGAGACACACCAACTTCTCAACAACAGTCCAGGGTTTAACGACTCCCCAGCATTTGTCAAGGATTTATTTTCCCAGACAAAAGTACATTCATTAACATTTCGCATTTCATACATCCTATTTACATACATGATAAGTGCATACAACACAATCTCATTTACTTTTGAAAACATCATGACATTATGCATTTGATACATCATGACATTGCATACAGCTAACGTTTTACCTTTTCAGGAAAAAGGTCAATCAACAGATGGCTACCATCAACATTTTCAAAGTTCCAGATTAATACCTGTAACAAACAAGGAAAACTATCTGCGGACGACTGATTGTAGATTAACACCTGAAACCAGACATGACAACTATCTACTTGATCATCATGAAGCGACCCTACACCGGTTCCTTCTCAAATTCAGATGCAGTTTTACACGGACTCATCATCAGGCAACCCTACACCGGTTCCTTCTCAAATCCAGATGCAGTTTTACACGAACTCATCATGAAGCAACCCTACACCGGTTCCTTCTCTTTCCAAGATGCAGTTTTACACGGACTCATCATCAGGCAACCCTACACCGGTTCCTTCTCAATTCCAGATGCAGTTTTACACGGACTCATCATGAAGCAACCCTACACCGGTTTCTTCTTCATTTCAGATGTAGTTTTACACAGACTCATCATCAGGCAACCCTACACCGGTTCCTTCTCAATTTCAGATGACGTTTTACATGGACTCATCATCAGGCAACCCTACACCGGTTCCTTCTCTTTCCAAGATGAAGTTTTACACGGACTCATCATCAGGCAATCCTACACAGGTTCCTTCCTTCCAAGATGCAGTTTCACACGGACTCATCATCAGGCAACCCTACACAGGTTCCTTCCTTCCAAGATGCAGTTTCACACGGACTCATCATCAGGCAATCCTACACAGGTTCCTCCTTTCTAGATGAAGTTTTACACGGACTCATCATCAGGAAACCCTACACCGGTTCCTTCTCTTTCCAAGATGCAGTTTTACACAGACTCATCATGAAGCAGCCCTACACCGGTTCCTTCTCAAATTCAGATGTAGTTTTACATGGACTCATCATGAAGCAACCCTACACCGGTTCCTTCTCAAATTCAGATGTAGTTATACACGGACTCATCATGAAGCAACCCAACACCGGTTCCTTCTCAATTTCAGATGCAGTTTTACACGAGCTCATTATGAAGCAACCCTACACAGGTTCCTTCCTTCCAAGATGAAGTTTTACACGGACTCATCATCAGGAAACCCTACACTGGTTCCTTCTCTTTCCAAGATGCAGTTTTACACTGACTCATCATCAGGCAACCCTACACAGGTTCCTTCCTTCCAAGATGCAGTTTCACACGGACTCATCATCAGGCAATCCTACACAGGTTCCTCCTTTCTAGATGAAGTTTTACACGGACTCATCATCAGGCAACCCTACACTGGTTCCTTCTCATTTCCAAGATGAAGTTTTACACGGACTCATCATCAGGAAACCCTACACAGGTTCCTTCTCTTTCCAAGATGAAGTTTTACACGGACTCATCATCAGGCAACCCTACACCGGTTCCTTCTCTTTCCAAGATGCAGTTTTACACAGACTCATCATTAGGCAATCCTACACAGGTTCCTTCCTTCCAAGATGCAGTTTCACACTGACTCATCATCAGGCAATCCTACACAGGTTCCTTCCTTCCAAGATGCAGTTTCACACGGACTCATCATCAGGCAACCCTACACAGGTTCCTTCCTTCCAAGATACAGTTTCACACGGATTCATCATCAGGCAATCCTACACAGGTTCCTTCCTTCCAAGATGCAGTTTCACATGGACTCATCATCAGGCAACCCTATACAGGTTCCTTCCTTCTAAGATGCAGTTTCACACGGACTCATCATCAGTCAACCCTACACAGGTTCCTTCCTTCCAAGATGCAGTTTCACACGGACTAATCATCAGTCAACCCTACACAGGTTCCTTCCTTCCAAGATGCAGTTTTACACTTACTCATCATCAGGCAACCCTACACAGGTTCCTTCTTTCAACTTACAAAATTACAATTCAACAAGAATTCTTGGATGGCATCTACAAGCCCATCTCCAACAGGATTCTATCACCTCTCCAAATGGCATCTTTAAGCCCATTCCCTCTACCATTACATCACCGAGTGCAAATTTCTGGGCACTCTAGTATTCAATCATCTTCCACCTTCAAGTCACAAATGGTAGATTCGCCAATCTAACTCTTCAGGTGTAAGAAGATTGAACAGGGACAGTTGTTGTACCCCAAAATTTACCCTCTCAATTCTCAAGGCTTTTCTCATAAAGATTCTCAGGATTTTAGCTTGCACAAGTGCATTGGGATTTTCCAGTACCAAAATTAAAAGGAAACTGTCAAAAAGGGAGAAAACAGATAAAAATAAAATTTTGACAAATTTGGAGGAAAGCAGGTCTCCTTCGATTCTACATCCTTCGATTGACTCTTAGCCTCCTTCGATTTCTCAAAGTGGCTGCTAGCGTGCCTCTTTTGCCTGGGCATGTGACTTCTTGTTGCAGGTTTCGTTTATGTCTTTTGCTGCCTGCATGCTTGCAATCGAAGGCCATGACCTACTGGTCACATGTACCCCCTGCAAGGCAAGTCTTCGTTTGGGCACTCACCTTCTATGTGCTTGGATGAAAACTTCAGTTGAGCAAGAGCCTCCTTCGAATGGAACTTGGATTACATCCTTCATTTTTAGCAAAAGCCTCTTTCGAATGCAACTTGGATATGTCCTTCATGTTGAACTCTAAGCCTCCTTCGAATGCAAGTTTAGGTACATCCTTCGTTTTGAGCAGGAGCCTCCTTCGAATGCAACTTGGGAATACCCTTTGACTCAGAATCCAGGAACCTCCCTCACGCTAAAAGGAAATGACTCCCTTTATGTTTGTTTCGATCCACATGATTCGATTGGGCAACATTGCTTCCTTCGAACACGGACTTTCGATTGGGAAATATGTTTGCTTCGACCCAGGCTTCGATTGGGCAATATGCTTCCTTCGAGCATGAGCTTTAGATTGGGAAATATTCTTCCTTCGAGCATGAGCTTTCGATTGGGCAATATCTTCCTTCGAGTTAGCTTGTTTCGACCACAAGCTTTGACTGAGGCAAAGGCTTCCTTCAAACAGGTGTGCTTCGATCTCACTCTTGCATTTGACTGAAGACCAAATCTCGTTTGCCAGGCTATGTTGCGTCCAAATCTTTACATAGTCAGAAGCTTGTACAAAGGTTTTAAACTTTGTCTTTTAGATACTACTATTCTGGGTTAAAGGCTACATACTCTTTCTTTTCATAGAGAGTACTTTTATCATAAAAGCAGCTTTCAAACTGAATTTGGTCTGAGCACAAGCAATGTTAGAAGCATAAGTCACATCTTCTGCACCCCAACTGCCAAGAGCCCCCCCACATGTACTTTCACGTTACCTATTATTTTATTATTTTGCAAGGCTCGCTGTTGAAAACATGTCGATTCTTTTTCTCTATAAATAGAGGAATTTATGCAAAGCTAAAGGAGGATCTTTGGACCAGAGGAACGAATCCCCCAAATTTTCTCAAACACAACAAAACTCTCAAGTTCATCAACACTTGAGAAATCAAAACCCAGAATCCCAAACACTTACTTCCTTTGATTCTGAAGAACAAATACTCTTCAGTATCCTTCGAATCCAGTTTGGAAAGAAACATAAGACTTGTTTCTTTCCTTCCTTCGAATCCAGCATTCCAAGCGCAACTGTTGGCCCCCTCTTTCAAATCCAGAACCCTGGGCCTCCACTCAAGGTCCCACACCCATTCAAAGCCTCCATCAAGGTAAGTCACTCTTACCCTTGAACTTTTCGTTTCATGGCATAATAATTTTCCCTTTCGTTTAAAACATGCACATACCATTGTTCCTTTCGTTTCCACCCTTTTAACATATTTTTCAGAGCTACCCCTTTCATTTTTGCTTTCTGTTTACCTGAACTTGCTTTAACTGTTAAACTGTTTACCAAACAAATACTAGCATGGCCTCAGGCCATGTTGCCATTTAATGCTTTAAATGAAAGAAATGGGAAACAGGAAATAGGAAAACGAAGCTTCTGGCTTCTATCTTCTTTCTCCAGGTCAAACGAAAGAGACAACCAGGAGGAAAACCATGTTAACTTCTAGTCCCAAACGAAAAGCATGCCTTCACTGATTCCAGGCTCAGTCGAAAGGCATTCCCTCCCTGCTTTCGACCTCCAGTCGAAGAAGACAACAAGGCAGAACCAGAAGGCTTCGCCATACACTGACTTCCAAGCCAGTCGAAAGACAGAACCTCACTGGTGCTGGCCCCAATCGAAGGAGGCCAACAGAATGCAAGTCGAAGGGTGCTGCTTCCTGGGTCGAAAGACCCTCATTTTTCTTGCTTTTATTTTATTTTTACCATTACATTTCTATGCACTTCAATATGGTTGTAATAGTGTAGGATTTATTTTTTGCACTTTTTGTTACTTTTGTACAAATGCTAGTAACTAGGTGTGTATGGCAAGATAAAACCAACAAGTAGACAACCTAAAAATCAAAGACAAATGCCTGCAATAAAACACACTTTGCACACATGCACCCTTAGGGTAATCTCACTTGTTGCCTCGGAAAATAGTCATGTCCCTCGAGCATGGGCGTTTTAGCAAAGACCCTCGATAAGAGATCGTAGTCCCTCGATGACCCTCGATGTTGCCTTCGGTAAACGATCTAGTCCCTATAACGACATTGCTAAAACGTCCCATATGTTGCCTTCTATGATTATACAAACGTCCCATGCCCGTTCCGTTCAACATCCTAACGCAAGGTTGTTCATCAAACACAATGGTGAAACAACACTATTAAAAGGGTTAAAAAACATAAGAAAAATCTTTGAGTAAAATAGGGTAGACAACTCTTAGTTACTTGATCAAAAATCTTGCAAAACATCCTTGCCATTTTTCAAACACACTTCACAAACACAATTTCAAAACAAATTCCCAAAAAACATTGAAACATCTTTTCAAAAAGACAAACACCTTTGTAAAACATTCAAACAAGAATTGTTACAAAGGTTGCCTAGACAAGGCATCTTTTTCAAAACATTTTCAAAACCACACACACAAAGCACCATTTCAAGCAATTGAAAAGCAAAGGCAAGTGATCTAAAACAAGTAAATAAGAGCCCATGGATAACCATGGATGAAAAGGGTGCTAGCACCTTCCCTTTTCATAATCTACCCCCCGAACCCACGAAAACATCTCAAAGGTCTTTCCTGTGCTTTTTGACCTTTCCTTAGGATAAAATAAAAAGTCGGTGGCGACTCTTGCTAAACAGCAACATTTGCAAACACAAACGCAAAACCTCAAGTCAGTTCTCCCACCGTATCACAGAACTGGCGACTCTGTTGGGGATTATTTCTAAAAGTGGGGTTACCTTAGGGTTTTAGATCACCTTTACATGCTTACTTTGATTGCTTTGATTGCTTTACTTTTTGGGTTCCTTGCTTGGGTTTGTTTTAAATCCTACACCCGGATTTGGGGGCACCTTTTTAGGTAAATAGCAATAAACTGTGAGGGAACTGTGCGGGGTATACCGACATGGTTGAAACAGTAGCTATGTTAGTGTGACATATTTGTGGGTACTGGTAGCCCTTGAGTAGTCAAGGAGAATACGGGGCCGCTAAGTGATGTCATGAAGCACTAACAAACTCTTAGAACCTTACTTGACCATCTTGGCCTTTTTTAGAGGTAGTGAGATGACCGACTTTGGTGCAGTCCGAAGTTGGTAGATACTCGATACTACACTCATTGAGGATTGTTTTCTTGGAATATTTTGGTCGCCAGTTAAGTGGCTAAACCAAAACAATGAACATAGAAAATAATCCAGTGATATTGAGCTCCTTAGAACCCGATTTCTATTTTAGGACAGGTTGAGCCAACTAACTTCAAGAGGGTACTTACCTACAAACCCCATGCAAGCCTAAACCTAAGGACTTGTTTGCTTTGTGTGAATATGACTACCTGTATATACACTTGCTTATTTCTGCATACATGTACATAACATCATAACATCATACCATATCATTTGCAATAAACATTTCAAGGATCTCGAGGGTCTTTTGATGCAGGGTCACGTTGAACCAGACGTCTACCAAAGAGCAAGAGGGTTCCCCTCTAAACAAACGCCGTCAAAGATCAAGTGCAACAACTTGAATCGGGGGCTATGACCCACTTGACATGGTGAGCTTGATTCTCGTGGAAAGACATCCACCGATAGAAAGTTCTCCAATCAAAGTTGTTGATCGAAGTTCAACTTCTAACATTTTCTTGTGTTTACCCCGCAAGGTCCTTGAAAACATGCATCCATATATCATGCATCATATCATGACAGGTTTCTCCCTTACAGGTCTCCTCATCTTCCTACTGTTTATTTCAGTAGAGATGGCTCTAGAGCAGACTATCAAGGACATCCAGGCTCAAAACGCTCAACTTCAAGAGATGTTCTTGAACATATCCAAGGGGCAGGAAGAAGTGAAAGCTCTCCTCACAAGGGGCATGATCCTAGGGAATTCAAGCAGTATCAGGAATGATCAGTTGGAGGAACTACAGATTGAGCTGGCAACAATGAAGATCCAGATGATGGGACAACTGGTGGGCCAGATGGCTCTCATCCAAGACTTAGCTCAAAGACAAGAGGAGCTCAGGGTTCTCGTCAACAAACAGCTTCGAGAAAACCAAGTGGGGCAAACATCTAGGGTTGAAGATCAAGTCATCAGTCAACCTCCTTTGAGACAAGACAAGGGAAAGGCTACCCAACTTGCTTCAGGGTCACGATCCCAACAACAACCTCGCCCACAACAACAGGGTAATCGGCGTAGGTGGAATACATCTGATAGACGCTTCACCGAAATTGACATGTCATTATCTCAAGCACTGCAACACCTGTTGGAAGCCAAGCTGGTTGTATTAAGGGACCCCCTCAGAATCCCAACACAGCCTCTCCTAGGTACAATCCAAATGCAAGATGTGCGTACCACTCCAACAGTCCTGGACACGACACCGATAGCTGTTGGACATTGAGAAATAAAACTCAAGATCTAATTGAAGAAGGAACGCTGGAGTTCACACAAGATGGCCAGACTGAATTCTTCTGTCGTCCCTTAAAGGCTCACCACCTAAAGTGACAAGTTCAGACAAAGAGGCTTCTGTTCATTTTGAATTTTCAATTGTAATTTCTTTTGTTATTAAAACAATTATTCATTAATGTCAAACTTTGTTTCATTAATGCATTGCATATGTTTGTCTTGAATTCATCCTTTCATTTTCACTATAATTATGCTCTCTTTAAAACTTTCAACTCTTGCTAAAAGTTACAAGCCTTTAGAGGGAGGATGACGAAACAATACCATAATCTCATACAGTATGCTTTTAAACAAGACCTTGCTGACGATGTACAAGCGTTTCTTTCAAATCCTAAACACTGGAGTTATAAGGAAGATAATCCCTAGTCAACCCCTTCGAGCCAAAGAAGTAGGAGTTTTCTATTTTTAAATAAATTGAAACCTTTGATTTAAATCTGGGGCAGGGTAGTTAATTCAAAAAAAAGAAGGATGCGCATTAAAGTCGCAAACTCTAGGTTCGTAATACAACGAATAACATCAAAAACATTCATCTGGAATCAAAAGACAGTGATGGTTCCTTATCTCATAGGCAGTCATTACCTCTCAAAATTAAAAAAAAACCACAATAATCCAAAACCTACAAAGGAGGCTTAAGAAAGCTGGGGCATCCCGCTGACTGTAATCTCGAAAACAGGAATAGTCAAGCAAAAGTTAGGGATAACAAATCAAAAGAACGAGGTCGCTATAAATCCTCAACAACATGAAAAATGTTGCAAAAATGACTGCCTTCCGACAAACTTAACTTGTCTGAACCATCACCAAAATGTCATTCCAGACTCAATTGGAGTTCAAGCGCATAATTAACTGAGCTTAGGATTGAAGAACATCACGAAGAACGGGTGGGTACAAATACACTTGGAGCCTTTATCCTTTGTTTCTTAAACCGTGAACCAAGCCACGTTACAACCCTTCAAAAGTCCTAATTGAAGCATGGGTTAGTTCGAAAGCATACTGTTACAAAAGGTATCCTGACTCCTGTAAGGCTCTGCTCTAAATCCTGAGTTTGAATTTTCTTAGCAAAATTTCTTTACTCGCTAAAACGCATTTTCAAAAAACTTCAAGACAAGCATAAACTTTGCATTACTTGAATATCACTGTTTGCATTTGGCTATTTGTTTGACAGCGGAGAAATTCACACAATGAATATCCGATGAACGAAAGCTCTCCCAGTGAACAAAATCACTTCAAGTGGGATGAAACTTCCATTGTCAAATCTCCTATCAACAAGGGGGAATGACATGTCACTATCCAGCACACCTGGGGCAGTCCAGTCAAGATTCCAGGAAATATCTCAAAGAAGTGCAGAGTAACCAGGGGCAAGTCTCCATCTTCGTCACTTGGGATATTGAGCGTCAATCCCAACAAAGGGTTGCATACAATCAAACTTTTTGGAAATACCACAAACATTCGCTACTAGGGGCAATGACAAGTCTCCCCAAAGTCCTTCTCATAGGATGATTCCCCAGCAAGAATATAATCTCTGACCCCTTTTCCCCAGCTGAATCAACCTCAAGAATCCTCGAGGACTTCCCCCAACGAAGATGTCACCTCTCTAGCGGACTGACGATAGGGTTATTTCCCCAACAACACCAGGATTCCCCAGCTTGAGTTTGCCTCTCCGACTACTACAAATCAAAGGACCACAACTCCTCTTCCCTAGTAGACTACTCTACAATCCCCAGTAAGTTACTGTGAAACCTGGAACCGACCAAATATCAGTTCAACTTCGACTCCCCAGTAGAGCAACGAACGACTAAGACTCCTAAACTCTTTTCCCAAGCAGAAATAAACATACTTCCCACAGAGTTTTCAACTTCCCCTAGCGGAGTTCTCCTCAAACAACAAAACAGGAATCCATTAGAAGTATTCTAAGCAAAGTTTGGAGACACACAAACTTCTCAACAACAGTCCAGGGTTTAACGACTCCCCAGCATTTGTCAAGGATTTATTTTCCCAGACAAAAGTACATTCATTAACATTTCGCATTTCATACATCCTATTTACATACATGATAAGTGCATACAACACAATCTCATTTACTTTTGAGAACATCATGACATTATGCATTTGATCATCATGACATTGCATACAACTAACGTTTTACCTTTTCAGGAAAAGGTCAATCAACAGATGGCTACCATCAACCTTTTCAAAGTTCCAGATTAATACCTGTAACAAACAAGGAAAACTATTTGCGGACGACTGATTGTAGATTAACACCTGAAACCAGACATGACAACTATCTAATTGATCATCATGAAGCGACCCTACACCGGTTCCTTCTCAAATTCAGATGCAGTTTTACACTGACTCATCATCAGGCAACCCTACACCGGTTCCTTCTTAAATCCAGATGCAGTTTTACACGGACTCATCATGAAGCTACCCGACACCGGTTTCTTCTCTTTCCAAGATGCAGTTTTACACGGACTCATCATCAGGCAACCCTACATCGGTTCCTTCTCAATTCCAGATGCAGTTTTACACAAACTCATCATGAAGCAACCCTACACCGGTTCCTTCTCCATTTCAGATGTAGTTTTACACTGACTCATTATCAGGCAACCCTACACCGGTTCCTTCTCAATTTCAGATGAAGTTTTACATGGACTCATCATCAGGCAACCCTACACCGGTTCCTTCTCTTTCCAAGATGAAGTTTTACACGGACTCCTCATCAGGCAATCCTACACAGGTTCCTTCCTTCCAAGATGCAGTTTCTCACGGACTCATCATCAGGCAACCCTACACAGGTTCCTTCCTTCCAAGATGCAGTTTCACACGGACTCATCATCAGGCAATCCTACACCGGTTCCTCCTTTCTAGATGAAGATTTACACGGACTCATCATCAGGCAACCCTACACCGGTTCCTTCTCTTTCCAAGATGCAGTTTTACACGGACTCATCATGAAGAAACCCTACACCGGTTCCTTCTCAAATTCAGATGTAGTTTTACACGGAATCATCATGAAGCAACCCTACACCGGTTCCTTCTCAAATTCAGATGTAGTTTTACACTGACTCATCATAAAGCAACCCTACTTTCTTGATATTTTTGTTCGCGGTTTCAACAGCACCGTTCATCTTTGGCCGATAGGGAGATGAATTATGATGATAAATCTTGAACTGCTCGCACAGAGTGGTGATCATAGTGTTGTTCAAATTTGTACCGTTATCTGTGATGATCCTGTCAGGGAGACCATACCGGCATATGAGGTTCTACTTGATGAAGCGGGCAACCACATTCTTTGTAACAGAGGTGTAAGAAGCTGCTTCGACCCACTTAGTCAAGTAATCAATAGCAACCAGGATGAAGCGATGTCCATTGGATGTCGTAGGCTTGATCTCTCCAATCATGTTAATTCCCCACATCGCGAATGGCCAAGGAGCTGTTAGAACGTTGAGAGGAACATGAGGAATATGTACCTTGTCAGCATAGACTTGCCATTTGTGACAAGTATGGGAATGTTGATGATAATCAGCTTCCATGGTAGACCAGTAGTAGCCTGCCCTTAGAATCTTCTTAGCCATCGTATGTCCGCTTAAGTGGGTGCTAAAGGTGCCACTATGTATTTCGGTCATGATCAACTCTGCTTCAACCTTGTCCACACAACGAAGTAGAACATAATCATGGTTGTGCTTATACAAGATATCATTGCTCAGGAAGAACTTGGCAGCAAATCTCCTTAAGAACTTTTTGTCATTGACTGAAGCTCCTTCAAGGTATTCTCAAGTCTGGAGATACCTTTTGATTTCATGAAACCAGGGTTGTTCCACTACTTCTTTGGTATTAATTTCATGACAGTGCGCAGGTTCGTCCATTTGCTCGATGGTGATTTGGGGAGCCTCATTATCCCATTTGATTTTAAACATGGAAGACATTGTAGCCAGAGCATCTGCTAGCTGATTTTCTTCTCGCGGGAAGTGCTCAAAGGTAATCTGCTCGAAATGAGGCAACAATGTCAGGACATGTTCTTTGTAAGGGATAAGATTAGGATGTCTAGTGTCCCATTCTCCTTTGATTTGATTGATAACCAAAGTTGAGTCCCCAAATACGACCAAAGATTTGATTCCCAAGTCAATAGTAGCCTTGATACCAAAGATACAAGCTTCATATTCAGCCATGTTGTTGGTACAGCTGAAGCAAAGTCGGGCAGTGAAGGGTGTATGGCAACCTTCCGGAGAAATAAGTATCGCACCGATACCATTGCCAAGTGCATTTGAAGCACCATCAAAGTACAGGGTCCATCGGGATCCTTGTTCAGGTTCGTCATACGGTCTGTTACCTTTAATGTTGTCCAATGTCATGATGTCCTCGTCAGGGAAGTCGAATCTCATAGATTGGTAATCTTCGATGGCTTGATGAGCTAGATGGTCAGCTAGTACACTCCCCTTTATAGATTTTGGGGTAGTATACTGGATATCATACTCAGTCAGGATCATTTTCCATCTAGAGATTCTTCCAGATAAAGCAGGCTTCTCGAAGATATACTTAATCGGATCCATTTTGGAAATCAACAAAGTGGTATGAGTCAACATATACTGCCTTAGCCGGCGAGCAGCCCATACCAAAGCGCAGCAAGTTTTCTCGAGCAGTGATTAACGAGTCTCACAGTCGGTAAACTTTTTGCTAAGGTAATAAATGGCATGCTATTTTCGGCCAGACTCGTCATGTTGGCCTAGTACGCACCCCATTGAATTATCCAAAACAGTCAGATACATGATTAACAACCTTCCTTCGACGGGTGGCATCAAGATAGGAGGTTCCAGCAAATACTCCTTGATCTTATCAAAAGCAACTTGACAATCATTGTTCCATTCAACTACCTGATCTTTCTTCAATAGTTTGAAGATTGGCTCACAGGTGGATGTTAGGTGAGAGATGAACCTCGCAATATAATTTAGGCGTCCCAGGAAACCTCTAACCTCCTTTTCAGTGCGGGGGGGAGGCATTTCTTGTATAGCTTTGACTTTAGTAGGATCAACCTCAATGCCTTTGTTGCTGACGATAAATCCCAAAAGTTTACCAGACCTGACTCCAAAAGTGCACTTGCTTGGGTTCAATCTGAGCTTATACTCCTTCAATCTGACAAACAGCTTTTGCAGATGATCAAGGTGTTATTCTTCTGTCTGTGAACGGGCCATCATGTCGTCTATGTAGACTTCAATCTCATGATGTATCATGTCATGAAATAAAGCTACCATGGCGCGTTGATAGGTTGCCCCGGCATTCTTCAGTCCGAATGGCATCACTTTGTAGCAGAAGGTACCCCATTGCGTAACAAAAGTAGTCTTCTCCATGTCTTCGGGGGCCATTTTGATCTGGTTGTATTCCGAGAATCCATCCATGAAGGAAAATACCTTGTGTTGAGTTGTGTTGTCAACCAAGATGTCGATGTGTGGCAGTGGAAAATCATCTTTAGGGCTAGCCTGGTTTAGGTCCCTATAGTCCACACACATTCTGACTTTGTCGTTCTTCTTAGGCACAGGCACAATGTTAGCAACCCATTGTGGATAGGAAGTAACAGCCAGAAAGCCAGCGTTGAATTGCTTCATTACCTCAGCTTTGATCTTCTCAGACATGTCGGGCCTCATTCGGCGGACTTTTTGTTTGATCAGTGGACAGTCTTCTCTTGTAGGGAGACGGTGAACCACAATATCTGTATCTAATCCCGGCATGTCTTCATAGGACCAGGAAAAGATCTCAACATATTCGTTCAACAACTGCACTAAGCGCTCTTTGAAACTTGGTTCCAAGTTGGCACCCACTTTTACCTCTTTCTTGTCTTCCTCTGTTCCCAAGTTGATGGTTTCTAGCAACTCTTCATAGGCATAATATCCCTTTCCTCTTGTTGTAGAAGTCTGGCTAGCTCTCCAGGCACTTCACAGTCTTCATCACCTTCGTACTCGGCATGATTGACCAAATCTTCAGAGTTACCAAAGGCTAAATCAGAATAGTCACCCATGGAATCCGGAGTGGATGTGTACCTGCATTTTGTGAGTGTGGGTGTGTGTAAGGGATAGCCATCCTTAAACAAAACAAAATGTAAAAGGAAAGAAAATGAACACAACAGTTTATAGATGAAAACGTCCAATGATTCATTAAACATGGCATATGATAATGAAGAAATCAATCCCTTACAAATGGACCTATATGCCCCGGGTAAGGCATAAGGTGAAAATAGTGTACGAATTGTTTAGTTATTACAGACCAAAATAGGAAATTGTTCAAAGATAAATTACTGGTTGATGAAAGTGATGGGAATAAAGTCTTTCGCTTCCCAGTTGCTTAATCCCCCTTCAACGGTTGGAAAGATCCAATCTTAAAAGTTGTCTTCTTCATCATCATCTTCTAAGGCATTAATTCCATGGTGAGTGATTTTTACGGGTGGTCCTTCAGCCCGGGAGAGACGCACAACTTTCTAGCCAGCAACAGTAAAACCTAGTCCGAACTTGTCCGTCTTGTGAGAAAAATCAGGAAGTTGCCCCCACACTGTACTCCTTCCTTCTTTGATTACAGCCTCCGCATATTTGAGGGATGCCATCCGAGACACAGGCTTGGAAACGATAGGCACATCAGTCATTGTCTTCGCAAATACGACTTCAGGAGAAACTTCCTCAAAATGTTGGAAAGGCATTTCTATGAACTCGCCATCCAACTCCACATAGCGGAAGGAGTTGAGGTGACTTATCATGTACTCTTCCTCACCGTGAACCGTTATGATCTTTCCCTGAACTGGATACTTTAGCATTTGGTGCAGAGAGGAAGTGACTGCCCCAGCATTGTGGATCCACGGCCTTCCCAACAAGAAATAATATGAAGGACGGATGTCCATCACATAAAAGGTAGAGTTGAAAATTTATGTGCCCACTTTGATAGGAATGTCCACTTCTCCATGAACCATCCTCTTAGAGCCGTCAAAGGCTCTAACAACGATGTTACTGGGCTTGAGGGTTAATCATTCCCAGTCCAATCTATACAACGCCTTCTTCGGTAGCACATTCAAAGATGAACCGGTGTCCACCAGGACATGGGCAAGTGTGGTTCCCCTGCACTCTACTGAGACATGCAGCACGTCGTTGTGCTTTCTTCCTTTAGGGGTCAAATCAACATCAGAAAAACCAAGACCATTATCAGCAGTAAGACTAGCCACGCACTCTTGAAACTAGTCAGCTGAAGTTTCTTGAGGCACGTGTGCCGTCTTTAAAAATTTGATCAAGGCCTTAGCATGGGCCTCAGAGCAGAGTAGAAGAGACAACATGGAGATTTTGGAAGGGGTCTGCCCTAGCTGCTCCACGACATCGTAATCTCTCCTCTTGATTATCTTTAAGATTTCTTCCATCTCTTTCTGGGTGGTCTCGGGGATTACCACAGTCTGAGCCTTCTTCCTGACAGGTGCTTCTAGTATCTCCTTACCTTTGGTAGTAGCATCAGAGGGTCTAACTTCAGGTACATCAATTTCTTCAATTATCGGGCTTTGTACAGATGGCTTGACAGGCTCAGAAACTCTCGAGGGTCCGAAGACTGCCCGTGGGGGAGCAATCTCCGGAGAGAAGATCCTTCCGCTGCGAGTTATCTTGCTCGTTCCCGCAATATTCCCTATATCAGGGGTTTCATCATCGGAATTCTCTTGGACTGATTCAATCTGTTTGATACCATGATAGAAGATTTCTCCTCCGTAGTTCCATGGTATCGTCTTGTTAGATTCATATGGGACAGGCCCCGGCATGGTAATTTTCAACGGCACAAACTTAGGATCAGGCGTAATCTTGACAAGCCTTTTTCAGGTCTTGGGAAGATTGTCGGAGATGGTTATTATTGCAATGTAATTGGTTTAAGTAACAAAAGTAGCAGGAGTAACAGGAGTGATAGTATCAAAAGGAGTCTTTTGGAAGAGATCTCTTGGGTATCCATCAGGCGTTGGTTGCCTGATTTCAACAGTGGGCAGTCAACTTGTAAGTTTAAACAAAAGTAACAGTCTTTTCTACAGCCCGGGAATATCCCGGCTCTCATCAAATTCACTTTAATCACTGGTAACAGAGTCAAAAGGTCAGCAACATTGGTAACATGAAGGTCTTCCATAACGGCATGAACATTATGACCGTGCTTGGACATTGGGGCAGAAATCACATTTAGCTTTTCGGGCGCATCAAATTCTACCTCCTTGGCGTCTATTAAGTCTTGGATCTTGTTCTTAAGAGCCCAACAGTTGTTAGTATCATGCCCTACACTGTCAGAGTGGTATGCACATTTCGCATTGGAGTGATAATATGGAGAAGAGGTATTAGGGTTCTTCGGCGCTTCTTTCAAATTAGTAAGGTTCAGCTTTAATAGATGAGGGAGTACTTGAGCCGGTGTCATGTTGATTCAGGTGAATTGCTGTTGTGGCCTTTCTACCCTTTGCTGATTAGATCTTGGTTGATTGCTGCGAGGTTGATCGGTCGAAGAGTTTTGGATCATCACAGCCCCCACCGTTGGTCGGCGCTCGGTTCTTCCTTGGCTTTTCTGAGAATAAACAGCAGAAGCTTCCTTCTTAGCTGAGAAGGTCTTCTTAATAGTAGTGGACGCGGAGGCATCTTTCTGAATCTTACCACTTTTAATGCCAGCCTCGACCCTTTCACCGGTCAGAATTAATTCGGTGAATCCTGCAGAGGAACTCCCGATTAAATGATTGAAGAAAGGGCCAGGCAGGGTCCCTAAAAACATGTCAACCAGCTCTCTATCCGACAATGGTGGCTGCACCCTTCCAGCCAAATCCCGCCACTTTTGGGCATACTCTTTAAATCCCTCATTAGAAGCCACATCCATACTCTGTAGTTGAGTACGAGTAGGTGCTAAATCAGCATTGTATTAGTATTGTCGGTAGAAAGCAGCAGCTAAATCTTCCCAGTTATGAACCTCAAACCTCTCAAGTTGATAGAACCAGTCCAATTGTGTGCCTGACAAACTATCTTGGAAAAAATGGACCCAAAGATCCTTATCAGATGAGTGGGGTTGGATCTTTCTGACGTAGGATCTCAGATGCATCTTTGGACAGGACAAACTGTCATACTTAGCAAATGTAGGAACTTTGAACTTGGGAGGAATGACTATCCCAGCGACCAACCCTAGTTCTTCAAAATCTAAACCAGGTACCCTTTGCAACTCCATGGCTGCCAACCGATCCTCAAGATTTTTATATTTATCATCCGCCGGGGGATATTACTGTTCGTAGTAATCTTCATCCTCTTCCTCTTCTTCTTCTTCAACTTCTGATTCAGAAGGCATCGCAGTTCCTTTTCCTTTACCAGCCCCTTCATCAGACGTCGAGAGGAATTCGAGAACTTTTCTAGCATGGTTTTCAAACCTTCTTCCCATAGTGACCACACCAGGCCTTTTCTTCTTTTTCTCTTTATATTTCTCCAACAGTGCTTTAAGGTCCTCTTGACCCTTTGCTAAGGTCATGAGGAGTTGCTGGAATTGAGAATTCTGCACTTGCAGATCCTTAACCGTCTGCTCCAAATCCATCTGGCTGAAATAAACAGCAGAAAGATAAGGAAACCTGGTGTGAAGACCTGTTTATGCATATGATGAATGATATGTTATTCATGTAATGCATTCAAGGATTCAGAAATTCAAATTTGTTGCAAACAAAAAGAACACACGTCATATTAAGAAGAAGTTTGTTAGTACATAAATGCCCCATGGGCAAAATATTACAAAATTCTTAATGTAAAAAGACATTGCACATCCTCTTTGGTGCGATGTAAGTGTTGAGAGTTTCCTCCTTATGAAGTCGGCGGGTAAGCTCCAAAACCTTCTTCTCACTGGCATAAAAGCTGGCTTCAAAAGTATTTTGTTATTCTTTGAGTTGTATCCAACTCTTTTTTAATTCTTACAATGATGCTGGCATGTCATGATGTAGGAGGGTGTATGGAACCTCTCCTTCCATGACAAGCTCTTTGATCACGGGGAGAATGTGAGGGTAAGGCATCATAAGACTCTGGGCGCAGGTTCGTACCCACTTGAGATAAGGCTCAAGGGGGATGGAATTATTGTGCCCCAATGTCTTACTATCCACTTTGTTGGGCATCCTCCAAGCTCTGATAAACCTTTGTCGAAGTCCTTAAGCGTTGTTGTCGAAGTCAAAAACCAAGTCAGGGATCAGCATATCATGAGGACCATCTCTCCGGGCATATCCAAACTGCCTTAGAGCTAAACAGGGGTTGTAGGTGATGCCTCCCCTAATTCCAAGTAAAGGGATATTAGGGAATTCTCCACAACGATCAATGATGATGACATTTTCTCTGGACCGAGAACACCAATGAACATCAGAATGTGTGAGGGTCATCAACCGTTGTGACCACCTTAAACCCTGCTCATTCTTCAAAACTAATTGGGGAAGGTGAGAAATAAACCACCTTGCTAGAAGAGGAGTACAACACATGAGAACACCTCTTTTCCTCATTGTTCGTGTGTAAAATGAGTGTAGGATGTCCCCAAGCAATGTAGGCACATGATTCCGAGATATGAAAATCTTGACAGCATTCACATCTATAAGTTGATCCGGGTTTGGGAACAAGACCAACCCATAGATGAGGAGTGCCACAATCTTTTCAAAAGCTTGTAGATCTAGAGAATTCCAGCAGTCTTGTGCCTTCTCAAACAGAAACTTTGCCAAGAAACCCTTGACACCACTTCTGGTTTCCCAATGACCTTTGATATCAGATGGTTGCAAGTGTAATGCTTGAGTAACATCTTCAGGCTTTGGTTCTTTTTCCGTACCGTTGTAGGGTAGTTGATGAAGAATAGGAATCCTCAGGAGTTGAGGAAATTCCTCCAAAGTAGGTACTAGTTGGTAATCAGAGAATGTGAAACAGTGGTGTAGGGGGTCAAAGAATTGGAAGAGAACTTTCACCATGTCTTCTTCAATGTTGGAGTTGACCAAGCTGAGAAGTCTACCATGTCTTTCACTGAAGAGAGAATTCTCTGGAATCTTGGAAGTAAGCTCCTTGAGTTGAGGAGGGATTCTCACAAGGTTGACTTGGATTGTTTTCCTGCGAAGAGATTCCATGACCTACAAAACAAGAACAAAGATGAAGATTCAAACCCTTGAAATGGTTAGTGGATGCACATGATGCTTTATGATGTTAATGATGTATGTACAAGCACATGTACAAACAAGCCACACAAGATCCTAGTTTCAGGCTTGCATGAGGTTTCATAGGTAAGTACCCTCTTGAAGTTAGTTGGCTCAACCTGTCCTATAAATAGTAATCGGGTTCTAAGGAGCTCAATATCACTGGATTATTTTCTGTGTTCATTGTTTTGGTTTAGCCACTTAACTGGCGACCAAAATATTCCAAGAAAACAACCCTCAATGAGTGTAGTATCAAGTATCTACCAACTTCGGACTGCACCAAAGCCGATCATCTCACTACTCCTAACAAAGGCCAAGATGGTCAAGTAAGGTTCTAAGAGTTCATTAGTGCTTCATGACATCACTCAGCGGCCCCATATTCTCTTTGATTGACTCAAAGGCTACCGGTACTCACAAATATGTCGCACTAATATAGATATTGCTTCAACCATGTCGGTATACCCCGCACAGTTTCCACAATGTATTGTTATTTACCTATGAATGTTTCCCAAATTCGGGTAGAGGATTTCAAGCCCAAACAAGAGAACCAAATGTAAAGCAATCAAAGAAATCAAGATAAGCATGCAAGGGTGATCTGAACCTAAGGTTACTCCACTTTTAAAATATTCCCCAGCAGAGTCGCCAGTTCTGTGATACGGTGGGAGAACTGACTTGAGGTTTTGCGTTTGTGTTTGAAAATGTTTCGGTTTATCAAGAGTCGCCACTGACTTTTTATTTTATCCTAAGGAAAGTTCAAAAAGCACAGGAAAGACCTTTGAGATGTTTTCTTGGGTTCGGGGAGTAGATTATGAAAAGGGAAGGTGCAAGCACCCTTTTCATCCATGGTTATCCATGGGCTCTTAGTTACTTGTTTAGATCACTTGCTTTGCTTTTCAATTGTTTGAAATGGTGCTCTTCAATTGTTTGAAATGGTGCTTTGTGTGTGGTTTTGAAAAGAGGCCATTGTTGTGGCAACCTTTGTAATCATTCTTGTTTGAATGTATACAAAGGTGTTTTTTGTCTTTTGAAAAGATTTTAATGTTTGAAAGTTTGTTTTGGGAAATGTTTTGAAATTGTGTCATGAAGTGTGTTTGAAAATAGCAAGGATATTTTTGCAAGCTTTTGATCAAGTAACTAAGAGTTATCTACCCTATTTTACTCAAAGATCTTTCTTATGTTTTTAACCCTTTTAACAGTGTTGTTTCACCATTGCATTTGGTGAACAACCTTGTGTTAGGATGTTAAACGGGACAAGCGTGGGTCATCGTATAGACCATGATAGCAATTGTGTTAAGTATCTTTGGCAATTTTCTTGAGGGACTTGATCATTTTTGTTTAGGCAACCAAGATAGCGTCATCGAGGGACTATGATCTTTTGTTTTGTTTTTGTTTTGCCAAAGTACCCAACATGCATACCATGGCCCATTTTTGAAGGCAACAAGTGGATTGTAACCCTAGGGGTGCAAGTGTGTATTGTGTTTGATTTTCATGCATTTTTGTCTTTGATTAGGTCAAACTATTTGTTGATTTGATTTTGCATACAAACCCTAATTCTCTAATCATGGTATAATTGAAAGCGTAAAAGTGCGAGAATTTAAATTTTAAGCTATTACAACATGATTATGGGGATGGGGGTACAATTTTTGAATAGGGGGTATTTGACAAGAAATATAAACCCTAGTTACTATTACATCCAAATTGAATTTACAATGCAACAATATTTAAATGTACAATATTTAAATAAACAAAATAAATAAATGTTGAATAAAATGTATTATGCAAAAAGAAGTTTTTACTTGCTTATGTATGTAAAATATTTTCAATGTGAAAAAAGTATAAAGAAATAAAAATAAAAAAAGATTAATTTTATTGTTTAAGGGATGAAACCCTAATTTCTTTAAGAAAGTAAATATTATACATTATTTATATACAAAACATTTATTAATATGTACAAAAATGAAATATACTTTAAAAAGGTATTTTTTAGTATAAATAATAATAAAAATAAAAATTTAATATTTTTGTATTTTTATTCTAAGTATGTATAAAATAAAATAAAATATTTACAAAAATAAATTATATTTTATAATAATATTTTCAGTATGAATGAAATAAGAAATAAAAGTAAAAGTATCATTTACATTATTTTTAAATTTAAACAAATAATATAAAAGTATTATAAATGTTTTAATGTTAGAAAAAAATAGAATAAAATGCCAAATAAATGTAAAAAATGTGAAAATATTTTTAAGCATTTTTTATATTTGGAAATAAATAATCAAAACCAGAAATGAAAATAAAAATGCAAAAACATAAAAATATTAGAAATTGGGCCAGGGGGTGTGAAACTGAAAAAAGGAGGTGTTAGAAGCAATCAGACCAGGCCCAGCCCAAGTCTTCATCTTCTTCCTCCAGACTTGTCAAACGCGCGCGCGCCTGGTTCAAACTGGAACATCCTGGAAACGTGATCTGTTGCCAAAACTCACAACATCAAACTTGTAGAGAATTTAAATACGAATCTAACCATATAAAGCATTAATCCTAACTCTCAAAGACCAGAGAGAATTTCTCTGGCCCTAAAATCTGACCTAACTTTTTCAGCATGTTTATGGATGAAATTCTCCTAGCACACTTAATATAAATGAAAACTGAGCATATGTACTGCTTCATGGCATTGAATACTATATTTTTCATTCACAAACCTAAGGCTAAATGTTCCTAAATAGAGAGATAGAAAGTGATAAAAAACCTGTTTCAGTTGGATTCGAGTAGGACAATGCAGAGCTTCTCAATAAGTTTTGAGGTGTCTGGTAGCTTGCCTGAACTTCACTTGATCTTTTCCAATAGCTAGCTTGCCTTGAATGTCCCTGAATCAGCTCCTAGAACTCAATCTGCATAAGCTTGAAACGAAAATGGTGAACACTGTAAATGGAGTTACAGTTGGCAATGGAGGTTTGAGACAACTTGAGTGAGTTGAATGGAATGTGTTTGAAGCAAAAAGGGGAAAAACGCACGAGCCAAATGAGCTAGAGCACTCAAGTTGCAGCACCTGCCCTGTTTTGTCAAAGAAGAGTGATTTCTGGCTATGGGAGGTTATGAGACTCTAGCACTCGTGTTTCTTGCTCAAAGGGTTGTGTGAAATATGTTTGTGATGTTTGTTTAAGCTAACAGTGGTTGGTTCTCAAGTTAGGAGGATTTTGCAAGTTTTCTTCTTTGTGAAGCAAGAATGTGTAACTTGTGAATACAAGCCTGTACAAGCCCTATAACATGCTGCATACAATCCTCTTGACACTTGCAATTTGTGGATTTGATTTGGCTTCTGAGATCTTGGCCCTATTGATAACGAGAAATCGTATCATATAATTACTATGCTTTTTACCGATTTTATAATACATTGAGTCGTCTAACTCCCAATTATTCCGAGTTTTTGTGTCTTTTCACAGGTACAACATTTGTCAACTCAAACCAATGAAAAAGGACTACATGAAGGAAGCTAGACAAGAAACAGAAGAGAAAAGAACCAAATCTGCAAAGTTTGGAGATTTTGAAACGGTGACGACCGTCACACCCTGTGACGACCGTAACGCCTCCCCAACTTGAACGAACGCTCGTCACACATCATTGACGAGTGTAATGCGCTATTTAAGCGCATTACAACCGTCACCCATCTGTGACGATCGTCACACGCGTGAAGAGGAGCGTTATGAATTAGTGGAGACGTGGGCAACGTGAGGGCATAAGTGTTCTCCTATATTCCCTCCACTCAGTAACCATGCATCCTATATTTCCTCCACTCAAGCCTTTTCCAAGATTCTTTCAACTGCAATATTTTCTCCTATATATATGTAATAGTGCAAAGGGATGAAGGTCGGAAAAATTTTCCCATAACCAAATTTTCTATTTTCCTGCAATTATTCTATTTTCCAGTTTTAGAGCTTTTTCTACATTACTGTAATTTCTATTTCCAGCATTAGTTTTAGAGTGTTAATTCTTCATTTAAGAATTAACACAATTTATTGATTTCGATCGAGCTGCAAGGAATATTGTAACATCCAAGATTACCATAGCAACGTTATTTCCAGGTTTTTTATGCAATTAATATTTATTCATTCTTGTATTATGCCAATTATTTTTATGGATTATATTTTGAACTGCATAGTTATTAAATATATTATGTCCGGCTAAATTAATTGTACTGGTATGTGACTCTTAAGTACCGAAAGAATTCAGTGATACCTTGGCCAAAAACATTTATAAAACAATTTCTGGTTTCCAATTTCCATGTTTAATTTAACTACCCTTGTCACGAGAGTGAGAGGATAATTAACACGATTTTTCCACGATAGTGGGAAATTAATTAAGGCAAGAACCTGCAGGCGAGAGCTGGGGTTCAACCCAGATAGTGGTAACGAAACATTAATTTTTAAATACACGAGAGTGTTTTAATAAATTAATTAAACTCAAATTGATTTCAAAAAGTGTTATTAAATTTAAAGTGCATCCACTAGGTTTAGTAGCATGACTTATTTCATGAACACGAGAGTGTATGTCTCAGGTTTTTAACCAATTCGTTTTTACTGAAATACTTTATAGGCCAAGCGATTCACCGAATTCCCGAAGTCCGACTATCACATACCGGTATAACTATTACTATTATTTATAATTAAACTATTTCCCCCCTAAAACCAAATATTCATCGCTTAGTTAAACAAATTGTAGCATTAGATCGTATGCGATTGATCCTCAGTCTCTGTGGGTTCGATAATCATTTAAAACTAGAACGACTAAACTATATACTTGCAGTTAGTATCCCAATAGACTTATAAAGTCCCGATCAAGTTTTTGGCACCGTTGTCGGGGACTGATTAGTCAATTAAATATGATTCTTCTGTTGCGCGTTTAGACTAGGCAACAGAAACCCTTTTTCGATTTGTATGCCAAGGACTCGCTCACAAGGCGAACCACTTGACAAATCGACGGACGAACCTGAACGCATCATTTCCGTAAGACGTGCAGTCAGGGATTACTATTTAAATCACGCTATTCCTTTACCCTAACCCGAAATCAAGATTGATTCTGAAACAGATTCTAATTCTTCCTCTAAAACCGAAACTAATCCAGAATTAGACATGGCCGAAGAACAAAGGACCCGTCCACTGAAGGAGTACGCAACTCCATCACAACAAGAACCCCACAACAGCATTGCTTCTCCAACAATAAATCGAAACGATTTTGAGTTAAAACCATCCTTGATATCAGCTATCCAACAACGCCAATTCTCTGGAGATCCTTCAGAGGATCCAAATGAACATCTTACAAAATTCGTTCAATTTGCCGACACAGTTACAGAAAATGGTGTCAGTAAAGATGCTATAAGATTACGTCTTTTCCCTTTCTCGCTAAGAGATAGAGCTTGGGCTTGGTTGCAATCCTTTCCATCAAATTCCATCACTACGTGGGAAGGACTTAAGATTGTATTTCTAGCACGATACTTTCCTCCAAGCAAGACTGCTGCACTAAGAGCCCAAATCAACGGATTTAGGCAGAAGGATATTGAATCGCTATTCGATGCATGGGAACGCTACAAAGATATGATGTGAATGTACCCACATCACGGACTAGAAAAATGGTTGATCATCCACACATTTTATAATGGACTCTTGTACAACACAAGACTCTCTATAGATGCCGCTGCAGGTGGTACACTGATGGACAAGCCTTATGACGAAGTTAACCAACTCATTGAAAATATGGCTCAAAACCACTATCAGTGGGGAGGAGAAAGAACATTTGTGGAGAAAACTCAAACCAAAGGTGGGATGTACGAGATTAGTAGCCTAGATAAAGTTAATGCAAAGGTAGATGCTCTTACCCAAAAGATAGAAAGCTTGACCTTACCTCCTGCAGCCACCGTGGCTGCACTTACCCCAAACTGCGAAGTTTGTGGAGTCCCTGGTCATGTTGGAACCGAATGTCAAATTTTAGCAGGAATATCAGTTGATCAGGTAAATTACGCTCAAGGTAATCCTTATGCTAATACCTATAATCCTGGTTGGAAGAATCATCCTAACTTCTCGTACAAAAGCAATAACACTTTATATGCACCTGGCCAAGCACCTGTTGTACCTCCAGGTTATCAAAAACCTGCTGTTAATGTTCCTAACATTCCTAAGAAATCTAACCTTGAAATCCTAATGGAGAATTTTATTGCTAATCAAGCTCAACAAAACAAAGAATTCCTCAATCAAAACGTTCACACCGGTGAACAATTGAAGCTATTAGCAAATAAGGTAGATGCCCTAGCAACTCACAATAAAATGTTAGAAACCCAAATCTCCCTAGTAGCACAACACCAAGCTAGTTCTGCCGCACCTGCTGGTACATTTCCTAGACAGCGACAACCCAATCCTAAAGGACATGCAAATGCTATCACATTACAAAGTGGGACAACACTCGATGGACCGGTAGATCCTAGACTCTAAAACCCGACCATGTATCAGAAACCTGAAAAGGAAGTAGAGAAGTCGAAAGATCAATCTGAGAATGTAGAGGAAGACGCGAATGAGAATAGAGAGGTTTCAGAAAAACCTTACGTACCTCCACCACCATATAAACCACCAATTCCATACCCTCAAAGACTTGCAAAATCCAAGAACGAGGGGCAATTCAAGAAATTTGTAGAACTTCTAAAACAATTAAACGTTATTATTCCGTTTACAGAAGCTATAACCCAAATGCCGTCATATGCTAAATTCCTAAAAGAAATATTGTCTAATAAGAAAAAAAATCGTTGAAAACGAAACCGTTATGCTAACTTCCGAATGTAGCGCCATAATTCAAAATAATATGCCTCCAAAGCTAAAAGATCCTGGTAGTTTCTCCATACCATGTGTAATTGGAAAATCTGTCATAGACAACTCTCTATGCAATTTAGGAGAAAGTGTTAGTCTAATGCCCTTATCTATTTGCGAGAAGCTCAAATTAGGTGACATGGGACTACCAAGATGTCCCTACAACTAGCCGACAGATCAGTCAAATTCCCTGTTGGTATGCTAGAAAACATCCCTGTCCGAATAGGACAATTTTACATACCGACTGACTTTATAATAATGGACATCAAGGAGGATTCAAACATTCCCATCATATTAGGAAGGACATTTTTAGCTACTGCAGGAGCCATCATTGACGTTAAGAAAGGAAAGCTTACCTTCGAGGTAGGAGAAGAAAAAGTAGAATTCATTCTTTCCAAATTCTTTAAAGCCCCTGCTATAGATGACTCATGTTGTCTCCTGGATATTATTGATGAATGTGTTAAAGAACTAGAAAGCCAAGAAGACACCTATTCTGGGATGTTGAAAATTCCGACACCAACTATTCTCAAGGACGATGACTGAAAACAAGAACATCTAGATGCCAACCTAAGCGAATGTTTCGCCTTAACATCCGATCCTACCCCAACTGATAAGAAAACTGGTATAGAACTTAAAACATTACCTGAAGATCTTAGGTATGAATTTTTAGATAAAGAACTCGAACGGCCAGTTATAGTCAATGCCAATTTAGGGAAGATCGAAACCGAAAAACTTCTTAGTGTGTTAAGAAAGTATCCAACCGCGTTAGGCTATAATATATCAGATCTAAAAGGAATAAGCCCTTCTCTCTGTATGCACCGCATTATGTTGGAGGAGGACTGAAAGACTTCTAGAGAACATCAAAGACGAATAAATCCTATCCTAAGTGAAGTAGTTAAGAAAGAAGTGCAAAAACTACTAGAGGCAGGCATCATATACCCAATATCATATAGTAACTGGGTCAGTCCAGTTCATGTGGTGCCTAAGAAAGGAGGTGTTACAGTTATAACAAACACAAAAGGAGAATCGGTAGCACAACATACCCAAACAGGATGGAGAATGTGTATTGATTATAGAAAACTAAACAAAGCTACGCACAAGGACCATTTCCCATTACCATTCATTGATCAAATGCTCGAGCGCTTAGCCAAACATTCCCATTTCTGCTATCTTGACGGATACTCAGGATTCTTCCAAATTCCCATTCATCCTGATGATCAAGAGAAAACCACATTCACATGCCCCTATGGTACCTTTGCATACCGAAGAATGCCATTTGGACTATGTAACGCACCTGCAACTTTCCAATGATGCATGATGGCGATTTTCGTAGACTTTTTAGACGGAATTATGGAAGTATTCATGGACGATTTCTCTGTCCGTGGAGAAAGTTTTGACGGTTGTTTATCAAATCTTGAATTAGTACTGAAACGTTGTGTCAATGTCAACCTAGTGCTCAATTGGGAAAAATGTCACTTCATGGTGAGACAAGGAATTGTGTTGGGTCATATTGTATCAAACAGAGGGATTGAAGTCAACAAAGCAAAAATCGAGATTATCAAAAACCTTCAACCACCCAAAACAGTTAGAGAAATAAGAAGTTTTCTAGGACACGCTGGTTTTTACCGACGTTTTATAAAAGATTTCTCTAAAATCACTAAGCCGCTAACTGAATTACTAATGAAAGAAGTTGAGTTTATTTTCGATGATAAATGCTTAAACGCATTTGAGATGCTTAAAGAAGCCTTAATTTCAACACATATTATACAACCTCCTGATTGGAACCTGTCATTTGAAATAATGTGCGATGCGAGCGATTATGCTATAGGCGCAGTTCTAGGACAACACAAAGATAAAAAGCTTCACGCTATCTACTACGCCAGCAGAACACTCGATCCCACACAAATGAATTACGCCACTACGGAGAAGGAACTCTTAGTTGTTGTATTCGCATTGGATAAATTTCGTTCCTACTTGGTGGGCGCCAAAATCATCATTTACACGGATCATGCTGTGATCCGATACTTGCTAAGTAAGAAAGACGCCAAACCGCGACTACTCAGATGGATTCTACTCCTACAATAGTTTGACTTGGAAATAAAAGACAAAAGAGGGACTGAAAACGTGGTAGCAGACCATTTATCAAGATTAGATGGAATCCAAACCGAGAGTGTTCCCATAAACGAAGATTTCCCTTATGAACGCCTTATTGCTAAACTAGAGATAGCTCCTGCCGACAGTTTAGATCAACACATTGAACTCTTAACAACTGCGGTAGTAAAAGCCATTTGTACAAACACCACATTACCATGGTACGCTGATTTCGTCAACTATCTAGCTGCCGGTGTTTTACCACCTGATTTAATGTACCAACAGCGGAAGAAATTCTTCCATGATCTTAAACACTACTTTTGGGATGAACCTTTACTCTTTAAAAGAGGCGCCGATGGTATCTACCGTCGCTGTGTTCCTAACTATGAAATATACGACGTCATTTCCCATTGCCATTCCGCCCCTTATGGTGGAAACGCTAGTACATCGAAAACTTGTGCAAAAATACTTCAAGCTGGCTTCTTTTGGCCTACCTTATGGAAATACGTCCACGTAGCAATTATGAACTGCGATAGATGTCAACGCACAGGGGATATATCTAGGCGCGACGAAATGCCCCAAAAAGGAATTCTCGAAGTAGAAATTTTTTATGTGTGGGGAATTGATTTCATGGGACCGTTCCCCGCATCTTTTGGAAATAAGTATATATTGGTAGTTGTTGACTACGTGTCAAAATAGATTGAAGCCATCGCTGCACCCACAAATGATACACGAGTGGTACTTAAACTATTCAAGCATGTTATCTTCCCTCGATTCGGTGTACCAAGACTAGTAATCAGTGATGGCGGTTCCCATTTTATCTCTAGAATTTTCGAAAAACTACTTTCAAAATATGGCATTAAACATCGCATAGCCACACCATACCATCCTCAAACGAGTGGGCAAGTGGAAGTGTCAAATAGGGAGATAAAACAAATCCTTGAGAAAACCGTAGCCACATCCAGAAAAGATTGGTCCTCCAAGCTAAATGAAGCTCTTTGGGCATATAGGACAGCTTTTAAAACCCCTATCGGAACAACGTCGTTTAAATTAGTTTATGGTAAATCTTGTCATTTGCCAGTAGAATTAGAACATAAAGCTTACTGGGCAATTAAAACCTTTAACTTAAATTACAAGATTGCGGGCGAGAAACGAATATTAGATATCCATGAATTAGAAGAATTGCGTTTAGCCGCTTATGAAAATGCTAGAATTTATAACGAAAGAACAAAAAAATGGCACGATAAGCGTATCTCGCGGAAAGAATTTAAGGAAGGAGACATCGTACTCCTATTCAACTCTAGACTGGAACTCTTCCCGGAAAAATTACGTTCCAGATGGTCAGGACCGTTCGAAATTAATAAAGTTTTCCTAAGTGGTGCGATAGAAATTAAAGGAAATTCTATTGAACCATTCATAGTCAATGGCCAACGCTTAAAACACTACTTTAACGTCAGAAATACCAACTATTCGGCTTATCTTCAGTTAAGTGAGCCACCTACCCTGATACCTAACTGAATAGGTATTATTTGTCAAGCCATCGACATAAAACAAAGGCGCTTCATGGGAGGCAACCCATGTTTTCTTTTAATTATTTTTATTGTTTTAATATGTTTTTAATTTTCTTTTATTTTTCTTAATCTTTAAAACTTTCATGTTGCATCTCTTACTCCTTTTTATTTTCTTTTTATTTTTCTTCTATTTTTATTTTTCCTTTAACCTTTCTTTTTATTTTTGATTTAACTTCGGCATTTTTAACCTGAAAATACTAACTTAGTTTTTCAAACATTTATTAAATATTTTCAGGAGTAATTCTTTAGCTTTCATATTTAACTCCATGGCACGAGTAAACTACATGAATATCACCTTGAGAAGCAGGCACTAGAGAAGACACTTTGAGGATCTGGCTGAGTGTGAGATGTATCCTACAATCTATGTTGATGACCATGCTATGACTGCTCTTGGCATTCGTGAGAGTGTCATGTATCTGCTACACCAGATAGGCTGGGACACTGCTCCTATTCGGAGACGGTATTGTACCTACAGGAAGCTGACCCTTGAGTTCCTGAGCACACTGAGCTACATTCCAAATCATGGGTTAGGGTTTAACCATGGGTTGATCACTTTCAGGCTGTTTGACATGGACTACCACTATAACCTTAGGGAATTTGCCAACCTATTAGGATTCCCTTTTGGCCCTGATGTTATTACTATGACCCAGGAGGACCTCTTGCTTAATTCGGATCTTGATTTTTTCTGGGGTAGCATTGCAAGCAATAACCATCCAGAGCCGTCTGACCTTTATTCTGAGTCCATCCACAACCCGGCTATCAGGTACTTTCATAAGATCATCGCCCATACCCTTTTTGGTAAAGAGCAAAATGTTACGTCGGTATCACGTGATGAGCTCTTCATTATGTATTGTGTCTCCCAGAGCCGTCCGGTAAATGGTGCCGCTTATATGCTAGCTAACATGGAGCGTATTATCCAGACTCCGAATGCACCAATCCTGTTGGGTGGTTTAGTCACTATGATCTCTAATGCCATTAGACTCCGAAGGCCTATGCTAGGATCAACACCGCATTATGGCATAAAGCCAATGAACATTGAATTTTTCTTCAACACCAGTTTTATAGGGAATCTTGGGCCAGATGAGTTCGAGCTGTTAATTAATCATGAGACTGTCCACCAGTTTATGCTCCCGAACCCTATCACTAGTATGCACAATAGAGCAAACTGGCTTTTTGACCTCCACCATTCTGCTACACCGCCTTCGTCTCCTTCCACTGTTGACATTTATGAAGTACCCAACACCTCTCACGATGCTAAAGACCCTGCCACACCACCGGGATACCATCAGTTCCCAAATCCATGGGAGCAGCAAGTAGTTTCTACTGAGACCGCCACCCAGGCTCCAGAGATCCCACCACCGCCTCCACCTACTGTTACCCTGCACTCTTTGCATGAAGAAATTACTGAAATGCGTGGCGAGCTCACATCTCTCCGAGTGGACTTCATCGCTTTCATGGATTTGGTGACTGACCAGCTGGATTTCATGCACCAGCATATGTTCCCTACTCCCCGTGGCTAGAGTTGTCGTTGTTATCTTAATTTGTTCTTCTCTCGCATTTGTACATACAGTGAGGTCACTGTTTAGTTTTAGTGTGGGAAGGATTCTAGTTGTTCTAGCATTTTATCATTTATTTATTTATGTTATTTCTATTTCGAAACAATTCTTATGGATTAATGCAATTTCAATTATTTATCAAGTATTTATCAAGTACCAAGTTTTACTGCTATTATTTTATTTTCATTCATCTCATTTTCAGTATATTTTTTATTTTTAATTTACTGTTTACATTTTCTGCACATATTATTTCATTACTGTGTTGGTAAATATTATTTTAAATTATAATATTAGAATATTTCAAACTTATATCAGAACAGCTATTACAGAACTGTTCCAACCATTGCCTTCAAAATCCACCAAACCTCCATTGCTGCAAAATCACGTTACATACCCACTCCACTCCATTTTTTCAAACTTCCAACATTCTCAACCCACTACTCCATTCTCATTCCAACCCTTTTTCAATATCGTTTTACAAACACCATGGACAACAATCAACAAGCTCCCGCTCTCACTTTCAGATCCTGCGAACAAGGAGAAACCCAACGGGTTAAGTTCCAAAAGTTTCAATGTCGAGGTCTCCAACCTACACGGTATGTTGATCTTGACTTTTTGAGGAGTTTGGGACTACTTGACAGTGTCCGACAATTATTGCAAAGTGTGGATTTATGGAACCTGTGCCACGAACTGCGACCGATTTATTAAACTCTAACCCTTGAGTTTTTGAGTTCCTTTGTATACATCACTCTGCTAGGTGCCACGAACCAACTGTCAGGCATGGCCAAATTTCGCATGTTTGGCATAGAGCACGAGCTCCCCTAAACCGACATCGCGCGACTTTTAGGCTTCTGTTCTGACGAAGGTGTCCATCTCCGGGTGCCGGATAATTTTGGTGAGGAAGCCTTCAACTTATGGCACAGTATGACAAATATCCGTGCCGGATCCTACGACCACCTCAATGCCACCCACATTCATAATCCGGCCATCCGCTATTTCCACCGCATCCTCAGCAACACAATCTTCGCCCATGACAGCAACCACAAGCTCAACTCCAAGGAGCTCTTCTTTATGTATTACACGTTCACCGGGAAAAAGATCAACGCCGCCCCGTTCTTACTGGCTCATATCCACTCTATCTGTGCTAGAGGCAGAAAAACCTTTTATTTCGGAGGGTTGGTCACTTCACTTGCCATAGCTCTGAACTATGGTGATGCTCTCGCGACTATGCCTTCTATGGCACCGACTTTGCTGACTTTGGATCACTGCAAGGCCGCACATCTCATTTATGAGCGGGAGGATGGCAGATTCCACCCTGTGATCAGGAACACTGTTTATCAGAACATCATTTTTTCGTGCAGGGACCGAATCGATCCACGAGACTGAGCTAACTGGTTGTTCGATCCTGCAGCTTCCGCGGGGCGTGCTCCCACTCATGAAGACCAGCCTAATGCCTCCGTAGACGAAATGCAAGAAGAGCTGGATAATGCTCCCCCCGCCCACGACATTCCTGGATATTCATCTGCACCACCTCCTATTAATCTTGAAGACGTCCTCCGCGCCATTCATATGCAAAATCAAATGAGCGCAGCGCTTGAAAGAAGACAACATGAGCAATATGAGTTTTTATGCGCTCAGAAAACTCAAATATTGACTGGGCAGCAGAACATGAATGAGAGGTTGGATGAGACCCTGTCAGAGCTCAACGCCCTAAGGTTGGACGTCAGCACCCTTGGTTTCCAGGATACTGACACAGAAGCCACTCCTACCAGACGCTCTCGCACCAGGAGTAGAGGACGTGGTCACCAGTAGTTTTTCTTTATTTTTTCTATGTAGTTTATTATTTTTTCTGTTTCATTTCCTTTCTGTTTGTTTTTGTAATTGTACTTCCCCGCCTATATACCGCAACATTGAGGACAATGTCATATTTAGTGTGGGAGAGGTACCTTTCCATCTTTTATAAACTAGTAAATTTTTATGATATGTCTCGATTTAAATTCTTCACTTTATTTAGCCATACCAAAATTTTTTATCTTCGCATTAGCCCGACATACCTATTTTAACGAAATCCCAGTTGAGGAAGCCGAAAACGACATAACAAGATCGATACGGTTATGACACCGTAGACTTCCTACTTACGCGATCCGTTTCAATAACCATTATACCGATATCTGGAGTTTTTAGTTCTACAGTAACCCCTAGTAGTTTATACTAGCAGTCAGCACCGTCTTGACACAAACCACGTGAAGAATCAATGAATATAAGTGTTTGATGCCTGATCATTAAAATATCCTTCCTATCTCGCTGCTAAAAGAAAAGAAATTTTGTGTACCAAAATATTCGGTCACATATAAGAGTTGAGAAAATAACGAAGGAATCCAGTGTTGGTTGGTTCAGAGGTATCTGGGTCTGAACTCGGTAGGGCGTGCTACGGTCCGATCCCCCATAACCACCAACTTGGATAACATATGTAGGGTTGTCACATTCGTGTACCAGACCCCGTGCTAAAAGGATCAAAGTCACTAACCGGTTACTCCACTACGTGCATGCTAAGACAAAGGGCTTAATGTGATTGCGCCAGAACGAAACCGGGTGAAATAGATATGAGGAACTCTGGGCAGAATTATAACAGAACTGTTGGATAGCTCGTTTGAAATGGAAGCCTACGACTAAGCTTATTGCTTGAGTCATTAGCGTATCTTTAGTGTTTCACTCAAGTATTGGCCGAACCGAAGAGGATTTCCCGAAATTATTTTAAAAATCTAAGGTATGTCATGCATATGCGCTTGACAAAACTTGTCCGACCTTTCGAATGACTATTTGCTTGAGGACAAGCAAAGGTTTAAGTATGGGGGAATTTGATAACGAGAAATCGTATCATATAATTACTATGCTTTTTACCGATTTTATAATACATTGAGTCGTCTAACTCCCAATTATTCCGAGTTTTTGTGTCTTTTCACAGGTACAACATTTGTCAACTCAAACCAGTGAAAAAGGACTACATGAAGGAAGCTAGACAAGAAACAGAAGAGAAAAGAACCAAATCTGCAAAGTTTGGAGATTTTGAAACGGTGACAACCGTCACACCCTGTGACGACCGTAATGCATCCCCAACTTGAAAGAACGCTCGTCACACATTATTGACGAGCGTAATGCGTTATTTAAGCGCATTACGACCGTCACCCACCTGTGATGACCGTCATACGCGTGAAGAGGAGCGTTATGAATTAGTGGAGACGTGGGCAACATGAGCGCAGAAGTGTTCTCCTATATTCCCTCCACTCAGTAACCATGCATCCTATATTTCCTCCACTCAAGCCTTTTCCAAGATTCTTTCAACTGCAATATTTTCTCCTATATATATGTGGTAGTGCAAAGGGATGAAGGTCGAATAATTTTTCCCAGAACCAAATTTTCTATTTTCCTGCAATTATTCTATTTTCCAGTTTTAGAGCTTTTTCTACATTACTATAATTTCTATTTCCAGCATTAGTTTTAGAGTGTTAATTCTTCATTTAAGAATTAACACAATTTATTGATTTCGATCGAGCTGCAAGGAATATTGTAACATCCAAGATTACCATAGCAACGTTATTTCCAGGTTTTTTATGAAATTAATATTTATTCATTCTTGTATTATGCCAATTATTTTTATGGATTATATTTTGAACTGCATAGTTATTAAATATATTATGTCCGGCTAAATTAATTGTACCGGTATGTGACTCTTAAGTACCGAAAGAATTCAATGATACCTTGGCCAAAAACATTTATAAAACAATTTTTGGTTTCCAATTTCCATGTTTAATTTAACTACCCTTGTCACGAGAGTGAGAGGATAATTAACACGATTTTGCCACGAGAGTGAGAAATTAATTAAGGCAAGAACCTGCATGCGAGAGCTGGGGTTCAACCCAGATAGTGGTAACGAAACATTAATTTTTAAATACACGAGAGTGTTTTAATAAATTAATTAAACTCAAATTGATTTCAAAAAATGTTATTAAATTTAAAGTGCATCCACTAGGTTTAGTAGCATGACTTATTTCATGAACACGAGAGTGTATGTCTCAGGTTTTTAACCAATTCGTTTTTACCGAAATACTTTATAGGCCAAGCGATTCACCGAATTCCCGAAGTCCGACTATCACATACCGGTATAACTATTACTATTATTTTTAATTAAACTATTTCCCCCCTAAAACCAAATATTCATCGCTTAGTTAAACAAATTGTAGCATTAGATCGTATGCGATTGATCCTCAGTCTCTGTGGGTTCGATAATCATTTAAAACTAGAACGACTAAACTATATACTTGCAGTTAGTATCCCAATAGACTTATAAAGTCCCGATCACCTATGCTTCAAAGATCATGTTTTGACATAAAGCATACCTTTTCCAAAATAGAAATGTACCTTTTTCTAATTAAGGATTAGTTTTGTGTGCAATGTCCAAATGGCCAAGATAATGCATTAGCTCATTGGATTTGCATTTAATTAAGGAGTGTGAATTGTTTTAGAGGCCTGCAAGAAAGTACAAAGCATGCTGGTTTGAAAATGCAACTTGTATGAACATGAATTGGCCATGGATACAAAGTGAGTTTTTGCCAAGTTCAAGCATTCGATTCTCCCTAACCACAAATGTATTTAAGGAGTTCTTGGACAATTTGGAAAGTTTGCAACATGCTCTATAATCCATATTTGAAATTCAACTTGAGACTCCAAGTGGAACTATGTGAAAAATGGCCAAGAAGATGGGTCAAAATCCTGCCTAAACTAGGGCAAAATTTCTCTAAGTTAAAAGTTTTAGGGACCCTTCTTCCAAAAATCATAACTTGAGATCGAAGCTTCTTTTGAGAAAACTTTGTGAATAAAAGTTGTAGACTTTGTGGAGGAATACAAATTTCATGTTGTAAGTTTTGTTTGAATCCATTTGCATCTTGGTGAAAATGTGGGACAAAGTTAGGAAAAATTAAGAAAATTTCATAACTTCGATAAATTCTAAGTTATGAAAATTTTCAATTTCAAACCCTAATTTTCAATTTTGGGTTTATTGATGAAAAAGTTTCATAATTTGACACATCTTGATGAAAAATGACACTTGGCACTTGATTTTGACCAAAAAGTCAAAGTTTGACTTTTCAGTGTACAGTTAAATTTTGATCAGTTGACTGAAAAATTCATCTGTCAATCCCATGCATTTGAGATCTTTTGAACTTGTTGAATAAGTAAAGATGATGTCATTGAGTCCTTGAGTCCATGTTTGAGCTTAATTTGCCATTGGCTAGGTCAAACAGTCAAAAATTTCCTTTGTACAGTCAAAACCCTAAAAATGACCATTTTGCCCTTTTGGTGATCTGATCAAATTTCTTATGGAATTGTGGCCCAAACTTGATCAAATGGTTCATATGAGTTAATAATGTTGATGTGGATCAAAATTCATGAGGTTTGACTTTAAATTGGTCACAATTGACTTTTTCCCCAATACAGCTGATTTCTAGGTCAACTGTCCAATTGACGGGGCAAACATTTGATTCAAGGATTGAAACTTGGTATGGGAAAACTTATGAGTCCAAAATGAAGTATGAAAGTCAATTTGAGCATTGTAGGTCAAAATATCCCTGTGCAAACTCAAACCCTAATTTAGGTCAACAGTACAAGGAGGTGTTTTGAGCAGAGTAAACCCTAGCTTGATCTTGAGTTCCAAGAGCCTTGTGATGAGAAATGTTGATAAAATGAGAGGGAAAATTTTGGGGTACAACACATAGTCACCGACAGAACACAACAGTCACCATCATAACATAGTCACCAACTGTACATGTAATAATCAAGTCCCTCCCCACTTACGGGTAAAGACTAGGTCAAAGGTAACTTAAAATCACGGGTCCGCCTGAAAGTACTACCGCCTTACCTACAGGCGTGGGTGTCGATAGCAATTCATTTGAACCTTATCCGAGCATGGTATATGACATGACTGCACTAATTGGACCATGTCCTATAGCCTTCATGCCCCCACTCTATTCCTAGTGTCCTAGTGCACTCTGGCCTGGATACTGGGCCTTTTACCTCAATAGTAACACCCACCCAAAATGGAAAACCAGAATCCAGTACAACAGATAACCAATATAAAAAGCAATAAAATGCAATGCAAACATATGCTCAGATAAACATGTACAAATGAATAAACTGAAATCAAAAAAACAAACACCCAAAGAAAAGAAAACAAGAGCTAGAAGCAACTCCAGAATGGACCAGCAATAGGTCAACCTTTCCCCAGTGAAGTCGCCAACTGAAACAACCGGCTGGACAATCAACTGATAATGAAATCAATGAAGTCACCATCGAACGCTTTTTATCCCATAAGAGGGGAAAGGTAAACATCGAGTAAACTCGAGAAGAGTGAAATCAAGGTCGAACGACCAAGAGATACGGGTAAGGGAGTCTGTTATGTGAGGGGAAGGTATTAGCACCCCACTAGCCCGTAGTAATCTACGGTATCCATTCTTGTTGTCTATATTATGGGTGTGTTTCATCTATGCTTACTGTTTACTAATAAGGAAGAGTGCATGCAAAAAGAAAGAGCAGCCGTAGTTCGGTAAAATGTTTTTGTTGGTTTGTATTTTTTAATGAACAATATTAATTTCGCCTTCTGCCGCAACTCGACCTTTGGAGACTTACACTTCAGCATAGAAGTGAATTAACTTGTTCTTCTTTTGAAAAGAGTTTCGAAAGAAAAGCCCAAAGGCAAAAGAGTTTTTATTTATTGGTGTTTTTGCCGCAGATGACAACTAATTGACCTCAAGAGAGAGATTTTAGCCATTTCTCTACTTATTCACGAAATAAGTCTTTAAGACTTGAACCATACCAAAGCTTAGAATAGGAGAACAATAAGATCGAGAATAAATCCGCTTATCATCTCTCATACTTAACAAAGATATGATTCTCATCAGTAATTTTTAAGTGTTTTGAAGTTTGCAAGAAAAAGAAGTTTTTGTTTTAAATGCAAATGCAAAAGGGGAAAGAAAAGTCTAAGGGGAGACTAACCTAAATCTACCCCTAATGTTATCATACAATGCTGGTCATAAAGTTAAGCTTTGAAGGGAAATCCCTACCCTAAGTTGACATGCTTGGATAACAATCCTAATGTCCATATCAATTCATCATCTATAGATGAATCAAGAAGTCCTAAAGGATCATAGCAAGGGTCTATCACCTAAAACTATGTCTATCTCCAATCATCGTCTATAGTTGAATCGAGAACTCCTAAGGGAACATGCCAAGGATATATCATCTCAAAACATGCACACAAAGACGAAATCAAGCAAGAAAGACAATAAGCTTAAGAGAACACACCTAGAGATATCCTATCTAGGTTAGCATGCCAAATAAAGTCTAACAAAAACTATCCTACAGGTAATGCCATGAGAGCGAAGTCGTGATCTCAATTTATAAATTGAGTGACTCATCGATCAACAAGAAATCAAGGAAAGAGACAACATCCTATAGGGAGCATGTACTGAGAACGAAGTCGTGATCTCAATTTCTAAATTGAGTGACTCATCAATCAACAACCAAGGAAAAAAACACAAGCACAACACATATAGAAAATGAAGTGCAGAATTCTTGCTACAGGTCTTTAAAAAGCGACTTCAAGCGCACGCTCTTTATTTCCTACTTCTTATGATATCTAGAAAGCAGTAAAGTGCTGAAATGAGATAAACAAGGGAAAATACCAAACAAATATCAATCCTTAGCGAGGCGTATCAAAACAAAGAAACCCGACGATCTTCACGAAAGCTTCACCAATCAAAGAAGAGAGTCATAAATCGAATGCTTGGAATAAGCGTCGAAACATCATTAATATGAAAATAAATCACAATCGAAATCTCAAACGCATCTGCATATTGCACAACAAACCTGTGTAAGACTCAAATATTAACAAGCAAAGGTGAATTACCAATCTCAAATATAATCGGATAATCGAGATTTAATTCCCTAAAACTAAAATAATAATAAAAAATCCACAAGTTTTTATTGACTTTATTGTTTTTATCATGTAAAAAAAAGTTCAAGCAAATCTAAACAATTCACAAAATTATTCAAAAAGAAATATTGAAAGAGTAAACTCAGGGGTGTTATACTAAAGTCAGGGGTAGTGTTCAGCAAATTCCAAAAGCCCAATCAGATAGAGTCCATAGGTTGTTTTTTTGTTGAGTCAATTTCCACGGATACAAAAAAAATTAGCATATGGGCCTAAGGAATCCGGTCCAGCTTGCAAGCACCAAACCAGATTTTCTATTATATTCAACATTTCTTTGTTTTATTACCAACAATATATGGTCTGTGAATCAAAAAGAAAAACGAAGAATAACAAATGCAAAATGAAAATAGAAAGAGGATTAGGGTTCAAAACTCTATGACGGTTCAGTTCTCAACAGAATTCTCTTCATCTCCTCGAATTTGCAACCGGTGGCCAGATCTTCTCTCCGTCTCTCTCAATCTTCTCCGCGGTTCCGTCTAATTTTGAACTTCTCCATACGGATCCTTCTGGGAGAACTCAATCCGTTCTCATCTTCCAATCTGTTGTACCCCAAAATTTGCCCTCTCATTTCTCAAAAGATCACCCTGGACCCTCAGGTTTGCTTCCATCCAATTCCAAGCCTTGAATTACAAATTTTTCAAGAAAGTCATTCACAAGGGCAAAATGGTCATTTGCACACTGAAAAGTCAATATTTGACTTTTGGATCAAAATTAAGTTTCAAGATTCGTATTTCATCAAGACATGTTGAGATATGAAATTTGTTTCATATAGAAATTCAAAAGTCAAAGTTACTTTAGAAAAGTCAAAATTCTAAGTACTTAGAATTTTTTCTAAGTGTTTAAGAAATATGATAAGCTCAGAACTTCTGATCAGACTATCACCATGATGCAAGCTGATTCTGGATTAACTTCTAACACACGAGTTATGGATTCAAACAATATCTGAAACACAGCAGAGCAGAACATCACCTAAGAATGTTGGGATTTCAAGTTATAGCTCCTCAAAGACATGTCCTTGAAACTGAAACACTCAGCAAATTCTGGACACTTCCAAGACAGAATTTGGTCAGAACTTCTGGGTCAGTTTTAACAAAGGTTCAGTCAGAGTTTGCAAGGGTAATTCAAAGAAGGTTACAAAGCATGCTGTAAGCTTCTTGGAAAGTATGAGAGCTACTTCAGAACATGCTGTAGCAAGGAGATACAAAGATCAGAAGTTGGATGTCTATTCTAAGTCACGCTGAAGCTGAACTTCTGACCCATAATTAAGCAATGATGCAGAATATCACGTTGCAGGATTTCTGGTTTGATCAATCTCATCATCATTTAATGCTCACAACCACTTTTGAGTCTTTATCTAAAGGATTTCCCCACGTGTGGTATAGAAGTACCATTGTTGTCCTTGAAAAGCAAACTTTTGTACAAATTTATGCTAGATCCATGCTTTGCTTTTTCTTCTAAGGGTACTTTTCCTTAATCCCTGCTTACAATTCCAACTTAAGCGCGACTAAAGTTTCTAACCTCCATACCTATTTAAACTTGCTTCAAGAACAAGTCAGCGCCTAGCATATGATGGTTGTACCCTTGACCTCTCCAAGCTACTAAACCTTTGCCTATAAATTGAACCTCATTAGCCACTGTAAAGAGGTCGGAAAAAAAATTGAGAAAGAAAAAGCCTTGAACCCCTGCTAAAATTCCAAGAGTCCAAAGTTTCAAACATAAAATACAAAACCTGTTAACTTTTGATTTCTTGCATTCAAACTCCATTTGTTCTTAAGTGTTTCTTGACTAAAACCATCCACACAATTTCTGATTCACATATTATAAGCTATCCTAACTTTTGTGTTCATACTGTAATACACTCTCCATCCACCTCCACCTCAAAGAAGTCATAACATTACCCCTTGGCTGTTCTAAAAGTTGAAAACTTCCAGCCTGCTGAGTACGTGAAGAAGCTGCTAAGAAAATCACCAAAGTTCAGGACCAAACTCCAGTTCACAGAGTCTTTTCTAGCTGCAAGGTAAGCTTCTGCTGACTCTCATCATATTACTTAGGCATTATCATATTTGCACGTTCAAAAAATACAATGTAGACATCATGTTTCTGAGGCTGTACGTATTCTGAGGTTTCACGTATTTGTATGCCTAAGTAGGGAGTAAATTAGTTCAGAACCTCTTAAGGAAATTAGAATTAGCAAATTCATGCTTACCTCTGATTTATAGTTTTAATACCTCTTGTTTCAGAAACACTGTGAAACCAGCCATAACTGTTACATGCGCATCTTCTGTTCTGTTGAGAAATGACTAAGTTGCATATGGTATGACTAACATGGAAAGGGAGACCAAGTTCTGCTAGTGGTATCCGAACTTCTGAAATCTTCTTTGTTCCCAGCGGACCCAGAACTTCTGACCTCCTTTAGTCAGGAACACGCTGATTCCATTTTATTTTTCCTCGCTATTTTTGTTATCACTTCTTATTTCATTAATCAAAAACACCAAAAACATTTTTCATTTTTTACATGTTTTACTTTATTTCTTAAAACAAAAAGATCAAAAACATTTTCTTAAACCAAACTTATCTCTTTTCTAAAACAAAACAAGTTCATTTCACATTTCTTTGTACATTCTTATTCATTCAATATGGTTGTAATAGTAACTTAGGATTTAATTTTATTTGCAATCCCCATTTGTAAATATGTACCCCCACCCCCTAATGCTTGTAATAACGTAGAATATCTATTTTATGCACTTTTTTATTGTTTTCATATATTATTAATAATTAGGGTGTGTATGGCAAGACATGAAATTGACAAGTAGATAACTCTAATCAAGACTAAAAATGCATGCAATCAAACACACTTGCACACTAGCACCCTTAGGGTAATCCCACCTTGTTTCCTATCGGAAAAATAGTCATGCCTCTCGAACATGGGCGTTTTAGCAAAAGACCCTCGATAAAAGATCGTAGTCCCTCGATGACCCTCGATGTTGCCTTCGATAAACGATCTAGTCCCTAAAAGACATTTCTAAAACGTTCCATGGGTTGCCTTCTATGACTATACAAAAAACGTCTCGCGCTCGTCCCTTTACATCCAACGATGGGGCTTCTTGCCAAAACAATGGTAAGATAACAACGTCTAAAGGAGAAGGAAATGAACAAGAAAGACATTTGAGTAGGTAGATTGCTCCTAATTACTTGCTCAGTTTCAAAACAAATATCCTTGCTATTTTCAAAATAATCACATACACTTTCAAACATCTTACGAAATTGAAAACATTTTCAAAAGATCAAACATCTTTGTATACATTCTCACGAAGGAGAATAATTACAAAGATTGCCTAAACAAAGGCCTCTTTACAAAATACTTTCAAAAACCGCACAAAGCATAATTTCAAACAAAAGCAAGTGATCTAGCAAGTAACTAAGAGCCCATGGAAAACCATGGATGAAAAGGGTGCTAATACCTTCCCTTTTCATAATCTACCCCCCGAACTCAAAAAATAATCTCAAAGGTCTTTCCTGTGCTTTTTCACCTTTCCTTTTGGATAAAAGAAAAGTCAGTGGCGACTCTTGCTAACCGCAACATTTGCGATCAAACGCAAAACCTTCAAGTAAGTTCTCCCACCGTACCATACAATCACTCTGTCCAACATTGATCACGGTTAAGCCGCGTGAAATGCGAACTCCATCAAATCCGCGATTGGATCTCCATGCTTCAATTCATGTAGACGATGCAGAAAAGAAGAAATCGATCAAGAGTAGAAGAAACTATGATTTACCTACCGACGAGAGGTCAGGTGCTCTTCCAACAATGTCGACGTTGCAAGAAATCCAGAGAATCCTCGTTTGTCGGGTACAAAGTCTATGCTCCTTTTCGTGTTTGCCCTTCTTCTTCCAATCTTCTTCTTCTCGTTTCTACTTCGTGTGATGCCTTCCCAAGCTTTTTATCATTCACAGATTTGTATGGTTTACATGAATTGTCGAGAGGTTGGTGTTGTTGTGTATCTGTTGAAGATGAACCACGCGGCGTGTTATAGAATGGAGTGAGGAGATTGATTATGAAGAAGGATAATGGAGAGAGTCCGTATCTCAAAAGTGATGATGGTAAAGATGAAGGAGGTGTCGTTACATAGATTTCTGAGGGGATGAAGATGAGGAACTTGCGGAGAAATTCAGAAAGAATTCAAAGGAAGTTGGAAGAGAATTTGAGATTGGTGAGTTTTTTATGGTTTTTGTGAATTTTTGTTGAATAATTATATGTGAATCATGTATTTTTTGTGTGAAGAAATAGTGATTTGCAGAGAAAGATGAAGGTGAGGGATGAGGAATTGGGAGAGAGGGAGAGAGTTTTATTTTGAGATCTTTTCAGATTGTTTTGTGAACTATGTAGAATGAAGAAGATGAAGGTGAAAAGAGGATGGAGCTGAGAAAGGGGATGGTTTTTCTACGGATTTCTAGAGAGAGAGAAGAATGGTGAGTATTCTGTTTTTTATAGTTTTGTTGCTGCCGTTAGGAAACGATCATAAATCTAGGAAGTTCGATTAGGAAAGTTAGTTAGAGGTTGGTATGAAATCAGTTAGGAGCATTTAGACTGTTAGGAAGTAAGAAGTTAGATGGAGTTCTGAAATCTGTTATGACAGTTAGCTTTCTATTATTTACAGTTGGAGTCAGTTATGTATGGAAGTTAAGAGTTAGTAAATGTTGTTGGTTTAGTTGGTTATAGGACAATTGAGAGTTGAGAAGTTAGTTCTAAAATTTGTTACAAGTTAGTTAGCCAGTTAGTTTGTAATTTTGTTTACGCTTTTGTTGAAATCAATTATTGAAACTGTTAAGAAAACTGTTAGTGGTTAGAAAATCAATTAGGGATCTATTTTGATTTGAGTGGTTAATCTGAAAATTAGTTAGGAAAAATGAATGGTTGAGATTTGAATGAAAGTCGAGCTGTTATGACTTCTATTGGAAGCTGCTGATTTTCTGTTATGCTGAAACCGAATTCAGTTAGGATTTGACTTCTTATTTTTCTGTTTCACTATTTCCTTTCTTTATATTTTCTGGCTTTGGTATTTTGAATGTGAGCAGCAATCCGATTTAACCATGCCAGATGAACTTGGTTTATGTGAACTGATATATCTTCCTCTGAATTTTATTGTGTGAACCGAAATGTCTTGAGTTCATGAGTAACTTTTGCTGACTTGAACTGATGTATTTCCTGTTCTAAGTTTATGTTCAATTTCGTTTGAACGACTCTGGCCTTTGTGATATACATGAATTGCTTTTGATATGCTGACTGACTTGGTTATTTTGTGGGGCTGCAAATCTGGGAAACAGGTTGTTAGAAAGCTGTTTTGGATCTCCGAAAAATCTGTTATGGTTGTTAGCAAGGTAGTTAGAAAGAGCTAGCCTTTTGGTTTAATTCTGAATTTTCTGGTTTGGCTATTTCACAGTTCCTGGTTCTCTGTTTTCACGGTTTCCATAATTAATTTCCAGAATTTCTTAATGCAGGGCTGGGTTTTTCGATAATTGATGCAGGCAGATTAACTAGCTTTCCTCTTTTCAGGTTCATGTACTTCTGATAGAGTTTTATCAGGACCGGTGCAAAGAGGTTTTGGTCTGGTACAAGGCACAACTTTCTAGCAGCACACATTTTATTCTGTTCTTCAAGCCTCCTAGCTCTCTCTCTTTGTATAGCAGCTTTCTGCTTCTCATCATAACCTTCAAAAAGATGCTCAACATCAGCCCATGTATTTTGGGGTTGAGAGGAATTTGATGTGCATGTTTCAAGAGATGATTCTACGTCATCTTTCAGGTTCTGAGGGTGAGGTAGATCAAAGTTTAGCCCAACTCTATCTAATGTAAAGGGACGGATGCAGAAGAAACATTATGAGCAACAGGAGGGTGAGTTGATGGTTCTTGGGGAACAAACATAATATCAACAATGTTTTTCAGATTCTTGGTAAACTGTCGAGTAATATCAGGTTGTGCGATTGACGGAGATGCCAAACTTGTTTCAACCCTAACATTAAGCTTTTGGGCATTGACATTTCCCCCAATTCCCTGGTTATTTGGCATAAGGGATACAATTGTTTTAGATTGTTCACTCATGGAATTTTAGCACCTTTAGGATTTTAGGAATTTTGCTCAAGTGCATTTTTGTAACAGTTTTTTCTTTTTGGATTTTGGGTATAATGAGATTGTAATGATTTTATAATGAATGGTGAAATTGGATGAACTTGAATATTATAGTGTAAACTATAAATGGCTCTTCCCTTGTAATTCACTTGGAACCAAGGTAATGCATTATGATCTCGAATACAAATGTAACTTTGGGAACTCTTGAATCAAATGACAAATTATCAAGGGTGCAAACTACTTTCTTTTCATTTGATTTTAAGTTTCCCGAGAATGAAATGCTTTCATTTCTTTTTGAGTTTGATATCCCAAGTCCTTCATTGACCTTGTGTTTGTGAAATCCAAATGTCTCGCATTCTATCAATTTGGATGAATTCCCTTGCTTGAATATCTTCAAACGAACGAATATAGGGTTCCTTAAATCAAATTGAGTGAATCCATGCTTGGACATCTGCATGTCCTTAATTCAAAACCCTAATATTCCATATAAAGCTTTTAGATTTTGATCTTAAAGCATTGAAATGAAATCTAACGAAAGTATATTGTATCACAAGTAAGCCAATCGACCAGATGAAGAGTTTTGCATCATAAGGCATACAAACTCTAATTCTTGAAGAAGGTACAACTGAATCTTCTTCTCTAGAATAGAGTTGTTGCCCATATGATTTGAGATTCAAGCAATGATTTCCTTCTTACTTGACAAAGATATATCAACTGAAACCCTAGTTATTAATGGGAGATATCCTCTGATGATAGCCTTGCATGATGATCACAACTTCACAGAGAAACCTCTTTTGAATGGTACATGATTTAGAGAAATAAACCCTAATCAAAGGACGATGGTGAGCACAAGGAGATAATGAATGCTTGAATTAGTAACCCTTAGGTGGCCTTGTAGAATAACTTGATAATTAACATGGGAATACAAAAATAAATATGACCAAGATGGTCGTGACTTAAAACCTAATGAACCTTAGTTGATGAAATGCTGACGAGCACAAACTTGGTAGAGAAAAACTCTAACTCTTGCCTTGAGTGCATTTGAATGAGTAATAGCCCCGTAGCTTGAAGAGAATGGAACCCTTAATAACCATATATTACAACCCTAATTCCACATTCCATTGCTTGAAGGACAACCAGAAGAATCAGGCTTTATTAAACATATACACCTCAGTCAGTTGTAAAAAACCTAGCTTGCACGTCCACTGAACTCTTGAACTTCAGGCGCTTATTTTTTGAATGAAAATGCATGCTATGTTAGTAACCTAATGAAAATATATGAATGTGATGCTAAGCCTAAGCCAAATATAAGTGAGATTAGGAGGGGAAACTTTGGGGTGCAACATGGTGATGGTTTAGAAATTGAACGTTTGTTTGAGAAGACAGTCACTTTAGTAACCCCTTTTTTTGTTGAGGATTCGTAGGAGCTCTATTTTTTGATTTTGTTATCCCTACTTTTGCATGAATTTCTTCTTGTGATTACAGTCAGCGGGATGCCCCAGTTTTCCTTAAGTCTCCTTCATAGGTTTTTGACTTAACGGGCCTTTACTTTGAGAGATTATGACTGCCTATATTGATGATTATGAGGAACCATCACCATATTTTATAGAGCATCTTATACACTATTTGTCGTGTATGAAGGTAGAGCTTGCGACTGAATCTGAATTAAATGAGAAAACTACCCTGCCCCAGGTTATGATTAAGGGTTTTAATTTGTGTGAAAAGAAAAACTCTTACTTCTTAGGATCAAGGGGGTTGACTAGGGATTATCTTCCTTATAACTCCTCTGTTTAGGATATGAAACAACGCATGTACATCGTCAGCAGGGTCTGTTCAAAAGCATATTGTAGAGATTATAGTATCGTTTTCGTCATCCTCCTTTTAAAGGCTTACATATTTTAACCGAAAGTTGAATATCATAAAAAGGAAGCAAGAAAGCAGTTTAAATATAATGAAATATGAAAATGACATAATTCAAAGTTTGACATGACAGTAATTGTTTGAACGAGCAAAGGAAATTACAATTGAAAAAACACAAATGAATTAGACGCTCTCAATGATTTGGCCCAGGAGAAGTGATCATGTGGTGAGTCTCTGGAGGGTTGAATTCAATCTCCTTGGCGTCAATCATATCCTAAATTTTGTTCTTCAGAGCCCAGCAGCCATTCGTATCATGTCCATGACTTTCAGAATGGTATGCACACCTTTCATTGGGGTGGTAGCTAGGAGAAGAGGTATTGGGATTCCATAGATGAGCCTTTAAAGTAATCAATCTTTCTTTCAAAATGTGTTGTAATGCTTGAGCTAGTGACGTGTTGATTTTGATGGATTGTCTCTTAGGTGTGACCTCCTTACGCTGATTCTCTTGTTGATGTCGTTGCGCAAGCGTAGGATTAAAGACCAGTACTTCCCCCACAGATGGGTTATGGTTACCTTTAGCACGTCCCTCCTGGCCATATGCAGCATTAGCTTCCTTCTTGCCACCGAATGACTTTTTTCCAGCATTAGAAGGTGCAGCCATTGGAATCTTCCCATTCTTAATACCTCTTTTGACTCTTTCACCTGTCAGTATCAGCTCAGTGAACCCAGCTAAAGAACTTCCAATCAAGTAGTTGAAGAATATACTAGACAAGGTGCTCAAGAACATGTCTACCAGCTCCCTATCAGACAGAGGAGGTTGGACTCTCCCTGCAAGATCCCTCCATTTCTGGGTGTTATCTTTAAAACCTTCGCTGAAACCCATATACATACTTTGCAATTGCGTACGAGTTAGGGAGAGATCACTGTTATATTGGTACTACTTGTAGAAAGCAGCAACCAGATCTTCCCAATTGCAAATATTGGTTCTTTCCAGTTGATAGAATCATTCCAACTGATTCCCTGCCAACCTTTCTTGGAAGAAATGTACCCACAGATTCCTATCAATAGTGTGGGGTTGAATCTTTCTGACATATGACCTTAAGTGCAGCTTAGGGAAAGAGACACTGTCGTATTTGCAAAGGTAGGTACCTTGAATTTCTGCAGGATGACCACCCCTGAGATCAGTCCTAGCTCTTCAAAATCCAGCCTGGGCATCTTCTGGATCTCCATAGAATTGAGACGATCCTCCAGCTGTTTGTATTTATCATCAGCAGGAGGATACTATTTCTTAGAATAGTCATCTTCATCCTCCTCAGACCCTGGATTGTTGTTTTCTTCCGTTGGCTTCTCTTCTTGATTGTCCCCCTCATTTGACGGGGTTGCGAAATCTAGAGATCACTTGGCCGATCCCCTGAACCTTCTGCCCAAATTCAAGACACCAGCTGGTATCTTTGGCTTCTTGGTCTTCTCCTTGATGATCAGAGCTTTCAGATCTTCCTGTCCCTTGGCCAGAGCCAGGAACATTTGCTGAAACTGAGCTTTTTGAGCTTGGAGGTCCTTCACTGTTTGTTCAAGAGCCATTTATTTTGCTGAAATAAACATAAAAAAGATAAGAAACCTGTCTCAGAATACCTGTTTAATGTAATGATATGCATGATAATATTTATGCAATGTTTTCAAGGACTTTTATGGTCTTAAATTTGCTTAGTCAGAGAGAAAACAAACGTTAATTGTATTCATAAGTTTAAATGATTACAAGGATGCCTCTTGGGCTTACAATGGAAGAAACAAAGATAAATAAAACTCTTAAGTCAAGCGGGACTCAAGCTTCCCATGAGCGCATCCTCTTTGGTGCAATGTAGGCATTCAAACTCTATTCTTCATGCTGTTGTCTTGTAAGCTCCAAAACCTTTTTCTCACTTGCATAGAACTGGGTTTCGAAGGTGTCTTGTTCATCTTTGAGTTGAACCCAAGACCTTTGTAACTCCTCGAGAGTTGTTGGCATGTCGGGATGGAGAATGGTATGAGGTACATCTGTATCTACAATGGGTTCCATGAAGATGGGTAGAATGGAGGGGGTAAGGCATCATGAGATTTTGAGCGCGAGCTCGCACCCACTTAAGATAAGGCTCCAAAGGGATGAAGTTCTTATGCCCCAGTGTCTTGCTATCCACTTTGTTCACCATGCCCCAAGCTCGGATGAACCTCTAACGGTACCCTTGAACATCATCCTCGTAGTTGAACACAATGCCTTGAACCAATACATCATGAGGACCATCCCTCATAGCATACCCAAACTGTCGCAACGCTAAACAAGAGTTATAAGTGATTCCTCCCCTAATGCCTAGGAGAGGGACATTAGGGAATTCCCCACATCGATCAATGATGGTAACATCTTTCACAGATCAAGGACACCAATGAATATCTGAATGTGTGAGAGACATCATCCTGTTAGACCATCTTAAGCCTTGTTCGTTCTTCACAATAGACCGGGGTAGGTGCGAAGTAAACCACCTAGCCAACAGAAGAGTACAACACATAAGGGTCCATCTTCACTTAATTTTGAAGCTATTTTAAATAGTTGTTCATAAAATCATTTTTGAAATATAACTTTTTAAAAAAAATTATGATTTTAACTATATTTTGATTTTCAATAATGTATGTTTATGTTATAGGAGGTCAAAATTAATGTTTTAATTTAGAAAAAATAAATATAAATTTTTTTGTAAAATCTATTTTCAAAAATATAAAGAAAAAATCTATTTTTTCAAAGTTGAAACAAACATGCACAAAATAATAACAAAGTTAAAAAAAAAAAAATTATGAACCTAGGAAATTAGTGGATAAAATACATAAACTAAACTTTTTAAACAAGATGAACATCTTATTTTATTTCTTTGATTTTTTGTTTTGTTTAAGGTTACATTTATTTATGCATTGGAAGTATCAAGTATACAAGATAATAAATTACGCTCCTATTTCTTTTTTTGGATAGAAAAGTCAACGCTCTTCAAAATTACCTCCTCTATAATAATTTATTAGGTAAGTTTTATTTTTTTAATTCATTAAATAATTAATGTATTTGGTCTATATATAAATTAGATATATTAATTATTCAATCATCTAAAAAATAAAATTTGATTATAAATTATTACGGAGGAAATATACTCATATATTTAAGAGATTTAATATTATTATTCATAAATTTTTAGATATAAAGATCAAATGTTTTTAGTGTTAAAAAATCAAAACTTTCGAAAGCAAGTGGACAAACGTTTGAGAGAGAAAAAATTAAAAGAAAATAAATAAAAAATTGAATGAGAATATAAAAATTAATTGAGTGAGACCGTGAGAGACTGGATTAGTATTAACTGAAACATATAGAGTTATTTATAGCCGTTATTTGCGCACTAAGTAACTACCTTTTAAAAAGTTTCTAAAACTAGAAACTATTAACTTGCTTTTAAATTACTAAAGGCTTGGATTAATTTTAACATTCCTTCTTAATTTAAGGCATCAAAAGTCATAACTCCAAGTTCCCTTCTTAATTTTATGAGCTGTATTCTTTTGATTGTTAAACACGTCAGCCACTTGTTATTATGTAGGATAGTACACAACATTCAGCTTGCTCTTTGTGACTCGATTCTTTAAAAGTGGAATCTTATATATATATATATATATATATATATATATATATATATATATATATATATATATATATATATATATATATATATATATATATATATATATATATTCTTCTCATGTGCAATGAAATTTTAAATTAGATTGATGGTTGGTTTGTTGTCAATAAGTTGATTAATTATTCTAATTTAATCATTAAATTGTTCAACGAGAATTGAAGTTGTTCTGGACTGGGCCGGGCTGGCCCAAAAGTAACGATAAAGGCCCAATCCAAACGGACTTGTTAGGGGTCACGCCGACCTAAGGACCGCAGCTATGTCCGACATACTTCACTGGGGCGACATCCTCGACCTCGTACTATCCAGCTCGACCTCAGCTCGAGCACTCCTCCAACGGTAGACACGGTCCACTACACTCTCAACGGGACTTCGAAAAGACCGCGTCCTTGTCCGCCCGCACTTCACGCAGGACATCCAGGAAGGGGACCACGTGCGGGTCCCCACTACGCACGTAGAACCTGGCAGTTCCTCCATTGGGCCAAACCTGCCCGGCCCAATGAAGGAACCTTGGCCCAGCGCTGGGGGCTATAAATACCCTCTGCTCCCAGAGGGTCAGGTATTCATTCTATCACATACTCACACTTTGCCTGCCCGAACTCTTACTTACTTCAGCATCGGAGTGCCTTGCAGGTACCCCCCCCCCCCACCTCGTTCAAAACTTTAGCTCGGAGCCAGTCGTGACGGTCCAAGTCTGATCAGGTCAGATCAGTGGCGCCGTCTGTGGGAAACTAGCTTCCCCGTCTTGCAAAACTCTAAGCCAAAGCTCAAATTCAACTACCGCTGTCATGGCTGATCAAGCTCGCGATGAGCAGAACGTCCGCGTCGTCGACACTAACAACGACACCGCGGACAAAAACGGACACCTTGATAACACCGGCAACCCCGGCCACAACACCATTCCGGCGACAACTGCCCCCGGACCTTCCACCTACCGGGACGGAGCTACTGCCTCATCTTCCTCGGTCCCTCCGCCACTCGAAGACGACCCGGAAGCCCTCGCAAACTACAGGGCTGCCCGGTTCCAGGAAGTCCCCGTCCCCGCCGGGGCGGATGCCACGACTCAAGCGCTATTCGCAGCGATTAATCAAACGAACTATCTCATCTTCGTCCAAGGAGAAAGACTAAGGGCGCTCGAAGACGACCGAAGACCCCCAAGGAGGCATCGGAGGCCCCATACTCCACCTCCTCGAGTAACTGAAGTCCAACATCCGTCTCCCCCGCGGAGACATTACAGAGAAACCTCTCGGAGCCCGTCACCCCGACCGAAGCAGAAACGGCCCTACTTGGAGAGGCAGCCCGTCATCTCAGCCGGAGAACCCAGTCGCGATCCGGCAAGACAGGACAGAAGGCACTCCGGAGACGGGCGTGTAAGAATCAACCAACGAGCATCACGCTCGAGGGAGACTCAGCACGACCATGACCGTCGTGCCAGACAGTACTACAGGTCCCCATCTCTGTCCCCGGAGAGGATCGAAGAGGACGACCCCCGCGGTCCCCTGTCGCAAGCCATCATGGAAGCACCCATCCCCCCGGGTATGGAGAAACCCCCGCATTTGAAGGAGTACGATGGAGTCGCGGACCCGGTCGACCATATAGACGGGTTCGAGGCTATGCTTCATTATCACAATGTCGGGGGCCCCATCAAGTGCCGTCTATTCCCCACGACTCTCAGGAAGGCGGCAATGGACTGGTACAAAGGACTCGCCTCGGGCTCAATCACCTCGTGGCGGAACCTGAAGAACCAGTTCATCAGTTCCTTCACAGCTTCTCGGCGGCATCCGAAGATCGAGGCGGCCCTCGAGGCCATCATCCAAAGACAGGATGAAACCTTGAGGGAGTTCATCAATCGCTTCAACCGGGAAGCCATACAGGTCCCCTGCGTGGACCATATAAAGAGATATCTGCTGGAGAGGGGGCTCCTCCCCGGCACGGAATTTAGGAAAGCCATGAGTATCGAGCCACCCAGGACGTTCGACGCCCTCCTCGAAAAAGCTCGGGCATATATGGACTACGAGGAGAGGGAAGCGGCCAACAGGGCCCGAGACCCCAGGACTCGCGGGTCTAACAATAGCTCGCGCCAGGAAGCACCTCCTCCTCGGCGAAACGGGGAGAAAAGAAAGGAAGACAGACCCCGGGAAGCCCGAGACCAAAGGGGACCCTCGGGGCGTTTCACTGAGTACACTCCGCTCACAGCTTCCCGCGAGCGTATCCTGGTGGAGTGTGCCAGCACTGACTTCAAGGACGGTGGTGTCAAACGTCCCCGGCCTGCTCCCGCCAAGCCCGGAGAAGACAAAAACAAATATTGTCAGTACCATAGGAGCCATGGTCACCTGACTGAGGATTGCGTCCACATCAAGGACGCCATTGAAACCCTCATCAAGGGAGGGAGGCTCGCACAGTACCGGCGAAGCGACGCTCCCCGTCGTGACGCCCAAGAAACCAGGGAGCCAGAGGAAGACGCCCGACCGTCTGACGAGTCGGTGCCCATCCAGATCGCCTTCTCTGTGACCAGGCCCGAGGACTTCGACATCCCCGAGCACCTGCAAGAGCCGCTGACAACGCACAGCAGGTGGGAATACTTCCCCTCCGCCATGGTCATCAACGGCGGCGGGTTCAACGACTTGACCATCAATTCATCTAAGAGGAAGCTGGACGAGCTGGTCGACGCGACTCCCCCGCAAACAGTGACGTTCGAAAGGGTGAAAGGAAGGTCAGAGCCCATCACCTTCTACCTAGAAGAGCTCCCCGGCGGAGCCCCGAACGCGGTCATCCCCTTACTGATAAGGGCGAGAATGGCCAATTTTGATGTACATCGCATCCTGGTCGACGAAGGGAGTTCTGTCGACGTCATGTACAGCCAACTGTTCTGAACCCTACAGCTGGACGACTCACATCTCTCGCCATATGTGGGGTCGGACTTACAAGGTTTCAACGGCTCGACCTCCAAACCTTAGGGATATGTCGAGCTTCTGGTTACGTTCGGCGAAGGGACGGCAACAAGACAAGTCAAAGTACGCTTCCTCGTCATCGACTGCCCGTCTCTGTACAACTGCATCTTGGGGAGACCGACAATGGCAGAACTGACAGCGGTGCCCTCGACCGTCCACCTGAAGATGAAGTTCTACACCAAGAGGGCACGAGTAGCTACTATCCAAGGAGACCTAGCCGCTGCCCGGAGGTGCTTCAACGCTGCTTCTAAGGGACGTGATACTGTCGACATAGGGACCAGGCCCGCCAAAAGGACGTGACAGGAGCCCGACAAGAAAGAGTCCCCCGAGGAAGAAGTCCAAAAAGCTCCACCAAAGGTCGATTCTATAGCTCTGGACACTCGCTTCGACCAGGACGAGCCCTCCAGTAGCGAGCAAATCCCTCTCCGACCAATACCGGACGGGGATTTTGAGCTCGTCCCCCTCGGCACGGACCCGACCAAGGGAGTGAATATTGGCAAAGACCTCCCCGACTTGGCCAGGAAGCAAATCAAGGCCTGCTTGCGCGAGAATGCTGATCTGTTCGCTTGGAGCGCCGCGGAGATGCCCGGACTCGACCCTGAGGTCGCCTGTCACCACCTCGCCATAGATCCATCCGCTAGGGTCGTAGTACAACGTAGGCGTAGGCAGTCTCCAGAAAAAACGGAGGCTGCTGAAAAAGCTGTAAAAGACCTCCTAGAGGCAAATTTTATTTCTGAAGCCCGGTATTCCACCTGGCTGTCAAACGTTGTACTCGTTAAAAAGAATAATGGAAAATGGAGGATGTGTGTTGACTATATCGATCTCAACCGGGCTTGCCCGAAAGATGCTTTCCCTTTGCCTAACATAGACATGCTGGTCGACAACTCGACCGGCTACAAAACATTGTCGTTCATGCATGCCTACTCGGGCTATAACCAAATCCCGATGGCCCTGGGCGACAAACACTGCACGGCTTTCATGACCAGCTCGGGCAACTATTACTACAACTTAATGCCCTTTGGACTGAAAAATGCCGGGGCAACTTACCAACGTATGATGAAAAAAGTTTTCCACAAACAGATTGGAGACATGCTCGAGGTGTATATGGACGACATGATCGTCAAATCCCGGGCAGACACCGACCATGCAGCACACCTCAGGGCAGTCTTTGCCCAAGCAAGACAATGTAAAATGAGATTCAACCCCGAGAAGTGTACGTTCGGAGTCAAGGCAGGGAAATTCCTCGGATTCTACCTAACAGAACGAGGAATTGAAGCTAACCCCGACAAATATCGGGCTTTCTCAGACTTCCCGACGCCAACGTCGAAGAAGTCGATACAAATCATGAACGACATGCTCACATCATTGTCCCGCTTCGTCGCGAGGTCCGCTCAGCACGCCCTCCCCTTCTTCAAACTCCTTCGAAAGGAAGCAGCCTTCGAATGGAACGAGGAGTGCGAGCAGGCGCTACGCCACCTAAAGCAAAGTCTATCTCAGCTGCCCGTGCTATCTCGACCAGCCGACGGGGAGCCACTATTTTTATACTTGGCCGTCTCGAACAAAGCCATCAGCGCGACTCTCATCCGCGAGACCCCCGACGGACAAAAACCCGTCTACTTCACGAGCAAAGCCCTGCAGGGACCCGAAAGCAGATACCAACAGATAGAAAAGGTGGCTCTAGCCCTCGTCAATGCGGCGAGGAGGCTCAAACACTATTTTCTGGCCCACACAATCATCGTGCGAACCGACCAACCAGTGAGGCAACTCCTGGGTCGGCCCGATATGGCGGGCAGAATGTTGAAATGGTCCTTGGAACTCTCCTAATTCGACATTCAGTATGAAAGTAGGAAAGCCCTGAAAGCACAGGCCCTGGCCGACTTTGTCGCGGAAATGACCACTCATGACCCACCCCCGGGGAAGGAACACAAGTGGACCATCTTCGTCGACGGAGCGTCCAGCTCGTCTGGAAGTGGCGCAGGAATCCTTTTGGAGAACGAAGAGGGTGTAGTGATCGAGCACTCCCTAGCTCTTTCCTTCCCGACGTCAAACAACCAAGCAGAATATGAGGCCCTGCTCGTGGGATTGAGACTAGCCGAGGACCTGAGAGCCCGCGAGGTACAGATCTACACCGACTCCCAACTCGTCGCCTCCCAAGTACGGGGGAGTTACCAAGCCAAAAACGACAACCTCGTCGAGTACTTGAACATGGTCAAAAAATACATGACAAAATTTGTACGAGCGGAAATTTCACATGTTCCCCGCGAGCAAAACACGAGGGCAGACATATTGTCCAAACTCGCAAGCACAAGAAAGAAGGGCGGGAACAAATCCATCATCCAGGAATCCCTAGCGCGCCCGAGTATCGAAAGATCCTCGACTACAGTCGAGGTCCATGCCATAGGGGATGCGACGTCCTGGATGACCCCGGTTTATAATTTCCTGACAAAAGGCGAACTCCCATCGAACCAGGCCGATGCGACCGTCACAAAGCGGCGAGCATGTTCCTACGTGGTGCTCGAGCACAAACTATACCGCAGAGGATTCTCCATCCCCCTCCTAAAATGCGTCGACGAATCCACAGTCCCTGAGGTACTACGGGAGATACACGAAGGGATCAACGCCCAGCACATGGGCGGTAAGTCCTTGGCAAGGAAAGCCCTCCGAGCAGGATATTACTGGACGACAATGCAGCAAGACACCAAGGAACACGTCAAGAAATGTGACAAGTGCCAGAGGCACGGTGACATGCACCTCGCCCCTCCTCACGAGCTGAGCATACTGTCGTCCCCGTGGCCGTTCACTTGGTGGGGTATGGATATCCTCGGGCCCTTCGTGCAAGGGACTTATCAAAATAAATTCCTCATCGTGGCCGTGGATTACTTCACGAAATGGATCAAGGCCGAGGCTCTCGCGAGGATCACCTCGCACAACATCCTCCACTTCTACAAGAGAAACATCCTCTCTAGATTCGGAATTCCGAGTGCACTAGTGACCAATAACGGCACCCAATTCACCGACCACGTGTTCTAAGACTTCGTCACCACACTAGGAACAAAACAGCACTTCACGTCAGTCGAACACCCTCAAACCAACGGGCAAGCCGAAGCCGCGAACAGAGTCATCCTCCGGGGACTGAAACACCGACTCGGTGAAGCGAAGAGGGGATGGGTCGAGGAGCTTCACAGTGTCCTGTGGGCATACCGCACCACGCCCCACTCGACGATGGGCGAGACTCCATTTCGACTAACATACGGCACCGAGGCCGTTATCCCAGTGGAAATCATGGAACCTTCTAGACGGACAGAGAACCCCCTCGACGAAGAAATGAACGACGAGGCACTCAGGGACGAACTCAACTTAGTCGAGGAAATCCGATCTGGGGCGGCCCTCCATGAAGCATCCCTAAAACAACGAGTGGCTCTGCGCCACAACGATAAGGTCATCAAGCGCGAGTTCGAAATCTGCAGCCTGGTATTACGAAGGAACCAGAAAGATTCCCGCGAAGGGAAGCTGGCCGCGAACTGGGAAGGGAATTACCGTGTCCACGGCACCACTGGTACAGGGGCATACTACCTCGAGCAATTAGACAGAGAGCCACTACCACGACCCTGGAACGCTGCTAAACTAAAGCAGTACTATAGTTAAAAACCAACGACATCTAGGACCCTCGACCGTCGACACCCGCACTCGGTCAACGAGGAAAAACGTCCAACCCCATAGAAAGGCCGAGGTACAGGCCCGACCTACGTCCAAACCGCACAACATCGTTCAACAAAACAAGACCAAACGATAGTGCCCGACGTGGATACCTCTACCGAGCTCCACCGTCAAAGTACCTGTAGGGAAGAACACCCAGCTCGCGATGGGCAGTTCACGCCGCGGGCAAATAACCCCGACTGGGTCATATACTAGACCGAACGGCTCCGCTCCGCATACCCGACGCGTCTCGAAGAACGTCGGGCCATCTAAAAGGGTAAAAAAAGAGTCTCTCCTCTCGGACTCAACAGTCAGGCGACTCCGGTCGTCGAGAAGAGGTCGAGCGCATATACGAGCAAAAGACTTAAGCAAGTTTGCCAATGAAGTCACAACAAATATATAAAACACATACATGGGCAAACAATTAAAAATGGAAACACATTCATTCAAAATGCCCAAAGGCAACAAAGCAAATAGACGGACACCGACCAAGAAGGCCGGTAATGTTTAGGAAATACAAAGAACAGGCACGCAGGCCCAAGAAATATGAACGGGCACGCAGGCCCAAAACGAACATCAACAAAGGCACGCAGGCCCTATCAGAACCTTACAGCTCAGCCTCCCCCGAGCTATCACCACCAACAACAGGAGAGTCGGGCGGAGGCACGATCTTACCATCAACGATCTGAGACATATGGCCCGTCCCTTCAGTGTTCAGTCCGGGATTCAACAGGGAAAGCTGGCTGACCGCGGCCTCGAAGCCCTCCTCCATAGCACCGATACAATCTGACTCAAGGAGCTGAATACGCGCGACCAGTTCCGATCGACTCCTCAAAGGAGCTATATCCTCCGACTCTTCCTCGGCAGGAAGCATAGCAGCCTTCAGGTCCTCGATCTCTCTGGCGAGGCGCCCATTGTCAATTTCCAGATGCTCCCGATCCGCACGGAAAAGGTCTCTCTCCTCGACCAGCTTCCCCGAGTTCTCTTTCTCCAAAGTCAGCAACTCTGTCTCTGCCGTCAGCAGCTCGGCCTGCTCACGGAACATCTCCTCGGAGCGCTCCAGGGCAGCCTTCAACTTTCACGAATTCGAGGTGAGGGCAGCTTTCTCCTGTTCCAACTCTTTGATACGGTCAGAGTCCTCCCCCTCCTCGGCCAACACGACGGCCATCTCGGCCATCTTGATCAGCCCGGTCATATTGGCGGCCAGGTGCCTCCTCCGGTTTTCCTTGCTCATCCGCCTGATAGTTTCAGCTTCATCGGTGTTCACGGACAAGGGAAACCCCTCGAAGAAACCCTCCTCTTTAAAGCAAGGGGGCAACCCGAAGAACCTTACAGCGCTAGAATCCTCACCAACTTCCGACCGACTTTCCACCCGGTTCCTTTTCCTTTGTATCAGGTCGGCATGTGGCTCGACCTCCTGGACGTCCTGGATCCCTCCCGAAGCAGCTCCCGAGCTAGGCGGCGAGTCCACCCTCGTCGCATGAGAAGTGCCCGGGCTATGTGGCGGGCCCATCCTCGTCGCTTGAGGAGCTCTCACCACCCTATTACTCACCTTCCTGTCACAGGATAACTTCAAGAGCCTCTCCCTTCGTTCGGCCATCAAACCTGCACGAAAGAACCCGGGTTAGTGCCGAGCAAATAAACAAACAACTGACAAGTAAAGAAATTCAAACAATAAACGACCTAGCAAACGCGCAGCCTGCCCAAAGGACTGGCACTCCACGAGTGCCTTCGTGTCAATCGGTCGGGCCTCGAAGGTCGGATAACCTTCCTCGTCCAGAATATCCTCCCCCTCCCTCGTGGGCCATCTTGCGGGGTGGAAGCTATCGACATACCGGCAAAGAGTATCGTAAGCCTTCTCGTCTTCGGAGCTCATCTCGCCCGCGGACGTATGGTAATACCCGGTACCATGCTCGTAATGCCTCGAGATCCAATGCACGGGAAATTTGGCCGTGCATCCTAACACTGGATGTCCTTCGTCGTCCAAAAGGGCCTCCCTGTCGTCGTCGGTTATTTCCGCTTCCTCCTCATACACGGACTCTAAACCTGTTGTGGTAACCGGCCTCACAACATACCACTTGTCTTTAAAACCCTGCACGGAATCCATGTACATCCTGAAAAGTCTCTTCGACTGTTTCAGGGAAACCCAGCTATGCTTTCCTCCCCGAGATTGGCGTTGTAGGTGGAAGACTCTGAAGAAGAGGGGTATGGTCGCCCCAATCCTCAGAAAACGACAAGTTACCTCAAACGCCCGGATAAAAGCGAGCAAATTTGGGTGAAGCTGCGACGGGGCCAGCCCCAAATGGCTGAAGACCCCGACCTGAAAATCACTGAAGGGAAGCTGTAACCCAAGGTCTTTAAAGGCAATTTCATACATAGGGAAACTGTACTCGGGGAATACCGAGCAAATTCGAGCGGTGAAAGATGGCCGAGTGACGACGAAATTCTTCTGGAAACCGGGTTGGTCGTGGCCCGCCTCGAGGATAGTGTATGCCCTTCGGCTACGTCGACTATAGACCGAAGCTATCCCTCTAGGTTCGGCACCCACCCATTCCAGCAGAGGGTCCTCTACGGTGTCAACCAAATTCATATTCTCGTCAGCACTTTGTTCTTCCACCTCGGGGTGTCCTGAAGAGCACGGTTCATCCGCCATGGTTACCTACAAAGCACGGGAAACCAATCAATTGGGCACGAAACCACACGCTCGCCATAACGGACGAGATGAAGGGCACGACAAACCACGTCACTCCATGCGCGACTGCAAAGTTGGTGTTTTGGAACAAAAAACAGCAGCCATCTCCCCGACTCCCAGATACCTCGACAGGTCCTCCTACAAGTCGCCTAAATAAACTGACAACTCGGTCACTCATGAATACGTCGACCCAGGGTATGAACATGGCGAGCAAAATCATAAAGCCTAGAGCTAGAGTTATGAGTCTACCGGGCACGATCACGAATTAGGTGCCCTGGATCATGAAGACCCCGGGCAGCACTGCAGATTAAAACACCAACTATGCATTTACTGGGCACGGACATGCGCTTGCCAGACATACACGTGGATTTGTCGAGCTAAATATGAATCTACCGGGCTAATCCTAGGCGTACAGTCTCTAAACGTCTAAAAACAATGAAAAATCATGCATCACAATAGAAAAACAAAGGAGACAAGTCACTTACTTGAATCAAGAAGGAAATTTGACGACGGAGGAAAGGAATCAGCAATGGAGATCGCGGCGGTCCTATAAGAATCTGGGAAGAACAGCAACAGCAGAAACAGAGTGAAGAGGAGAAGCACGAAGAGTGGAAACACGTTCTGGGGCCCAAGGACCCTATTTATAGTGATGACGTGGAATACCAAACGTCACCTCGGGCAACCACAGATTCCCCTCCTCGACACACAACTCCCCTAGGCAATGATGACCCTATCCTCCATAGGGTGGCAGCGCAGTTCCCAAAAGAGACCTCGCGTGCTTGACAAACGCAGGCTGCCGAGAAATCCCTCGAGCATTCCTCGCAGGGAACCTGTCCACGAGCACGATACGGGGAAACCCTCGAGTACCCCACGAGGAGCTGCATCTCTTGTCCGAATACGGGGCCCCGCAACGGAAGCGACCTAAGATCAAGTCATGGCTCCTAACTCAAGGAACCACGACTTGGGGGGCTCCTGTTCTGGACTGGGCCGGGCTGGCCCAAAAGCAACGATAAAGGCCCAATCCAAACGGGCTTGCTAGGGGTCACGCCGACCTAAGGACCGCAGCTATGCCCAACATACTTCACTGGGGCGACATCCTCGACCTCGTACTATCCAGCTCGACCTCAGCTCGAGCACTCCTCCAACGGCAGACACGGTCCACTACACTCTCAATGGGACTCCGAAAAGACCGCGTCCTTGTCCGCCCGCACTTCACGCAGGACATCCAGGAAGGGGACCACGCGCGGGTCCCCACTACGCACGTAGAACATGGCAGTTCCTCCATTGGGCCAAACCTGCCCGGCCCAATGAAGGAACCTTGGCCCAGCGCTGGGGGCTATAAATACCCTCTGCTCCCAGAGGGTCAGGTATTCATTCTATCACATACTCACACTTTGTCTGCCCGTACTCTTACTTACTTCAGCATCGGAGTGCCTTGCAGGTACCCCCCCCCCCCCACCTCGTTCAAAACTTCAGCTCGGAGCCAGCCGTGACGGTCCAAGTCTGATCAGGTCAGATCAGAAGTCAATTTGTTGGACAATATGCAACAACACCAGCAAGATACTCAACCTCACAAGTGGGTAAATCCACCACTTGTTGCTTCTTTGAGCATCATGGCACACATGCTTACAGAAATATAAATAAGTATCCGGTTATACTACTCCTATCAATCTTATCACCATACGAGCCAATGTCAGAGTAGCCATTGAGCTCAAGCATTTCACGCTCTTTGCCAAATAGAAACAAAAGATTATAATATAGTGTACCATTGATGTATCTCACAATTTTTATGTGCAGAAATGCAACATTGTCTAAGAGGATTGTTCATAAATCTTCTCATCATTTCTACTAAGAAGCTTATGTCTGGCATGCTTTTGCATAAGTATCTCACTGATCATACCAATTGTCTGAACACGGTAGCATCTACCTTGTATTTTTCACTTGCTTATTATCCCCAAACATCAAGTTAGTACCAGTTGGTGTTATTGCAGAGTTACATTCCAACATACTGAATTATGTCATTACTTCATTTGCATACTTTACTTGATGCAAGTCATTCCCATTGAGACGTTTATGGATTCAATGCCAAGAAAATAAGCTAGTTTTCCAAGATCACTCATTTAAAACACAAGCTTCATCTTAGATTTGAAGTGATAAATTTCTATGTCACAACTTCTTGCAACCAACATGTCATCCTCATAAAGGCAAATGATAAGTAAATTCTCCCCTCCCTTGTCTTTAACATAGACTCAATCTTTAGAATTTCACTTTCTGAATGCTTGTTCCATGATAAATTTAGTGTGTGCAACTTTATTGCTTTGTCTTTTTACCTTCAAACATTTGTGATTGACTTGAACTTCATTTAAAACATCCAGAAACAAGTTTTAAGCGACCAACACCATTCAAACCCCCACTTTTAATGTTTTTCTCACCTTCAAAATTAAGTAGAGATGTTGACTTATTTGACAATTAATGGTCAAATACAGGAACTAAATTGATGAATATATTTTTAATGTTGTGATAAAGAAGTATCAAATGGACCAACAAGAATTACACTTCATTTTTATTGACTTGGAGAAGGCGTATGATAAAGGGTCTAGAGATATCTTATGCGAAACCCTAGAGAAAAAATAGGTTAGGTATTCAAGATATCCAAGTGATGTATGAAGGGATATCAACTAGTGTCGAAACAAAGGATGAACATACATAGGATTTCCCCATTACAATAGGTTTTCGTCAAGGTTCAAACCTAATTCCCTAACTTTTTACTTTGATTTTGAGTGTACTCACGAAACACATCCCAAAGATAGCACCAAGGTGCATTTTTTTTTGTTGATGATATAGTCATACTCGTAAATTCGGAGGAGGATTTAAATGAGAGGTTGGAGACGATCTTCAGAAACACGTGGTTTTCGCCTAAGTAAAAGTAAGAAGAAGTATGTGGAATATAAGTTCAGCGGGTAAGTGTTTCTAACATAGAGGTGAGTCTTGGAGACCATATCATTCCATAAGTCAGACAGTTTAAATTTCTTTGGTCCGTAATACAAAACAATTGAGAATTAAAGGGGGAAGTAAACCATCAAATTCAAGTGGGGTGGCTGAAGTGGAGGAAGACTTTGGGATTTTATATGACACAAATGTACTGCTCAATCTGAAGAGAAACTTTATCAGATTGTGGTATGACATGCGATGTTGTACGATACTAAATGTTAGGCGTTTAAGAATCATCATGAGAATAAAGTAACTGTAACAGAGATGAGAATATTACATTGGATGTGTGGCGAGCTATACATGATAAGATTAGAAATGACAATATTAGAGAAAGTGTTAAGATAACACCTATATTATAAAAGATGGTAGAAAATAGACTTAGGTGGTTCAAGTATGTAGAGAGAAGACATGCAGTGTGGTAAGGAGAGTCGATCAGATGGAGAAGAGTCAATCAAATTTAGATATAAGAAGACTTAGAAAAATTATCAGAGAAATTATTAAAAAATATCTCATGATTAACAATTTGAATAGAATAATGGTCTTGGATAGAATATTATAGAGGCAATTACTCCATGTAACCGAACCTATTTAATAGGATAAGACTTGAGTGTTGTTGTTGTGCATTCGTGGATATGTTATGTGTTAATTACATGCTATGTCTTTTGGATGTAAATGGTGTATTACTCCTTTTGGATGTATACAATAATAATTCACCATGCTTTGTTTTATTGGATGCATTTGTTATTTTAAGTGTTAGAAAACATTTATGTTGATAGACTTTTTGATAGAATGCCTTTCATTTATTAAAACCATATAAATTCATTACTTATAACCACACAAAAGTAAATTTATCAATTTAGTCATTACATGACTACCTATAGAAAGTTAGTCTCTATCTTGTTCAAAATCGAATCATATAATCATATAATCATATAATATAATCACGAAGATTTATTTATCCACCCTTGTATCTTTTTAGAGACTCCTGACGAAATGTCCATAACACCCCTCAAATTCGGATATGTATATCTAAACGAACCAAATTCCATTTTTTATCAAATAAACTCGAATATGCATATTCGAAGACACTGCGCTTAATTTCAAATATGCATATTCGAAATATGCAGAAGCAGTGAATCAAAACCCTTGAAACCAAACCAACTTAACATATATTTAACATAAATAGTCGCAATTACATAGATAGTTGAACAAAAATTAACATTATATATTTTTATAAACAGGTAGCTGAGGACGTCGCAACATTTTGATAACATCTTCTCCCGATCTTTGAAGCTTCGTATCCACTTCAATCAGACCCTTAGTAGAGTATCGCTGAAAAGTACTCCACATAACCTTTAAATCGTCATCCGTCTTCAACTCAAAATTTGGAAACTTTATCTTACCTTTAGTTTCAAGTGAGGGTGAAAGATACTCGACCTTGACCACCTTTCAATTTTCTGGATATTACAAGAGAGAATTCAGTGTGGTAATGAGGTCGGCGAAAGGCGTGTCTTCAGAGACCCAGAACTGTAGTGGCGACATCTTACCATTAAAGTAGACAAGATCAAGGTGAGGATAATGTTTGCCTCATCTCTGTTTGTGGTTTGTGATGTTGAATAAGCAAATTGGAGAACCTATTTATAGAAGAGATGGAGCAATTTAGACCAAAGAATTCTTATCCTACCAGTCCATATTTCAGATATAAACATTTGATTTTTAACGTAATTAGGGGGTTTCGGATAGGCATATCTGAAATAACCTTTAGTTTATTTTATTTTTTAAATTGAGGGTTTGTTTGGATATGAATATCTAAACTAACCCATGTTTTGTTTTTTTAAAAAGAAGTCAGATTATTTTGGATATGCATATCCGAAATATGTAAAAACAGTGACAAAATTAGTTTTATCTGAACCAATACGATAGAAACGTTGAAAAAATTTAATTGGTAAAAGTAAACAGCGGTAAAATGTTGAATAGACAATTCTATATGTACTGAATCATATAGATTTTACATCGTGCACAACATTATATTCAAAAAATTGTTCGATTACATTCTAAAATGCACCGAAAGAATTGTCACCACTTAAATATAAAACCGATTCTTTCTTCGACTTCCCCCTATTTGATTCTCTCTCAAGCTCCATCAATTTGGTGAACTCTTCCATCCTTTCCAAAAAGTGATCAAGCCAATTTTCCGCCTCTTTTGTGGGATGTGTCGTCCACTTCACTGATGTGGTCAGAATATGACACCTCGATTTCAAATAAACCTAAACAAAATGGCGTGATCTAAGGTACCCAATACACATGATGCAGCCGAATGGGTCTTTAGCATGGGACTCCGAAGTGGAAAAAAATGTTTATGAAAAACCATATCTTGTCAAATCGATATGCATCTTCTCATATGCACTTTCTATAAGATGGTCCATTTCAGGTAATATCGTCCATATTTTAATTGGTGCGCGAATGGTAACACTTGGAACAAGAGCATTGTAATCTTTATCAAATGCTTCCTTAGTCACATATAGTCGTTTGTAAATTTCTCTATACACCATCAACTCCGAAATAAGTGTTTGGTGCACAAGAGTGTGATTCTCCCCTTCTTTACCAAGTAAACCAGACACAATCTGAAACCCATAATTACCACCACTCCCCACATCTACGATTCTTTTAATGTGTTTGTGCATAAAAAGTGGCATCTCATCAATGTAGATAATCAGAGGTGGAAATGGTGGTTTGGAAATCAGAGGTGTATGTTGGTTTCTTTTAATAAGGGGTGTAGGGTGTGGTTTGGAGATGCGATCCCCCTTGAAAATAGTTGTTTGTGATTTTGGAAAATCCAGGAATATGGAATCAACTGAAGAATGGAAAAACACAAGAGGGGGGGGGGGGGGGTTGAATTGGAATCTTAAAATTCAAAGAAAAGAACACGTTGATTTTTATCCTGGTTCATTTGAACTCAAACTACTCCAGTCCACCCGCCAAGGTGATTTCGCCTTTCTCCAACGAGGTCTTAATCCACTAACCAATCTTGATTACAAGTCTAATTTGACAACTGTCAAAGTCTTCTTGAGTATAACCATAACCCGATTTTTCTAAAGGAAATTCACTAAACAATATAAGAATAAACAATGTACAATATTGTTTCTTACAAAAGAGTATCACAATATAGTGATGTTTTACACAGTTGAAAATACTGAATGTTTGAGGATTAGAGATGATGACAGCATTGTTGAGTATGTATGAAAATCGTAAATGATTTATCCTCAAGGCTTGTTTAAATAGGCGCATCATGGATGATCATTTGGAAACTTGATTAATGATAATTAAGGTGCTACCAAAAATAAAGATCCTTGTTCCCTTCCAGCCGTTACTCTTAAAATGGAAATATTTGATTTGTAACGCTTCAGAACATTGAAGTATCTATTGCTTCTTGCTTCATAACTTTTGAAGATCAGAGCCATAAGATCATATTTGCAGCGTTAGACTTTCTTTCCAAGAGTTTTATAATCAGAGTTGAAACATCTTTTTAGCGCAACTTCTGATCTCCTTTCAACTCAAAATTGGTGAACTTTATCTTACCTTTAGTGTCTAGTGAGGGTGAAAGATACTCGACCTTGACCACCTTTCAATTTTCTGGATATTACAAGAGAGAATTCAGTGTGGTAATGAGGTCGGCGAAAGGCGTGTCTTCAGAGACCCAGAACTGTAGTGGCGACATGTTACCATTGAAGTAGACAAAATCAAGGTGAGGATAATGTTTGCCTCATCTCTGTTTGTGGTTTGTGATGTTGAATAAGCAAATTGGAGAACCTATTTATAGAAGAGATGGAGCAATTTAGACCAAAGAATTCTTATCCTACCAGTCCATATTTCAGATATAAACATCTGATTTTTAACGTAATTAGGGGGTTTTGGATAGACATATCTGAAATAACCTTTATTTTATTTTATTTTTTAAATTGAGGGTTTGTTCGGATATGAATATCTAAACTAACCCATGTTTTGTTTTTTTTTTTAAAAAGAAGTCAGATTATTTTGGATATGCATATCCGAAATATGTAGAAACAGTGACAAAATTAGTTTTATCTGAACCAATACGATAGAAACATGGAAAAAATTTAATTGGTAAAAGTAAACAGCGGTAAAATGTTGAATAGACATATTCTATATGTACTGAATCATATAGATTTTACATTGTGCACGACATTATATTCAAAAAATTGTTCGATTACATTCTAAAATGCATCGAAAGAATTGTCACCACTTAAATATAAAACTGGTTCTTTCTTCGACTTCCCCCTATTTGATTCTCTCTCAAGCTCCATCAATTTGGTGAACTCTTCCATCCTTTCCAAAAAGTGATCAAGCCAATTTTCCGCCTCTTTTGTGGGATGTGTCGTCCACTTCACTGATGTGGTCAGAATATGACACCTCGATTTCAAATAAACCTAAACAAAATGGCGTGATCTAAGGTACCCAATACACATGATGCAGCCGAATGGGTCTTTAGCAGGGGACTTCGAAGTGGAAAAAAATGTTTTTGAAAAATGATATCTTGTCAAATCCATATGCATCTTCTCATATGCACTTTCTATAAGATGGTCCATTTCAGGTAAAATCGTCCATATTTTAATTGGTGCGCAAATGCTAACACTTGGAACAAGAGAATTGTAATCTTTATCAAATGCTTCCTTAGTCACATATAGTCGTTTGTAAATTTCTCTATGCACCATCAACTCCGAAATAAGTGTTTGGTGCACAAGAGTGTGATTCTCCCCTTCTTTACCAAGTAAACCAGACACAATCTGAAACCCATAATTACCACCACTCCCCATATCTACGATTCTTTTAATGTGTTTGTGCACAAAAAGTGGCATCTCATCAATGTAGATAATCAGAGGTGGAAATGGTGGTTTGGAAATCAGAGGTGTATGTTGGTTTCTTTTAATAAGGGGTGTAGGATGTGGTTTGGAGATGCGACCCCCCTTGAAAATAGTTGTTTGTGATTTTGGAGAATCCAGGAATATGGAATCAACTGAAGAATGAAAAAACACAAGAGGGGGGGGGGGGGGGGGGGTTGAATTGGAATCTTAAAATTCAAAGAAAAGAACACGTTGATTTTTATCCTGGTTTGTTTGAACTCAAACTACTCCAGTCCACCCGCCAAGGTGATTTCGCCTCTCTCCAACGAGGTCTTAATCCACTAACCAATCTTGATTACAAGTCTACTTTGAAAACTGTCAAAGTCTTCTTGAGTATAACCATAACCCGATTTTTCTCAAGGAAATTCACTAAACAATATAAGAATAAACAGTGTACAATATTGTTTCTTACAAAAGAGTATCACAATATAGTGATGTTTTACACAGTTGAAAATACTGAATGTTTGAGGATTAGAGATGATGACAACGTTGTTGAGTATGTGTGAAAATCGTAAATGATTTATCCTCAAGGCTTGTTTAAATAGGCGCATCATGGATGATCATTTGGAAACTTGATTAATGATAATTAAGATGCTTCCAAAAATAAAGATCTTTGTTCCCTTCCAGCCGTTAATCTTGAAATGGAAATATTTGATTTGTAACGCTTCAGAACATTGAAGTATCTATTGCTTCTTGCTTCATAACTTTTGAAGATCAGAGCCATAAGATCCTATTTGCAGCGTTAGACTTTCTTTCCAAGAGTTTTATAATCAGAGTTGAAACATCTTTTTAGCGCAACTTCTGATCTCCTTTCATCAAAGTTTTTTTGAGAGTTGTTTACAATAACAACAGAAACAAGTTTATAACTTATCTTCTGATCTTCTTCCGTCAGAACTTCTCTACAAAACATAATATATTTTTAGAGTGCATAATTGTTCTTTATGTTTGTTATCATCAAAACTCTTACAAGGGTTGTAGAATCAAACTATGTTCTAACAATCTACCCCTTTTTGATGATGACAAAAACTAGGATATTTAAATCAAAATAAACAGAACATAAAGCATTATAGGGTCTCCCTCTGAGCTGAGTAATCAGATAGAGATGAAATACTTCCCCAAAGTTCATTCTGATCAGAGCTTTTGATGCATCTACTTCTGTCTTTGTCAGAGTTTTGTTCTTGTTTTGCTTTCAGAAAAAAACGAGAAGTTATGATATTCAAAATGTTTGAGACTGTGTCTCGATATACTGTTATTAGAAATATCTTACGTTCTCCCCCTTTTTGTCAAGAATCAAAAAGCAATATAAACACTAATATTCAGAATCAAAAGTTGAGTTGTATTAAAATTGATTACAATAACACGTTCAGAGGCAAACAAAAAAATGAATACAGTAAAGAAAACAAGTTTTAAAAACTAAGATTCAGGTGGAGGAAGTCGTGTGAACAAGGCTTCCAGCAAGCTCTTAATCTGAGTGTTCGGTTCCTCTTGTTTTTCCAGCATTGCTTTGATTTCTTTGCATGTGTCATCTTGCTTGTCTAATCTCTCCTTGATCACTGCATTTTCTTTCTTCAACTCCTCCAGAGTTTGCACAACCAAAGATGAAGAAGGTATATCCATAGATGGTGCAAGCTTCTCAGAACAAGCTGTAGCAGGTTCTAACTCAGTGGCTTCTTCAGTCTCTTTGCTTTTGTCTTGAACAACAACTAGAGGAAGATTATCATAGCATGGTTCATCAACTTCTGAAGGATGTCATTCTTTCCAGGGAGCATTATCCAGCAGAAGGATAGGTTTCTTTTCCTAGTGACACAAAACTTGATCCTTGAAAACATTCAGTTGATCATAGAAGTTCTATTGGGCCATTTCATAGCTTAACTCCTTGAGTTTCTGGGATTCAGAGTTGAACCATTTTCTGAACTGGTTCCAGTGAGAACCAGAAGTAGCAGGATTCAGATTTTCTAAGCATGCTAGCTTCAAAGAGTTAACCCATTCAATCATCTCTGTTTCAAAAATCAGTAAATTTCTACCAACATCTGCCTTAGTGATACTTGATTTTGGTTTTGGGATAGCAATTTTTTTAGAGTTAGAGCCAAGGTTATCCAGCGCTTCTAAGTCTATTACAGTTCTTAGGTGATCTTCTGGAGGATTAATAGGAGAGGGAGAGGGAGAATCAGAAATGATAATGGGTGATGGAGGTGTGTGTGGGGGAGTGGAATGGTAAGGAGATGGGATTTCTGGAATGTCGTGGATTGAGAGAGGTTGTCGAACCATGAGAGGTTTTGTTATTCCAAGAATTGGTGTGGTGTTATCAGAGTCAATATTTGGATTTTCTGGTTGGGAAGCGTGAGAGTTTGGATTTTCAGAGCGGGTAGCTTAGAAGTTTGGATTTTCTATGTGGGGAGCTTGAAATTTTGGATCAAATTTATCAATATCAGAAAGAACTTGAGCAAGTTCTGGCTGATTTTGGTCAAGATGTGCATTAGGAGAGTGTGGTTCATTCAGAATGTTTTCTAGTGTGACTGAAGGGTTAAATTCTATATCAAAATCATCAAAGGTTTGTGGTGAGGAGTCTTCTATTGGTTTTGTAGAGGAGGGTGTTTCAGATGTTGATAAAATCACTGATTCTACAATAGAAATAAAAGAAGAATTACCTTTCTTCTTAGCTACTTTTGGTACCTTTTGAGAAGATCCTTCTTCTGCAGCTTTCCTTTTTATGGATTTCTTGAGAACAACTTCTGGAGCCTGTTGACGCAGATCACGAATATTTAACTCTGGATTAGTCCCATCCATCTTGCATGCTTCCAGATATTTGAAAATGATTTCTGGTGAAGCATCTATTTGAGAGAACAAAGGGAAATCTTTCAGAGGAACTCTTCTTGATGTGATGACTTCTTTGGTTGCAATAGTTGGATCCTTCTTAATACTGTCAATTATTTTCATCTTCTTTAGATTCTTAGCATTGAGAGATTTTCCAGCACATGCTTCCAGAGTGCTGATCTGTTGAGCTTCAGTCAGATATTCTACTAATTCATTTTCAGTCTGAATATCTGATATCAGCCTACCCAGAGGTATCCAATCCCTCTTAGTTCTTTCTTATTCTCTGGTTTCTTTCACACTTGTCTTCAGATGATTGAATAGTAGATGAGGAATATTTATCTTTGCCTTTGTTGCAATGAAGTACAACAAAAATTGTTGGTCAATGTTGATATAATCAGGAGAGCTTGTGGGATTCCTGTGGTTGATACATCCTAAAATAATTTTTGCCCAAATTCTGAAGTAGTCCTTCAGTTCTTTAATTTTGTTTGATGGATGCCCAAAGGTAAAAATCTCTCTTGAGATTGTTGTTATGTCAAAACATTTTTATGCCATATCGCTGCAACAAATTCCTCCTCTGTTATGACCAATCAACCTTGCAATCAGATCTTCAGAAATTACAATCTTCTCCCCCATCACATACGAAGTTACTTGATGGTTTGATGTAGAGGCGTGAATCCAGAATTCCTTGACCAATTTTGGGAAAACTGGACCCAGAAGACGATCAAAATATCTGGTCCATCCTTTAAATTCCACATCAGGTGTAAGATCATAGCCGTTTTCTTTCATGCTTTCAAAATCAATTATGAGTTCGTAGAGAACCACTAATGAATCAATGGGGGTCAGTAGAGTTCTTGACGGTTCTTCGTATCTTTCTGCAGCTGATGAAGATGAACCAGAAACACATTGAGGGTTCTGAGCGCTTGAAGATGAAGCCATTGTTCACACAGACTATTGAAGGTTTTTTGAAAGAAAGTTTTACACACGAAAAGTATAGAGAAAATAGTTGCGAGAAGAAGTGAGAGTGAAAGTGAATGGTGTATTTATAAGAAAATTGAAAAATTAATTAGCAAGAAAAGTGTTAAAAAAAATAATGATTACGTAGCATTAATGATTCCTGAAAATAAGGAGATGGGGTGGAGATATAGAACAATTACCTATATAACACGAGGCTCAATGCATTCAATTAAAGCTTTAATCTATTCAGAGTTTGAACGCGTGTTTAGCTTTAGAAGGACACTTGTGAGAGGATGACAGGTGTTGATGATGTGAAATGCATCCTTCTATCTTTGAAATGAACCGTTTGGAAACTGTTCAGATCTTCTTGGATAGATCCTGATGCAACTGTCTTTCTAACTTCTAAAGAATTGTTAATCAGATGTTCACAGGAAAAACATAAACTTCTGAGGGTTAAAAAATATATAAATAAAACTCTTATTCTGGACATAATTTCATGCTGAGATGTTTTAGAATGAAATTAAACCTATCTTCAGAAAGTGGTTTAGTGAAGACATCAGCCCATTGATGGTCTATGTCAACAAATTTTAAGGAAATAATTCCTTTCTGAATATAGTCCCTAATAAAGTGATGTTTTATTTCTATATGCTTAGCCCTAGAATGTAAAATAGGATTTCTAGATAAACAAATTGCAGAAGTGTATCACAGAATATAAGAATGTTACTCTCAAATATATTGAAGTCTTCAAGCTGAGTTTTTATTCAGAGCATCTGTGTGTTGCATCCAGCTACTGCTATGTGTTCAGCTTCAGCAGTTGATAATGCAATTGTGGATTGCCTCATACTGTTCCATGAGATCAGATTTTCTCCCAGAAACTGGCAGCTTCCATAAGTGCTTTTTCTTTCTACTCTGTCTCCAGCGAAGTCAGCATCACAGTACCCTACTAATTTGTATTCACTGGTTTTTCTATAAAATAGACCAAGATTAGTAGTACCTTTCAGATACTTGAAAATTCTCTTAACAGCTATTAAGTGAGATTCTCTAGGATCTGATTGGAATATGGCACATAAACATACACTATACAGAAGATCATGTCTTGAAGATGTAAGATATAAGAGATCACCAATCATACCTCTGTAGATCTTATGTTCTACCTTTTTACTTACCTCTTCCTTTTCCAAAATGCATGTAGGATGCATTGGAGTCTAGGCTGGCTTACATTCTGATAAGTAGAATTTCTTCATAAGTTCTTTGATGTATTTGCTATGGTGTATGTAAGTTCCTTATGGAGTTTGATTGATTTGAATGCCCAGAAAGAATTTAAGTTCTCCCATCAAGCTCATTTCAAACTCTACCTGTATAGACTTAGCAAATTCTCTTCCCAGAGAGGCTTTAGTAGATCCAAAATAATATCATCTACATAAATTTGACAAACTAGAATGTCATTCTTAAATGGCTTACAAAATAAGGTTGTGTCCACTTTCCCTCTGGTGAAATCATTTTTTAGCAGAAAGATACTTAGTCTTTCATACCAAGCTCTAGGAGCTTGTTTCAGACCATATAGTGTTTTCTTTAGTTTGTAAACATGTTTTGGATGTTTGAATTTTCAAAACCAGGGGGTTGGTTTATGTAAACTTCTTCATCAATGTATCCATTTAAGAATTCACTTTTGACATCCATCTGATAGAGAGTGATGCCATTATTTACATCGAAGGAAATTAAAAGTCTGATAGATTCTAACCTGGCGACTGAAGAAAAGTTTTCTGTATAGTCTATCCCCTCTTGTTGACTATAACCTTGTGCAACCAGCCGTGCTTTGTTTCTGATGACTTTTCCTTGTTCATTCAGCTTGTTTCTGAATACTCATTTTGTTCCAATGACGTTGAACCATTTTGGTTTGCAAACCAGATCCCACACATCATTTTTGGTGAACTGGTTTAATTCCTCCTGCATAGCCAGTATCCAATCATTGTCCAGAAGAGCTTCATCAATGGAAGTTTTCTCAATCAGAGACACTAATCCCATGAGAGATTCTTCAGAGTTTGTGAATATGGATCTTGTTCTGATTGGGTCTTCCTTCTTTCCCAGAATTTTGTCTTTAGGATGAGCTAGGCTGCTTCTGGATTGTATTTTCTGGAGAGGTTCTTCAGATGTTGCTGTAATATTTTTGACATCTCCTTCTGATGTTGTTTGTGATTCTTTATGGGGAACTTCTCATGTAGTGTCTTCAGTACCTGTAAATTGGACTTCTATATCTGCAAAAGATTCATTTTTCTTTGACTTTTAAGAGCCAAGCTTGTCATTAAATCTAACACTGATTAACTCTTCTACAATTTGTGTTTCTATGTTGTACACTCTGTAGCCTCTTGAGCGTTCAGAGTATCCTAACATAATACACTTCTGTGCTTTAGAGTCAAACTTGTTCAGATGTTCTTTGGTGTTAAGAATAAAACAAATACATCCAAATGGATGGAAATACGAGATGTTGGGCTTTCTCTTCTTCCATAGTTTATATGGAGTCTTATCCAGAATAGGTCTTATGGAGATTCTATTCTGAATGTAACACGCTGTGTTAATTGCTTCTGCCCAAAAGTTCTTAGTAATGTTAGTCTCGTTGATCATGGTTCTGGCCATTTCTTGTAAAGTTATGTTCTTTCGTTCTACAACTCCATTTTGTTAGGGAGTTCTAGGAAAAGAGAAATCATGAGAGATTCCATTCTCATTAAAAAATATTTCAAATTTTTTGTTTTCAAATTCTCCACCATGATCACTCCTGACATTAACAATTCTAAGATCTTTTTCGTTTTGGACTTGGTTATAGAAAGCAAAGAACACAGAGTATGACTCGTCCTTGTGTCTTAAGAACTTTACCCATGTCCGTCTGCTATAGTCATCTACGATCACTAATCCATACTTCTTGCCACTAATGGATGCAATTTTCACTTGTCCAAATAGATCTATGTGCAGAAGTTCTAATGGTCTAGAGGTAGAAACGACATTTTTTTGCTTTAAAAGGGGGTTTTGCAAACTTGCATTTTTGACATGCTTCATACAGAGCATCTGAGCTGAACTTCAGGTTAGGAAGTCCTCTGATCAGATTGAGTTTGTTAATCTGAGACATTCTTCTCATACTAACATGCCCCAATCTTCTGTGCCAGACCCATTGCTCATCGTTAACAGACAATAGGCATTTTACATTCTGACTTTTTAGTTCAAAAAGTTTTATTTTGTAAATGTTGTTCTTTCTCTTTCCATTAAAGAGGATAGATCCATCTTTCTGACTAACTACTTTACAGGATTTTTGATTAAAGATTATATCATAACCGTTATCACTTAATTTACTTATGGATAACAAGTTATGCATTAATCCATATACTAACAGAACATTAGTAATAGAAGGAAGATTACCGTTACCAATTGTTCCAGAGCCAATGATCTTCCCTTTCTGATTGCCTCTAAAACCTACGTAGCCTCGAGATTTAAGCTCCAGGCTTTGGAACATATGCTTTCTTCCTATCATCTATTGAGAGCATCCATAGTCCAGGTACCAGGATTGGTGTTTCAGTCTTGCTGTCAAGGATATCTGCTACATATACAATTTTATCCTTAGGTACCCATATCTTTTTGGGTCCTTGTTTGTTAGAGTTACCAAAATTCTGTTTGAATTTTGGTTTAACATAGAAATCATTACTGGTATATTTTAAGTCATATGTGTGCCCGTAGGTAATGTGAGATTTCAGCGGAGTGCGTTTAATAAGCAAATCCTTGACTTTCTTAGGTTGGGATACTTTACCTTTGTATCCCATCCCTTTTCTGCCATTTCTGCTAACTCCATAGATCATTAAAGCCATCTTGCTTCTATCTATGTTTTTAGCGAGGAACTTCTGAAAGTCGTGATCATATTCCTTTATGATTTTATCAGGGTTACTAGGAACTTCTGAGACAATTTCCTTCTGAGTATTTTATAAATCATTTTAAAGTTTTAAAATTTTTTCTTTCAGCTCAGAGTTTTCTAGTCTCAGATTCTTAGTTTCTTCAGAGTCAGAAACTAGATCCTTTTTTAGGTTCTTGTTTATGACTCAAAGCTTCTGATACCTTTCTAGAATTTCTGACAGACTCACCTCTAATTGAGATCTAGAAAATTTAGAAAATACCTCTTCTGCCTCTGAGTCTGATTCTGATCCAGATGATCCAATATCTTCTGATATGTTGGCCATCAGGGCAATGTTGGCTCTTTCATCTTCTGATTCAGTGTCTGCTTCTAAAGAGTCTAAGTCATCCCACATTGCCATGAGACTTTTCTTCTTCTCCTTAACGAACTTCTTTTTAGGTTTCTCCTTCTGAAGCATTGGACAATCGCTTTTGTAGTTCCCTTGTTCATTGCACTCGTAGCAAACAATGACTCTGTTTATTGACTTTCTATATTCAGAAGATGGTTCAGATTTTCTGTATCCAGATGATGATTCAGAATGATTCCCTGTTCTTCTGGAATTTCTGAACTTCCTTTTCCTGTGCTTCCACAGTTGATTTACTCTTCTGGAGAGAAGATATAATTCGTCTTCTTCCGACGAGGAACCATCAGAGTTTTCTTCTATTGCCCGCAAGACTTTAGAATCACATTTTTTGTTAGATTTTAGGGCTAAAGGCTTACCTTGCTTCTGGGGCTCATCATCTTCTAACTCTATCTCATGACTTCTGAGAGAGATGACAAGTTCTTCTAAAGATATTTTGCTCAGATCTTTTGCTAGTTTAAGAGAAGTGACCATGGGTCTCCATTTCTTTGGTAAACTTCTGATGATATTCTTTACATGATCATCAGTTGAGTATCCTTTGTCCAGAACTTTCAGCCCATCAACCAGAATTTGAAATCCTGAGAACATTGCTTCAATGGTTTCATATTCTTCTATTTTGAATGCTTCATACTTCTAAATGAGCGCAAGGGCTTTGGTTTCTTTTACTTGCGTGTTGCCTTCATGCGTCATTCTCAGAGAATCAAACATGTGCTTTGTTGTCTCTCTGTTTGTGATCTTTTGATACCCTGAATATGAGATGGCACTCAAGAGAATAGTTCTGGCCTTGTGATGATTTTTGAAGTCTCTCTTTTAATGATCTGACATTCTTTTTCTGTCAATCTTCTTCCCACTTTCATCAATAGGATGTATGTACCCATCAATCACCACATCCCAGAGATTAGCATCATAAGCCATAAATAAGCTTTTAATTCTGTCTTTCCAGTAATCAAAGTTCTCTCCATTAAAGATTGGAGGTTTGCCGCTGATTCTGTCTTTCTCATCATGGTAGTCATTCCTGATGTTCTGACTTGGTCCCACCATAGTGTTTTTCTTAGCTTGGATCTTTTACTGACACAGTTAAGTGCTTGAACTCAGAACCAGACGCTCTGATTCCAATTGAAGAATGGAAAAACACAAGAAGGGGGTGTTGAATTGGAATCTTAAAATTCAAAGAAAAGAACACGTTGATTTTTATCCTGGTTCATTTGAACTCAAACTACTCTAGTCCACCCGCCAAGGTGATTTCACCTCTCTCCAACGATGTCTTAATCCATTAATCAATCTTGATTACAAGTGTACTTTGACAACTGCCAAAGTCTTCTTTAGTATAACCACAACCCGGTTTTTCTCAAGGAAATTCACTAAACAATATAAGAATAAACATTGTACAGTATTGTTTCTTACAAAACAGTATCACAATATAGTGATGTTTTACACAGTTGAAAATATTTAATGTTTGTGGATTAGAGATGATTGCAGCATTGTTGAGTATGTGTGAAAATCGTAAACGATTTATCCTCAAGGCTTATTTAAATAGGCGCATCATGGATGATCATTTGGAAACTTGATTAATGACAGTTAAGGTGCTTTCCAAAAATAAAGATCCTTGTTCCCTTCTAGCTGTTACTCTTGAAATGGAAATATTTGATTTGTAACGCTTCAGAACATTGAAGTATCTGTTGCTTCTTGCTTCAGAACTTTTGAAGATCAGAGCCATAAGATCCTGTTTGCAGCGTTATACTTTCTTTCCAAGAGTTTTATAATCAGAGTTGAAACATCTTTTTTGTGCAACTTATGATCTCCTTTCATCAGATTTTTTTTAGAGTTGTTTACAATCACAGCAGAAACAACTTTATAACTTATCTTCTGATCTTCTTCCATAAGAACTTCTCTATAAAACAGAATATAATTTTAGAGTGCGTAATTATTCTTTGTGTTTGTTATCATCAAAACTCTTACAAGGGTTATAGAATCAAACTATGTTCTAACATCAACAATTTCATAGTAAGACATAGTCCGCTTTGTTGAATTATCTTCTTGTGTAATTTTCACCTTTTTTAGGGCACCTTTGGTTTTTATCGGTTCCGAAGGAGGTTTCAAATTAGTGGTTTATGTATAGGTGACTTTCCTCAATTGTTCTTTTATGTGAAATCTCATTATATCATCCTCTTTAGAAAATCCATTCATGATTAATTTCAACTCAGTTGCGATGGTTATACTCGATGTACCGTCCTTCGTCGCACTGTAGTCATCAAACTAGAGTCTTTTCCAATGATCGTAGACCTCATCCATACGCATGGAGGAATTTAGCTTCGTCTTTTTAGAAATAAGACAAGCACATGGAAGCCCATAAGTTTTCCTAATTGTACATCCAAACTTCTAACTATCCGTCCCTTTCGTCTCCGCTCGCTTCGCTTCGTGAAAAATGAAATTCAATCTTGCCCAGGATATGTTGAGAACCAACTGCGAGTAGAGAGAGTTTTCCTTGAATCTGTGTTCTACCATAATTATGTTCCGACCAAAAGTTGTTTGAATTTCATTATATTGGTTTTGGAGCATTTGGTTCACCGTGTCCCATTTCCTATAAAAGTCACTCTTGCTATCATCCAATCATGTCTTCAATACCGAATGTGAATATTCGACTATATTGGTTGTTGTGTTTCCAAAATGTCTAACCCGTTCTGTCCAAGCACACACAAGTTTATATTTCACCTAATCAAGAATGGTAGATTCAACGTATTTAAAAAAACTAGATATTTCACACACATGATTCTGAAATGTACCACATTCTCAGCATACAACTCTTATGTAGAAGAATTTAATATATTCGACTATGCATCCATTACCTACCGCCACACTAGATTTGACCATGTCTCCATCGTCACCCTTGATTTCTTTGTTGCCAACCGCGAGTTTTAGCTTACCTCTCTCATTTTTTGTAATGTCATACCAACAAAGTAATTCGTGTGAAGTAGGAAACACACTTCCAACTACATTCATAAGGGTGTTATTTTGATCGGTTACAATAACACTAGGCATATTTTATGGATCCTTCAATAAAAACTTGCATATATCTAACACCCATGTTATGTTGTCTTCTTTCTCAGATTCTAGAAATGCAAATCCAACCGAAAATGTATCCTCCGTAGAAGTGACACCAATAGAAGCAGAAGCCTATATTTATTGGTCTTGTACGTTGAATCAATTATAAGGATGGTTGGAAATATATTGAATAACTTGATACTTTCTAGATGAGTCCAAAATATGTCACAAACACTGACTTTATCCTCACACACTATGTATCTTGAAACATAGTTATTATCATCTAAAAGTTTCAAAAGTTGTTGCATTTCGAATCTCGAACCTTTATTCACCATGTTTTAATGATAACGCATATTGTATATCTCTTTGATATTTGAAACACTCACTATGCCAAAATTGACTTTAGACAGCGCCACATAGACAACGCTTATGCCTAAAGTGCTGCTATAGGTCTTCAGAAAAATTAATAATTAAATATTAAAGGAGAAGCGCTGCTAAAGGTATACTATAGACAACGCTTATTATAAGCGCTACTATAGGCCTTACCATAGACAGCGCTTTCTTTCCCTAAGCGCTGCTATAGGTTTTTAGTAAAAAAAAATTAAAAAATTAGAATAAGCGCTGCTAAAGGTTATACTTTAGACATCGCTTACTAAAAGTGCTGCTAAAGGTGTTATTCTAGGAAGCGTTGCTAAAGCCTAAAGCACTGCTAAAGGGTATACCTTAAATAGCGCTTTCCAGAAGCGCTGCTAAAGGGTATACCTTAGACAGCGCTTTCCAGAAGCGCTGCTAAAGGCATTACTCTAAAAGCGCTGCTAAAGCCTAAAGCGCTGCTAAAGGTAATACCTTTAGCAGCGCTTCTTGAAAGCGCTGTCTAAGGTAATTAAATAGTGTCTTAATCCCTAAATTGGTTATCAGATTTCCAGAAATCCCAAATCGTACAAACGAAACCCCACACCCAGAAATCGCTCCTGTTCATCTTCTTCTCCAACTCGTCTCCTCCCATTCACCGTCCAACCGTGGTTCTTCCTCTAGCTCTTCTCCAACTCGTCTCCTAACCTTCCACTCGTACTTTGGTGGTTCTTCCTCCGCGCAGAAGCAACTCTCTCCGGTGTTCCGATAACAACAATAGGTCAGTTCCGATAACACCATTTATGCACTTTTACATTATTAAGTTGTTATTTTCTATTGAATAAAAATGTGTGTGGTCATGATACTAGCTAGAGCTGGGTAGGAAGGAAACAATGCTTTTGTGAATAAGTGCTTTTGTTTGGGGGATAACGCACCCTTTTGTGAATAAGTGCTTTCAAGAATCTCAAGAATCTCAAGAATGTCAGTGCTTTTGTAAATAAGTGCTTTTGTGTGTGAATTTAACTTATTCATGTTTTTTTTTGTTGACATTAACAGGAAGCTTATCTAGTGCAATTTTCCTGGTTGCAGGCACTACGTTGAGAAACTCTTGCTCTTTCTATTTCTTTTCTTCCAAGTTTTGTATTAGTATAGTAAACCTCTATGGTCAAAAACAAAACTAGTTTAATTTTGTAACATGTGATTATTTATTGTGCAATTTTAATATGTTTATAAAAGCATATTATTTTTTTAAACTTGTCTATCACTCCGTCCGCGTTCTTAAGAGACAAGTAATTCGGAATCCAACCAAGAAAAGAAAGAGATGTTAGTGAAAGAGGTAATATATATTCCTCCATACCTGTTAGCACTTAGCAAACTTCTAATAAATGATATATTTGTCATTTTATATACTCAATTGATATTTTTCATTTTATATACTGAATAGATATTTGGAAATATATATATATATATATAATTAAATATTTGTCATTAGATACTAATGTTTTTCTTTATTACAGGTTAGATGGCTAGTAACGAGGAGCACCCACATGATGATTCTATTAATGATGGAGACAATGATGGAGAAAAATCCAGTAAGGGAGTGGAAAAAGAAATTAAAAGAGGAAAAACTATTATGAAGAATATCATTCGTGATAGAGATAGAGGTATAAAATACGATGTGCACTGGAGTCCAAATGACCAATTAATTGAGCCTAACGGTTCTAAATTGACAAGTTACATTGGTACAATTGTAAGGAGAGAAATTCCAATAACTTGTGATGAGTGGAGAGATGATAAGCTGGATGATGCTAAAAACAAAATCTGGAGTGAGATACAGGTACTTTAAATTATGTCTTTAAATTACGATTATGTACTTTAAATTATGTCTTTAAATTATGTCTTTAAATTACTTATACTAACACACTTTGTGTATGTTTTTTGTAGAGGTCTTTCAATATTGATGACACAAGAAAAGATTATTGTCTTGGATTGGCCGGAAAAATACTAAGAGGGTTTAGAACATATTTAAACAGAAAATATCTTAGAGATGCCGAAAATTTTTTTGTTGATGCAAAGCGTCCAGTAGAATATGCAGATGTGATTTCAGTTAAAGAATGGGATGTTTTTAAAGCCAAACAGAAAACTCCAAAATTTCAGAGTGTAAGTGACGTAAATCGTCAAAGAGCATCATCTCCCACATATCCATACAAAAAAGGGCGTTTGGGATATGCACGATTAGAACAAAAAATAGTAAGTATTTACAAATTGCAATGATATACTTGTTCATCAAGAGTTATAACTGAGCTTGTTTTTTGTGTTAATGTGTAGTTAAAAGAGGAGAGTAGTTCTGAAACATCTCTTCTGGAGCATGTTTTGTGGAAGGCTGTCCCGTGTGGGTAAGGATGGAGTTCTTAAAGAAGATGTATAACAAATTTTTGAAAAATGCGTAAGTATAACATTAATTCTAATTAAATCAAAATTTTATTAACATATAGTATTCATGTTTTTCCAATATTCATATGAATTTCAGGAGAGCCTGTCTCAGTCTACATCTCCACCAGATGATTGCAGGAGCATACTTAGTCGAGCATTAGATGTTCGTGAGTATTCTGGTCGGGTGAGGGGTAAAGGACATGGGGTTACTCCAAGCTCCTTGAAAAAGAACAACCCAAAGACAAAATATTCTAGCAATAAAGAACTGCAGGCAAGGTTGGATGCATTAGAAGCTGAAGTTCTTGAATTGAGGAAGGAAAAAGCAAGACAGTACCAATCAGAAAGGGAAGCTTCGGGTGTTAAAGAAACTAGTGACATAGCTAGTGTCAATTGTGCAGCTCAACCGAGTATTCCCGAGGTACTTACATATATTATTATGAAATTAAATTAGTGTAATTTATGTAACTCATATATACACATTAACGATGTCATATTTATTATTGATTTTAGGGCATTTCACCTTGTCAACTCTTTTTAGATACACCAAATTATCGCATGGTTGGCAAGGGAAAAGTCCATAACACTCTGAGAGAAGTACTTCATCATAAACCACTCCCTTCTGGATATTTGAAAGTGTCGATTGATATTGCTTTAGAGGAGGGTGCATTATTACCAATCCCAAATGAAGTTTCGGATGCAACATTGGTGGGAGAGGCAATAGGAGTGTTTGTTGCATGGCCGTCAAGATTCGTTCGCATAGATGATGAGGTATAATTAAAACCGTTATGAACCTTTTAGTACTCAAATTTTTTACGTTCGTTTTACTTACATTTTTTTTGCATGGTAATGTTAGACTCCTACAAAACCCAAACCAAAAGATAAAGGGATTACACGGCCAAAGGAGTCAGTGACAACAAAAAAACAGGTATAACACAGTTATATGATATTTATGCTTAGATAATGTTAATTTGTCGTCCTATACTTGACCACTCTAATTTTATGGTATTTAGATTATTCCTGCTAAAGAGATTGAAGCTGTAAGTATGGGTAAGGAGCCTGTAATTAGCAACATTCCCACAAAAAGAAAGAGTGTTGCTAAGAGGACCGGGGCTAGAAATAAAACTACTTCACAATATAGGTCGTGCCTTCAGACATATATAAGCTTCACAACTATTTCGCAAGGTGGTACTTCTCTTATACCCCTGGATGAAGGGATTTATGGTTCTGAAGGCATGACAACAATTGGTAAGGAGGATTTGGAAGAAGTTTTTGGACACTTGACATTAGGCATCACTGTTATCAATACATACATCAGGTATACTCCAATCAACTTTGTTTAATTAATTGCAGAATTTATTTACTCATTTCAATGAATAATTAATGTTAATGATGTTTTTATTTAAGGTTTCTGTATGACAAGTTGATTCGCCCGCGTGGATTGGAGTCCAGATTCACTTTCATAAATCCCAACGTTGTCCACGCAGGGTCAATCATCTCAAAACCAGATAAAGTAATAACATTTGTGCTCAGTTTATTTATGGCCAACAAAGATACAGAAAAATTGTTCTTTTTACCATATAATACTGGCCCCAAGTAAGATTTTCATTCTAAATTTCCTCTATTATAATTTTTCGTTTTTTAACATTGTGCAGAAAATTTCCATCTAACCTTTGTTTAATATTCCAGTGGACATTGGTTATTGGTTGCAATTAATCCTGTGAGAGAAATTGTATATTATCTGGATTCATTGGGCAATGATTGGACAACATACCCAGATATGAAGAAGACGATTGACACGTAAGTGAGATTGTTCCAAAATATTACTGTGTATATTTAATTATTTATGTGCGATAGTTCTAAATATTTGTTACTATTCTATTATAGCATTCTATAAAGTTTTCGAGCACAAAGAGATATTCAAGTACCAAGGAGTAGAGTCAACAATATTTCTTGGATCAAAGTGGAGGTATAGATTTTCACAATTTTGATTATATAGCGATGCTACTTGATAAAACAAGTTAAGGTGTATATCTTGATGTATATCCGTATTTTCTTTCCATGTTTAGTGTCCTAGTCAGCACAATGGTGTAGATTGCGGTTATTTTATGTTGAGGTTTATGAAAGAAACTATTCTTTTGGACCGATTAGAGATTCCATCCACGATATGAATTTCTAACTTAGGAATTATTTTAATATTTCTCATAAAATGACTTAGTATTTTAATTAAATCATACTATGTTATATTATTATGTAGTACTTTGATGAATTCAAGTGTGCTTCATACTCAAAAGATCAATTGGATGAACTTATGGAGGATTGGTGTCAATTTGTTATGGAGTTGAGAGTTTTATTATAAGGTATAACTTTGAGTTTTGAGAATATAATATATGTCGTTATAGTTGTGTTACAATATTATTGTTTTTGTTGTTGTTATTTGGTAACTTGTATGAATTTTGATTTTTTGATTTTGTTTTAGGTTATATAGGTGCTGCTCGATGTAGAAGATAGAGTTATTTTGTAATTCATTGTTGATTTTGTTTCACTGTTGTATATACTAATATTGTTGTTGTTGTGTATATTGTGCAAAAAGGATTGAAGAGATGAATATTGATGTTGTTATAATATTGTTTCATTGTGGTATATTGATGTTGTTGTTGTTTAAAATGTTATAATAAAGCTATAAATTCTCGTGTAAAAATGGTGAGATTAAATTTGATAGGCAACGTTTTGTTTTAAATGAAAAAAAAATTATATTTAAAAAAATAATAAGGAAAAGCGCTGCTAAAGGGGGGGAATAGACAACGCTTTTAATGAGAAGCGCTGTCTAAAGTGTTAGAAAAAAATTATATTAAAAAAATAATAAGGAAAAGCGCTGCTAAAGAGGGGAATAGACAACACTTTTAATGAAAGCGCTGTCTAAAGTGATTGAAAAAAATATATATTAAAAAATAATAAGGAAAAGCGCTGCTAAAGGGGGGGAATAGACAACGCTTTTACCAAGCGCTGTCTAAAGTTCCACATTAAAAGCGCTGTCTAAAGTGTAAGCCCTGCTAAAGGGGGTACCTATAGCAGCGCTTTTGAAATTACATAAGCGCTGTCTATACCTTTAGCAGCGGAGGTTTTAGCAGCACTTTTGTGCACTGTTAAAGGCCTAAAAAAGCGTTGCCTAATCCCTTGTTTGGCATAGTGACTTTGTAGTCTTTTCCTTTTCAAATCGGCAAGTATGTTTCTCGGTGTAACCTTGATGGACAATATTTCCGAAATAATTTCCTTCTCCTCCGGCTTAAGCCGACATACAATTGGATGACTTTGTAGCTTCGTGTTCAACATCTGATTATGTAAACCACATATGACATTAAACCGCCACAAGTCATCCACCTACAAAATCCATGCAATTTAAACAGACACTCATATTTTCTCGATATGATGTCTTCATGTTTTACGTTCCGAATTTTTGTAACATATTTTCCACTTCTCTCACATGTCATCGTTACTAATGCTTTCCTTCTACTAGTGCTATTGTCAAACCTTCCAATCACAACACCAAACTCGAGTTTGCTAGCTTCAATTCGGATCCATTCTAGCATATGTTGATGAGCACTAAAAACTTGATCATTTGTAAATTATTGTCGAACATCTACCGCATCATAATTGTTTTATCGTTGTTCTTCAACTCTTCTGACTTAGCATCCTCATTCATCTTGTCTATATCCTTTACAACAACTTTGAGAAACATATCGAGATGCACCATATCTAAAACGGTCAAAAACATAAAATTTATTTAACACAAAATTATGTTTTTCTGTAACAAACATAGTTTTAGATATGTATATCCGAAATATGTTAGGTGCATTTCGGATATGCATATCCGAAGTAACGCTATTTTTTCTAACAAAAATCAGATCAATGCAAGGAAGTGAGAGACAAAATGATGAATTTTTACTTTAAATTGTAGCTTTCTATGCTCTCTTTGATATGATAAAACACTTGAAACTTGATTTGGAGACGAAAAATGATTAAGAATGGTTGAGGTTTTGAAGTAGATTTTGGTTATGAGGGGAAATGAAATGAATGAAATAGGCGTAGGGGTGATCATGAAACAAACTTATGTAACAAATGTATTTTTGGATATTCATATCCGAAAACACTTTTGAATGTTTAAATTCAATATTTAAATTCAATGTTTAAATAATTATAACGTGTAAACAATGGATTTTCGGATATGCATATCCGAATATCTTCTGAAAATTGATTTAAGATTCGTTTAAATATACATATCCGAATGATATTTTAGAGTTTATAAAAGTTTTTTTCCACCCATATAAAAATGTACAAAGAAATCTCCTATAATCATATAAGTTTCTACATGTGTAAACAATACTAAATTTACCAATTTAGTCCATGTATTTAACAGTTTACTGCCGAATTAGTCTATGTATTTATCCAAGTTCTATCAAATATGTCCTTAAACATACGAATGATAAAAAAGTACATTCATCAATGTAATCCCTAAATTTAACCACTAATTGTCAAATAGGTCAATGTCGTAACCCAAAAATTATTTTTAAAAAATGCAATTGAAAAATAAAAGTAAGTATATTAGAAAGAAAATGGGATGTCATTCATGTGAAATTTAACTTATCATGTCAACATTGTTAATTTCATTAAATCCCATACTCTAACAATTAAGAAACAATTGAGAAACGTTTGATATAATATCCGTGACTAATTTGAAATATTAATAGAGTTAAGTGACGTGTTTAAGAGAAGTTATAAGGACATAGACTAATTTGACGATTAAATTGTCATCTATGTGACTATTAATGTGTCGAGTCAACACTACTAACACTTTTAAATTAAGTGAATGAATTAAATGAGAAATGTTTGACACACAAAAAATAAATTTAAATAATAATATAGTTAAAGTTGTAGAGCTGTCGCACCACGAAAAAATAGAGTCACTATTAAACTTTATTTATTTTAAATAAATGGGAAAATATTGAGAAAACTCCTTACAAGTGAAGAAGATGGTCTCACAATCAAATTTAGGTTTGGGAGTCGATTATGTAAGAAGAATGTATTAACACCTCTTACATTCGTTATACTCAATGAGAACCGTTTTGTTTGTTTTGCGTGTATGAGTGTTATTTAGGTTTACTTGCTATTATTGTTTTATCATTCTTGATTTAATTAGGGGGGAAAATTTTAAATTAGTGTGATCGCATTGGTTTCGAAACCTCATGTCTACGTATACTCATAGTGCAATAAGGAAATTAGAGCTCCGTAGTTCGTCTAGAAAATAATGTTTGTTGGTTATTTTTAGTGGACAATGTTAATGTTCGCATTCTAGTAGTTAGACTTTTCCACTCGTACTTTGAGACTTATGCATTGTCGCTCATACTTTGAGACTTATGTGTTGCCGCTCGTACTGCGGTGGAACAGAAGTAACATGTCGTTTCTGAAAAAGAGTTTGAGTTTGCATGCCTATCAGCGAAAAAAGAAGTTGATTGGTTGAGATTGATTTTAGGGATGAGATTGAAGAAGTGAAAAACACAAGAGGGGGGGGGGGGGGGGGGGGGGTTGAATTGAAACTTAAAATCAAAAGCGAAGTAGACACGATATTTTTATCCTGATTCATTTGATCGCAAACTACTCCAATCCACCCGCCAAGGTGATTTCGCATCTCTCCAACGAGGACTTAATTCACTAATCAAAACTGATTACAACACAACTTTGACAACTGCCAAAGTCTTCTTGAGTAAAACCACAACCCGATTTATCTCAAGGAAAACTAGCTTAATCACAATGAAATAATATATTGTACTGTTGTTTTTCCTTACAAAAAATTGTATCACAACTGTGATATTTTACACAATTTTGAGCGTATATATGAATATGTAAGATTGCAGCGTTTGAGAGGTATGTTGCTGTAGTGTCAAAATCGTAAAATATTTGTCCTCTAAGCTTGTTTATATAGGCATGTAAATCTTGTCCAACATAAAGCGTGATAACGAACATTCAATGCTGTTTCCATATTGAGAAGATTCTTGTCTGAATGAAGCCGTTGCATATGATGCTGTCTTGATTGAAAAGTAACATTTCAGAACTTAGAATCTTGCATGCGGCAGTTGCTTCAGAACATTGATGACTCAGAGATGTGAGGATCTGATGGTATATTAAACTTTTGTTCAGAATCAGAGTATTCTTCACTTCAGCGCAGATTCTGATCATCATTCTTCAGCGCAGATTCTGATTACCTCAGCTTGAAAGCTTCTGTAGCTTAATTTCTGATGTTGTTTCAGTCAGAACTTCTGCATACAAAATAACACAAATTTAGAGTGCATATTTGTTCTTTGTGTTTGTTATCATAAAAACTCTAATTAAGGGTTGTAGACTCAAACTATGTTCTCACAGAGATAAGTCCTTGGATTGGAACCTCTAAAGGTAGTACCCAATTATTTATTACTCCAAAGTTTTTGTTATGAAAGATGTGTGGCGAGTATAGTCGTGTCTCTTTATTGAAAGACAAGTAGTCGGACCACACACTCTAAAGTGAGCATCCCAGAATTCGAAAGAGAGGAGGTAGGTATGCACCTAGTCATTCCCTTTTTAGTTCAATAATGGGAGGACATCGCTCGTTTTATTTATAAGTGTTTTGATTTGGAAGGAAAGTGTTTAGACAGTGAAACCCTAAAGTTAATGTAAAATACTTAGGATATGACAAGGTGATCGACTATTTATGTGAGTATAAAATCTAACTGCAAGTGTACATCCTATCAGATAGTTTTAAAAGATATCGAACCATAGAGACCAACAGTCAAATCTATCGTTACTAATTGTTACAGTGTTTATTCAAGGCGATTAATAAAAGAAGGTAACGAATTGCGAAAATAGATAATAATGAATAACAAAATTGCAATAAAATAAGTAGTGATAAATAAATGAAACAAACAGTGTCTGAATGTGGATTCCATTAATCAACAGCGCTCTTATTCATCTCTATGTAGAATTTCCAAAGGGACAATATTTTCTATTTTAAAAATAATCAACATAATAGGAATTGTCGCTCTCGCGTATTCAGAACCAAGTTTAACCTCTAATCTATACCTCCCATCATCACACATGGCCGACGCTTAATGCCTTAAAGTAGTAAACCTATTTTTAAGAAGTTAAACTCTTAACTTAATTGAAAAGTGATTTTTGATTAGGAAGCTTAATTTAAAAAGGGTTCTTAAGCTTTCGCATAAGGACCAGATCCTAAACCTATAAACACGCACGTTCGTAATCAGTTTTAAAACCAACTTTCTAGAAACCATAATCTTTGCTAATTAATTAATAAAAGAGCTATCGCAGAATTTATTAATTAACAACTTAACAATTTAAATCATTTGTACCAGACGACTTTCAATCTTACCTGGTGCTTTCACTGCCTCACTTTCATAGAGACAAATTAAATTAGGCCTTATTTAAATTGTTTAAAAACCAAAATATCCCCAAAGGTAATTCTACAAAGGTAATAAAATACGTTTGATTAAAGTCCTCACATTCCAACACTCAATAAATTAGCTTGACATAATAACGTAAAAGGAAATTAATTTAATAATTGAATAAAATATGGCATGTATAATTAAAAGTGTGAAAGTAGAAGAAGTAGATGAAAAATGAAAATTAAATAAGGAAATGAATGTAAATAAAGGAATACAATAAAAACCCGCTCCGAAAAGACTTTTGTCTGGTACAGAGGAAAACTTCGAACAAAAGCTGATAATCTTCAAAGAGATAAAGTGTGGAAATAAAACTTATACATGGTTTCACCAAATGAAGTATAGACTCAATCAAACTATGCAATAACCCTTCGGTGTGAAGAGTTAAAGCTCACAAGATAGACAATAGATGACTTAAGTGTTGCACTAAGCTTGGATGCCATAAATGAAATAACTAGGAGCCTATTTATAGAAAAACATGAAAAACCTAATTACCGTAACTGCCAGAAAACTTGGGCGAAAACTTTGGAGGGATTTTTGACACTTGAAGAGCAAGCCAGACATGCTTGCAACTGTTTGAGATTTTTAACCTATGGCCACTGCCAGAGGCCATGGTGACCATCATGCTTCCAAAATGGCCAAGACTTGGTATTTTAACCTAGAGCACGTGGACCACCCATGGCCACGTCTGTGGTGAATGTCATGGGGGTCGCCATCAATGTAAAAAAATCTCCTTTTTCTCTTTTTTTTCCACCCGTTTCACTTTGTTTCTTGTTCGTGACCTGTTTAGGACCAAAAACAGGAAATGTAGTCAAAACAAACATAAAAGAGGAAAAATGCAGCATAAAATAATACTAAATCATGCACAAATCAAGCCAAATAAATGGTGAAATCTCTGGTGATCACAAGGCCTTCACCTAACCACTCCATGACCATTCCAATTTTAATAGGAAAAAGATTTAAAAAAAAAGGGCACTTGGTGCATGGACCAAGGTTTTAGTTTTAAGTGATTTTGATTTGATGGAAAGATGGAGTATGGAATAGAGTGAATGAGATATGGTTATGGATCAAAATTATGGTGTGAACTTGGCGCGTGTGGGATTCAATTAGCATTTGTTTATTTATTAAAAATGCTTGATATTGGGTCAAGCTTATTTTTGTCTTGATTTTGAAAAGTTATCATTTTGGTTTTATCTTTTTAGCATACAAACATGTAAGCAAAAATGATAAAGAAAATAAAGTTCCTATGTTATTACATGTCCACAGGGAGGGGGTGCATTTGTACCCACCACGGGGAGATGAAACACTTCTAAGCTTTTAAAAGTTCAAAGGGATGAGGAACATATGACCCATAAATGGGGGAGGAAACAATAAAACAAAAATAAAGCAATAAACTACGATTATGACATCACTTGTCCATATGCCAAATGTGCACAAAATTGCATCAACCAATACCTCAAAAGAATAAGCCAAAATGTTAGAAAAATGTGTCAAGAATCATGGATGAGAATTATGGAAAAAATATCAAGACAGGTACATGAAATTCTATATCTAAATCAATTAGAAAACTATATCAAACTATCCAATTTTGATCATTTTTTGTGAAAGAAAATTAAGATAAAATCACAATAAGATATTCACATAGTTTTTATGTCAATTTTATAAGGGAAAAAAGAAAACTAAAGTCATGAAATAATTTAAAGAAAATAACAATTATCAAAATGAAGAAAATAAGAAAATAACAATGCAAACAGAGGGGTGTAATGTAGAAAATAGTGATACGGCCTCTGATAGGCGTTGGACTTCTGGTAAGAAACCCAATGTATTCAGAAAAAAATCTACAAAAAAGACATTGTATTGAATGATCTAGGGGATGCATGGTGATGTTTCATTGGGCCAGGGGATGGGAAGCCTGATCTGTTTCATGCATGCTCAGCTTCTAACAAAAAAGCCATAAAAATAAAATAAAAAAGAAAAATAATGAAAATAAATGAGAAAGCAATGGAACATTGCGTTTGGCATTGTATTATTTCACATACTTTTAAGATGAACTTTTCCCTCTCATCTTATCCCTCTCTTTTAGGTTTTCAAACTTGCCGTCGCGCCAGTACGCCTCATGATGGTGATGCTCTACCCAGAAATGTGAACTGTTTACATCAAACAACTCGTTTCTTCCCCTCTATCCTAATCTACCCTTAGTTTCTCTCAAACCTTCCTAGAATTCCTTACATCTAAGCATTCAGAAAACCCTAGGAAACTAAGAAATTAATTTAAATGCTAACAGTGAAGCTTCTGGCCATGAAACCTTAGTGTTTTTACTCTACATAACTTCCTATATGCAGTGGTATCAAGAAGTTAAAGAAAAGAATGATGAATCACCTACCTCACTAGTAGAGAAGGCGATGACTCCAGTTTAGTCTTCTCAGGTAACTCTGATCTTGTTCACGTTCTTATTCTTTAATTCTTCCTTTTCACGTGAAGCTTTCTTTGCTTCTCCTTCTACTTCATTTGTCTTCTTCTCCTATGTGCATTTTCGTGTGCTTTGAGTAGATGTTGTATGTGAGGTCAAGAGAGTGATATATGGAGAGTGTGATGGTTGTTGCAGAGATGAAGGTGATGATGTGAAGAAGATGAAATTGACGTGAGGTTGAGGAGTTGCATAGATGGTTAAATATTGAAGGTGTGAGGGTGTGTGTGATGTAACACCCCAAATTTAGAATTTATTTGTTTATTTGATTATTGGTGAATTTTTGGTGATTTTCCGTGTGATGTGTGTGGTATGTTGTGGGATAATGTGTATTAATGTGTTAATTACTATTATTTAGAATTGAAATGATTGTAGTTATTTATTTAAAGTTATAATAATAATTTAGTTTATTTCAGTTAGAATTATTTAATAAATAAATAGAATAATTGGTGTGTAGAGATAACGAGGGCATGGTGGTAATATAAGGTGATAAGTGAGGGCATAAAGGGAATAGCATAGAAATGGTCCTATGGGTACAAAGAGCAAATAGAAAAATAGCGATCATTCTTGTATGATCGTAGAATTGAGAGAAACACAGAGAAGAGACTGGGGCTCAAACGATATTTTATGTAGAACATGGAGAAGAAGAGATCAAAGGTGTTAAGATAACAAGGTAAGGGGTTTAATCGTTGTTTATTATGATTGATAGAGGGTTAAGATAATTTAGGGCATATTATGTGATTGAATTGATGAAAATATGATGAAACTGTCGATGTTAATGATGTTTGTATGCCATGATTCATGTTTGATATGATATGACGATGTATTTTGATGTTGCTACATGTTATATGATGATTATTATGCATTTTAGACCGAGTTTCATACAAAAATCAGAACCAGTATTGAGCTAGAATGTGCAGAAATGACACTGAAAAGTTGCAGGTTCGTGACCACCATCAGGCGAGCTTAAGGCGAGGAGAGTGCCCAAGCGTCATCGTTGTAGCGATAGAAATGTTGAGACTAAGCCATTGGATTTACTTGACTTGCACAGATCCAATAAAAATCGCCACCACGCTTTATTAATTCAGGAGGAATGGGAAATGAGCGAATAGCCCAAAAAAAGAGGGGGAGAGAATTTAAGTACATGAGTTGGTTATGCAAAGGGAATGTATTATCACCCTAAACATATACGGTACTCCGTTAGAACCTCTTTGAAAATTTGTGTATTTTGGCTATAAATGTTGTATATAAAAATAGATGGTGGAGATGAGAAAAGAATTATTTTTTACAATTTTTTTTGCACCCGCCGCGGTTGCGAATCTTTAGTGCCTACGTACCACCTTCTGTGCAATAGGGGATTAGGGTACTCGTAGTTCACCTTTAACAATTTTAAAACACATGTGTGTTGGTTAATTTTAAGAGACGAGACATCATCGTCATCTCCGAGTGGAAAACATACTTACTACCCACGATTATGAGAAATGAGAATTTGCGTCATCTCAAAGTGGAAGATATAGCTTGGATTTTAAAATCAACAAAGCCTCACTCAACATCTAAGTGGAAAATATCCCACTTTACTACATATCATAGAAGTATAGTAGCTCGCATCACTACAAGGATTGATAAGAGTCTAATCTTTTGAGAAAATTTTAAAATATAAAGCTAAAGTGGCAAAAAAGGTTTGAATGAGATTGATTTTTAGTCTTCTCACAAAAAAATGTCAAAGTATGATTAAGTTGGTTAAAATTTGATTAAGAAAATATTTTTTAAAATGCATGGATCTAAGTTCAAGTTTATTGTGAAAGCAGTTCAAGTTAGAATACAAGAAGAGTTTTGAAAAGGAGAGAGAATATTTTTGAAGTTAAAGAAAATGGGAGGAGATGAAGGGACTACCCTAAAGCATAAGATAAAAGCTAGGGAAAAGAACCGTCTAACCAACATGAAGTCAACACTTGACACAATGAGTTAATGTAGAATTCATATCCTTTAGATTGAAACCAAGCAAGCAAAGATACTAAACCTCTTAAGAATACCAAGCTTCAGATGCATTAAGTCTTCTAAAAAATTTGACAGAGTAACAGGTGTATACAGAGGAATCCCCAACCACAGACAAAGCATATAATCAGAATATCCTGTACACAAATAAAATCAACCCAATGTCTTGGGGTAAACCCCAAGAACTCCAGAAAAAATAACAAACAAAGTCATAACGTCCCAAGGGTATAAAGGCTTCTAATCCTAAGTACAAGAGGTCCACAACTCCATTATGCCAGGGATAGGAATCAAAGAGTCCAAGTAACCTCAAAGTTTTTTATTGTTCAAGTTTGTTATTAAGTATTTTCAAAAAGAAAATGAAAAGCTCAAGTGAGAAAAAATCAAAATGACATAAAGATAAATGCTCAAGTGAGCAAAGATAAAAATGACATGAAATGTAAATGGCAAAATAAATGGTACATAAAAGTAAAGGCATAAAGTAAAATCATAAAGTAAAAATCAATTGTTAGTGAGTTAGAAATTAGAGGTTAGTTGAATGACCATCTTGAAACTTACATTTGAAAACTCATTAGAAGATTGATAAAATCAAAGCTTCTCAACAATAATTTTCATTTGCTTTTTGTCAAGTATATCATTCTTTTCAAATTCTCGAGGCAACAACATATGATCAACAATGTTTAAATGATTTACTTAGACCAAAGTTTATGAAGGTTAATTAGAGGATTGATAAGATCAAAGCCTCCTAACAATGAACCTCAAGGTCATTGGATTAAAGGTTTCAAATTAAACATACTTGGGCTTGCAAACGTAGCTTTGGGCCATGGATGATCATTTCTCGAATCGGGATAAAATTTAGCGTTATGTTAAGCAATCGTAAGTTGAATTATATAAAAGTCACACCTATTTTGAGGACGGTTAATAGCAATCTATGTACCATATGTTTAGAGAAATTATATTTAGATCATTCCCAACAACATGTAGCACAAGTAAGAAAGGGATAAGATGAAGAGGGAGGGGATGTATTAGATGAAATTAGGGTTTCAAATATCATCAACATCATTCATCCATTTTGATGGATTTGGTTTTTCAACCTATCAACACCCAAGATTCAATGAGGTTTAGGAATTTGTCACCAAATGAAATCCTAGTCAGGACCAAATAAAAATAATATTTAATAAAACAATATTTAAATGGTTAATAAAAGGGAAATAATTGGTAAGATACACAGTATATTAAATCATCAAATAAAAAAACTTAAATAAATAGTAAGAAATCAAACAAAAATTAATAAGTGTTGACAATTCTTTTTTTGGAATTTTTTAAAGTCAGAAACCATTTTTTAAATTTAAAGAAATAAGCAAAATAAACCAAAAATTGTGAAAAATAGAAAAATCATAAATAAAAATGATATGAGGTCACCAATATTTGTCAAGAGGTTATTGGATCCTTCCATGATTTTTCCGAATTTAAAAAGACCAGAAAGTATTTTTAAAACAATTAAAATAAGACAAACAATACAAAAATCATGAAAAATATTAAAACTCAAAATAATAATATAAAAAAATATTCACAAAGTCATAAATAATTCAAATTATTTTTGTATATTTTTTTCATAATTTTTGGATAAAAAATAAGTGAGTTATGAATTTTTGAAATTAAAATAAATTTTAAACAAATTTTGTAAAAATAAAATAAATCAGAAATAATGTGAAGCGTTGGATCCAGTTCATTAAAATACGTTGGCACATCTAATGGCTTAAGAGCGATGATGTATGGTGATCCACAATCAACAAGCGCGCACTGAAGTCACCATAGTCAGACCAATCACAACATTTCAATTATCCTGCTCTCATTGGTTGAAGAAGCCACATAGGTCATCTTCAACCTCCAGCTACCCTTCAACTAGGGCGAGATCATGATTCTTAAATCTGTAAATTTAGACGCTCATAATGGTGTCATTAGATGCGTCTCTTCAAGACGATCACAACCATATCCTCGCGCCACATTTATTTAAAACACAACTTACTCAATTTGGAAAAAATCAGAGATGTTTTGAAAAATTTGAAATCGAAAATAGAAGCATCAAATGCATTGATTCATCAAAATTGAGTTAATAATAAATATCAGTGAACATCATAAACCATTCCAGTAATTTGAGTTAGAAGATTTGGTGCCTTAAACTACCTGAACAAAGTCAGACGAATTTGCTCTGAAATTGGACTTGGCTAGCACGATTTAGGAAGCCTTAGGACTTGGTTCTTCTTCTGTTAGCTTCAGTGAAGTTTAAGGATGAAGAATCAGCAAAGAAGTTGGATTGAAAAATGGATAAAAGATGAATTCGAAAACTCAAAAAAGTGAGTTATGGAGAAAGTTTGGAAGGGTGATTTTGGCTGTCCAAGCTTGAGAAAATGAGAGGAGTGAGGTCCTCTATTTATAGGGAAATGAATGGTGCAAAGAATTGAGAGGAAAATTGAAATTTGGAGGGAAATTGGGTGTAGCTCAAAAGTGGAAAATATGTGACTCCATGTGCATCAAAACTCAGCCAACTCCGACATTTTGATCCTTAATTAAACTTTGGAAACTTTGTTAAACATATTTAAATCAAAAACACGTGCTAATTTGGTGTTTAGAAGCTGGATTAAGGATTTCAAAGTCTGACTTGGAGAGAAAATGCAATTTCATGTAGCTGACTTTGAACTCATGGTGTGCACGATTTAGGAAGCCTTAAGAGACGATTCTTGATGAATTAGAGAGATCATGTAACATTCTTTATAATGTGCCAAGAAATAATTCATTTGGATGCTTGAGCTGAAAGTTATGCTTGATCAACATAAAAAAATTGCGCTGACTTTTATACTTAGAAAAATTCTAACATTTTTCTTCAAAAATGACCTATAATGTTTTGATTCTAAATAAGGTCTTCTTTCAAAATTGAGCTTTGATCGTTGATGCTAGATTGAAGTAGACTCCATAAAGAGTATTGTGAAACTTATATCACTAAAAAATTCTAAATATTGAAAAAGTTATGATCTTATGAAATTGGTGAAAATCCATGAGGTGACCTATAATCTTTTGAGCTTAAAAAGAATCTTGCAATCATTTACAAGCTTAGCACCAAAAAGAGAGTTAAAGTTAACATCCTTAAGATCTTTGTGAAAAAGAATGAGATCATGATGATAAAAATTGACCAAGTTATGATCCTTTGAAGTCACATAAAAGAATTTGATGGTCTATCTAGAGGACTTGTAATATTTTGCAATCATTAGTGATCTTCCGTATAAAATTGGGTTAAATATAAAAACACCCCCTGCAATATTAGCGAATTCAGGTTTTATCCCCTAGTAAAGTTTTTTTTAATTCCCCCCTTGTGTTATGTAGATTCCCTCAGATCCCCCCCACTGGCCAGATGTCATGGAATCTTGAGTGACATGTAGATTTATTTGCCACGTCCTATTTCCAATTTATCCACATGGTATTCTTAATTAAATCATCACCTTTCCTAGTTGTAAATTACGTTTTATATTCGTTATAACCCCCTGCAATGTTAGGGTTTGTAGCGATAAAAAATGTAGCGGGGTAAATCGGAGATCGAATTATTGATTAATTCGTCTCACAAAAGCAAGAGTCGCCACCGCGCTTTATTGTTTCCAAAGGAAAAGGGAAAAGAGCGAAATAAAACCCTAAATATGCAATGTAAATAATACTTTTTTTTAAAAGTAATGAAAATACAAGGCGTTTTGGAAAAGAGATCTTATGGTTCGGGGGTTGGTTATACAATGGGAAGGTATTAGCACCCAATGCATCTATAGTACTCTATAGGAACCTTTTGAAATATCTGTTTATTTAAAAATTGATTGCTTGATTGAAAAATGAATTGTTTTGGCCGAAAAGGGGTACGGACGGTTTTTGAAGATGCGACGACCTAATGTTGAAGTTTTTGCTTAAAGGGTATAAGTTTCGAAAAAGATTGAATATTTGAGGAAAAATTATCTTAAGTTTTAATGAAATGCGAAAGTTCGCACAATTAGACTTGAAGACATGAAGTCAACAAATTTACTGTTTTTCCCTTGGATTTAAATATAAACAAAATAAACAAATACATATGAAAATAATAAACAGACAAAATATACGGATAATGATTAAATAACAATAATTAAATGATAGACTAAATGATGTGAATAATGCATTTTTATGATTTTTAATATTAATGAAAAGAAAGTATTTTTAATAGTTTTCAATTTTTACGCATTTTTAATATGGGAAAAAAAAGCATGAGGATTAATTAAAGAAAAGATAAAATGTTTTTTTTTAAAGTTTTAATTTCTAATTTTTATTCTTTTTATGTGTTTTTTAATATTAATAAAAGTATTACTTTTTAAGAAATAAATTAAGTTAAAACTTAATGCTACTAACTTAAGTCTAATTAAATCCCAAGGGTTTAAATTAATAAAATTGGTCAATTCTTAAAATGTCTAAATTAAATACAAACTCTCATTTTGATTACATTTTAATTATTTAAACTAATACAAATTCTAAAAGGGAAAAAAAAGAAAAAAAAGGTATATATAAAAAATAGGGTAGATGATAATCAATTGATATGGGCTAAAAGGTTCAGGGAGCCCAAACAGAAACGAGTAACATGGGGGTGCCTAAGGGAATCGTGTGGGCTTAAGGGGAAGCAAGGTCCATTCTCATAATTGTTTTTTAGGGTAAATGCATTTGTTAATTGGGGATTAGGGTTCTTAAGGTTGGCCGAGCGGCACTTCTCGTTCGTTCGTCATCTTCTTCGCGATTGTCCTCTTCGTCCTCGCGCGTTATCCTCTTCAATCACTATCGGAGTCTCATCCTGTCTAATGGCCACCAGCTTCCACTGTCCTCTTCCCTCCAGCCACGCGTACAGGGGCGACGGATTCTTTAAGGTACAAGCTTCGTTCTGTTACTCGTTTTAGGGGTTTCATTATAAATGCATGTTCATGTTTTCTGCTTGATTCTGATTTCGTTTCATTTGTTTGTGTGAGGTGTTATGAAAGTAAAAGGGAAAAAGGAAAACGTTACCTAGAGGCGGAGATGGAGGAGGAACAGTTGGGTGCGACGGAGGCCACGGACGGAGAGAACGGCGCGTGAGTTTGCCTCGGTGGCCGGTACTTTGTATCTTTTCTTCTTGTCTGCTACCTTGGCTTTGATCCTTCTCTTCTTCTTTTGCCTTGGTACTATATGCTAATGTTTTTCGAATGCTTGCTCGCTATTGTTGGCCTATGATAGTGGTTTTGAGGCCTTACCGGTTTCGTGTTTGTTGATGGAAACTGGCTTTGGAATAGGTTTTCGTTGTTAGGCCATGAGGTTTTGGTAATATGCAGGCATATGGTTCATGACAGGTTAACGGTATTAGTGATTTATCCTTTGTTGGTTTTGAAATGGTGATATTGGCTTTGGTGGCTCAATCAGGTTTTCTGAGGTTTAGGCCATATTGTTTGATGTGTGGTTTTGGTTAAAAGTTTGACATAGTTTATGCCATGCCTTTTGTATGGTTTATGCAGTAGAAACAATTTTGAATGGTTTGATGTTTTATATGGTTTTTGGTTCTACTGGTTTTTGTGTTTGGCCATAAGGTTTAATGCAGTTGCATGTTAATGGTTTAGGCCCTGGTTGTGATATGGTTTTGAAATGGTTTGGACAATAGGTTATGGCAGCAGGCTGGTTTTTTTGTTTTTAGGCCATAAGGTTTTGTATGGTTTGGATAATGGAAATGGTTATGCAGGTTCTTACTGGTTTTGTATATTTTTCTTGTTGACAGCAGTTTTTTCTAAGTTTTTCAAGGCTTGGAGATTGATTGATATCTATTGTTTTGAAGTGATTCCAATATGTTATAACCACTGCCTCCTTTGTTTATGTTACAGGCTGGAGATTTGAATATTTTTACAATCTTCTTGGCCTTCTGCGTCATACTGTTACAACAGTTTTGTTTGTACTCTACTCTTGTGCTTCTCTTTTTACTGTGATACTGCAGTAGCTTTGTCTTATAATTCCTTCTGCCTAAACCAAAACCTGCAAAACCAATTTCTTTCTCTCTCTCTCTCTCTCTCTCTCTCTCTCAAGTACCAATTGATGCATTAAGATGATATGCACTGTACTTGTTCTGAAACTGCATGGCTGGAACATGATGAAAAAAGGAAATATATATATTGCTTGCAAAAATTGTTTAAACTGCATATTTAACTTGCTTACTGCATGGCACAGTGGGTTTACGTTGGAATTTTGTTTGTGCTTGCATATGCTGTTGAAATTATGCATGGACTTTGTATGCTGTGCATCTTTTGAAAAATGCATTGGATTTTAAAAAATGCAATTAATTTGAAAGATGCAATTTTTGACAAAAATGAATTTGTGCATTCATTTATAAAAATTCCTCTCTTTTTTGTGAACCGGGAGAAATCCCGTGATTTGCAAAAAAGGGTAAACTGATTCCGGCCATTGCTTTTAATGATGAACATTAAATAATTTTGCTTTTAATTATTTGTTCAAATTCTAATTTCTTTTAATTTTGCAGGTAACATCAAGTGAGCAGACAAAAAATGCATCGGATCAGAAGATTTAGAATTAGGAACATTAGATTAATTTTTATTTCATTTTAACTTTGTAAAATTATTATTGTAATTTTGTTGTAATAAATACAATATTTACCACAATAATTGTACAATTAGAAAAAATGAATAAAATTCCAATATTCGCCAATTAATTTCCTCTTTCTCTCTAATTATTTACTTTATTGTTTACAATTCTTTAAATTGTATAATAATTGAAAATAAATCTCAATTACCTAAATTCAGAATAGTAAACAAATAAATAAATAACGTCATTGATCAATTAATAGTTTCAATTATTTAATTCATTATTCATGACTTTCCAAGCTATAATAATTAAAATAGAATATCAATTATTTTAACTTAGAATGATAAATAATTAAATAATTATTATTGAACAATTAATGAACTTTTTTCGAATATTTATTATATTATTCATAAATATTTGAATTATGTAATAACTGAAAATAAATTTCAGTTATTTAAATTTAAGATAGTGCATAATAAATAAATACTGTCTGCACGATTAATGCGCCTCTTTTCTAATGTTTATTTTATTATCTATACATCTTTAAATTATATAATAACTGAAAACAAATTCCAATTACTTAAATTTAAGATAATAAATAATCAATAAACATTGTTTTAGCATGAATCGATTAAATGATTTAGTGTTCAAAATAAATAGCTCTCGGCCTGAAAAAGTTATGAATTTTTTTAAAATCAATAGATCAAAACACTTGTAATGTAATGATGCAGATGGGAGATGATATCTTAGGTCAAAATTTGGGGTACAACAGGGTTTATGTGAGAAGTCTGTGTTGTGAAGACGATTAGTCGTTAGGGTTCATTTTCCATTGAAGATGCTGTCGTCTACAAGCGTCTAGTCTTCATGGGTGGAAGCTAGTGTTCTTTAACAAGTAAGGCTTTTCCAAGATGTGGCTGCAACGAAAACATGAAGTTATGGGTGTCTAAAACCGTCAAAAATCCAAGCAGAAAATTCTAGAAATGCAGAGATTCCAAAGTGAGTTGTTTATGAGGTTGTAATTCTTCTTATATGAACCTTCTAATTTGTTTATGTTTTAATATTGGGTAAAAATGCAGAATGGTTGCGGTTTGTTTCTCTGGGACGACATGGTTAGCGAGGCTGAAATGAATTCATCTAGGTGTTGCAAATGTGACATGAGCAAAGGTTATTTGTGCTAATTTGCGAAGGAGATCATTAAGGAGAGATCAAATAAGGTGGAAAAACTAAAGAGAAAGCTTGCATTGGAGAAGACAAAGAATTTCTGGATGATGACTGTAATTGTTCTGTCTTGGATGTTATTTGCATTTGTGTATTTTAAGTAGTTGGTATGGTTTGTAATTGGATCTTGGTCTATCATGGTTTGTAAGACAGACAAGTTTGTGTTAAATTAAACTCTAATTTTTGGTGCCCAATGTAAGACAAATTATGTTTTGTTGAATGGAATTTTAAGTTTTGTGTAATTTAGTTAAAGTTACATTCGTTGACAGTGAATATGTCTATGGAACCAATGTTACATTCATTGAAAGCAAAATTTTGACAACAAAAGAATGTGTTTTACACATAAAACACTATTATGAGTCGACACAAAGAGCTTTGTATCGACACATACTTAAGCAAAGAATCATAAAAACGATTCTGCTTTAGTATGAGTCGACACATCCATGCCATGCTTCGACTCATAACATGTTGATGCTCCTGGAATACAATTTTCATCCTTTATGCATCGATACATAACTTCATGCATCGACACATGATATGTTGATGTCCCTGGAAAACAAGTTTCAACTTTTATGCATCGATACATAACTCCATGCATCGGCACATAACACATTTTATCTTCAAAAATAAAAATTCAATTCAGTATGTGTCGACACATACGTGTTATGTATCGACTCATGTAAAATGGTTGGCTTTGTAATATGTCGTAGTATCATTTTGCATCGACTCATAACAACTTGCATCGACTCATTTTATGTTGTACAACTAACATGAGTCGACTCGTGCTAACATGTATGGACTCATAATGCGAATTCCTGTCTCTAACTATTTTCTGTTACATATATAAGTAAGTTTTCAGCAATAAATCAAGTGTGACACATTATCACAATTCTGAGCATCAATTACATCATTACCAAAAGGCACACTTGGTGCATATGTCAAATATAATAATAATACAAGCAAATAAAAGGTACACTTGGTGCATATGTCAAACACAATAATAATACAAAAAAATAAAAGGCACACTTGGTGCATGTTGTACCCCAAAATTTTCCCTCTCATTCTTCAGGAAATCATCCTGGATTCTCAGAGTCTCTCTAAAACAAATCCAAGTTCTGAATTATCATTTCTTCCCAAGCAAACCATTTACAAGAGCAAAATGATCACACAAGCTCTAAAGGCAACACTTTTACCTTAAAAAATTAAATTCTAAACATTTGGAATTTTCCCCTAAAAATGGGTGTTTAAGAAGAAGATAACACTTCAGAACTTCTGGACCAGCCTTCAGACAGAAACGGTCAGAAGTTGCAAGTTTGGCTTAACGCAGTCAGAAGCTGGCTCTTTAGCAGCTACATCAACTCAGTCAGAAGTTGCAAACGTGATTCAACACATAAGCCTCAAACAGAACATGGCTCTTTCAGCAGTTACGCAAGTTCAGCCAGAGTTTATTCAAAAGAAGCAAGGAAGTCTGAAGGCTCCTTCAGAACATGCTGAAATCAGAAGATGAAAGGGTCAGAAGAGTGGGTGTTACACTGATACAGAATCTATAAGTCCAGGATTTCCAAAAGCAAATCCAAGGAACGTGTCAGAAAGTCAGGAGAATCCCCAGAATTTGCTAAGACAACAAGAGGCCAAGACCAGAGCATGGTTTACGTTGTTTTTGGTAAAGCAGAACTGCTGGTTCAAGTTTTTCTCCTATTACCAGAATTTTGGTGTTGATAAGTCTCATCACCATTTAATGCTCATTAATTCTCCCAACCACTCCTGAACATTCATCCAAGGGGTCTCTTCACGTGTGGCTTGGTAAATGCCTTTATGCAGGTTTAGGCATGGGTCTACGCGCCACCGTCCACCTAGAGGTCACTTCTCCCCAATCCTTGCCTGCTGTTCCAGCCTAGGCTGAAAGGCTATCCATTATCACAACTTCCCAGGAACTTCTTTCAAAAAACAATTCAACCTCTGTTGGCGCCTTTAATGTTCAAGAATCCACAAGAGCTTTGTCTATAAATAGAGAACCATTGTCCGCTGAAAAGGGGCGTCCAAAAACCAGAAAAAATTGCTAGAAGAGAAACATAAAATTTTAGCAAGAAAGTACTGTGAAACTCTGTCAAAAAAAATCTTAGTGTTTCAAAAGTTTCAAACATAACTTTGAACTTCCTACCACCAAACTTCATCAATACCCAGCTTTCTTTGTGACTAAGGAATACCCTTTCAGCCTCTGACCATACATACACATACGCCTTCATCTGCCCCTTTCAAAAAAGAATCCGTCCAGAACACCATCAGAACTAAAAGCTAGCTCTCATTCACAAACTTTTCCAACAGCCAGGTAAGCACCTGCTGACCTTCATCACGTTGCTAAGCATCATCAGCTTTGCATGCTCAAATAAACATAATGTAAACATCATGTTGCTGTTGTTTGTGTTCTGAGGATTTTCATACCTCAGAACGTTTAGATAGGAAGTGAGTCAGCATAGAACCTGCCTGTGACCTTGTTGGTTCTGTCCCCTGAAACACTTTGACATTTGCTGAAGCTGTTCCAAACATGTTGTCTGTTTTGTGGAAAAATAACAAAATTGCAGATGTTCTGACTAGCACAGGGAGAAGCCAAGTGCCGACTTTGACGTTAGCACATCTGAAGCCTGTTTTGCTGTCAATAATATCAGAACTTCTGAGAATTATTGTATTTCTAGCAGGATCAGAACTTCTGATATCCCCACTAACAAACTTTTGTCTTGCAGCGCATGGGGGTCAGAACTTCTGATCTTCCCACTAACAAGTTTCTGTTTTGCAGGTGCCAGAGTCAGAAGTTCGGACTCATACAGTTTAACCAAAAGGTTGATCATCTGGCAGCAGGCCAGAGTCAGAACTTCTGATGACCTCTCAGAAGCGCGCTGGCTCCCTCTCTTTTTTTCTCTATCTTGTTTTTGTTACTTTCTTTTCTTATCTATTTTTCTCGTTGAACCACCCCATGTACAAATATGTATCCCCACCCCCTAATTGTTGTAATAGAGTAGGATTTTACATTCCTGCTTTTTATTGCTTTTAAATATAAATGCTAGTAATTAGGATGTGTATGGCAAGATAAAATCAATGAAATAGAAAATCCTAATTCAAAGATAAACTCTTGTATGACAATCAATACACCAATCACACTTGCACCCTTAGGGTTACTCCACTTGTTGCCTTTAAAAATGGGCCATGTTACGCATGCAAAGTATCTTGGTAAAACAAACAAAATCAAAAGATTATAGTCCCTCGATGACGCTATCCAAAGTTGCCTTACAAAAATGATCTTAGTCCCTCAAAAAAATGCTAAGATACTTTGCAAAATTGCTATCATGGTCTATACGATGACCCGCGCCCGTCCCGTTAACATCCTAACACAAGATTGTCCACCAAATACAATGGTGGAACAATACTGTTAAAAGGGTTAAAACATAGAAAAGATCTTTGAGTAAATTTAGGGGTAGACAACTTTTAGTTACTTGATCAAACTTGCAAAACACACTTGCCTACTTTCAAAACACACTCCACAACACAACTTTCAAAACCACTTTCAAAAAACCTTGAAACATCTTTTCGAAAAGACACACACCTTTGTAAAACATTCGAGTAAAGAATTGTTACAACGGTTGCCTAGACAAGGCATCTTTTTTTTCAAAACATTTTCGAAACCACACACAAAAGCACCATTTCAAACAATTGAAAATGCAAGGCAAGTGATCTAAGCAAGTAACTAAGAGCCCATGGATAACCATGGATAGAAAGGGTGCTAATACCTTCCCTTTCTATAATCTACTCCCCGAACCCAAGAAAACATCTCAAAGGTTTTTGCTGTGCTTTTTTAACCTTTCCTTAGGATAAAATAAAAAGTCGGTGGCGACTCTTGCTAAACCGAAACATTTGCAAAAACAAACGCGAAACCTCAAGTCAGTTCTCCCACCGTATCACAGAACTGGAGACTCTGCTTGGGACTTATATTGAAAGTGGAGTAACCTTAGGGCTTAGATCACCCTTTGCATGACTAATTGTTTGCTTTGATTGCTTTACATCTTGGTTCTCTTGTTTGGGATTGAAATCCTACACCCGGATTTGGGAAACATTCATAGATAGCAATACGTTGTGGAAATTATGCGGGGTATACCGACACGGTTGAAGAAATAACTATATTAGTGCGACATATTTGTGAGTACCGGTAACCCTTGAGTTCAATCAAGGAGAGTACGGGGCCGCTGAGTGATGTCACTAAGCACTAATGACCTAGAACCTTACATGACCATCTTGGCCTTTTATTAGGGGTAGTGAGATGACCGACTTTGGTGTAGTCCGAAGTTGGTAGATACTCGATACTACACTCATTGAGGGTTGTTTTCTTGGTATATTTTGGTCGCCAGTTAAGTGGCTAAACCAAAACAATGAACATAGAAAACAATCCAATGATATTGAGCTCCTTAGAACCCGGTTACTATTTATAGGACAGGTTTTTAAGCCAACTTCACTCAAGAGGGTACTTACCTATGAAACCCCATGCAAGCCAGAAACTAGGGTTTTTGTGTGACTTGCTTGTACATATGTTTGTGCATACATAATGAACATCATAAAGCATCATATGCATCCACTAACCATTTCAAGGGTTTGGATCTTCATCTTTGTTCTTGTTTTGCAGGTCATGGAAATTCTTCGCAGGAAAACTATCCAAGTCAACCTTGTGAGAATCCCTCCTCAACTCAAGGAGCTTACATCCAGAATTCCAGAAAGCTCTCCCTTCAGTGAAAGACATGGTAGACTGCTCAGCCTAGTCAACACCAGCATTGAAGAAGACATGGTGAAAGTGTTGTTCCAATTATTTGACCCCTTTCATCACTGTTTCACATTCCCCGACTATCAATTGGTGCCTACTTTGGAGGAATTTTCTCAACTCCTAAGAATTCCTATTCTTAATCAACTACCCTACAACGGTACGGAAAAAGAACCAAAGCCTGAAGATGTTTCTCAAGCACTACACTTGCAACCATCTGACATCAAGGGGCATTGGGAGACTAGAAGTGGTGTCAAGGGCTTCTTGGTAAAGTTCTTGTTTGAGAAGGCACAAGAGTGTTGGAATTCCTTGGATCTGCAAGTCTTTGAAGAGATCGTGGCACTCCTCCTTTATGGGTTGGTCTTGTTCCCAAATCCTGACCAACTTATAGATGTCAATGCTGTCAAGATTTTCCTATCCAGGAATCCCATACCTACATTGCTTGGGGACATCCTCCACTCATTTTACACACGAACGATGAGGCAGAGAGGTGTTCTCATGTGCTGTACTCCTCCCCTTGCAAGGTGGTTTATTTCTCACCTTCCACAATCTGTTTTGAAGAATGACCAAGGCTTAAGGTGGTCACAGCGGTTGATGATCTTCACACACTCTGATGTACATTGGTGTTCTCGGTCCAGAGAAAATGTCATCATCATCGATCATTGTGGTGAGTTCCCTAATGTCCCATTACTTGGCATTAGGGGAGGCATTACCTACAACCCTTGCCTAGCTTTGAGACAATTTGGATATGCAAGGAGGGATGGCCCTCATGACATGCTGATTCCCGACCTAGTTTTTGACTTCGACAACGATGCGCAAGGACTTCGCCAAAGATTCATCAGAGCTTGGAGGATGCCTAACAAGATAGATAGCAAGACACTGGGGCACAAGAACTCCATCCCTCTTGAGCCTTATCTCAAGTGGGTAAGAACCCGAGCCCAGAGTCTTATGATGTCTTATCCTCATATTCTCCCTCTGATTAAAGAGCCTGTTAAGGAAGGAGAGGTTCCCTACACCATCCTACACCCTGACATGCCAACATCATGGGAGGGAATGCAAAAGAATTGGATCCAACTCAAGGAAGAGCGGAATACTTTTGAAGCCAGCTTCTATGCCAGTGAGAAGAAGGTTTTGGAGCTTACCCGCCGACTTCACGAGGAAGAGACCCTCAACACTTACATCGCACCAAAGAGGATGCACAACGTCTTTTTACCTTAAGAAGTTTTTGTAATATTTGGCCCATGGGGCATTTGTGTACTGACAAAATTTCTTCTTATTAATATGACGTGTGTTCTTTTTGTTTACAACAATTTTGAATTTCTAAATCCTTGAATGCATTGCTTGAATAAACATATCATTCATCATATGCATAAGCAGGTCTCCACACCAGGTTTCCTTATCTTTCCGCTATTTATTTCAGTAAGATGGATCTCGAACAGACGGTCAAAGATCTGCAGTCACAAAACTCACAGTTTCAACAACTCCTTATGACCTTGGCAAAGGGTCAGGAGGATCTAAAAGCGCTGTTGGGGAATAAAGAGAAAGAAAAGGTGAAAAAGAAGAAAAAAAGAGTTGGGGTAGCTACACTGGGAAGAAGGTTTGAGAATGAAGCTAGAAGAGTTCTTGAATTTCCCTCGGCATCGGATGAGGGAACCAGTAAGGGAAAAGGAGCTGCACTACCTTCTGAATCCGAAGCTGAAGAGGAAGAGGTTGAGGAAGATGAAGACTACTCAGAGCAGTAATACCCTCCAGCGGACGACAGATACAAAAACCTGGAGGATAGATTGGCAGCTATGGAGCTGCAGAGGTTTCCTGGGTTAGATTTTGAGGAATTGGGATTGATTGCTGGAATTGTGATCCCTCCAAAGTTTAAAGTGCCAATTTTTGCAAAATATGACGGGCTGTCTTGCCCAAAAATGCACCTAAGGTCGTATGTCAGAAGAATTCAACCTCATACATCCGACAGAAATCTTTGGGCACACTTCTTTCAGGACAGTTTGTCCGGTACACAACTAGATTGGTTTTACCAGCTTGAGAGGTCAGAAGTGCATAACTGGGAAGACTTGGCAGCTGCCTTTTATTTCCAATATCAATATAATGCTGACTTGGCGCCAACCCGTACTCAGCTCTAGAGTATGGGAATGGCCTCAAATGAGGTATTCAAAGAATACGCCCAGAAGTGGCGCGACTTGGCCGGAAGAGTGCAGCCACCTCTTTCTGATAGAGAACTAGTTGATATGTTCTTGGGGACCCTATCTGGCCCGTTCTTCAACCATCTGATCGAGAGCTCTTCCGCAGTGTTTACTGAATTGATTCTGACTGGCGAATGGGTGGAAGCTGGTATTAAGAATGGGAAGATTCAAAGGGATGCCTCTGCCTCTACAACTGCTAAGAAGTCATTTCCGGCCAAGAAGGAAGCAGCTGTTATATACTCTCAGAAAAGATCGGGAAGAACTGAACACCGGCCGACCGTGGGGGCCGTGATGATCCAAAATTCATCAAATGATCAGCCTCGTAACAATCAGTCCAGACCAAATCAACAACGGGTGGAGCGGCCACAACGGCAGTTCACCCGCATCAATATGACGCCTGCACAAGTTCTTCCCCATTTATTGAAGCTAAATCTCACTACTATCAAAGAGGCACCAAAAAATGTGAACACGTCTTCCCCACATTATCATCCCAATGCTAAATGTGCCTATCATTCTGACAGTGTAGGGCATGACACCAACGATTGTTGGGCGCTTAAGCATAAAATTCAAGACTTGATAGATGCAAAAGAGGTTGAGTTCGATGCTCCAGAGAAACCAAACGTGATATCCGCTCCAATGCCGAAGAATGGTCGCAATGTCCATGCTATTGAAGAAGATCTGTATGTTTCTGCTGTTGATGATCTGATGACTCCACTGTTGACAATCAAGTTGAATCTGTTGAAGGCTAGGATTTTCCCGGGATGTAAAGAAGACTGCTATTGTTGCTCCTCCCTACCAATCGACTGTCCATTGCTGAAGATAGGCATCCAAGGCCTAATGGGCAGTCAACAAATTCTTTTCGAAAAGATTCCTGCTACTCCAACCCCTATCAAAGATGTTTCAATAATCACCATTTCCACCAATCTTTCCAAGGTCCCTAAAAAGCCTGTTAAGATTACATCCGCTACGAAGTTTGTTCCTCTGAAAATAACCATGCCTGGGCCTGTCCCCTACATTTCTGATAAATCAATACCATGGAATTATGGGGGAGAAATCTACTACCATGGTGTTAAAAAATTTGAGATAACTAAAGAAAGCTCTGACGAAGAAGATACTGACATTGGAAACATTGTCGGTACAAGCAAGATTACCCGAAGTGGGAGAATATTTTCTCCAGAGATTTCCCCTCCAAAGGCAGTCTTTGGACCCTCAGCTGCTGCCAAAGTTACTCCTGTGCCAATAAAACTTTCTGCAAGAATTCCGTTGATTGAAGAAGCTGTTACTCCTATGGTTGTTCCTCCTACTTCTGCTGATAAGGGGAAAGGGATCCAAGATGAGCTCGTCAGGACGAGGGCTCAACCATTGGTCATCCCCGAAACCTCTAAGAAAGAAATGGAGGAGATTCTTAAAATAATTAGGAAGAGTGATTATGACGTGGTGGAGCAACTGGGGAAAACCCCATCGAAGGATGATAAGCTTCCTTCGATGGGGTTAAGCTTCCAGAATCTACTGGGGATAAGCTTCAGAATCTACTGGGGAGGATGATTCAACTTTCCTGGGGAAACCTTTTAGACTGTACTGGGGAATGGTTCCACTGGAGTGTCTGGTATTCCGCCGGGGAACAATCTTATATTAAGACTGCCGGGGATGCTTATTGAGGAATGTCTATACTCCGCTGGGGAATGTTGAGATCTTCTGGGGATACCCAGCTTCCTTAGGGCTGACAGTAGACTAATTCTGCTTGTAGAGAGTATCGCTGACCTGCTGGAGATACTGTGCCTTTTTAGGGCTGATGGGGGACCAACTCTCCCTGGAGAGAGTATTGCTGAATCTTGTCTTACTCTGTGGGGAGTTGAGGTAACTTGGTTACGTTCTTCAGCCGAACCTACCTTAGTACCTTGGTGGACAGAGCAACTAGATCGCTTAGACAAATCTTTATTGCCCCTGTTTCTGATGTCATCTGTAATTAGTCCTTTGTTTCGCATGCAAATATTCATGATTAGCAATTAATGTCAAATGCATATATCAAAAAATGAACATTGGATGTTCTTCGTAAAACAAAACAGAAAAAGGAAAAACAATGGGTAATTTGTCTGAAAAATTGAACTTGTATTGATTTTGAAATTTTCCTGTAAATAGGCGTTTTATGTACAGGAGGCTGGCGTCTTAGTAAGAGAACGCCGCCGAGCAAAATAGAGTTTATACAATTTTGTGAAAAGGAAACAAAACAACTATGTGAAAAATAATCCCACTGGGTTCCAACTCTGTTATCGCCTTTATGTCTTCAAGCGTCTCATCACTTTGCTGCTTAGTTGAAGATGAAGCTGACTGATTGGAGTCATCTGAGCCCGATAGTTGATGCCGAATTATGGATGCAAGGTGATCCAATGAGACATAGTATTACACTTTATCCCTAACTTTTGGCTGAACCGCCCTTTCAGGTTTTCAGTCCACCGGGATACCCATTTTTGCCCAAGCCGCCTTTTCAGGTTTTCGACTTGCCGGGTGTACAGATTTTTTCATTTCATCCCTTATTTTTGCCCGAACCCTTTTGGTTCGCCGGGAAGCCCTTATTTTTGCCTAGGTGTGTTAACCTAGCGGGTCTTTAGTTCATGCATAGTATCTTTTTACTATGTCTACATTGGCGGGTTGAGGAAGGTCGTCACCATCCATGGTGGTTAGAATCATAGCTCCTCCTGAGAAGATATGTTTAACCATAAATGGCCCTTCGTACGTGGGGGTCCATTTGCCCCTGGGATCACTTTGAGGAAGAATGATGCGCTTGATTACCAGGTCTCCGACTTGATATTCTTGTCGTCTGACCTTCTTGTTAAATGCCCTGATCATCCGTTTTTGGTACGTCTGACCATGACAAATAGCAGTGAGTCTCTTTTCGTCGATTAGGTTTAATTGATCAAGCCGAGTCTGGATCCAGTCGTCTTCGCTCAAACCTGCATCCTTCATTATCCGGAGAGAGGGTATCTGGACTTCAATAGGCAAGACTGCCTCCATGCCATAGACCAAGGAAAAGGGAGTTGCCCCTGTTGACGTCCGTGCTGAGGTATGGTACCCATGAAGAGCAAACGGTAACATTTCGTGCCAATCTTTGTAGGTCACTGTCATCTTTTGCACAATCTTCTTGATGTTCTTATTTGCTGCTTCTACAGCTCCATTCATCTTCGGCCGGTAGGGAGAAGAGTTGTGGTGCTGTATCTTGAATTGCTCGCAGAGCTCAGTGATCATCTCGTTGTTAAGATTGGTACCATTGTCCGTAATGATCCTCTCAGGTACACCGTAACGACAGATCAGGTTGTGCCGAATGAACCATGCCACAACGTTCTTGGTTACGGTAGCGTAGGAAGCTGCTTCAACCCACTTTGTGAAGTAATCAATCGCTACCAGGATGAAGCGATGCCCGTTGGACGCCGTAGGTCTGATCTCGCCGATCATATCAATGCCCCACATTGCAAAAGGCCAAGGTGCTGTCAAGACGTTCAGAGGAACCGGAGGAATGTGCACCTTATCAGCATAGATCTGGCATTTGTGACACGTTCGAGAGTGTTGGTAACAGTCGGCTTCCATTGTGGACCAGAAATATCCTGCCCGAAGGATTTTCTTTGCCATGGTATGTCCACTGGAATATGTTCTGAAGGTACCTTCATGTAGCTCTGCCATGATGTTTTCTGCTTCAGTCTTATCCACACAACGCAGTAAGGTTGAATCATGGTTTCGCTTGTAGAGAATGCCATTGCTGAGGAAGAACTTTGCCGCGAACCTTCTCAGGAATTTCTTGTCATTAACAGATGCGCCTTCGGGGTATTCTTGAGCTTCAAGGTACCTCTTCACTTCATGATACCAGGGCTTTTCTGTTACCTCTTCGGTCTCGAGATCGCAGCAATGTGCAGGTTCATCTAACTTCCAAATGATGATCCGGGGAGCTTCGTTGTCCCATTTGTCTTTGAACATAGAAGACATCGTAGCCAACGCGTCCGCTAACTGATTCTCCTCTCTTGGGAAGTGTTCAAAAGTTATCTCTTCGAAATGGGGAATCAACGTCAACACATACTCCTTGTAAGGAATAAGATTTGGGTGTTTCGTATCCCACTCGCCTTTGACCTGATTGATCACGAGAGAGGAATCTCCGAAGACACTCAGAAACTTGATCCTTAGGTCAATTGCAGCTTGAAGACCCATGATGCATGCCTCATACTCCGCCATGTTGTTGGTGCAGTTGAAACATAGCCGGGCGGTGAGTGGAGTATGAGTGCCTTTAGGGGATATGATCACAGCGCCGATACCATTACCCAAAGCGTTCGAGGCTCCATCAAAGTGCATAGACCATCGGGATCCGTCCTCAGGTCCTTCATCCAGTCCAGGTACTTCACAATCAGTCACTACCATGATATCCTCGTCTGGAAATTCAAAGTTCATCGACTGGTAATCGTCCACTGCCTGGTGTGCCAAATGGTCTGCCAATACACTTCCTTTGATTTCTTTTTGAGTCGTGTACTGGATTTCGTATTCCGTCAAGATCATTTGCCATCTTGCTATTCTTCCAGACAGAGCAGGCTTTTCGAATATGTACTTGATTGGATCCATTTTTGAAATCAACAGAGTAGTGTGAGTCAACATATACTGTCTCAACCGGCGAGCAGCCCATACCAAAGCGCATCAAGTTTTCTCGAGCAGTGAGTATCGGGTCTCACAGTCGGTAAACTTTTTTCTAAGGTAATAAATGGCGTGTTCTTTTCGGCCAGACTCGTCATGCTGCCCCAACACACACCCCATTGAGTTGTCAAGTACAGTCAAGTATAATATTAGAGGTCTCCCTTCAACCGGCGGCATAAGAATGGGTGGTTCTTGGAGATACTCTTTGATTCTTTCGAAAGTGGCCTGACATTCATCGTTCCAACGTACCACTTGGTCTTTCTTCAGCAGTTTGAAGATTGGTTCACAGGTAGCAGTTAGATGCGAGATGAATCGGGCAATGTAGTTCAACTGTCCTAGAAATCCTCTGACTTCTTTCTCTATCTTGGGAGTTGGCATCTCTTGTATGGCTTTCACTTTGGCAGGGTCCACTTGAATACCTTTGTCGCTTACGACGAAGCCTAGCAATTTTCCAGATCTCACCCCAAAGGTGCACTTGTTCGGGTTCAACCTCAGCTTGTACAACTTCAACCGATCAAACAGCTTCTGTAGATGGTCAAGGTGTTTCTCCTCAGTTTGGGACCTTGCAATCATATCGTCGACGTATACTTCTATATCGTGATGGATCATATCATGAAATAAAGCAACCATGGCACGTTGGTAGGTTGCCCCAACATTTTTCAACCCAAAAGGCATGACCTTGTAGCAAAAGGTGCCCCACTGAGTAACAAAAGTGGTCTTCTCCATGTCTTCAGGAGCCATCTTGATCTGATTATAACCGGAGAAGCCGTCCATGAAGGAGAATACTTTATGCTGAGCAGTGTTGTCAACCAGAACGTCGATATGAGGCAGAGGGAAATCATCCTTAGGGCTTGCCCTGTTCAAATCCCTGTAATCAACAGACATTCGGACCTTACCATCCTTTTTCGGCACTGGAACCACGTTGGCAACCCACTGAGGGTAAGAAGTCACTGCTAGAAACCCGACATCAAATTGTTTCATAACTTCAGCTTTGATTTTCTCGGACATTTCTGGACGCATACGGCAGACCTTCTGTTTTACCGGAGGGCATCCTTCCTTGGTAGGCAGGTGATGAACCACAATGTCGGTATCCAACCCAGGCATGTCTTCGTAAGAACAGGCAAAGATTTCCACATAGTCATGCAGCATCTGAATCAACCGTTGCTTCACACTGAGCTCTAGATTGGCACCAATCTTGACTTCCTTTCTGTCTGTCTTAGTACCGAGATTTACCGTTTCCACTGGCTCTTCATGTGGCTGAATGTCCCTCTCTTCCTGGAGTAGCAGTCTTGCAAGCTCACCAGGCACTTCGCAATCATCTTAACCTTTGTCGTCAGCTAAGTTGATCGGATTTTCGAAGTCATAACTGGCAGTAGCAGAGTCGTTACCAGTGAGATCCAGAGTGGATTGAAACCTGTATAGGTGAGTGTGTGTAAATATAGCTGTTTTGCAATATATAATAAAGAAAGAAAAGGAGCGCAAGATTTTGAAATGCAACAAACTCCAATGTTTTTATTGATGATATATGAAAATGACACAAAAAAGCCCTCATAAATGAAGCCAACGGTGCCCCGGGTAAGACACCGAGCCATAAAAGTTTCAAAATATTGTCTGTTACAAATTCAAAACAAAAGAGTTCATTACTGAGTGACAAAAGTAATAGGCGTGAAGTCTTTGGCGGTCCAGTTGCTTGGTCCTCCGTTGGTTGTTGGGTAGATCCAACTGTCGAATTCAGATTCCTCCATGTCGTCTTCAATAGCATTTACTCCCGGGTTGGTGATGAACACAGGAGGTCTTCCAATCCTTGCCTTACGAACAACCCTCTGAGCCTCTGCAGTGAAGCCCAAACCAAACTTGTCAGTCTTTGGAGTGAAATCAGGAAGTCGGCCCCAATTTGCGCACTCACCCTTCTCAATAACAGCCCGAGCATCCTTTAGGGAAGCCATCTTCAAAGGAGGGTCTTCAATCACAGTTTCAGCTGATGCCAGTGTCTGAGGAACTTCTTCGAAGTGCTGGAATGGAGTTTCAATGAATTCCCCATCCATTTCTATGTACCGGAACGAGTTGAGGTGGCTGACCATATATTCTTCTTCCCCCTGAACTGTAACAATCTTACCTCTGACTGGGTACTTAAGCTTCTGATGTAGTGTGGAGGTTACAGCTCCAGCCTTGTGGATCCATGGACGACCCAGCAAACAAGAATAGGATGGTCGGATATCCATCACATAGAAAGTAGAATCAAAAACTTGAGAACCAACCCTGATTGGAATGTCAACTTCCCCATGTACCATCCTTTTTGAACCGTCAAAGGCTCGTACAACAATGTTACTAGGCTTGAGCTCCAAACCCTCACAATCCAACCTGTCTAGGGCCTTCTTGGGTAATACGTTCAATGAAGAACCGGTGTCTACCAACACATGGGCAAGAGTAGTTCCCCTGCATTCAATGGAGACATGCAGGGCGTCGTTATGGTTCTTTCCTTTGGCAGTCAGATCGGCGTCAGAGAAGCCCAACCCATTATCGGAAGTCAAGTTGGACACACAATCGGTAAATTGATCAGCAGACGTTTCTTGTGGCACATGGGCCGTCTTCAGGAAGGAAATCAGGGCCTTGGCATGGGCCTCTGAACACAACAACAGTGATAGCATATAAAGTTTTGATGGGGTGTGCCCCAACTGCTCAACTACATTGAAATCACTCTTCTTAATGATCTTGAGAATCTCTTCCATCTCTTGTTGGGAAGCTTCAATATTGGTTGTCTTTGGTGCCTCCATCGGGGCAGGCAAATCAGTAGCAATCCCTTTGCCCCGAGCGTCAGATGACTCGACGGAAGGGGTAGGAACAGGAACTTGATTAGGAAGGGAAGTAGGCACACTTGCAGGTGTGATGACAAGAGGTCTCTGAATAGCTGGTGGCGCAATATCTGGTGAGAACAGCCTACCACTGCGAGTAACTTTGGCAGGCCCAGTGATGTTACTGACGCCGGTACTAGTATCAAACTCTTGCTTTACTCCAAGAACATAAACATCTGCCCCATAGTGCCATGGGACAACTTTGTCAGATGTATAAGGGAGGGGCCCCGGAACAGTAATGATGATAGGAAAAATCTTCCGAGTGGACATGATTTTGCCAGGCTTCTTCGAAGGAGCCTTAGGAGTGTTGTTGAAAATAGTAACAATGGACACTTCTTCAGCAGGGACAGCAGGAACAACAATCTTCTTGAACAAGATCTCTTTGCTATCCATCAGGTTTTGGACGCCTGACTTCAGCAAGGGACAACCAGCAGGTGAAACAGCACATAGAAGGCAACCTTTACCACATCCCGGAAATAAACCGGCTAGCAACAGGTTCCTTTTAACGGTCAACAACAGAGTAACAATCTCTTCCACGGAGGCTACATACAAGTATTCTTCCAAAGCATTCACTCCATGCTGGGGCATGGGAGCAGTCACAACATTGGGCCTTTCGGGCGCCTCAAACTGTATTTCTTTAGCATCAATAAGGTCCTGAACTTTATTCCTCAGAGCCCAGCAATCGTCCGTAGTATGCCCGGGCTATCAGAGTGATAAGCGCAATGGGCGTTGGGGTTGTACTTCGGAGAAGCTGTGTTCACTACCTTCGGAGCTTCTTTGATAGTTACCATATTGGTTGACAGTAGTTGCGGCAAAATCTGAGACAGGGTCATGCTGAGCCGAGTGTACTGCCTTTTGGGTCTCTCACCCCTTGGTTGGTTATACTGCTGAGGAGCAGCAGCAGGCTTTGAAATTACCAATGCATTAACAGCTTGGCGGCGTTCCGGTTTAATTTGTCTTCTGGGACCATAAACAACACTGGCTTCCTTCTTGAAGGGCTTCTTTTCAGTACTCGAGGAGGCACCTATCTGTATCTTCCCCGACTTGATACCAGCTTCTATCCTCTCACCGGTTAAGATCAAGTCTGTAAACCCAGCAGAAGAATTACCAATCAGATGGTTGAAGAATGGACCAGACAGGGTCCCTAGGAACATGTCAACAAGTTCACGGTCAGTCAGCGGTGGCTGCACCCTGCCAGCCAGGTCTCTCCACTTTTGCGCGTACTCCTTGAATCCTTCGCCCGTCCCTAGTGACATACCCTGGAGTTGGGTACGCGTGGGAGCGAGGTCGGAATTGTACTGATACTGTTTATAAAATGCGGTAGCCAAGTCCTCCCAGTTTCGGACACTGGATCCATCCAGCTGATAGAACCATTCGAGTTGAGCCCCTGAAAGGCTATCCTGGAAAAAATGGATCCATAGGTTCTTGTCTGTGGTGTAAGGTTGGATCTTCCTTACATATGATCTGAGATGCATCTTCGGGCAGGACAGCCAGTCATACCTTGCAAAAATTGGCACTTTGAACTTCGGGGGGATTACGATTCCAACAACTAATCCAAAATCTTCGAAATCTAAGCCGGGAACTCTCTGCAGCTCCATAGCTGCCAACCTGTCTTCCAAGCCTTTATACTTATCGTCGGCGGGCGGGTATTGTTGCTCTGAGTAGTCTTCGTCTTCTTCAGCCTCTCCCTCTTCAGCTTCGGATTCGGAAGGTACCGCAGCCGCATTCCCTTTACTGGTTCCTTCTTCAGATGTAGGGGGAAATTCAAGAACTCTTCTGGCTTCACCCTCAAACCTTCTTCCTAGGGTAGCCACCCCGATTCTTTTCTTCTTCTTTTTCACTTGCTCTTTGTTCCCCAGCAGCGCTTTTAGATCCTCCTGACCCTTTGCCAAGGTCATCAGGAAGTGTTGAAACTGTGAGTTTTGAGACTGCAAATCCTTGACCGTCTGTTTGAGATCCATCTTACTGAAATAAACAGCAGAAAGATAATGAAACCTAGTGTGGAGACCTGCTTATGCGCATGATGAATGATATGTTTGTTTATGCAATGCATTCAAGGGTTTAGAAAATTCAAAATTGTTGCAAACAAAAAGAACGCACGTCATATTAATAAGAAGAAATTTGTCAGTACATAAATGCCCCATGGGCCAAATATTACAAAAAACTTCTCAAGGTAAAAAGACGTTGTGCATCCTCTTTGGTGCGATGTAGGTGTTGAGGGTCTCTTCCTCATGGAGTCGGCGGGTAAGCTCCAAAACCTTCTTCTCACTGGCGTAGAAGCTGGCTTCAAAAGTATTCCGTTCCTCCTTGAGTTGGATCCAACTCTTCTGCATCTCCTCCCACGATGTAGGCATGTTAGGATATAGGATGGTGTAGGGAACCTCTCCTTCCTTAACGGGCTCTTTAATCACAGGGAGAACATGAGGGTAAGGCATCATTAGACTCTGGGCTCGGGTTCGTACCCACTTGAGATAAGGCTCAAGAGGGATGGAGTTCTTGTGCCCCAGTGTCTTGCCGTCTACCTTGTTAGGCATCCTCCAAGCTCTGATGAATCTTTGGCGAAGTCCTTGTGCATCGTTGTCGAAGTCAAAAACTAGGTCAGGAATCAACATGTCGTGAGGGCCATCTCTCCGTGCATATCCAAATTGTCTCAAAGCTAGACAAGGGTTGTAGGTAATGCCTCCTCTAATGCCAAGCAATGGAACATTAGGGAACTCTCCACAACGATCGACGATGATGACATTTTATCTGGACCGAGAACACCAATGTACATCAGAGTGAGTAAGGGTCATCAACCGTTGTGACCACCTTAAGCCTTGGTCATTCTTCAAAACAGATTGTGAAAGATGCGAAATAAACCACCTTGCAAGGAGAGGAGTACAACACATGAGAACACCCCTCTTTCTCATTGTTCGTGTGTAAAATGAGTGAAGAATGTCCCCAAGCAATGTTGGTATTGGATTTCTGGATAAGAAGATCTTGACGGCGTTGACATCCACAAGCTGGTCAGGATTTGGGAACAGGACCAACCCATAGATGAGGAGTGCCACAATTTCTTCAAAGGCTTGTAGGTCCAATAAATTCCAACACTCTTGTGCCTTCTCAAACAAGAATTTTGCCAGGAAGCCTTTGACACCGCTTCTAGTTTCCCAATGCCCCTTGATGTCAGATGGTTGCAAGTGTAGTGCTTGAGCAACATCTTCAGGCTTTGGTTCTTTTTCCGTACCGTTGTAGGGTAGTTGATTAAGAATAGGAATTCTCAGGAGTTGAGAAAATTCCTCCAAAGTGGGCACCAATTGGTAGTCGGGGAAAGTGAAACAGTGGTGAAGGGGGTCAAAGAACTGGAACAACACCTTTACCATGTCCTCTTCAATGCTGGTGTTGACTAGGCTGAGCAGTCTACCATGTCTTTCACTGAAGGGAGAGCTTTCCGAAATTCTGGATGTGAGCTCCTTGAGTTGAGGAGGGATTCTCACAAGGCTGACTTGGATAGTTTTCCTGCGAGGAATTTCCATGACCTACAAAACAAGAACAAAGATGAAGATCTAAACCCTTGAAATGGTTAGTGTATGCATATGATGCTTTATGATGTTTATGATGTATGTACAAACATATGTACAAGCAATTCACACAAAACCCTTGTTTCAGGCTTGCATGAGGTTTCATAGGTAAGTACCCTCTTGAGTGTAGTTGGCTTAAAAACCTGTCCTATAAATAGTAACCGGGTTCTAAGGAGCTCAATATCATTGGATTGTTTTCCATGTTCATTGTTTTGGTTTAGCCACTTAACTAGAGACCAAAATATTCCAAGAAAACAACCCTCAATGAGTGTAGTATCGAGTATCTACCAACTTCGGACTGCACCAAAGCCGGTCATCTCACTACCCCTAATAAAAGGCCAAGATGGTCAAGTAAGGTTCTAGGTCATTAGTGCTGAGTGACATCACTCAGCGGCCCCGTACTCTCCTTGATTGAACTCAAGGGTTACCGGTACTCACAAATATGTCGCACTAATATAGCTATTGCTTCAACCGCGTCGGTATACCCCGCACAGTTTCCACAACGTATTGCTATCTATGAATGTTTCCCCAAATCCGAGTGTAGGATTTCAAGCCCAAACAAGAGAACCAAGATATAAAGCAATCAAAGCAAACAATTAGTCATGCAAGAGGGTGATCTAAGCCCTAAGGTTACTCCACTTTAAAAAATCTCCCCAGCAGAGTCGCCAGTTCTGTGATACGGTGGGAGAACTAACTTGAGTTTTGCGTTTGTTTTTGTAAATGTATCTTGATGAAAAGATGGGACAAAGTTAGGAAAAAATTAGAAAATTTCATAACTTAGAAAATTTCTAAGTTATGGAATTTCTTCATTTCAAACCCTAATTTGTGATTTTTGATTCCTTGATGAACAAGTTTCATAATTTGACATGTTTTGATGAAAAATGAATCTTGACACTTGATTTTGACCAAAAAGTCAAAGTTTGACTTTTTAGTATACAGTCAAATTTTGATCAATTGACTGGAAAATTCATCTATCAATCTTGTGCATTTGGGATCTTTTGAACTTGTTGAACATGTCAAGACAATGCCATTGAGTCCTTGAGTCCATATGTGAGCTTGGTTTGCCATTGGCTAGGTCAAACAGTCAAAAATTGCCTTTGTGCAGTCAAAACCCTAAAAATGACCATTTTGCCCTTTTGGTGATCTGATCAAATTTCTTGTGGAATTGTGATCCAAACTTGACCAAATGGTTCATATGAGTTCATAATGTTGATGTGGGTCAAAAATCATGAGGTTTGACTGTCAATTGACCACAGTTGACTTTTTCCCTAATACAGCTGATTTCTAGGTCAATTGTCCAATTGATTGGGCAAAGATTGGAAACAAGGCTTGAAACTTGGTATGGATAAACTTGTGAGTCCAACATGAAGCATGAAAGTCATTTTGGGCATTCTAGGTCAAAACATCTTTGTGCAAACTCAAACCCTAATTTGGGTCAACAGTGCAAGGATGAGTCTTGAGCAGAGCAAACCCTAACTTGATCTTGAGCTCCAAGGGTCTTGTGGTGAGAAAATATTGAGGAAATGGGAGGGCAAATTTTGGGGTACAACAAAACTAAATTGGGATAACGAGGCTCCCCAAATCACCATCGAGCGAATGGATGAACCTGCGCATTGTCATGAGATTAATACCGAAGAAGTAGTGGAACAACCCTGGTTTCATGAAATCAAAAGGTATCTCCAGACTAGAGAATATCCCGAAGGAGCTTCCGTAAACGACAAGAAGTTCCTAAGGAAGTTTGCTGCCAAGTTCTTCCTGAGCAACGACATCCTCTATAAACGCATCCATGATTGTGTTTTACTCCGATGTATGGACAAAACTGAAGCAGAGTTAATCATGACTGAGATACACAACGGTACATTTGGCACTCACTTGAGCGGGCATACAATGGCTAAGAAGATTCTAAGGGCAGGCTATTACTGGTCTACCATGGAAGCTGATTGCCATCAATATTCCCGTACTTGCCACAAATGTTAAGTCTACGCTGACAAGATTCATATTCCTCCTGTTCCCCTCAACGTTCTGACAGCTCCTTGGCCATTCGCAATGTGGGGCATTGACATGATTGGAGAGATCAAGCCTACATCTTCCAATGGACATCGCTTCATCCTGGTCGCCATTGACTATTTTACCAAATGGGTCGAAGCAGCTTCCTTCGCCTCTGTTACTAAAAATATGGTTGCCCGCTTCATCAAGCAGAATCTCATATGCCGGTATGGTATACCCGACAGGATCATCACAGACAACGGTACAAATCTGAATAATACTATGATCACCGCTCTATGCAAACAGTTCAAGATTTATCATCACAATTCATCTCCCTATCGGCCGAAGATGAACGGTGCTGTTGAAGCTGCGAACAAAAATATTAAGAAGATCATTCAGAAAATGACAGTCACCTACAAAGACTGGCATGAGATGTTACCGTTTGCTCTGCACGGAAACCGTACTATAGCACGTACTTCAACCGGAGCAACCCCATTTTCTTTGGTATATGGCATGGAAGCTGTCCTGCCCATGGAAGTTCAGATTCCTTCTTTAAGGATTATGAAGGATGCTGGTTTGAATGAAGACGATTGGATTCAGACCCGACTTGATCAACTCAATTTGATCGACGAGAAACGACTCGCTGCTGTTTGCCATGGTCAGACGTACCAAAAACGGATGATCAAGGCCTTCAACAAGAAAGTCAGGCGTCAAGTATATCAAGTCGGGGATCTCGTAATCAAGCGGATTATCTTGCCGCAAAGTGATCCCAGGGGAAAATGGACTCCTACTTACGAAGGACCATTTGTAATCAAGAGCATATTTTCTAGTGGTGCAATGATTCTGACCACCATGGACAGCGACGATTTGCCGCACCCTACGAACGCAGACATAGTCAAAAGATACTATGCATAAAATAAACCCGACAAGTCGAAAACCCGAAAGGGCGGCTTGGGCAAAAATGGGCATCCCGGTGAACCGAAAACCCGAAAGGGCGGTTCAGGCAAAAATTAGGGATAAAACAAAAAAATCTGTACACCCGGCAAGTCGAAAACCCGAAAGGGCGGTTTGGGCAAAAAAGGGTTTCCCGGTGGATCGAAAACCCGAAAGGGCGATTCAGGCAAAAGTTAGGAAATTAGAGAGTATGACTATGTCTCGTCGGATCACTTTAAGGACAATCTCTTCATCAACCAGCTCCAAGCTTCTGATCAATCCAGTCACCGGCAGACGAAGCATTGAATGGACAAATATTCAGAGTTGTGAAGGCTATAGCAGAATGGGAATCTCATGGAATTGTTTCACATAGCCATCTTTCTTTTGTATAAATTTTTTCAATTTTTACGACGACATCTTCTTACTAGGATGCCTGTCTCCTTTGTACAAAGATACTTATAGAAAGTTAATACAAATACTTTTCCAAATACATAAATTTGCTTTGACTTCCTTTTTTCTCTTTTTCACTTATGTTTGTTTGAGAAACGTCCAATGTTTTGTTAAATAGGCATATGCATTTGAACATAATCATTTTCTTACAAATCAGGAAAAGATGATTACTGATAGGTTGAAAGTACATATAGGTATCTTGATGCCCTTTCAGAAGGAATCCCCAGCGGAACTAAACCCCAAATTCCTCAACAAGGTTAAAATCCAGAACTTAATTCTCCAAACAGAGTTAAACTTCAGGATCTTCAGCAGAACGAAAGCTTTCTCAAAACTGATTTCCCCAGCCAGAGAGTCGTCCATAACTTAATTCCCCTCAGAGTTAAGTTTCAGTATCCCCAATGGAGCCTTAAAATCTGAAAATCCTATCCCTGGCGGAGCTAAAATTTCCAACTATCAATCCCCAGCGGAACCAGACTGGTGAACCTTCTCCCCACAGAGATGCTTCCCACCAGACTGAAGATTCTCAGTCTCACGTCCCCAACATGAGTCTATCAGGTTCTGGACTCCCCAGTAGAGATCATCAGAATTCTCTTACCCCGCAGGTCACCAAGGAGTTCCAATCCCCAGCAGTGGTCCTAAGATCCCTCAAACAATTGAAGATCTTGTTCCCCAAACAGTTAGTAGTCAGTAAGGATGTCTCATCCTCAGCAATAAAAAATTCTTGCAATCCCCCGCAGCAGTCAAGGATTTACTTTCCCTGGCAGCAGGCAAGATTCTATTGTCTCCAGCTATCCTGGATTCATCGATCCCCAGCAAGACAGCTCATCAGCTTACATGCGCATTCATTACATTTATATCATAAACATTGATGAAGTACAATTCATTACATCATGACATTGCATACAACTAACTCTTCACTTTTTCAGGAAAGATCAATCAACAGACAAAGATCATTATCTTCCCAGATTTCCTTCTAGAAATAGTTCAGATGTGACCCAGACATGGCGACATTCTGATACTTATTCTAGATTCATTCAGATGCAGTTTCACACGGACTCATCATCAGGAAACCCTACACCGGTTCCTTCTCACTTCAACTTTTGAAAACAGTTTACGGACGCTTCCCAACAAAGGATGTTTCTCTATTGCTTATTCAACTCCAAGACTTCTGAAAACAGTTTACGGATTCTCCAAACACGGATGTTAATCTATCGCTTGTTCAGATTCTTCAACTTTTGAAAACAGTTTACGGACGCTTCCCAACAACAGATGTTGCTTTATTGCTTATTCAACTCCAAGACTTCTGAAAACAGTTTACAGGTTCTCCAGACACGGATGTTAACCTATCGCTTGTTCAGATTCTTCAACTTCTGAAAACAGTTTACGGACGCTTCCCAACAAATAGATGTTGCTCTATTGCTTATTCAACTCCAAGACTTCTGAAAACAGTTTACGGATTCTCCAAACACGGATGTTAATCTATCGCTTGTTCAGATTCTTCAACTTTTGAAAACAGTTTACGAACGCTTCCCAACAACGGATGTTGCTCTATTGCTTATTCAACTCCAAGACTTCTGAAAACAGTTTACGGGTTCTCCAGACACAGATGTTAACCTATCGCTTGTTCAGATTCTTCAACTTCTGAAAACAGTTTACGGATTTTCCAAACACGGATGTTAATCTATCGCTTGTTCAGATTCTTCAACTTTTGAAAACAGTTTACAGACGCTTCCCAACAACGGATGTTGCTCTATTGCTTATTCAACTCCAAGACTTCTGAAAACAGTTTACGGGTTCTCCAAACACGGATGTTAACCTATCGCTTGTTCAGATTCTTCAACTTCTGAAAACAGTTTATGGATTCTCCAAACACGGATGTTAATCTATCGCTTGTTCAGATTCTTCAACTTTTGAAAACAGTTTACAGACGCTTCCCAACAACGGATGTTGCTCTATTGCTTATTCAACTCCAAGACTTCTGAAAACAGTTTACGGGTTCTCCAAACACGGATGTTAACCTATCGCTTGTTCAGATTCTTCAACTTCTGAAAACAGTTTACGGATTCTCCAAACACGGATGTTAATCTATCCCTTGTTCAGATTCTTCAACTTTTGAAAACAGTTTACAGACACTTCCCAACAACGGATGTTGCTCTATTGCTTATTCAACTCCAAGACTTCTGAAAACAGTTTACGGGTTCTCCAGACACGGATGTTAACCTATCGCTTGTTCAGATTCTTTAACTTCTGAAAACAGTTTACGGATTCTCCAAACACGGATGTTAATCTATCGCTTGTTCAGACTCAACTTTTGAAAACAGTTTACGGACGCTTCCCAACATGGATGCTGCTCTATTGCTTATTCATCTCCAAGACTTCTGAAAACAGTTTACGGATGTTAATCTATCGATTGTTCAGATGCAACTTTTGAAAACAGCTTACGGATGCTTCCAGATACGGATGTCAATCTATTGCTTATTCAGACCCCCAGTTCAGAGATGTTCCAAAGCAGGGATACCTTTCTGATACTCACTCACTCATCAACGACCTACAGTTCAACAAACATTCCAGATGGAATCTTTAAGCCCATCTCTAAATGGCATCTTTAAGCCCATTCCTGCATCCATGTCTTGACGAGTACAAATTTACGGGCACTCTAGTGTCCAATCCTCTTTTACCTTTGAGTCGCGAAAGGCAAACTTGCCAATCTAACTCTTCAGGTTCAAGAAGATTGAACAGGGGCAGCTGTTGTACACCAAACTTTTCCCTCTCATTCTTCAGGAAATCTTCCTGGATTCTCAGAGTCTCTCTGAAACAAATCCAAGTTCTGAATTATCATTTCTTCCCAAGCAAACCATTTACAAGAGCAAAATGATCACACAAGCTCTAAAGGCAACGCTTTTACCTTAAAAAATTAAATTCTAAACATTTGGAATTTTTCCCTAAAAATGGGTGTTTAAGACGAAGATAAGACTTCAGAACTTCTGGACCAGCCTCCAGACAGAAAAGGTCAGAAGTTGCAAGTTTGGCTCAACGCAGTCAGAAGCTGGCTCTTCAGCAGCTACATCAACTCATTCAGAAGTTGCAAACGTGATTCAACATGTAAGCCTCAAACAGAACATGGCTCTTTCAGCAGTTACGCAAGTTCAGCCAGAGTTTATGCAAAAGAAGCAAGGAAGTCTGAAGGCTCCTTCAGAACATGTTGAAATCAGAAGATGAAAGGGTCAAAAGAGTGGGTGTTACACTGATACATAATCTCTAAGTCCAGGATTTCCAAAAGCAAATCCAAGGAACGTGTCAGAAAGTCAGGAGAATCCCCAGAATTTGCTAAGACAATAAGAGGCCAAGACCAGAGCATGGTTTACGTTGTTTTTGGTAAAGCAGAACTGCTGGTTCAAGTTTTTCTCCTATTCCCAGAATTTTGGTGTTGATAAGTCTCATCACCATTTAATGCTCATTAATGCTCCCAACCACTCCTGAACATTCATCCAAGGGGTCTCTTCACGTGTGGCTTGGTAAACGCCTTTATGCAGGTTTAGGCATGGGTCTACGCGCCACCGTCCACCTAGAGGTCACTTCTCCCTAATCCTTGCCTGCTGTTCCAGCCTAGGCTGAAAGGCTATCCATTATCACAACTTCCCAGGAACTTCTTTCAAAAAACAATTCAACCTCTGTTGGCGCCTTTAATGTTCAAGAATCCACAAGAGCTTTGCCTATAAATAGAGAACCATTGTCCACTGAAAAGGGGCGTCCAAAAACCAGAAAAAATTGCTAGAAGAGAAACATAAAATTTTAGCAAGAAAGTACTGTGAAACTCTATCAAAAAAAATCTTAGTGTTTCAAAAGTTTCAAACATAACTTTGAACTTCCTACCACCAAACTTCATCAATACCCAACTTTCTTTGTGACTAAGGAATACCCTTTCACCCTCTGACCATACATACACATACGCCTTCATCTGCCCCTTTCAAAAAAGAATCCGTCCAGAACACCATCAGAACTAAAAGCTAGCTCTCATTCACAAACTTTTCCAACAGCCAGGTAAGCACCTGTTGACCTTCATCACGTTGCTAAGCATCATCAGCTTTGCATGCTCAAATAAACATAATGTAAACATCATGTTGCTGTTGTTTGTGTTATGAGGATTTTCATACCTCAGAACGTTTAGATAGGAAGTGAGTCAGCATAGAACCTGCCTGTGACCTTGTTGGTTCTGTCCCCTGAAACACTTTGACATTTGCTGAAGCTGTTCCAAACATGTTGTCTGTTTTGTGGAAAAATAACAAAATTGCAGATGTTCTGACTAGCACAGGGAGAAGCCAAGTGCTGACTTTGATGTTAGCACATCTGAAGCCTGTTTTGCTGTCAATAATATCAGAACTTCTGAGAATTATTGTATTTCCAGCAGGATCAGAACTTTTGATATCCCCACTAACAAACTTTTGTCTTGCAGCGCATGGGGGTCAGAACTTCTGATCTTCCCACTAACAGGTTTCTGTTTTGCAGGTGGCAGAGTCAGAAGTTCTGACTCATACAGTTTAACCAAAAGGTTGATCATCTGGCAGCAGGCCAGAGTCAGAACTTCTGATGACCTCTCAGCAGCACGCTGGCTCCCTCTCTCTTTCTCTCTATCTTGTTTTTGCTACTTTCTTTTCTTATCTATTTTTCTCGTTGAACCACCCCATGTACAAATATGTATCCCCACCCCCTAATTGTTGTAATAGCGTAGGATTTTATATTCCTGCTTTTTATTTCTTTTAAATATAAATGCTAGTAATTAGGATGTGTATGGCAAGATAAAATCAATGAAATAGAAAATCCTAATTCAAAGATAAACTCTTGTATGACAATCAATACACCAATCACACTTGCACCCTTAGGGTTACTCCACTTGTTGCCTTTAAAAATGGGCCATGTTACGCATGCAAAGTATTTTGGTAAAACAAACAAAATCAAAAGATCATAGTCCCTCGATGACGCTATCCAAAGTTGCCTTACAAAAATGATCTTAGTCCCTCAAAAAAATGCTAAGATACTTTGCAAAATTGCTATCATGGTCTATACGATGACCCGCGCCCGTCCCGTTAACATCCTAACACAAGATTGTCCACCAAATACAATGGTGGAACAATACTGTTAAAAGGGTTAAAACATAGAAAAGATCTTTGAGTAAATTCAGGGGTAGACAACTCTTAGTTACTTGATCAAACTTGCAAAACACATTTGCCTACTTTTAAAACACACTCCACAACACAACTTTCAAAACCACTTTCAAAAAACCTTGAAACATCTTTTCGAAAAGACACACACCTTTGTAAAACATTCGAGTAAAGAATTGTTACAACGGTTGCCTAGACAAGGCATCTTTTTTTTCAAAACATTTTCGAAACCACACACAGAAGCACCATTTCAAACAATTGAAAATGCAAGGCAAGTGATCTAAGTAAGTAACTAAGAGCCCATGGATAACCATGGATAGAAAGGGTGCTAATACCTTCCCTTTCTATAGTCCACTCCCCGAACCCAAGAAAACATCTCAAAGGTTTTTGCTGTGCTTTTTTAACCTTTCCTTAAGATAAAATAAAAAGTCAGTGGCGACTCTTGCTAAACCGAAACATTTGCAAAAACAAACGCGAAACCTCAAGTCAGTTCTCCCACCGTATCACAGTGCATATGTCAAACCCTTAGGTCTATTAAAGATAACATTAAACTCATTCTCTAATTGTTTTGGTCCTCGATGTCTTTGCAAACCTTGTTTTCACTCCTAGTTTGGAGTCCTTTGAACCTGACTTCTCTCCAACTTCTGTAATGGTGATTGGCTGCTCACTAGATCCTGGGCCTGTAATTGGTTTCTTAAACCAACTCAAATTGATCCTTTCACTTTGCCTTCTTTTGGTAACTGGCTTCTTTCCTTTCCATTTCTTTGAGTTAGCCACAACAAATACAGTTTGTGAATCATTAACCATTGTACTATGTCCATCAATTGGTACGGCAATATGTACATCAGTTGGAACATAATTCTCCCCATCAGTTGGATCTTCATTCTTTACATCAGTTGGAATAGACTTCTCCCCACCTAGAGTTTGCAGATTTGTTTTCCAAAACCCTAGCACATGTGTGGGTATCCACAAGTGTTTTTATTTCAAAAGTGTGTTTGTGGGCCACTTTGGAGCATAAGACCAAAAAGCCACATTTAGCCTTACATTGTAATCTAACCCTATAGCTTTCATTTTTAACAAAGGTAATTTCTCTCTCATTGAGGATTGACCACTCATGAATAGCCTCCTAAATTCCACAAGTGAATTAAATTCCATACCCATCTTAAACTTGTAGTCCTTGTTGAGGTGATCTTTTTTAAACCTTTCATATTTGGGCCTTTCATCATCACAAGAATCATCCGGGTCATCACTATTCAACTCATCACTAAGGTATTCATCCTCATCCGTGGTCTTCTTGGGCCTACCAAAAAGGCCACTAGGACTTACATCTTCATTCAATGGCAATGTAACATCGATTCCTTCAAATCCATCAAGCAAAGAAGTAGCTCTCTCATCTTCATTGTCATATAAACCTTTAACCATCTCCTCTTCCAACCCATCCATTTCATTCACCTCATTGACACAGTTAGGTTCTGTATCATCAGCATCCAGTCCTCCCTGAGAATGTTCCACAAATAAATGTCCAATGATATTCATTGCACTAAAGATTGATGCAAAATTGTATGCATCATCATCCTTTTTTATCAAAATATATCCTTCTTGAATCTCTAAAAATTTCGTCCATAAATGAAAATTCCTCTTCTTATACCCCCAGCCACGTACCAACTTCATAATACGATCCATCATCCACTTAGTAACTTCAAGCCCAGTTAAAGTAGAATAAACCCCCCTCTTTAAATAATTTCAGTCGTATTAACCCTAATAAACTCACCCCATGGTGAAAAGTAACAGTAAAAGGTTGGAAATCCTATGAATGCATCAAACTCAGTTAACATAAAATTCTCACCGTATTACACTACACTTTAACTATAGAAGTTTCAAAATCAACATAACTTAGACATTGCAAGCTTAGTCTTTTTCGTCAACCTACGTCGCCTACTGAATTGTCTTCTTGCTTCGTATTGCTACGTCTTGCTTTGTCGCCTACGGAATCTTCGTCTTTACAACTCAGTCTTCACATAAATCCTAATTTCGCAAGAGGGTATAACGAATAGGAAAAAAATTACAAACCCTGATGCTTGAATGAAAATGCCATGTGGCTAAATTAGAAACAAGACGTGGCTAAATTGGAAACAAGTCACTCAAGGTTTCATGACATCTGGAAAGTGGGGGGTGGGGGGATATGAGGGAATCTACATAACACAAGGGGGGAATTAAAAAAAAACTTTACGAGGGGCTAAAACCTGAATTCACTAATATTGCAGGGGGTGTTTTTATATTTAACCCTATAAAATTTGCTTGAAACTCTTGAAGTCATTTGTTAATAACCCTTTAAAGATAAACATATATTTGGAATCACTCAAAAATCTCAAAAGATGAACAAGAAATAATCCTTAGAAGTTCAAAACCCTAGCTCTTAATGCATCAAAATGACTTGGAACCCTTTTCAAATTTTGACAATCTTTCTTGCACAATTTCTTTTTTCATGTTAAGAGAAGTTGTTATGGATGACAATAAGAACGCATAGAAAAAATAATCACTTCAAAATGTTGAAAATTGATTAAGTTATGCACTTGTAATCAAGGAATCAAGAACTTGTCAAATTAGGTCAAACTTCTTGAACCAATCTTGCATCTCTTGACTTTCCTTAGCAAGGTAGTGCATTATGAGATATAGTAGGCTTTGAAATCATGTTATCTTGAAACACACACAAAGATGAATCTTAAATTTCAATGAAGCTTTATTGAAGAAGGCATGGAAATAAACTCATGAACCTATGAATCAACTTGATGAAATGTGTTGTGCCATCACCTATACCAACATCCATATAGAAAATATACATACATTGTATTTGTTATTTAAAAGCCAATCAACACAAGATATACATGTACAAAACATACAAATCAGGGTGCTTGTTGATCCCACATGAGCAAACCTAAAGATAGGAATAAGAACCAAACCCTAGTGTGTGATCTTGATGTGATTGGGTTGTCATTGAAATGATGAGAGATATTAGGGGATAAAATTGGGGTATAACAACTGCCCTTATTTAAGTGTCTTCTATCCGGATATACGAAGGTTAAAATCTTCTTCTCAACGAGATTGAAGATACTTAAATATAAAACAAGCCCTATTTTTAGCCCTAAGATGCCATGAAATGGTTATGATCATGAATGATGTTGTACCCCTGAATTTTCCCTCCCTTTTCTTTAAGGCATTTCTCACAAAAGTTCTCAAATGCTCAAGGATACTCAAGAGTTGATCAGACAAGCTCACCTCCTAAGCACTGGGCCCCCAACTAGGGTTATGGTTTTATCAAGGAAAATTGGACTTATAATGCCTCAAGTGACTTTCATGGTTCATCATAAGTCTCCAAGAATACTCAATCAATTGCTTAGATGACTGAAAATCAACTGTATTGGGTAAAAAGTCAATCGTGGTCAACATACATTCAAACTTCAATATTTTTTTGCCAACATAATTTTTTTTATGTGATATTCATCATTTTATCAAGGGTTGATCATAATTCCTCAAGGAAATCACTCAAATCATCAAAGGGGCAAAATTGTCAAAATTAGAGTTTTGACTGAGAATGACTGATCATTGACTTTTGACCTAGTACATGACCTAATGACTTGAAGCATGATCTTAAAGACTCAAACATAACATGTTGACCTTATTACATGGTTGAAGACATTTCCAAAGGTGCAAGAAATTGATAGTTGAAGAATTGAGATCAACTGATGAAAAGTCAACTATCACACAAAAGTCAAACTTTGACTTTTTGGTCAACTTTGAACTTCCAAGGTCAAGAATCATAAAACCATTCAAAATTATAAAGCTTGATCATCAATAATCAACAAATTCAACAAAAGTCAATGGTAGAAAATTTTCTAATACTTAGAAATTTTTCTAAGTGTTAATGCTTTATTCTTAACAAATTCATTACTTCATGACCAATTTTCATCAACATGCAAGATGATTCAAGGAAAACTTTCAACATGAAAGTTATAGACCATGATGAATTCTATAACTTTGTACTTAAGGAATGATGTCCAAAAAATGCTTGGATTAGGAGATATAGGCCCATGGAGTCATGACATTTTTATCTAACACTTAGAGAAATTTCCAACAAGTTTGGTCAAATTTTTGTCCATACTTCTTGGCAATTTTTCACCAAGTTCTAAGTTGATTTAGCCAAAGTGGTCAACGTGAAAGTTGTAGACAATGTTTCAAGCTTTCCAAAATGTCGAAGAACATATTTTTATCATGCTTGAGCTAAGAGATTCGAAGAGATGAAGTTGGACATCCATTCTTGAATTATAGGTCATTTTATGATGAACATGAGATCAAATCTCCAAACCATGCTGCATAAATATTGCTTTTCAGGATTCTAACTTGCAAATCACTCCATAATTAAATGCTTACACAACCGATTGAATCATTATCCAAGTGTTTGAGCAATTATCCAAATCATTTTTCCATTTTGGGAAGAAAGGCACCATTTCCATTCTTGTAAAGCAATCTTTTTTGCAAAAGTCCACTCCATGAGCCTCTCATTTGCTCCCTCTACACACACTCAACATAAAATCCAGAAGCAACATGTTTAAAGTTCCTAACCACTTTAGATTTCCCTGTACTTCATACTCAAACCATGTATTTCAAAGATTGCTTCATTTACAATCCAACAAAACCACAACATATGATCTTGCAAATCCGATCAAACCCTTCCCTCCAACCTTTATCTATAAATAGAGAGGTCCATTTGCAAGATAGACATGAGTTCACATGCCCTTAAACCTCCTCAAACATTCCCATAGTCAAAATTGCTCTCAAACTCCATTTTGTTGCAAATTCTGACCTTAAACATCAAACACTCAATCCACTCGTGTGTTTTCATTCTAAATCATTCACAAAGTTTCTATAACCCATATATAACCTATCCAAAGCCCTATTTCACCACTTTAACATCATCTTCATCATCCTCCATTTCCAAAAATAGAGCTCTGCAACTTGACTTGACCAGAAGAATCCAACCACTCTCAATCCAAAGTAGGCATTACAATAACTTCCTGGGAGTTTAGTGAAGTTATCCAGATAATCACAACATCTCCAAGAGTGCTCCAACTTCAAACTCGATTCTCACTTCAAAGGTAAGTTTTCTGAACTTTGAAATCCTTATTCAAGCATCATTTCTCTTTGATGTCAAAAGATAAAATGTAGAAATCATTTCCCTGAAGCTAACCATGTGCTTACATTTCATTTATCTTTCCTGAGCAATGAGAATTTTGAAGTTAAAGTTTCTGAAAAAATTAGGGTTCAGTTTGGTACCAAGTAAAATTCTCACTCATCTTTGATTTATAGCTCTTGAAATTTAAATGGTTGGATTCCTTATTTAAATTCACACAAGTTTGATATTTACATCATTCAATTTGGTTGAGAAATGAGCATGTTCAGACTTTCAAAAGTGATGTTCTTGGCTTCTGGCACGAGGAAGAAGATGAAGTACATTCAGAAATGAGTTTATAATAAATTGAGTGGTTATTGTATAATGACCGGATGAAACAGTCACCCCAGTGGAAAACGCACACGTACAAAGTCTTTTGCTGCCTTAGGGACCTAGGTTCGAGCCCCAGTAATACCCTTTTATTTGTTTCACTTTTATTTGTTTCAGATTCAATGCAAGCAGGCAATTTCAGATTTTTGTCCCAACTTTTTGGAAAATTTTCACCAAGTTCCAAGTTGATTTAGCCAAAGTGGTCAACATGAAAATTGTAGAAAGTGTTTCAAGCTTTCCAATATGTCCAAGAACACATTTTTATCATGCTTGAGCTAAGAGATTCAAAGAGATGAAGTTGGGCATCCATTCTTGAATTATAGGTCATTTTGTGATGAACATGAGATCAAATCTCTAAGCCATTCTGCATAAATCTTGCTTTGCAGGCTTCTAACTTGAAAATCACTCCATAATTAAATGTTTATACAACTGATTGAATCATTATCCAAGTGTTTGAGCCATTATCCAAATCATTTTTCCATTTTGGGAAGAAAAGCACCATTTCCATTCTTGTAAAGCAAGCTTTTTGCAAATTCAACTCTCCTTGAGCCTCTAACATGCTCCCTCTGCACACACTCAACACAAAATCCAGAAGAAACATGTTTAAACTGCCTAACCACTTTAGACTGCCTTGTATTTCACCTTGAAACCATGTATTTCAAAGATTGCTTCATTTACAATCCAACAAAACCACAACATGTGATCTTGCAAATCTGATCAACTCCTTCCCTCTAATCTTTATCTATAAATAGAGAGGTCCATTTGCAAGATATACACGAGTTCAATAGCCCTAAAACACCCACAATCACTCCCAAAGTCAGAATTACCTTGAAACTCCATTTTGTTGCAATTTCTGACCTTGAACATCAAACACCTAATCCACTCGTGTGTTTTCATTTTAAATCCATCACAAAGTTTCTATAAGTCATTTAGAACCTATCCAAAGCCATATTTCATCATTGTAACATCATCTTCATCATCCTCCATTTTCAAAAACAGAGCTTTGCAACTTGACTTGTCTAGAAAGATTCAGACACTTTCAACACAAAGTAAGTATTGCAATAGCTTCCTGGGAGTTCAGTGAAGCTATCCTGATCATTACAACATCTCCAGAAGTGCTCCAACTTCAAACACAATTCTCACTTTTGAGATAAGTTTTCTAAACTTTGAACTTTTGTACAAGCATCATTAATGTTTACTTTCTGAATAAAAATGTAGACATCATTGCCCTGAAGCTAACCATGTGCTTACATTTCATTTATCTTGCCTGAGCGATGAGAATTTTGAAGTTAAAGTATCTGAAAAATTAGGGTTCAATTTGGTACCAAAATAAATTCTCATTCATCTTTGATTTATAGCTTAAATAATTTACAAGGTTGGATTCCTTATTTAAATTCACGCAAGTTTGATGTTTACATCATTCAATTTGGTTGAGAAATGAGCATGTTCAAAATTTCGAAAGTGATGTTCATGGCTTTTGGGCGCGAGGAAGAAGATGAAATACATTCAGAAATAAGTTTATAATAAATTGAGTGGTTGTTTTATAATGACTGGATTAAATAACCACCCTAGTAGCAAGCGCGCGCGTACAAAGTCTTTTCTCACCTTAGGGACTTGGGTTCGAGCCCTAGCGGTATCCTTTTATATTTTTCATATTTTATTTTGTTCTTTTTTTGATTTCCAGCGCCCCAACATTGGGCCTCCTGGCCTTGGGCCCAGTTTCTCCTGCTTCCCAACAACCCCCCATTTGTTGTACAATGCGCGTGCCCATATATAGTTTTTTATTTTCTGATTCAAACAAAAACGTATTTTAGGCCTAACAAAAATGTTTTTCTCACACCCTCTTTTTTACTTCTGACTCATGGCCCAATATTTTTTATTTCTTTTTATATTTTCTTTTTTCCAATTTTATTTATTTATTTTACTCAATAAAATACATTAAATCATAAAAATCATAAAAATTATGTTTAGGTTTTAACCAATTATTTTTAAAATTTTTTATAAATGATATTAATTACTTCATTTTATTTTTTAAACTTGAAAAAATGATCATAATTAGGTTTTTATTATTTATTTTACATCACAAAATATTTTTTCTAAATAAAACCTCAAAAGTATCTTCTAACAATTAATTTCTCTTTTAAATTAACTTAGACCTAGGTTTTTTTCCTATATTTAAATTATTTTTCCTTTTAATTAATAAAATTAATTTTGACCTTAACTTAATTTATTTAGGTTTACTAATTTATTTTAAATACAAAGTTAATCAATTAGGTTTAAATATTAAACCTTTTTCTCTACCAAAACCACACAACAGTTTCCTCTCTCCTTTCTTTATTTTACATTTTTTTGCATATTTTATTGTTCCGCACTTCTCTGATTATGTAATTTCTCATTGGTCTGTAATGGATAATTAGGGTTTATTGCTTTCCACCCCCCTTTGAAAATTTGTACCCCCCATTCCCAAAGCTTTGTAATAGCGTAGGACATTTAATTCCCATAATTTATCGCTTTCCATATTTCTGTTAGTAATTAGGGTTTGTATGACAAGATTAAAAACAATCATAGCAAAACCCTAATTCAAAATAAAATACTTGAAATCAAAACACTTCACATACTTACACCTCTAGGGTTACCCTCACTTGTTTCCTCAGATAAAAACAGTCATGTCCCTCGAATGAGGGATGCTTTAGGAAAGTCCCTCGAATAAAAGATCGTAGTCCCTCGATGACCCTTCGATGTTGCCTTCGGTAAACGATCTTAGTCCCTTACAAAAAATTGCAAAAAGCATCTTACAATTTGCCTTCTATGACTGTACGATGACCCACGCCTGTCCCTCACACCCAATATTATGGTTTCCTACTAACTAATGGTAGGATAACACTATCTAAAGGAGGAGGAAAAGAACAAAGAAATTTTGAGTAGGTAGATCGCTCGTAATCGCTTGCTCACAAACTAAAACAATTTCCACACTTCACACATTCAAAACACTTTTCAAAATAAATATTTTGTATACGTTCTCAACGATACGAGAATCATTACAAAATTGCCTTACATTGGCATTTCCAAAACATCTTTCCAAATACTTTCTTTCAACAAATATTTTCAAAACAAACATTTTTGTATACATTCTCAACGATACGAGAATCATTACAAAATTGTCGCACTTAGGCATTTTCAAAATATTTGCAAACATATAATAAACACAAGGTATTTTCAAAGTGAGCTAGAAATTAAGAGCCCATAGATAACTACTGATGAAAAGGGTGCTAACACCTTCCCTTTTCATAACCTACCCCCCCGAACTCAAGAAAAATTCTCGAAAGGTCTTTCCTGTTCTTTTCACCCTTTCCTTTATTGGATAAAAGAAAAGTCGATGGTGACTCTTGCTATCCGTAACATTTGCAATAAAATGCAAAACCACAAGTCAGTTCTCCCACCGTATTATAGAACTGGAGACTCTGATGGGGAGATACTAAAAGTGGGGTTACCTTAGAGCTAGATCACATTTAGAAATGCTTTACTTTCTTGATTTATATGCTTTACATTTTGGGGTTATGCTAGGGCTTATCTCTTGTATAGATCCTATACTCGGATCTGGGGAATTTTAGGTAAGTAGCAAAAGATCCTGAAAACTGTATAGCATAGACCAATATGGTTAAAGCAATGAGTATGTTAGTGTGACACATTTGTTGGTACCGGTGTCCCTTGAGTTAAATCAAGGAGAATACGGGGCCGTTGTGTGGTGGCATAAAGCACTAACTGACTATAGAACCTTAGTTGAACAACTAAGACGTTATAAAGTAGTGAGATAGCTGGATTTGGTTCAGACTGAAGTTGGTTAATGAAGAAGTTAAAAACACAAGAAGGGGGGGGGGGGATTGAATTGAAACTTAAAATCAAAAGTGCAGTAGACACGATATTTTTATCCTGGTTCGTTTGATCTCAAACTACTGCAGTCCACCCGCCAAGGTGATTTCGCCTCTCTCAAACGAGGACTTAATTCACTAATCAAAACTGATTACAACACAACTTTGACAACTGCCAAAGTCTTCTTGATTACAACCACAACCCAATTTATCTCAAGGAAAACTAGCTTAATCACAATGAAATAATATACTGTGTACTATTGTTTTTCCTTACAAAAACTGTATCACAATTGTGATATTTTACACAATTTTGAGCATATATATGAATATGTAAGATTGTAGCGTTTGAGAGGTATATTGCAGTAGTGTCAAAAATCGTAAATGATTTGTCCTCTAAGCTTGTTTATATAGGCATGGAAATCTTGTCCAACATAAAGCGTGATAATGGACATTTAATGCTGTTTCCATATTGAGAAGATTCTTGTCTGAATGAAGCCGTTGCATATGATGCTGTCTTGATTGAAAAGTAACGCTTCAGAACTTAGAATCTTGCATGCTGAAATTGCTTCAGAACATTGATGACTCAGAGGTGTGAGGATCTGATGGTATATTAAACTTCTGTTCAAAATCAGAGTATTCTTCACTTCAGCGCAGATTCTGATCATCATTCTTCAGCGCAGATTCCGATTACCTCATCTTGAAAGCTTTAGTAGCTTAATTTCTGATGCTGTTTCAGTCAAAACTTCTGCATACAAAATAACAAAAATTTAGAGTGCATATTTGTTCTTTGTGTTTGTTATCATCAAAACTCTAATTAAGGGTTGTAGACTCAAACTATGTTCTAACAATCTCCCCCTTTTTGATGATGACAAAAACTAGGATTTTCAATGAAAAATATAGAACAAAAATCTTTAAGAGATTCTCCCTCTGAGTTGATTACTCAGATAGAGATGAGTTACTTACCTGAAGTTCCTTCTCGTCAGAGCTTTTGATTCATCTCCTTCTGTCCTTATTAGAATATGTTCCTGTTCAAGCTTTTCAGAAAAACATAGAGGTTAATATATTTAGAATGTTTGAGACTTTGTCCCGATAAACTGTTATTGAAAATATCTTACTTTCTCCCCTTTTTTTTCGGGTATCAAAAAGAAATATAATCAGAGTCAAAAAGATGATTTATATTGAAAACAGAATGCAATGACAATTTTCAGAAACAAGGAGGATAAGATGAAAAAATAAAAATACAGATAAACATTTAAAGAAAATCTAAGAAGGAGGGGGAAGACGTGTGGACAATGATTCCAACACGCTCTTAATTTGAGTGCTTGACTCTTCCTACTTTCCCAGAATGTCTTTGATTTCTTTTGTTGTATCTTCTTGTTTATCCAATATATCCTTGATCTCTTTGTTTGTGTCCTCTTGCTTATCCAATCTGGTATGGATTAAGGCATTCTCCTTCTTCAACTCTTCCAGAGTTTGCATGACTATAGACGAAGCTGGTGTATCTTCAGGGATTGCATGTCGTTCAGAACACTCTGCAGCCTCTTCTGATTGAACAACTTCTTCTATTGCAATCACCTTTTTTGGAGCAGTAGTCGGAGGGTGACTATCAGAATTTGGTTCAGTGACTTCTGAAGGTTGGTGCTCTTTCCAGGGAGCATTATCCAGCGAAAGAATTTATTTCTTGTACCATTAGCTCAAAACTTGATCTTGGAAGGCTTTTAGCTGATCACTGAAGTACTGCTGAGCCTTTTCATAGCTCAATTCTTCCAGCTTCTGGGTTTCAGAGTTGAGCTATTTTCTGAATCTTTCCCACAGAGAATCAAAAGCAGCAGGATTAGAAATCTCTTGACTTGCTTGCTTCAAAGAAGTAATCCATTCCTATATTTCTGTTTCAAAAATCAACAGATTCTTACCAACATCTGATTTGATTGAGGTTGGTTTAGGTTTGGGAGTGGGAATTTTGTTTGAGGTGGAAGCTAGTTGGTCCAGCACTTGTAGATCAATGACAAGTCTGAGTTGGTCAGCTGGACGATTGATATGTGAGGGAGTGGAAGAGTCAGAAATCAGGATTGGTGAGTGGGGGGTGTTTGGTGGTGTATATTCATATGGTGAAGGGATTTTTGGAATATCATGAATGGAGAGAGGTAAGCGAACCGTAAGAGGTTCTGTTATCCCAGGAATTGGGGTAGTGGTATCAGAGTCTGAAAGGGAGTCTTCTGATTGGTTTGCGGTAGCATGTTGAATTTCTGGTTCAGGTATTTCAGAAGATGGGTTTTCATATTGAGGAGTGAGAGGGTTTTCATTTTCTGGTTGGGGTGAGTTGAGGTTTTGATGTTCTGGTTGAGGAGAGTGTGGTTGTGGATTTTCTGGTTGAGGAGAATGTGGTTGTGGATTTTCTGGTTGAGGAGAGTGTGGCTGTGGATTTTCTGGTTGTTGAGGTTGAGTGTTTGGATTTTCTGGGAGTGGTGAGGAGAGGTCTTGATCAAACAGTTCAATATCAAATAGAACTCTAGCAAGTTCTGGTTGATGTTGTTTTGGATTTGGATTGGGGGAGTGAGGTTCATTCAAGAAATTTCCAAGAGTTACATATGGGTCAAACTCTATGTCAAAATCCTCAAATGTTTGGGGTGAAGGATTTTCTGTTGGTTGAGGGGGAATGGTTTCAGATGTTGGAATAACTATTGATTCTACAACAGAAACAAAAGACGAGTTACCTTTCTTTTTTGTAGCCTTGGGTGTCCTCTGAGAGGATCCTTCTCCTGCTGCCTTCCTCTTTCTGGATTTCTTTAGCACAACCTCTGGAGCTGGCTTGTGTAGATCTTAGATGTTGATTTTTGGAATAGTCCCATCAGCCTTGCAAGCTTCAAGGTATCTGACTATGATCTATGGAGAAGCATCTATCACTGAGAATAGTGGAAAATCCTTCAGAGGGATTCTCCTAGAAGTGATGACCTCATGAGAAGCAATTGTTGGTTCCTTCTTAATGTTCTCAATAATCTTCATTTTCTTCAGATTCTTGGCATTTAAAGGTTTCCCAATAGTTGCTTCTAGAGTACTGATTTCTTGAGCCTCTGTCAGATGTTCTATCAGCCTGTTTTCTGTTAGAATATATGAAATCAATCTTCCTAGACGAATCCAACCCCTCTTAGTTCTTTCTTCTTCTCTTGTCTCTTTCACACTTGTTCTGAGATGGTTGAAGAGCAAATGTGGAAGGTTTAACTTGGTCTTATTTACAATTAAGTAAATAAAAAACTGCTGATAAATATTGTTGTAATCAAGGGAGCTTGTAGGCTTCCTGTGATTGATACATACCAGAATTATTCTGGCCCAAATTATGTAATGGTTCTTCAAGTCTCTGATCTTGCTAGAAGGCTGTCCAGAAGTGAAGATTTACCTAGCAATAGATTTTAGGCCAGAGCACTTATCAGCCATATCAATGCATCTGACTCCACCGCCATTGTATCCAATGAGTTTCCCAATCAAATCTTTTGTAATCACTATCTTCTTCCCCATAACATATGATATGACCTGGTGGTTGGATGAGGTAGCATGAATCTAGAACTCTTTAACAAGAATGGGAAAAGTTGGACCCAACAGACGATCAAAGTATCTGTTCCATCCCTGTGTAATTACATCTTCATACAGATTAAACCCATTTTCTTGTAAGCTTTCAAAATCAACGATCAATTCACAGATAACTTCAAGGTTGTCAACCGAAGTGAGTAGCGTTCTAATGGGCTCTTCATATTGTTCAGTGGATGAAGAATCAGGAGCACTGTTGAGATTATTGAGACTTGATGATGATGCCATTGTTCACACGGATTCTTTGAAGAAAATTGACAGAAAGGTTTTTGGAAAAAGAAACTAGAACAAGAGTGAATATTGAAGATGGTAAAACGTGAATGAATGAAATAGTAAATTGAGTTTATCTAGGTTCTTTTAGAAAATGTAATCAGTAAGAAAGAAAAATAATTAATGATTATATGCATTAATGAAACCTGAAATTAGGAAATTTAGAGAGATATTGAACAATTACCAATGACAAGTGTCTCAATGCATCCAATCAGAGCCTTGGACCCTTCAGAATTTGAACACCTGTTCAGCCTCAGAAGGTAGCTTGTGAGAGGATGACAAATGTTTGATGGTGTGAACTGCACGCCTCTATCCTTGAAATGAAACGTTCAGATCTTCATAGATAGATTATGAGGCAACTGTACTTCTAACTTCTGAAGACAAGTTGATCAGATGTTCACAGAAAACAATAAAGTTCTGAGGGTTAGGATATGCAAATAAAACAATTTATTATGGACACAATTTCATGCTGAGATGTTTTAGAATGAAATTGAATCTATCTTCAGAAAGGGGTTTAGTAAATACATCAGCCCATTGATGGTTTGTGTCAATAAATTTCAAGGTAAGAATTCCTTTCTGAATATAATCCCTAATAAAGTGATGTTTTATTTCTATATGCTTAGCCCTAGAATGCAAAATGGGATTTCTAGAGAGACATATGGAAGAAGTGTTATCACAGAAGATAGGAATGTTACTCTTAAAAATGTTGAAGTCTTCAAGTTGACTTTTCATCCAGAGCATTTTTGTGCTACATGCAGCAACTGCCATGTATTCAACTTCTGTTGTTGACAATGCTGTTGTGGACTGTCTCTTGCTGGTCTATGAGATCAGATTGTCTCCCAGAAACTGAAAGCTTCTAGAAGTGCTTTTACGCTCTACTCTGTCTCCAGCAAAGTCAGCATCACAATATCCTACTAAGCTGTATTCATTGGATTTTCTATAAAACAAACCCAGATTAGTAGTACCTTTCAGATACTTGAAAATTCGCTTAACTGCTTTTAAGTGAGATTCTCTAGGATCTGATTGGAATCTAGCACATAAGCAAACACTGAATAAAATATCAGGCCTTGAAGCCGTCAGGTAAAGGAGAGATCCAATCACACCTCTGTAGATTTTCTGTTCTACCTTTTTACTTACCTCTTCCTCTTCCAGAATGCACGTGGGATGCATTGGATTCTTTGAGGGCTTACATTCTGATAGGTCAAATTTCTTCAGAAGTTCTATGACATATTTTCTCTAATGAATGTAAGTTCCTTCTGGAGTTTGGTTTATCTGAATGCCCGGAAAGAATTTGAGTTCCCCCATTAAGCTCACCTCAAACTCTGCCTGCATGCACTTAGCAAATTCTCTTCCTAGAGAAGGTTTAGTGGATCTAAAAATGATATCATCTACATAGATCTGACAAAATAAAATTTCATTCTTAATGTCTTACAGAACAAGGTTGTGTCCACTTTCCCTCTGGTGAATTCCTTTTCTAACAGGAAGTTACTTAGTCTTTCATACCAAGCTCTAGGAGCTTGTTTCAGACCATAGAGTGACTTCTTTAGTTTGAAAACATATTCTGGGTGTTTGGAATTTTCAAACCCAGGGGGTTGGTGCACATATACCTCTTCATCCATGTAACCATTTAAGAATGCACTTTTGACAACCATCTGATACAGAGTGATGCCATTGTTTACAGCAAAGGAGATTAAGAGTCTGATAGATTCTAACCTGGCGACTAGAGCAAAGGTTTCTGTGTATTCTATCCCCTCTTGCTGACTATAACCTTGTGCCACCATTCGTGATTTGTTTCTGATGACTTCTCCTTGCTAATTCAGTTTGTTTCTGAACACCCACTTTGTTCCAATGATGTTGAATCCTTTTGGTTTGGGAACCAGATCCCATACGTCATTTCTTGTGAACTGATTTAGTTCCTCCTGCATTGCCAGAATCCAGTCATTGTCCAGAAGAGCTTCATCAATTGTTGTTGGTTCAATCAGAGAGACCAGTCCCATGAGGGATTCTTTAGAGTTTCTGAATGTTGATCTTGTTCTGATTGGATCATCCTTCTTTCCCAGGATCTTATCTTCTGGGTGAGCTATGCTGCTTCTGGATAACCTTTTCTGGAGTTGATCAACAGAAGGTACAAGATCACTTGTAATATTTCTTTCTGAAGTTGTTGGAGTGTCTCTGTTGGGAACTTCTAATGGGTTGTCTTCAGTACCTGTGAAATCAACTTCTATATTTGCAAAAGATTCATTATGCTTTGACTTTTGAGGGTCAAGCTTATCATCAAATCTAACACTGATTGACTCTTCAACAATCTGTGTTTCTGTATTGTATACTCTGTACCCTCTTGAGCGTTCAGAGTATCCTAACATAATACACTTTTATGCTTTAGAGTCAAACTTGTTCAGTTGATCTTTAGTATTCAGAATAAAACAGGTGCATCCAAAAGGATGGAAATAAGAAATGTTGGGCTTTTTGTTCTTCCACAATTCATATGGAGTCTTTTCCAGAATAGGTCTTATAGAGATTCTATTCTGAATGTAACACACTATGTTAAATGCTTCTTCCCAGAAGATCTTAGCAATGTTAATCTCATTGATCATGGTTCTGGCCATTTCTTGCAATGTTCTGTTCTTTCATTCTACAACTCCATTTTGTCGGGGAGTTCTAGGACAAGAGAAGTCATGCAAGATGCCTTTTTCATTAAAAAATGTTTCAAATTTTTTATTTTCAAATTCTCCACCATGATCACTTTTGACTTTGAAAATTCTAAGATCCCTTTCATTCTGAACTTGGTTACAGAATACAACGAACACAGAATGTGACTCGTCCTTGTGTCTTAAGAACTTTACCCATGTCCATCTGCTATAGTCATCTACGATCACTAACCCATACTTCTTGCCACTAACAGACGCATTTTTCACTGGTCCAAATAAGTCTATGTGCAGAAGTTCTAATGGCTTAGAGGTGGAAACAACATTTTTAGATTTAAAAGCAGGTTTTGCAAATTTTCCTTTCTGACATGCTTCACACAGAGCATCTGAGCTGAACTTTAGGTTAGGAAGTCCTCTGACCAGATTGAGTTTGTTAATCTGAGATATTCTTCTCATACTAACATGCCCCAATCTTCTGTGCTAGACCCATTGCTCATTGTTAACAGAGGGAAGACATTTTACATTCTGATTTTTTAGTTCAGAAAGTTTTATCTTATAAATGTTGTTTTTCCTCTTTCCATTAAAAAGGATAGTTCCATCTTTCTGACTAACAGCTTTGCATGAATTTTGATTAATGATTATATCATAACCGTTATCACTTAATTGACTTATGGATAACAGGTTATGCATTAATCCATCAACTAAAAGCACATTATTAATAGAAGGGAGATTACCATTACCTACTGTTCCAAAGCCAATGATATTCCCTCTTTGGTTGCCTCTAAAGCCCACATAGCCTCCAGGTTTAAGTTCCAGGCTTTGGAACATATGCTTTCTTCCCGTCATGTGTCGCGAGCATCCAGAGTCCAGGTACCATGACTGGTGTTTTAGCCTTGCTGCTAAAGATATCTGCTACATATATAATTTTGTCCTTAGGTACCCATATCTTTTTGGGTCCTGGTTTGTTAGTTTTACCGAAATTCTGGTTAAATTTTGGTTTGACAGAGTAATCACTACTAGTGTATTTTAGGTCATGTGTGTGCCCATATGTGAAGTGTAATTTTAGTGGTGTTCATTTTATAACAAGGTCCATGACTTTCTTAGGTAGAGATACCTTACCTTAGTATCCTATTCCTTTTCTGCCATTCCTGCTAACTCCATAGATCATTGAAGCCATCTTGCTTCTATCTATGTTTTTAGCCAGAAACTTTTGAAAGCTATGATCATACTCTTTGATGATCTTATCAACATTACTGGGAGTCTCTGAGATTATTTCTTTCCGAGAGTTTTGTAAATCGTTTTCTAATTTTAAAATATTTTCTTTTAACTCAAAATTCTCTAATCTAATACTCTCAGTCTTTTCAGAGTCAGAGACAAGATCCCTTTTCAGGTTCTTGAATTTGACTCTGATTTGCTGATACCTTTCCAGAATTTCATTCAGACTTTCTGCAAGTTCATCCTTAGTAAAATTAACAGTGAAATCAGGGAATACATCTTCTGTGTCTAATTCTGAGTCTGAACCAGAAGCTTCACTGTCTTCTGACACATTTTCCATGAGAGCTATGTTGGCTCTTTCATCACCTGACTCCGAGTCAACATCAGAAGTGTCTGAATCGTCCCATGTTCCCATGAGGCTTTTCTTCTTCTCCTTGAAGAACTTCTTTTTGGGCTTCTCCTTCTGAAGCCTTGGACATTCACTTTTGTAGTGCCCTTGTTCATTGCACTCATAGCATATGATGTCTTTGTTATTTGACTTTCTGTGTCCTGAAGAAGCTTCAAATCTTCTGTGTCCAGAGGAGGACTCAGACTTTCTGTATCTGGAGGAGGATTCATTTTGATTCTCTGATCTTCTCGGGTTTCTGAATTTCCTTTGTCTCTGCTTCCACAGTTGATTGACCCTTCTGGAGAGAAGAGATAATTCATCTTCTTCTGATGAGGATCCATCAGAGGTTTCTTCCATAGCCTGTAAAACCTTAGAATCATATTTTTTGTTAGATTTTAATGCTATAGGCTTACCTTGCTTTTGAGGCTCATCTTCTTCTAGCTCTATCTCATGACTTCTGAGGGAGCTGACAAGTTCCTCCAGAGATATCTTGTTGAGATCTTTAGCCAGCTTAAGTGCAGTTACCATTGGCCTCCATTGCTTGGGTAGACTTCTGATGATCTTGTTTACGTGATCAATAGTAGAATATCCTTTGTTAAGAACTTTCCGCCCAGTAACAAGAATCTGAAATCTTGAGAACATTGCTTCTATGGATTCACTGTCTTCCATCTTGAATGCTTCATATTTCTGAATGAGCACAAGGGCCTTGGTTTCTTTGACTTGTATGTTTCCTTCATGCGTCATTCACAGAGAGTCAAACATGTTTTTGGCTGTCTCTCTATTTGAGATTTTCTCATATTCTGAGTATGAGATAGCACTGAGAAGTATTGTTCTGGCTTTATGATGGTTTTTGAAATCACATTTTTGCTGGTCAGAAATCCTTTTAATGTCTATTTTCTGACCACTTTCATCCACTGGATGTGTGTATCCATCAATTACCATGTCCCACAGATCAACATCATGAGCCAGAAAGAAGCTCTCAATTCTGTCTTTCCAGTAGTCAAAATTTTCTCCATCAAAGACTGAAGGTTTGCCGCTGATTCTGTCCTTGTCCTCATGATAGTCATTGCAGATGTTTTGGCTTGGTCCCACCATAGTGTTTTTCTAAAGCTTGGATCTTGTTGTGACACGGTTAAGTGTATGAACTCAGAACCAGGCGCTCTGATGCCAATTGAAGAAGTGAAAAACACAAGAAGGCAGGGGGGGGGGGGGAGGGGTTGAATTGAAACTTAAAATCAAAAGCGCAATAGACATGATATTTTTATACTGGTTCATTTGATCTCAAACTACTCCAGTCCACCCGCCAAGGTGATTTTTCCTCTCTCCAACGAGGACTTAATTCACTAATCAAAACTGATTACAACACAACTTTGACAACTGCCAAAGTCTTCTTGAGTACAACCACAACCCGGTTTATCTCAAGGAAAACTAGCTTAGTCACAATGAAATAATATACTGTGTACTGTTGTTTTTCCTTACAAAAAATGTATCACAACTGTGATATTTTACACAATTTTAAGCGTATATATGAATATGTAAGATTGCAGCGTTTGAGAGGTATATTGCAGTAGTGTCAAAAATCATAAACGATTTGTCCTCTAATCTTGTTTATATAGACATGGAAATCTTGTCCAACATAAAGCGCGATAATGGACATTCAATGCTGTTTCTATATTAGGAAGATTCTTGTCTGAATGAAGCCGTTGCATATGATGCTGTCTTGATTGAAAAGTAACGCTTCAGAACTTAGAATCTTGCATGCTGCAATTGCTTTAGAACATTGATGACTCAGAGATGTGAGGATCTGATGGTATATTAAACTTCTGTTCAGAATCAGAGTATTCTTCACTTCAGCGCAGATTCTGATTACCTCAACTTGAAAGCTTCTGTAGCTTAATTTCTGATGCTGTTTCAGTCAAAACTTCTGCATACAAAATAACCCAAATTTAGAGTGCATATTTGTTCTTTGTGTTTGTTATAATCAAAACTCTAATTAAGGGTTGTAGACTCAAACAATATTCTAACAGTTAATACTCGATACTACACTCATTGAGATCGGACTATCAGGATATTTCGGTCGCAGTTCCGATCCTTGTGCTGAAACAATGTTCGAGAAGAAAGATCAGTGATATTGAGGCTCCTAGAACCCAATTACTTCTTTTAGGACAGGTTGATCCTACTAAAACTTGAAGAGGCTAGTTACCTATAAACTCTGTGCAAGCTTAAACTTAAGACCTTGTATGCTTTGTTTGTGTATGATTAATTGTTCGAACATGACATCATAACATCATGCCATCATGTCATATCATTTTCACTAACCATTTCAAGGACCTAAGGATTTATCTTCGTTCTATTTTGTAGGTTATGGCTTCCGCTCGCAGAAATAATATCTGAATCAATTTTGTGAAGATACCTTCTCAAATTAAGGAGTTAGTCTCAAGGGTTCCCGAAAGTTCTCCATTCATCAAAAGCCATGGTCGACTACTCAGTTTGGTTACCTTGGGTTTTGAAGAAGATATGATGAGTGCTCTATTCCAATTCTTTGACCCTGTACATCACTTCTTGGCCTTTCCCAATTATCAGTTGGTACCCACAATGGAGGAGTTTTCTCAATTACTGGAAATACCTGTTCTCTATCAAATAACTTTCACTAGTTTAGAGAAATATCCACAATCCGAAGTATTGAAAAATGAACAAGATTTTAAGTGGTCTCAAAGGATGATGTTGCTCTCTCATTTGAATATCTATTGGTGTTCCCGATCTCTGGAAGATGTTACCTTCATTAACCGCTGTGGGGAATTCCCTAATGTTCCACTCCTTGGCATTATGGGGGGTATTACTTAAAACCCTTCTCTAGATTTACGCCAATTTGGTTATGCTCGAAGAGATGGTCCTCATGACGCGCTTATCCAGTGTATTGTGTTCGACTACGAGAACGATTTTCAAGGTTATCATCAAAGGTTTGTACGAGCTTGGGGCATGGTAAATAAAGTTGATAGAAAGACTTTAGGACATAATAATTCTATCCCTTTAGAGCCATATATCAAGTGGGTACGAGCTCGTGCTCAAAACCTTATGATGCCATATCCCGCTATCCTACCAATGATTATGGAGCCTATTGCTGAAGAGGATATTACTTATACCATTCTCCACCCAAACATGCCCACTGACCTCGAAGAATTGCAAAAGTCTTGGATTTAACTCAAGGGAGAACGAGATACCTTTGAAGCTCAATTCTATGCAAGTAAGAAGAAAGTGTTGGAGCTCACGAAGCGACTTCACGAATAGAAAATCCTTAATGTGTACATCGGCACAAAGAGGAAGCGTCCATGGGATACTTGAGTCTTAGGTTTAGGAGTTCATTTTGTTGTCTCTTTGAGACCCTTTTGCTTTTTTTGTAAGCCCAAGGGGCAATTGTAATTTTTGAACTTATTAATGCAATATTTGGTTTTGTTTCCTTTTTTGGCTAGCAAATTTAAATCTCCTAAGGTCCTTGAAAACATTGCATCCATATATCATGCACCATTTCATAAGCAGGTTTTTCCGATACATGTTTCCTCATCTATTACTATTTATTTCAGTATAATATGGCTCACGAGAAAACCGCCAAAGATCTACAAAATCAACACGCATAATTTCAAGAGACTCTCCTGAACCTAGCCAAAGGGAAACAACAGATGATGGCGCTCCTCGTCACGAAAAATAAGACTAAGAAGCAGGCTGTTATCCTTAACATAGGGAGAAGGTTCAAAGGTCCTGTCCGACTGGCTTAAGTAGAAGAGGTTTCCTATGAGGAAGAAGACAATAAAGAAGAGGATGTTAGAAGCACCAGGGCTAGGGGTGGAGATAACCAGATTTCTGAGGATGAAGACTATTCTGATGAGTAATACCCTCCTGCTGATGACAAATACAAGTAGTTGGAAGACCGACTCAAAGCCGTGGAAATTCAAAACATGCCTGAATTGGACTTTGGAGACTTAGGTTTAATCCCAAGGGTAGTCACCCCTCACAAATTCAAGGTCCTGTCTTTGCAAAATATGACGGAGTCTGTTGTCCCAAACTCCATTTAAGGTCATACTTTCCGAAAAATTCAACCCCATACCACTGATCAGAAACCATGGGTCCATTTATTCCAAGAAAGTTTAACCGGTACTCAGTTGGAATGGTTTTAAAAGTTGGAAGGAACTAATATTCACACTTGGGAGGACTCAGATGCTTCCTTCTATAAGTAATACCAATACAATGCTGACCTTGCACCAACTCGCGTGCAATTACAGAGTATGACTATGGGGGTCAAATGAAGGCTTTAAGGAGTATGCTCAAAAATGGAGAGATCTGGATGGAAGGGTGCAACCCCCTTTGATTGACCGAGAATTGGTATACATGTTCATGGGCACTCCGACGGGTCCACTCTTTAACTTGCTGATTGAAAGTTCTTCATCAGGGTTTACTGAGATGATTTTTACTGGAAAACTGGTTGAAAGTGGTATCAAGAGCGGGAAAATTCAGATGGTTGCATACTCTAGTACTATGAAGAAACCATTCATTGGAAAGAAAGAAACCAATGTTGTCTATACCCAGAGAGGCCGTAGTAATAATGATCATCATCAGTCTGTAGGGGCCGTGTTAATCTCTAATCCAACATCTGTTCGACCATAACAACCGGGTAATCAATGTAGGTCAGATGCTCCGAGGAGAAAATTCACTAGGATTAATATGCCGTTGGCTTAAGTATTACAACATCTGTTGAAAACATAATTGATAACACTACGGGATCCTCCTCAGAATCCCAACACATCATCTTCGAAGTATAACCCAAATGCAAGGTGTGCATACCATTCCAATAGTCCTGGGCACGACACCAATGATTGTTTAGCCCTAAAAAGCAAAATCCAAGACATGATTAATGTGAAGGAAATTGAATTTTATCCTGAGACCCCTAATGTTATTACTGGGCCCATGCCTAGCCATGGTAAGGGTGTTAATGCTATTGACGGTGTTTCCTATGTCTCCACTATAAGTGACTTGACCACTCCCTTGATGACCGTTAAGAACAATTTGTTAAAAGCCGGTTTATTTATGGGTTGTCCTAAAAATTATTACCAATGTGCTTCCCAAACTAATGGTTGTGTGTGGCTTAAGAAGGGTATTCAAATCTTGATTGATAGCCATGAAATTTTGTTCGAGAAAACTCCGTCCATGAAGAGTTTGCATGAAAGTATATTTCAAGAACTGAGACTTAAAGATGTTTCTATAATCACAATTTCCAATACTCCTATAAGGATCACCTCTAGAGGCCCTATAAGGATTCCTACTAAGCCAATAGTGGCTCCCTATTCATCACTGCACCGGGGCCAATCCCCTATTCCTATGACAAGGCTGTTCCCTGGAACTATGGGACAAACATTTATTATCATGGTGTCAAGAAAGAGCCATGGATTACCAAAGATGAAGATTCTGAAATTATCAATCTCAATAATATTTTCAGATCAAGCAAAGTTACCCGAACATGAAGGATCTTCTCCCCGTAGATCTATCCTCTAAAGACTATCAATACACCTATTCATATTCCTGCTTCTGGGTCAACTGCTGAAGCCCGAGGCAAAGAGAAAGTGACTGAGCCTTCCCAGACGGAGGCACCCTCAAAATATGTTACAATTGAAGACTTCTCTAAACAAGAGATGGAAGAGATACTGAAGATCATTCATAAAAGTGACTACAAGATAGTTGAACAACTGGGGAAAACACCCTCCAAGATATCCATGTTGTCCTTGTTATTATGCTCCGAAGCCCATGCTCAGGATTTGTTGAAATTTCTGAAGAATGGCCATGTACCACAAGAGACCTCTGCTGATCAATTTAAAAATTGTATTGCAAGCCTAGCAATTGATAATGGTTTAGGATTTTCTGATGCTGACTTAACTCCGACAGGGAAGAATCATAACAAGGCCTTGCACATCTCTATTGAGTGTAAGGGAACTACTTTGGCGCATGTGTTAGTCGATACATGTTCTTCCCTGAATGTATTAACAAAAGGTGCTATGGATAGATTGGACCGCAAAAGGCTGGTGCTGAAACCTAAAGATATTATGGTAAGAGCCTTTAATGGTTTAAAAAGAATGGTGCATGGAGAAGTTGATTTTTCGATCAAGGTGGGATCCCGGGTTTTCAACTCCACTTTTTATGTAATGGAAATTCACCCGGCTTATTCATGTTTTCTAGGACGAACGTGGATTCATGGGGTAGGCGCTGTTACCTCTACCCTACATAAAAAAATGAAATATCCGGTGAAAGGGAAGATCGTTACAGTCTGTGGAGAAGAGGAATATATTGTCAGCCATTTGAATTCTTTCAAATATGTTGAAATGGATGGAAAATTCATTAAAACTCCCTGCTAGACATTTGAAGTAATCCTTCCAATGATTGTCGTTGCTAAAGCTACTCTTGTTGCTCTCAATATTACTAAAGACACACCAAGAATGGCTTCTCTAAAGGATGCTAGGGCTGTGATAGAAGAAGGCGATTGCACTGTCTAGGGACGCTTCCCGCTATCTCCTACAAGTCTGACAAATTTGGTTTGGGTTTATCCTCAAAGGCTCAAAAGGAGGTTCAACGTGCTCGTGCTGGAGGAACACCTTTCCGTATTAGCAAAAATGAAGTCAATACTCTGGAAGACACTGATAGTGATGGTGACTTGGACAACTGGATATTCCCTACCATTGGCGGTGGACTCAACAACTGGAAGACTAAAGACTTTGTACCAATATCCTTCTTCCAAGAGTAATAGCTAGTTCTATTTTTATCGCTTTAAGAAATTTGGTTATGTAATTTCTCTTTAAACAATGACTTTAAACCTTGTGTCTTGCCCGAGGCACAATGGTCCATTTGTTAGGGGTTGTTGTTTCATGTCATATTTTTATTTAATGAAAACATTGGATGCTTTGCATTCAAATTTTGTATTCTCTGTCTTTCTTTTACTTTATTTGCACTTTCAAATAGCTATGTGTTCTTACACCCACCCACAGACTACATTGCAGATCCCCATCTACTCCGGATCTCGTTGATAACAATTCTGCTATTGTCGTTTATGACTTTGTAAATCTAATCTACCAAGCCGAAGTTGAAGGGGAGGAAGATTGTGAGATACTTGGAGACTTTCCAGACTATTAAAACAAGAAGCAAAGGCTATCCAACCACATGAAGAGTCGGTCGAGGTGGTAAACTTGGGTTCTAAGAGAGATAAGAAGAAAGTCAAGATTGGTGCTAACCTGGAAGATAATGTCAAGAGCAGATTGATTCAGATGTTGCACTAATATGTTGAGGTTTTTGCTTGGTCATACAAAGACATGCCAGGGCTCGATACATATATTGTGGTTCACCGTCTGCCGATGAAAGAGGTTTATTCTCCAATTAAGAAGAAGGTCTATCGCATGCGCCCCGAAATGTCTGAGAAGATCAAAGCCGAGGTCATGAAACAGTTCAATGCAGGGTTCTTAGCAGTGACGTCGTATCCTCAATGGGTTTCCAATAATGTTCCAGTGCTAAAGAAGGACAGTAAGGTAAATATATCTGTAGATTACAAGGATCTGAATAGGACAACCCCAAAGATGACTTCCGACTTCCACATATTGACATCTTGGTCGACAACACTTCTCAGCAGAAGGTATTCTCCTTCATGTATGGTTTCTTAGGCTATAATATGATCAAGATGGCTCCTGAAGACACAGAGAAAACTTCCTTCGCCCCACAGTGGGGCACATTTTGTTACAAAGTCATGCCTTTTGGGTTAAAGAACTCTTTGACAACTTATTAGCGAGCCATGGTAGCTTTATTCCATAACATGATTCACTGTGAGATAGAAGTCTATGTCGATGATATGATAGCCAGGTCAGAAACTGAGGAAGAACATCTTGACCATCTACACAAGCTGTTTGAGAGGCTGAAGAATTACAAACTAAGGCTGAATCCAAACAAATGCACCTTTCGGGTGAGGTCTGGAAAACTCCTAGGTTTTGTCGTCTGTGGTAAAGGTATTGAAGCTGGCCTTGCAAAAGTCAAAGCCATTCAAGAAATGCCGGCTCCCCATACCGAGAAGGAAGTCATAGGTTTCTTAGGACGACTAAACTACATTTCCCGATTCATCTCTCATTTGACTGCTACATGTGAGCCAATCTTCAAGCTGTCGAAGAAAGATCAAGTAGTGAAATTGAATGACGAATATCAAATAGCCTTTGATAAAATCAAGGAATACTTACAAGAACCTCTAATTCTGATGCCACTAGTTGAAGGAATACCACGAATCATGTATCTAACAGTGCTAGAGAACTCAATGAGGTGTGTATTAGGGCAACATCACGAGTCTGGTCGAAAAGAGCATGTGTTGTACCCCAAAATTTTCCCTCTTTTTTCTCAAGACATTTCTCACCAAATATCTCAAATGCTCAAGGGTTTTCAAAAGTTTGATCAGACAAGTTCACCTCCTAAGCACTGAGCCCATAAATTAAGGTTTTGGTTTTCTCAAGGACAATTGGACTTTTGATGCCTCAAATGACTTTAATGGTTCATTATAGGTCTCCAATATTACTCATACGAATTTTCAAGTCTTGCATCATAAATTTGCTCAGTCAATTACTCAGATGATTAAAAATCAGTTGTATTGGGTAAAAAGTCAAATGTGGTCAATATACAGTCAACCTTCATAATTTTGGGCCAACATCAACATTTTGAATTCATATTCTTCAATTGATCAAGTTCTGATCACAGTTCCTCAAGAAAAACATTCAAATCATCAAAGGGGCAAAATTGTCCAAATTAGGGTTTTGATTGAGAATGACTGATTAATGATTTTTGACCTAGTACCTGACCTAATGGTTTGAAGCATGTTTTTAAGTACTAAAAAAACATGTTGACCTAACTTCATGGCTCAAATCATTTCTCAAGGTCAATGGATTGATAGTTGAATTTTAGATCAACTGATGAAAAGTCAACTGATACACAAAAAGTCAAACTTTGACTTTTTGATCAACATTGAGTTTCAAAGATCAAGATTCATCAAGATACTCAAAAATATAAATATTGATCATCAAGAGTCAAGAAATTTAAGAAATTCCACAAAAAAGTCAAAGTTTTCAATACTTAGAAATTTTCTAAGTGTTTTTATACTTGATAAATTCATTACTTCATGACATTTTTTCACCAAGATGCAAGATAATTCAAGGAAAACTTTAAACATAAAAGTTGTAGATCTTGATGAACTCTAAAACTTTGTATTAGAGGGTTCATGTCCAAAAAATGCTTATATTTGAAGATATAAGCCCATGAAGTCATGACATTTTTCATAAAACACAGTGAAAATTTTGGCAAGTTAGGCATATATTTTGACCTTACTTCTTGACAAATTTTCACCTAGCTCCAATTTGATTTAGCTAAAGTGGTTAAAATGAAGGTTGTATAAAATCTTTCAAGCTTTCCAAAATGTAGAAGAACTTGACGAGGTCATGCTTGAGCTAAGAGAATCGAAAAAAAGAAATTGGGCATCCATTCTTGAATTACAAGTCATTTTGATGATAAACACTTAACCAAATCTCAATCCATGTTGTGTGAATATAACTTTGCAGGCTTCAAACTTGCAAATAACTCAAAAATTAAATGCTTACACAACTGATTAAGCCATTGTCCAATCATTTGAGCCATTGTCCAAGTGATTAATCCATTTTTGGCACAAATGTAACATTGCCATTTTGAAAAAGTGGCTCTAATCACAAACTCCACTCTCCTTGAGCTTTGCACTTGCTCCCTCTGCATATACTCAACATAAAATCCAGAAGCAACATGTCTAAAGTTCCTAACCACTTTAGATAACCTTGTACTATGCATTGGAACAATGTTTGTCAAGATTGCTTCAAAAACAAGTAAAAAACCATAACATGTGATCTTTGTTTTCTGATTACTTCAAGCCCTCAAACCTTTCCATATAAATAGAGGCATTATTTTTCAAGCCATACACGAATTCAAAAGCCTAGAAACTCCCTCAAACTCTCTAAAATCAGAATTTGCACACAAACTCCATTTTTGTGCCATTTATGACTTTGAATACCCATCACACAATCCACTCGTGTGTTTTCCATTTTAATCAATCACCAAGCTTCTATAACTCATATAGAAGCTATCCAAACACCGACAACACAACTGTAACATCATCTTCCCCATCTTCTATAACAAAAAACAAAGTTTTTCACATTGACTTCTCCAGAACAATACAACCACTCTCAATCCAAAGCAAGCATTGCATTAGCTTCATGGAGGTTCAGTGAAGCTATCCAGGTCATCACAACATCTCAAGGAGTGCTCAATCATCAAACACGATTTCTACAAGCATCATTAATGGTTACTTTGTGAGTAAAAATGTAGACATCATATCCCAAAGCTAACCCATCCCCTTATAATTCATTTATGTTGCCTGAGTGATGCGAATTTTGAAGAAGAACTTTCTGAAAAATTAGGTCAAAATTTGGTACCAACAAAAATTCGTGTTCATATTTGAGTGTTAGTTCAAGTTATTTACATATTTGAAATCGTGATGAAATTTCAAACAAGTTTGATGTTTACATTTTCTAAAATGGTTGAGAAATGAGCAAGTTTGAAAATTCAAAAATCTGGTTTGGAGACTGGCGCGAGAAAGAAGAATATGGACATTCACAACTGAGTTTATCTTAAATTTTATAGTTGTTGCATAAACTAACGCATGTATCACCACCCCAGTGGTTAAAGCGCGTGCCTGTCACCTATGGCACCTGGGTTCGAGCCCTAGCGTCCCATTTTATTATTTTTCTATCATTTTTTTGTTCTAGCGTGCATGGGTCTGCCTGGCTTTGGGGCTCATCATTTTTTCCTTTCCATCACACCCCTTTTACTTGCCACAGTGCAGGCCCAATATTTTTTTTATATTACAAAATTTTTCTGCTTTTTTTTTTTAAAATTTAAAAAAGGACTTATATTGGGCCTGCCAAAATTTCTTTTTCACACCCATTTTATTTTTCAACCTCCTAGCCCAACATTTTTATATTCTTTATTTTTTCTCTATAATTTATTCATTTTATTTAATTTTATAGAAAAACATATATTTTTTTAATTTAATATTTTAATTTAAGTATTTTATTTTAGTTTTGTCAAATTAAATTTTATTATTTATTTTACATTGTAGAATGTTTTTCTTAATTAGCAACTAACGTTCATACTATTTTCTAAATAAAATTACTTTAGACATAGGTTTATTTTCTTCTTAAATTTGATTAACTTAGATTTTAGGTTTTGTTGAATAATTAATTGACTTTTATTGTAATTAAATTAATTATCTTAGTTAGGTTAATCTCCAAACCTTTTCATCAAAAACCCTAAAAACAATTGATTTCTTCTCCCATTCACCTTTACATTTTGTATATTATTGTAATTCATATTCAATGGTTTGTAATAGTAATTAGGGCTTTATTTTACCTGTCATCCCCATTTGTAAATTTGTATATCCATCCCCAAAAGTATTGTAATAGCGTAGGACATTTAAATTCCTCAATTTATCGCTTTCCTTATTATTGCTAGTAATTAGGGTTTGTATGGCAAGATTTAAAATCAACATTAGACAACCTTAATTCAAGACAAAATAATTGAAAACAATACACTTTGCACACTTGCACCTCTAGGGTAACCCTCACTTGTTGCCTCAAATATAAACAGTCATATCCCTCGAACATGAGGTGTTTTAGCAAAGACCCTCGATTAAAAGATTATAGCCCCTCGATGACCCTTCAATGTTTTCTTCGATAAATGATCTTAGTCCCTTACGATAATCGCTAAAACATCTTAAAGTTGCCTCCTATGACTGTCCGATGACCCACACCCGCCTCTCACATCCAATGATATGGCTCTCTACCCACTAATGGTAGACAAGAACTATCTAATGGAGGAGGAAAAGAACAAAGACTTTTTTGAGTAGGTAGATTGCTCGTAATTACTTGCTCACAAACAAAAACATTTTTACACCTCACACTTTCAAAACATTCTTCAAAACATTCTTCAAAACAAACATTTTTGTATACATTCTCAACGATACGAGAATCATTACAAAGTGGCCTTACATTGGTATTTTCAAACATCTTTCTCAACACTTCCTTTCAACAAATATTTTCAAAACCAACACTTTGTATACATTCTCAACGATACGAGAATCGTTGCAAAGTTTTCCAAATTTAGGCATTTTCAAAATATTTTCAAACTTACACAAACACAAAAGCATTTCAAAGTGATCAAGAAATTAAGAGCCCGTAGATAACTACAGATGAAAAGGGTGCTAACGCCTTCCCTTTTCATAACCTACCCCCAGAACTCAAGAAAATTCTCAAAAGGTCTTTCCTACTCTTTTCAACCTTTCCTTTATTGGATACAATAAAAGTCGGTGGCGACTCTTTCTATCCGCAGCATTTGCGATAAAACGCAAAACACCAAGTCAGTTCTCCCACCGTATCACAGAACTGGCGACTCTGCTGGGGAAAAGAACTAAAAGTGGGTTACCTTAAGAGTTATATCACCTTTATTCGCTTTAATTGTCTGCTTTACATTTGTGAGTTATGCTTGGGTTTATTACTTGTAAAAATCCTATACCCGGATTTGGGGTATATTAAGTAAGTAGCAATAGATCGTGGGGACTATGCGGCATAATACCGACATGGTTGAAGCAATGGCTATGTTAGTGTGACATATTTGTTGGTACCGGTGTCTCTTGAGTCCAGTCAAGGAGAATACAGGGCCGCTGTGTGGTGTCATGAAGCACTAACTGACCTTAGAACCTTAGTTGAGCAACTTGGCCATTAGAAAGTAGTGAGATAGCTGGCTTTCGTGCAAAACTAAAGTTGGTTGATACTCGATGCTACAGTCATTAAGATCGTACTTTTAGGATATTTTGGCCGCAGTTTGGATGCTTGAGCTAAAACAATGCCCAATAAAGAAATATCAGTGATATTTAGATTCCTTAGAACCCGATTACTTTTGTTAGGACAGGTTGAACCAACTAAACTTCAAGAGGATACTTGCCTATAAACCTCATGCAAATCTAAACTTAAGGCCTTGTATGATTTGTTTGTGTGTGATTATTTGTTCATAAACATCATGATATCATGCCATAGCATTTTCACTAATCATTTCAAGGACCTAGGGATTTATCTATGTTCTGCTTTGTAGGACATGACTTTCAATCACAGAAATACCATCCGAATAAACTTCGTAAGGGCGCCTCTTCAACTCAAAGAATTAGCATCAAGGGTTCCTGAAAATTCTCCGTTCACCAAAAGATATGGTCGACTTCTCAATCTGGTTACCTCAAGCTTTGAAGAAGACATGATGAGGGTGCTCTTTCAGTTCTTTGACCTTGTACATCATTGTTTCATCTTTCCCGACAATCAACTAGTTCCCATAATGGGATAATTTTCTCAACTATTGGGGGTACCAGTCCTTGATTAAATTCCATTCACCGATTTAGAGGAAACTCTAAAGCCCGAGGTTATTGCCAAAGCCTTACATTTGAAGAGTTCTGACATTGTAGTAATTGTGAGACAAGAAGTGGGGTCAAAGGCTTTTTGGCTAAATTCCTGATAGAGAAGGCTAAACTATTTTGGGATTCTATGGATTTACGAGCTTTTGAAGATATCTTGGCTCTCGTAATCTATGGGTTGGTACTTTTTCCTAACCCTGACCAACTCATAGATATGAATGTTGTCAAAATTTTCCTTACTCGTAATCCCATGCCTACTTTGCTTGGATACATTCTACATTGTCTTCACACTCGCACCATGAGGAAGAGATGGAATCTTATGTGTTGCATTCCATTGCTTTCTAGGTGGTTTATTTCACATCTTCCCTGATTAGTATTAAAGAATGAGCAAGGTTTGAGGTGGTCTCAAAGGATAATGTCGCTTTCTCATGCAGATATCCATTGGTGCTCTCTTTCCCAAGAAGACGTTACTATCATTTACTGTTGTGGGGAGTTCCCTAATGTTCCACATTTGGGAATTAGGGGAGGTATTGCTTATAACCCTTCTCTAGATCTACGACAATTTGGCTATGCTTTAAGAGATGGTCCCCACGATGCACTCGTTCAAGGTATTATATTCGACTACTAAAACGATGTCCAAGGTCATCATCGAAGGTTTGTACATTCTTGGGGCATGGTAAGCAAGGTTGATAGCAAGACTATGGGGCATAAGAAATCTATTCCTTTGGAGAATCATCTCAAATGGGTGAGAGCTCACGCTCAAAATATCATGATGCCATATCCTTCTATCCTACCAATAGTTATGGAGCTTGTTACTGAGGGAGATACTTCTTATACCATTCTCCATCCTGACATGCCTACCGACCTCAAAGAATCGCAAAGATCGTGGATTCAATTCAAGGGGGAACGAGATACCTTTGAAGCTCGATTCTATGCAAGCGAGAAGAAAGTGTTGGAGCTCACAAGGAAACTTCATGAAGAACAAAGCCTGAATTCCTACATTGCACCTAAGAGGAAGTGTCCGTGGGAGACTTAAGTCTTTTGTTTTAGGAGTCTTTCCTGTTGTCTCATTGCGACCTTTTGATTTTTCATTGTAAGCCCAAGGGGAAATTGTAATCTTTGAACTCATTAATACAATTGTTGTGTTTGTTTCCTTTTTGTCTAGAAAATTTAAATCTCTCGAGGTCCTTGAAAACATTGCATCCACATAGCATGCATCATATTATAAGCAGGTTTTCCGATACATGTCTCTTTATCTTCTTACTGTTTATTTCAGTATAAGATGGCTCTAGAGAAAACCTTCAAAGATCTGCAAACTTAACATGCACAGTTCCAAGAGACTCTCCTCAACCTAGCTAAAGGTCAGCAAGAAATGATGGCACTCCTTTCCACCAAAAAGAAGACTAAGAAACAGACTGTCATCCTCAACATGGGAAGAAGGTTCAAGGGGCCTGCCTGACTGGCTCAAATATAAGAGGCTTCTTCTGAGGAAGAAGACAATCAAGAAGAGGAAGTTAGAAGCATCAGAGTTGGGGGTGGAAATAACCAGATTACTAAGGACGAAGACTATTTCGAAGAGTAGTATCCACCGATAGATGAGAAGTACAAATAACTAGAAGACCGACTTAAGGCTGTAGAGATCCAAACAGTGTCTGGTTTGGAATTTGGATATTTAGGTCTGGTCCCTGTGGTGGTCATTCCCCACAAGTTCAAGATCCCTGTCTTTGCCAAATACAATGGGGGTCTTCTGTCCAAAGATGCATCTGAGGTATTGTGTCCGCGAGATTCAACCACACACCGCCAATAGGAAGTTATGGATGCACTTCTTCAAAGAAAGCTTATCTAGGACACCGTTGGAATGGTTCTATCAACTAGAAGGGACTAATATCTGCACATGGGAGGATCTAGCTGCTGCCTTCTACAAACAATACTAATATAATGCTGATCTTGCACTAACTCGCTTGCAATTACAAAATATGATAATGGATTCAAATGAAGGCTTTAAGGAGTATGCTCAAAAATGGAGGGACCTGGCTAGAAGGGTGCAACCCCCATTGACTGACAGAGAATTAGTGGACATGTTTATGGGCACCTTGACTGGTCCATTATTTAATTTACTGATTGGGAGTTCTTCGTCAGGGTTTAATGAATAAATCTTAACTGGAGAGAAAGTTGAAAGTGGAATCAAAAGCGGAAAGATCCCCATGGTCTCAACCTCTACTGCTGTAAAGAAACCATTTATTGGTAAGAAGGAAAGTAATGCTGTTTATGGATAAAGGAGTCGTATCAGGAACGATCATCACTAATCGGTAGGAGCTGTATTGATTTCAAATCCAACCCCAGTTAAACAACCACAACAATCAAACAATCAAACAATCAACAAAGTCCTGATATCCCAAGGAGGAAATTCACTAGAATCAACATGCCATTGTCGCAAGCTTTACAACATCTGTTGAAAGCAGATTTGGTAACACTGCGAGATCCTCCTCCAAATCCCAATACTGCCTCTCCCAAATATAACCCAAATGTGAAATGCGCCTATCATTCAAATAGTCCCGGCCATGACACCAACAACTGTTGGGTGTTGAAGAACAAGATACAAGATTTGATTGATAAAAAGGTGATCAAGTTTGACCCACAACAAACTGCTAATGTCAGTACTACTCCCATGCCTAGTCATGGTAAAGGTGTCATGCCATTGACGATGTGTCTTTTGTCTCCACCATCAATGATTTAACTACTCCATTATTGATCGTTAAGACGAATCTGCTGAGAGATGGTTTATTTCCTGGTTGCCTTGAAAATTGTTACCATTGTGCTTCCCAAATTAATGGTTGTATGTGGCTGAAGAAAGATATCCAACACTTGATTAATAGCCATGAAATTCTGTTTGAAAAAACTCCATCTATAAAGAGTTTACCTGAAAGTATACCCCAAGATGTTTCCATAATCACAATTTCCAATAATCCTATTAGGATCACCTCTAAAGGCCCTATAAGGATTCCCGCCAAGCCAAGAGTGGCCCCCCTTATTATCACTACACTGGGGCCAGTCCCCTATTCCTCCAATAAAGCTGTACCTTGGAACTATAGGGCAGAAGTTTATTATCATGGTGTCAAGAAAGAGTCATGGATTACTAAAAATCAAGAGCCTGAAATTACAAACATTGCCGGAACTAGTAAGGTCACTAGGACATGAAGGGTCTTCTCTCCAGAGACCTCTCCTCCAACAATCACTACAACACCTGTTCATGTTCCTGTTGCTAGACCAAATATTGAAGTGAAAATTAAAGACCCATCAAGATAAGAGATGGAAGATATTCTGAAGATCATCCGGAAAAGTGATTACAAAATAGTGGAACAACTGGGCCAGATACCCTCAAAGATATCCATGATGTCCTTGTTATTATGCTCCGATGCACATGCCCAAGCTTTGCTGAAATTCTTGAAAAATGCCCATGTACCTCAAGAAACCATAGCTGATCAATTTGAGAACTGTGTTGCAAGCCTAACCGTTGATGATGGCTTGGGATTTTCTGATGCAGATTTAACTCTGGTAGGGAAGAATCACAACAAAGCTCTCCACATTTCTATTGAATGCAAAGGAACCACTCTGGCGCATGTATTGGTAGATACTGGGTCCTCCCTCAATGTTTTACCTAAAGGTGCTTTAGATAGATTAGAATGTAAAAGGATGGTACTGAAACTTAATGATATTGTAGTAAGATCCTTCGATGGGTCAAAGAGGGTGGGTCCATGGAGAGGTTGATCCCTCGGTCAAGGTGGGATCTCAAGTATTTAATTCGACATTCTATGTAATGGATATTCGCCCGACTTATTCATGTTTACTCGGAAGCCCATGGATTTATGGGGCAGGTGTGGTTACCTCTACTTTACATCAAATGCTGAAAAACCCAGTGAAAGGGAAGGTTGTCATAGTCTGTGGAGAGGAAGAATATATGGCCAGTCATTTGAATTCTTTCAATATGTTGAAGTGGATGGAGAATTCATTGAATCTCCTTGTCAAGCATTTGAAGTGATCCCTCCAACGTTTGTTGTTGCTAAAGCTATGCCTGCTACTCCCAAGACTGCCAAAGGCACACCAAGAATGGCCTCTCTAAAGGATGCTATGGCTGTTGTAGAAGATGGAGGTTGCACTATCTAGGGACAACTTCCTGACATCCCCTACAAATTTGACAAATTTGGGTTTGGTTTTACTTCAAAGGCTCAAAAAGAGGTTCGACGTGCTCATGCTGGTGGAACACCTAACCGTATTAGAAACAGTGAAGTCAATGCTATGGAAGACACTGATAGTGACGGTGACCTAGACAGCCGAATCTTCCAAACTACTGACGGCAGACTCAACAACTGGAAGGCCAAAGACTTCATCTCAATCTCCTTCAACTAGGAGTAATTTCTATTTCCTGTTTTTATTGCTTTAAGAACTTTGTCTGTATAATTTCCTTCAAAAAATGACTTTAAACCAGGTGCCTAGCCCGGGGCACAATGGTCCATTTGTTAAGGGTTTGTCATTTCATATATCATATGCTCATTTAATGAAAAACTTGGACGATTTTGCATTCAAATTTTGTGATTTTGTCTTTTTTTTTACAACATTTTCAAATAGCCATGTGACCTTACATGCACACACACACACGTTTGCAGATCTACATCCACTCAAGATCTCATTGACAATAATTATGCTATTGCCGTTTATGACTTCGAAGATCCAATCTATCAAGCCGAAGACGAAGGTGAAGAAGATTGTGAAATACTTGGAGAACTCTCCAAACTCCTGATACAACAGGAAAAGGCCATCCAACCGCACGAAGAACCGGTCGAAGTGATAAACTTGGTTACTGAGGCAGATAAGAAAGAAATAAAGATTAGCGCCAACCTGGAAGACAATGTCAAGAGAAGATTGGTTTATATGTTGCATGACTATGTTGAGTTATTCGCTTGGTCATACAAAGACATACCAAGGCTCGATACTGATACTGTGGTTCATCATCTACCAACGAAAGAGTGTTATTCTCCGATCAAACAAAAGGTTCGTCGCATGCGTCCTGACATGTCTGAAAAGATCAAGGTTGAGGTAATGAAACAGTTCAATGCAGGTTTCCTGGCAGTGACATTGTATCCCTAATGGGTTGCAAATGTTGTTCCAATACTGAAGAAATACAGTAAGGTGCATATGTATGTAGGCTACAAGGATTTAAATAGGGCAAGCCCCAAAGACGACTTCCCACTACCTCATATTAATGTCTTAGTTGACAACACTACTCAGCACAAGGTTTTTTCCTTCATGGATGGCTTCTCGGGTTACAACCAAATCAAAATGGCGCCCGAGGACATGGAGAAGACTAATTTTATCACACAATGGGGAACCTTCTGTTATAAAGTCGTGCCTTTTGGGCTGAAGAATGCAGGCGCAACTTATCAACGAGTTATGGTAGCTTTATTTCATGATATGATTCATCATGACATAGAAATCTATGTTGATGATATGATAGTGAGGTCCCAAACTGAGGAAGAACACCTTGACCATCTACACAAGCTGTTTGAAAGACTGAGGAAGTACAAGCTAAGGTTGAATCCCAACAAATGCATCTTTGGGGTAAGGTTTGGTAAGCTCCTAGGCTTTGTCGTCAGTGGAAAAGGTATTAAGATTGATTCTGCAAAGTTCAAAGCCATCCAAGAAATGCCAACTCCTCATACTGATAAGGAGGTCAAAGGTTTTCTAGGACGACTAAACTACATTGCCTGATTCATCTCTCACCTGACTACTACTTGTGAGCCACTCGTCAATTTGCTAAAGAAAGACCAAGTGGTAAGATGGAATGACGACTGCCAAATAGCTTTTGACAAGATCAAGGAATACTTGCACGAACCACAAATTATGGTTCCACCATTAGAAGGAAGACCTCTAATAATGTATTTAACAGTGCTAGAGAATTCAATGGGGTGTGTGCTGGGGCAACATGATGAGTCTGGTCAAAAAGAGAATGCAAGATACTACCTTAGCATAAAGTTTACTGACTGTGAGACAAGATATTCACTTCTCGCCGAATAAGACAATATATGCTGACTTATACAACTCTATTAATCTCTAAGATGGATCCCATCAAGTACATCTTCGAGAAGCCAGCTCTCTCCAGAAGAATAGCCCGATGGCAAATGATCTTAACTGAATACGATATCCAATATACTACACAAAAGAAATTAAAGGAAGTGTACTGGCAGATCATTTGACATATCAAGCTGTTGATGACTACCAATCCATGAACTTTGAATTCTCGGATGAGAATATCATGCTAGCGACAGCCTGTGAAGAACCTGGACCGTATGAAGGACCTGAGCAAGGATCCCGATGGACTATGTTTTTGATGGAGCTTCCAACGCTCTTTACAATAGAATTGATGTTGTGATCATTTCTCCTGAAGGTTTCCATACTCCTTTCACTGCTAGACTTTGCTTCGATTGTACCAACAACATGGATGAGTACGACGTGTGCATATTGGGTCTTAAAGATGCTATTGACCTAAGAATCAAATTCTTAAGTGTATATGGAGAGTCATCTTTGGTCATCAGTCAAGTTAAAGGAGAGTGGGATACTAAACATCCAAATCTTATCCCTAACAAAGAGCTTGTTCTAACCTTGATCCCGTACTTTAAAGAAATCACCTTTGAGCACATCCCGAGGGAAGAAAATCAGTTGGCAGATGCCTTGGCTACCATGTCTTCTATGTTCAAGGTCAGATGGGACAACAAAGCTCCCCGAATTACTATCGAAAGATTTGATAAACCAACAACTTATATGAGATTGACACTGATGGTATAAAGGAAAAGCCTTGGTTTCATGAGGTGAAGAGATATCTCGAAGCTCAAGAGTATCCTGAAGGGGCGTCAGTCAACGACAAAAAGTTCCTGCAGAGGTTCTCAGCAAAGTTTTTCTTGAGCAATGGGATCATATACAAGCGCAACCATGATTCAATTCTGCTCAGTTGTGTGGACAAGAAGGAAGCAGAGAAGATGATGGAGCATATGCATGAAGGTATCTTTAGTACTCATTATAGCAGACATACTATGGTCAAGAAGATTCTGGGAGTTGGTTACTATTGGTCGACCATGGAAACCAATTGTCATCACCACTCAAGGACTTTCCATAAGTTCCAAACTTATGCTAATAAGGTCCATGTGCCTCCATTTCCACTAAACGTCATGACTGCTTCTTGGCCGTTTGCAATGTGGGGCATTGACATAATTGGAGATATCAAGCCTACTGCCTCTAATGGACACAGTTTCATTCTTATCTCCATTGACTACTTTACCAAGTGAGTTGAAGCAACATCATTTACCTCAGTTACCAAGAACATCGTAGCCCGATTTATCAATCATAACCTAATCTTCCGGTATGGTACCCCTGAGAGGATCATCACTAATAATGGCACCAACCTTAACAATGCCATGATCACTGAGCTCTACATACAGTTCAAGATTAAGCATCATAACTCTTCTCCATACAGACCTAAGATGAATGGCACAGTGGAAGCTGCTAACAAAAATATAAAGAAGATTATGTAAAAGATGATGGTGACCTACAAGGACTGGCATGCAATGCTACCATTTTCTCTTCATGGATATCGTACGTCGGCATGGACATCAACTGGGGAAACCCCTTTATCTTTGGTCTATGGCATGGAAGTTATCCTGTCTGTCGAAGCTCAAATCCCTTCTCTAAGGATTACGAAAGAAGCAGACTTAGACGAAGACAAATGGATTCAGACTAGGTTGGATCAATTAAATTTGATTGACGAGAAAAGGCTAGCTGCTGTTTGTCATGGTCAAATGTATCACAAACGTATGATCAAGGCATTCAACAAGAAGATCAAGCATCGGGTATACCAGGCTAGTGACTTAGTGATAAAGCGCATCATTCTACCACAAGGCGATCCCAGGGTCAAATGAACTCCCACCTACGAGGGGCCATTTGTTGTTAAGAAAGTATTCTCGGGCGGCACTATGATGCTAACCACTATGGATGGCAAGGATTTCCCGCACCCTGTGAACGCGGACATAGTTAAAAAATACTACGCATAAGAATGACCCACCAGGGTGACATACCTAGGCAAAAATAAGGGCATCCCAGCGAACCAAAAGGGTTCGGGAAAAAATAAGGGATATATACAAAATATTCACCCGACAAGTCGAAAACCTGAAAGGGCGGCTTGGAAAAAAATGGTATCCTGGTGGACTGAAAACCCGAAAGGGCGGTCCATGCAAAAGTTAGGGATTGAAAGCGTATGACTATGTCCCAGTGGATCACTTACTTGCAAGCTTTATTACCAAAGTCTAAAGTTTAAATGATTCAATCAACTTCTTCCGATGGAAAAGGACGAGATGTTCAAAGGCATAGGGGCAATAGCATAGTCGGAACCCAATGAGATCACTTCCACATGGCTATATATTTGTTTTAACTTTGTACTTTTTTATTTCATGACGAATTCCTCTTACTAGGAATTATGTCTCTTTGTATAAAATCGCCTGCTTATAGGAAAATGATCAATACAAATATACTTTAAAGTCCAAACTTTTTGTTCTTTCTGTTTTGTTTGCAAAAACGTCCAATGACTAAAATTGAATGAGCATATGCATATGAACATGATTAAATGTTAACAAATAAATGCATAAGAACGGGAATAAACATTTACTCAAAACTCTAGGAGTTGGGACGATACTCAAGCTGTCTGTACATCCCCACACAATCCTTTTCATAAGATTATCCCTAGTGAAGTCGCCAGGGCCACTTCTATGAGGTTATCCCCACAGAATAGTTTTCACAAATAAGAGCACATTCCCCACAATCTCCCCGACACATCACTTTAACAAATAAATGAGCATAATCTCTTCCCCTTTAAATCTCCCCATGGTGTCTCAATCAGTACAATTTATGGAAATTCTCTTTCCCAGCTGAGTTTGTTCCTCCAAAACTGAAGAAAGAGACCCTGCAGAGTTTCTTCTCTTTAGCAAATTCAATTTCCCCAAGAGAGTTAGTTTCCTCGGTAGAGCACTTCTCCATCAACAAGGGTTTATTTCCCCTACAGGGTTTATTTCCCCAACAAGTCTACAATTTCCCTAGCTCAAGTCTATTCCTCAGGCTACTACAAATCACTAACAAAATTATTCTCCCTAGTAAAGTTGCCACTATCCCTAGAAAGTTACTACGAAGCTTAGAATCCTACCAGATACCACTTAAATCTATCCCCTATCAGGGTATATAAGAATTATCTTCCCCAAACGAGTCTGAAGTTTAACCATCTCTTTTATCACCAGTCAGGGTACATAAGAAATAAATTCCTCAATAGAACAACTGACGACCAATGTTCCTAAACTCTATTCCTCAAACAAAAATCAATACACCCCCTGCAAATTTTCCTCAAAAAAGTAACCAGGAATCCCCAGTGGAAGCATTTTAGACAAGATTGAAGATACACATACTCTTCATCCCCAACAAAAGTCAGAGATTTATTTCCTAAGACGAATACACTTCAACAACATTGCACATTCATTCATCATAATATATGCATACGAAACACATAAAGCACAATTTCATTTATTTTGAGAACATCATTACGCAACGCATTTCATACATCATGACATTGCATACAACTAACTTTTTACCTTTTCAGGAAAAGATCAATCAACAGACAAACGTCACCAACTACTCATATGACCCAACAATCTTCTCAAAGGCTACATCTGACAAAAGGATATTTAAGCATTTTCCTCAGAGGTTCATTCCAAAGGCAGGCATCTGCTGGTTCAGTTTAAATCTCCTAAAGATTTATTCTAATTCTTTTCCGGTAGATACCTTTTTTTTGTTCAAATTTATTCTAATTCTTATCTAGTTAAAGACAAAGACAAACATCTGCTGGTTCAGCTTAAATCGCCTAAATATTTATTTTGATTCTTTTCCGGTAGATACTTTTTCTGGTTCCGATTTATTCTGATTCTTATCTAATTAAAGACAAAGACATACATCTGATGGTTTAGTTTAAATCGCCCAAAGATTTATTCTGATTCTTTTCCAGTAGATACTTTCTAGTTCATATTTATTCTGATTCTTATCCAGTTAAAGACAAAGACAAACATCTATTGGTTCAGTTTAAATCGCCCAAAGATTTATTCTGATTCTTTTCCAGTAGATACTTTTTCTTGTTCAAATTTCTTTTGATTCTTATCCAGTTAAAGACAAAGACAGATATCTGCTGGTTCATGTTAAGTTTCCCAAACATTTATTCTGATTCTTTTCTGGTAGACACTTTTTCTGGTTCAGATTTATTCTGGTTCTTATTCAGTTAAAGACAAAGACAGACATCTGCTGGTTCAGCTTAAATCGCCTAAAGATTTATTCGGATTCTTTTCCAGTAGATATGTTTTCTGGTTCAAATTTATTCTGATTCTTATCCATTTAAAGACAAAGACAGACATCTGTTGGTTCAGTTTAAATCGCCCAAAGATTTATTCTGATTCTTTTCTGGTAGATACTTTTTCTGGTTTAGATTTATTCTGATTCTTATCTAATTAAAGACAAAGACAGACATCTGCTGGTTCATCTTAAATCACCTAAAGATTTATTCTGATTTTTTTCCGATAGACACTTTTTCTGGTTCAGATTTATTTTGATTCTTATCCATTTAAAGACAAAGACAAACATCTCCCAGTTCAGCTTAAATCGCCTAAAGATTTATTCTGATTCTTTTCTACTGGACACTTTTTCTGGTTCAGATTTATTCTGATTCTTATCCAGTTAGAGACAAAGACAAACATCTGCTGGTTCAGTTTAAATAACCCAAAGATTTATTCTGATTCTTCTCCAGTCAAAGATAAACATAGACATCTCCTGGTTCAGTTTAAATTGACTCAAGATTTATTCCGATACTTCTTCCGGTTGAAGTCAAGCTTAGACTTAATCTAAAGTTCTATCAACAATCACCTTTGGATGGAATCTATAATCCCATCTCCGACAACTCTCTATCATATCTCCAAATGGCATCTTTAAGCCTATTCTCGATAATCAACAAACTGTTCACTTAATGCACAAGCAAGTGCAAATTTCTAGGCACTTAAGTGTTCAATCCTCTTCTAACTTCAAGTCACGAATGATGAATATGCCAATCTAAATCTTCAGGTTTAAGAAGATTGAACAGGGGCAACTATTGTACCCCAAAACTTTACCTCTCTTTTCTCAAGACATTTCTCACCAAAGATCTCAAATGCTCAAGGGTTTTCAAAAGTTTGATTAGTCAAGTTCAACTCCTAAGCACTGAGCCCACAAATTAGGGGTTTGGTTTTCTCAAGGACAATTGGACTTTTGATGACTCAAATTACTTTCATGGTTCATTATAGGTCTCCAATATTACTCATACCAAGTTTCAATTCTTGCATCACAAATTTGCTCAGTCAATTGCTCAGATGACTGAAAATCAATTGTATTGGGTAAAAAGTCAACTATGGTCAATATAAAGTCAAACTTCATAATTTTGGGCCAACATAAATATTTTGAAGTCATATTCATCAATTGATCAAGTTTTGATCACAATTCCTCAAGAAAAACATTCAAATCATCAAAGGGGCAAAATTGTCAAAATTAGGATTTTGACTGAGAATGACTGATTAGTGAATTTTGACCTATTACATGACCTAATGGTTTGATGCATGATTTCAAGGACTCAAACGCAACATGTTGATATAACTTCATGGCTCAAATCATTTCTCAAGATCAATAGATTGATAGTTGAATTTTGGATCAACTAATGAAAAGTTAACTAATACACAAAAAGTCAAACTTTGACTTTTTGATCAACATTGAGTTTCAAAGATCAAGATTCATCAAGATACTCAAAAATATCAAACTTGATCATCAAGAATCAAGAAATTCAAGAAAGTCCACCAAAAGTCAAAGTTTTTAATACTTATAAATTTTCTAAGTGTTTTTATACTTGATAAATTCATTACTTCATGACATTTTTTCACCAAGATGTAAGATGATTCAAGGAAAACTTTCAACATGAAATTTGTAGTTCTTGATGAATTCTACAACTTTGTATTAGAGGGTTCATGTCTAAAAAATGCTTAGATTTGAAGATATAAGCCCACGAAGTCATGATATTTTTCCTAAAACACTTAGTGAAAATTTTGGCAAGTTAGGCAGATTTTTTGACCTAACTTCTTGGCCAATTTTCACCTAGCTTCAATTTGATTTAGCCAAAGTGGTCAGAATGAAGGATGTAGACAATTTTTCAAGCTTTCCAAAATGTCCAAGAGCTTTAATAGATCATGATTAAGCCAAGAGAATCTAATAAAAGAAGTTGGGCATCCGTTCTTGAATTACAAGTCATTTTGATGATGAACACTTAACCAAATCTCAAACCATGGTGTGAGAATCTCACTTTGCAGGCTTCAAACTTGAAAATCACTCAATAATTAAATACTTACACAACTGATTAAGCCATTTTCCAAGCATTTGAGTCATTGTCCAAGTGATTAATCCATTTTTGGCACAAAGGTAACATTGCCATTTTAGAAAAGTGGCTTTAATCACAAATTCAACTCTCCTTGAGCTTTGCACTTGCTCCCTCTGCACACACTAAACACAAAATCAAGAAGAAACATGTTTAAAGTGCCTAACCACATTAGATAGTGTGATACAGTGGCAGAACCGACTGTTATACTGGTTTTGTGTTTGTATTCACAAATGTTGCGGTAAGCAAGAGTCACCATCGACTTTTCTTTTATCCAACAAAGGAAAGGGAGAAAAGAACAGAAAAAAGACCTTTCAAGAGTTTTCTGAGTAAGGGGGTAGATTATGGAAAGGGAAGGTATTAGCACCCTTTCCATCCGTAGTTATCTACGTGCTTTTAGATGCTTAGCTCTTATGATAACTCTTGTATCAATCTTCAAGAGTGTTGATAAATCATTTTTGAAAATTGTTTCGTGTAAGTGTAAAAATTTGTTTGGAGCATAACATCTAGGAACTATCTACTTTTACTCGAAAGGGTTGTTCTTTTCCTCTTTTCCTTTAGACATTTCTATCCTACTAATATGGAGTAGGTAGCCCTAGTCGTTGGATGTTTGAGGGGCATTCAAAGGGACATTTATAGTCACAAAGGCAACTAGGCGAGAAACCTTAGTAACTACCCTAGGGTTTTAAGATGATTTTTACCGAGTAAACATCGAGAGGGTCATGGAGGGACTTATGATCTTTTAAACTGGAGGGTAGCCACTAAAATCTCTCACGTTTCGAGAGTTGTGACTATTTTTTGAAGGCAACTAAAGTGGGGTAACCTAGAGGTGCGCAAGTACAATTGTGTTATGTTCAGTTATTTATCTTGTGTTAGGTTTGCTAGCGTTTTATTATTTAGCTCTTTCCATACAATCCTATTATTCATGCATCTAAACAATTTATAATTTACAGTAATTAAAAGTGTGGAAATGTAAAATCCTAACTATTACATAGCTTCAGTGAGGGGGATTATTACAAGTCCAAAGTGGGTAATAAAGTAGAAAAAGGTAAAAGTCCTACTTTAAACTATTACAACCAGGAAACAAGTGCAGTAATATGCAAAAGTGTGAAGGTAAAAGTAAACGCACAAATTGAAATTACGTCTACAACCCTAAGAAGAAAAAATATTTTTGTTTGTTTTTGACCATGGAAAGAAATTTAATTTTAAATCCTAAGTCTATTTATTTTTAAATTAAGAAAAGGGTCAAAATAATTAATCAATTAATTTAAAAAATTAATTTATTTGAGAAAATACTAACCTAATACTTTTTTGTGATTTTTTATTTAATTTTTACAATGTTATTAAAAAATAATTAAAAGTAAAAGTAAATGGGCCATGACAATGAATGTAACAGGGGATGTGAATTGGATTTTTGTTTAGCCCAAATGAAACTAAGTCTAGGCCACATTAGGATCATGTGCTATTGGCCATTGAGGGTCCATCATGAGGTGGGACTCCTGGGGCATTGGACCTGATCTCCTTGTCACCCATTCGCTGGAGCTTGGAGGCGCATGAGAAGTGTTTGAAACGCAGCACACTAGATTTGTAGGATAATTGTTAGAAAAAAATATAATATACGACCTGGGTATCGAACCAAGGACCTTTCCACTGCACATGTTCCCCTTTACCATCTGAGATGTTTGTTCATTCGTTGATACAAATGTAATCATAACATTCCATTAGCAAAACAAATCAGATATATACATAATTCAAAATCAACACGTGCGCGTTGCACAAGCCAAAAAGAAAGAGACGCCTGGATATTGAGATTTGAAGGAATCTGCTTCACATGCCCTAGTAATGGTATCATGTTACTTTAGTAATGGGTTTCACATGTAACACGTTAAAACAATCACAACCATTATTCATAGCATGGATATATGATCAATATTGATTTAAATTACATATTGAATGAGTTTGAGATCGAAGACAAATTACGAACAGAGGGGTTGCGTGAGTGATGCTCCTTCGTGCGTTGGGCCTGCCTAACGTGTGGAAACGTCTCCTGGAACCTTCAAGGAATGAGTATAATGCTTGTTTCGCGTTGAGGAGGTCTGCAAAGATTGTTTTGATTCTGACAGCTTTGTGAAGGTTTGGAGAATTTGGTGGGTTTTTCTGGGGCAGCTTCTTGTGTGTCTAGGCGATGTTTTGTGGCTCGAGGTAATGTTTCGTCTGGAGGCAATGTTTCGTCTGTAGGAAACACATGTCTGTGTCTGATAGACAGTCCTGTCTTGTATTTATAGGGGTGTGGTGGTGGACGAAAATGGCATGAATCAGCCATTAACCATGGCTTTGAAAGCAAAATCTAAAGCTTTAAGAAGTTGCCATTTTGAGATGTTTTCCACCATTTTGGACTTTGGGTGAACCTGACTAGTATTCGTTCAACTTTTCGCATCTTGATTCTTTCGAATGCCCCCAAGCTTGGTTCTTTTCGATGGCTCTTAGTCCCAATTCGAATGGTTCAAGGCCTCATCATCATGGCTTCTTCGATTGAGTCACTATCTGCCTTAGGTGCTTGATCTGAAAACTATCCAATAAGCCCAATCGAACTAAGCTCTTGTTCCTTTCGATCTCCTTTCCTTCAATCAGACCAATCGAAGCATCACCTCTTCATCCTAGCTTGTCGAAGCTTCATTTTTCTCCTTTTGATTTCCTCCCACTCAATTCGAACACCTCTTCATCTTGGCATGTCGATGCTTCATTTTACTCCTTTCAATTTCTTTCCACTCAATTAAAACACATCTTCATCTTGGTCTGTTGAAGCTTCATTTTTACTCCTTTCGAACACAGTTGTATAGGTGGTTCTTCGATTCAAACTCCCACCCTTTGCTTTTGTCTACAAGAAAATATTTCTTGCTCACTAGTTCACCTTTGATTGGTGAATATAGCTTGTATGTACCAATCGAAGGATAACCTATGAGAATTCAAAACTTTTACTTTGATCACCCAACCTCTTCCTCACCCGTTCTGGTACACGCTTGAAACACATTGACCCAAGAATTCCAAGATGACTCATATTTGGCTGCTTTGTCTCTGAACTGTCCTTCGATCACGCCATGTTTGAAGGTTGTATGCCCTTCGGACCATAAGATCAAAGCTTTCAAATTCACCATCTTCTTCTTTTCGAAGCGCAAGTTTAAATAACATGGCAATCTAAGTGTTCCTTCCTCGTAATGCTTCGAATATATTACATTTCCATGGTTAGAAAACGAACCCTTCGATGACGCTCTTTACTAGCTCTTCCAATCAAAGACTTCACAAAAACCTCCTCACGCATATTTTTGAACCACCCTTCCTTCGATCCTGGTGCTTCGTTGGACATCAAATTAGACTGCATACTGCTTTCGAAGCTTCTTCGACCCAAAAGCTCTTAGGCATATTTTCAACTTTCAACCTACACCTTGTTATGTACACTTCTTTTCTTTCTCTCAGCAGTGCTATTATGCTGAGGCATATAGGGTGCCCTAGAAGTCATTTGAAGCTTCTTGAGAAATTAAGGACCTCAAGGAGCATGCCTTAAATAAAATGGGAGGGAAATTTTGAGGGTACAATAGATAGCCTTGTACTATGCATTGGAACAATGTTTGTCAAGATTGCTTCAAAAACAAGTCAAAAACCATAACATGTGATCTTTGTTTTCTGATCACTTCAAGCCCTCAAACATTTCCCTATAAAGAGAGGCATTATTTTGCAAGCCATACACGAATTCACAAGCCTAGAGACTCCCTCAAACTCCCTGAAATTAGAATTTGCACACAAACTCCATTTTTGTGCCATTTTTGACTTTGAATACCCACTTTACATTCCACTCGTGCATTTTCCATTTTAATCAATCACCAAGATTCTATAACTCATATAGAAGCTATCCAAACACCTGCAACACAATTGTAACACCATCTTCCTCATCTTCCATAACCAAAAACAGAGTTCTGCACATTGATTTCTCCAGAACAATACATACACTCTCAATCCAAAGTAAGTATAACATTAGCTTTGTGGGGGTTCAATGAAGCTATCTAGATCATCACAACATCTCAAGGAGTGCTCAATCATCAAACACAATTTCCAGTTTTGAGGTAAGTTTTTCAAACTTTGAACTCTCTCTACAAGCATCATTAATGGTTACTTTATGAATAAAAAATGTAGACATCATAGCACTGAAGCTAACCATACCCTTAGATTTCATTTATGTTGCCTGAGTGATGTGAATTTTAAAATGATTTTCTGAAAAGTTAGGTCAGAATTTGGTACCAACAAAAATTCATGTTCATCTTTGAGTGTTAGTTTAAGTTATTTACATATTTAAAATCGTGATGAAATTTATAACAAGTTTGATGTTTACATTTTCTGAAATGGTTGAGAAATGAGAAAGTTTGAAAATTCAAAAATCTAGTTTGAAGACTGGCACGAGGAAGAAGAAGAAGAACATTCAGAAATGAGTTTATCTTAAATTTAATAGTTGTTGCAAAAACTAATGGATGTATCACCACCATAGTGGTTAAAGCGCGCGCTTGTCACCCACGGAACCTGGGTTCGAGCCCTAGCGTCCCATTTTGTTATATTTCTAACATTTTTTTATTCTATGTTTTGTTCTAGAGCGCGTGGGGCTTCCTGGCTTTGGGCGTCATAATTTTTTCCTTTCCATAACTCCTCTTTTACTTGCCATAGCGTAGGCCCAATGTTTTTTTATATTACAAAATTTTTCTTCTTTTTTTCTTCTGAATTCAAAAAAGGACTTATATTGGGCCTGCCAAAATTGTTTTTTCACACCCATTTTATTTTTCAATCTCCCAGCCCAACCTTTTTATATTCTTTTTTTCTCTATAACTTATTAATTTTATTTAATTTTATACAAAGTTTTTTTTTATTAAATATTTTTATTTAAGTATTTTATTTTATTTTTGTTAAATTAAATTTTATTATTTCTTTTACATTGTAGAATATTTTTCTTAATTAACAATTAATGTTCATACTATTTTCTAAATAAAATTACTTTAAAGTTAGGTTTGTTTTCTTCTTAAATTTGATTAACTTAGATTTTAGGTTTTATTGAATAATTAATTGACTTTTCTTGTAATTAAATTAATTACCTTAATTAGGTTAATCTCCAAACCTTTTCATCAAAAACCATAAAAACAATTGATTTCTTCTCCCCTTCACCTTTACATTTTGTATATTATGGTAATTCATATTCAATGCTTTGTAATATTAATTAGGGCTTTATTTTACTTGTCATCCCCATTTGTAAATTTGTATCCCCATCCCAAAAAGTGTTGTAATAGCGTAGGACATTTAAATTCCGCAATTTATCGCTTTCCTTATTATTGTTAGTAATTAGGGTTTGTATGACAAGATTTAAAATCAACATTAGAAAACCCTAATTCAAGATAAAATAATTGAAAACAATACACTTTGCACACTTGCACCTCTAGGGTAACCCACACTTGTTTCCTCGAATATAAACATTCGTGTCCCTCGAACGTGAGGTGTTTTAGCAAAGACCCTCGATTAAAAGATCACAGTCCCTCGATGACCCTTCAATGTTGCCTTTGGTAAATGATCTTAGTCCCTTACGATAATCGCAAAAACATCTTACAAGTTGCTTCCTATGACTGTACGATGACCCACATCCGTCCCTCACATCCAATGATATGGCTCTCTACCCACTAATGGTAGACAAACATTATCTAAAGAAAGAGGAAAAGAACAAAGACTTTTTTGAGTAGGTAGATTTCTCGTAATTGCTTGCTCACAAACAAAACCATTTTTACACCTCACACTTTAAAAAAATTCTTTAAAACATTCTTCAAAACAAATATTTTTGTATACATTCTCAACGATACGAGAATTATTACAAAATGGCCTTACATTGGCATTTTCAAACATATTTATTTTACATTTTTTTGCATATTTTATTGTTCCGCACTTCTCTGATTATGTAATTGCTCATTGGCCTGTAATAGATAATTAAGTTTATTGCTTTCTATCCCCCTTTGAAAATTTGTACCCCCATTCCAAAAGCGTCGTAATAGCGTAGGACATTTAATTCCCATAATTTATCGCTTTCCATATTTTTGTTAGTAATTAGGGTCTGTATGACAAGATTAAAAAAAAACATAGCAAAACCCTAATTCAAGATAAAATACTTGAAATCAAAACACTTCACACACTTACACCTCTAGGGTTACCCTCACTTGTTGCCTCGGATAAAAATAGTCATGTCCCTTGAATGTGGGATGCTTTAACAAAGTCCCTCGAATAAAAGATCATAGTCCCTCGATGAACCTTCGATGTTTCCTTCGGTAAACGATCTTAGTCCCTTACGACAAATTGCTAAAGGTATCTTACAAGTTGCCTTCTATGACTGTACGATGACCCACGCCTATCCCTCACATCCAATGATAGGGTTTCCTACTAACTAATGGTAGGATAACACTATCTAAAGGAGGAGGAAAAGAACAAAGAATTTTTGAGTAGGTATATCGCTTGTAATCGCTTGCTCACAAACTAAAACAATTTTCACACTTCACACATTCAAAATAACTATCTTCAAAACACTTTTAAAAAAGAACATTTTGTATACATTCTCAACGATACGAGAATCATTACAAAATTGCTTTACATTGCCATTTCCAAAACATATTTCTAAACACTCTCTTTCAACAAATATTTTCAAAATAAACATTTTGTATACATTCTCAATGATACGAGAATCATTACAAAATTGCCGCACTTAAGCATTTTCATATTTGCAAACATACACAAAACACAAGGTATTTTCAAAGTGAGCTAGCAATTAAGACCCCGTAGATAACTACGGATGAAAAGGGTGCTAACACCTTCCCTTTTCATAACCTACCCCCCCCCCCCCCCCCCCCCCCCCCCCCGAACTCAAGAAAAATTCTCAAAAGGTCTTTCCTGTTCTTTTCACCCTTTCCTTTATTGGATAAAAGAAAAGTCGGTGGCGACTCTTGCTATCCGCAACATTTGCAATAAAACAAAAAACCTCAAGTCAGTTCTCCCACCATATTATAGAACTGGAGACTCTGCTGGGGAGATACTAAAAGTGTGGTTACCTTAGAGGTAGATCACATTTAAAAATTCTTTACTTTCTTGATTTATATGCTTTACATTTTGGGGTTATGCTAGGGTTTATTTCTTGTATAGATCCTATATTCGAATCTGGGGTATTTTAGGTAAGTAGCAAAAGATCCTGAAAACTGTATGGTGTAGACCGATATGGTTAAATAAATGGCTATGTTAGTGTGACACATTTGTTGGTACCGGTGTCCCTTGAGTTAAATCAAGGAGAATACGGGGCCGCTATGTTATGTCATAAAGCCCTAACTGACTGTAGAACCTTAGTTGAAAAACTAAGTCGTTAGAAAGTAGTGAGATAGCTGGATTTGATGCAGATTGAAGTTGGTTAATACTCGATACTACACACATTGAGATCGGATTATCAGGATATTTTGGTCGCAGTTCCGATCCTTGTGCTAAAACAATGCCCGAGAAGAAAGATCAGTGATATTGAGGCTTCTAGAACCTGATTACTTCTTTTAAGACAGGTTGAGCCAACTAAAACTTGAAGAGGGTACTTACCTATAAACTCCTTGCAAGCTTAAACCTAAGACTTTGTATGCTTTATTTGTGTATGATTTATTTTTCGAACATGACATCATAACATCATGACATCATGTCATATCATTTTCACTAACCATTTTACAGACCTAGGGATTTTTCTTTGTTCTATTTTGTAGGTTATGGCTTCCGCTCGCAGAAACAATATCCAAATCAATTTTGTGAAGATACCTTCTCAACTTAAGGAGTTAGTCTCAAGGGTTCCCGAAAGTTCTCCATTCATCAAAAGGCATGGTCGACTACTCAGTTTGGTTATCTTGGGTTTTGAATAAGATATGATGAGTGTTCTATTCCAGTTCTTTGACCCTATACATCACTGCTTCACCTTTCCCGATTATCAGTTGGTACCCATAATGATGGAGTTTTCTCAATTACTGGAAATACCTGTTCTGAATCAAATACCTTTCACTGGTTTAGAGAAATATCCACATCCCGAAGAAATTGCAACAATCTTGCATCTAAAATGGTCCGACATTTTAGCTAATTGGGAAACAAGGAGTGGAGTCAAGGGTTTTCTAGATAAATTTCTGTTAAATAAGGCTCGACTGTTTTTGGAGGCTTTGAATTTTCAAGCTTTTGAAGAAATCTTGGCTCCTCTAATATATGGGTTAATACTATTCCCTAATCCAGACCAACTCATAGATGTGAATGCTGTCAAAATTTTCCTTTCTCGTAACCCTGTGCCTACTTTGCTTCGAGATATTCTACATTGTCTTCACACTCATACTATGAGGAAGATAGGGGCTCTTATGTGTTGCATATCGTTGCTATCTAGGTAGTTTATTTTTCACCTTCCCTGATCAGTATTGAAGAATCAAAAGATTTGAGGTGGTCTCAAAGGATGATGTCACTTCTCATTTGAATATCTATTGGTGTTCCCGATCTCTGGAAGATGTTACCATCATTAACCACTGTGGGGAATTCCCTAATGTTCCACTCCTTGGAATTATGGGAGGTATTACTTACAACCCTTCTCTAGCTTTACGCTAATTTGGTTATGCTCGAAGAGATGGTCCTCATGACGCGCTTATCCAATGTATTATGTTCGACTACAAGAGCGATTTTCAAGGTTATCATCAAAGGTTTGTACGAGCTTGGGGCATGGTAAATAGAGTTGATAGAAATACTTTAGGACATAAGAATTCTATACCTTTAGAGCCATATCTCAAGTGGGTACGAGCTTGTGCTCAAAACCATATGATTCTATATCCTGCTATCCTACCAATGATTATGGAACCTATTTCCGAAGGGGATATTCCTTATACCATTCTCCACCCAGACATGCCCACTGACCTCGAAGAATTGCAAAAGTCCTGGATTCAACTCAAGGGAGAACGAGACACCTTTGAAGCTCAATTCTATGCAAGCAAGAAGAAAGTGTTGGAGCTCACGAAGCGACTTCACGAATAGAAAAGCCTTAATGTGTACATCGGCACAAAGAGGAAGCGTCCATGGGAGACTTGAGTCTTAGGTTTAGGAGTTCATTTTGTTGTCTCTTTGAGACCCTTTTGCTTTTTTTGTAAGCCCAAGGGGCAATTGTAATTTTTGAACTTATTAATGCAATATTTTGTTTTGTTTCCTTTTTTAGCTAGCAAATTTAAATGTACTAAGGTCCTTGAAAACATTGCATCCATATAACATGCATAATTTCATAAGCAGGTTTTTCCGATACATGTTTCCTCATCTATTTAATGTTTATTTCAGTATAATATGGCTCTCGAGCAAACTGCCAAAGATCTACAAAATCAACACGCATAATTTCAAGAGACTCTCCTGAACCTAGCCAAAGGGAAACAAGAGATGATGACGCTCCTCGTCACGAAAAATAAGACTAAGAAGTGGGATGTTATCCTTAACATGGGGAGAAGGTTCAAAGGTCCTGCCCGACTGGCTTAAGTAGAAGAGGTTTCCTATGAGGAAGAAGACAATAAAGAAGAGGATGTTAGAAGCACTAGGGCTAGGGGTGGAGATAACCAGATTTATGAGGATGAAGACTATTCTAATGAGCAATACCCTTCTGCTGATGACAAATACAATTAGTTGGAAGACCGACTCAAAGCCGTGGAAATTCAAAACATGCCTGGATTGGACTTTGGAGACTTAGGTTTAATCCCAAGGGTAGTCACCCTTCACAAATTCAAGGTCCCTGTCTTTGCAAAATATGATGGAGTCTGTTGTCCCAAATTCCATTTTAGGTCATACCTTTCGAAAAATTCAACCCCATACCACTGATCAGAAATCATGGGTCCATTTCTTTCAAGAAAGTTTAACCGGTACTCAGTTGGAATGGTTTTAAAAGATGCAAGGAACTAATATTCGCACTTGGGAGGACTCGACTGCTTCCTTCTATAAGAAATACCAATACAATGCTGACCTTGCACCAACTCGCGTGCAATTACAGAGTATGACTATGGGGTCAAATGAAGGATTTAAGGAGTATGCTCAAAAATGGAGAGATCTGGCTGGAAGGGTGAAACCCCCTTTGACTGACCGAGAATTGGTATACATGTTCATGGGTACTCTGACGGGTCCACTCTTTAACTTGCTGATTGAAATTTCTTCATCAGGGTTTACTGAGATGATTTTTACTGGAAAACTGGTTGAAAGTGGTATCAAGAGCAGGAAAATTCAGATGGTTGCGTCCTCTAGTACTATGAAGAAACCATTCATTGGAAAGAAAGAAACCAATGTTGTCTATACCCAGAGAAGCCGTAGTAAGAATGATCATCATCAGTCTGTAGGGGCCGTGTTAATCTCTAATCCAACATCTGTTCGACCACAACAACCAGGTAATCAATGTAGGTCAGACGCTCCAAGGAGGAAATTCACTAGGATTAATATGGCGTTGGCTTAAGCATTACAATAACTGTTGAAAGCATAATTAATAATACTACGGGATCCTCTTCAGAATCCCACCACACCATCTCTAGAGTATAACCCAAATGCAAGGTGTGCATACCATTCCAGTAGTCCTTGGCATGACACCAATGATTGTTGGGACCTAGAAAGAAAAATCCAAGACATGATTAATGTGAAGGAAATTGAATTTGATCCTCCTGAGACCCCTAATGTGATTACTGCGCCCATGCCTAGTCATGGTAAGGGTGTTAATGCTATTGACGATGTTTCCTATGTCTCTACTATAAGTGACTTGACCACTCCCTTGATGATTGTTAAGAAGAATATGTTAAAAGCCAGTTTATTTCTGGGTTATCCTAAAAATTGTTACCATTGTGCTTCCCAAACTAATGGTTGTGTGTGGCTGAAGAAGGGTATTCAACGCTTGATTGATATCCATGAAATTTTGTTCGAGAAAACTCCGTCCATGAAGAGTTTGCATGAAAGTATATTTCAATAACTGAGACTTGAAGATGTTTCTATAATCACAATTTCCAATACTCCTATAAGGATCATCTCTAGAGGCCCTATAAGGATTCCTGCTGAGCTAAGAGTGGCTCCCATGATAATCACGGCACCGGGGCCAGTCCCCTATTCCTCTGACAAGGTTGTTCCCTGGAACTATGTGGCATAAGTTTATTATCATGGTGTCAAGCAAGAGCCATGGATTACCGAAGATGAAGATTTTGAAGTTATCAATCTCAATAACATTGTCAGAACAAGCAAAGTTACCCGAACATGAAGGATCTTCTCCCATATATCTCTCCTATAAATACTATCAATACACATGTTCACTTAATGGGTAAACTGTTCACTTAATGCACAAGAAAGTGCAAATTTCTGGGCACTTAAGTGTTCAATTATCTTCTAACTTCAAGTCACGAATGAAGAATATGCCAATCTAAATATTAAAGTTTAAGAAGATTTAACAGGGGAAGATGTTGTACCCTAAAATTTGACCTCTCTTTTCTCAAGACATTTCTCACCAAAGATCTCAAATGCTCAAGGGTTTTCAAAAGTTTGATCAGACAAGTTCAACTCCTAAGCACTGAGCCCACAAATTAGGGGTTTGGTTTTCTCAAGGACAATTGGACTTTTGATGCCTCAAATTACTTTCATGGTTCATTATAGGTCTCCAGTATTGCTCATACCAAGTTTCAAGTCTTACATCATAAATTTGCTCAGTCAATTGCTCAGATGACTGAAAATCGATTGTATTGGATAAAAAGTCAATTATGGTCAATATACAGTAAAAAATTATAATTTTGGGCCAACATCAACATTTTGAAGTTATATTCATCAATTGATCAAGTGTTGATCACAATTCCTCAAGAAAAACATTTAAATTATCAAAGGGGAAAATTGTCAAAATTAGGGTTTTGATTGAGAATGGCTGATTAGTGATTTTTGACCTAGTACATGACCTAATGGTTTGAAGCATGATTTCAAGGACTCAAAAACAACATGTTGATCTAACTTCATGGCTCAAATAATTTCTCAAGATCAATGGATTGATAGTTGAATTTTGGACCAACTGATAAAATGTCAACTAATACACAAAAAGTCAAAATTTGACTTTTTTATCAACATTGGGTTTCAAAGATAAAGATTCATCAAGATACACAAATATATCAAACTTGATCATCAAGAATCAATAAAGTCAAGAAAGTCCACAAAAATTCAAAGTTCTTAATACTTAGAAATTTTCTAAGTGTTTTTATACTTGATAAATTCATTACTTCATGACGTTTTTTCACCAAGATGCAAGATGATTCAAAGAAAAATTTCAACATAAAAGTTGTAGATATTGATGAATTCTATAACTTTGTATTAGAGGGTTCATGTCTAAAAATGCTTATATTTGAAGATATAGGCCCATGAAGTCATGACATTTTTCATAAAACACTTAGTGAAAATTTTGGCAAGTTAGGCAGATTTTTTGACCTAACTTCTTGACCAATTTTCACCTAGATCCAATTTGATTTACCAAAGTGGTCAACATGAAGGATGTAGAAGATTTTTCAAGCTTTACAAAATGTCATAGAAATTGAATAAGTCATGCTTGAGCTAAGAGAATCAAAGAAAAGAAGTTGGGCATCCATTCTTGAATTACAAGTCATTTTGATGATGAACACTTAACTAAATCTCAAACCATGGTGTGTGAATCTCACTTTGCAGGCTTAAAACTTGAAAATCACTCAATAATTAAATGCTTACACAACTGATTAAGCCATTGTCCAAGCATTTGAGTCATTGTCCAAGTGATTAATCCATTTTTGGCACAAAGGTAACATTTACATTTTAGAAAAGTGCCTTTAATCACAAAGTCCACTCTACTTGAGCTTTGAACTTGCTCCCTCTGCACACACTCTACACAAAATTAAGAAGCAACATGTTTAAAGTTCCTAACCACTTTAGATAGTGTGATATAGTGGCAGAACTGACTGTTATATTGGTTTTGCGTCTGTATTCGCAAATGTTGCGGTAAGCAAGAGTCACCATCGACTTTTCTTTTATCCAACAAAGGAAAGGGCGAAAAGAACAGAAAAAAGACCTTTCGAGAGTTTTATGAGTAAGGGGGTAGATTATGGAAAGGGATGGTGTTAGCACCCTTTCCATGCGTAGTTATCTACGGGCTCTTAGATGCTTAGCTCAATTTAAAAGACCCTGTGATTTGTGTGTTTTAAAAAGTATTTTTGAAATGAAAATAGTAAGGTGATTTACTTTATGATAACTCTTATATCAGTCCTCAAGAGTGTTGATAAAGCGTTTTTGAAAATGTTTTTTTGAAAGTTGTTTCATGTAAGTGTAAAAATTTGTTTTGAGCATAACATCTAAGAATTATCTACTTTTACTCGAAAGGGTTGTTCTTTTCCTCTATTCCTTTAGAAAATGCTATCCTACTATTAGTGAGTAGGTAACCCTAGTCGTTGGATGTTTGAGGGACATTCGAAGGGATGTTTATAGTCACAAAGGCAACTGGGCGAGAAACCTTAGTAACTACACTAGGGTTTTAAGATCATTTTTACCGAGGCAACTTCGAGAGGGTCATCGAGGGACTTATGATCTTTTAAACTGGAGGGTAGCCACTAAGCTCTCTCATGTTTCGAGAGTTGTGACTGTTTTTCGAAGGCAACCAAAGTGGGGTAACCTAGAGGTGCGCATGTGCAATTGTGTTATGTTCAGTTATTTATCTTATGTTAGGTTTGCTAGCGTTTTATTATTAATCTCTTTCCATACAATACTATTAGTCATGCATCTAAACAGTTTATAATTTGCAGTAATTAAAAGTGCGGAAATGTAAAATCTTAACTATTACATGGCTTCGGGGAGGGGGATTATTACAAGTCCAAAGTGGGGAATAAAGAAGAAAAAGGTAAAAGTCCTACTTTAAACTATTACAACCATGAAGCAGGTACAATAATATGCAAAAGTGTGAAGGTAAAAGTAAACACACGAATTGAAATTACGTCTTCAACCCTAAGAAGAAAGAATCTTTTTGTTTGTTTTTGACCATTGAAAGAAATTTAATTTAAAATCATAAGTCTATATATTTTTAAATTAAGAAAAGGGTTAAAGTAATTAATCAATTAATTTACAAAATTATTTTATTTGATAAAATACTAACCTAATATTTTTTTGTGATTTTTTTATTTGATTTTTACAATGTTATTAAAAAAACAATTAAAAGCAAAAGTATATGGGCCAGGACAATTAAAGTAACAGGGGATGTGAATTGGATTTTTATTTAGCCCAAATGAAACTAAGCCCAGGACACATTAGGATCCTATGCTATAGGCCTTTGAGGGTCCATTAAGAAGTGGTACTCCTGGGGCATTGGATCTGATCTCCTTGTCATCCATTGGCTGGAGCTTGAAGGCGCATGAGAAGTGTTTCAGATGAAACACACTGGATCTGCAGGATAATTGTTAGAAAAAACATAATATACGACTTGGGTATCAAACCCACGCCCTTTCTACTGCACATGTTCCCCTTTACCATCTGATATGTTTGTTCATTCGTTGATACAAATAAAATCATAACATTCCATTAGCAAAACAAATCAGATATATATAATTCTAAATCAACACGTGTGCGCTGCACAAGTCAAAAATAAATAGACGCCTGGATTTTGAGATTCGAAGGAATCCACTTCACATGCCCTAGTAATGGTATCCTGTTACTTTAGTACTGGGTTTCATATGTAGCACGTTAAAACAATCACAACCGTTATTCATAGCATGGATATATGGTCAATATTGATTTAAATTACATATTGAATGAGTTTTAGATCAAAGAAAAATTACCAATAGAGGGATTGCGTGAGTGATTCTCCTGCGTGCGTTGGGCTTGCCTAACATGTGGAAACGTCTCCTAGAACCTTCAGGGAATAAGTGGAATGCTTATTTTGGGTTGAGGAGGCCTGCAAAGATTGTTTCGTTTCTGACAGCTTTGTGAAGGTTTGGAGAACTTGGTGGGGTTTTTTGGGAAGTTTCTTGTGTGTCTAGGCAATGTTTTGTGGCTGGAGGCAATGTTTCGTCTGGAGGCAACGTTTCGTCTGTAGCCAATGCATGTGTGTGTCTGATAGATAGTCCTGTCTTGTATTTATAGGGGTGTGGTAGTGGACGAAAATGGCATGAATCAGCCATTAACCATGGCTTTGAAAGCAAAATCGAAAGCTTTAAGAAGTTTCCATTTTGAGGTATTTTCTACCATTTTGGACTTTGGGTGAACCTAAACAGTATTAGTTTCAACTTTTTGCATCTTGATACTTTCGAATGCCCAAGCTTTGTTCTTTTTGATGGCTCTTAGTCCCAATTCGAATGGTTCAAGGCCTCATCATCAGTGCTTCTTCGATTGAGTCAATATCTGCCTTAGTTGCTTGATCTGAAAACTATCGAATCAGCCCAATCGAACTCAGCTCTTGTTCCTTTCGATCTCTTTTCCTTCAATCATACCAATCGAAGCATCACCTCTTCATCCTAGCCTGTCGAAGTTTCATTTTGCTCATTTCGATTTCCTTCCACTTAATTCGAACACCTCTTTATCTTGGCCTATCAAAGCTTCGTTTTACTCCTTTCAATTTCCTTCCACTCAATTCGAACACCTCTTCCTCTTGGCCTGTCGAAGCTTCGATTTTACTCCTTTTGAACACAGTTGTGTAGGTGGTTCTTCAATTCCAAGTCCCACCCTTTACTTTTGTGTACAAGAAAATCTTTCTTGCTCACTAGTTTACCTTCGATTGGTGAATATAGCTTGTATGTACCAATCGAAGGAAAACCTATGAGAATTCAAGACTTTTATTTTGATCATCCAACCTCTTCCTCACCCGTTCAGGTACATGCTTGAAACACATTGACCCAAGAATTCTAAGATGACTCATATTTTCCTGCTTCGTCTCTGAACTGTCCTTCGATCATACCATGTTTGAAGGTGGTATGTCCTTCGAACCATAAGATCAAAGCTTTAAAATTCACCATCTTCTTCTTTTCGAAGCGCCAGTTCAAACAACATGGCAATCGAAGTGTGCCTTCCTTGTAATGCTTCGAATAGCTTACATTTCCATGGTTAGAAAATGAACCCTTCGATGACACTCTTTACTAGCTCTTCCAATCGAAGACTTCACAAAAACCTCCTCACACTTCTTTTCGAACCACCCTTCCTTTGATCCCGGTGCTTTGTTGGACATCAAATTAGACTGCATACTGCTGTCAAAGTTGCTTTGACCCAAAAGCTCTTAGGCATATTTTCAGCTTTCGATCTACACCTTGTTATGTACACTTCTTTTCTTTCTCTCAGCAGTGCCATTATGCTGAGGCATATAGGGTGCACTGGAAATCATTTGAAGCTTCTTGAGAAATTGAGGACCTCAAGGAGCATGCCTTAAATATAATGGGAGGGAAAATTTTGGGGTACAACAATTGCCCCTGTTCAATCTTCTTAAACTCGAGGGTTTAGATTGGCTTGTATGCCTTTCGTAATCTGAAGTTGGAAGATAATTGAACACCAGAGTGCCCAAAAATTTGCACTCGCATGAAGAACGCTGTTGGTTAATGATATTAGGAATGGGCTTACAGATGCCATTTGTAGAAGATGACTGAGAGTTATCAGAGATGGTCTTAAAGATGCCATCTAAAGTAGATGCTAACTTCATAAGAGTTCTATTTATAGGGATTCGTATTCCTGTTGTCTGAGGAGGATTCCACTGTAAAAGGTTGATTTATGTTCTTTTGCTTGAGGAAAAATCTATGGGGAATAGAGTCTAGGAGCTTAAGTTGTCCATGGCTCTACTGAGGAGTTATCTCTGGACTGGAAATATATTAGAAGGAGCCTGTGTAGGGCTGCTTCAGGATGAGTCCGTGTTAAACTTCATCTGGAGATATATGATAAGGGCCCTGTGTAGGGTTGCTTCAAGATGAGTCTGTGTGAGACTGTATCTGAAAATTGCGAGAAGGAAACCGTGTAAGATTGCTTCAGGATGAGCCCGTGCAAAACTGCATATGGAGATATATGAGAAGGAACCCGTGTAAGATTGCTTCGTCTGGTCGTGTAGATAGTCACCTCGTCTTGTTTCAAGAATTGATCCATAATCAACTGTTCACAGATAGTTGCCCTGTCTAGTTTCAGTAATTAATCTTGGACTTGCTTTTAATGGTCGTTGAGATAGTTCCACTGGCTTATTTTAGGAACTAATCTCTGACCTAAGAGAAAGAAAGATAGTTTCCCCGTCTTGTTTCAATAGTTAATCTTCAATATGTAGATAGTTGTCCTGTCCTGTTTCAGGTATTAATCTATAATTGGTTGTTCACAGATAGTTGTCCTGTCTTGTTTCAGGTATTAATCTAGAACTCGCTTTTTATTGGTCATAGAGATAGTTACCCTGTATTATTTTAGGAATTAATCTCTGACCTAAGAGAAATAAAGATAGTTTCCCCGTCTTGTTTCAGGAGTTAATCTTCAATCTTCTCATGTAGATAAATGTCCTATCTTGTTTCAAGTATTAATCTACAATCAGTTGTCCACAAATAGTTAACCTGTCTTGTTTCAGGTATTAATCTGGATCTCGCCTTTTGCTGGTCGTAGAGATAGTTTCCATGGCTTGTGTCAGGAATTAATATCTTACCTAAGAGAAATAAAGATAGTTTCCCCGTCTTGTATCGAGAGTTAATCTTCAATCTACTCATGTAGATAATTGTCCTGTCTTGTTTCAAGTATTAATCTAGAATCAGTTGTCCATAAATAGTTGTCATGTCTTGTTTTAGGTATTAATTTGGAACTTGTTTTTTTTGTTGGTCATTGAGATAGTTGTCTTGTCTGGTTTCAGGTATTAATCTCTGACCTGGTCTTGTAGATAGTTGCCCCGTCTTGTTTCGGGAATTGATCTTTGACCTACTATGCATAAGTTGATAGTAGTTGTCTGTCTGCAAATTGAACCTGACAAGGTAAAGTCAGTTTCATGCGATGTCATGATGTATGAATTGCATGATGCTCTCAAAATAAATGAGATTGTGATATATGCATTTGTACTGCATAGGCTATGACGTTTGTAAAATGATGTATGAAAGCAATGTATGAACGTATCAGCTGTTCTATTGCAGTGTTGTTGAATTAAGGAAAATAAATCCCCGATTGTTGCTGGGGATAAAGAATGTAAGTCTTCAAATTTTGGTGAAGTTGAAATGCTGGGAGACGGATTTCCGCTGTTAGAGAAATAAACTCTATTGGGGAAGGGAAACTCCGTAAACTGCTTGGGGATTTTTATGAAACCTTGTTAGGAAACCCAAGAAGCTTGTGAACTAGGCTAGGGAATTCTTTAAGATGCCGGGTAAATAATTAGAGATTCTTGCTCTGCTGGGGATATCAGAAACTTTGACATCATTAGGTTGTAAGTTGAGGATATGTTAGTGACTTTGTAGTAGGATGTCTCTGCCTCTGTACCTATTGGAGAAAGTATCTGTGGGGACTTGCAGATGGCCTTTTTTAGACACCATCTCATTTCTTAAAGCCATTAGTAATTGTCTCTCTGTTTTGTATGCACGTATTTGTAAATGGTAATCACATTCAAATGCATATGTTTAAAATTAATCACTGGACGTTTTCGCAAACAAAACAAAAAAACAAAAACAAATAGTTTTACACTTTCAAAGAAATAGTTTTTTGTATTGATTTGAAGAAGTTTTGGCTATAATAGGCATTTTTTGTACAAGGAGACAAACATCCTAGTAAGAAAATTCCGTCGTAAAAATGAAACTATACAAAAATAGTATACAAAGAAAAACAACTATGTGAAATGATCCGAATTGGGTTCCCATTCTGCTATTGCCTTTATGTCTTTGAGCGTCTCATCTCTTTGTTGCTTGTCCAAAGCTGACTGGATCAATTTGTACCATTTGAGCTTGATAGTTGATACTGAAAATTGGTTATAAGGTGATCCAACGGGACATAGTTATACGCTTTTAATCCCTTACTTTTGCCTGGACTGCCCTTTCGGGTTTTCAGTCCACCGGGATACCCTTTTTTGCCCAAGCCGCCTTTTTAGGTTTTCGACTCGCCGGGTGTATAGATTTTTTCATATTTATATCCCTAGTTTTTTCTCGAACCATTTTGGTTCTCCAGGATGCTCTTATTTTGTCTAGGCCAGTCAACCTAGCGTGTCTTTGTTCATGCATAATATCTTTTAACTATGTCCGCATTTACAGGGTGCGGAAGGTCGTCACCGTCCATAGTGGTTAAGATCATGGCTCCACCAGAAAATATGTTCTTGATTACAAATGGCCCTTCGTATGTGGGGATCCATTTTCCCTTGGGATCACCTTGCGGAAAGATAATGCGCTTGATTAGTAGGTCACTAGCCTGATATACCTGACGTCTGACCTTCTTGTTGAAAGCTTTAATCATGCGTTATTGATACATCTGACCATGACAAATAGCCACGAGCCTCTTCTCATCAATCAGGTTTAATTGGTCAAATCAAGTTTGAACCCATTCATCTTTATTCAAACCTGCATCCTTCATGATTCTCAAGGAAGGGATCTAGACCTCGATGGGTAGGACAACTTCCATACCATATAGCAGAGAGAAAGGAGTTGCCCTTGTTGACGTGCGTACTGAGGTACGATAACCATGAAGAGCAAACTGTAACATCTCATGTCAGTCTTTGTATGTCACCGTCATCTTTTGTATGATCTTCTTGATGTTTTTATTAGCAACCTCTACAATACCATTCCTTTTCGGTCAGTAAGGAGAAGAGTTATAATGTTGAATCTTGGATTCTATGCAGAGATAAGTGATCATAGTTTTATTGAGATTGGTACCATTATTCATAATGATTCTTTCTGGAATACCATACCGTTAGATAAGGTTATGTCTAATGAATCGGGCAACAACGTTCTTGGTAATAGAAGCAAAAGAGGCTGCCTCGACCCAATTTGTGAAGTAATCAATGGTGACAAGGATGAAGCGGTGCCCCTTAGAAGCTGTAGGTCTAATCTCTCCAATCATGTCGATGCCCCACAATGCGAATGGCCAGGGAGAAGTCAAGCAGTTCAAGGGAACAAGGGGCATATGTACTTTATCAGCATAGGTCTGACACTAATGACAAGTTCGTGAATGCTGATAACAGTCTGCCTCTATAGTGGACCAGTTGTATCATGCTCGTAGGATCTTTTTAGCCATTGTGTGCCCGCTAGAATGGGTTCCGTAGGTGCCTTCGTGCATGTCTGCCATAATCCTCTCTGCTTCACTCTTATCCATAAACCGAAGCAAAGTAGAATCGTGATTGCGCTTGTAGAGGATTCCATTACTGAGGAAAAAATTGGCAGAGAACCTTCTTAGGAACTTTTTATCATTGATTGAAGCTCCCTCAGGATACTCTTGGGCTTCGAGGTATCTTTTGACTTCATGGAACCAAGGTTTGTCCACTACTTCTTTAGTATCAACCTCATAACAGTATCATGGTTTGTCCATTCTCTCAATATTTATCTGAGGAGCTTCATTATCCCATCTGACCTTGAACATGGATTAAATAGTAGCTTGAGCATCCTCTAGTTGATTTTCCTCTTGGAGAAAATGCTCAAAGGTAACTTATTCAAAGTATGGAATCAATGTCAGCACATGCTCTCAGTAAGGGATGAGATTAGGATGCTTCATGTTCCATTCTCCTTTGATTTGACAGATTACTAAGGCCGAGTCTCCAAATATCTCAAGAATTTAATTCTCAAGTCGATAGCAGCTTTGAGACCCATAATGCATGCTTAATATTCAACCATGTTGTTGGTATAGTTGAAACATAGTCTGGAAGTGAAAGGAGTATAACAACCTTCGGGAGATATGATCACAACACCAATGCCATTGTCGAGTGCGTTGGCACCCACATCAAAAACCATAGTCCATCAGGATCCTTTTTCAAGTTCTTCATCCGGTCCAGGTTCCTCACAATCGGTGACTAACATGATGTTTTCATCCGGGAACTCAAAATTCATGGATTGGTAGTCGTCCACAGCCTGTTGAGATAAATGATCAGCGACTACACTTCCCTTAATTGCTTTCTAGGTTGTGTACTGAATATCATATTCGGTCAGGATAATTTTCCATCTTGCTATTTATCTAGAGAGAGTGTGCTTCTCAAAGATGTATTTGATAAGATCCATTTTAGATATCAACAAAGTAGTGTAAGTCAACATATACTGTCTTAGTCGGCGAGAAGCCCATGCCAAAACGCAACAAGTTTTCTCGAGCAGTGGGTATCTTGTTTCACATTCGGTAAACTTTTTGCTAAGGTAGTTGTGATACGGTGAGAGAACTGACTTGAGGGTTTTGCGTTTGATCGCAAATGTTACGGTTAGCAAGAGTCGCCACCGACTTTTCTTTTATTCAAAAGGAAAGGTGAAAAATCATAGGAAAGACCTTTGAGATTATTTCTTGAGTTCTGGGGGTAGATTAGGGAAAGGGAAGGTATTAGAACCCTTTTCATCCATGGTTATCCATGGGCTCTTAGTTACTTGCTAGATCACTTTCTTTTTGTTTGAAATTGTGCTTTGTGGGGTTTTTGAAAGTATTTTGTAAAGAGGCCATTGTTTAGGCAATCTTTGTAATGATTCTCATTCGTAAGAATGTATATAAAGATGTTTGATATTTTGAAAATGTTTCCAATTTTTCCATATGTTTGAAAGTGTATGTGATTGTTTTGAAAATAGCAAGGATGTTTGTTTTGAAATGGAGCAAGTAATTAGGAGCAATCTACCTACTCAAATGTCTTTCTTGTTCATTTTTTCCCCTTTGACATTGTTGTCTTACCATTGATTTGGTAAGCAACCCTATCTTTGGATGTAAACGGGACGGGCGTGGGTCATCGTATAGCCATGATTAGTAATGTTGCAAGGTATCTTAGCATTCTTTTTGAGGGACTAAGATCATTTATAAGGCAACTTAGATAGCGTCATCGAGGGACTATGATCTTGTATTTGCTTTTTTTTTGCTAAGATACCTTACATGCGTAATATGGCCATTTTTGTAAGGCAACAAAGTGGGTTTACCCTAAGGGTGTATGTGTGCAAATATGTTGATTTACATGCATTGATTTGTCTTTGATTAGGGTTTTCTATTTGATTGATTTTATTCTTTCCATACAAACCCTAGATACTAGCATTTGTATATAAAGCGATAAATTGCGGAAAGTAAAATTACTACGCTATTACATCATTAGGAGAGGGGATGTACAAATTACAAATGGGGATTGCAAAAATGTAAACCTAGTTAGTCTATTACAACCATATTGAATGGGTATCAATGTACAAGAAATTAAATGGATACAATGTGCAAAAGTGAATAAATATACAAAAATATAAAATGTGAAGTAAATGGATATATGTTTGATTTTTTTTAGAAAAAAAGGGATTTTGTCTTAATATAATTAATTAAAAGGAAAATAATTAATAAAAGAAATAAACCCTAAATTTTTTTAAGAAAAGATTTTTTTAACAAAAAACCCTAAATCTATTAGTTAAAATAAAAGAAAATAAGTTTATGAGAAAAGTGTTTTTTGATATTTTTATGTCTTGAAAATATTTAAGGTATTATAAAATTTCTTTTTTAGCCCTTTTTTATATTAAAATAATATATTTAATGGATGTAAAGAGAAAATAAATATTAACCTAGTTTTAATTTAATTTACAAGACTAGTCCATAAAATAAATAATGTGTATTTAAATAAAATATTTTTTTGTGAGAAAAAATAAAATAAACTAAGTTAAAATGAAAATCTAATTTTTGTGATTTTTTAATATTAGGAAAAATATTTAAGAGAATAAAAATGAAATGAATAAAAAATAAAAATAAAAATAAATAAACCTGGGCCAGGGGTGCAAGTAGTCCACAGGGGGGTTAGCTAGTAAAAAAACAACAACAAAAATCCCAAAGGCCCAGGCGCCCTGTAAAAAGGTCAGAAAATGCAAATACATGTAAAAACACAAAAAGGGTACTACTGGGGCTCGAACCCAGGTCCCAAAGGTTAACAGGCACGCGCTTTACCACTGGGGTGACTATACATCCGTTCATATAAACAAAACCATAAATATGTAAGGCAAATTAAGTCCTGATGACTTCATCTTCAACCTCCAGCCAGTGTACCTGCAACTTCTTCATTTCTCAACAAAAATGGAAGATGACAAAATGAAAGTTGTTGCATTCTTCCTCACGAATCTAACCATGTAAATAACTAAAGCTAAAAGTCAAAGATAAATGAGAATTTCTCTGGCCCTAATTTAAACCCTAAAAATTTCAGAAACTTCAACTCAAAAATTCTCTAAGCTAGGGCCATGTAAATGAAAACTATGGATATGTACAACTTCGTGGCAATGAGGTCTACATTTTTCCTTCACAAAATAAACATTAATGATGCTTAAATGATGAGATAGAAGTTCAAGTGAAATACCTCAAAACTTGAAATCGTGAAATGCAAATGAGCTTGGTTCAAAGTGCTGCAAGGATCAGGTTAGCTTCCTTGAGGTCCCAGGAAGCTAATGCAATGATTAGCTTGAGCTGAAAGTGGTTGAGGAGCTCTGGAGAAGTCAAGTTGCAGACCCCTATTTTTGAAAATTGAACTTGATGATGGAGGTGTTACAGTTGAGCAAATGGACTTTGGATGGTTTGTATTTGATGTTTAGAAGCTTTTGGAAGTGAAAGGCCAAAGAACGCACAAGGGGATTTGGAGTTTGGTATGTAAAGTCAGAATTTGCACAACAATGGTGTTTTGAGACAGTTTTTGGCTAGAGGGAGTTTGAGTGAGTTTCAGGGTCTTCAAGCTCGTGTCATAGCTTACAAATAGTGCTTCTATTTATAAGCAACAAGTTTGGAGACTTGTTGTTGATCAGAATTTGAAATTACATGTTTATGCATAACATGTGATTTTTGAGAAAACAAGTTTCAATGCCTTGTGTACTTGCTAAGATAGAGTGGTTATGCTTTAAACACACTTGCTTCTGACTTTGTAGATTAAGTGTGATCATAGGGAACAAGTTAGAGGCTCATGAATGGACTTTATGCATAAAGCTTGCTTTTCAAGAATGGTATTGTTAACTTTCTTCCCAAAATGGCAATGTGAATTGGATAAAGCTTAAATCACTTGGATTATAGCTCAAACGTTTGTGTAATCCATTAATTATGGAGTGACAAACAAGTTTGAGCCTGAAAAGCAAAGATTATGCAGCCTAACATTTATTTGGTTCATGTGTTCATCCAAAATGACTTGTAACTCAAGTGACAAAACCCTAACTTCATCTCTTCGATTCTCCCTACTCGAGAATGATCTCAAGGAGTTCTTGGACATTTTGGAAAGCTTGCAATGTTCTATACAACCCATCTTTAAATTTATTTTGAAGATTCCCCTTGTAACTATATAAAATGTGTCATGAAGTTAGGTCAAAATCCTGGTCAAATTAGGGAAAAAATTCACTAAGTGTTTAGTTTCATGACCCTATGTTCATAAAATTATAACTTGAGATCCAAGCACTTTTGGAAGAAGTTGTGTGAAGAAAAGTTGTATATTTCATGGAGATCTAAAACTTTAATTTTGGAAGTTTCTCTTGAATCATCTTGAATCATGGTGAAAATTTGGCTCAAAGTATTGAAAAAACATGAAATTTCCAAAACTTCGAAAAATTTCTAAGTTCAGAAATTTTGACTTTTCAAAATGAAATCTTGATTTTTTTATTTCTTGATGAATAATTTTCATATTTTGACATGTTTTGATGAATTGTGATCTTTGGCACTTGAATTTGACCAAAAAGCCATAGTTTGACTTTTTAGTGTACAATTGACTTTTGACAAGTTGACAGAAAATTCATCTGTCAATCAATTGATCTTGAGCAATGTTTTGTACCATGTCATTAGGTCAAAATGATGCAATTGGACTCTTGAGATCATTCCTTAAACCAATGGACCATTTTCTAGGTCAAAAATCAGAAATTTCCCTTTCCTAGTCAAAACCCTAATTTTGACCATTTTGCCCTTTTGGAGATTTAATCAAATTTCTTGAGGAATTGGGATCCAAACTTGATCAAATGATACATATGAGTTTAAAATGTTTATGTGGATAAAAAATTATGAAGTTTGACTGTAAATTGGCCATAGTTGACTTTTTCCCCAATACAATTGATTTTTAGGTCAACTGCTCAATTGACTGACCAAAAATGTGATTCAAAGCTTGCAACTTGACATGAGTAATCTTGGGGGTCCATAATGATCCATTAAAATCATATGAAGCATTGAAAGTTCAAAAATACTTGTGCAATCTCAAAACCTAATTTTGGTCATTAGTGTATAAGGAGGTGTCTTGAGCTGATCAAATCCTAGTGCAGTTTTGAGCCCAAGGAGATCTTGTGAGAAAATTCTAGATAAATGAGAAGGAAAATTTTGGGGTACAACAGTAGTATATTGCATGCTCTTTCGACCAGACTCGTCCTGCTACCTCAGCACACACCCCATTTAATTCTCCAACACTGTTAGGTACATGATCAGAGGTCTCCCTTCAACCGGCATCATCAAAATTGGAGGCTCTTGAAGATATTCCTTGATTTTGTCAAAGGAGGAATGGCAATCGTCATTCCACTGCATTGCTTTATCTTTCTTCAGTAATTTGAAGATTGGCTCACAAGTAGCAGTTAGATGGGAAATGAATCTGGAAATGTAGTTTAGACATCCCAAGAATCCCCTAACCTCCTTCTCAGTGCAGGGAGTTGGAATTTCTTGTATAGATTTAACCTTTGCAGGGTCTACTTCAATACCTTTGCCGTTGACAACGAAGCCTAAGATCTTACCAGATCTTACTCCAAAGATGCATTTGTTCGGGTTCAGCCTCAGTTTGCACTTCTTCAGCCTTTCAAACAGCTTTTGCAGGTGATCAAGGTGTTCCTCTTCAGTCTGAGACCTGGCTATCATATCGTCGATGTAGACCTTTATCTCGTGATGGATCATATCATGAAACAAAGCTACCATGGCACGCTGATAGGTTGCCCCGGTGTTCTTTAATCCAAATGGCATAACTTTGAAGCAGAAAGTGCCCCAATGCGTGACGAAGGTTGTTTTCTCCATATCTTCAGGCGCCATTTTGATCTAATTGTACCCGGAGAAACCATCCATGAAGGAGAATACCTTATGTTATGCGGTGTTGTCAACCAGAACATCAATATGGAGAAGCGAAAAGTCATCCTTAGGGCTTGCCCTATTCAGGTCTCTGTAATCCACACACATGGGTACTTTACAATCCTTCTTAGGTACTGGAACAACATTAGTAACCCATTGTGGATAAGAAGTAACAGCTAAGAAACCAGTGTTAAACTGCTTCATGACTTCAGCCTTGATCTTTTTTGACATCTCTGGCCGCGTACGGCGAACCTTCTGTTTCACGGGGGGGGGGGGGGGAGAGTCTTCTTTTATCAGTAGGCGATAAACCATAATATCAGTGTCAAGCCCTGACATGTCTTCATATGACCAGGAAAAGACCTCAACATAGTTATGCAACTGTAACACGGTGGGAGAACTTACTTGGGTGTTTTGTGTTTGATCGCAATTGTTACAGATAGCAAGAGTCACCATCGACTTTTCTTTTATCCAATAAGGAAAGGCTGAAAAGAACATGAAAGACCTTTTGAGATTATTTTCTTGAGTTCAGGGGGGGGGGGGGGGGTAGGTTATGAAAAGGAAAGGTATTAGCACCCTTTTCATCCGTAGTTATCTACGGGCTCTTAGTTGCTTGCTAGATCACTTGCTTTGTTTGAAAATGTGCTTGTGGTGTGGGTTTGAAGATACTTTGAAAACGTCTTTGTAATGATTCTCGTTCCTATAAGAATGCGTACAAAGTGTTGGTTTTGAAAATAGTTTAAAGAGGTGTTTGTGGAAGATGTTTTTGAAAATGATTTTGGAAAGTGTCTTTGTAATGATTCTCGTCTCTATAAGAATGCGTACGAAGAGCTTTGTCTTTTGAAAACGTTTCAATTTGAAAGTGTTGGTGTGAAAATTTTTGTTGTTGTGAGCAAACGAGCAACTATGAGTATCCTACCTACTCAAAAGGTCTTTGTTCTTTTCTTCCTCCTTTAGATGTTTCTATCTTACCATTGATTTGGTAAGAATCCCCATCGTTAGATGTGAAGGGACGGGTGTGGGTCGTTTGTATAGTCATAGAAGGAAACCAATGGGACGTTTTAGTAATGTCGTTTAGGGACTAGATCGTTTACCGAAGGAAACATTGAGGGTCATCAAGGGACTACGATCTTTTGTCGAGGGTATTTGCTAAAACGCCCATATTCGAGGGGCATGACTGTTTTCCGAGGCAACAAGTGAGATTACCCTAGGGGTGCATGTGTGTGAATAATGTGTTTGATTTACATGCATTTAGTCTTTGATTTTTGGGTTATCTAGTTGTTGGTTTTATCTTGCCATTCATCTTAATTACTAACATTTGTATAAAGCAATAAAAATGTAGAAAATAAACATCCTACACTATTACAACCATATTGAATAGTAAGACAATGTAAAGACAAAAAAAAAAATAAAGAAGGGAAAATAAGCCTTTTCAATCCAGGCAGTAGCATCCTTCGATTCTACTCTTCTGGCTCCTTTCAATTTGGGCCTGGAATCAGTTAGGATATGTCTTTCGATTTCATCCTTTTCTTGCTTGTTTCAATTGGGGTCTGGAATCAGCGTGAGATGCACTCTTCACCTCAAGCTCCTTGCTGCCTTCTTTGATTGGGCCTGGCAGTCAGTGTGGACGACCTTCTCTTCTTCGTTTTGACCAAATCAACAAGGACCTGTAAAGAAACATGAGTGTGCATCCTCTGTTCATGCCCTCCTAGACTTTCATTTGGGACTGTGAGGCAGCCAGGGGGGAGCCTAAGGCTTCGTTTCACACAAGACTTTTTCTTTCGTTTAGGGTCTGTACATATTAGCTTTAACATATACTTGGACAAGAAAAAGCATGAAATCAAAAGTATAGAAATAAAAAGTGAACAAATGTTATTTACATGTTATGTTTGAAACGAAAAGCTTAAGGTTAAGGGGACTTACCTTGCTTGATGTTGGAATGTAAGTGTTGGACCTTGAGCTGTTGCCCTGGGTGCTCCCGGATTCGAAGGAAAGAAACATGTGTGGTGTTTCTTTGATTGGATTGGAAGGTCAAGGAGAGTGGGGGTTGTGCTTGTTATTTCTGGATTCGAAGGAGAAGAGCAGGTGTAGTGTTATTTCTACTGGATTCGAAAGAAAAACAAAGTATGGGGTTATTCCTGGATTCGAAAGGGAAAAGGAACAGGTGTTATGTTTCTAGTGTTGGATTCGAAAGGGTCAGAAACAAAGGTATGGTCTTTTGAATCTGGGTATGATAATGTGTTTAGTGTCTAATGATTTTCACACAATCAAAGTTTTTTCCCAGCTATCAAAAGCCTCTGGATGTATTGTCCAGCCCCTTAGACATGTTATGGAGCCTCTTATTTATAGGCGAAGATGGCTGAGGTTTAGGAGGGAAAATAAAACAATTTGAACAAAATGGGTAAACTGTTTTTGTAGCTTTCGAGGGGCAGTATTCGTATGCCAAATTGGTGCAAGAATAAGGGCAGTGTTGCAGGACTGCTGTGCAACAGTTTTGGAGCGTTGTGGCTAGTGTATTAGGCCTGAACTTGGCAAAAAGCATCTTTTGATATCTCAACCTTTCGTTCTGACTACCTAGGTCCAACCTTCGACCATATTCTTCTTCAAACAATACTATTTGATTTTCACCCAATAAGTGTCTTTCGAATGGGTCATGTGTGTATCTTTGAAAGGGCCAAATGTGTGTCCTTCGATTGGACTATATGCATCATTTGTGTGCACCATTTGCAATTCTTCGAATGGGACACCAAGACATGTCTTTCGAATGGGTCACCCAGACATGTCTCTCGAATGGGACACCCATACATGACTTTTGAATGGGACACCCATTGTATGCCATAGTGTAGGAATTATGTGTGATCGAAATAGACTGTTTCCAAAGGAAATATTGCCAATTCGAAGCTAGCATGAAAATTGGTCAATGCTTTATGGGCTCCATTGCCTTGTGAATGCTAGCCATGGGGAAGCTTTTGCCTTGTGCATTCTGGCCTAAAGGGAATCCTGGCTTTTGTGAATCAGAGGAAGCATGCAAGAGGAAAATCGAAAGAAAGCTACAGGAGGCCAATGCCTTGTGCCTGCTGGCCCGAAGAAGGTCCTTGCCTTGTGAATGCTAACCACGAGGAAGCCTTTTCCTTGTGCATACTGGCCTGAAGGGAATCCTGGCTTTTGTGAATCGAAGGAAGCATGCAAAGGGGAAAATGGATTCTGAATCAAAAGTAAGTTGCAGGAGGCCATTGCCATGTGCCTGCTGGCCTGAAGAAGGTCCTCGCATTGTGAATTGGGAGCAAGCGTAAATAAGGCACTTGTCTTCTAAATCGAAGGACATCGACATGAGGCTTTTTCTCTTTGAATTGAAGGAGGCTAACAAGAGGCTTTTTGCCTTGTGCCTGCTGGCCTGGTGGGAGTCTCTTGTTTTGAAGCATGCAAGAAGGAAGCTATTACTCAATCGAAGGCTGTATGCAGCTAGCCATCAAAGAAAGCATGGAGAGAATTATTTTTACAATCAACACAGGCATGCTGGCATCAAATGTCCAATCGAAGCAGGAATGCAAGCCAACGTTGAATTATGAACCATGTGAGGCCAATGGTGTAGTCGAAGCTTGCATGCAGGAGGTCATTGCTTCATGGATCGAAGGAGGCATAAAGGATGGATCAAAGAAGGCATGATGGAAGTCCTAGTCTAATCGAAACAGTCTTGAAAGAAACTAAAGTCCAAACAGAGCAAGGGGAATCGAAAAAGGCTTGAAGGAGACCCTAGTCCAATCGAAGCCTTGTAAATCGAAGTATACTTGTTTTTTCTCCAATTTTGTCAAAAAAGGTTATTTTATCTGTGTTTCCCTTTTTTAACAGTTTCCTCTTTAACTTGATGCTGTAAAATCCAAATGTACTTGTGCAAGCTTGAATTTTGAGAATCCTTGTGAGAAATTCCTTGAGAAATGAGAGGGCAAATTTTGGGGTACTACAGTGACATCTGAATTAACCACCTTTTGACACTATGCTCTAGATCGGCACCTATATTGACTTCCTTCTTATCCTCCTCAGTACCCAAGTTCACTGTCTCAACTGGCTCTTCATGAGGTTGTATTTCTCTTTCCTCCTTTTATAACAGTCTAGTAAGTTCTCCTGGTACTTCGCAATCTTTCTCTCCTTCGTCCTCGACTTGGTAGATCGGATTTTCAAAGTCATACTTGGTAATAGCAGAACCGTTATCAATGGGATCCAGAGTGGATGTAGATCTGCAGTTTGATATGTGGGTGTGTGTAAGAGAGCATAACTATTTTTGATAAAGTAAAAGCAAAAAAGAAAGACAGAGAGCGTAAAATTTGTATGTAAAACGTCCAATGATTTATTAAGGACATACGAAGATGAAGTAATAACCCTCACAAAATAGACCATTGTGCCTCGGGTAAAGCACAAGGCTTTAGAGTTTAGATTGCTTAAATATTACATATTCCAAAAACAAAAAGACAATTAATCCAGAATAAAAGTAATGGGAACAAAATCCTTGGCCTCCCAATTGGTGAGTCCACCACTGATAGTTGGGAAGATCCACTTGTCCATGTCACTTTCTTCTGTAGTGGAAACAACATCAATAGCGCTGACCCCCGGGTCATGCTTGGGCATTGGTGCAGTTATGGAGGTTGGGGTCTTAGGAGGGTCAAATTCAACCTCCTTTGCCTCGATGAGATCTTGCACTTTGTTCTTTAGAGCCCAACAATCATTTTTATCATGCCCCAAACTGTCGGAATGGTAGGCACATCGAGCATTTGGGTTGTAGAGGGGGGATGCAGTATTTGGATTTTTAGGAACCTCCTATAGAGTGACAAGGTTAGACTTCAACACATGCGGAAAAACATGAGATAAGGACATGTTAATCTGGGTGAATTATCTTCTGGGCGTATCATGTCTACGTTGATTGTTTTATTGTTGATTTGACGCAGGGTTGGAGATCATCACAACTCCTACCGTCGGATGGCGTTCATTTTTGCTTTGGTTTCTCTGGCCATAAGCAGCACTGACCTCCTTCTTTCCAGTGAAGGGTTTATTCATTGTACTTGAATATGTGTCCCTATGAATCTTAACACTCTTGATACCCGCTTCTACTCGTTCCCCATTCAATATCAGCTGAGTGAACCCGACTGAAGAGCTTCCAATCAAATGGTTGAAAAATTGACCAGACAAGGTACCCAATAACATATCTACCAACTCTCTATCAGACAGAGGATGCTGGAATCTTCCCGCAAGATCTCTCCACTTTTGGGCATAATCTTTGAAACCCTCACTAGAACCAATAGACATACTTTGAAGTTTTGTACAGGTTGAAGCAAGGTCAGCATTATATTGGTACTTCCTATAGAAAGCAGCAGCCATATCCTCCCAGTTGCAGATGTTGGTTCCCTCCAGCTGATAGAACCATTTCAATCGAGTCCCTGATAGACTTTCCTGGAAGAAATGCACCCACAAATTCCTATCAGCAGTGTCAGGCTGAATCTTCCTGACATAGGACCTTAAGTGCAGCTTAGGACATGAGACACCATCATACTTAACAAATGTGGGAACTTTGAACTTCTTGGGAATGACTACTCCAGAGACCATCCCTAACTCTTCAAAATACAGACCATGTACCCTCTGAATTTCCATAGCATTAAGATGATCCTCTAGCTATTTGTATTTATCATCAGCACGAGGATATTGTTCCTCATAATAGTCAGCCTCTTCTTCATTAGTCCCTGGAGTATTGTTTTCTTCAGTTGGCTTCTCATCCTGATTGTATCCCTCGTTTGACAGAGTTGCGGAGTCTAGAGCTTTCTTGGCTGGTCCTCTAAAACTTCTTCCCATATTCAAGACGCCGACCAATTTATTTTCCTTCTTCTTCTTCTCTTTTAAGATGAGAGCTTTCATATCTTCTTGTCCTTTAGCCAGAGCCAGGAAAATTTGTTGGAATTAAGCGTTTTGTGCTTGAAGATCCTTAACCGCCTATTCATGAGCAATTTATTTTTGGTGAAATAAACAGCGAAAAGATAAGAAACCTGTTTTAGAACACCAGCTTATGTAATGATATGCATGATATGCTTATGAAATGTTTTCAAGGACTTTTAAGATTTTAAATTTGCTTATACAAAGAGAGAACAAAACATTAATTGCATTCATACATTTAAACGGTTACAATAATTCCTCTTGGGATTACAATGAAAGAAACAAAGATAAAACAAAACTCCTAAAATAGACAAGACTCAAGCTTCCCATGAGCGCATCCTCTTTGGTGTAATGTAGGCATTCAAACTCTATTCTTCTTGAAGTTGTCTTGTAAGCTCCAAAACCTACTTCTCACTTGCGTAGAACTGGGTTTCAAAGGTGTCTCGTTCCTCTTTGAGTTGAATCCAGGATCCTTGCAACTCCTCGAGAGTAGTCGGCATGTCAGGATGGAGAATAATGTAAGGGACATCTCTCTCGGCAATAGGCTCCATGATGATAGGTATAATGGCCTAATAAGGCATCATGACATTTTAAGCGTGTTCTCATACCCACTTAAGATAAGGCTCCAAAGGAATGGAGTTCTTATTCCCCAATGTCTTGCTATCCACTTTGTTCACCATGCCCCAAGCTCGAATGAACCTCTGACGATACTCGTGGACATCGTTCTCATAGTCGAATGCAATTCCTTGAACCAGTGCATCATGAGGACCATCCCTCCTAGCATACCCAAACTGTCGCAATGCTAAACAAGGGTTATAAGTGATTCCTCCCCTAATTCCTAGGAGAGGGACATTAGGGAATTCCCCATAGTGATCAATGATGGTAACATCTTCCAAAGATCGAAGGCACCAGTGAATATCCGAATGCGTGAGGGACATCATCCTAGTAGACCACCTCATGCCTTGCTCATCCTTCAAAATAGATCGAGGTAGGTGCGAAATAAACCACCTATCCAACAGAGGAATGCAACACATAAGGGTCCCTCTTCTCTTTATGGTGCAAGTGTGAAAAGAGTGCAAAATGTCCCCAAGTAAAGTAGGCACCGGGTTACGAGACAGAAAAACTTTGATCGCATTCACATTTATGAGTTGGTCCTGATTAGGAAACAGTACCACCCCATAGATGAGAAGGGCCAACACCTCTTCAAAGGCTTGTAAATCCAGAGTATCCCAAAAATAGTGAGCCTTCTCAAACAAAAACTTGGCTAGAAACCCCTTGACACCACTTCTTGTTTCCCAATTTGCCACAATGTCGGACCGTTGTAAATACAGAGCTTGAGCAATCTCCTCAGGTTTTGGGTCTCTTTACATACCATTGAAGGGTAATTTGTTTAGAATAGGCACTTCCAATAACGGAGAAAACTCTTCTAGGGTAGGTACTAACTAGTAATCTGTAAATTTAAAGCAATGGTGTAAAGGGTCAAAGAACTGAAAGAGAACTTTCACCATGTCTTCATCAGAGCTTGAGGTAACCAAATTGAGGAGTCGACCATGTCTCTTGGTGAATGGAAAATTCTCAGGAACCCTTGATGCCAACTCTTTTAGTTGAGGAGGCACCCTTATGAGGTTGACTTGGATAGTATTTCTGCGAGTGGGAGCCATGTCCTACAAAACAGACACAATGATAAGTCCTAAAAGTCCTTGAAATGGTTAGTGTGACATGCCATGTTATGATGTTATGATATTATGATGTTATGATGTTATGTACAAACAAATATGTACTAGCATACAAACAAGTCCTTAGGTTTAGGCTTACATGGATTCCATTGGTAAGTACCCTCTTGAAGTTTAGTTGGTTCAACCTGTCCTAGAAAGTAACCGGATTCTAGGGAATCTCAATATCATTGATCTTTCTTCATCGGGCATTGTTTCAGTGCAAGCCTCTTTATTAGCGACCAAAATATCCCGAAAGTCCAATCTCAATGAGCGTAGTATCGAGTATCAACCAACTTTGGACTGCACCAAATCCGTCTATCTCACTACTTCCTAATGGCCAAGTTGTTTAATTAAAGATTCCAAGGTTAGTTGGTGCTTCATGACACCACACAGCGGCCCCGTATTCTCCTTGACTAAACACAAGGGCTACCGGTACCAAAAAATGTGTCACACCAACGTAGCTATCGCTTCAACCGTGTCGGTATACCCCGCACAGTCCCCACGATCTATTACTACTTACCTAAAAGGTGCCTAGATCCGGGTCTAGGATCTTTTAGTAACCCAAACAAGCCCTCAAAGATAAAGCATACAAAACACACAAAGTAAAGCAATTTAAAATAAACTAAACTCTAAGGTAACCCCACTTTTTTTTATAAATCCTCAACAGAGTCGCCAGTTCTGTGATACGGTGGCAGAACCGACTTTTATACTGGTTTTACATTTGTATTCTCAAATTTTGCGGTAATCAAGAGTCGCCACCATCTTTTCTTTTATCCAAAAAAGGAAAGGGTGAAAAGAATAGAAAAAGACCTTTTGAGAGTTTTTTGAGTAAGGGGGTAGATTATGGAAAGGGGAGGTGTTAGCACCCTTTCCATCTGTAGTTATCTACGGGCTCTTAGATTCTTAACTCAATTTGAAAGACCTTGTGCTTTGTGTGTTTTAAAAAGTATTTTTGAAATGCCAATAGTAAGGCGATTTGCTTTATGATAACTCTTGTATCAGTCCTCAAGAGTGTTGATAAAGCATTTTTGAAAATGTTATTTTGAAAGTTGTTTCGTGTAAGTGTAAAAATTTATTTTGAGCATAGCATCTAGGAAATATCTACTTTTACTCGAAAGGGTTGTTCTTTTCCTCTTTTCCTTTAGACAATGCTATCCTACTATTATTGAGTAGGTAGCCCTAGTCGTTGGATGTTTGAGGGACATTCGAAGAGACGTTTATAGTCACAAAGGAAACTGGGCGAGAAACCTTAGTAACTACCTTAGGGTTTTAAGATCATTTTTACCGAGTCAATGTCGAGGGGGTCATCAAGAGACTTATGATCTTTTAAACCGGAGGGTAGCCACTAAAATCTCTCATATTTCGAAAGTTGTGACGGTTTTATGAAGGTAACCAAAATGGGGTAACCTAGAGGTACACATGTGCAATTGTGTTATGTTCAGTTATTTATCTTGTCTTAGGTTTTCTAACGTTTTATTATTAAGCTCTTTCCATACAATCCTATTAGTCATGCATCTAAACAGTTTATAATTTGCAGTAATTAAAAGTGCAGAAATGTAAAATCCTAACTATTACATAGCTTCGGGGAGGGGGATTATTACAAGTCCAAAGTGGGGAATTTAGAAGAAAAAGGTAAAAGTCCTACTTTAAACTATTACAACCAGGAAGAAGGTACAATAATATGCAAAAGTGTGAAGGTAAAAGTAAACGCACAAATTGAAATTACGTCTACAACCCTAAGAAGAAAAAAATCTTTTTGTTTGTTTTTTACCATGGAAAAAAATTTAATTTAAAATCCTAAGTCTATTTATTTTTAAATTAAGAAAAAGGTCAAAATAATTAATCAATTAATTTACAAAATTAATTTATTTGAGAAAATACTAACCTAATATTTTTTTGTGATTTTTTTATTTGATTTTTACAATGTTATTGTAAAAACAATTAAAAGCAAAAGTAAATGGGCCAGGACAATGAAAGTAACAGGAGATGTGAATTGGAATTTTGTTTAGCCCAAATGAAACTAAGCTCAGGCCACGTTAGGATCCTGTGCTATTGGCCATTGAGGGTCCATTATGAGGTGGTACTCCTGGGGCATTGGATCTGATCTCCTTGTCACCCATTGGCTGGAGCTTGAAGGCGCATGAGAAGTGTTTGAAATGCAGCACACTATATCTGAGCTATTTGTCCATTCGTTTATACAAATAAAATCATAACATTCCATTAACAAAACAAATCAGATATATATAATTCAAAATCAACATGTGCGTGCTGCACAAGCCAAAAAGAAAGAGACGCCTGGATTTTGAGATTCGAAGGAATCTGCCTCACATGCCATTGTAATTGTATCTTGTTACTTTAGTACTTGGTTTCACATGTAGAACATTAAAACAATCACAACTATTATTCATAGCATGGATATATGATCAATATTGATTTAAATTACATATTGAATGAGCTTGAGATCGAAGAAAAATTACCAACATAGGGATTGCGTGAGTGATGCTCCTGTATGTGTTGGGCCTGCCTAACGTGTGGAAACGTCTCCTGGAACCTTCAGGGAATGAGTGGAATTCTTGTTTTGGGTTGAGGAGGCCTGCAAAGATTGTTTCGATTCTGACAGCTTTGTGAAGGTTTGGAGAATTTGGTGGGGTTTTCTAGGGCAGCTTCTTGTATGTCTGGGTGATGTTTTGTGGCTGGAGGCAATGTTTCGTCTATAGGCAATGTGTGTGTGTGTGTGTCTGATAGACAATCCTGTCTTGTATTTATAGGGGTGTGGTGGTGGACGAAAATGGCATGAATCAGCCATTAACCATGGCTTTGAAAGCAAAATCTAATGCTTTAAGAAGTTGCCATTTTGAGATATTTTCTACCATTTTGGAATTTGGGTGAACCTAGACAGTATTCGTTTCAACTTTTCGCATCTTGGTTCTTTCGAATGCCCCCAAGCTTGGTTTTTTTAGATGGCTCTTAGTCCCAATTTGATTGGTTCAAGGCCTCCTCATCATGGCTTCTTCGATTGAGTCACTATCTTCCTTAGTTGCATGATCTGAAAACAATCCAATCAGCCCAATCGAACTCAGCTCTTGTTCCTTTTGATTTGCTTTCCTTCAATCAGACAAATCGAAGCATCACCTCTTCATCCTTGCATGTATAAGCTTTGTTTTACTCCTTTCGATTTCCTTCCACTTAATTCGAAAACCTCTTCATCTTGGCCTATTGAAGCTTCGTTATTACTCCTTTTAAACATAGTTGTGTAGGTGGTTCTTCAATTCCAACTCCCACGCTTTGCTTTTGTCTACAAGAAAATATTTCTTGCTTACTAGTTCACCTTCGATTGGTGAATATAGCTTGTATGTACCAATCGAAGGATAACCTATGAGCATTCAAGAATTTTACTTTGATCAGCAACCTCTTCCTCATTCGTTCAGGTACATGTTTGAAACACATTGACCCAAGAATTCTAAGATGACTCATATTTGGCTGCTTCATCTCTGAACTGTCCTTCGATCACGCCATGTTTGAAGGTTGTATATCCTTCGAACCATAAGGTGAAAGCTTTAGAATTCATTATCTTCTTCTTTTCAAAGCTCCAGTTCAAACAATATGGCAATCAAAGCGTGCCTTCCTTGTAATGCTTCGAATAACTTACATTTCCATGGTTCGAAAAAGAACCCTTCGATGACGCTCTTTACTAGATCTTCCAATCGAAGACTTCACAAAAACCTCCCCACGCTTCTTTTCGAACCACCCTTACTTCGATCCTGGTGCTTCGTTAGACATCAAATTAGACTGCTTACTATTGTCGAAGCACTTAGGCATATTTTCAACTTTCGACCTACACCTTGTTATGTACACTTCTTTTCTTTCTCTCAGCAGTGCCATTATGCTGAGGCATATAGGGTGCCCTGGAAATCATTTGAAGCTTCTTGAGCAATTGAGTACCTCAAGGAGCATGTCTTAAATAAAATGGTAGGGAAGATTTTGGGATACAATAGATAGCCTTGTACTATGCATTGGAACAATGTTTGTCAAGATTTCTTCAAAAACAAGTCAAAAACCATACATGTGATCTTTGTTTTTTGATCACTTCAAGCCTTAAAACCCTTCCCTATAAAAAGAGGCATTATTTTGCAAGCCATACATGAATTCACAAGTCTAGAAACTCCCTCAAACTCCCTGAAATCAAAATTTGCACACAAACTCCATTTTTGTGCCATTTTTGACTTTGAATACCCATCTTACAATCCACTCGTGTGTTTTCCATTTTAATCAATCACCAAGATTCTATAACTCATATAGAAGCTATCAAAACACCTGCAACACAACTGTAACATCATCTTCCTCATCTTTCATAACCAAAAACATAGTTCTTCACATTGAATTCTCCAGAATAATACATCCATTCTCAATCCAAAGTAAGCATTGCATTAGCTTCCTGGAGGTTCAGTGAAGCTATCCATATCATCACAACATCTCAAGGAGTGCTCAATCATCAAACACGATTTCCAGTTTTTAGGTAAGTTTTTCAAACTTTGAACTCTCTCTACAAGCATCATTAATGGTTACTTTATGAATAAAAAATGTACACATCATAGCACTAAAGCTAACCATGCCCATAGATTTCATTTATGTTGTCTGAGTGATGCGAATTTTGAAGATGAACTTTCTGAAAAATTAGGTCAGAATTTGGCACCAACAAAAATTTGTGTTCATCTTTGAGTGTTAGTTCAAGTTATTTACATATTTGAAATCGTGATGAAATTTCTACAAGTTTGATGTTTACATTTTCTGAAATGGTTGAGAAATGAGCAAGTTTAAAAATTCAAAAATCTGGTTCGAAGTCTGGCGTGAGGAAGAAGAAGAAGAACATTCAGAACTGAGTTTATCTTAAATTTAATAGTTGTTGCAGAAACTAACGGATGTACCACCACCCCAGTGGTTAAAGCGCGCACTTGTCACCTATGGAACCTGGGTTCGAGCCCCATCGTCCCATTTTGTTATTTTTCTAACATTTTTTTGTTCTTTGTTTTGTTCTAGCGTGCGTGGGCCTCCCTGGCTTTGGGCCTCATCATTTTTTCCTTTCCATAACTCCTCTTTTACTTGCCATAGCGTAGGCCTAATGTTTGTTTTTATATTACAAACTTTTTCTTCTTTTTTTTTTCTTCTGAATTAAAAAAAGGACTTATATTGGGACTGCCAAAATTTCTTTTTCACACCCATTTTATTTTTCAACCTCCCAGCCCAACATTTTTATATTCTTTTTTTATTCTCTATAATTTATTCATTTTATTTACTTTTATACAAAAAATTTTTTTTAAATATTTTAATTTAAGTGTTTTATTTTATTTTTGTCAAATTAAATTTTATTATTTCTTTTACATTGTAGAATATTTTTCTTAATTAACAACTAACGTTCATACTATTTTCTAAATAAAATTACTTTAGACTTAGGTTTATTTTCTTCTTAAATTTGATTAACTTAGATTTTAGATTTTGTTGAATAATTAATTTACTTTTCTTGTAATTAAATTAATTAGCTTAATTAGGTTAGTCTCCAAACCTTTTCATCAAAACCCTAAAAACAATTGATTTCTTCTCCCCTTCACCTTTGCATTTTGTATATTATTGTAATTCATATTCAATGTTTTGTAATAGTAATTAGGGCTTTATTTTACTTGTCATCCCCATTTGAAAATTTGTATCCCTATCCCCAAAAGTGTTGTAATAGCGTAAGACATTTAAATTCTGTAATTTATCGCTTTCCTTATTATTGCTAGTAATTAGGGTTTGTATGGCAAGATTAAAAATCAACATTAGACAACCTTAATTCAAGATAAAATAGTTGAAAACAATACACTTTTCACACTTGCACCTCTAGGGTAACCCACACTTGTTTCCTCAAATATAAACATTCAAGTCCCTCGAACGTGAGGTGTTTTAGCAAAGACCCTCGATTAAAATATCACAGTCCCTCGATGACCCTTCAATGTTTCCTTCGACAAATGATCTTAGTCCCTTACGATAATCGCTAAAACATCTTACAAGTTGCCTCTTATGACTGTACGATGACCCACGCTCGTCCCTCACATCCAATGATATGGCTCTCTACCCACTAATGGTAGACAAGCACTATCTAAAGAAGGAGGGAAAGAACAAAGACTTTTTTAAGTAGGTAGATTGCTCGTAATTTCTTGCTCACAAACAAAACCATTTTTACACCTCGCACTTTCAAAACATTCTTCAAAACAAACATTTTTGTATACATTCTCAATGATACGAGAATTATTACAAAATGGCCTTACATTGGCATTTTCAAACATCTTCCCAAACACTTCCTTTCAACAAATATTTTCAAAACCAACACTTTGTATACATTCTTAACGATACGAAAATCATTGCAAAGTTTGCCAAACTTGGGCATTTTCAAAATATTTTCAAACTTACACAAACACAAAATCATTTCAAAGTGATCAAGCAATTAAGAGCCCGTAGATAACTATGGATGAAAAGGGTGCTAACACCTTTCCTTTTCATAACCTACCCCCCAAACTCAAGAAAATTCTCCAAAGGCCTTTCATATTCTTTTCAACCTTTCCTTTATTGGATAAAAGAAAAGTCGGTGGCGACCCTTGCTATCCGCAACATTTGCGATAAAACGCAAAACACCATGTCAGTTCTCTCACCGTATCACAACATGAAATATACTACCTTAGCAAAATGTTTACCGACTATGAAACAAGATTATCATTGCTCGAGAAAACTTGTCGCGCTTTGGCATGGACTGCTTGCTGACTAAGATAGTATATGTTGACTCATACCACTCTATTAATTTCGAAGATGGATCCCATTAAGTACATATTTGAGAAGCCATCTCTCTCCAAAAAAATAGCCCGATGGCAGATGATCTTAATGGAATACAAAATTCAGTACACCACTCAAAAAGCAATCAAAGGAAGTGTACTAGAAGATCATTTGGCTTATCAAGCAGTAGACGACTACGAATTTATAAACTTCGAATTCCCGGACGAGAATATCATGCTGATTACATATTATGAAGAACCTGGACCGTATGAAGAAACTGAGCTAGGATCCCGATGGACTATGGTTTTTGATGGAGCTTCTAATACGCTTGGCAATGGAATCGGTGCTGTAATTATCTCGCCTCAAGGTTACCATACACCCTTCACTTCCAGACTTTGCTTTGATTGTACCAACAACATGGTTGAGTACGAAGCGTGCATCTTGGGTCTTAAAGCTGCTATTGATTTAAGAATCAAATTCCTGAGCGCATATGGGGATTCATCCTTGGTGATCAGTCAAGTCAAGGGAGAATGGGATACAAAGCATCTAAATCTTATCCCTTAATGAGAACATGTGCTAACCTTGATTTCGTACTTCAAAGAAATTACCTTTGAGCACATCCCAAGAGAAGAAAATCAGCTGGAGGATGCCTTGGATACCATGTCACCCATGTTTAAGCTCATATGGGACAACGAGGCTCCCAGATTTGCCATTAAAAGATTCGACGAGCCTACACACTGCTACGAAATTGATACTAATGGACTAGAAGACAAGCCTTGGTTTCATGAAGTAAAAAGGTATCTTAAGGCTCAAGAATACCCTGAAGGAGCATCTATCAATGACAAGAAATTCCTACGGAGTTTCTCAGCTAAGTTCTTCCTAAGAATTGGAATTATGTACAGGCACAACCATGATTCAATTCTTCTTCGTTGTGTGGAAAAGAAGGAAGTAGAAAAAATTATGGAGGATATGCACGAAGGCATCTTTGTTACTCACACCAGCGGGCATACCATGGCTACTAAAATCTTGAGAGCAGGTTACTATTGGTCGAACATGGAAACTGACTGTCATCATCACTCGAGAATTTGTCATAAGTGCCAGATCTATGCTGATAAAACTCATGTGCCTCCAGTTCCTTTGAATGTCATGACTGCTCCTTGGCCATTCGAAATGTGGGGCACTGATATGATCAGAGAAATCAAGCCAACTGCTTCTAATGGACATTTCTACATTCTTGTCACCATTGACTACTTCACAAAATGGGTTGAAACTGCTTCATTTGCCTCAGTTACCAAAAGTGTTATGGCTCGTTTCATTAAGCATAACCTCATCTGTTGGTATGGCATACCTGAGAGAATCATCATAGACAATGGCAGCAACCTTAACAACACTATGATCATAAACTCTGCATTAAGTTCAAGATCAAACACCACAACTCTTCTCCATACAGACCAAAGATGAATGGTGCAGTGGAAACCGCCAATAAGAACATAAAGAAGATTGTGAAAAATATGGTTGTTACTTATAAAGACTGGCATGAGATGTTACCATTTGCTCTTCATGGCTATCTCACTTCAGCATGAACATCAACTGGGGAAACCCCATTCTCTCTAGTCTATGGTATGGAAGTTGTCCTGCCTATCGAGGTTCAGATTCCCTCTCTAAGGATTATGAAAGATGAAGACTTAGACGAAGACGAGTGGATTTAGACTAGGTTGGATCAGTTGAATCTGATTGACGAGAAAAGGCTTGTGGCTGTCTATCACGGCCAGATGTATCAAAAACATATGATCAAGGCATTTAACAAGAAAATCAAGCATCGGGTATATCAGGCTGGTGATTTGGTAATAAAGGCCTTTATTCTACCACAAGGTGATCCCATGGGCAAATGGACTCCCACTTACAAAGGGCCATTTGTTGTCAAGAAAGTATTTTCCTACGGTGCTATGATACTAACTACTATGGATAATGAAGATTTCCCACACCCTGTGAACACGGACATAGTCAAAAGATACTACGCATGAAAATGACCCTCTAGGTTGACTGGCCTAGGAAAAATAAGGGCATCCAGGCGAATCAAAAGGATTCGGGCAAAAATTAGGGATATATTTAAAAGATTGTACACCCTGCAAGACGAAAACCTGAAAAGGCGGCTTGGGTAAAAAAGGTATCCTGGTGGACTGAAAACCCAAAAGGGTGGTCCAGGAAAAAGTTAGGGATTAAAAGCGTATGATTATATCCCGTTGGATCACTTACAACAAGCTTTATTACCAATGTCAAGTTCAAACGATACAAATCGATTCAATAAACTTCTTCTAACAACAAGGGATGAGATGTTCGAAGACATAGGAGTCATAGCAGAGTTAGAAGCTAACAAGATCATTTCCACAGAGCTACATATTTTGCTTTCACTTTGTACTCTTTCATTTCACGACGACTTCCTCTTACTAGGATTTCCATCTCTTTGTACAAAATCACATGTTTATGGGTAAATTATCAATACAAATACACCTTAAGGTTCAAATTTTTTTATTTTTTCTGTTTTGCTTGGAAAACGTCCAATGACTAAAATTGAATGAACGTATGCATAAAAACATGATTTACTATTAACAAATATATGCATAAGAACATGAATAAGCATTTACTCAAGATTCTAGGGGTTGGGATGATGTTCAAGCTGTCCATGAATCCGCACATAGCCACTTCTATGAGATTACCCCCATAGAGTAATCCTAATAAATTCATATTCAATAAGAATACATTCCCCGCATTTTCCCTAACCTACGGAATTCCAATAGTACAGTTCATGAAAATTCTCTTCCCCAGTTGAGTTTCAAAACTGTAAATCCAATTTCCGCAGGAGAGTTTGTTTCCTCAGCAGAATACTTCTCCGTCAATAGGGTTTATTTCCCCCAACAGATTATAATCTCCTTTTCTTGAGTCTATTCCTCAGATTTCTAAGAATCACCGGAAAAATACCTCTCCTCAGTGAAGCCACCACTACCCCCGGAGAGTCGCTATGAAACCTAGAACCGGACCAGATAACAATTAACTTTATCCTCCCAGACGATCCGAAAGGTTATCCATCTCTTTTATCCCCAGTCAGGGTATATAGGAATTATTCTCCCCAGATGAGTCGGAAGGTTATGCATCTCTTTTATCCCCAGTCAGGGTATATAAGAATTAAATTCCCCAGTAGAGCAATGAACAACCAATGTTCCTAAAACTCTTCTCCCCAAATAGAAGTCATCATTCCCCAATGGAGTTTCCTCAAACAAAAGACAAGAATCTTCAGCAGAAGCATTCTAGACAATATTGAAGATACACATACTCTTCATTCCCAGCAATAGTTAGGGATTCATTTTCCCATACAAAATATAGCACAGGCTTAAAAATACCCTTCACAATATTTCAAATTCATACAACATATCATATGCATACGAAACACATGTAGCACAGTCTCATTTTTTTGAGAACATCATTATGCAATACATTTCATACATCATGACATTGCATACATCTAACTCTTTACCTTTTCAGGAAATATCAACCAACAGACGAATATCATCACCAATAGGTCCAAGATTAATTCCCAAAACAAGATGGGGGTGACTATCTACATGATGAAATCTTCATTCTGACATCTTCTGGATCAAATTAAATCGACCTAAGATTTAATCTGATACTTCTCCCAATAGACATTTTCTGGCTCAGATTAAATCGACCAAAGATTTATTATGATACTTCTTCCAATTTAAGACGGACGCAGACATCTTCTGGCTCAGATTAAATCAACCAAAGATTTAATCTGATACTTCTCCCAGTAGACATTTTCTGGCTCAAATTAAATTGACCAAAGATTTATTCTGATATTTCTTCCAGTTAAAGACGGACGCATATATCTTCTGGCTCAAATTAAATCGACCAAAGATTTAATCTGATACTTCTCCCAGTAGACATTTTCTGGCTCAGATTAAATTGACCAAGTATTTATTCTGATACTTCTTCCAGTTAAAGACAGATGCAGACATCTTCTTGCTCAAATTAAATCGACCAAAGATTTAATCTGATACTTCTCCTAGTGGAAATTTTCTGGCTCAGATTAAATCGACCAAAGATTTATTCTGACACTTCTTCCAGTTAAAGACAAACATAAACATCTTCTGGCTCTGATTAAATCGACCAAAGATTTAATCTGATACTTCTTCCAGTAGAAATTTTCTTTGCTCAGGTTAAATCTACCAAAGATTTAATCTGATACATCTCCCAGTTAAAGTTGAGCGTAGACTTAGTCTAATTTCTCTAGCAAAAGTTACTTTGGATGGCATCTATAATCCCATATCCGACAACTCTTCATTACCTCTCCAAATGGCATCTTTAAGTCCATTCTCGACATATTCAACTGACAACATTACTTCGTGCATAAGCAAGTGCAAATTTCAGGGCACTTAAGTGTTCAATCATCTTCCACCTTCAAGTCACGAATGGAGAACATGTCAATCTAACTCTTCAGGTTTAAGAAGATTGAACAGGGGCAGCTGTTGTACCCCAAAATTTTCTCTCCCTTTTCTTCAAGTCATTGGTCAAAAAAGTTCTCAAATGCTCAAGAATACTCAAGAGTTGATCAGACAAGCTCACCTCCTAAGAACTGGGCCCCCAACTAGGGTTTTGGTTTTCTTAAGGAAAATTAGATTTCTAATGCCTCAAGTTACTTTCATGGTTAATCATAAGTCTCCAAGAATACTCATACCAAGTTTCAAATCTTGCATCTCAAATTTGCTCAGTCAATTTTTTGCCAACATCAACATTTTGATGTGATATTCATCATTTTATCAAGGTTTGATCATAATACCTCAAGTAAAGCACTCAAATCATCAAAGGGGAAAAATTGTCAAAATTAGGGTTTTGACTGAGAATGACTGATCATTGACTTTTGACGTAGTACATGACCTAATTACTTGGAGCATAATCTTAAAGGCTTAAACACAACATATTGACCTAATTATATGGTTCAAGACATTTCCAAAGGTGCAAGAGATTGATAATTGAGGAATTGAGATCAACTGATGAAAAGTGAACTATCACACAAAAGTCAAACTTTGAGTTTTTGGTCAACTTTGAACTTCAAAGGTCAAGAATCATCAAACCATTCAAAATTACCAAGCTTGATCATTAAGAATCAATAAAGTCAACAAAAGTAAAAGGTAGAAAATTTTCTAACAGTTATAAAATTTTCTAAGTGTTAATGCTTTATTCTTAACAAATTCATTACTTCATGACTAATTTTCATAAAGATGCAAGATGGTTCAAGGAAAACTTTTAAAATGAAAGTTGTAGACCATGATGAATTCTACAATTTTTTACTTGAGGAATGATGTCCAAAAAATTCTTGGATCAGGAGATATAGGCCCATGAAGTCATGACATTTTTATCTAACACTTAGAGAAATTTTCAACAAGTTTGGTCAGATTTTTGTCCCAACTTCTTGGCAATTTTTCACCAAGTTCCAAGTTGATTTAGTCAAAGTGGTCAACATGAAAGTTGCAGATAATGTTTCAAGCTTTCCAAAATGTCAAATAACACATTTTTATCATGGTTGAGATAAGAGATTCAAAGAGATGAAGTTGGGCATCCATTCTTGAATTATAGGTCATTTTGTGATGAACATGAGATCAAATCTCCAAGCCATGATGAATAAATCTTGCTTTGCAGGCTTATAACTTGCAAATCACTCCATAATTTAATGTTAACGCAACTGATTGAATCATTATCCAAGTTTTTGAGCCATTATCCAAATAATTTATCCATTTTGGGAAGAAAGGCACCATTTCCATTCTTGTAAAGCAAGCTTTTCGCAAAGTCAACTCTCCTTGAGCCTCTAACTTGCTCCCTCTGCACACACTCAACACAAAATCCAAAAGCAACATGTTTAAAGTTCCTAACCACTTTAGATTGCCTTGTACTTCACCTTGAAACCATATATTTCAAAGATTTCTTCATTTACAATCCAACAAAACCATAACATGTCTTCTTGAAAATCAGATCAACTCCTTCCCTCAACCTTTCTCTATAAATAGAGAGGTCCATTTGCAAGATAGACACGAGTTTAATAGCCCTAAAACACCCACAATCACTTCCAAAGTCAGAATTACCTTGAAACTCCATTTTGTTGCAATTTCTGACCTTGAACATCAAACACCTAATCCACTCATGGATTTTCATTTTAAATCCATCACAAAGTTTCTATAAGTCATTTAGAACATATCCAAAGCCCAGTTTCATCACTGTAACATCATCTTCATCATCCTCCATTTTCAAAAACAGAGCCTTGGAACTTGAGTTGTCCAGAAAGATTCAGACACTTTCAGCGCAAAGTAAGAATTACAATAGCTTCTTGGGAGTTCAGTGAAGCTATCCAGATCATCACAACATCTCCAAAAGTGATCCAACTTCAAACACGATTCTCACTTTTGAGGTAAGTTTTCTAAACTATGAGCTTTCTGTACAAGCATCATTAATGTTTACTTTCTGAATAAAAAATGTAGACACCATTGCCCTGAAGCTAACCATGTGCTTACATTTCAGTTATCTTGCATGAGCAATGAGAATTTTGAAGTTAAAGTTTCTGAAAAATTAGGGTTCAGTTTGGTACCAACAGAAATTCTCATTCATCTTTGATTTATAGCTTAAATAGTTTACATTGTTGGATTCCTTGTTTAAATTAACGCAAGTTTGATGTTTACATCATTCAATTTGGTTGAGAAATGAGCATGTTCAGAATTTCAAAAGTGATGTTCATGGCTTCTGGCGCGAGGAAGAAGATGAAGTACATTCATAAATGAGTTTATAATAAATTGAGTGGTTGTTGTATAATGACTGGATGAAACAGCCACCCTAGTGGCAAGCGTGCACATACAAAGTCTTTGCCTGCCTTAGGGACATGGGTTCGAGCCCCAGCGGTACCCTTTTACATTTTTCATATTGTATTTTGTTCTATTTTTGATTTCCAGCACCCCAACATTGGGCCTCCTGGCCTTAGGCCCAGTTTCTCCTGCTTCCCAACACCCCCCATTTGTTGTACAACACGCAGACCCATATATTTTTTTTATTATTTTCTGATTCAAACAAAAACATATTTTGGGCCTAACAAAAATGGTTTTCTCACTCCCTTTTTTACTTCTGACTCATGGCCCAATCTTTTTTTATTTCTTTTTATATTTTCTTTTTCCACTTTTATTTATTTATTTTACTTAATAAAATACATTAAATCATAAAAAAAAAAATTAGGTTTAGGTTTTAATCAATTATTTTTTTAATTTTTATAAATAAAATTAATTATTTCATTTTATTTTTTAAACTTGAAAAAATGATTAGAATTAGGTTTTTATTATTTATTTTACATCACAAAATATTTTTCTAAAGAAAACCTCAAAAGTATCTTCTGACAATTAATTTCTCTTTTAAATTAACTCAGACATAGGTTTTTTTTCTATATTTAAATTATTTTTCCTTTTAACTTAATTTATTTAGGTTTACTAATTTCTTTTAAATACAAAGTTAATCAATTAGGTTAAAATATTAAACCATTTTCTCTACCAAAGCCACAAAACAATTTCCTCTCTCCTTTCTTTATTTTACATTTTTTTTCATATTTTATTGTTTCGCACTTCTCTGATTATGTAATTGCTCATTGGCCTGTAATAGGTAATTAGGGTTTATTACTTTATATTCCTATTTGAAAATTTGTACCCCCATTCCCACAGTGTTGTAATAGCGTAGGACATTTAATTCTCGTAATTTATCACTTTCCATATTTTTGTTAGTAATTAGGGTTTGTATGACAAGATTAAAAACAATCATTGCAAAACCCTAATTCAAGATAAAATACTTGAAATCAAAACACTTCGCACACACACACCTCTAGGGTTACCTTCACTTGTTGCCTCGGATAAAAAAATCATGTCCCTCGAATGTGGGATGCTTTAGCAAAGACCCTCAAATAAAATATTTTAGTCCCTCGATGACCCTTCGATGTTGCCTTCGGTAAACGATCTTAGTCTCTTACGAAAAATTGCTAAAAGCATCTTACAAGTTACCTTCTATGATTGTACGATGACCCACACCTGTCCCTCACGTCCAATGATAAGTTTTCCTACTAACTAATGGTAGGATAGAACTATATAAAGAAGGAGGAAAATGATAAAGATTTTTGAGTAGGTAGATCGCTTGTAATCGCTTTCTCAAAAACTAAAACAATTTCCACACTTCACACGTTCAAAACAACTATCTTCAAAACACTTTTCAAAACAAACATTTCGTATACGTTCTCAATGATATGAGAATCATTACAAAATTTCCTTACATTGGCATTTTCAAAACATCTCTCCAAACACTCTCTTTCAACAAATATTTTCAAAACAAAAATTTTGTATACATTCTCAATGATATGAGAATCATTACAAATTTGCAGCACTTAGGAATTTTCAAAATATTTGCAAACATACACAAAACACAAGGTATTTTCAAAGTGAGCTAGAAACTAAAAGTCCGTAGATAACTACGGATGAAAAGGGTGCAAACACCGTCCATTTTCATAACCTACCCCACGAACTCAAGAAAAATTCTCAAAAGGTATTTCCTGTTCTTTTCACCCTTTCCTTTATTAGATAAAAGAACAGTTGGTGGCGACTCTTGCTATACGCAACATTTGCGATAAAACGGAAAACACAAATCAGTTCTCCCATCGTATTACACATGCAGACAAACAAATCCAAAAGTGACACAGGATATCACTAGGGATGCGGGAAATAAAAATAAAGGATCAAAATAAAATCCGACCAGGAAAATAATGGATGACAAAGATCGACAAATAACTGTAAACTATCCACTCACCGAGAAGATAGAAAAAAAGTAATGTTGACTCACATGGAATAGAAATGGTAAGATAATACCGGTAAATACCAATATTAGGGTAAGTAATCAGTACTTATGATTGGAATAAAATGAACTTCTTTAGAGAAAAGTGAATCTCAATGACGAACTATCTCCCATAATGACGAGACTACCATTCATCGGAGTAAACATCTCAACAACAAACTATCTCCCATAATGACGAGACTACTATTCGTTGGAGTATCAAATCTCAACAATGAACTATCTCCCATAAAGATGAGACTATCATTCATTGGAGTATCAAATATCAACAACAAACTATCTCTCATAATGACGAGACTACCATTCGTTGGAGTAAACAAATCTCAACAATGAACTATCTCCCATAATGACGAGACTACCCTTCATCGGAGTAAGAAATATCAACAACAAACTATCTCCCATAATGAAGAGACTACCTTTCATTGGAGTATCAAATCTCAACAACGAACTATCTCCCGTAATGACGAGACTACCATTCATCGGAGTAAACAAATCTCAACAACGAACTATCTCTCATAATGACGAGACTAACATTCATTGGAGTAACAAATCTCAACAATGAACTATCTACCATAATAACGAGACTACCATTCATTGGAGTAAAAACTCTCAATAACAACTACCTCCCATAATGACAAGACTACCATTCATTGGAGTAAAAAAAATCTCAACAACGAACTATCTCCCATAATGATGAGACTACCATTGATTAGAGTAAACAACTCTCAACAATGAACTATCTCCCATAATGACGAGACTGCCATTCATTGGAGTAAACAAATATCAACAACAAACTATCTCCCATAATAATGAGACTACCATTCATTAGAGTAAACATCTTCTCCGGTATTAACAGACTTACTAGGCAAGAAGAAGTTGCTCAAATAAAGAGACCTCCACTTGCTGAGAAGGAATTGCAATAATGCTGCAGAGAAATGAATCTTGGCTTCTCTGAGGAAATTCTAATATATTCCTGCTGAGGAGATAACGTTTTCTCGTACAAAATAAATGCACATTCTTAATCCAGGGCTCAAAGCCTACAAAAGTCAAAATAATAATGTTGCCGGGGACCAAAAATTTAAACTAGAAATAAATCGGATTGAAACAGTCAACAAAGACATCACCTAATGAGGATTAAACTCAAAAGGAGACCATGTTCCATCCAGATAATGACCATAAGTTGACCATAAATTCCCACAGAGCAGTCTCCTCAGAGTTACTTTCACAAGCTAATCCCCATCAAAGACTATTTCCTCAACACAATCTATGGGGTTTATTTCCCCAACTGAGTCTATTTCTCCAATATTGCAATTCCCCGACAAGATTCTCTTCTCCGGCCAGATATCATTCAATGTTGTCCTCCCAGAAGAGCTAATACTCATATCTGAAACCTGGTCAAATAGTGTACAGAGGATTATCCATCTCTTTCACCCTAGTCAAAATACCTAAGAATTAAATCCTTCTGAAAAACGATGAATGATCGACTCTCCTTGAATGCTTTTATTCCCAAGAAGAAGTCGAAGATCCCCAGTGGAATGTCCTAAAACAAAAAGCAGAAACCCCCAGTAGAGGCATTCTAAAAAAGCTGAAGAATTACTATCTTCATCCCCAGCAATAATCAGGGATTTATTTCCCCCAACCAGAGATGTTATAGGAAGTTACCGGTACGCTCCAACGACATATTGCATTTATACATCATTCACAAACTATCATAACATATGGATATGAAACGCATATATCATTCTCATTTATTTAAGAACATCATTACACAATGCATTACATACATCATGATATTGCATAAAACCAACTTTGACTTTTCAGGTTAAGTTCACAAACAGACGAATATTATCAACAATCTATAGACAGGTTGTGGATCAATTCCCGAAATAGGACGGGGAAACTATCTACATAACCAAGTGATTCCCCTTCAAAGAATGAGTTCTGAAAAGCATTCCCCTTTAGAGACTGAATTTTCAAAAGCATTCCCCTGCAGAGACTGAATTTTGAAAAACATTCCCTTCATAAGTTTATTCTGAAAAGCATTCCCCTTCAGAGACTGAATTCTGAAAAGCATTCCCCTTCAGAGACTGAATTCTAAAACGCATTCCCTTCAGAGGTTCATTCTGAAAATCATTCCCCTTCAGAGACTAAATTCTAAAAAGCATTCGCTTCATAGGTTTATTCTGAAAAGCATTCCCCTTCAGAGATTGAATTCTGAAAAACATTCCCCTCAGAGACTGAATTCTGACGAGCATTTCCTTTAGAGATTTATTTTGAAAAGAATTTCATTCAGAGATTAATTTTGAGAAGCATTTCCTTCAGATGAAATTGGATAGATTCATTTTGAAAAGCATCCTTCAGATAAAGTCAAGAGTAGACTTATTATGATACTCTTATCAAGAGTTACTTTGGATGGCATCTATAAACCCATCTCCGATGACACTCTATCATATCTCTGAATAGCATATTTAATCATATTCAAGCAATATAATCAACCAACAGTGTTACAACGTGCACATGTGATTGCAAATTTCTGGGCACTTAAGTGTTCAATCCTCTTCCACTTTCAGATCACGAATGGTGAGCTTGCCAATCTAACTCTTCAGGTTTAAGAAGATTGAACAGGGGAAGCTGTTGTACCACAAAATTTACCCTCCCATGTTCAAGAAAAATTAATTCAAGATACCTCCTCATGCTCCTAAGGGTCTCAAACACTCAAGACTACTCAAGAATTGATCAGATGAACCCTCCTCCTAAGCAGCGACCTACAACTAGGGTTTTGTTTTTCTCAAAGGAAATTGGACTTCTAATGCCTCAAGTTTATTTCATGTTTTCTCATATGCTTCAAATAATCCTCATGCCAAACTTCAAGCCTTCCAGAACAAATCTGCTCAGTTAACTAGTCAGATGATTAAAACTCAATTGTATTAGACAAAAAGTCAACTTTGACCAATTTATAGTCAAACTTTAAGATTTTTGGTCAACATCAATATTTTGAAGTCACATTCATCATTTGATCAAGGGTGTATCATGATTCATCAAGAAAACTCAAGATTCATCAAAAGTCAAAAGTTACTAAATTAGGGTTTTCTTTAGAAGAAGTCAACTAAAATCTGACCAAGTATAACTTTCACATGCTTGATCAGAAAATTCTCAACCAAATCCTAACTTGAAGAAAATTCAATTGTCTACAACTTTGTCTCTCTAAACTCAAGGCGAAAAATGCTTCATCTGGGAGATATGGGCCAAAACATTACAGGTCATTTTAAAAGTCAACAAAAAGACACTTTTTGTCAAAGAAATTTATATCAAGTTAAAATCTTCAAATGAAAAAATAACCAACATGAGGGTTTTAGGGTACATTATAAGGTTTCCAAAAAGTCAAATATCACCTTCACATGATAAAAATTGAGTGATATATGATTTGTGCAAGTTGGGCAATTTTGAGAAAATGCATGAAACTCAAATTGAACAAATTGGAATTTTTGGGCTAATGGGTCTATATTTAAAGGTCTAAAAATATTCATGACACCTTAGAGGACCTCTAAGTCCATTAATGCATCCTATGAATTCTTATTTCATTTATTTTTATTTTTATTCATTTAAATTCAAAATTAAATTAAATAAATATTAAATAAATATTAAATAAATGTGTAAGGCATAAAAGGCTTGTGATATGAATTTTTTGGAGGCCCAAGATCATGCTACAAACCGTGTGCACCTATTTTCCAATCAAACCTTAATGGTTTTGAATTATTTCAACTTATTTTCAAACTAAACCAAAGATGTGTTTCATATGATGTCCAAGCCCATCTTTTTAACCTAATCTCTTCCTCTATAAATACACTTCATGTTCACACAAAAGAGAACACACAAGGAGGCTTCAAGAAACAAGGGTTTTTGATCAAAAATTTGAAAGAAGAGGAGTGAATTCAAATTCGAATTTGAAGCCACCCTCAAGGAAAGACAACCATTCAAAACAATTCCTGAGGTATCATAAGGTAAGTTATGATCATTCTTGATGATCAAACATACTTAAAACATGCATTCATGCAATTGCCGGTTTGACATATTTTATGAAATTCATTTTTCAATATTTATGATGCATTTATTCAAACTAATAGTTTCAATGTGTTCCGGAGACAAATTAGCGCAAGTTTTATCCCTTGCATGAGGCCCATGATGCCAGAACACTTCTTTACCATTATTGCACCATTTTGCTTTATGTTGATTGCATGTCATTGTACAGGATGAATTAGCCAAAAAGAATTCTACCATTAGATTTGCAAGGGCAAAATTAGGGGGATAAGGTCCCTCTTAATCTCTAATGTGCGCCATTTTTGTAGATGGAAGGAAGACCTCGCCAGAGAAGACGATCAGAGCTAGGGCTCCGGCGCTTCTCCAGCTCACATGTTTTATTATATATAGTTTTGTTTCTATTATATTGACATATTGGAAGCGTATCACAGTTGGTTGAGACAGAGGCTTGTCAAACAAGAGGGTGTGGGTTTGATCCCCGTCTTGCAATGTTTTTTTATTATTTTCCAAACTAATATGCATGGTTATCATATAATAATCAAGTCCTATTTTCAAACACCAACAAGCGCGTGACGCAGTGGCAGGGAAGCACATCTGTGAGGCCAAGGGAGTGGGTCAACACCCACCCATAGAATTTTTTACCCCTATTTTGTTTTAACCTAATTTCCTTTTATTTTCTTTTCTAACCCTAATTAATTTCTAATTAATCAATCATTAAACTAACCTAATTTTTCTTTCTACTAATAAATTAGGATTATGATTTTTAACTAGTATTTAATTTTCTAATATTTATTTATTTAATTAATTAATTAATTAACTAAATCTTTTTTCTTGAATACTAAAATCAATTAGAAACTTAGGATTTTATTAATTTTAACAATTAAATTATTTTCTAAAAAACATCAAAAACATTACTTAGATCTTAGTTCTTTTAAAATATTTTTTTAAACATTTTTCTTATTTCTTTTTCTATTTAAATTCATAGATCAAGTGTATAGGTCGTGCTCTCTAATGTAATATCGTAGATTTATTTTTCGCATTTTTTAATTATGTAACTGCTCACAGGATGTAATAGCGTATGACATTTATATTCTCACACTTATATTTTATGCTGTGATTAGTAACTAGGGTTTGTATGGCAAGACTAATAATTGAACATAGAAAATCCTAATACTCAAGATAAAATAACTGAATCAATACACTTCTCATACTTGCACCTCTAGGGTAACCTCTATTGTTGCATTATGATGCTTGGTCACGTCCCTTGAAAGTAGGGATACTTTAGCAAAAGACCCTTTCGAATAAAAGATCATAGTCCCTTGATGACCCTTTGAAGTTGCTTATGAAAATTATCTAGTCCCTCCGATACAATTTCTAAGGTATCCTTATATTGTTTCCTTCGATGTCCCTACGCCTGTCCCTTCACATCCAATAGATAGGGCTACCTACCAGCTAATGGTATGGATAATACCATCTCTAAAGGAGAAGGAAAATAATAAGAATAACCTTTAGTGGGTAAGGACTCATAATTGCTTGCTCACAAACTTTTCTCACAAGCAAAACATTTTTCACACATCATTTTCAAACAAATATTTTCAAAACACTTTGTACACATTCTTGAGGACTAATACAAGAAACATTGCTAAGTCAACCTTACTTTGGAAATTTCAAAATATTTTCAAAACACACACACACAAAGCAAGTTTTTAAAAAGTGAGCTAAGAAATTAAGAGCCCGTAGATAACTATGGATGAAAAGGGTGCTAAAACCATCCCTTTTCATAACTTACCCCCAAAATCAAAATCTATCAAGGTCTTTCCTGTTCTTTTCACCTTTCCTAAATATTGGATAAAAGAAAAGTCGGTGGCGACTCTAGCTATCCGCATATTTGGATAAAACCAAAAAAGTTAGCTCTCCCACCATATTACACGACCCTTTTGGGTTTTCAGCCTACCGTGACGATCTTTTTTGCCTAAGCCTCCCTTTTGGGTTTTCAACTTAGCGAGCTGTTCTTTTATTTCTTTAGGCGAAGTATTTCTTGACTGCAACAACATTAATGGGACGTGAGAACTCCTCTCCATCCATAGTTTCAAGAATCAATGCACCTCCAGAGAAGGCTTTCTTGACAACATATGGGCCTTCATAATTGGGAGTCCAGTTTCCCCTAGAATCAGTGTTAAAAGACATGATCTTTCTGAGTATGAGGTCGCCTTCTATGAATTCACGAGGCTTGACCTTCTTATCAAAAGCTTTCTTCATTATTTTCATATATTATTAACCATGGCACATGACTGTCATTCTCTTCTCTTCAATCAAACTCAACTGGTCAAACCTGTTCTGGACCCATTCAGCCTCTGATAACTTGGTTTCCATTATTACACACAAAGAGAGAATGTCAACCTCGATGGCAAGTACTGCTTCCATACCGTATACAAGAGAAAATGAGGTTTCCCCTATTAAAGTGCAGACGGATGTATGATACTCATGCAAAGCAAAAGGGAGCATCTCATGCCAATCCTTATAGGTAACAACCATTTTCTGGATCATTTTTTTAAATATTTTTATTATCCGCTTCAACATCCCCATTCATCTTTGGTCTACAAGGATATGAATGGTGATGAATAATCTTGAATTCTTCACAAAGTTTCGTCATCATCTTATTATTCAGATTTAAGCCATTCTCAGTAATAATCCTGCTTGGCACACCATATCGACATATAAGTTTGTTCTTGATAAAGCACACTACCACCTACTTGGTGACGTAAGCATAGGAAGTTGCTTCCACACATTTGGTGAAGTAGTCAATCGCCACCAAGATGAAATGATGTCCATTTGATGCCTTGGGTTCAATCATTCCAATCATATCAATAACCCACATAGAAAAGGGACACGGGGAAGTAATAACATTGAGAAGCGTTGGAGGTACATGAATCTTGTTAGCATAAATATGACACTTATGGCACTTCTTCGCAAATTTATAACAATCTGATTCCATTGTCAGCCAATAATAACCTACCCTAAGCATCTTTTTTTCCCATTGAATGTCCATTGGAATGGGTACTAAAGGAACCTTCATGAATCTCATGCATCAATATGTCTGCTTCGTGCCTATCCACGCATCTGAGCAAGACCATGTCATAATTTCTTTTGTATAACATATCTTCATTGAGGAAAAAGCTACTTGCCAGCCTTCTCAATGTCTTTCTATATTTATTTGACGCACCTAGAGGGTATTCTTGAGTCCGGAGGAAGTTCTTGATATCATAATACCATGTTTTTTCATCAGACATCCCATCTGTAGTAAACACATGAGCGGGTCTATCAAGACGTCAAACAGTGATCCGAGCTACATCATTCCAAGTATTCACTTGATACATGGAAGCCAAGGTCGCTAAGGCATCTACCATCTGATTCTCATCTCTGGGAATATGATGGAATTAAACTTTATTAAAGAAAGGTAATAATATTCTAGCATAATCTTTATAGGGAATCAAGCCAACATGATTAGTATCCCATTCTCCTTTAATATGATTTATTACCAAAGCTGAATTTCCATATACATCTAGAATTTTGATTCTGAGATCTATAGCCTCTTCAAGACCTGTGATACAAGCTTCATATTCTGCCATGTTATTGGTGCAATCAAAGGTCAGCCATGCAGTAAAAGGGATATTTGATCCATGGGGATTGATAATCACGACAACAATTCCCTTCCCATAAGAATTTACATCTCCATCGAACACCATACCCCATCGTGATTCAAGATCAAGACCTTCTTCCGGCAAAGATTCATCATAATCTTTTACTTTCAAATACATTACATCCTCATCCGTGAAATCATATTTAACAGACTGATAATCATCAACTGGTTGGTGAGCAAGATAATCTGCCAACACACTGCTTTTTATAGCCTTCTGAGTACGATATTCAATATCATATTCAGACAATAGCATCTGCCAATGGGAAATTATTCCAGTAAGAGCAGGCTTTTCAAAAATATACTTAATTAGATCCATTTTGGAAATCAACCAAGTAGTATGATTCAACATATATTGCCACAATCTCTTTTCCACCCAGGCTAAAGCATAACATGTTTTTTCTAGGATAAAATACAGTGACTCAGAGTCAGTAAAATTCTTACTGAGATAATAAATGGCATATTCTTTTCTTCTTATTTCATCTTGTTGTCCCAAAATACAACCCATAGAAGTATCTAACACAGTTAGATACATAATCAATGATCTTTCTTCAACATGAGGGAGCAAGATAGGAGGTTCAAGCAGATACTCTTTAATGCTTTCAAATGCCCTTTGGCAATCATATATCCACACACATCCTTGATATTTCTTTAACAACTTGAAAAATGGTTAACATGTTGCAGTCATTTTGGGAAATGAATCTAGAAATGTAATTCAAACGTCCAAAGAAGCCTCTAACTTGCTTTTCAGTTCTTGGTGTAGGCATTTCTTGAATTTCCTTAACTTTATCATGATCAACTTCAATTCCTTTTTGGCTGACAATGAAACCTAGCAATTTTCCTGAAAGAACACCAAAAGTACACTTATTTGGATTCAAGCAATTTTACTTTGCAATCTCTTCTTTAGCTTTCTTATGATTTTTTCCTTCTTTGAGAAAGAAACCACTCAAATGAATATTATTTAGTTTGTCTCTCATCAGATATCCAAGTTGACGATGCGGAAGAACGGGATTGTAGTTAATTCATCCCTTTGTACCAAGAAGAGGTACATTGGAGAGACTACCACAACTATCAATATTCTCCATGTCATAATAAGCCTGATGATACCAAACAATGTTAGAATGAGTGAGATCCATAATCTTCGGTTCCCAACAAGGTTCCTTCTTGATATCCCAGAAAAGCAACAGACTGAGATAAGTGAGAAACAAACCACTGATTTAACAAAGGCGTGCAACAAATGGTCATCCCTCCATGATAAAGAACCCGAAGATGGATGGAATAATAACTATCTCCTAATAGTGTAGGGACTAGATTCCCAATAAAAAAGATACTAATTGCTTTGACATCCATAAATTTGTAGATGTTAGGAAATAAGAATAACCCATAGGCAAGTAAAGCAAAGATAGCCTCAAAAGCAACTGTACTCTTCATCTTGGCAAAGTAGCGGGCTTTCTCCAATAAAAACTGAGTGGGTAAACCTATGATTCCTCCTTTGGTTGTCATGTTAGCCTCAATATTAGACTTTCCCAAATGTATCATGGCAGCAATCTCATGAGACTTAGGCTCTCCCTCTAAACCAGTGAAAGGAACACGATGGGTAACAAGTAAACCAAGTAGGTGAGAATACTCTTCCAATATGCACACTAGCTGATAATCAGGAAAAGTAAAACACTGACACAACGGATCATAGAATTTGATCAATGTATAAAGAATAATCTCCTTCATCTTTAGTTTCATAAGAGGCACAATGGATCCATACTTCTTTCGGAAATCTGTAGAGCTCTCGATCTCAAGAATCAAACTCATCAGTTCCTCTATCTTAGGATCATTGAAATTGTACTTTTGAGTCTTTATTTTTCCAGGACCCATGGTCAAAAAGTACCTGAGATATTTTCAAAAGGTCAACTTTAAGTTCCTTGAAACAATTGTCTTAAAGAATGCTTATGGGTTCATGAATGTATGATGCAACAATCACACAAAAGATCACAAACATGGGGGGTTCATAGGTTCGACGTCAAGAGCATGAAGTCAAAGTTACTATCCACAAGGTAAGGACTAATAGTTTATCACCTACTGTACAAGGCTCTAAAAGGTTCCCAGAGTCTACATCCTTCCTTCAGATATTACCAACGTCCCGATTAACTTGGTAATTAGTAATATTCTCAAGAAAAACTCGTCTGAGTGTATGATCGCGTGACAACCATTTCCGGATTACTCCGTCATTGTTTTCGCACTACAACTAAAAGTCCAATATGGGTTAAGGGTTCTATGTTTCTCAGCTTCAGGAGGCTCCCGGTTAATAGCAGCACGGCTTCTTGATTACTCGGTAAACGATATTACAATCAAAGGGGCCTTCAGTGAGTGGGGGATCTCATGCCTCCTTTTTTGGGATTATTACCTCAAAGTTTACATGACTATACCACTTGTCCTATCTTAAGTTTTTCCAAGTTCGGGTAGAGGACCTATGAGAAATCATGAAGCACCCCTGAAAACCAAGAAAATCCAGACAAACATATATACAACACATAATATACAACAAATAATAACACATACACAAATAAGCAAAGATAGGCTCAACCCACTTAGAGATGGACCAGCATTTGGTCGATATGTCCCCAATGAAGTCACCATTTTTTCTATAGCGGTAGAAATGTTGAGACTAAGCCATTGGATTGACTTGACTCGCACAGATCAAATAAAAATTTCCAGCACGCTTTATTATTTCCAGAGGAATGGGAAAAGAGCGAATAACCCAAAAAAAGAGGGGGATAAAATCTAAGTACGAGGGTTGGTTATGCAAAGGGAAGGTATTAGCACCCTAAACATCTACGGTACTCCACAAGAACCTCTTTGAAAATTTATGTATTTTGGCTATAAATATTGTATATAAAATTAGATGGTGGAAATGAGAAAAGAAGTATTTTTTAAATTTTTTTTTGCACCCGCCGCGGTTGCGAACCTTTAGTGCCTACATACCACATTCCGTGCAATAGGGGATCAAGGTACTCATAGTTCACATTTAAAAATTTTAAAACACATGTGTGTTGGTTAATTTTAAGAGACGAGACATCATCGCCATCTCCGAGTGGAAAACATACTTACTACCCACGATTATGAGAAAGGAGAATTTGCATCATCTCAAAGTGGAGGATATAACTTGGATTTTAAAATCAACAAAGCCTCACTCAATACCCAAGTGGAAAATATCTCACTTCACTATATATCATAGAAGTATAGTAGCTCGCATCACTACAAGGATTGACAAGAATCTAATCTTTTGAGAAAATTTTAAAATATAAAGCCAAAGTGGCAAAAAAGGTTTGAATGAGATTGATGACTTTTAGTTTTCTCAGGAAAAAAAATGTCAAAGTATGATTAAGTTGGTTAAAATGTGATTTAAGAAAATATTTTTGAAAATGCGTGGATCAAAGTCCAAGTTTATTGTGAAAGCGATTCAAGTTAGAAAACAAGAAGAGTTATGAAAAGGAGGGAGAAGATTTCTGAAATTAAAGAAAATGGGAGGAGATGAAAGGACTACCATAAAGAATAAGATAAAACCTAGGGAAAAGAACCATCTAACTAATAAGAATTTAACACTTGACACAATGATTCAATGTAGAATTCCCATCCTTTGGATTGAAACCAAGCAAGCAAAGATACTAAACCTCTTAAGAATACCAAGTTTTAGATGCATTAAGTCTTCTCAAAAATTGGGTGGAGTAACGGCTGTATACAGAGGAATCTTAACCATAAAAGGCATATAATTAGAATATCCTGCACACAAAGAAAATCAATCTAATGTCTTGGGGTAAACCCCACGAACTCCAGACAAAATAACAAACAAAGTCATAAGGTCCCAAGGGTATCAAGGCTTCTAATACTAAGTCCAAGAGGTCCACAAATCCATTATTCCAGGTGTTGTACCCCAAAATTTTCCCTCTCATTTCTCAATACATTTCCCACAAGATCTTTAATAGCTCAAGCTTGCATAAGGATTGACTAGGTCAAGACATCTCCTCAACACTGTGCCTCAAATTAGGGTTTGAGTTTTCACAAGGACAATTGGGCTTTTAATGCCTCATATTACTTTCATTGATTATTAAGGACTTTCAATATTTCTCATGTCAAGTTTCAAGTCTTGCAGTTCAAGTTTGCTCAGTCAATTGATGATATGACCTAAAATCAACTGTATTGGGTGAAAAGTCAACCGTGGACAAATTACAGTCAAACTTCATGATTTTTTACCCATATCAATATTTTGAACTCATATGTATAATTTGATCAAGTTTGGATCACAATTCCCCAATAAAATTATTCAGATCATCAAAAGGGAAAAATGGTCAAAATTAGGGTTTTGATTGAGAAGGCTTGATTTTTGACTTTTGACCTAATACGTGACTTATTTGTTTGAAACAAGATATCAAGGTTTCAAATGCATCATCTTGACCTAATTTCATGGTTCAATTCATTTCCCAAGATAAATTGATTGATAGTTGAAATTTGGTCAACTGATGAAAAAACCAACTGTACACTAAAAAGTCAAACTTCGACTTTTTGATCAAAATCAAGTTTCAAAGATCACATTTCATTAAGACATGCAAAAATATGAAACTTGATCATCAAGAAATCAAGAAAGTAAAAATTCATTTTGAAAAGTCAAAGTTTCCAAGACTTGGAAATTTTTGTAAGTGTTTTAAACATGGGTTTTTCTCATAACTTTATGACAATTTTTCACCAAGATGCAAGATGATTCAAGAAAAAAATTCCAACATGAAAGTTGTAGATCTCAATAAGATCTAAAATTTTTTATAATACAACAAGTTCTATAAATTCTTGGATTTTAAGTTATAAATTCATAAAGTCATGTACATGGTATAAAAAACACTAGTGAAATTTTGAGTGTTTTAGGCAGATTTTTGGTATCAAATTCATAGGAACTTTTCACATAGTTCCAAGTTGATTCTTCAAAAATGTACAACATGAAGGTTTTAGAGGATGTCACAAGCTTTCTAAAAAGTCATATAACTCATTGAGATCATTCTTGATCTAAGAGAATCGAAGATATGAAGTTAGGGTTTCATGCTTGAATTACAAGGTAGTTTTGTGATGAACACATAACCAAATCCATGGCCATGCTACATAGTCTTTGCTTTGCAGGCCTCAAAATTGTGTTTCACTCCATAATTAATGGTTTACACAATTTATTAAGATATTATCCAAGTGATTCAAGCATTGTCCAAGATTATTTGCCATTTTGGGAAGAAAGTAACATATCCATTCTTGAAAAGTTCACTTTAATCACAAAGTCCACTCTCCTTAAGCTTTAAACTTGTTCTTTTTGCACACACAACATCTACAAGCCAGAAGAAACATGTTTAAAGCTTCTAACCACTCTAGATAGCCTTATACCATGTCTTGGAAAGATACTTGTCAACCTTACTTCAAAAACAAGTCAAGAAGCCAAAACACGTGATCTTGTAATTCTGATCATCTCAAGCTCTCAAAATTTTTCTCTATAAATTGAGACATTATTTGAAAGCTATCACACAAATGAACAAGCCCTCAAACACTCCCAAACTCTCTCAATCCCGAAATTGCCCAAAACTTTAATTTTTGTGTCATTTCTGACTTTGCACACCCATATTCAAATCCACTCGTGCCTTTCTTGGCCAAACCATTCACAAAGCTTCCTTACTTCATATATAAGCTATCTCATTCCCTGTTACAGTTCTGTAACACCTCCATCACTATCTTCCATTTTCAAAAATAAAGGTTTGCACTTGGACTTCTCTAGAACAGTTCAAGCACTCTCAGCTCAAGGTAACCATTGGAATAGCTTCATGGAGGTTCAAGGAAGCTAACTAGGCCATTAAAACACCTTGAAGCAAGCTCAAACTCAAAACACGAAATCCAATTTTGAGGTAAGTTTTCTGATTTTCAATCTCTTCATATAGGCTTTGTTAGCTTTTCATTTTTAAAGATAAAATGTAGACATCATTTCCCGGAAGCTGACTATGTCCTTAGAATTCATTTATATTGCTTGAGTAGTGAGAATTTTAAGTTTGAAATTTCTGAAAAAATTAGGTTAGAGTTGGTACTAGTCAAAATTCATACTCATCTTTGAGCCATTGTTTAAGTTATTTACATTTCTAGAATCGTGGTGAAATTTCTAACAACTTTGATGTTCATACTTTTGAGAATGGTTGAGAAATGAATGAGTTGCAGGGGCTCTGGATGGCGCGAGGAAGAAAATGAAGTTTATCATTAGAACTGATTTTGTAATATATATATTTATGGTTTGATATATGACACCAGATGTATAGCCACCCCAATGGTAGAGAGTGTGCGCGTATAAGGCCTTATTATGCTTGGTCATGGGTTCGAGCCAGGCATGGGACATTTTGTCATTTTTTTGTAATTTCCTTTCCTTTTCTCACTCACAAGTGCGCCTGAGCCTCTTTTGGTTGGGCCTGATTACTTTTACTCACCATCACCCCCTTTGGACATTTCATACCACACAGACCCATTTTTTTGTTGACATTTTTCTGATTAAAGACAAAAACACCGTTTGGGCCTAGTACAAAATAAAAATCTATTTTACTTCTAAACCACCCAAATCATTTTCATACCCTCCTGACTTTAAACTTTATATTTTATTTTATTTTATTTTCCCCTTTTATTATTTTTAATATTATTATTATTTTTACTAATAAAAGAAACCCAAAATATTTTATTTGTTTACTTATATATATTTAAAGTACAATTTATTTTATTTCTTTCAAAGATAAAAAGACCAAAAACATTTTCCTAACAAATTTAATTTCTTTCATAAGTAAATATTAAACTTAGGTCTATTTTATTTTATTTTTTCTCTTTTCTAATTAAAATTAATTTACAACTTAGGTTTCTTTTAATTAATTAACTTTGTATTACTAGTTTAATTAAATTAAAACTGTTTTCTACAAAACCCTAAAAAATGCTTTCTTGATTAATTTTATTTCTTTTCTATTTTAGACTTAAGTTTATTTCTTTAAAATTAATTTAGAATAGTTAATTGTTTTCCTTTTAGTCAATTAGGTCAAAAAAAATTCTTAACAAAAACACAAACAAAAAATCAATTTTCTTTTCCATTTACTTTCTTGTACATTTATTCATTCTTGTACATTTATTCATTCTTGTACATTATTATTCATTCGATATGGTTGTAATTGTAATTAGGTTTAATTATTTGCTCCCCATTTATAAATTTGTATCCCCATCCCCAAATGATGTAATAGCATAGGATATTTATATTTCGCAATTTATCGCTTTCATATAAATGCTAGTAATTAGGGTTTGTATGGAAAGACTAAAATCAACCAATAGAAAACCCAAATTTAAGAAAAACAAAGCATGAAAAACAAAACACTTTGCACACTTGTACCTCTAGGGTTAATCTCACTTGTTTACTTGAGAAATAAGTAGTCATGTTATGCATGTGGGATACTTTAACAAAATACAAGATCATAGTTCCTTGATGACCCATCAAATGTTGCCTTATAAATGATCTTAGACCCTTACAAAATTGCTTAAGGTATCTCACAACATTGCATTCTATGACTATATGATGACCCATGCTTGTCCCTTCATATAGGGCTTCTTATCAATCAATGGTAAGGTAGCAATATCTAAAGGAGGAGGAAAAGAGCTAAGACTTTTTGAGTAAGTAGAACGTTCATAGTTACTTGCTCACAATCATCTTCAAAACAAAACATCTTTACACCAAACACATTTCCAAAGAAAATATTTTCAAAAGTCAACACTTTGTATGCATTCTTATAAAGACGAGAATCATTACAAAGTTCTCCTAAACAAAGGCACTTTTCAAAAATACTTTCAAAACTATCACAAACTCATTTCAAAAAAAAATCATTTCAAAGTGAGCTAGCAACTAAGAGTCCGTAGATAACTACAGATGAAAAGGGTTCTAACACCTTCCCTTTTGATAACCTACCCCCCGAACTCAAGAAAATTCTCAAAAGGTCTTTTCTGTTCTTTTCACCCTTTCCTTTATTGGATAAAAGAAAAATCAGTGGTGACTCTTGCTATCCGCAAAAATTGCAATCAAATGCAAAAGAACCAAGTCAGTTCTCCCACTATATTACACAAGGGATAATAATCAAATAGTCCAAGTAACCTTAAAAAATTTATTGTTCAAGTTGGTTATTAAGTATTTTCAAAAAGAAAATGAATAGCTCAAGTGAGCAAAAATCAAAATGACATAAAGATAAATGCTCAAGTGAGCAAAGATAAAAATGACATGAAATGTAAATGCCAAAATAAATGGTACATAAAAGTAAAGGCATAAAGTACATAAAGTAAAAATAAATGTTAGTGAGTTAGAAATTAGAGGTTAATTGAATGACCATCTTGAAACTTGAATTTGAAAACTCATTAGAAGATTGATAAAATCAAAGCTTCTCAACAACAAATTTAATTTTCTTTTTTGTCAAGTGTATCATTAATTTCATATTCTTAAGGTGACAACATATGATCAACGATGTTTATGAAGGTTCATTAGAGAATTGATAAGATAAAAGCCTCCTAACAATGAACCCCAAGGCCATTGGATCAAATGTTTCAAATTAAACATATTTGGGCTTACAAACATAGGTTTGAGCCACAAATGATCATTTCTCGAACCGGGACAAAATTTAGCGCTATGTTAAGCAATCATAAGTGGACTTGTATAGAAGTCGCACCTATTTTGAGGTTGGTCAATAGCAATCTATGTACCATATGTTTAGACAAATGACATGTATATCATTCTCCAACAACATGTATCACAAGTAAGAAATGGATAAGATGAAGAGGGAGGGGATGTATTAGATGAAATTAGGGTTTCAAATATCATCAACATCATTCATCCATTTGGTGGATTTGGTTTTTCAACCTATCAACACCCAAAATCCAATAAGGTTGAGGAATTTGTCACCAAATGAAATCCAAGTCAGGACCAAATAAAAATAATAAAACAATATTTTATAAAACAATATTTAAATGGTTAGTAAAAGGGAAATAATTGGTAAGATACACAAAGTATATTAAATCATCAAATTAAAAAACTCAAAAAAATAGTCAGAAGTCAAACAAAAATTAATAAGTATTGACAAATTTCTTTTGAAGTTTTAAAGTCATAAACTATTTTTTAAATTTAAATAAATAAGCAAAATAAACCAAAAATTGTGAAAAATAGAAAAATTAGAAATAAAAATAAGATGAGGTCACCAATATTTGTCAAGAGATCATTGGATCTTTTCCAGAATTTAAAAAGACCAGAAAGTATTTTTAAAACAATTAAAATAAGGCAAACAATAAAAATTTTTTAAAAAAATATCAAACTTAAAAATAAAAATATGAAAAAATATTCACAAAGTTAAAAATAATTCAAAGTATTTTTGTATATTTTTTCATAATTTTTGGATAATAAATAAGAGAGTTATGAATTTTTGAATTTAAAACAAATTTTGTAAAAATAAAAAAAATAAAAAATAATGTGAGGCGTTGGATCCAGTTCATTAAAACACGCATCATATCTAATGGCTCAAGAGTGATGATGTATGGTGATCCACGGTCAACAAGCGCGCACTGAAGTCAGGATAGTCAGACCAATCACAACATTTCAATTGTCCTGCTCTTATTGGTTGAAGAAGCCACATAGGTTATCTTCAACCTCCAGCTACCCTGCAACTAGGGCGAGATCATGATTCTTAAATATGTAAATTTAGACACTCATAGTGGTATCATTAGATTCGTCTCTTCAAGACGATCACAACCATATCCTTGCGCATAATTTATATAAAACACAACTTACTCGATTTGGAAAAAAACAGAGATGTTTTGAAAATTTTGAAATTGAAAACAGAAGCATCAAATGCATTGATTCATCCAAATTGAGTTAAAGTGAACATCATAGACTATTCCAGTAATTTGAGTTAGAAGATTTGGTGCCTTAAACTACCTGAACAAAGTCAGGAGAATTTGCTCTGAAATTGGACTTGGCTAGCAAGATTTAGGAAGCCTTAGGACTTGGTTCTTCTTCTGTTAGCTTCAGTGATGTTCAAGCATGAAGAATCAGCGAAGAAATTGGATTGAAAAATGGAGAAAAGATGAATTTAAAAACTCAGAAAAGTGAGTTATGGAGAGAGTTTGGCAGGGTGATTTTGGTTGTCCAAGCTTGAGAAAATGAGAGGAGTGAGGTCCTCTATTTATAGGTAAGTGAATGGTGCAAATAATTGAGAGGAAAATTGAAGTTTGGAGGGAAATTGGGTGGAGCCCGAAAGTGGAAAATGTGTGACTCCATATGCATCAAAACTTAGCCAATTCCTGCGTTTTGATCCTTAATTCAACTTTTGTAACTTTGTTAAATATATTTAAATCAAAAACGCGTGCTAATTTGGTCTTTAGAACCTGGATTAAGGATTTCAAAATCTAACTTGGAGAGAAAATGCAGTTTCAAGTAGTTGACTTTGAACTCATGGTGTGCACGATTTTGGAAGCCTTAGGAGATGATTCTTGATGCATTGGAAATATCATGTAACAATATTTATAATGTGCCAAGGAAGAATTAATTTGGATGCTTGAGCTGAAAGTTATGCTTGGTCAAAATAAAAAAAAAAAAAGCGCTGACTTTTATACATAGAAAAATTCTAAGTTTTTTCTTCAAAAATGACCTATAATGTTTTGATTCCAAACAAAGTCTTCCTTCAAAATTAAGCTTTGATCATTGATTCTAGCTTGAATTAGACTCCATAAAGAGTATTGTGAAACTTGTGTTACCAAAAAATTCCAAATATTGAACAAGTTATGATCTTGTGAAATTGGTGAAAATCCATGAGGTGACCTATAATCTTTTGAGCTCAAAAAGTATCTTTCAATCATTTACAAGCTTAGAACCTAAAAGAGAGTTAAAGTTAACATCCTTAAGATAATTTTGAAAAAAGAATGAGCTCAATATGATAAAAAGTGACCAAGTTATGATCCTTTGAAGTCACATAAAATAATTTGATGGCCTATCAAAAGGACTTGTAATATTTCTCAATCCTTAGTGAACTTCCACATACAATTTTCTTGAAACTCTTGAAGTGATTTATTAATAACCCTTTAAAGAGAAACATATCTTTGGAATCACTTAAAAATCTCAAAAGATGAACAAGATATAGTCCTTAGAAGTTTAAAACCATAACTCTTAAAGCATCAAAATGACTTGGAACCCTTTTCAACTTTTAACAATCTTTCTTGCACAATTGCTTTTGTCATGTGAAGATAAGTTGTTTTGGATGATAATAAGAACCCATAGAATAAATAATCACGTCAAAATGTTTAAAATTGATAAAGTTATGCACTTGTAATCAAGGAATCAAGAACTTGTCAAATTAGGTCAAACTTCTTTAATCAATCTTGCATATCTTGACTTTCCTTAGAAAGGTAGAGCATGATGAGATATAGTAGGATTTGAAATCATGTTATCTTGAAACACACACAAAGATGAAGCTTAAATATCAATGAAGCTTTGTTGAAGAAGTCATGGAAATAAACTCATGAACCTATGAATCAACCTGATGAAATGTGTTGTGCCATCACCTATACCAATATCCATAGAGAAAATATACATACATTATAGTTGTTAGTTAAAATCCAATCAACATAATATATACATGTAAAAAACATACAAATTAGTTTTCTTAGTGATCCCACATGATCGAACCTAAATATAGGAAGAAGAACCAAACCTTAGTGTGTGATCTTGATGTGATTGGGTTGTCATTGAAATGATGAGAGATCTTAGGGGCAAATATTGGGGTATAACAGCCGTGCGAGACAAGCAGCGAAGGAATGGGTGAAAAAAGAAGCTCCTAGAAAATTTATGGGGAAGAACGCGTCGCTCCTGCATTGTTGGGCAAGCGAATGGCGATGGACCCACCGTCGGGAGATGCATAGGCAAAACAGTCTCGCAGAATTTTTTTAAAGTATCGTAACTTGAGTTTCAAGAATCTGTTTGACACGCCATTCAAAGAATGGAGAAGATGACGAGTTAAACTATACTATAAAAGAATTATATAATTTTTTGATACATGATTTCAATACCTATGTGTTTATGATATTGATCATTATATGGTGTTATGTTATGATGTTCTATTTTAATGATTATGTGATGATTCTATGATGATTTATGTGAATGATAATGCACTTGACTATCCGTGGTCGAATTTTCATATGATGTTATTGTGAATCATGAATTCCTAGCATTTTTGGATGGTGGTCCGCTATTTTGGATGGTGTTCCGCTTATGACGAGCCTCAATCTTATTGTGTGGATTATGTGCGTTTATGATGTACTCTGATTCCAAGAGATAATCAATCCTATAGTTGGGATCTTTGGAGGGTGATGACCAAGTGTTCATAAAATTATTTAGTACCACATGTATTTGAGTCAGTTTCATTGCATTAACATTCTATGTGACATTGCATGAGTTTTGTTGATGAGCTGTTATGTGACGGTAATTATGAATTATGTGATTACATGATGTTTTGATGGTGAAAGATGTACATGTGATTTTATGATGTATCTGTGAATATGAAGTATTGTTGAATAATATATGTTGTTATGTGATGATGTTGTTGTAACTACTAATCTTTTCCCTATGTTTTTTATAATAAGTTGTGATTACTCACCCTTTTTGTTTGAATGATGCCTCCACGTGAGTAACACGCAGGTGACCAGGAGTAGTTCGTTGAAGCTTAGAGGGTAGCTTTAGAGTGCATTATTTATTTACGTTAACAAGAGGCGTCTTGATCTGATATTTAACATCGTGTTGGGAACACTTCATTATGAGAATGTTATATTCTTTGTGATGTTGACTTAGTTAATGAATGTTTGATGGTTAAATTAACTTTAATAATTGCTGAGACTAAATGTCATTAATTTTGTGAAGTTATTTATGTTGCCATGACGATGATTCCGCTATAGTGTTTTTAAAAGTGATGAGTTAATTTTATAAAGAGATGTCATTATTATTGATGTAACCCGTGTTACGCAGCAAGAATGTATTTGTGATGTTTCTTTATGAAGTGTGACACCCTTGTGTGGTGACTTTAATTGATTTATTTTATAAGTTAAACTAATAATACATGTGGGGTTAAAATGGTGTTACATTAGTAGTATCAGAGCAGGTCGGTCTGTCTGACCATGTTTTTGTATGATGTCTACCTTTTATTAGTTGATTAGTGTGTTAACATTGTCGATATATTGATGTTTCTGAAGTTGGTTGTCTGTACACAGAGTTATGGCTGGAGGAAGAAATGATAATGCAATTGCTAATTCTTTAGAAGAAATGACTCAAGTGATGCCGAACTAGCATGGTCCGCAGAATCGGAATGGAGGGAATGATGATGAAGCTCGTGCATGGAGAATGTTAGTTCCATGTTTTTATGGTTGGCTAAATTTTGGCTAATATTGAGAGAAGAAACATCCACTACTCTCTATGAGGTTTGGAAAGGAAGAAAACCTAAATTCAAATACTTTCATATATTTGGAATCAAATTCCACACCTTTACTAACAAAGATCAAGTGGACCATAGGGATCCCATATGGGATGAAGGGATATTTTTGGGCTACTCTTTAAGCAGAAGAGCGTATAGAGTATATAACTCCAAAACTGGAATGACAATGGAATCTATCAATGTGAAAATTGATGATTCAATTACTGATGAGAAGATGGATGTTAGAGATGATGTTGGATTATCACATGTTCAAACTAGTGAGTAACTTAGGGAGGAAACTTGTGAAGTCACAAACTCTGAGATAGTGAATTCTCAATCCAGCACATGTTTGTCTACTGAAGGACAAAGAGAACAATCTATAGAACTGACTATAAGTCACCTTAATGAAAGTAACATCATTGAAATTAAATAGAGGATATCAAATACATATGGAAGTTTATGTTGGATCATATTATTGAAGGAAAGGAAGATACTTGGGAGCATATGGACAACAAGAAATAACTTGCTGTTATAAAAAAATAGTGGGATTGGAACTTGTACTATTAAAGAGTTATAGTAATTACAAAGATGGAAGAGTGCATCAGTTACTACATATCTCCTCTATAACCTGAGGCATGACATGCCTGGACTAATTGCTGTTGAGAAGGACTGGAAGGAAGATGTTCTGCAAGACAATGGGGATAACTGCAGCACCAAGGAATGCAGAAGGCTCTTTGATAGAGGAAGGAATCTCTTTAATAAGGGCAAGAGGTGGAATACCATCTGATATTGGCCATGTGTGTGTTTCAATTTGTGGTTCCATCTGTGTATCTGCATATGTGCAGGTCTGACCGTTATTTGTTATTGCTTGAGTGAAACATGTTTCCATATGTGTGTTTCCACTTGTGATATTATCTAGGTGCAATGTGTTCTCTTGTGATATGTGTTTATCCATGTTCACATTTACTCTATGTTCTTTTTATCAATATTTTGGCTAAAAAGGGGGAGTAAAGTGTTCTTGCACCCTGATGTTACATCACATGAATTGACATGTTGATTTATAATTGTGATATGGCTGTGTGCTTTTGGGAGAGTAGTTGTGTGCTACTTTTGGTTTCTCATTATGATACGGTGGCAGAACCGACTATTAATATTGGTTTTGTGTTTGTGTTTGCAAATGTGTGGTAAGCAAGAGTCGCCACCGAATTTTCTTTTATCTAACAAAGAAAAGGGTGAAAAGAACAGAAAATACCTTTTTTGAGAGTTTTCTGAGTATGGGGGGTAGATTATGGAAAGAAAAGGTGTTAGAAATCTTTCCATCTGTAGTTTCCTATGGGCTCTTAGAGGTTTGCTCATTTTAAAATACCTTTGTGCTTTGTGTGTTTGAAAATGTTTTGAAAATTCCTTAGTGCGACAATTTGCTTTGTGTTTAACTCTTGTATCACTCCTCAAGAGTGTTAACAAAGCAAATATTTTGAAAATTATTTTTTTGAAATGTTTTTGTGTAGGTGCAAAAAGTTGTTTTGAGCAAACGTCTAACAGTTATCTACATGTATACTCAAAAAAGGTTTGTTCTTTTCCCCTATCCTTTAGACAGTGCTATCCTACTATTAGTGAGTAGGTAGCCCCATCATTGGATGTTTGAGGGACAATCGAAGGGACGTTTACAGTCATAAAGGCAACATGTAGGGAGACTTTAGCAATTTTGTTTAGGGACTAGATCATTCACCGAAAGACAATTGTAGGGTCATTGAGGGACTATGATCTTTTTAATTTACGGGTCTTTGCTAAAGCGTCCCTGTTTCGACGAACATGACTGTTTTTTCGAAGGCAACCAAAGTGGGAGATACCTTAGGGGTGAGTATGTGCAAGTGTGTTGAGATTCAGTTATTTTTTTGTATTTTTGTTAGGTTAGCTAACGTTTTTAATTTACTAGTCTTATCATGCACGCCTAGTTACTAACAATAATATTATACAGAAAAATGTAAAGTGCGGGAATTATAAAACTTACGCTATTACGATGCTTTGGGACAGTTACATATAAAAGAGTGCAAGAAATAAAGTGCCGAATTTTAAATCTAAAACTATTACATCCATAATCAGTTATAATATTTATGTAAAAATGCAAGAATATAAATAACGCGCGCGATATAAATATTACATCTAAAAAACCTAGGAACTATTAAATAAAATTCTTTTTGTTGTTTTTGTTATGAAAAGAAATTAACTTAAAAATCCTAAGTCTATTTAATTTTAAGAAAGATGTTAAAATAATTAATTAATTTGTTTACAAAATTAATTTGACTAATAAAACACTAACCTAATATTTGTTGTGATTTTTGATTTAAAGTTAATTTAAATGATAAAAATAGTCAAATAAAGAAAAGAACAAAAGCAAAATAAGAATACAAAGGGGAATCCTTCAATCAGGGAGAAAAAGGGGGCTTTTCGTTCCAGAGGGGAAGCTGCCTTTCGACCCAGGCAATAGACTCCTTCGATTCACCCTTCTTTTGCTTCCTTTCGATTGAGTTTTGGAGTTGGTGTGGGAAACCTTCGATTGACACCTTTTCTGCTTCCTTCGATTGGCCTATGAAGCAATATAGACCTGCAGAGCAGCATGAGTGTAGATCCTTCGTTCACACCCTTTTTTTATTTCATTTGAGTCTTTACAGGTTAGTTCCAACATATATTTGGACAAGAAAAGCAAATAAACCAAAAAGTACAGAAACGAAGAAAATAAATAAAAGGCCATTTACATGTTATGCTAAAACGAAAGATGCAAGGTCAAGAGGACTTACCTTGGTTGAAACTGGAACATGTGTGTGGACTGGAGTTGTTAGATGCTTCGATTTGACACTCCTGGGCATGGAGACACTTGCTTAGGAGCTGTTGTGGACTCCTGGATGTCTAAGGACCAAGAATCTGGTATTCGTTTGGGCTGAAAGTGCCTGCAAAAAAGTAGTTCTACGATTGAGACACTTTTGGGATCTCTTTGAGCAATGTGTCAGCGTGATCTGTTCGTGTGGAAAAAATGTCCCCCTGTGATACAGTATGTGTCTTGTATTTATAGAAGGTGGGGGAGACAAGGAAATGGGAAAAGGATCATGGCATTAAAGACCAACCATTAAACATGGTATTGAAAACAGAATCAGGAAAATTGAAAGATTGCCATTTTGAGACATATCATGCCATTTTGGAATTTTATGAGTGAATCTGGATAGGTCAACTTGGCGCCTGTAGCGGTAGAAATATATAAGACTATGCAATGGGATTGACTAGACTTGTTCAAATCAAAATAAAATCACTACCGCGCTTTATTGTTTCCAAAGGAATGGGAAAAGAGAAAATAACCCAAAAAGAGGGAGAAAGATTCAAGGTAAGGGGGTTGGTTATGTAAAGGGAAGGTATTAGCACCCTAAACATCTACGGTACTCCGCAGGAACCTCTTTGTAAAATCTGTATATTTTGGCTATGAAATGTTGTTTAAAAAAATAGATGGTGGAGGTGAGAAAATAAATATATTTTTATGGTTTTTGCACCTTCCGTGGTTGCGAACCTTTTGTGCGTACGTACCACCTTTTCGTGCAAACACAAGTGTGTTGGTTAATTTTATGAGATAAGACATCATCGTAATTGTCCGTGTGGAAAACATACTTACCACCAACAATCATGAGAAAGGAGAATTTGCATCATCTCAAAGTGGAGGATATGGCTTGGATTTTTTAAAATCAACAATGCCTCACTCAACACCCAAGTGGAAAATATCCCTCTTTACTACATAGTGTAGAAGTATAGTTGTTTGCATCACTACAAGGATTGACAAGAGTCTAATCTTTTGAGAAATGTTTTTAAAGTAAAAAGACAAAGTGGAAAAATGGCTTGAAATGAGATTGATTGACTTTTAGTCTTCCCACAAAAAATAATAAAGTATTATTAAGTTGATTGAATTTTATTTATGAAAAATGTTTTGAAAAATCATGGACCTAAGTCCAAGTTTAATATAAAAGTGGTTCAAGTTCAAACAAGAACAATTTTCAAAAAGTGGGAGAAGATTTTTGAAATTAAAGAAGATGGGAGGAGAAGAAGAGACTATCCTAAAGCATAAGGTAAAAGCTAGGGATAAGAACCATCTAACCAATAAGAATCCAATACTTGATATTATGAGTCAAGATAGAATTCTAATTCTTTGGATTGAAACCAAGCAAGCAAAGATACTAGACCTCTTGAAGGAACCAAACATCAAGTGTATTAAGTCTTCACAAAAATTGGGCAGAGTAAAGGTTGTATACGGGTGAATTCCATATTACAAATAAAGAGTGTAATCACAATAACCTGCACACAAAACAAACAAACAACCCAATGTTTTAAGGTAAACCTCAAGAGCTCCAGACAAAATAATCAGATAAGGTCACAAGGTCTCCAATCATAGGCCATGGTTTCTAATCCTAAGTCCAAGAAGTCCAATGCTCCATAATGCCAAGGATAGTATCCAAATAGTCCAAGTATCGTTAAGGATTTTTAGGGTTCATGTTGATTATTAGGTGTCTTGAAAAAGAAAAGAAAAGCTCAAGTTAGCAAAATTAAAAATGATAAGAACATAAATGCTCAAATGAGCAAAAATGAAAATGGCATGAAATGTAAATGCTAAAAGTAAATAGTGCATAAAAGTAAAAGGGGCATATAATAATAATACAGGATAAAGTCAATTATTAGTGATTAGTGGTTAGTTGGATGATCATCTTGAAACTTGAATTTGGAACTCATTAGAGGATTGGTAGAACCAAAGCCTCCACACAACAAGTTGCATTTGCTTTTAGTCAAGTATGTCATCCATTTGGAATCCTCATAAGTACCTGTTGCACCCCAAAATTTACCCTCTCATATTCCTCAAGACATTGCAAGAAAAATCTCCAAGTGGCTCAAGGTTGCTCAAGAATTGGTCAGACAAGCTCATCTCCTAAGGGTGTCAACCCCAAATTAGGGTGTTGGGTTGCAACAAGATCCTTGAGTCCAAATGACCTCAAGTGCTTTCCAATGTCCTAATATGTTCTCAAGGGAATTCATGTCAAGTTTCAAGCCTTGCAGAGGAAGTTTGCTCAAGCAATTGCTCAAAGGGTCCAAAAATCGACTGTGCTAGGGAAAAATTCAACTGTGGGCTACATACAGTCCAAATTCAATATTTTTTGTCAACAATCTCATTTTGAAGGATATTTCATCATTTGATCAAGGGTTGATCATGATTCATCAAGGATTTCTCAAAATTCATCAAGATTCAAAAGTTGCTAAATTAGGGTTTTGCAGGAAAAGTCAACTCAACTTTGACCAAGCATAGCTTTCTCATACTTTATGAGAAATGACCCATCCAAATATAATTTTGAAGAGGATGAAATTTCCTACAATCCATCTGCATACCCCAAGATCAAAAAATTCACTCACAAGAAGTTATAAATTTGGACATTATAGGTCATTTTTGATAGTCAACAAAAACACCTTTTTCTCCAAAGCTTATAACTTGAGCATGGAACATAAAAATGAGATGATACCAAAAGAGTTGGTTATAGGAAATCTCAAGCTTTCTAAAAAGTCAAAGAACACCTCCAAAAGTTCAAAATTGAAGAAGTTATGCATTGTTGAAGTTGGACATTTTTGCAAAATTGCCAAAACTCAACTATCCCCAAAACGTCAAATTTTGTCAAATGGGCCCATTCTTTTCCACTTGATTTGAGCTTGCATAGTTGCCCACGTGTCCTAGCTTCATCCATGAGCTCATATTTCATTTTTATCATTTAAATTGATTTTTTATTGAATTTATTCATTTTAAATCAAATTAAATCATTTAAAATCCAAAACTTTGATTACGTGAGATCTTTTGGTTATTTCAAGATTTGATCATCATCATTAATATCATCAAAATCGAATCAAGCAATTCATGTGCAAAAAGATTGAGATTTTGGAAAATTTGGCAAGTTGTACAAAGGAGATCAAATCAAATCCCAAGGCATTGATATGGGAAGATTCAAGGCATAATTCTTACCCTAATACACTACATAGTACATAAGCAAGCAAAACAGATCGAAACAAGGGTTGGAAAGTGGAGGCATAGGAAGAACAGAAATTGGAAAAAGCACCAAAAATCTTGAGATCGAAACCATAGCTAGAGGCACTTTCAGAGGCTGAGACCGGTCCCAATCTCTTCCTGGGTGTTCACACAAGCGATCTGGATTAAAAGCAAGCTTCCTCACACACCACAACGCGCTGTAAGTATCACCAAATACACCTCTGTTCTTGATTTCACAACTCATAATTTATGCATCCTTTTCATGAATCAACACCATATTTTAAATCTACATGACATTTGCAAACGTTTGTCATTATCCAATTGCTTTTATCTGGCCTGGACGAAGAACCAACATAGCTAGGGTTCTTCGTTTGCTTTTTGGGATTTTCATTTTCAGGTAAAATCATGACTCAAGAGGGGTATAGTTATGATCAGGAGGCCCTAACGAACCCAACCATGGTCCTGGAATGGATTTATGTGGCCTGAGATGGATTTTAGGATGGACCTGCGCTTTTAGCTGCAGATTCAAATCCGCAGGTAAATGTTTTACAGTTTTCAGGACAGGGACGATGAGGTGTCCCCTGCCCGTTGGTGCATTCAAATCGCGCGTGCGTTTTTATTTATTCTGACCAATAATTACTGTTTTGTTATATTATTATTATAATTATTATGTAATATAATTACAAACAAATCAAGGCAGCGTAGTGGCAAAGCAAGCAAGCAATCACTTTCAAGACCTGGGTTCGAATCCCAGGTCCCCCAATTTCTCATTGTTTTTTTCTTTCAGGCGATTGTGTGTGTATTCAAGCTTGCAGACCACCGTGCACCATAGCCCATTCAGTGGCCAGATGGCCATTGGCCAGATCTGGTGGCCAGGATCTGAAGGTCTACATGGAGCCTAGTCAGCGCACAAACACCTGATCTCAAAAGTCAACAAAGGGCCAACACAATTGGGCCTCAAATTGCTATCTACACCCAAATTTCAGGCCCATACTCCTTCTTCTTATCTATTTTGCTTATTTATTTTAATTGTTTTAATTGTTTTTTATTTAATTACTAACCAATTAAAATTCAGTCTTTTCTAAAATAAAATCACCAAAAAATATTTATATTTAATCAAAATTTTTATTTTTATTAATAAAAACTAAGTAAATTAATTTAGGTTTTAATTAGAATAACTTTAATCTATTTTTTGTAAATAATTAAAATTAAATTAGATTAAATTAGGTTTTAATTACTAACATTAATTATTTTATTTTTCTTTCCTAAATAACAAAAAAACCAAAAATATTTATTAATTAATTTATTTAATTTAATTTAGTAAATAATTTAGATTAATTTCTTTCTTAAATAAAAACAAAAAAAAGATGTCTTCTTTAAAGGGTCAAAACCCTAATCATTCACACTCGATTTAATTTCCCGCATGCGATTCATTTATTTTATCCAATAATGTACTTGCTCCCGGATTGTAATAGCTTAATAGGACTTTTATTTATTTTTTATCGCTTTATTTATTTTTAAAGGGTTTGTCTTTGGCGATGTAAATACCCGACGCCTTGTAATTTAAATTCCGCATTTTATTTCCGCAAATTATAATTGTTAGGTGTTTGATAATAGGATGGCATGACAAGACTGAATGTTTTAACCTAAAATCAACTTAGATCACCTTTAACATGTACACAGATAAAATAACTGAAAATAACACACTCGCACATGCGCACTCTTAGGGTACACCCCACTTGGTTTCCTTCGTACGCGGTCATTGAGTATAGGTCGCTTTAGAGGTCGCCCTCTTGTCTAAAAGATCATAGTCACCTCAAAACGGTTGCCTCGGATATTGTTGCCTCAAACAAATGATCTAAGACATTAGGGTTACCGCTAAGGCGTCCTAACATTGCTTTAGTGACCGCACGTCCCTCATTCGAATTGACCCTCAAAATCCAACGACGGTGCTACCTACTCATCAATAGTAGGATAGCATTGTCTAAAGGAAATTAGCATAGAATGATTCCTTTTTCGAGTAGGTAGATGGTTCTTAGATACTTGCTCTTTTAAAAAACAAAACTTTTCACACTTACACTTTTCGAACAAAGTTTTCAAAAACACTTCATACACTCTTGAGGACAGAAGCAAGAGTTAAATCGAAGTTTCAAACAAAAAATTTTTCAAACCCACAAGCACAAAGAAAACAATTTTGAAAACAATTGAGCAAGTACCTAAGAGCCCGTGGATAACCACAGATAGAAAGGTTGCTAACACCTTCCCTTTCTATAATCTACCCCCCGAACCCGAGAAATATCTAGAAAAAGCAATTTTTCTGTGCTTTTTTACTTTCCTTGTTGGATAAAATAAAATACGGTGGTGACTTATGCTTACCGCGGCATTTTGCAAAAAACAAACGCAAAACACAAACCAGCATTCCAAAAAACAGTCAGTTCTTCCCACCGCATCACAGAACTGGCGACTCTGCTGGGGACTCTCATAAGTGGGGTGTACCTTAGGAATAGTTTATAATGTTTTCAATTGCTTGGTTTGTATGATTTATCTTCAAGGGCTTGAATCAGAGTTACTATAGATCCTAACCCGGATCTGGGGATACCCTTTAGGTAAGTAGCAATAAATTGTGAGGGAACTGTACAGCATAGACCGATACGGTTGAAGCAGTAGCTACGTTTGTGTGGCACTTTAGTATGTACCGATATCCCTTGTGGCGCAACGAGGAGAATATGGGTCTGCTAAGGGGTCATTAAGCACCAACTGACCTTAGAACCTTTAAATTGACCAACTTGGCCATAGAACAGTAGCAGTATGCTACACTCATTGAGACCAAACTCTCGCGATGATTCCGGCCGCAAGAAAAGGTTGCCAAACTGGAATTATGACCGATCGAGGGTGGTCAGTGATATTGAGATCCTCTAGAACCCGGTTACTATTACTAGGACAGGTTGAACCAACTAAACTGAAAGAGGGTAATACCTAAACTCCATGCTAGCCTGAAATTTAAAGGCTATTGTGTGACTTGTGTGCTTTCAAACTTGAACTACTTGCACATTCTTGTTATCTGACAACATGAGTTCCTTGCAGGTTTTGTTTACAGTCCTTATCCAATAATCTGGATTTATTGCAGGGTTCACTTACATCACCTTGCACTTTTGCTTAAACGCATAGCATACACATCATAACATCATGCCTTAATATTTCCTTAACCATTTCAAGGATCTCAAGGGTTTGTGATGCAGGTTTTGGCAAATCAAATGTCTAGAAAGGGGAAAAGGGGATTTATTTTCCTCTAACCAATGTCGTCTAGAGATCAAAACACGGTGATTTAAGTCGGTGGCTATGACCCACTCGATATGGTGAGCTTGACTCTTGAAGGAAGATTCTCAATGACACGAAGTTCTTCAATCAAGTTGCAATCAAATTCTAACAGTTTCTTGTTTACCCTACAAGATCCTTGAAAACATTGCATATATATATCATACATATCATTGCATAATAGGTCTCCCAAAACAGGTCTCTCATGTTCTCGCTGTTTATTTCACAATGGCTTTCCAACCAGACAACCAAGATCTTCAAACTCGAGAAGCTCAGTTCAGGGACGTATTCCTAAACCTATCCAAGGGGCAGGAAGAGTTGAAAACACTCCTCGTTGGGAACTTGGTCAAGAAAAATCCCGAAGACAATAAGGACGAATGGTTGGAACAACTGCAAGCTGAGTTCAGTGCCATGAAAACCTAGATGCTGGGGCAGATGGCTCTTATCCAAGGCTTAGCTCGGGAACAAGAAGAGCTGAGAGCCATTATCAACCAGCTTCATCAAGACAAATACAACAACATGAAGCAAATAGTCAAGGCCGGGGACCAAGTCATTAATCAACTTCCGAGAAGTCAAAGGTTTGGTTTGATGAAGAATAGACCTCTCCAAGTTGCTACTACCTCACGGGTCCAACAATAACCTTGCAATAAACAACGGGTTAATCAGAGGTCGTTTACCAAGCTCAACATGCCGCTGTCCCAAGCTTTGCAACACCTGTTGAGATTGAATCTGGTGATATTGGTAGGACCTCATCCGAATCCTAAGACTTATTCAACCAACTACAATCCTGATGCAAGGTGTGCATACCATTCTAACAGCCCGGGGTATGACACTGACGACTGTTGGAAGTTGAAGTACAAAATTCAAAACCTAATTGATGAAGGAGCATTGGAATTCACGCAAGATGGTCAGGCTGAGTTCTTCTACCATCCCTCCAAGGCTCACCATTTGAAGTGACAAGTACCGATACGAGAAGACTTTTTGTTCATTAGAATTTTCAATTTGTAATTTTCTTTTGATTGTTCAGACATTTATTCATGTCAAACTTTGTTAATTCATCAATGCATTGCATATGTTTGTTTTGAATCAATCCATTCGTATTCACTATATTCAAATTGCTTTCATTTTTGTGATGTTCAACTCTCGATTAAAAAAATTCTAAGCCTTTAGAAGGAGGATGACGAAAATGATATCAAAAATCACTACAGTACGCTTTTGAACAAACCCTGCTGACGATGTACAGGAATTGTTTCAAATCCTAAATAATGGAGTTATAAGGAAGATAATCCCTAGTCAACCCCTTTGAGCCAAAGAAGTTGGAGTTTTTCTTTTCACAAATTAAAACCCTTAATTACAACCTGGGGCAGGGTAGTTTCTCAGTTAATTCAGGTGCACAATGAATGGCATCAAAGAGGTCCTTCCAAAATAAAAGATGGTCATGGTTTCTTATAATCGTCAGGACAGGAAGTCATCATCTCTCAGAAATAAAAGCCCATTAAGTCAAAACCTATGAAGGAGACTTACAAAAACTGGGGCATCCCGATGACTGTAATCACAAAAGAAACAGTTCAGGAAAAAAGACAGGGATAATAAAATAAAAAGAAAGAGGTCTTACAAACTCTCAACAAAATGACTGCATATTCAAAATAATCTGTCAGTATTCGAACAATCATTGGAATATCAGAGCAAATACTCAAACAGGGTCTAAATGCACAATTAGCTGAGTTTAGGATCGAAGAACATCACGAAGAGTGGGTGGGTACAAATAAATTTTGAGCCTTTATCCTTTGTTTCTTAAACCGTGAACCAGGCCACGTTATAACCCTTAAAAGTCCTAGTTGAAGTATGGGTTAGTTCGAAAGCATACTGTTACAAAAGGTATCCTGACTCCTGTAGGACTTGCTGTAAATCTTGAGTTGACATCACATTTTACAAAAATTCGCTTGTTTTATTGAAAACTGCATTTTCAAAGAACTTCAAAACAGACATAAGTTTTGCATTCTTAAAATAACATTGTTTGCATATGACTATTTGTTCAACAACAGAGAAATTCGCACATCAAATATCTAGTGAACAAAAAATCTTCTCAATAAAAAGGATCACCACAAGTGAAAAAACACTTCCAACCGAGGGGCACGACATGATCATTGTCCATCATCTGGGGCAGTTAAGTCAAGATTCAAGGAATCTCTCAAAGATGCCAAATAGCCAGGGGCAAATCTCCATCTGAACCACTTGGGGCATTGGACATAATTTGTAGCAACGAATCTTGCATGATCAAATGAACATCTTCTGGAAGTATGGCAACACAACGCGGCCGACATTAACACCTCCCTACACCCTGAGAGCGTGGACATAGTAAAAAAAGTACCGCACATAATCAAAGACCCGCTAGGTCGACTGGCCTAGGCAAAAATAAGGGCTTCCCGGCGAACCAAAAGGGTTCAGGCAAAAATAAGGGATGAAAATGAAAAAATCTGTACACCTGGCAAGTCGAAAACCTGAAAAGGCGGCTTGGGCAAAAAAGGGTATCCAGGTGGACTGGAAATCTGAAAAGACAGTCCAGGAAAAAGTTAGGGATTAAAGAGTACGACTATGTCCCGTCATCTCGTCACTTGCCTACCAGAAGAAGACTTGTCATTTCGATCGAAAGATACCAAGCACCTCATAGGTTGGGATAATACTCGATCCACAAGGCCTCCGCAAGCACCTTCTCCCGCAGATACAGGGGCAGAAAAGTCTCGATGCAAAGCCATCGTCATATTCTCAGCACGCATCCGAGTAACATCCACTCCCGGCAGAGTAAGAAAAGACAATAATATTAGCTCTCCCTAGCTGAGACTCGAAACTGTGAATGAATCGATAACATTCTCCCCAAGCAGAATTTATTTACCATCAGCACTGAAAGGTCTTAATATTCCCCAACGGAGTATAAAAATATTTCCCGGCAGAATACAAAATATCCCCAGTGGAGTTTGAAATTTTTCCCAGTGCAGTCTAAAAAAGCTTCCCCAGTGGAATTTGGAGAATCATCCCCAGTAGACTTTGGAAGATTATCCCTAGAAAGTTCAAAGGATTATCCCCATTAGAGTCTAAAAGGTTATCCCCAGTGAAGTCGCAACTGAAAGATCATCCCCAGCGGAGTTCTTTCCTTTCACAAACAGGAATTCAATCCCCAACAAGATTCAGTATCACCAGTAACGGTAATTCAACCCCAACGGAATTTATCGGTGGAATCCTTAATAGAGCATCTCTTACCCACAGAGTAATCTCCTCATCAGTTTATTCCCCAACGGATTTATCTTCTCTTGTAGGTTTATTCTCACAATCATCTTCGTTCGCTATCCCCAGCGGAAATGAAGAATTCAACTCTATTCTCCATCAGCTATCCGGGATTTATTTTCCCCAACTAAAACATTACATTCCCATACATCATGATACATGCACATGCGCATCATACAACACAATCTCATTTATTTTGAGAACATCATTGCTTGATATATATCATGCATTGCATACGACTGACCTTTACCTTTCAGGAAAGATGCAATTAAGTTCTCAGCTATGTCGAACTACTGACCGGTTCTTAAATCTCAACTGAATTAGTCTTGGTTGAATCATATATAAGGTTCTAAATCTCGACAATTTTCCTCCATCGAAGTGTGGACGAGTTCTTAAACCTCAACAGAATTATCCTTTGTTGAAGTACAGACAGTTCCTAGATCTCAATGAAGATGTTTCCCTCATTCGAAGTACTGAACGGTTCTTAAATCTCAACTGAATTAGTCTCGGTTAAATTACAGATAAGGTTCTAAATCTCGACAATTTTCCTCCGTTGAAGTGTGGACGAGTTCTTAAATCTCAACAGAATTATCCTCCGTTGAAGTACAAACAATTCCTATATCTTGATGAAGATGTTTCCCTCAGTCGAAGTACTGACCCGTTCTTAAATCTCAACTGAATTAGTCTCGGTTGAATTACAGATAAGGTTCTAAATCTTGGAAATTCTCCTCAGTCGAAGTACTGACCGGTTCTTAAATCTCAATTGAATTAGTCTCGGTTGAATTAAAGATAAGGTTCTAAATCTCGACAATTTTCCTCCGTCGTAGTGTGGACGAGTTCTTAAATCTCAACATAATTATTCTTCGTTGAAGTACAGACAGTTCCTAGATCTCGATGAAAATGTTTCCCTCAGTCGAAGTACTGACCGATTCTTAAATCTCAACTGAATTAGTCTCGGTTGAATTACAGATAAGGTTCTAAATCTCGACAGATTTCCCCCGTTTGAATTATGGACAAGTTCTTAAAACTCAGCAGAGATGTTCTCTCAGCTAAGGTACAAGCAAGTTCCTAAATATCAACAAGATCAGAATTCCCCCAGCGGAATCTTCCACAACCACAGGTATGCAAGTTCTCGCTAAGGAATCTCTTATGCGATCGACACTCCTGCAGATGGCATCTTTAAGCCCATCCTCCCGCCATAAATCTCCAAATGGCATCTATAAGCCCATTCCCGACATCACAAGGCTGATACCACTTCATGCGAGTGCAAATTTCTGGGCACTCTAGTGTTCAATCATCTTCCACCTTCGGATCACGAAAGGCACGAAAGCCAATCTACATCCTCAGGTTTAAGAAGATTTAACAGGGGAAGATTTTGTACCACAAAATTTTCCATCTCATATACCTCAAGACATTGCAAGAAAAATCTCTAAGTGGCTCAAGGTTGCTCAAGAATTGGTCAGACAAGCTCATCTCCTAAGGCAGTCAACCCCAAATTAGGGTTTTGGGTTGCAACAAGATCCTTGAGTCCAAATGACCTCAAGTGCTTTCCAATGTCCTAATATGTTCTCAAGGTCATCCATGTCAAGTTTCAAGCCTTGTAGAGGAAGTTTGCTCAGTCAATTGCTCAAAGGGTCCAAAAATTGACTGTGCTAGGGCAAAAGTCAACTATGGCCTACATACAGTCAAAATTCAATATTTTTTGTCAAAATTCTCATTTTGAAGGATATTTCATCATTTTATAAAGGTTTGATCATGATTCATCAAGGATTGCTCAAAATTCATCAAGATTCAAAAGTTGCTAAATTAGGGTTTTGCAGGAAAAGTCAACTCAAATTTGACCAAGCATAACATTCTCATACTTTATGAGAAATGACCCATCCAAAGCTCATTTTGAAGAAGATGAAATTTCCTACAATCCATCTTCATACCCCAAGATCAAAAAATGCACTCACAAGAAGTTATAAATTTGGACATTATAGGTCATTTTTGAAAGTCAACAAAAACACCTTTTTTTCCAAAGCTTATAACTTGAGCATGGAACATAAAAATGAGATGATACCAAATGTGTTGGTTATAGGACATCTCAAGCTTTCTAAAAAGTCCAAGAACACCTCCAAAAGTTCAAAATTGAAGAAGTTATGCATTGTTGAAGTTGGACATTTTTGCAAAACTGCCAAAAGTCAACTATCCCCAAAACTTCAAATTTTGTCAAATGGGCCCATTCTTTTCCACTTGATTTGAGCTTACATAGTTGCCCACGTGTCCTAGCTTCAGCCATGAACTCATATTTCATTTTTATTATTTAAATTGATTTTTTATTGAATTTGTTCATTTTAAATCAAATTAAATCATTTAAAATTCAAAACTTTGATTACATGAGATCTTTTGGTTATTTCAGGATTTGATCATCATCATTAACATCATCAAAATCTAATCAAGCAATTCATGTGCAAAAAGATTGAGATTTTGGCAAATTTGGCAAGTTGTAAAGAGGAGATCAAATCAAATCCCAAGGCATTGATATGGGAAGATTCAAGCCATAATTCTTACCCTAATACACTCCATAGTACATAAGCAAGCAAAATAGATCGAAATAAGGGTTGGAAAGTGGAGGCATAGGCAGAATAGAAATCGGAAAAAGCACCAAAAATCTTGAGATCGAAACCATAGCTAGAGGCACTTTCAGAGGCTGACACCGGTCCCAATCTCTTCCTGGGTGTTCACACAAGCGATCTGGATCAAAAGCAAGCTTCCTCACACACCACAACGCACTATAAGTATCACAAAATACACCTCTGTTCTTGATTTCACAACTCATAATTTATGCATCCTTTTCATGAATCAACACCATATTTTAAATCTACGTGACATTTGCAAACGTTTGGCATTATCCAATTGCTTTTATCTGGCCCGGACAAAGAACCACCATAGCTAGGGTTCTTCGTTTTCTTTTTGGGGTTTTCATTTTCAGGTAAAATCAGGACTCAAGAGGGGTATAGCTGTGATCAGGAGGCCCTAACGAACCCAACCATGGTCCTGAAATGGATTTATGTGGCCTGAGATGGATTTTAGGATGGACCTGCGCTTTTAGCTGCGGATTTCAAATCTGCAGGTAAATGTTTTACAGTTTTTAGGACAGGGACGATGAGGTGTCCCCTGCCCATTGGTGCTTTTAAATCGCGCGTGCGTTTTTATTTATTCTGACCAATAATTGATGTTTTGTTATATTATTATTATTATTATTATGTAATATATTTACAAACAAATCAAGACAGCGTAGTGGCAAAGCAAGCAAGCAATCACTTTCAGGACCTGGGTTCGAATCCCAGGTCCCCCAATTTCTCATTGTTTTTTTCTTTCAGGCGATTGTGTGTGTATTCAAGCTTGCAGACCACCGTGCACCATAGCCTATTCAGTGGACAAATGGCCATTGGCCAGATCTGAAGGTCTACATGGAGCCTAGTCAGCGCACAAACACCTGATCTTAAAAGTCAACAAAGGGCCAACACAATTGTGCCTCAGATTGCTATCTACACCCAAATTTCAGGCCCATACTCCTTCTCTTTATCTATTTTGCTTATTTATTTTAATTGTTTTTTATTTAATTACTAACCAATTAAAATTCAGTCTTTTCTAAAATAAAATCACCAAAAAATATTTATATTCAATCAAAATTTTTATTTTTATTAATAAACACTAAGTAAATTAATTTAGGTTTTAATTAGAATAACTTTAACCTATTTTTTGTAAATAATTAAAATTAAATTAGATTTAATTAGCTTTTAATTACTAACATTAATTATTTTATTTTTCTTTCCTAAATAACAAAAAAACCAAAAATATTTATTAATTTATTTATTTAATTTAATTTAGTAATTAATTTAGATTAATTTATTTCTTAAATAAAAACCAAAAAAAAGATGTCTTCTTTAAAGGGTCAAAACCCTAATCATTCGCACTCGATTTAATTTCCCGCACGCGATTTATTTATTTTATCCAATAATGTACTTGCTCCCGGATTGTAATAGCTTAATAGGACTTTTATTTATTTTTTATCGCTTTATTTATTTTTAAAGGGTTTGTCTTTGGCGATGTAAATACCCGACGCCTTGTAATTTAAATTCCGCATTTTATTTCCGCAAATTATAATTGTTAGGTGTTTGATAATAAGATGGCATGACAAGACTGAATGTTTTAACCTAAAATCAACTTAGATCACCTTTAACATGTACAAAGATAAAATAACTGAAAATAACACACTCGCACATGCGCACTCTTAGGGTACACCCCACTTGGTTGCCTTCGTACGCGGTCATTGAGTATAGGTCGCTTTAGAGGTCGCCCTCTTGTCTAAAAGATCATAGTCGCCTCAAAACGGTTGCCTCGGATATTGTTGCCTCAAACAAATGATCTAAGACATTAGGGTTACCGCTAAGGCGTCCTAACATTGCTTTAGTGACCGCACGTCCCTCATTCGAATTGACCCTCAAAATCCAACGACGGTGCTACCTACTCATCAATAGTAGGATAGCATTGTCTAAAGGAAATTAGCATAGAATGATTCCTTTTTCGAGTAGGTAGATGGTTCTTAGATACTTGCTCTTTCAAAAAACAAAACTTTTCACACTTACACTTTTTGAACAAAGTTTTCAAAAACACTTCATACACTCTTGAGGACAGAAGCAAGAGTTAAATCGAAGTTTCAAACCCACAAGCACAAAGAAAACAATTTTGAAAACAATTGAGCAAGTACCTAAGAGCCCATGGATAACCACGAATAGAAAGGGTGCTAACACCTTCCCTTTCTATAATCTACCCCCCGAACCTGAAAAATATCTCGAAAAAGGAATTTTTCTGTGCTTTTTTCCTTTCCTTGTTGGATAAAATAAAAGACGGTGGAGACTCTTGCTTACCGCGACATTTTGCGAAAAACAAACGCAAAATGCAAACCAGCATTCCAAAAAACAGTCAGTTCTTCCCATCGCATCACAGTACCATTTAATGATCAACGATGTTTAAGTGATTCGCGTTGACCAAAGGTGTTGTAGATACATTAGAGGATTTGTAGAACCAAATCCTCCACACAATGAATCTCAAGGTTATTGGATCAAAGAGATCAAATTAACATACTTGGGCTTGCAAACATAAGTTTGGGCCACGAATGATCATTTATTTGAATCAGGACAAATTTAGCGCTATGTTAAGCAATCATAAGTGGACTTATATAGAAGTTGCACCTATTTGGAGGCCGGTCAATATCAATCTATGCACCATTTGTTTAGAGACATGATATAGAGATCATGCTCCAATAACATTTAGTGCAATAAGAAAGGGATGAGATGAAGAGAGGTGGGAGAGAATATACAAACCACTTTTGAATTAAATTTAATCAAACTATTATTAAAATCATTCATCCATTTTTGTGGATTTAGACTCAATACCATTGATCCAATAATGATAATAAAGTTCATGATAAAAAATTTAACCCAAGATCAGCCAGCAAATAGTCACAAAATAATATTACATTAAATATATACAAAAAAAAGGTTTAAAAAAATGTTTAAAAATAGAAATAAAAGATAAAAATATCAACTATGTTCAAATTAATCAAGAAATAAAAAGTAAGACCATAGAAAAATCAGAAATGGACTCAAATATTTTAAAAATTTTTTTGATAATTTTTTAAAGTCAGAAACTATTTTTTAAAATTAAAAGAAGTGAGTAAAATAAACCAAAAATGATAAAAATTAACAAAGTCAGAAACAAAAATAAAATAAGGTCACCAATATTTGTCACAATATCATTGGATCATTCCATAATTTTTTCAGAATTTAAAAATGAATAAAAGTATTTTTAAATATTTTAAACAATTCAAATAAAGTGAAAATTTATAAAAAATACCAAAACACAAAACAAAATTGTGAAAAGATAAAAATCAGAAAGGGAATAATCAAAAATATTTTTCATAATTTTTTCAGATTTTTTGGACTAAAAATGGATTTTCTATGATTTTGTGAAATTTAAAACAATTAAATGTAAAAATCAGAAAAGAAAAAAAAAGTAAAAAATATGTGGACCATTCGATGAGAGTCAAAACGCGTTAGTAATCAAATCCAAGGGATCTGGCGCGATGTGCATATCATGGTCATTAGTGAATAAAGCACTGAATCAAATGTAAATCAGAAATTCAAAAACATTTGAATGGCGTTGTTTCATTGGTTGAAGGATGACACGTTGGTCATCTTCAACCTCCAGCCAGTCCCAAAACCAGGTTGGTTAATCCATAAAATTAGAGCACAAGACCTATGCCATTCGTTTTGTCTCTTCAAGACGAAGACAACCACAACCTTGCGACAAATTTATATAAATTATAGCTCAAGCAATTTGGAAGGAAAGTTTTGAAAAGGGATTTGAAATTTCATGGTCAAAACGTGTTTCCAGTAAAAAGCAAGTGTTGCGACTAGACCCAGGGCAATGAGAGCATCACAATGATATCAAAGTTTTGAAGAATTGATGAAGGAATCTACCTATTGGAGTTGAGTTGCAGAGCTATGAAACTGAACTTCTATGGAGCAATATAGGGCACGATTCTTGAATGTAACTATATGGTTAGCTTCAGGGAAGATCAAGGAAGGTGAATTGATGGAAAAATTGGATTGAAAAAGGCTTGAGAATAGATTTCGAAGTTGTTGAATTTTGAGTTATGGAACAAGTTTGACAGGGTGATGCTGGCTATCCAAGCTTGAGGAAATGAATGGGGAATGACACTCTATTTATATGGAATCAAATGGAATGTCCAAGCGTGTGAAATGATGAAGTTTGGAGGGAAATCGTGTGAAGTTTCAAACAAGAAAAGTGTAACTTCTAATTTGATCAAAACTCATCCAAACCGTGCGTTTTGTTGTGCTAATCAATCGGGAACTTCATAAACATGTTTAGAGGAATAAACGCGTGGAAAACTTGTGATTAGAAGCCAAAACAAAGACTTTAAATTCTGACTTATGGAGAAACTTCAGTTCAAAGTTACCAAGTTCAATTCAATGGCATTCTAAGCTTAAGGGGTCTTAGGGAATGATTCTTGATTCTTTAGAAAGATGGGGTTACAAGGTTTGCAATTGAAAAAGAATGGAATCAAATGGATGCTTGAGCTGAAAGTTGTGTTGAGTCAAAGTTGGAGAAAAATGGTTGAATTTCCATACTTAGAAATATTTCAAATTTTTCTTCAAAAGTAACCTATAATATCTTACATCCAAACATGGCCTTCCACTTGGATTTTGCTCTTAACCAAAAAATATGGAATGAAATAGACCTCTTTAATGAAATTTTTGGACTTGAACCATTCAAAATATCAAAAAATTGAGAGAGTTATGAATTGTTGAAGTTGGCAAAAAATCATGAAATGACCTATAATCTTTTGTATCCTTAAGGCAACTTCCATCCATTTTCTCACTTTTCACATAAAAGAAGGTATAAAGTTCACATCCTCAAGATCATTTCGAAAAAATAATGGGCCCAAGGTGATAAAAATTGACCAAGTTATTATCATTTGAAGTCACACATGGAAAATTAGGGATTCATCTAGAGGACTTGTAATGTTTCTTCTTCATCAAGTTTCTTCAACATGAAAACTCCTTGGAACTTTTGAAGTGATTTATTGGTAACCATTTGAAGAGATGGATGTATTTGGAATCGCTCCAAAATACCAAAAGATGAGCAAGATATGCTTCTTTGAAGTTCAAAACCCTAGCTCCTAGGTCAAGAAAAATGCCTTGAGGGACTTTGACAATTTTGAACAAACTTCTTGTACCAACATAAATGCTTTGTAAATATAATTTATTGAGGATTATAATGAGAACTCATAGCAACCACAACCACTTCCATATCTTGAGAATTGAGAGAAATATGCATTTGTGACCAATGGGAACAAAGCCTTGTCCAAGTATGACAACTTCTCCAATCAATCCCTTGTGCTTTTGAACCCAATTTGATAATCTTGAAATTTGGTGAACCAAAATAACCTTGCCATCCCATTTCCTCCAAAACAAATCCAATGGTGAGGTTTCAACGTCTCAAGCTTTATTGACTAGGGCATGGAAACAAACTCATGAACCCGTGGAGCAATTTGTTGAATCTTATTTCCTTTACCTACATGAGTAACAAGCAAGACAAACCAACATTGCATTTCATTAATTAAAAGAAGAAATAAAGACAAAAATATACACGATCACAAAAGAACACAAGTCAAGGTGCTTGGTGATTCCTCAAAGAGCAATGCTAAATATAGGGAGGGGAACCAAGAATCCTAATGTGATCTTGTTGTGATTGAATCAACATGGTATGATGAAGGGATCTTAGGGAAAAAATTGGGGTACAACAGCTGCCCTTATTTATGTTCTTTCTATCTAGAGATACGAAGGTTAAAAATCTTCGTGTCGACGCGATCGAAGATACTTAAATATAAAACAAACCCTATTTTTGGCCCTAAGATGCCATGCAATGCTTATGAACATGAATGCATATGAACAAGACCAAAGAGACGCAAAACACCATTGGGGATGTAACAAAAAAATAAAGAAACAAGAGAGTAACCCAACCTGGAAAATAAATCCTTGGTGGATCAAAAAGACCTTAATCAGAGAGGATGGTAAAATGGTCAAAGGATACACCAACTTCCACTAAAGGCGAAGCTACCAACGTTTACTGGAGGCAGAGAGAAAGAATCATCGATGTTCATTGCTGATGACCTACCAACTTTCACTGAAGGTAGGAAGATAAAATATATCTTAGCATCGCTTTTCACTGATGATGAACTACCAACATTCACTGAAGGTAGCAAAAAGATAATAAATACCAACTTTTACTGATGGTGATCTACCAACTTTCACTGAAGGTAGAGAGAAAATATATCATAACATCGCCTTTCATTGACAATGAACTACCAACGTTCACTGAAGGTAGCAAAAAGATAACAATCACCAACTTTCACTGATGGTGATCTACCAACTTTCACTGAAGGTAGAGAGAAAATATATCATAGCATCGTCGTTCACTGGCGATGAACTACCAACGTTCACTGAAGGTAGAAAAAAGATAATAATCACCAACTTTCGCTGATGGTGACCTACCAACTTTCACTGAAGATAGAGAGAAAATATATCATAGCACCACCGTTCACTGATGATGAACTACCAATGTTCACTGAAGGTAGCAAAAAGATAACAAGTTTCCCTAAAATTCTAACATTTCTCCTAGAACGGGTCTCAACTTCTTCTTTAACCAAAGCGTTCTTCCTGGAAAGGGTAATATATAAGCTATCTCAAGTAAAGAGACTACCACTTATAAAAACTTCACAATGAATTGTCTCTGAGATATCCAAAGACTTGCCATCCACTGGAGTAATTTTGGCAACAAACTGCAAACTATCTGCTCATAGGGAAGATAGAAAAAAGGGTAATTCCGAATTTTATCGGGAAGTATAGGTTGCTCATATAAAGATACCTACTACTTCCTGTTTATGGAGGATTGTAAAAAAAATGACTTTCTGGGGAGAGAAATATAGCTTCTTGGGGAAAGAAATATGACTCCCTAGGGAAATGCCAGGATATTCCTGCTGAAGAGATAAAGTCTTCTAGTGAAAAATAAATGCACAAACCAAAACTCGAAGCTTTCGAAAATCCAAAGTAAATAATATTGTTGCGGAACCAAAGATTCAAACCAGAAATAAACTGGAATGAAACAGTCAATCAAAATACATCCTTTGAGAAATAAACTCAAGAGGGAAAACCAAATCCATCCAAACATGGAGTTGTACAGGAAGGCTAAAGCAAAAATCTTCCACGAGGGATAACTCAGTGGGGAAATTGAAAGAATATACGCTTTCTGCTTAAGGTTGGCACTCTATTGGAGTGAGGATAACAAAACTCTGCAAAACAGGGTAATATGTCAACAAAAATATTAAAGAATGTGAATGAGCAATGATTTGCTAAAATTAACCATGCATGATGTATGTATGAATGTATGAGTGTTATTGTGCGTATGCTAACAAAACAAATATATAACACTGGGAATAACCAGGCAAAACCAACCCGGGCACAAACAACACTCAGGTAAACCACATCCAAGATGACCATTCCAAAAAAAATAAATGCCAACTGAGGAAACAAAACCTATTGCCTGCTTTAGCTTTACTGGGGAGAAACATAATCCGGAAGTAAACAAATCAAACTGACAGAAAAGTACAGATACAGGGATAGAACATCCTTCTCTAGGATTCACTGGGGAAATAAATGTTTTCAAAAGTATCACTTCTACTGGGGATTGTAAAACCAATCTCAAGTAAAGCAGATGGACACCAAATCATCAAAACATTCACTGGGGAATTCAGGCCCACATCATTGGGGAGGTTAACACCACATCCTCAAAGGGAAAACAACAATACGTTCTTTACTAGAGAAACTGGGGACCTGCGTTCTTCAAGAGTGATTATGGTACCAACTTCTCTGGAAAAGGAACTTCCATTAGACCGAATGAAAACTTCACAGGAGAAATCTCAGATTCAAACTTCACATCATGAAAACTCAGAAAAGAGGAGAAATGATTCCAAACTTGACCGAGGATACCGGAGTCACGAACCCAATATGGCGAATAATCCTGAGTAAACCTTCCCGAGGGGAACAAAAACTTCTAAAAACAACTGGAGTTTGTCCATTCCTGGGATCACCAGTTTTGTTTTTTTCTTTTGCGTCATAAATTTTAAAGTAAAAGAAAATTGTAAATTCTTTTAGAAAATCAGTTTTGTTATTTAATCTTTTCTCTTTCATAGTTATTATCAATAATAAATGGAGTCTTTTCAAGCTAAATAAAATAAGAAATACAAAGAATTGGGTAAAATCTCAAATTTCATTAATAGAATGGTAGTCTGCGAATGGAGAGACTCCATAGATGATTACAAAGTTCGGAAAATGGTAATATATAATGGAAAAGATACATTGAGATACAATGACCACTATCCCCTCTAACAAATTTTGAAATCCTGAGTAGCAGCTTCTGTTGAAGTATGATGAGGATCTGAGAAGATTGTTGCTCCCATGATCAAGTCTTGTCGGATGTAGTTACTTACCAAGAAAGTACCTAACTTTTGCCTAAGCTGCTCTTGCGGGTTTTCAACTTAGCGGGAAATTTATTCTGTTTATGTCTCTAACTTTTGCCTATACCTCCCTTTCGAGTTTTCAGCCTACCGAGACGCTCTTTTTTGCCTAAGCTGCCCTTTTGGGTTTTCAACTTAGCGAGCTGTTCTTTTATTTCTTTAAGCAAAGTATTTCTTGACTGCATCAACATTCATGAGACGTGGGAACTCCTCGCCATCCATCGTTTCAAAAATTAATGCACCTCCAGAGAAGGCTTTCTTGACAACATAGCCTTCAAAATATGGAGTCCACTTGCCCCTAGAATCAGCATTGAAAGACATGATCTTCCTGAGCACGAGGTTGCCTTCTCTGAATTCATGAGGTTTGACCTTCTTATCAAAAGCTTCCTTCATCCTCTTCTGATATAATTGTCTATGACACAAAGCTTTCATTCTCTTCTCTTCGATCAAATTCAATTGGTCAAACCTATTTTGGACCCATTCATCCTCTGACAACTTGGTTTCCATTATCATATGCAAAGAGGGAATCTCAACCTTGATTGGGAGTACAACTTCCATTCCATACACCAGGGAGGACGAGGTTGCTCCTGTTGAAGTGCAGACAAATATTCGATATGCATGCAAAGCAAAAGGGAGCATTTCGTGCCAATCCTTATAAGTAACAACCATTTTCTGGATGATCTTCTTAATATTCTTATTAGCAGCTTCAACAGCCCCATGCATCTTAGGCCTGTACAGAGAGGAATTGTGATGGACAATCTTGAATTCTTCACACAGTTCTGTCATCATTTTATTGTTCAGATTCGAGCCGTTGTCAGTGATAATTCTGCTCGGCACACCATACCGACATATAACATTATTCTTTATGGAGCTCACAACCACCTTATTAGTAACAATGGCATATGAAACAACCTCCACCCACTTGGTGAAGTAATCAATTGCTACCAAGATGAAACAGTGTCCATTCGAAGCTTTGGGTTATATCATCCCAATCAAGTCAATACCACACATGGAGAAAGGCCACAGGGAGTAAATCACATTAAGAAGTGTCGGAGGCACATGGACCTTATCTGCATAAGTCTGGAATTTATGACACTTCTTTACAAACTTGTAACAATCAGATTCCATTGTCAACCAATAGTAACCTGCCATTAGCATCTTTTTAGCCATCGAATGTCCATTGGCATGATTTCCAAATGAACCTTCATGAACCTGATGCATCAACATGCCTGCTTCATCTCTATCCACGCATCTGAGCAAGACCATGTCATAATTTCTTTTATACAACACATTTTCACTAAGGAAGAAACTGCCAACCAATCTTCTCAATGTTTTTCTATCCTTCTTCGACGCACCGATCGAGTATTCCTGAATCTGAAGAAGATGCTTGATGTCATAATACCATGGTTTTTCATATGCTACCTCTTCTGTTGTAAACACATGAGCGGGCCTATCCCTTCGCCAAACCATAATTCGAGGTATATCATTCCAAGTATTCACTTGATACATAGAAGCCAGAGTTTCCAGAGCATCCACCATCTGATTTTCATCTCTAGGAATGTTATGGAATTCGACTTTATTGAAGAAGGGTAACAATATTCTAGCATAGTCTTTGTAAGGGATCAAGCTGGGGTGACGAGTCTCCTATTCTCCTTTAATCTGGTTTATTACCAAAGCTGAATCACCATACCCATCTAGAATTTTAATTCTGAGATCAATAGCTTCTTTGAGACCTATGATGCAAGCCTCATATTCTGCCATATTTAGTACAATCAAATGTCAACCTTGTAGTAACAGGAATGTGCGATCCATGTGGAGTGACAATCACAACACCAATTCCTTTACCATAAGAATTCACAGCTCCATCAAATATCATACTCCAACGAGACTCAGGGTCAGGACCTTCCTCAGACAATGGGTCATCACAATCTTTTACTTTCAGGAACATCACATCCTCATTATGGAAATCATACTCCACAGACTGATGATCATCCACTGGTTGGTGAGCAAGATAATCTTCCAACACACTGCTTTTAATAGCTTTTTGAGTGAGGTATTCGATATCATATTCAGACAACAACATCTGCCAGCGGGCAATTCTCCCAGTAAGAGCAGGCTTTTCAAAAATGTATTTGATTGGATACATTTTGGAGATCAACCAAGTAGTGTGATTCAACATATATTGCCGCAAACGTTTCGCCTCCAAGGCTAGAGCACAACATGTATATTCCAGCATGGAATACCGCGACTCACAATCAGTGAACTTTTTACTGAGATAATAAATGGCAAACTCTTTCTTTGTTGTTTCATCCTATTGTCCAAGAATACAACCCATGGAATTATCTAACACTGTCAAATACATAATCAACGGTCTTCCTTCGACATGAGGGAGCAAGATAGGAGGTTCAAGCAGATATTCTTTAATACTTTAAAATTCCCTTTGGCAGTCATCCGTCCACATACAACCTTGATCTTTCTTTAACAACTTAAAGATTGGTTCACATGTTACAGTCATGTGGGAAATGAATATGGAATTATAATTTAAATGCCCGAGGAACCCTCTGAATTGCTTTTCAGTTCTTGCGCTGGCATCTCTTGAATTTCTTTGACTTTATCAAGGTCAACTGCAATTCCTTTCTGGCTAACAATGAAACCCAACTATTATCCTGATTGAACACCGAAGGTGCATTTATTTGGATTCAAGCGGAGACGATACTTCCTCAAACACTGAAACAATTTCAACAAATCTTCTACATTCCCTTCTTCAGTATGGGATTTAGAAATCATATCAACAACATATACCTTGATTTCCTTGTGCATCATATCATGGAATAGGGTTGTCATTACCCTCTGGTACGTTGCACCAGCGTTCTTCAACCCGAAGGGCATTACTCTGTAACAAAATGTTCTCCAGGGTGTGATTAACGTTGTTTTTTCCATGTCCTCCAGAGCCATTCTTATTTGATTATAACCAGAAAATCCGTCCATGAACGAGAAAACTTTGAATTTTGTTCTGCTATCCACTAACATATCAATGTGGGGTAATGGAAAATCATCTTTTGGACTAGCTTTATTTAGATCTCTGTAATCTACGCACATGCGGACTTTTCCGTCTTTTTTTAGTACTGGGACAATATTGGAAATCCATTGAGGATACACTGACGTTACAAGAAAACCAGCATTAATCTGCTTTAGAACCTCCTCTTTGATCTTTATTGCCATATATGGGTGAGTTCTTCTCAACTTTTGTTTGATTGGAAGACACTCTGGTTTCAATGGTAAACAGTGCTCCATAATACCTGTATCTAGACCAGGCATATCTTGGTAAGACCAAGCAAAAATATCCATATACTCTTTCAATAGCTCAATCAACCTGCTCTTCACATCAGGATGCATCAATGATCCAATCTTGAATTCTTTCGGATCTTCTTTTGAACCCAAATTGATCACTTCCAATGGCTCTTTATATCACTGAATGGTATTTTCCTCGTGCTCAAGAAATCGTGAGACCTCTTCTAGAATCTCATCATAGTCTTCTTCTTCGGCCCCATACACAGGACATTCAAAGTTGGGAGAGGGTGTAGGGTCATTGTATTCAACGGGTTTTTAAATTAACCTGTACACATGATTTATGATTGCTTTTAGAAACTCATACATATAAAAAGTGATCATGCAAATTGAATTTCAGTTATTATTTATTTTGAAGGGTTTTCTCTGATTACCATTTTCCAAGAAAAAGCAGAAAATAAAGACACAATTTGGGAAACAAAGACAACTTTTATTATTGATTTTAAAAGTCACAGCAAACAGATAAGCCATACAACATTAATACTCATACCTTGGGCAGAGTGAAAGCTTTTCAAAAATATTAACAAAACAAATTACTTTGAAACATGTCTGCAAGAGGGAACATCAATGGTGATCCAGTTCTGAATCCTAACTCCGTGCGTCACATAATTCAGAATTTCCTGCTCTGCTTGATCTTCCACAATGGCATTAATCCTGGAAATAGTTGGATGAAGATAACTCCGCTACGGAAGATATCTTGATACTTTCCTGCAGCAGACTTAGGCTTCATGCTCTTACCTTTGTCATTCTTCAAAGAGAACCCCAAGCCGACTTTGTTCTTGTTTACATGTGGATCCATAATCTGTCCCCATACCTCGCTATGACCCTTTCGTACAACTTGTTGCGCATCCTTAAGCGAAACCATGGAATTCTCATTTCCTCTTATGTTGTCAATGGATAAGGCTTGGAACTGGGTTCCAACAGCCACTTCATCCGCCTCCACAATGCTGAAAGAGGACAAATGAGTTATCAATAATGTCTGTTCCCCATTTATGATTACTACTTTCCCTTCACGTACAAATTTCAGTTTCTGGTGTAAAGTTGAAGTGAGAGACCCTGCCTCATAAATCCACGACCGTCCCAACAAACAGCTATAAGCGGGAACAATGTCCATGACCTGGAAAGTTATATGAAACTAATGTGGTCCTATATGAATAGGCAAGTCCACTTCACCAATAACAAATTTCCTTGATCCATAAAACGCTTTCACAATGATGCCACTCGGGCGCATAGGCGTTCCTTGATATTTCAAATTCATAAGAGTGCTCCTCGGTATAACATTCAAAGTGGATCCATTATCAATTAGCACATTGGATAGTGAATCATTCTTGCAATTCATAGAGATGTGGAGGGCCAGGTTGTGATTCCTTCCTTCGTCTGTTAATTCATCATCGCAGAAACTCAAGTTATTACATGACGTAATGTTCCCTATTACGCTACTGAATTGGTCTATTGGCATATCACTCTCCACAAAATCTTGGTCCAATACCCTCATCAAGGATTCTCTATGAGCAGATGAGTTCATCAATAAAGCCAAGATAGATATTGTTGAAGGAGTCCGTAGTAACTTATCTACAATTCTGTAGTCTCACATCTTGATTATCTTTAAAATATAATCCACTTCTTTCTCTAACAAAGCCCCACTAGTCTCACCCGTAGCCTTCTTCGGTTCAACATTCTCAGCAATTTTCTTTCCAGCACTAACATCTCCTTGAACAACTGGTGCAAACACATGGCCGCTGCGAGTCACCTTACTATTTTCAGCAATATTTCCAACATCTAGCATTGGCTGGATGGGAACTTCCACTCCATCCTCCAAGATTGTAGTGTTGTATTTGTAGGGCACAACCTTATCTGACTTGTAGGGGATAGGACCCAGCAAACTAATCACCAATGGGGTAACAACTGGCTTTTTATAATATTCAACTTCAAGATGGGAGGGTGCCCCAAAACAAGGTACAATGACTTTTACCCCTTCTTCAACATAATCAGTCATTATTGAGTCATTTTTGGAAAACAAATCCTCATCTGAGGAGAAATACTCATCTGCAGAGGCATACTCTTCATCCGACTCTTCTTCAGTCAAGAAAACCTCAATTAAATCAACTTCATGGTAATCATCCCTTTGACCTGTAACCTTGATAGTTCCATTGTCCAACAATAACTGAACACCTTTCTTCGCGATTGAACATCCTCGGGAGTCCCTGCAGCAAATTTAGCAAGACCCATACTGGTGTTCTACCTGACCAGCTATATGGCAAAAAGTAGCATGCAATTGCACAAGGTCCTCATTCATATACTCAACATCAGAAATTCTGAATTCTCCAGAACATCCAGAAACCATATTCACCTCCTCTTCATACTCTTCCCTAGGCCTGATTATGTGGATGAGGCCCTCATCCATTATCTCCTGTAAATCAGACTTTATCTTATCGCAACCCTGTATGTTTGTACTGCAAATAGCATAACCAGAATGGTCATGCGTATAATAGCTAAATTCACAGAGGTCTGTATGCATTTTCACCAAATCTCCTCTAACCAGATTGATATTAAAAATCCGGAAGTCGCCTGGACAACTGGCCACCATATTCACAACATTTACTCCTCCATGCTTGGGTAGAGGATTGTCTTTCACATTAGGGCCCACATCCTTGAAAGATAGAATACCAGACTTCACCAATTTCTGCACCTCAGTCTTCAAAGGATAACAAATATTAACATTATGCCCTGGTGCTCCCTGATGAAAAGCACATGTTTGGTCTGCCTTGTAATACCAAGGCAATGGTGATGGTACGACGGGAGGTGGTCAGGTCTGAACCAACTTCTTCTGAATCAATTCCTGTAGTAACTCTGTATAGCTCATAAGAATAGGGTCATAAAACTCCCTTCTTTGATTATACCCTTGATTCCCCTGCTGGGATGGTCTCTGATAAGCAACGGTAGTTGGAGCTGCACCCACAACTGGATTAACTAAGGCAACTTGCTGATGACACTGATAATTCCTTCTAGGAGTATTAACCCTCTTCTCTTGCATAACAGCATTTGCATCCCCCTCCTTCTTCTTGGTAAATATATAAGATGGCTTCTTCACACCTCTAGATCCTTCACCTTTCGTTAAATGGCCCTCTCTTACAGCCTCTTCTAAGAGGATACTCATTCCTACCATTTCAGTAAAGTTACTTGACGCACTTGCTACCATCCTCTCGTAGTAGAAAGCACCCGGAGTTTTCAAGAAAATCTTAGTCATCTCCTTCTCTTCCACGGGAGGAATCACTTGGGTGGCTACCTCACACCATCTCTGTGCATATTCTTTGAATGATTCCCTGTCTTTCAGAACCATGTCCCTGAGTTGATCACGGTCAGGCGCCATGTCCATGTTGTACTTGTATTGTTTGATGAATGCTTCTCCCAAATCATTGAAAGTGTTAACACTTTCTAAACTCATATACCACTTCAGCGCAACACGAGTCAAACTATCCTTAAAAAAGTGAATCAGCAGATGCTGATCATCAGTATGGGTAGACATTCTCCTTACATACATCACCAGATGAGCACGAGGGCAAGTGTTGCCCTTGTACTTCTCAAACTCGGGGACATTAAACTTAGTAGGTATCTTAACATTCGGAACCAAGCATAACTCATTCACGTTCTGCCTCAATAACTCTTTTCCCCTGAGGGCCTTCATCTCTCTCTGCATCTTGTCAAACTGCTCTTGAAATCATCCATTCTGTCATAAATACCCAAGTCTTCACTTGGTAGAGGAAAAGGACGACACACATCATAATTAACAAACAGAAAAATATTTACCGAAGGCGATGCAGCAGGAGAAGCATGCACCACAAGAGGTGCAGGAGGAACAATAGTCTGAACAACTGGAGTATCTTGAGGACTAAGATTGAAACTTTCGGGTGAAAAATTCTCTGGCATTCCCCATGGGTAACCTTGAGGCATGCGATTTTGAATAACAGCTGGAGTGGCAGATACATGAACAGTTGGAGCTTCAGTAGTAATCCTTGTTGGTTGAGGTTGAACACTTGGTGGTTGATTCTGAGCAGCCACCAAAGATTTCATCAGAGGGGTAAGATTGGCCATGCCGGCCTTCAAAGCAAAAACCTCCTTGCGTAGCTCGTGATTCTCTTGTTCTAAGTTGTCCATCTTCTTTCTGAAGTTTGCCCGAGTGTTATAGTAGTGAGTCAGCTTGCTGAACAAAGTAAAGAAGCTTGGTAAGACACCTGGATATGCATAACAAATGCAAGAAATACGTGCAATATGATGCATGGTATGCAATGCACATGATTTTATTTTATTATTTAATATTTCAAGGGATTTAAAATTTATGTACATATTGCAAATATCAAAGTAATAACGCATTTGAAATACTGAATATTTTTATTATAACAACTCCAAAATGGATTTCAAGTTTCAATAATCCCAAGTACAAGATTAAAATCAAATCTAAAACCCTGAGAAGTAAAGTTGATGGAGATCACTCTATACGCTGGCGCTTCCCTGTGAGCCTGGCAATCTGAGCCTTCAACCTCTGGTTTTCTTCCGCATATTTGGTGGCAACCTCCTTCCAATCACCTGAATTAGGGAGTGAGCAAATGGCATCTGACTGAGGCTTAGGATAAAATAAACCCCCTTTCCTCTCCATGGTCTCTACAGCCCGTGTATCAAGAATCTCAATCAAGTCGTCTTTCTCCTTCAAATCTGCTCTATAAGAAATCTCTAAAGTTCGGCACTTGTTCTTCTAGGCAACCTTTTCCTGTTGCATCCTGACTAAAGCAAGTTGTAGCTCTTCTAGATCATCCAATAAGGGAGGAGTGTTCTTCACAAACAAATCAGGCATAGGTGTTTCCTGAGAATATGACATCTTCAACTGAATAGATCTCGTTTGGACCCACTGCAGATAAGGCTCCAAAGAAACAACACCCCTAGGTCCCAAATCCTTCCTACTCTTCTTATGAATGTGACGCCAGGCCTTCGCAATCTGCTACCTAGCTTCCCTGTGGTCTTCTCCCTCCTTCATAAATAAACTACTCAATTTAATACTATTTGGTTTATCCCTCATTGGATAACCGAGCTGTCGTCGTGCAAGAACAGGGTTATAGTTAATTCCTCCCTTTGTACCAAGAAGAGGTACATTGGGGAAACTACCACAACTGTCAATAATCTCTATATCCTGGTAAGCTCGATGATACCAATCAATATCCTAGTAAGTGCCATGATCTTAGGAGCCCAACAGGGTTCCTTCTTGACATCCCAAAAAGCATCAGACTGAGGCTTATGAGAGATAAACCACCGGTACAACAGAGGCATGCAAAAAATAATCATCCCCCCATGATAAGAATTCCTAAGATGAGTAGAGTAATAAGCATCACCCAAGAATGTAGGAACTGGGTTTCCGATCATGAAGATCCTGATAGCATTAATGTCAACAAACTTGTCCACATTAGGAAATATGAACAACCTGTAAGTAAGTAGAGAAAAGTTGGCCTCAAAAGCAAATGTACTCTTCATCCTGGCAAAGTAACGAGCTTTCTCCAATAAGAATTGAGTTGGTAATCCTATAATCCCTCCTTTGGTAGTTATATGGGCTTCCACCTCAGACTTCCCCAGATGAATCAAAGCAGCAATCTCATGTGGTTTTGGCTCATCCTCCAAGCCAGTAAAAGGAACACGATCAGTAACAGGTAAATCCAATAGATAAGAATACTCCTCCAGTGTAGGCATCAACTGATAGTCGGGAAAAGTAAAGCAATGATACATCGGATCATAGAACTGGACCAAGGTCGAGAGAATACCCTCCTTCATATTTAGCTTCATGAGAGGAATGATGGATCCAAACTTCTTCCGAAAATCTACAGAAGACTCAATCTTGGGAATTAGACTGATCAATTCATCTATCTTGGGATCCTTGAAACTGTACTTCCCGGTCTTTCTGTTTCCAGAATCCATGGTTAAAAAGTACCTGAGATATTCATAAATGGTCAACTTTTAAGTCCCTTGAAATAAGTTTTCTTAAAAAGATGCTTATGAGTGCATGGATGCATGATGCAGCAATCTCACACATATAGGGTTCATAGGTACAACGTCACGAGCATGAGGTCGAAGGTACTACCCATAAGGTATGGTCTAAAAGTTATCACCTGCCGAAAAAGGTTCTAGAGGTTCGCAGAGTCTACATCCTTCCTTCGGGTATTACCAACTTCCCGATTAACTCTGTAATTAGTAATATTCTCAAAAAAAAAACTCGTCCGAGCGTAGTATCGTGTGACAACTATTTCCGGATTAATCCGTCATAGCTTCCGCACTACACCTAAAAGGCTAAGATGGGTTAGGTATTCTAAGGTCCTCAGCTTCAGCAGGCTCCCAGGTTGAAAGCAGTACGTCTTCCCGATTACTTGGTAAACGACACTACATTAGACTTATAAGTAATCACGTACCACCTTTTCGTGTAATAGGGGACCAGGGTACACATAGTTCCTCTTTAAAAGTTTTAAAACACAAATGTGTTGGTTAATTTTATGAGATAAGACATCATCGTCATTGTCCGTGTGGAAAAGATACTTACTACCCACAATCATGAGAAAGGAGAATTTGCATCATCTCAAAGTGAAGGATATGGCTTGGATTTTTTAAAATCAACAATGCCTCACTCAACACCCAAGTGGAAAATATCCCTCTTTACTACATATTGTAGAAGTATAGTTGTTTGCATCGCTATAAGGATTGAAAAGAGTCTAATCTTTTGAGAAATGTTTTTAAAGTAAAAATCCAAAGTGGAAAAATGGCTTGAAATGAGATTGATTGACTTTTAGTCTTCCCACAAAAAATGCCAAAGTATTATTAAGTTGATTGAAGTTTATTTATAAAAAATGTTTTGAAAATGCATGAACCTAAGTCCAAGTTTATTATGAAAGTGGTTCAAGTTTAAAAAAACAAGAAGAGTTTTCAAAAGGAGGGAGAAGATTTTTGAAATTAAAGAAGATGGGAGGAGAAGAAGAGACTATCCTAAAGCATAAGGTAAAAGCTAGGGATAGGAACCATCTAACCAACAAGAAGCCAATACTTGACATTATGAGTCAAGATAGAATTCCCGTTCTTTGGATTGAAACCAAGAAAGCAAAGATACTATACCTCTTGAAAGAACCAAACTTCAAGTGTATTAAGTCTTCACAAAAATTGGGCAGAGTAACGACTGTATATGGCTGAATTCCAGATTACAAACAAAGAGTGTAATCACAATAACCTGCACGCAAAACAAACAAACAACCCAATGTCTTGAGGTAAACCTCAAGAGCTCCAGACAAAATAATCAGATAAGGTTACAAGGCCTCCAATGATAGGCCAAGGTTTCTAATCCTAAGTCCAAGAAGTCCAATGCTCCATAATGCGAAGGATAATATCCAAATAGTCCAAGTATCATTAAGGATTTTTAAGGTTCATGTTGATTATTAGGTCTCTTGAAAAAGAAAAGAAAAATTCAAGTGAGCAAAAATAAAAATGACAAGAAAGTAGATGCTCAAATGAGCAAAGATGAAAATGGCATGAAATGTAAATGCTAAAAATAAATAGTGCATAAAAGTAAAAGGGGCATATAATAAAAATACAGGATAAAGTCAATTATTAGTGATTAGTGGTTAGTTGGATGACCATCTTAAAACTTGCATTTAGAACTCATTAGAGGATTGGTAGAAGCAAAGCCTCCACACAATGAGTTGCATTTGCTTTTTTCAAGTATATCATCCATTTAGAATCCTCATAAGTACCATTTAATGATCAACGATGCTTAAGTGATCCGCGTTGACCAAAGGTATTGTAGATCCATTAGAGGATTGGTAGAACCAAAGCCTCCACACAATGGATCTCAAGGTTATTTGATCAAAGAGATCAAATTAACATACTTGGGCTTGCAAACATAAGTTTGGGCCACGAATGATCATTTATTAGAATTGGGATAAAATTTAGCGCTAAGTTAAGCAATCGTAAGTGGACTTATATAAAAGTCGCATCTATTTTGGGGCCAGTCAATAGTAATCTATGCACCATTTGTTTAGAGACATGATATAGAGATCATGCTCCAATAACATTTAGTGCAATAAGAAAGGGATGAGATGAAGAGGGGTGGAAGAGAATATACAAACCACTTTTGAATTAAATTTAATAAAACTATTATTAAAATCACTCATCCATTTTTTTGGAGTTAGATTCAACACCATGGATCCAATTATGTTAATAAAGTTCATGATAAAAAATTTAACCCAAGATTAGCCAGCAAATAGTCACAAAATAATATTACATTTAATATGTACAAAAAAAGGTTTAAAAAAAGTTATAAAATAGAAATAAAAGAGAAAAATATCAACTATGTTCAAATTAATTAAGAAATAAAAAGTAAGACCATAGAAAGATTAGAAATGGACTCAAAGATTTTATAAAATTTTTTGGTAATTTTTTAAAATCAGAAACTATTTTCAAAATTAAAAGAAATGAGTAAAATAAACCAAAAATGATAAAAAATAACAAAGTCAGAAACAAAAACAAAATAAGGCTACCAATATTTGTCACAATATCATTGGATAATTCCATAATTTTTTCAGAATGTAAAAATGCATAAAAGTATTTTTAAACATTTAAAACAATTCAAATAAAGTGAAAATTTATAAAAAATACCAAAACAAAAAATAAAATTGTGAAAAAAATATAAATCAGAAAGAGAATAATCAAAAATATTTTTCATAATTTCTTAAGATTTTTTGGACTAAAAATGGATTTTTTATGATTTTGTGAAATTTAAAATAATTAAATAAAAAAATCAGAAAAGAAAATAAAAAAAAATGTGGACCATTGGATGAGAGTCAAAACACATTAGTAATCAAATCCAAGGGATCTGGCGCGCTGTGCATATCATGGTCATTAGTGAATAAAGCACTGAATCAAATGAAAATCAGAAATTAAAAAAAATCCGAATGGGGTTGTTTCATAGGTTGAATGCTGACACGTTGGTCATCTTCAACCTCCAGCCAGTCCCCAAACCAGGTTGCTCAATCTGTAAAATTAGAGCATGATACCTATGACATTTGTTTGTCTCTTCAAGACGAAGACAACCACACCCTCGCGACAAATTTATATAAACTGTATCTCAAGCAATTTGGAAGGAAAGCTTTGAAAAGGGATTTGAAATTTCATGGTCAAAACGTGTTTCCAATAAAAAGCAAGTGTTGCGACTAGAACCAAGGCAATGAGAGCATCACAATGATATCAAAGTTTTGAAGAATTGATGAAGGAATCTACCTATTGGAGTTGAGTTGCAGAGCTATGAAACTGAACTTCTATGGAGCAATATAGGGCACGATTCTTGAATGTAACTATATGGTTAACTTCATGGAAGATCAAGGAAGGTGAATTGATGGAAAAATTGGATTGAAAAAGGTTTGAAAATAGATTTTGAAGTTGCTGAATTTTGAGTTATGGAACAAGTTTGGCAGGGTGATTCTGGCTATCCAAGCTAGAGGAAATGAATGGGGAATGACCCTATATGTATAGGGAATCAAATGGAATGTCCAAGCGTGTGAAATGAAGTTTGGAGGGAAATCGTGTGAAGTTGAAAACAAGAAAAGTGTGACTTCTAATTTGATCAAAACTCATCCAAAACGTGTGTTTTGTTGTGATAATCAATTCTGGAACTTCATTAAACATGTTTATAGGCATAAACGCATGGAAACCTTGTGATTAGAATCCAAAACAAAGACTTCAACTTCTGACTTATGGAGAAACTTCAGTTCCAAGTTACCAAGTTCAATCCAATGGCATTCTAAGCTCAAGGGGTCTTAGGGCATGATTCTTGATGCTTTAGAAAGATGGGGTTACAACCTTTGCAATGGAAAAAGAATGGAATCAAATGGATGTTTGAGCTGAAAGTTGTGTTGAGTCAAAGTTGGAGAAAAAGGGTTGACTTTCCATAGAAATATTTCAAAATTTTCTTCAAAAGTGACCTATAATGTCTTGCATCCAAACATGGCCTTCCACTTGGATTTTTCTCTTGACCAAAAATGATGGCATAAAATAGACCTCTTGAATGACATTTTGGGACTTTAACCATTCAAAATCTCCAAAAATGGAGAGAGTTATGAATTGTTGAAGTTGGCAAAACATTATGAAATGACCTATAATCGTTTGTATCCTTAAGGCAACTTCCATCCATTTTCTCACTTTGCACATAAAAGAAGGCGTAAAGTTCACATACTCAAAATCATTTTGTAAAAAGAATGGGCCCAAGGTGATAAAAATTAACAAAGTTATGATCATTTGAAGTCACACATGGAAAATTGGGGATTCATCTGGAGGACTTGTAATCTTTCTTCTTCATCAAGTTTCTTCCACATGAAAACTCCTTGGAACTTTTGAAGTGATTTGTTGGTAACCCTATGAAGATAAGGATGTCTTTGGAATCACTCCAAAATACCAAAATATGAGCAAGATATGCTTCTTTGAAGTTCAAAACCCTAGCTCCTATATCAAGAAAAATGCCTTGAGGAACTTTGACAATTTTGAACAAACTTCTTGTACCAACACAAATGATTTGTAAATATAAGTTGTTGAGGATGATAATGAGAACTCATAGCAATCACAACCACTTCCATATCTTGAGAATTTAGAGAAATATGAATTTGTGACCAATTGGAACAAAGCCTTGTCCAAGTATGATAACTTCTCCAATCAATCCCTTGTGCTTTTGAACCCAATTTGATAATCTTTAAATGTGGTGAACCAAAATAACCTTGCCATGCCATTTACTCCAAAACAAATCCAATGGTAAGGTTTGAACTTCTCAAGCTTTATTGACTACGGCATGGAAAGAAACTCATGAACCCATGGAGCAACTTGCTGAATCTTATTGCCTTTACCTACATGAGTAACAAGCAAGACAAACCAACATTGCATTTTATTAATTAAAAGAAGAAATCAAGACAAAAATATTCATGATCACAAAAGAATACAAGTCAAGGTGCTTGGTGATTCCTTAAAGAGAAAAACTAAATATAGGGAGGCGAACCAAGAATCCTAATGTGATCTTGTTGTGATGGAATCAACATGGTATGATGAAGAGATCTTAGGGAAAAAAATTTGGGTACAACAGCGCCTTGTTCGAATTTGAAAATATTCAAAGTTTCCCTCTCCAAAGCCCCTTCGACCAGCCCTTGTTCCCTTCAATGGATCTGAGTTCTGATTCGAAGTATTCAAAATATCCCTTATTAGAACATTTTAGATTAAGACATCTCTGCACTAATATGCCATTCGAAGGATACTCTTCCTTGGTATGCCAATCGAAGAAAGCTCTGATGCTCCAATCGAAGGAAGCTCTGATGCTCCAATCAAAGGAAGCTCTTATGCTCCAATCTAAGAAAGCTCTGATGCTACAATCGAAGGAAGCTCTGATGCTTTAATCGAAGGAAGCTCTGATGCTCCAATCAAAGGAAGCTCTGATACTCCAATTGAAGGAAGCTTTGATGCTCCAATCGAAGGAAGCTCTGATGTTCCAATCGAAGGAAGCTTTGATGCTCCAATTGAAGGAAGCTCTAATTCTCCAATCGAAGGGAGATCTGATTCTCCAATCGAAGGAAGCTCTGATGCTCCAATCGAAGGAAGCTCTGATGTTCCAATAGAAGGAAGCTCTGATGCTGCAATCGAAGGAAGCTCTGATGCTCCATTTGAAGGAAGCTCTAATGCTCCAATCTAAGGAAGCTTTGATGCTCCAATCGAAGGAAATTTTGTTCATCTTCAAATTTTACTTTCCTCAAGCGGATGTTTACAACCACCCATGTAAAAGAAAATTTTGAAAGAAAATGAGAGGGCAAATTTTGGGGTACAACAGCTGCCCCTATTCAACCTTCTTAGACCTGAGGATGTAGATTGGTTGGTCTGCCTTTCGTGATCTGAAGGTGGAAGATGATTGAACACTAGAGTGCCCAAAAATTTGTACTCGTCTGAAGTGATATTATTTATGGATAATATCGGAAATGGGCTTACATATTCCATTTGGAAAAGATGACGGAAGACTGTCGGAGATGGGCTTAATGATGCCATCCAAGGAATATGACGGAGAGTTGTCAGAGATGGGCTTAGAGACGCCATCCAAAGTAGAGGCTGACTGTATAAGAAGTCTCTTTGTGGGGATTCCTGTTGTCTGAGGAGGAGTCTGTTGGGGAATGTTTTTGGGGGAATAGAGTCTAGGAGATTTGGTTGTCTGTTACTCTACTGGGGAGTTATCTCTTGATTGGAGAGATGAAAACAAGTTGTTATTTGGTTGAGATCTAGGCTTCACAACGTCTTACTGAGGACAATAAGACTGGATACTATCTGGTCGTATTCCAGGCTTCACAACGACTTGTCGGGGAACATGAAATTAACTGATATCTGGTCGGCTCCAGGTTTCGCAATAATTGTAGACATTGAACTGTTATCTGGTCGCATCCAGGCTTCAGTATTCTTAACTGTATAAGAATCAGAAAATCTTAGTGTCGATTTAACTGAGGCAGTAGAGGTCTTGAGTTATCTTTAACTGGAATAGAATAAGAGAAATCTTAGAGTCGATTTAACTGAACCAGTGAAAGTATCCACTGGAAATGAATCAGAATAAATCATTGGTCAATTTAAACTGAACCCGTAGAGGTCTTGAGTTATCTTTAACTGGAATAGAATCAGAAAAATCTTAGGGTCGATTTGACTGAACTAGAGAAAGGTCTTGAATTAACTTTAACTGGATAAAGAATCGGAAAAATCTTAGGGTCGGTTTAGCTAAACCAGAGAAAGGTCTTGAATTAACTTTAACTGGATAAAGAATAAGAAAAATCTTAAGATCGATTTAACTGAACCAGAGAAAGGTCTTGAATTAACTATAACTGGATAAAGAATTAGATAAATTTTAGGGTCGATTTAACTAAACCAGAGAAAGGTCTGGATAAAGGATCAGAAAAATCTTAGGGTCGATTTAACTGAACAAGAGAAAGGTATTGAATTAAATTTAACTGGATAAAGAATCAGAAAAATCTTAAATTCGATTTAACTGAACTAGAGAAAGGTCTTGAATTAACTTTAACTGGATAAAGAATCATAAAAATATTTGGGTCTATTTACCTGAACCATAGAAAGGTCTTGAATTAACTTTAACTTCTGCAGAAAACATTGGAATACCCTTTCGTCAGAGGTAGCCTTTGAAAAGACTGTCAGGTCATGAAAGTAGTTTGTGATGTTTGTTGATTGATATTTCCCGAAAAGGTAAAGAGTTAGTCATATGCAATGTCATGATGTATGAAATGCATTGTGTAATGATGTTCTCAAAATAAATGAGAGTGTGTTGTATGCAATATGTGTGCGCATGCCATGATGTATGAACATGGAATGCTGTTGGGACATTTCCTAGTATGGGAAAATAAATCCCTGACTGCTTGCTGGAGAGTACTGGGAAGTTGACTCCCAGACTGCTGTTTGGTATAAGAGGAAAGTGATTCTTTTATTTCTGCTATGGATGATTAATGGGGATGATTTTCCGAGGATTTCCTCTTTCCATTTGGGGATGCTCTGCCGGGGATCATTGATTTCTGCTTGAGAATGCTCCGTTGGGGAGAAGATGCTCTGTTGGAAAATCTTACCAATGTAGAGAAATAAACCCCATTGGGGGATGAACTTCCGCAACTAGGGAAATAAACTCTATCGAGGGTGACGCTTTATAAGCTGTTTGAGATTATAAAACTTAGCTGGGGAACATGGATTTCAGCTCTCTGAGGGAACTTTACTATAGGAGGTAATTCCTACTTGGGGAAGAAGAGGTCAAAAGTTTGGTTGTTTTCACTCTGCGGGGACATGGTCATCACTAGGAAGTATGCTAAGGATGTAGCAGTGACTTTAAATCAGGAAGTTTCTGCCCCTGTACCTTCTGGAGAAGGTACCTGCAGTGATTTTGTAGATTGATCTATGTGTTGAAATAAGTGTCATAATGACATCCGTCTCTGGATCGTATCTGAACTGTACTTGAAACATGTGTTGAATGAGCGTCAAAATGACATCCGTCTCTGGATCGTATCTGAACTATATTTGAAACATGTGTTGAATGAGTGTCAGAATAACATTCGTCTTTAGATCGTATCTGAACTGTATTTGAAACATGTGTTGAATGAGTGTCAGAATGACATCCGTCTCTGGATCGTATCTGAACTATATTTTAAACATGTGTTGAATGAGTGTCAGAATGACATCTGTCTCTGGATCATATCTGAACAGTATTTGAAACATGTGTTGAATAATTGTCAGAATAACACCCGTCTCTAGATCGTATCTGAAATGTATTTGAAACATGTGTTGAATGAGTGTCAGAATGACACCCGTCTTTGGATCGTATCTGAACTGTATTTGAAACATGTGTTGAATGAGTGTCAGAATGACATCCGTCTCTGGATCGTATTTGAATTGTATTTGAACATGTATTTAATGAGTGTCAGAATGACATCCGTCTCTGGATCGTATTTGAACTGTATTTGAAACATGTATTGAATGAGTGTCAGAATGACAACCGTCTCTGGATCATATCTAAACTGTATTTGAAACATGTGTTGAATGAGTGTCAGAATGAAATCCGTCTTTGGATCGTATCTGCATTGTTTCTAGAAGAGAATCTGAATAAGTATCAGGATAACATTCGTCTCTGAATCGTACCTGAAATATTTCTAGAAGAGGACTTGGTTTATTTAGAATGTTTTCGTTGGGAATTCCTGTTTAATTTCTTTTGAGAATAAATCTGCTGAGGAACATTGATTGTACGTGATTCGTTGCTGGAATTCATGTCTAATGCCCCAAGTGATTCAGATGGAGATCTTCCCTTGGCTGTTTGGCATTTTTGAGAGATTCCTTGATTCTTGACTTGACTGCCCCAGATGATGGACAATGATCATGCCTTGCCCCTTGGTTGGAAATGTTTTTCCACTTGAGGTGAACCTTTTCATTGAGAAGGTTTTTGTTCTCTAGATATTCGTCATGTGAAATTCTCTGTTGTCAAACAGATAATTATATGCAAACAACAATATTTAAATAATGCAAAGTTTATGCTTGTCTTGAATTTTTTGAATATTAATTTTTTCAGTAAAAACAAATTTTGCAAGAGGGTGATATCAACTCATGATTTATAGCGAACCTTACATGAGTCAGGATACCATTTGTAACAGTATACTTCCGAACTAACCTATGCTTCAGTTAGGACTTTTAAGGGTTGTAACGTGGCCTGGTTCACGGTTTAAGAAACAAAGGATAAAGGCTCAAAATCTATTTGTACCCACCTGTTCTTCATGATGTTCTTCAGTCCTATGCTCAGATAATTGTGCGTTTAGATCCCGATTTAGTCTGACATCTTGTCCTTGATATTCTAGTGATGGTTCACAAACTTGAAAATTTGTCTGAGAAGGCAGTCATTTTTGTGACATTTTCTTTTTGTTGAGGATTTGTAGAACCTCTTTCTTTTTGATTTTTGTTGTCCCTATCTTTTTCTTTAATTGTTTCTTTTATGATTACAGTCAGCGGGATGCCCTAGTTTTTCTTAAGTCTTCTTCACAGGTTTTGACTTATTGGGTTTTTATTTTGAGAGATAATGACTTCTTATTTTGATGATTACACGGAACCTATCACCGTATTTTGATTTGGAAGGACGTCTTCGATGCCATTCATTGTGTACGAAGTGGAAGATTGCGACTGAATGCGCGTCTGAATTGACTGAGAAACTACCCTGCCCCAGGTTATGATTAAGGGTTTTAATTTGTGTGAAAAGAAAAAAAAACTCCTACTTCTTAGGCTCAAAGGGGTTGATTAGGGATTATCTCCCTTATAAGTCCACTGTTTGGGATTTGAAACAACGCCTGTACATCGTCGACAAGGTCTGTTCAAAAGCTCACTGTGTGAGATTATGGTATCGTTTTCGTCATCCTCCCTCTAAAGGCTTATAACTTTTTAAATCGAGAGTCGAATATCACATAAAGGAAGCAAGAAAACCGTTTAATTAAAATGACAATGAAATCATTCAAGACAAACATATGTGATGCATTAATGGGAAAAGCAAAGTTCGGCATGACAGTAATTGTCTGAATAACAAATGACATTACAAATGAAAAATAAAAAAATCAAACTGGACATTCTCAATGATTTGGCCTAGGAGTAGTGATCACTTTGTGAGTCTCTGGAGGGTAGAATTAAATCAGTTTGGCATCAATCATATCCTGAATTTTGTTCTTCAGAGCCCAACAGCCATTTGTGTCATGTCCAGGACTATCAGAATGGTTTGCACACCTTTCGTCGGGGTGGTAACTAGGATCAGAAGTATTGGGATTTAGCAGAGGAGCCTTTAATGTAATAAACTCTTCCTTTAACATGTGTTGTAATGCTTGAGCTAGTGACATGTTGATTTTGGTGAATTGTCTCTTAGGCGTGACTTCTTTACGCTGATTCCGATATTGGTGTCGTTGCATAGGAGTGGGATTAGAGACCAGTATTTCCCCCACATATTGATTATGGTCGTCTTCCTTATTATGACCCTTCTGGCCATACATAGCATTGGCTTCCCTCTTACCATCAAATGGCTTCTTCTCAGCATTAGAAGATGCAGCCATCGGGATCTTCCCACTCTTGATACCACTTTCGATTCTTTCTCCAGTCAAAACCATCTCTGTGAACCCAGATGAGGGACTCCCAATCAGCATATTAAAGAACAGGCATGTCATAGTGTCTATGAACATATATATGATTTCCCGATCATTCAGAGGAGGTTATACCCTGCCAGCTAGATCCCTCCATTTCTGGGTATATTCTTTGAAGCCTTCGCTAGAACCCATAAACATGCTTTGAAGTTGTGTACGAGTTGGAGCGAGGTCAACATTGTATTGGTATTGCTTGTAGAAAGCAACAACCAAGTCTTCCAGGTATGAATTTCAGTTCTTTCTAGCTGATATAACTATTCCAGTTGCGTGCCAGCTAAACTTTCTTGGAAGAAATGGACCCATAACTTCCGGTCAGCAGTGTAAGGCTGGATCTTCCTAACGTAGGACCTTAAGTGCAACTTAAGGCAGGAGACACCGTCATACTTAGAGAACGTGAGAACCTTGAATTTTGGTGGGATGATCACGCCATAAACTAGCCCTAATTCTTCAAAGTCCAAGCCAGGTATCTATTGAACCTATATAGCATTGAGACGATCCTCCAGCTGTTTGTATTTATCATCAACAGGAGGATATTACTCCTCATAATAATCATCTTCGTCTTCATCAGTCCCCGGTTTATCATCTTCTTCATGATTATCCCCTTTATTTGATGGAGTTGAAAGATCTAGAGCTTCTTTAACTGGTCCTCTGAGTCATCTTCCCATATTCAAGATGTCGGCCAGTTTCTTTACCTTCTTCATCTTCTCTTTGATGATTAGAGCTTTCATGTCTTCTTGCCGTTGGGTCAGAGCCAGGAACATTTGTTGGAACTTAGCGTTTTGAGCTTGAAGGTCTTTGATTGTTTGTTCAAGAGCCATTTATTTTGCTGAAATAAATAGTGAGGAAGATGAGAACCCTGCTTTGAAACCTGTTTATGCAATGACATGTATGGTATGCGTATGCAATGTTTTCAAGGACTCGCGGGGTAAACAAGAAGATGTCAGAAGTTGAAACTTGTAGCTTTGATTGAAGAACTTTGTATTGTTGAACGTCCTTCTACGAGAATCAAGCTCACTATGTGAAGTGGGTCATAGCCTCTGACTCAAGTTATCACTTTGGTCTTTTGACGGTGTTGGCTAGAGGAAAATAAACCCCCTTGCTAGACGTATGGTTCATCATAACCTGCACCACAAACCCTTAAGATCCTTGAAATGGCTAAGGAGATGCTATGGGATGATGTTATTATGTGTATTCTATGAATTAAGCAAAAGTGTCAGGTGATGAAGACAAGTATGTCTTGCAAGAAAATAGGTTTATTGGATAATGCATACAAACAAGGTCCTGCAAGGAATACAAACAAAAGCCCTGCAATGAGTTCAAGTTGTTAGATAATGAAGGTAAAAAAGTCACACAAGCAGCCTTAGGTTTAGGCTTGCATGGAGTTTGTAGGTAAGTACCCTCTTGAAGTTTCAGTTGGCTCAACCTGTCCTATTAATAGTAACCGGGTTCTAAGGAGTCTCAATATCATTGACCTTCCCATCAGGAATTATTTCAGCTCACGCATTGAAGTATTGCGGCAAAAAAATCTCGAAAGTCCAGTCTCAATGAGTGTAATATCGAGTATCAACCAATCTTCGGTCGGAACCAAATCCGGTTATCTCACTACTTCCTAATGGCTAGGATGAGTCGATTAAAGTTCTAAAGGTCAGTTAGCACTTAGTGACACTATGAGGAAGCCTAATTTTATCCTTGACTTACTCAAGGAACATTAGTACAATCCAGAGTATCGCACTAACGTAGCCACCACTTTGTCTGTATCGCTCTACGCTGTACAACCTACATGATTTATTGATACTTACCTAATAAGGCGCCCCATATCTGGGTGTAGGATCTTTAACAATAACCCAAGCAACCCTCAAAGATAAAGAAAACAAAACACACAATGTGAAGAATATTAAAGTTGAACTAAGCTCTAAGGTAACCCCACTTTATAAGACTCCCCAACAGAGTCGCCAGTTCTGTGATACAGTGGCAGAACCGATTGTTAATACTGGTTTTGGGTTTGTGCTCGTAAATGTGCGGTAATCAAGAGTCGCCACTGACTTTTCTTTTATCAAACAAAGGAAATGGTGAAAAGAACATAAAAGACCCTTTTCGAGAGTTTTATGAGTAAGGGGGTAGATTATGGAAAGGGAAGGTGTTAACACCCTTTGCATCTGTAGTTTTCTATGGGCTCTTAGAGGTTTTCTCATTTTAAAACACCTTTGTGCTTTATGTGTTTGAAAATGTTTTGAAAATGCCTTAGTGCGGTGATTTTCTTTGTGTTTAACTCTTGTATCAGTCCTCAAGAGTGTTAATAAAGCAAATATTTTGAAACGTGTTTTTTTGAAATGTTTTTGTGTAGGTGCAAAAAGTTGTTTTGAGCAAACCTCTAATAGTTATCTACTTTTATACTCAAATTTTTTTTCTTTCTTTTTCCCTATCCTTTAGACAGTGCTATCCTACTATTACTGAGTAGGTAGCCCCATCGTTGGATGTTTGAGGGACAATCGAAGGGACGTTTATAGTCATAAAGGCAACATGTAGAGACACTTTAGCAATTTTGTTTAGGGACTGAATAATTTACCGAAATGCAACTGTAGGGTCATCGAGGGACTATGATATTTTTGATTTACGGGTCATTGCTAAAGCGCCCCCCTTTCGAGGGACATGACTATTTTTCCGAAGGCAACCAAAGTGGGAGATACCCTAGGGTTGAGTATGTGCAAGTGTGTTGAGATTCAGTTATTTTTTTTGTCTTTTTGTTAGGTTAGCTAACGTTTTAATTTACTAGTCTTATCATGCACGCCTAGTTACTAACAGTATTATTATACAGAAAAATGTAAAGTGCGGGAATTATAAAACCTACGCTATTACAATGCTTTGGGACTGTTACATAAAAAAGAGTGCATGAAATAAAGTGGGAATTTTAAATATAAAACTATTACATCCATAATCAGTTACAATATTTATGTAAAAATGCAAGAATAAAAATAACGCGTGTGAAATAAATATTACGTCTAAAAAACCTAGGAACTATTAAATAAAATTCTTTTTGTTGTTTTTGTTATGAAAAGAAATTAACTTAAAAATCCCAAGTCTATTTAATTTTAAGAAAGATGTTAAAATAATTAATTAATTTGTTTACAAAATTAATTTGACTAATAAAACACTAACCTAATTTTTTTTGTGATTTTTGATTTAAAGTTAATTTAAATGATAAAAAAAAATCAAATAAAGAAAAGAACAAAAGCAAAATAAGAATACAAAGGGGCATCCTTCGATCAGGGAGAAAAATGGGGCTTTTCGATCCAGAGGGAAAGCTGCCTTTCGACACAAGCAGTAGACTCCTTCAATTCACCCTTCTTTTGCTTCCTTTCGATTGAGTTTGGGAGTTTTGTGGGCAAACTTCGATTGCCACCTTTTTTGCTTCCTTCGATTGGCCTATGAAGCAATATACACCTGCAGAGCAGCATGGGTGTAGGTCCTTCATTCACACCCTTTTTGTATTTCATTTGAATTTGTACAGGTTAGTTCCAACATATATTTGGACAAGAAAAGCAAACAAACCAAAAATTATAGAAACGAAGAAAATAAACAAGAGGTCATTTACATGTTATGCTGAAACGAAAGATTCAAGGTCAAGAGGACTTACCTTGCTTGAAACTGGAACTTGTGTGTGGACTGGAGTTGTTAGATGCTTCGATTTGACACTCTTGGGCATGGAGACACTTGCTTAGGAGCTGGCGTGGACTCCTGGATATCTCAGGACAAATAATCTGGTATTCGTTTGCATTGAAGGTGCTTGCAAAAAAAAGTGCTTCGATTGGGACACTTTTGGGGTCTCTTTGAGCAATGTGGAAGCGTGATCTGTTCGTGTTCAAAAAATTTCCCCCTGTGATTGTTGGCTCCTAAATTCGACACCCACGTTCTATTATCATATAGATCATTAATTATGAGTTAGAAGAGTTTCCTACGCAAGAAGGCTTCGATCAGCTGATCACATCGAAGGCTTATCAAAGAATGACAAGATACTTACAGAAATTTCTCTAAGTTGGAATCATGTTGTTTTCAACGTCGAAGGAGCAACCTTTCGACCAAGGTCCCTGATGCCCAAGATCGAATGGTTTAAATTTCAAATTGTTGGAGGGAAAATTGTTCCCAGGAGTTACCAAGTGCAACGTGGCGTGGAAGTAGGCGTCGAGGGTTGTGAACGCGCCATGTGGTGTCACCACGAAGCCATGTAATTGCCCAACAATTACTTAGGATTTTTAGTATAAATTCTAAGTGTTCACGTAGTTTTTAGGTGTGTTCATCATTGTATACAAGTCACTCATTTAGATTCAAGTACCCAACGTGAGAGAAAGAATCATTGATAATGTATGTGTGAAACACCATTTACCTTAATCGAAATCTTTTACATTCAAGCAATTTATCGCTTTCACTTATTTATCTCAGTCGAAGTCATTTATTTAACAAGCCTTTAATGCTTTTATTTACTTTATCAAGCTTTTCTCCATGCAATTTACTTAAAGTGTCTCTACCTTACTTGCATTAATCACCATTAGGATTAGTCGAAACTCTCTATTTTAAAGCATTTAAACAATAAAAATCAACCATGTCTTAGGATCAATCTGATCGATCCTGCGAGTCACCAAATAAGTTACCTTTTGGAAGATTAGTGGATGTTTACCATTTTTCACGGTAAACAAATTTGCACACCTGGTGGGACCTTGTGTTGATTTTACGAGTTTAATCGTTTTTTATAAAATATACTCCTTTTTCGAGAGTATTGCATGTTATTGAGAAGTGGTAGAATATACACCAACGAAACCAATACTAGGAGAAGAAGTAGAGAAATGGCGAATCCGCCAAACAATGGAGAAAACCCACAAACAAACGTGGGAGCGACGGTTATCCCAACCATAAGCGAAGTGGTAACCGTTGGTTCAACGCCAGCAGTAACGGTTACACAAACGGAGCCAATACCTTCATTTACAGGCCCCAGAATGCCTTTGGGAACTCCCCCACCAAGGGGAAACCAAGGAACCAGACCATATGTTCCCTCAGGTTTTTCGACAGTCTGGTTAAATCGAGAACCACCCTACGGCATGCCAACTTCTGAATTGACTAGCCTGACGAACGCTACGTCCACCTTTTCAGAACCTTTAGTGAGCGCCTCTTCGCCACTCCAAGGCTCTGGAGTTGGTATGGCGAACATGGGTAGGAACCAACTCTTAGGAGGAATGTCCCACGTAATGCCTGGCCTTACGAATGCCTCGACAGCAGTCTTGAGGCAGCAAATGGACGAAAGCAACCACGACATGGTTCAAATGTTGGCGCAAACTTTAAGTACAGTGCTAAATCCTCTAATACAGAATACCACCCAGTCGAATCAGCAAATGACAGCGCAAATGTCGCGTCTGGCTGACTTTTTTGGGGTACCACAACCCATTCGACAGCCCCAAAGGGAACAAATAAGGGGAAACCAAGGCATACTTCTAGAGGAAGAAACCACTATTAACCAAGTCCAGCAACCTGTCGAAGAGAACCTTAGGGTACAAATGGAATAACCCGGGGTCAAAGAGCCGAGAGTCGTAGCCCCGGAAATAAGGATGGTTAATAGAAACCAAAACGCTAACGAAGTAGTTTAGCAAATCCAATACAAGAATGTTGGTTTGGAGAATAACTTGACAGCCATGATTGAAAGAATCATGATGCAAAACAGGATGAATACGGGCTTCCGTAGGCCCAACTTCACATCCCCACTGTCGGAATATGTGTTACAAACAGACTTGTCTCCTAGATGCAAAGTCCCTAAGTTAACTATGTTTTTAGGGGACACGACAGAATCCACTGTCGAACATGTGGCAAGATATTTAATCGAAGCGGGAGAAATCTCAAACAATGAGAACCTAAGGATTAAGTATTTCTCAAGTTCCCTAACAAAGAATGCGTTTACTTGGTTCATAACTCTCCCCCCCAATTCGATCATCCATTGGACCCAGTTGGAGAGATTGTTCCATGAGCAATTCTACATGGGACAAACCAAGATAAGCTTGAAAGAGTTGGCTAGTGTAAAGAGGAGATTCACTGAGCCTATAAACGAATACCTAAATAGGTTTAGATTGCTCAAGGCAAGATGCTTTACGCAAGTTCCAGAGCACGAGTTAGTCGAAATAGCCGCTGGAGGTCTAGATTACTCCATTAGGAAGAAATTAGACACTCAATACCTGAGGGACATGGCCCAATTGGCCGATAGGGTTCGACAGGTAGAACGCCTTAAAGCTGAAAAAGCTAGGGCGACGAAAACTCATAAAATAGAAAAGATAGCATATGTCGAAATGGACGATGAAGATCCAGAAACATTCGACGAAATTATAGCCGTCGAGGAGAGTGAGGTCGATTTAGCTGAGTTAAAACGAGGGCCACCATACTCTTGCAAATTACTAGTCCCCTCAAGTGGAAAAAACCCCACTGAGTCTAAAAAGGCCAATGATAGGTTCCCTAAAAAGACTTACAGTTTCAATATTACGAAATGTGATAAAAATTTTGATTTACTTGTAAAAGATGGCCAAATGATAATACCCCCAGGGGTAAAAGTGCCTCCTCTTGATACAAGAAAGAAAAGAGGCTATTGTAAATATCATAACTTTCTGGGCCATAAAACATCTCAATGTTTTCTTTTCAGGGATCTCGTGCAAAATGCTATCAAAGAAGGGAGGCTGAAGTTCGCTGACAAGGCCCCCGTGAATGTGGATTCGAGCCCTTTGTAGGCGGAAGCCCACTATGCTGAACCCTCAGGGGTAAATGTGATCGAAGCTTCCAGGAGTCAGGTGAAAAGGCCAGGGATAACTATGGTCTAAGTCACCAAAGATCATATCAATATGCCAATATTTGGCAGTTTTTCTGGGAACCTTTCTAGAAAAACAAACGAAGCAGTCCAAAAGGCCGCTGAGGGCCCAAAACTGGAAACAGGTGGAGTCTCAAAATGTGGAACTAAACCCACTTCCTACTTGGCTGCGGTGCAAGGCCAAACAAAAGACCTGGAGGCTCAAATGAAGCAAATGACTCTTGCTACTAAAGACAACATGAATGTCAACATGGTCGAAATCTATGAATCAAAAGTTCCAGAGGAAGCCATCAGGCAAGAGCAAGCAAACAGAACAGCGTTCCCCCGAGAGAACGAAAATCTGGCAGAATTCTTGCAACGATGCCAGAAGAAAAAATCAGAAGTAATGCTGTGTCCTCGATGCAACTCTATTTTTGACAAGAAAGCTGATGAACACATTGAAGGTGTGAGAGCAGTAAACAAAAAATGGAGCAGAAATGCCCAAACAAGTGCAGGCTCTAATGTTCGACACGATCCTAGAAGAACCTATCAAAAGGGTTCAAGTCAGGAAAAGAGGCCACTAACTTTCAGGCCTCCATCCAATGTTCCAGTCGATACATGGCTCAAAACATCGAGTCGAAAGAGACCCAATGAAGAAAGGTGGCATTCCTTTGAAGTTCCAAGAGGTTCATCTTTGACACTCAAGAAAGAACCTCATGTAGGTGCCACCAAAGTTGCTCAAGTATCGAGTAACTACAAGGGAAAGAACCCAATGTCTCGATCCCAGTGGAGAAGGTACCAAAGGCGGCGCAAGGCTGAGAGAGAGGCTGCCAATGAACCAAAACCAGAGTCGAGCTCAAATGTCCCCCAGCGAAAGCAAAGAAAGCCTTTGGAGAGGGAACCAGTGGCCAATAGATTGGTATGGCCTGATCAAGACGAAGCTGGTGACGAAGATAGCTCTGAGTCCGACGACACATTAGACATCATGATAAATGTAGTTTCGGTCTTGCCAAGATAATTCGAACGCCAAATGGAAGTCGAAGCAAACGACTGGGAAGTCGAACAAGAGATGGCCAAGCATAGGCCAGTATGATAATTTATCATGGGTAAGGGCTGCACTGAAGAGCAAAATGGTTTCTTCGAACCACCAACTGAGGCAATGAAAAGTCACCTCAAGCCTTTATTCATAAGGCCAAAGCTCGAAGAGGCCACCGTAAACAAAATCTTGGTGGACTGTGGGGCGAATATCAACATAATTCCCCACTTCATGCTAAGAAAAGTAGGAAAGAATGATGAAGACATTAAGCCTCATAATATGGTCCTATCGAACTACGAAGGCGAAATAGGGACCACCATGGGTGTGATTCAACTAGACCTCAAAGTGGGATCCATCCTTCGGCCAACCATGTTCATTGTCATATCGGCTAAACCAAATTACAACCTACTGTTAGGCCGTGAATGGATACATGGTGTCGGAGCAGTACCGTCGTTGATGCACCAAAGGGTGATATTATGGCATCCCGATGGGATTGTCAAGAATATAGAAGTAGATCAGAGCTACTACTTAGGCAAAGTTAATCACCTAGGGAGAGCTGACTTCGACAAAAATTTGGCTCACATTGGGCCATGTCCAGCACCTGACTTCGACATGGCGCCAGCGCCAAATGCTTTTTGTTCCTTGTACCTGCATCCTGATCATGGGTTTCAATGGGATAAAGAAGACTTGTCTCACATTGATTTCAGTGGGCTAACTGACATCCATCCAACTGGTTGGGGAAGCAAATTCAGTGATAATGACTGAGTCACAAGCGTTACAGCGAATTTCGGCTTACGTAGCCGAAATAAGAATGATAGCGGCTTTCGAAGCCGAAGTAAAATATATGGCCACCAAGGCCAATGACCAAGTACTACCTTCTGTAGGTCCTGAAAAAGATTTCGACCCATAACCTCCCGATATCTCGACAGAAGGAATGCAGGAACAGAGGCTCGACGCCATCTCCGATGATGAGCCTTTGGGTTTCGAAAAAGGACCCCCTGGCGAACAACATCAAAATGTTAGCACAGGATCCTTTAGAAGAAATCGACTTGGGCGAAGGGTTAGATAAAAGACCCACTTACATCAGTGCCAAAATAGACCCAGAGCTCAGGGTCGAAGTGATCCAATTACTGAAGGAGTTCAAGGACTGCTTTGCATGGGATTACAACGAGATGCCTGGTCTCCACAGAAGATTGGTAGAACTTCAGTTGCCAATCAACCCTGGGAAAAAGCCTGTCAAACAAACTCCAAGACGCTTCGCTCCAGAAATACTGTCGAAGATCAAAACGGAAGTCGAAAGACTGCTGAAGTGCAAATTCATACGAACTACGAGGTACGTCGAATGGATTGCAAACATTGTGCCAGTTATTAAGAAAAATGGTACATTGAGGGTATGCATAGATTTCACAGATCTGAATGCTGCAACACCCAAAGATGAATATCATATGCCTGTGGTGGAAATGCTTGTCGACTCTGCCGCTGGCCACGAGTACCTGAGCATGCTCGATGGTTACTCAGGATACAATCAAATTTTCATTGCTGAAGAAGATGTGTCAAAAACATCTTTTCAATTCCCTGGGGCCTTAGGCACTTACGAATGGGTAGTAATGCCTTTTGGCCTAAAAAACGCTAGGGCAACATATCAGCGAGCAATGAACTCCATCTTCCATGATTTTATTAACACTTTCATGCAAGTATATATTGACGATATTGTTGTAAAATCAGTTTCCAGGAAGAACCACATAGACCACCTTCGACAATCATTCGAAAGAATGAGAAAGCATGGTCTGAAGACGAACCCTTTGAAGTGTGCGTTCTGTGTGAAAGTTGGAGATTTCTTGGGCTTCGTCGTCCACAAGAAAGGAATCGAAATCAACCAGAATAAGACGAAGGCAATCTTGGAAGCGAAAGCGCCAACGAACAAGAAGGAACTGCAATCTCTGCTGGGCAAGATAAACTTCTTAAGGAGATTTATATCTAACCTAAGTGGAAAAGCGCAAGCCTTCTCACCCTTACTTCGATTGAATAAGGAAGGGTTCGAGTGGGGGCAAGAGCAACAAGAATCCTTCGACAAGATCAAAGGGTACCTCACCAAGCCACCTATTTTGGTGCCACCTTGTAGAAATAGGAGTATGAGATTGTACATAGCTGCATCCGACAAAACTTTGGGAAGCATGTTAGCCCAAGAGGATGAAAATGGAGTCGAAAGACCCATTTACTACCTTAGCAGAGTTTTGAACGATGCAAAAACTAGATATAGCGAAGTTGAAAAATTATGTCTATGTTTTTATTTCTCTTGTACAAAGCTCAAACAATATATAAAACCAGTTGATGTGTATGTTTCGTCCCATTTTGATGTTTTCAAATACATGTTGTCGAAACCCATCTTGCACAGTCGAATTGGCAAGTGGGCGCTAGCATTAACTGAGTATTCGTTAACCTTTATGCCTCTCAAGGCAGTAAAAGGTCAAGTGGTAGAAGACTTTATAGTCGACCACTCAATTCAGGTACAAAATATAAATTACTTGGAGATAGAACCCTGGAAATTTTACTTCGATGGTTCCAGCCACAAAGATGGAACGGGAGTAGGGGTCTTAATTATTTCTCCAGAAAAAATTCCAACAACATTCAAGTACAAGATAAAAGGTACTTGTTCGAACAATGAGGCTGAATATGAAGCTCTAATTACTGGCCTTGAAATATTGTTGGAATTGGGGGCAACTCGAGTCGAAATAATGGGAGACTCAGAGTTAGTCATTAAGAAAATCCCAAAAGAGTACACATGTATAAGAGAAAATCTCATTATGTACTTTGTGATAGCAAATAGTTTATTGAAAAAATTCGAAGTGGTTAATATTCGACACATACCTAGATTGGAAAACCAAATAGCCAATGATTTGGCACAAATTGCATCTGGGTATAGGATTTCAAAAATGAGATTACAAAGAGCAATCGAAGTCCGAGAAAAAATGACAGCAACCAGCTTGTTTCCAACTGATTTGGAATCGACAAGACTAGGATATGCCGATCAAAGGGATTTCGAAATTTCGTTCATAGACAATTTATTGGAGCAAGATTGGAGGAAACCCATTGTAGATTATCTACAAAATCCAGCAGCTTTGACATAACGAAAAATAAAATATAGGGCGTTAAGTTACGTACTCATGGGGAATGAGTTGTTTAAAAAGACGCCTGAAGGGGTATTATTAAAATGCTTAAGCGAAACCGAAGCATACATAGCCCTTTCATCTACGCATGCTGGAGCATGTGGGGCTCACCAAGTAGGTCATAAGATGAAATGGTTGTTGTTTCGACAAGGACTATATTGGCCAACTATCTTGAAAGATTGTGTCGAGTTCGCGAAGGGTTTCCAGGAATGCCAAGTCCATACTGGTATCCAACATGTACCAGCAAGCGAGCTTCACTCAATAGTGAAACCTTGGCCTTTTAGAGGATGGGCGTTGGATCTTATTGGAGAGATTCGACCAGCATCATCGAAGAGCCAGAAGTATATACTGGTAGGCATTGATTATTTCACTAAATGGATCGAAGCTATCCCTTTAGTCAACGCAGACCAAGAAAATGTCATTGAATTTATTCAAAATAACATTATCTACAGATTTGGAATCTGAGACTATAACAACTGATCAAGGGTCAGTGTTCACTGGTCGAAAGATGCAGGAATTCGCGCAAGAAACAGGCTTCAGACTCCTAACATCAACGCCTTATTACGCGTAGGAAAATGGTCAAGTCGAAGCGGCGAATAAAATAGTGATTGGCCGGATAAAAAAGCATGTAGGAAAGAAGCCAAAAAATTGGCATAAAACGTTATACCAGATCTTGTGGGCTTGTCGAACGTCCCCAAAGGAAGCCACAGGTACAACACCATATCGGCTAACTTACGGTCATGATGCAGTATTGCCAGCAGAAATTTGTCTTCAATCAGCAAGGGTTCAAAGACATCAAGATATTCCCCCTGAGGTTTATTGGGATATGATGTTAGACGAATTGGTAGATTTAGACGAAGAAAGACTACAAGCTCTCGACCTACTGAGAATTCAGAAGAAAAGAGTGGAAGACTCTTACAATAAGAAAGTAAAATCGAAGGCATTCTCGCCTGAAGAACTAGTTTGGAAGGTAATTCTTCCCATGGATCGAAAATATCGAAGCATGGGAAAATGATCGCCCAAATGGGAAGGACCCTTCAAAATTATTCAAACTTTTTCTGGCGGAGCATATGAGGTCGAAGAGTTAGGAGAAGATAAAAGACTCTTGAGAGTAAACGACAAATATTTGAAAAAATATAAACTTATGCTCCAAGAGATCAAAATAAATAAAAATTAATGATTAAGTTAACAATAAAGCAAAAAATGGAAAATAACATTGATAAGCCAAAATGGCTACAAAAATTACATAATATTCGAGTACATGGTCATGATGACAGCGTATGAAAGGCCATCGTGCGTGCGAAGTGCCTTACTGAAGTGACATCTTGGGAAAAGTTGAAATGATGATTTTTTGAGATTGTCAGATGGTTGGTAGGTGACAAAAAGCGCACAAACTAATTTGTGGCTGAGAGTGAAGGACAGGTGTCAAATGGAATATCAAAGAATGCCTCTTTCTTCTAAGCGTCGAAATAAGACATTCTTGGGGGGCAATTTGTTGGATCCTAAATTCGACACCCACGTTCTATTATCATATAAATCATTAATTGTGAGTTAGAAGAGTTTCCTACGCAAGAAGGCTTCTATCAGCTGATCACATCGAAGGCTTATCAAAGAATGACAAGATACTTAGAGAAATTTCTCTAAGTTGGAATCATGTTGTTTTCAACGTCGAAAGAGCAACCTTTCGACCAAGGTCCCTGATGCCCAAGATCGAACGGTTTGAATTTCGAATTGTTGGAGGGAAAACGGTTCCAAGTAGTTACCAAGCGCAACGTGGCGTGGAAGTAGGCGTCAAGGGTTGTTAATGCGCCATGTGGTGTCACCACGAAGCGATGTAACTACCCAGCAGTTACTTAGGATTTTTAGTATAAATACTAAGTGCACTTAGTTTTTAGGTGTGTTCATCATTGTATACAAGTCACTCATTTAGATTCAAGTACCCAGCGTGAGAGAAAGAATCATTGAGAATGTATGTGTGAAACACCATTTACCTTAATAGAAATCTTTTACATTCAAGCAATTTATCGCTTTCACTTATTTATCTCAGTCGAAGTCATTTATTTAACAAGCCTTTAATGCTTTTATTTACTTTATCAAGCTTTTCTCCATGCAATTTACTTAAAGTGTCTCTACCTTACTTGCGTTAATCACCATTAGGATTAGTCGAAACTCTCTATTTTAAAGCATTTAAACGATAAAAATCAACCATGTCTTAGGATCAATCTGATCGATCCTGCGAGTCACCAAATAAGTTACCTTTTGGAAGATCCGCGGTTGTTTACCATTTTTCACGGTAAACAGTGATACAATATGTGTCTTGTATTTTTAGGAGGTGGAGGAGACAAGGAAATGGTGAAAGGATCATGGCATTAAAGACCAACCATTAAACATGGTATTGAAAACAGAATTAGGAAAATTGAAAGATTTCCATTTTGAGATATATCATGCCACTTTGGAATTCTGAGTGAATCTAGACAGGTCAACTTGGTGCCTTGTTCGAATTTGAAAATATTCAAAGTTTCCCTCTCCAAAGCTCTTTCGACCAACCCTTGTTCCCTTCGATGGTTCTGAATTTTGATTCTAAATATTCAGAACTTCCCTTATCAGAACATTTAAGATTAAGACATCTTTTCACTAATATGCCATTCGAAGGATACTCTGCCTTGGTATGCCAATCGAAGAAAGCTTTGATGCTCCAATCAAAGGAATCTCTGATGCTCCAATCAACGGAAGCTCTGATGCTCTAATTGAAGGAAGCTCTGATGCTCCAATCGAAGGAAGCTCTGATGCTCCAATCGAAGGAAGATCTGATGCTCCGATCGAAGTAAGCTCTGATGCTCCAATCGAAGGAAGCTCTAATTCTCCAATTGAAGGAAGCTCTGATGTTCCAATCGAAGGAAGCTCTGATGCTCCAATCGAAGGAAGCTCTGATGCTCCAATCGAAGGAAGCTCTGATGCTCCAATCGGAGGAAGCTCTGATGCTCCAATCAAAGGAAGCTCTGATGTTCCAATTGAAGGAAGCTCTGATGCTCCAATCGAAGGAAGCTCTGATGCTCCAATCGAAGGAATCTTTGATGCTCCAATCGAAGGAAGCTCTGATGCTCCAATCGAAGGAAGCTCTGATGCTCCAATCGAAGGACATTTCGTTTATCTTCAAATTTTAATTTCCTCAAGCAAATGTTTGCAACCACCCGTGTAAAAGAAAATTTTGAAAGAAAATGAGAGGGATAATTTTGGGGTACAACACTCATGCATCTATTTAGAGGGAGCATGATATTTCATGCTTGCTTGTGCTGAAGCTGTTGTTGCTGCTTCTTGTTATTCCGTTGCATGTGCTTTGTTGTGTCAGATTTTCTCTTGTGGGTGATATATGACTATGTATGACAGGGTGATATTGTACATGTTTGATGTGTAGCTGTTGTACTCTGATATGTATACTTTTATGTTTTTTGATTTGTTTTTGGTTTTATTCCTCTCTCTAATTGTATTTGGTTTTTGGTTGTTGTAGTCAAAATTTTCCAAAAGGGGGATTCTTAGTTCCATGTTTTTATGGTTGGTAAAATTTTGGCTAAGCACGGTTCTAAATAGGGTTCTATGTTGATGTTGAGTAATATGTTAGAGCATCTTCATCAACTACCATAGCAGTTTTGTTGTTATGAGTTTTTCTACCAGATGTCGTAGAAGATGTTGTGACATCCTAAGAAGATATCATAAGATGATGTAGTAGGCGCTGCTTTTGGATATCCTTGAAGATTTAATTTGAATATATGAGTATATGAAATATTTTTTACTTATTATAGGTGCGTGCCACTCAAGCATTTCGTTAGAAACAAGTGCAGGTTTGATTGGTTACTAAAAATGATCGATTGGAACTTCTTAGGAAACTTTTTATGAAGTTTGTTTCTATTTTTGGGGAGAATATTATGAAAAGTTTTTTCAGCTGGAGATTGGAATTGATTGAAGAATCCAAGCCAGTCCATGCCTAACTACAGAAGCTTATATAAGGAATTGATTTAAGCATAGTTTTTATTGTAAAACCTTGTGAAAAAATAAGTCTTTAGGGTTGGTAGTTTCTTAGGTTCTTCGTGTTTGTTTCTGTACATCCTCATGTATCTTTGTTGCATTTTAGTTGACTGTTTATTGCTTGTTTATCAAACTATTGTTCTCCTCGAAGCTATGAAGAAAGAGTTGATTATTGTTCTTGGAAGAAGCTTTTAAGAAACTCCTAGTATTTGTAATTTGGAAGTGTGTTCTTCCTTTTTTTGGTTTCTTAAGACATTCCATGGGACTGGGAGTGGGTTGTTTATCATCGCGGTGATTAGAAGTGAGATGACGATTTCTCATATATAGGAGGTGTCTAGGTAGAAGTTGCACTGGGTAGGGATTAGGCAAAAAGTTATAAATAGGGGAGTTTAGTTTGAACTAGTACTACTGATAACGGATTTCCTTCCTGGCTTTGTAGCCCCTAGAGCAGGTGAGTTGTAGCGAACTGGGTTAATATATTATTGTGTTCTTTTACTTCTACAAGTTTTAATTATGCATTGTTATTATTCAGTTGTTGTTCTGTCAACAGATGTTATAACATCTGTCATGACATTGTGTGTTGTTAAGACACCTGTCTTGACTTCTGATAATGTGTGTGCTAGAATTTTAGGGAAGCTTTCAGAGGAACAACCCGCCGATCTTCAAAGGAAGGCATGATCCTGATGGTGCACAATTATGGCTTAAGGGGATTGAGAAGATTTTCTGAGTGGTGATTTGCTCGAAGGATTCATATGTTGGAAGTAGAAGCTGAAAAATGGTTGTGTAATACACGCCAAAGGATGGAGATTTTGGGTACAGAGATTACTTGAGGTGTATTTAGAGCTGCTTTTCTGGAGAAGTACTTTCCTGAAGATGAGCTTGGTAAGAAAGTGATTGAATTCCTTTAGTTGGAACAAGGAAGTTCAATTGTTGTTGAGTATCCTACTAGATTTGAGGAGCTGGTGAAGTGTTATCTGCATTGTAATAATCTGACAGCTTAGGTGTCTAAGTGCATCAAGTTTGAGAATGGATTGCGCCCTGAGATTAGGCAGGGAGTTGGATATTTTGAGATTCGCGGGTTTCTTATGCTAGTGAACAAGTGCTGGATCTTTGACCAAGATAGTAGGGACAAATATTCTTATTATAAGAGTCTTAATGATAAGAAATGGAAGAATCGAGATCTTGGAAAACTGTATAGTTCTCTTGCTGACAAAGGGGAGCCGAAATTTTTTTCTAAGAACAAGCCAAGTGGAGGAGGAGTTCCCGCTTATGTGAAATGTTTTAAGTGTGATAAGAAAGGCCATTGTGTTGATAATTGTATCAATAAGGTTTTGAGATGTTACAAATGTGATAAGACAGGCCATCATACTCCTAAGTGCAATAATGAAGGTCCAACTTGTTTCAATTATGGTGAACAGGGTCATATCAGTATCCAGTGTCAAAAGTCGAAGAAGACTGCTATTGCTGCTCAGGCTAATGACAGAGTGTTTGCTTTGAATGTTTTAGAGGTTCCCAAGAAGGATAACTTAATTCGAGGTACATTTTTTATTAACAATGTTGAGTTGGTTTCTATTATTGATACTAGTGCTACTCATTCGTTTGTTTTGATTGAATGTGCTACTATGTTGGGTTTGAAGTTGTCCTCTATGAATGGGATTATGATGATCGATACTCTGACTAATGGTTATGTAACTACTATGTAGTCTGCTTGAGTTTCCCTTTAACCATTTATGGTAAGAGCTTTGTGATGGATTTGGTGTGTCCACCCTTACAAAAATTGATGTTATTCTTGGGATGAATTAGTTGGAGTTCACCTATGTTTATATTGATTATTATAGTGAGCCTGTGAGATTTCCTAAGTTTGGTGATAGTAGAGAACTGATGTTCTTGTCTTCTAAGTAAGTGGAAGAACTTGTGGAAGGTGAAGCTTTGATGTTTGCAATGTTTGCAACGTTGCAAGTTGATTGTGAAGCTGCAAGTGTTGAAGTACCCGTTGTTAGTGAATTTCAAGAGGTGTTTCCAGATGAAATCAGTGATTTACCTCCAAAGCGTGAGGTGGAGTTTTTTGTGGAGTTGGTACCAAGTACAAGTTTGGTGTCGATGGCTCCTTATAGGATGTCACTTCGTAGTTAGGTTAATTGAAGAAACAATTGGAAGAGTTACTCGAGAAGAAGTTTGTTGGGCCGAGTGTTTCTCTGTGGGGTGATCTTGTGTTGTTGGTTAAAAAGAAGGGCAGTAGTATAAGTCTATGTGTAGACTACATACAGTTGAATAAAGTGACTATTAAGAATAATTATCCATTTTCGAGGATTGATGATTTGATGAAGCTGTTAGTGGGTGCTTATGTTTTTAGCAAGATTGATTTGAGGTTGGGTTATAATCAGATTCATGTTAAAATAAATGATATTCTGAAGACGACTTTCAGAATGAGATATGATCATTTTGAGTACACTGTGATGTCGTTTGGTACATCTAATACACTAGGTGTTTTCATGGAGTATATGAATTTAACATTCTATTTGTATTTGGATAAGTTTGTTGTAGTTTTCATTGATGATATTTTGATCCATTCTAAATCGGGAGAAGAACACAATGAGCATTTGTGAATTATGTTGCAAGTGTTGAAAGAGAAGAAGTTGTACGCAAAGTTGTCGAAGTGTGAGTTCTAGTTTAAGGAAGTAAGTTTTCTCGACCATTTAATTTCTAGTGGTGGAATTGTTGTTGATCCTTCTAAAGTTGATGTTGTGATGAAATGGTAGACTATGAAGTCTGCTACTGAGATTCAAAGTTTTCTTGGTTTAGCAGGTTATTACCATAAATTTATTAAAGGTTTTTCGAAGTTAGAATTACCTTTGACTCAGTTGACTCGAAAGGATCAAGCTTATGTGTGGGATGTTGCGTGTGAAGAAAGTTTTATGGAATTGAAGAAAAAGTTGACGACTGCTCTAGTATTAGTTTTTCCTAATCCGAGTGAATCTTTTTTGGTGTGTTGTGATGCTTTGAAGACGGGTTTGGATGATGTATTAATGCAGAATGGTCAAGTTGTTGCTTATGCTTCTAGAGAACTAAAGTTTTATGATAGGAATTATCCTACGCATGACTTAGAGTTGGAAGTTGTGGTGTATGTGTTAAAAATTTGGAGACATTATCTGTTCGGATCCAAATTCGAGGTGTTTAGTGATCATAAGAGTCTTAAGTAATTATTTGATCAGAAGTAATTGAATATGAGGCAGAGAAGTTGGCTTAAGTTGTTGAAGGATTATGATTCTGATTTGAGTTACCATCCCTGTAAACTAAATGTCGTGGCATATGCTTTAAGTAGGAAGCCCTTGCATATGTCGATGCTTATGGTGCACAAGTTAGAATTGATCAAGTAATTTAGAGATATGAGTTTAGTGTGTGAAGAGATTCCTAACAGTGTGAAGTTGGGGAAGTTGAAGCTGACTAGTGGTATTATTGAAGAGATTATAGAAAGTCAGAAATATGATCCTAGTCAGGTTGACCGGTTGTTGTTGATTAACCAAGGTAATGAAGGTGAATTTCGAGTCGATGAAAATGGTGATAAGGTTCGGGAATAGAGTGTGTGTGCAAGATGTGCCAGAACTTAAGAAGAGTATTCTTGAGGAAGGACATCAAAGTGGTCTGAGTATTCATCTTGGTGCTACGAGATGTATCAAAACTTGAAGAAATTGTTTTGGTGTCCCGGTATGAAAAAGGAAGTTGCTGAATTTGTTTATGCTTGTTTGACTTGTCGGAAGTCAAAGGTTTAACATCAAAAGCCTATGGGTTTGATGCAACCGTTGATTATTCCAAAGTGGAAATGGGATAGTATTTCGATGTATTTTGTGTCGGGTTTGCCGAAGACTGCTAAGGGTAATGATTCGATTAAGGTGATAGTGGATAGATTGACTAAGTCGGCTCATTTCTTACTGATAAAGATCAACAATCCTATGCAGAAGTTGGCTGAGATGTATATCAAAGAGATAGTGAGATTTCATGCTATATCTTCGAGAATTGTGTCAGATAGAGATATGATGTTTACGTCAAAGTTCTGGGAAGGTTTGCATAATTTTGGTAGTAAGTTGAGGTTGAGTTCTGCATATCATCCGCAAGCGGATGGTCAGAAAGAGAGGATTATCCAGTCCTTAGAAGATTTACTGAGGGCTTGTGTTCTAGAACAACAAAGAGATTGGGATAGCCATTTGTCATTAATTGAGTTCACGTATAACAACAATTTCTATTCTAATATTGGAGTGGCACCATATGAGGCATTGTATGGTAGGAGCTATAGAACTTTATTGTGTTGGTACGAGTCAGGCAAGAGTGATGCACTCGAACCTGAGATTGTGCAGGAGACAACTAAGAAGATCAAAATGATCTAGGAGAGGATGAGAGCTTCCCAGAGTCGTCATTACAGTTATCATAATAAGAAGAGGAAAACACATGAGTTCTAGCAGGGAGATCACGTGTTCTTAAGGGTTACTCCGGTAACTAGTGTTGGGAGAGGTCTAACATCATAAAAGCTTACACTGCATTTTGTTTGTCCTTTTCATATTTCAGAGAGGATAGGTGAAGTGGCATATCAGATTACTTTACTTTTGTTGCTTGTGAATCTTCATGATGTGCTTCATGTATCTCAATTAAGGAGGTATATTCTAGATCCTTTGCATGTGATTAAATGGATGATTTACAGGTGAGAGATAACCTGACAGTTGTAGCATCACCAGTGCGGATAGAAGGTCGGGAAGTGAAGCAGTTGCGGAGTAAGAGATTGGCTTGGTGAAGGTACTGTGGGGAGGACCAGCTGGTGGAAGTTTGACTTGGGAGTGCGAGGATTAGATGAGAGAGTCGTACCCGACTTTGTTTTCCTCTGGTAATTTTTAGGACTTAAATTCTTTAAGTGAGGGAGGGTTGTAACACCCCAAATTTAGAATTTATTTGATTACTTTTTTATGATTTTTCGTGTAATGTGTGTGGTATGTTGTGAGATAGTGTGGATTAAGGTGTTAATTACTATTATTTAGAATTAAAATAATTTTAGTTTTATTATTTAGAGTTATGATAATAATTTAGTTTATTTTAGTTAGAATTATTTAACAATAAAATAGAATGATTGGTGTGTGGAGATAATGAGGGCACGGTGGTAATATATGGTGATAAGTGAGGGCATAATGGAATAACATAAAAAAGGTCTTAGGCGTAAAAAGAGAAAATAGAAAATAGCGATCATTCTTGTACGACCGTAGAATTGAGAGAAACGCAGAGAAGAGGCTAGGGCTCAAAGGGTTTTTTCTATAGAACACTGAGAAGAAGAGATCACATTTTTAAGATAACAAGATAATGAGTTAAATCAATGTTTATTATGATTGATAGAAGGTTAAGATAATGTAGGTCTTATCGTGTAATTGAATTGATGAAAATATAATGAAACTGTCGATGTTAATGAAGAGTTTCAGGTTCGTGACCACTGTCGGGCGAGCTTGAGGCGAGGAGAGCGCCCAAGCGTCACCGGGCGAGAAAAGTAGCGAAGGACTGGGTGAAAAAACAACCTCCTGGAAAATGTATGGGGAAAGACGTGTCACTCCAGTGTTGATGGGAGAGCGAGTGGAGATGGACCCATTGAAGGTGTAAAAAACACAAGAAAGGGGGGTTTGAATTGGGTTTTAAACCTAAAACATTTCTTTTAAAAATATTCCCCTTCAATTAAAAATGTTTTTTCTCCACTCTTGATAATAACAATAATTAAGAACAGAAAGTAAAAAACAAGGTGTGTTTATACTAGTTCACATGAAAACTATAATGCTAGTCTAGTCCACTCGCCTAGGTGATTTCTCCTCTCTAAAACGAGGACTTAATCCAATAATCCAATTGATTATTACAATGAATAATCTACCCATAAGTGACTAACAATAACCTCTAAGACACACAAGTCCTAGACTTCTTAAGGATACAGACCTAACTGGTCCCTTAAGGAAAATCAAATCTCTAAGACACACTAGTCCTAGACTTCTTAAGGATACAAACCTAATTGGTCCCTTAAGGAAAATCAAACAACTGTTTGAATTCAAGTTTTGTTTACAAGAATATTGCTTCTACAAAAACTGAATATGTAAACTATAACAATAGACTAAAAATATGAAAGTTATGAATAACACTTTTGCATGAATATTCAGTGAATTAACTTATTTTGTTCTTCTTAGTATTCAAGCTTTTATATATCCAATAAAATAATATATCCGTTGATGGGTACTCTTGGGATTTCCAGAAACATTGGCGGCTTGAGCACTAACGTGGAGGACAAGATCGTGCGACACGCCCGTCCATTCATGGTAGTGGGATGAAACATTGATTATACCATGTACTATTTATACCACGTTAAAGTTATCTTCTTTCCTTCTGAATTTTAGAGTCTTCTGCGAGCACGAGTTTAGAAGCGAGAACATAACAGAAGGTCATCAAAACTTCAAGTCTTTAAAGTCTTCAGAGTTGCGTCTTCAGAGTCTTCAACATTTTGTTGTGAGAACCTTTTCTTAGAACCTTGGATATTTATAACTTCAAGTCTTCAGAGTCTTTATAACTTATGTCTTCAAAGTCTTCAGAAATGTTTTCTTAAATAGAACTGCAGCCTTTAGATATTCTGACTTGTTTCTTTAGACAAACATTAGAGCCTAAACTTTAGAAGCTTCTGGAGTGTCTTACTAATGTTCATCAAAACTTGTGTAGCGCAAAAGCGGAAGTAATTCTCTTCTAATGTCTTGGCCACACCATCTATCAGAAGCAGAAAATATTTGTTAAATACTCTAAAACAAAAAACATTTGAGTATTAAAATTGTTCATACAAACATATTCATTTGTTATCATCAAAACTCAAAGATAATATTGCAGAACCAAATCTAGTTCTAATAATCTCCTCCTTTTTGATGATGACAAAACTATGTATTTTGATGATACAATTTTGTTCATATAATCAGAAAAAGTGAAAATAAAAAGAGTAAGAAACAATTATCCTTTTTATGAAACTCCCCCTGAGTCATCGATTTGATGAAGCTCAAATATTCTTACTTTGAACCATTTGAGTAAAAACTCCCCCTGGTTCTAATATATTATATACTGAGATCTTGAGAGTCTTGACTCTAGATGCCAATGAAAATGAAATCAATTGAAATCTTGAAACTTTAATGTCACTAAGAAATCTTCCAAATTCTCAATTCTCAAAGTCTAATTATGATCTAAAAAATATCTTCAGAGTCTGAAGCCAACAGGTTAGACATAAGCCTTGCATAATGCATTCAGATCTTTATCTTCAATCAGAGTTCACATTTCCTAAAAAAGAAAACACTTCTAATAGAAACAGGAGTTTAACTAGGTTAGAATGTAAGCAGCTCTTTTCAGAGAACATTTTACAGATTTGATTATTGAAATCCAAATTATGTTCATTTAATTACTCCCCCCTTTTTCATAATCAAAAAGGTAATTATGTGTGAAAAACATAAAAACTAGAAGAAATAACAAGTAAGAAAAGAAGTTTATTGATATTAGAAAATGATTACAACAGAAGGAGAAACAACAAAGTGAAATCAAACAAGAAAAACTATCTAAACTTCAAACACATCACAACTCTCATCAAATAGAGCATTGCCTCTGATGAACGGGTTTCTTCGAACAATTTCAATTACACCAGTTAACTCAAACAGTTCAGACAATAACATCCATAAGGAATGGATGATTTTTGGGAGTTTCTGGATGCAAGGATTGATAGCTTCAGATGATTAAATATTATTGCTGAAAGATGAATTGGATTACTCTTGTGAAGGCAATAAAGAATACATATATCCCTAGTAAAAAATTTATCATGATCTTCCCCTCTGGGATGAAGGTTTCTCAATAAGAACTGAAACCGGATATTTGCAAGCGGTTTTAAATGATCTGGATTAAGGGGCTCATATATAAAGGGGGAATTAGGGACTCTTGAAAACACATCAATATTCATGCAGGAGTTGAGTAACAGTGGACTCTGGATGACTACATCAATGGAGGAGCGAGTGATGGTAATCAGAATACCAAAAATATGAGAATGAATGAAGTTTCCATCAGGACTGACAAAAACATGTAGCCAGAAATTCTTCATGAAGTTAGGATAAATAGGACCTCTAAGAATTATTGCATACCCAAAGCATTTTTGATTTTAAATAAAACCGTTGATGAAACCATCATCAGACACATAGTTGGGTCTTTTCTCTTTGATTACTTCGATAAGATTTTCATCTCCTTGAAAGGTTCTAACAACCACGGTATGCAGAAAAGCTTGAAAAGAAGAAACAGTTGAATATGATATAATGATAAGGACTTGATAAAGGACTATAGATGAGAGAAAATATAAATAGTCAGTCAATTCGTTCAAGAAATGAAATGATTGAAGCACTCAAAGGAATTATGTTAGAGAAAGAGAGAGAGAGAGAAAGAGAGAGAGAGAGAGAGAGAGAGAGAGAGAGAGAGAGAGAGAGAGAGAGAGAGAGAGAGAGAGAGAGAGAGAGAGAGAGAAGAGAGAGAGAGAGAGAGAGAGAGAGAGAGAGAAACAAATAACGTCACAGACTCCTAAAAGTAGGAAATGAAAAGAGAAGTATATCAAAAGTTAAGATAGAAGAACACGAAAAAAATTAATTAGAGCTCGACAGGAAGATCTTAGCAGTCATATCTGACACAACATATGAATATGACACGACACAATTGTTCCCAAGACACAAAAGAGGAGTAGTTAATAAATGTAATCATTATTAATCAATTACAAGAAAAATGATTGCTTGTGCATTGCCTAGGTAGAGTATGATAGACATTAAGTCTATTTAGGTGATGCGTTTGATATTCTCAGCATATGGAAAAGCCACGAAGGTTTTCATCTAATCTGAGACATTTCTGACCAAAACATCTTCTGATGACTGAAGTAAAAAAATAGATGGCCTTTGATTGAGTCAGAGTCTTATCACTTCAAACTACGACTAAAACACGTTTGATTATAATGACACCTTACTCTGGACAGAGATCCATTTTCAAATTCTTTAGAATAAACATAAATCTATTTTTAGCTAAGGGTTTTGTAAAAATATCAGCCCACTGATGGTCTGTATCTATGAATTTTAAAGATATGATCCCTTTCTGAACATAATCTCTAATAAAATGATGTTTGATTTCTATGTGTTTAGCCCTAAAGTGTATGATATGATTCTTACTCAAGAAAATAGCAACAATATTGTCATAGAAGATAGGAATGTTACTCTCATAAATCTGATAACCTTCCAGCTGATTCTTCATCCAGAGCATCTGAGTGCTGCATAATGCTGCTGAGATATACTCTGCTTCTGCAGTTGAGAGAGCGATTGTTGATTGCATCTTTCTTGTGAATGAGATCAGATTCTTTCCTAGAAATTGACAATTTCCAGAAGTACTCTTCCTCTCTAGTCTATCTCTAGTGTAGTCTGCATCACAGAAACTAGAAAGAGTGTACTCTGATGTTTTCTCATACATCAAGCCAAGGTTAGTGGTTCCTTTCAGATACCTTAGAATTCTCTTATCAAGAATTAAATGAGATTCCCTAGGAACAAATTAGAATCTAGCACAAAGATGAACACTAAATAAAATATCAGGTCTAGATTCAGTCAAATACAGAAGAGAGCCTATCATACCACGATACAACTTCTGGCATACCTTTCCACTTACCTCTTCTTTTTCCAGAATGCATGTTGGATGCATCAAAGTCTTTGCTACATTGCAGTCCGTCATGTTGAATTTCTTCCGAAGTTCTTTGGTGTACTTACTTTGATGAATGTAAGTAGCCTCTTGTTTTTTTATCAATTTGGATTCCCAAAAAGAACTTTAGTTCTCCCATCATGCTCATTTCAAACTCAGCCTGCATTAACTTAGAGAATTCCTTGCAGAGGGATGGATTAGCATAATTAAAAATAATATCATCAACGTAAATTTGAACAATCAAAATATAATTTTTGAAGGTTTTACAGAAGAGTGTAGTGTCAACCTTTCCTCTGGTAAACTTATTTTCTAAAAGAAAATTACTCAATCTGTCATACCAAGCTCTTGGAGCTTGTTTCGGACCATAAAGAGATTTATTTAGTTTTAAAAAAATATGATTTCTCAGAATTTTCAAATCCAGGAGGTTGCTTGACAAACACTTCTTCTGAAATGTAACCATTCAGAAATGCACTCTTAACATCCATCTGATAAAGGGTGATATTATGATTTACAGAAAAAGAAACTAACAAATGGATAGCTTCTAACCTGTAGAATGATGAAAAGGTTTATGTATAGTATATCCCTTCTTGTTGACTATAACCTTGTGCAACCAGTCATGCTTTATTTCTGACAACTTCACCTTTCTCATTGAGTTTGTTTCTGAACACCCATCTTGTTTCGCATACACGAACACCTTTGGATTTTTGAACGAGATCCCAAACATCATTCTTTAAGAATTGTTCTAGTTCTTATTCCTTATTCATAATCCAATCTTTATATAGAAGGGCTTCCTCAATAGATGTAGGTTCTATTAAAGAAACTAAACCCAGAAGCAATTCGTCAAAAGGTTTGAGAGCTGATATTATTCTGACTGAAGCATATTTACTTCCAAGAATGAGATCTTCAGGATGGGAGGATGTGATTCGGTTCTTCCTTGGTTGAGGTTGATCATAAGGACTATCAACAACATCAGAAGAAGGAGCTTTTGATTATTTATATTTTTGAATCTTCTCATTTGGCTCAGCGAACGTTATAGTTACATCTGTAAGCTTTTCACACAACTTTGACTTTTCATAGTCAAGCTTCTCATTGAATCTGACATGGATTGATTCCTCCACAATTCGTGATTCTGTGTCATAGACTCTGAAGCCTTTAAATCGTTCAGAGTATCCTAACAACAAACACTTATGTGCCTTGGAGTAAAACTTACCCAGATTCTCTTTAGTGATCAACATATAACATATACATCCAAATCGTTGGAAATAAGAAATGTTGGCATTTATATTCTTCCACAATTCATATGGAGTCTTACTCAAAATAGGTCTTATGGAGATTCTATTTTGAATATAACACGTTGTATTCATTTCTTCTGCCCAGAAGTTCTTAGCCATCTGAGTTTCTTGGATCATGGTGTGAGCCATTTCTTGCAATGTTATATTTTTACTTTCTACAAACCCATTTTGTTGTGGAGTTCTAGGGAAGTAGAAATCATGAACTGTGCCATTTGAATCAAAAAGTTTTTCAAAATCTTTGTTTTCAAATTCTCCACCATGATCGCTTCTAACTCTGACTATTTTGTAATCTTTTTCATTTTGCACTTGGGAACAGAAAGAAGAAAATATAGATTATGAATCATCCTTGTGTTTCAAGAATTTTACCCATGTCCATCTGCTATAATCATCAACGATGAAAAGTCCATATTTCTTACAATTCACAGAAGCAGTATCACTGGTCCAAATAAGTCAATGTGAAGAAGTTCTAATGGCCTAGAAATAGAAACAATCTTTTTAGCTTTGAAAGAGGTTTTTGAAACATTTTCCTTTCTGATAAGCTTCACAAAGAGCATCTGAAGTATAATTCAGATAGGGCAAGCCTTTGACTAATCCAAGTTTATTTAGTGGAGAAATATTTCGCAGGCTAACATGACCAAAACGTCTGTTCCATACCCATTGCTCTTCTTGAACAGTCATAAGAAATTTTTCATTTTGATTTTTCAAATATGATAATATTATTTTGTAAATATTGTTCTTCCTCTTGCCATTGAACAAAACTGAGCCATCCTTCTGACTAACAACTTTACAAGACGTTTGATTAAAAATGATGTCATAACCATTGTCACTAAGTTGACTGATTGACAATAGGTTATGCATCATACCCTCGACTAAAAGAAAATTGTTAATAGAAGGAAGTTTACCATTAACAATAGTTCCAGAGTCGATGATATTTCCCGTCTAGTTGCCTCTAAAACCGACAATGCCTCCAGACTTAAGTTCTAAATCTTGGAACACATGCCTTTGACCCATCATGTGTCGCAAGCATCCACTGTCCAGGTACCATTAATGGTGTTTCAGTGGCGCCATCAAGGACATCTACAACATATATTATCTGATCCTTAGGTAACTATTTTCTGGGTCTTTTATTGTTAGTAGTTGCAGAGGTTCTGACACCTTTGGACTTTTGTGCAACATGATAATCATGTGAAATTTGTGGATGATACTTTGGTTTAGAAGTTTCCTTCTGTGTCCGTGGTGCTACAGTAGTATCAGAACCTTATTGTGCTGGATATTTTAAATATGTGCTAGCAAGCACGAAATGTTCAGAAAGAGGTTTTGGTTTGACATTTAGAGTCTCATCAATTTTCTTTTATGGTCCTGAACATCCCAAGCATCTACTTCCATTTCAACTAACAACATAGATCATTGAAGCCATTTTGATTCTATTTATGCTCTTAGCTATGAAATGCTGAAAAGGTATATTGTATTTGATTACGCCATCAGTAATAGATATGGTAGAGATTATCTCTTCTTCCAATCTAGAAAATTTACTTTTGAGATCTAGATTTGATTTTTCTAAAACAAATAATTTTTCATTTAAATTAGAAACGTTTTTCTCATCATTAGTAGAGTTTTCAAAAGTAACTACAAAATTCTTTTTCATAGATTTGTATTTACTTAGAAGAGTTTGATACTTTCTCACCATTTCATAAAAACAAGATTCAAGTTAAAAACGAGAGAGAGAGAGAGAAATAATTACCTCAACTTCATTTTCGTAGTCTGAATCACCATCTACTGTCAGCTCACATTCTAATGTTTCTTCATTTGTGTTGGTTCTGGCCATGAGTGCCACGTTTTCATGATCTTCATTAGAATCTCCATCTTATGATTCTGAATCATCCCATGTTGCCATGATACGCTTCTTGGCTTTTTAAGCCTTCATAGGATTCTTGTCTTTCTTGAGCTTTGGGCAATCATTTTTTAATGTTCAGGCTCATTGCAATCATAACAAGATGACCTCTTGTGACCGGATGTAGATTCATCTCTTCCATAAGTCCTTCGTTGACTTCTGAATTTGCTTTTTCTATGCTTCCAAATTTGACCGATTCTTCTGGATATCAACCAAAGTTCTTCATTATCTGAATCTTCTTCATATTCTTCAGATTCTTCCTTATCTTGATAAGCCTTTATCTTTCAAGACTTAGACCTTAGAGCCACAAACTTAACTATTTTACGGGGTTCATCTTGATCAAGCTCAATCTCATGACTTCTTAAAGAGCTAATCAGCTCCTCAAGAGAGGTGTTGTTCAGATCCTTTGAAAGTTTCAAAGCAGTTACCATTGGTCTCCATTTTTAGGCAGACTTCTGATAGTCTTATTAAAATGATATGCAGTAGAATGACCTTTATTTAGAACCTTAAGTCCTGCCAGAAGAGTTTGAAATCTTGAATACATCGTTTCCACAAATTCATCGTCTTCCATCTTGAAAGCATCGTATTTTTGAACTAAGGCCAGAGCCTTTGTTTCCTTTACTCATGCTTTACCTTCATGCATCATCTGAAGAGAATTAAAGATGGACTTTGCAGTCTCTCTATCCGTGATCTTCTCATATTCATTGTATGAAATAACACTAAGCATAATAATTATTGCTTTGTAATGATTCTTGTAAACTTTTTTTTGTGCTTTTGTCATTGCCCTTCTTACAATCTTCTAACATTTATCATCTACTGGGTGAGTGCAACCATCAACTACCAAATCCCATAGATCTAAGTCATATGCCAGAAAGTAAATTTTGATTCTATCCTACCAATAGTCTAATTTCTCCCCATCAAACATAAGAGGTTTTGAACTATAGTGATATCTATTATTATCCCTATTATCAATGGTGGAAGTAGGTGTAGCCATTGGTGTTTCACACACACTGGATCGGTACTGAACACTGTTAAGTGTTGATAAAATGCAAACTTTTTATATCCTCAAAACCGGAGCTCTGATGTCAATTGAATGTGTGAAAAACACAAGAAAAGGGGGGGTTCAATTGGTTTTTAAACCAAAAAAAATTTCTTTTAAAAATATTCCCCTTCAATTAAAAATGCTTTTTCTCCACTCTTGATAATAATAATAATTAAGAACAAGAAGTAAAGAACAAGGTATATTTATACTAGTTCACTTGAAAACTATCAAGCTAGTCTAGTCCATCCGCCAAGGTGATTTCGTCTCTCTCAAATGAGGACTTAATCCAATAATCGAACTGATTATTAGAATGCACATGCTACCCCCAAGTGACTAACTACAACCTCTAAGACACATAAGTCCTAGATTTCTTAAGCATACAAACCTAATCGACCCCTTAAAGAAAATCAAATCTCTAAGACACACTAGTCCTAGACTTCTTAAGGGTACAGACTTAACCAATCCCTTAAGGAAAATCAAACAACTATTTGAATACAAGTTTTGTTTACAAGAATATTACTTCTACACAGGCTGAATATGTAAACTATTTTAAGAACAATAGAATAAAAACAGGAAAGCTATGAACAGCGCTTTTGTGTGAATATTCAATGAATTAGCTTCTTTTTTTTCTTAGTCTTCAAGCCTGTATATAGTCAATAAAATAACATATCCATTGAGGGGTACTCTTGGGATTTTCATAAACATTGGCAGCTTGAGCAATAATGTGGGGGACAAGATTGTGCGATGCATCTGTCCTTTCATGGTAGTGGAATGAAACATTGATTGTACCATGTACTATTTGTACCACTTTAATGTTAACCTCTTTCCTTTTGCACTTCAGAGGCTTCTACGAGCATGAGGTTAGAAGAAAGAACATAACATAAGGTCATCAGAACTTCAAGTCTTCAGAGTATTCTGAACTGCATCTTTAGAGTCTTCAACACTTGGTTGTGAGAATGTTTTCTTAGAACCTTGGGTATTTATAACTTCAAGTCTTCGGAGTCTTTAGAACTTCTATATTCAGAGTCTTCAGCACTTGGTCTTTAGAACCCTTTTCTTAGAACCATGGGTCTTTAGAACTTCAAGTCTTTAGAGTCTTCAGAACTGTTGTCTTAAGTAGAACTTCATCCTTCAGATCTTCTGACTTGTTTATTTAGACAAATATGAGAGCCAATACTTCAGAAGCTTCTGGAGTGTCTTTCTACTTTTCATCAAAACTTGTGTAGCATACAAGCGGAACTAATTCTCTTCTAATGTGTTGGCCACGCCATCCATCAGAAGCAGAACCTATTTTTTAAATACTAAAAAATAATAAACATTAGAGTATCAAATTTTTTCAATAAAACATACTCATTTTTTATCATTAAAACTCAGATAATATTGCGGAACCAAATCTTGTTCTAACACCCACCACCAGGCAATGTAGAAGTGAAGCAGTCCAGCATAATTGTTTTAAAGTATCGTAACTTGAGTTTCAAGAACCTGTTTGACGCATCGTTCGAAGCATGGAGAAGTTAATGAGTTTAACTATAATATGAATTAATTATATGAGTTTCTTGATGCATGATTTCAATACCTATGTGTTTATGAGATTGATTTATTATATGTTATTACGCTATGATGTTCTATTTTAATGATTATGTGATGATTCTATGATGATTATATGATGATTTATGTGATGATTATGTGAATGATGATGCACTTGACTAGTTGTGGTATAATTCTCATACAACTTTGTTATGCATCATGCATTCATAAAATTTTTGGATGGTGGTCCGCTATTTTGGAAGCTGTTTCGCTTATGACGAGCCTCAATCCCATTGTGTGAATTGTGTACGTTTATGATGTGCTCCGATTCCAAGCGAGAATCAATCCTATGGTGCGTTTATGATGTGAAAAAGGGTCCTTAAACAATTTGATGCATGGTTCTTAGTGGTAGATTATCCACCTTGGATAGTTAACATCATGCCAGTACCCAAGAAGGAAGGTAAAGTACACATGTATGTAGATTATCGGGATCTGAGCAAAGTAAGTCCCAAAGATGATTTCCCGTTACCTCACATATATGTTTTGGTGGATAATACAGCCCAAGCTTCAGTATTATCATTCATGGATGGTTTCTCAAGTTATAATTAGATTAAAATGGCACCCGAAGATATGGAAAAGACTACCTTCATGACTCCTTGGGGAACTTTGTATTACAAGGTAATGCCTTTCGGTCTAAAGAATGCAAGGGAAACTTATATACGAGCTATGGTCACACTATTTCAGGATATGATCCACAAAGAAGTTTAGGTGTACATAGATGATATGATTTCCAAATATCATACAGAGAATGATCACATTGTACATTTACAAAAAATATTCGAATGTTTGTGAAAGTTTAACCTGAGGTTAAATTCGAACAAGTGTACATTTGGTGTTAGGTTAGGAAAGTTATTGGGTTTCATTGTAAGTCAGCATGGTATTGAGGTAGATCTCGACAAGGTGAAATCTATACAAGAAGTGCCAGCTCTAAAAACGGAAAAAGAGGTTTGTGTTTTCTTAGGACGATTAAATTACATTTTGAGGTTCATATCACACCTAACTGCTATGTGTGAGCCTATATTCAAATTACCTCGAAAATATCAGACAGTGGTGTGGAATGATGCCACTAGTTCCTTGAAGACCGCTCATCATGTATCTAACAGTGCTGAAGGGTCAATGGGATGTATATTAGGACAGCATGACGAAACGGGTAGAAAAGAGCATGCAATCTACTACCTCGACAAGAAATTCATCGACTGCGAAACCAGGTGCTCACTGCTTGAGAAAACTTGTTGTGAATTGGCTTGGGCTACTAAACAATTAAGGAAATATATGTTAACTCACACCATGTGGTTAACAGAGAGAATGGATCCTCTGAAGTATGTGTTCAAAAAACTAGCTCTTACATGAAGAATTTCCTGATGGAAGATGTTACTATCCGAGTACGACATCTAATATGTTACTCAAAAGGCCATCAAGGGTAGTGTACTAGTTGATCATCTGGCTCATCATCCATTTCCAAAATATTTACCAATGAAGTTCGACTTTCTAGACGAAAATTTCATGGTTATAAGTGACTACGAAATACTGGGACCCGACGAAGGATCTAAACCAGGAGCACGCAAACACACTAGGGCATGGTATTGAACAGTTTTGACTTCCCCAAAGAATTTTCAAAAACCTTATACTACAAGATCATGTTTTGACGGCACCAATAATATTGCTGAATATGAAGCTTGTATCTTAGGGTTAGAAACTGCTATCGACGTAAGAATTAAACATCTCAAAGTTTTTGGAGACTCAGCATTAGCCATATACCAAGTCAACAGTGAATGAGATACTAAACATCCCAAATTAAATCCATATCAAGATCATGTTTTGAAGCTAGCTACGAAATTTATCGAGATTACATTCATTTATATTTTGCGATAAGAAAATCGAATGGAAAATGCCTTAAAAACTTTATTAGCCATGTTCAAAGTGACCTGGCCAAATCACGAACCGTGCATTACAATTAGACATTTTGAAGAACCAGCACATTGCCTTGCTATTGAAGAAGGACCGAATAACAAGCCTTGGTTCTACGACATCAAAAGATATCTCGAGAAACAAGAATATCCAGTAAATTCCTTTGTGGTTGACAATCAAACTCTATAGAATCTAGCTTCAAAGTTATTTATAAATGGTGATGTTTTATACAAAAGAAACTACGATATGGTGTTGCTCAAGTGCGTAGAGAAACATGAAGCCGATACACTTATGAGAGAAATCCACGAAGGCACTTTTGAAACTCATACAAATGGGCATACCATGGCTAGAAAGATCTTGCGAGTAGGTTATTATTGGTTGACCATGGAAGCTGATTGCTACCATTATACAAAGACGTGTCACAAAACTAAATCTATGGCGATAAAATGCACGTGCCACCGAATCCTTTAAATGTATTAAGTTCTCCTTGACCATTTTCAATGTGGGGAATTGATATGATAAGAATGATCAAATCAAAATCCTCTAATAGCACCGATTCATACAAATGGGTGGAAGATGCGCCCTGCACAAATGTGAAAAGACAAGTTGTTACTCGGTTCATCAAGCAAAATCTTATATGAAGATATGGGGTTCTTAAAAGAATCATTACAGACAACGGGTACAATTTGAACAATAAAATGATGAAGGAGTTATGCGATGACTTCAAGATCGAGCATCATAATTCCTCACCATATCTACCCAAGATGAACGGGGCTATTGAAGCTGCCAATAATAACATCAATAAAATCATTCAGAAAATGGTAAAGACATGCAAAGATTAACATGAAATGCTTCTTTTCTCTCTACATGGATATCGTACTTTCGTACGTACATTAACAAGTGCAACTCCCTTCTCTCTAGTATACGGCATGGAGGCAGTACTCCCTGTTGAAGTATAGATTCCATCATTATGGGTTTTAATGGAAAACAAAGCTTGAAGAAGATGAGTGGGTTCAGACGCGACTTGATCAGCTTAACCTCATTGAAGAAAAATGTTTGACAGCCTTGTGACACGGTTAATTATACCAAAAGCGAATGAAGATGGCATTTGACAAGAAGGTTCAGCCTCGAGTGTTAAAAAAAGGAGATTTGGTGCTCAAGAATATTTTATTACCTCGCCTTAATTCATGTGGTAAATGGAAACCCAACAATAAAGGTCTGTATGTGGTAAAAATAACATTCTCAGGTGGTGGTCTTATTCTCACAACAATGGATTGGGAAGAATTGCCAGATATGACAAATTCAAACGCAGTCAAAATATACTACGTATAAAAATCTCACTAAGTTTGAACCCTATACGGGTGGCTTAGTAAAAAAGGAGCATCCCGATAGATTAAAAACCCTAAAGGGCAATCTAGGTAAAAATTAGGGACATACACAAAAAAAAACTTATCCTGGTGGATTCAAAACCCGAAAGGGTGGTCCAGGAAAAAATTAGGGATCTCATTCAAAAAAATAAAGAACAAAAAGACTACGATCTAAGAACCACGACTACGACCATAAAGGAGAGAGATTGATCCAAATCATTTGACTCATAAGAAAAGTAGATTAGATCTATTAAAAGGACATTGGAGAAACAAAAGTAGCAACTATCGTTTTTTATGCCATTTTCAGTTTTGAAACTTTCAGTAATTACCTCTTTCAAGGAATTGCATCTTGTACTCTCTCCTATTAGAAGGTATATTTATCAATAAAACATTTACATTTTAAATCTTTCAATTGTGATTTTGTAAGTATAAGAGTGCGCCTAAAAGGGGGGTGAATTAGAACTTTTAAAATATTTTCGGTTTTATGAATATTTTGTCTTTCTTTTCTTGTTTTTGGTTAAGTGATGAAAGCGATAAAATGTAGAAAGTAAATGACACAAGGATATATCATGGTTCCCCTCACAGTCCGAGAGTACCCTAGTCCCCTTCCAACACAAAAGAGATTTCACTATAGTTAGAATGATTGAACAGCCTATTCACACCAGTTTTGATGCTTACTATCTAACCTATAGGGAGATCAATGGCTCTTAATACCTTTAAGATCTGAACACTAAGTACAAGAAGAACAATCATCTTCAATGTACACACTTGCTTTCAACAATCTTCAATAGGAAGGAAAGTAATAATGTATTCTGAATTTTTACAAGAGATTTTGAAATATGATACATTATATCAATCTTGGATTGATCTCCTCCTTCAAGCAAAAAAATTCTCAATAATGATACAAGTGTTCACAATGATAATGTGAAACTTTGAACAATTTTTTAATGAAAAATAAGTGCAAAAATTTTCAATAAAAATTTTGGTGTAGAATACTTGAATATTTGAAAGATAAAAAGTTTATGTAATTTGAATTTTAGATTGAAAGAGGTAAAGAATAATTCTTAAATTTTGATTTTATATAGGCCTCTATACAACCTTTCAAAATGGTGTGATTTAATGGAAAGATGTCATGCTTCATAATCAAAAACACATAATTTTTCTGAACAAGAGTATTATGCATTTTTCATACTGTTTCGGTGGTAACCGGTTCCCATAAGTGGGTACCCAGGTACCACCTTTATTAATGTTAAAAAGTTTGAAAAATAGTGTTGGGTAACCGGTTACCGTAACTGGGTAAATGGGTTCCCCAAGACAATAGTGTTTTATCTTTGTGAAACAATATAGGGTAACTAATTACCATAACTGGGTAATTGGGTTCCCTAAGTCAGTTTTGAAAAATACTTTGAAAAAAAATGGAAATATAAAGTTGTGATTTCCAAAATGTGTTTGGAGATTTATGGCATGCATGAAACATTATTATGAACACTTGTATGCATATAGAGAGGTATGAATGCTTTATACCTTGACATTTTTAATTGTTCACAAAATATTTCTTCAACACTTTGATAATGTTAACTTGATTAAGATGTATTAACTTGATCCATTCCCTTTTGTAATCAATGATAATTTATCTTCATCAAAACTCTTTAGGAAGCTTATCTTCACATTCTCCCCCTTTTTTATGATGACAACCCTTGTTTGAAAATTTTGATGCCTCTTGATTTCCCTATTAATGAAAACTCCCCCTAAGTCAAAGACTCCCCCTTGATCCATGCATGAGAGTTTTCTTTGAAATTTTTCTTGTTGTACTTTTGTTAGAGAAAAAGAACACATACAAACAATGATTTTTCTCCCCTTTTGTCATTAGCAAAAAGGAATGGGGAAAGAAGAGAGCAATATATACCATAAATATAAGTCAACATATAACACAACACATATAACATAATACAATAGATATCATGACATAGTTCAAACATATAGGAAAATCATGAAATTGTTCTTTGATTCATTAAATTCTAGGGTTAAATATATAAACACCCCCTACAATGTTAGCGAGTTCAGGTTTTAGCACCTCGTAAAGTTTTTTTTAATTCCCCCCTTGTGTTATGTAGATTCTCTCAAATTACCCCCCACTAGCCAGATGTCATGGAATCTTTATTGACATTTTAAAGAGTTTGCCACATGCGAGTTATATTTTAGACACATGGAATTTTTATTAAATCATCACCTTGCTCAGTTAGAATTTACATTTTATATGCGTTATACCCCCTATAAAATTTGGGTCTATGTGATAAGTCTATGCTGTGAAGAGCTTTAGTCGTTAGGGTTTGTTTTCCTTTGAAGCAATTAGGGTTCTATCTGTTGTTGATAGGAATTCCTTTGAAGCATTCGTTGCCCACAGTCGTCTGGCCGTCATGGGTGGAAGAAAGTGTTCATCAACAAGTAATGGTTTGCCAAGATGTGGCTGCAATGAAACCATGAAGTTGTGGGTGTCTAACACCCTCAAAAATCTGAGCAAATTTTTTTGGAAATGTAGAAATTCCATGGTGAGCTGTTTATAAGGTTGTAATTCCTCTTATATGAACCTTCTCATTTGTTTATTTTTTAATATTGGGAAAAAAATACAGAATGGTTGCGGTTTGTTTCTTTGGGATGACATGGTTAGCGAGGCTAAAGTGAATTCATCCAGATGTTGTGAATGTAACATGAGCAAGGGTTATTTGCGATAATTTGTGAAGGAGATCATTGAGGAGAGATCAAACATGGTGGAAAACTGAAGAGAAAGGTTGCATTGGAAAAGACAAAGAATTTCTGGATGATGATTGCAATTGTTCTGTCATTGATGTTTTTTGCAGTTGTGTATGTTTTTAAGTAGTTGTTACGGTTTGTGGTTGGATCTTGGTCTGTCATGGTTTCTAATTGTAAGACAGACAAGTTTATGTTGAATTAAACTTTAATTTCTGTTGTCCATTTCAATGGTAATTTTAATACAAACCAGGTTTTGTTGAATGAAAGTTCAAGTTATGCGTAATTTAGTGAATTTACAAGTTACATTCAAGTTACATTCATTGGCAATGAATTTACAAACCATGTTTTGTTGTGCATTTCAAGTTACATTCATTGATATTGTATTTACATCAAATTTTGAAACCATAGTTGAAATGAGTTAGATTAACAAAAGCACACAAGTGCATATGTCTATTACATCATTACTAAAAGGACACAAAAGGCACAGTTGGTGCATATGTCTATCACAATAATAATACAAGAAAATGAAAGGCACTTAAAGTAATTAGGTCTATTATAATATAACATAAAAATTAGTCTCTAATTTTTTGGTCCCCCATGTCTTCAAAAACCTTGTTTGCACTGTTAGTTTGGAGTCTTTTGAACCTGACTTCTCTCCAACTTCTAGTATGGTAATTGGCTGCTCACTAGATTCTGGTCCTGTAATTGGTTTCTTAAACCAACTCAAGTTGATTCTTTCAATTTTCCTTCTCTTGGTAACTGGCTTGTTTCCTTTCTGTTTCTTTGATTGCCTGGTGTTGTACCCTAAAGTTTTCCCTCTCATTTTTCTCAAAGCATTCTGTAATGCGGTGGGAGAACTGACTTGGGTGTTTTGTGTTTGATCGCATTTCTTGCGGATAGAAAGAGTCGCCACCGACTTTTATTTTATCCAATAAGGAAAGACTGAAAAGAACAGGAAAGACCTTTCGAGATTGTTTCTTGAGTTCGGGGGTAGGTTATGAAAAGGAAAGGTGTTAGCACCCTTTTCATCCGTAGTTATCTACGGGCTCTTAGTTGCTTTCTAGAGCACTTGCTTTTTTTTGTTTGAAAGTGTGTTTGTGATGTGGGTTTTGAAAGTATTTTGAAAATGAGTGTGTTTGTAATGGCTCTCGTCTCTATAAGAACGCATACAAAGTGTTTTATCTTTTGAAAATGTTTCAAAGTGAAACTGTGGGTGTATAAGATGTTTTATTTGTGATCAAGCGAGCAACTAGGAGCAACCTACCTACTCAAAAGGTCTTAAACGTTCTTTTCCTCCTCCTATAGTTGTTGTTATCTAACCATTGTTTTGGTAAGAAACCCCATCGTTGGATGTGAATGGATGGGCACGAGACGTTTTGTATAGTCATAGAAGGCAACCTATGGGACGTTTTAGCAATGTCGTTTAAGGACTAGATCGTTTACCGAAGGCAACAATAAGGGTCATCGAGGGACTATGATATTTTATCGAGGGTCTTTGCGAAAACACCAATATTCAAGGGACATGACTATTTTTTGAAAGGAAACAAAGTGAGATTACCCTAAGGGTGCATGTGTGAATGGTGTACTTGATTTACATGCATTTAGTCTTTGATTAGGGTTATCTATTTATTGATTTTATTTTCCCATATATCCTAATTACTAACAATATATGAAAGCAAATAAAATGCGGAAAATAAATACTAAGCTATTACATCATCTCAGGAATTGGGGTATATATTTACAAATGGGGATTGCAAGAATTTAAATCCTAATTATCTATTACAACCATATCGAATTGTACAATACAAGAAAAGGAAAGGATTTGTTTTGAAAAATGGTTTTTTGTCTTAATAAATTAAAAGAAAAAATAATTAATTAATCAAAAGAAAGTATTTTTTATGTCCTTTTTTATATTAATAAAAAAATAGTATTAATGCTAAAAATAATAAAAATAAGAAAGAAAAGGGAAAATACGAAAACAAGATCAACATGTTGTTGAAAACAAAAATGAGAGGAATCAGAAGTTTTGATGTTAGGCACACTGTAGTTCAGAAAGAAATGTTCGAGGAAACCAGAAGTTTTGGGTTACTGCGCACTGAAGTACTGAAAGAAACGTTAGAGGAAAACAAAAGTTTTGGGTTGCTACGCGCTGAAGTTCTGAGTGTTAAAACAGTGAGAAAAATCCTAGAAGTTCTGTGTTATGTTAAAACAGTGAGAAAAAATCTATAAGTTCTGATGCTGTGTCATAACAGTGTGAAAAACCTAGAAGTTATGTGCGCTACGCTACAACAGTGAGAAAAAAACATATAGAATTTCTGATGCTGTGTCATAACAGTGTGAAAAACCTAGAAGTTATGTGCGCTACGCTACAACAGTGAGAAAAAACATCTAGAAGTTCTGTTTTGTGTTAAAACAGTGGGAAAGAAAACTCAGAAGTTTTGTGTTATGCTTCACCTTCTCCCTACATTAGCCAGAGCATCTGCAACCTATTCAGTTCTTAACAACAGCAAAACAGAAAGATAAAAGCACAACAGTTTATAGAAGTTCTAAAATCCTAATTCTGAGCCTAGTTTTCTTCAAGAAGTTCTGATCCACAGTTTTTCTACTTAGGCAATGATATGGACAATATCAACAATATGATATTAACATATTTAATGATGATCTGAATGAAAAGTTCAAAGTTAGAATGACTTACCTTTAATCTGAAGCGTGTGTTTAGGACCTGAGTTGCTGCCTTCGAATGTTCTGGAGTTAGCAAGAAACTGAGCAGAAATGTTGTGTTCTTTGATTCAAAAGGGAAGAACAAAGGTATTTGTTTTGAGAATTCTGGGTTTAAGAATGTTTGAATGTTTTCTTTTCTCTCTTTTTTTTTGTATTTGATCGCTCTCCCTTTTCAAAAGCCAGCCCCTTAGACGTGTGGTGGAACGACTTATTTCTAGGTGAGTTTGCTGTGGTTTTAGGGGTAAAAACAAATGGGATTTGAACCTTTTTGGCATACTGTTCCATTACTTTTTAAATACAACTTTTATGTGCTAATTTGGTGTAAATATGGGGTTTGAGAAAGTGCAGGAGTGGACTGGATCCGCAGCAATTTGGAGTGTTGTGGCAGCTGAATGCAGGACTATGCTATAGTAGTGCAACAGACTGTTCAAAACGAGGTTTTGGGGCTTGGTGGTGTTCTGATCGAAGGATGGAAAGACCAGAGTGAGATTCGAAGGTTGATGTTCTAATTTGAAGAGTAGAACATAGTCTCCATATGATGAAGAATGATATTTGAAGAGTCATGTTATAACCAAAGAACACAGCTTCCATATATTCTGATCAAAGAGTCATGTTCTGATCGAAGAGTCGTGTTCTGAATCACTTTTTTGAAAATTCTGATTTCACTTATATGAAAACTGTCCCAGAAGTTCTGAAGTTATCATATTTTCTTAACACTTAGAAAATTTTCTAAGTGTTTAGAAATTTTATTTTTCAATGTAATTTCTGACTTTTGATTTCATGATGAACCAATTTCATGTCTTGATGAAATATGATTGTTGAAAATTGATTTTGATCAAAAAGGTCAAAGTTTGACTTTTTAGTGTGCTTTTAACCATTTTGCCCTTATGAATGACTTTCTTAGAAAATTGTAATCTGAGACTTGAAACTTGATTGAAGCAAACCTGAGGATCCAGGATGATCCTTTGAAAAAAGAGAGGGAAAAGTTTTGCGTACAACACATTCTTTCAAGGCTCCTCAAGTAGTCAAGACACTAAAGGGTTGACTAGTCAAGATGCTCCTCCTAAGCCAAAATCCTACAATTAGGGTTTAGAGTTTCCCAAGGAAATTTGGGTTGAAAAAGTCTTAAGTGGATTCCATGTTTCTTCATAGGTCTTCAACAAGGTTCATGTCAAGTTTCAATCCCTACATCACAAATTTGCTCAGTCAATGACTCAGATAATAGAAAATTAACTATATTGGTCAAAAAGTCAACTATAGTCAACATACAATCAAACTTCAATATTTTTGGTCAACATCAACATTTTGAAGTGATATTCATCATTTGACCAATGGTTGATCATGATTCCTCAAGGAAAGTCCTCAGATCATCAAAAGTCAAAAATTGCCAAATTAGGGCTTCCTTAGGAGAAGTCAACTAAACTTTGACCAGGCATAACTTTCACATACTTCATCAACTTTTCCATAAAAAAATCTCACTTTGGAAAAAATTCAATTCTCTAGAACCTTGTTTTTGTTATCAACTCCAAAAAATGCTTCATTTGAAAGATATGATCCCATACATTACAGGTCATTTTCAAAAGTCAACCAAAGACACTTTTTGTCAAGGCAATTTACATTAAGATAATGTCTTCAAAAGAAGAAATAGTCAAAATAAAGATTGTAGAGGGAATCTTGGGATTTCCAAACAGTCCAATATCATCTTTAAAAGATAAAAATTGAGCAAGTTATAGTTTGCACAAGTGGGGCAAATTTATGAAAATGCATAAAGTCAACTTTGAGCAAAATTGCATTTCTAGGTTAGTGGACCTAACTTTTAGGGTTCAAATATGTTTATGACATACCCAAGGACCTATAATCCTAATCATGCACTATTGTGATTTTTATTTCTATTTATTTGAATATTTATTCATTAAAATATAAATTAAATCACATAAAGAAAAAACTAATGGGCTAAGCATGCAAGGCTTATGGGTTGGTGTATATGAAGCCCAAATTCGTGCAAAAACACATCAAACTGTATTGGTAGAAATGTTTAAGAGTAATCCAACTGACTAGACTTATATAGAATAAAAATAAAAATCGCCACCGCGCTTTATTGTTCCCAAAGGAATGGGAAAAAAGCGAGTAACCCAAAAAGAGAGCGAAAGATTCTAGGTAAGGGGGTTGGTTATGCAAAGGGAAGGTATTAGCACCCTAAACATCTGTGGTACTCCGCAAGAACCTCTTTGAAAAAATCTGTATATTTTGGCTATAAAATTTTGTATGTAAAATAGATGGTGGAGGTGAGAAAAGAAATATTTTTTATGATTTTTGCACCCGCCGCGGTTGTGAACCTTTAGTGCCTACGTACCACCTTTCATGTAATAGGGGATCAGGGCATACATAGTTCACCTTTAAAAATTTTAAAACACAAGTGTGTTGGTTGATTTTAAGAGATAATACATCATCGTCATTGTCCGTGTGGAAAACATACTTACTACCCACAATCATGAGAAAGGAGAATTTGCATCATCTCAAAGTGGAGGATATGGCTTGGATTTTAAAATCAACAATGCCTCACTCATCACCCAAGTGGAAAATATCTCACTTCACTACATATTGTAGAAGTATAGTTGTTTGAATCACTACAAGGATTGACAAGAGTCCAATCTTTTGAGAAAAGTTTTAAAGTAAAAGCCAAAGTGGCAAAAATGGTTTGAAATGAGATTTGTTGACTTTTAGTCTTCTCACAAAAAAAATGTCAAGGTATTATTAAGTTGATTGAAATTTATTTATGAAAAGGTTTTGAAAATTCATGGACCTAGGTCCAAGTTTATTATGAGAGTGGTTCAAGTTTAAAAAACAAAAAGAGTTTCAAATGGAGGAGGAAGACTTTTGAAATTAAAGAAGATGGGAGGAGAAGAAGGGACTACCCTAAAGCATAAGGTAAAAGCTAGGGATAAGAACCATCTAACCAAAAATAATCCAATACTTGACACTATGAGTCAAGATAGAATTCCCATTCTTTGGATTGAAACCAAGCAAGCAAAGATACTAGACCTCTTGAGAGAACCAAACATCAAGTGTATTAAGTCTTCACCAAAAATTGGGCAGAGTAATGGCTGTATACGTGTGAATTCCAGATTATAAACAAAGAGTGTAATCACAATAACCTACACACAAAACAAATAAACAACCCAATGTCTTGAGGTAAACCTCAAGAGCTCCAGACAAAATATCAATTAAGGTCACAAGGTCTCCAACATAGACCAAGGTTTCTAACCCTAAGTCCAAGAAGTCCAATAGTCCATAATGCCAAGGATAGTAACCAAAGAGTCCAAGTATCATTAAAGCATTTTATGGTTCATGTTGATTATTAGGCATCTTAAAAGAGAAGATAAAAGCTCAAGTGAGCAAAATAAAAATAACAAGAATATAAATGCTTAAGTGAGCAAAATAAAAATGGTATTAAATGTAATGCTTAAAGTAAATTGTACATAAAGAATAAAAATTAAAGCATAAAGTAAAACAATTTAATAATTAGTGGTTAGTTGGATGACCATCTTGAAACTTGCATTTGGAACTCATTAGAGGATTGGTAGAACCAAAGCCTCCACACAACAAGTTGCATTTTCTTTTTGTCAAGTATATAATCTATTTTGGAATTATCAAAAGTACCGTTTAATGATCAACGATGTTTAAGTGATTCGCGTTGACCAAAAGTGTTGTAGATCTATTAGAGGATTGGTAGAACCAAAGCCTCCACACAATGAATCTCAAGGTTATTGGATCAAAGAGATCAAATTAACATACTTGGGCTTGAAAACATAGGTTTGGGCCACGAATGATCATTTATTCGAATCGGGAAAAAATTTAGCGCTATGTTAAGCAATCGTAAGTGGACTTATATAGAAGTCACACATATTTTGAGGCTGGTCAATAGCAATATATGCACTATTTATTTTGAGACATGATATAAACATCATGCTCCAATAACACTTAGTGCAATAAGAAAGGGACAAGATGAAGAGTGGTTGGAAAGAATATACAAACCACATTTGAATTAAATTTTAATCAAACTATTATTAAAATCATTCATCCATTTTATGGAGTTAAACTCAACATCATGGATCCAATGATGTTAACAAAGTTCATGATAAAAAATTCAACCCAAGATCAGCCAGAAAATAATCACAAAATAATAATACATTTATAATATACATTAAAAGGGTTTTAAAATGTTTTATAATAGAAAATAAAAGATAAAAATATCAACCATGTTCAAATTAATCAAGAAATAATAAGTAAGACCATAGAAAAATCAGAGATGAACTCAAATATTTTTGTAAAATTTTTGGTGATTTTTTTAAAGTCAAAAACTATTTTTAAACTAATTAAAATTGCTCAAACAAATAGAAAATAGATCAAAAATAGTAAACGTCAATATAAAATTCCACAAAATTTTCAAAAAAGTCAGAAATATGTAAAATGATATTTATGAATTTTTTTAGAATTAAAAAATGTCATAAAATATTTTTAAAGTAATTAAAAGGAAGAAATTATGCAAAAAATATAAAAAATATCAAATATCAAAATAAAAATGTGAAAAAATATTCATGAGATTAGAAATAATTCAAAGTATTTTTGTGAATTGTTTCTTAATTTTTGGATAAAAAATAAAAGAGTTATGAATTTTTTAAAATAAATCAATTAAAATATAAAATGAGAAAATGAAATAAAACCAAAAAGATGTGGGCCATCAGATCATAGTCAAAACACGTTAGTAAGCTAATCCAATGGACCAGACGCGATGTGCTTGATATGGACCTTAGTGAGATACACATAGGATCAGAAAAAATAACAACCAATGAAATTAAAGCGTTTGGCACGCTATCATTGAATGAGACGAGACATGTCATTGTCTTCAACCTCCAGACACCTTGCAATGGAGATTTTGTAAGATCAATTAGGATTCGAGACTAGTATCAATGGATTCGTCTCTTTAAGACGATCCTAACACCACTATCGCGCCAAATTTATATAAGGTATGCAAAGAGATATGAATCAAAAACCCATAAAATAGCGAGCACCTTCAATTTGAGAATTCTCTCTCAATTCTCAATAGATTTAAAAATGGTAAGAAGCACAAGAATCAGGAGAAAGAGTGGAATATGTTAGTGCTTTATTTGGATCCAAATGGTGTAGAATTCTACCTTTTCGAAGTTCAAGAAAGAAGCTCTGAAACTGGACTTCTGTAGCTTGAATTATGGCTCGTTTTGTTTGGTTTAAGTGCTAGAGAGTTTGTATGATGCTGAAGAATGATGAATGTGGAAAGAATTTTGGAAGAAATAACTTGAATCTCAGAAACCGATTTCAAAAATTAGAAGTTCGTGTGAGGTTTTGACAAAGTGTATTTGGCTCTTAAAGCTTGCCCAAATTAGTGGGGATAATCCTTATTTATAGGTGATCATAATGCAAGGCTCAAGCGTGTGAATTGGAGGCAAAATCAATGAAATCGTGTGGACCTGCTATGTGTGAAAAGTGTGACTTCACATGGCTCAAAACACAGCAAAATGAATGGTTTAATGGCCGTTTCTTGTCATGGCAAGTTCCTGAACATGATTAGACACTAAATTGATCTTTAAACAGGCTTGTAATTAGATTTAAACCAAATTTCAAATCTGACTGAACTTGGAATTTCCATTTCTTGATGCTACTTGGATAAACATGGTGTCAATAATGTAGAGCACTATATGATGTGATTTTTGAAGCATTTGAAAGATGAGGTCACAAGCTTTACAGTGTGCAAGGAGTGAGATCAATTGGATGTTTGAGCAAGAAGTTGTGTTGAGTCAAAGTTGGAAGAAAAGGGTTTACTTTCCATACTTAGAAATATTTCAAGTTTTTCTTCAAAAGTGACCTATAATGTTTTGCATCCAAACATGCCCTTTTCTTGGAATTTGATCTTGACCAAAAAAGATGGCATGAAATAGACCTCTTGGATGACATTATAAAACTTGAACCATTCAAAATATCCAAAAATTGAGAGAGTTATGAATTGTTTAAGTTGGAAAAAAAATCAAGAAATGACCTATAATCGTCTGTATTCTTAGGGCATCTTTCATTAATTTTGTAACTTTGCACATAAAATAAAGAATAAAGTTCACATCCTCAAGATCATTATGGAAAAAGAGTGGGCTCAAGGTGATAAAAATTGACCAAGTTATGATCATTTGAAGTCACACATGAGAAATTGGGGGTTCATCTGGAAGACTTGTAACCTTTCTTCATCATCAAGCTTCTTCCACATGAAAACTCCTTGAAAATTTTGAAGTGATTTGTTAATAAACCTTTTAAGAGAAGGATGTCTTTGGAATAATTCAAAAATACAAAAATATGGGCAATATATACTTCTTTGAAGTTCAAAACCCTAGCTCCTAGATCAAGAAAATGCTTTGAGGAACTTTGAAAATTTTGAACAACCTTCTTGTACCAACACTTTTGCTTTGTGAATAGAAGTTGTTGAGGATGATAATGAGAACTCATAGCAACAAAAACCACTTCCATATCTTGATAATTGATAGAAATATGCACTTGTGACCAATGGGAACAAGGCCTTGTCCAATCATGACAACTTCTTCAATCAACCCCTTGTACTTTTGAATCAATCTTAATAACTTTGAAGTATGGTGAACCAAGATAAAACTTTCCATGCCATTTCTTTCAAAATAACTTCAATGGTGAGGTTTTAACTTCTCAAGCTTTATTGACTAGGGAATGGAAATAAACTCATGAACCCATGGATCAACTTGCTAAGCCTTATTGCCTTTATCTACATTATTAACAAGTAAGACAAACCAACATTGCATTTTATTAATTAAAAGGAAAGTTAAAAAAATCATGCATGATCAAAAAATAAAAGCAAGTAAAGATGCTTGGTGATTCCTCAAAGAGCAAAGCTAAATATAGGGAGGAGAACCAAGAGCCCTAATGTGACCTTGTTATGATTGAATCAATATGGTATGATGAAGGGATCTAAGGGGGAAAACATGGGGTACAACAACTGCCCTTATTTAAGTTTCTTCTATCCAGAGATACGAAGGTTAAAAATCTTCGTGTCGACGTGATCGAAGATACTTAAATATAAAACAAACCCTATATTTGGTCCTAAGATGCCATGTAATGCTTATGAGTATGAATGCATATGAACAATTTCAAAGGGACACAAAACACCACTGGGGATGTAGCAAAGGAAATAAAGATCAAAAGAGAAACCCAACCAGGAAAATAATTCTCTGGTGAATCCAAACAGACCCAACACATAGAGGGTGGTAAAAAAGTCAAAGGATACACCAACTTTTACTGAAGGCGAAACAACCAAGGTTCACTAAAGGTAAGAAGAGGAATGAAATAATAGCACCGACATTCACTGATGGTGAGCTACCAACGTTTACTGAAGGTAGAGAAAAAATAAAAATCATTGATGTTGACTGACGATGAACTACCAACTTTAACTGAAGGTAGAGAGAAAATATATCATAGCGTCGTCGTTCACTGACGATGAACTACCAACGTTCACTAAAGGTAGAAAAAAGATAACAATCACCAACTTTCACTGAAGGTGTCCTACCAACTTGCACTGAAGGTAGAGATAAAATATATCATAACACCGCCATTCACTGATGATAAAGTACCAATGTTCACTGAAGGTAGAAAAAAGATAACAATCATCAACTTTCACTGAAGGTGACCTACCAACTTTCACTGAAGGTAGAAAGAAAATATATCATAGCGTCGTCGTTCACTGACGGTGAACTACCAACATTCACTGAAGGTAGCAAAAAGATAAAAATCACCAACTTTCACTGAAGGTAGAGAGAAAATATATCATTGCACCGCCGTTCACTGACGATGAACTACCAACGTTCACTGAAGGTAGAAAAAAGATAACAATCACCAACTTTCACTGAAGGTGACCTACCAACTTTCACTGAAGGTAGAGAGAAAATATATCATAGAATTGTCGTTCAATGATGATGAACTATCAACGTTCACTGAAGGTAGAAAAAAGATAACAATCACCAACTTTCACTGAAGGTGACCTACCAACTTTCACTAAAGGTAGAGAGAGAATATATCATAGCACCGTCGTTCACTGACGATGAACTAGCAACGTTCACTGAAGGTAGCAAAAAGATAACAAGTCCTTTCCCAAAATTCAAGCGTTTCGCCTAGAACAGGTCTCAACTTCTTCTTTAACCGAGGTATTCTTCCTGGAAAGGGTAATATATAAGCTGTCTAAAATAAAGAGACTACCACTTGCAAAGATTTCACAATGAATTGTCTCTGCGATATTGAAGAAACTAGCCATCCACTGGAGTAATTTGACAACAAACTGCAAACTATCCACTCATAGAGAAGATATCAAAAAGGTAACGTCGACTTTTACGGGGAAACACAATTTGCTCAAATAAAAAGACCTGCTAATTGCTGTTGTGGCAAATTGTAAAATGACTTCCTGGGGAAAATGTCATGACATCCTGGGGAATGAATTATGACTTCACAGGGAAGGCAATATAGCTTCCTGGGGAAGACAAAATGGCTTCCTGGGGAAATGCAAACATATTCTTGCTATGGAGATAAAGTCTTCTCGTGCAAAATAAATGCACACTCAAACCAAGGCACGAAGCTTGCAGAGATCAAAAGCAATAATATTGTTGGGAAGAAAAGATTCAAACCATAAATAAACTGGAGTAAAACAGTCAGCCAAAACACATCCTTCGAGAAATAAACTCAAAGGGGGAAACCCAAAATCATCCAGACCAAGAGCTGTACACGAATTCTAAAGCAAAAAATCTTCCACGAGGGATAACTCAGTGGGGAAATTGAAAGAATATACAAATTCTGCTTAAGGCTGACACTCTATTGGAGAGAGGATAACACAACTCTACAAAACAGCATAATACGTCAACAAGATATTAATGAATATGAATGAGCAATGATTTGATAAATTTAACTATGCATGATGTATGTATGAATGTATGAGTGTTATCATGTATATGATGACAAAAAACATATAATACTGGGGATAAACAAACAAAACCAACTCGGGCACAAACAACACTCCGCTAAATAACATCCAAGACAATTATTCCATAAGAAAATAAGTACCAACCGAGGAAACAAATTCCTACTGCATGGCTTAACTTCACTGGGGAGAAACATAATCCGGAAGTAATCAAATCATAGTGAAAAAACAGTACAGATACAGAGATATAACATCCTTCTCCAGGCTTCACCAGGGAATAGCACTCAGACTTCAATGGGGAAACAAATGTTTTCATGCGTAGCACTTCTACTGGGGATTGCAGTACTAATTTTGAATAAGGAAGGTGGAAGATATATTGTCAAAACATCCACTGAGGAATCCAAGTTGACTTCAACGGAGAAAAATCATACAAACTTCACTAAGGGATATGGTGCTTCGTCATCGAGAAATCAACAGGGGACCTCATGTTGACTTCATTGGGGAGGTCAACACCACTTCATCAAGGGGAAACCAAGATACCTTCTTCACTGGGGAAACCAGAGATACGTTCTTCAATATTGAGAGTAATTATTGTACCAACTTCTATGGGTAAAATTATGAAATCTCATGGGGACAACAACTTGAAGAGTTAAGAAGTCAACCATTATAGCAAGGAATCAACCTTATGGGGATTTTAAATCAAACCCAACACTTGGCGAGTGAAAACCCAAAAAGATGATAACCATTTCAACACTTCTTAAACAAAACATTGCCCTGGCCTGATTATCGGGAAATCAAACAAAGTGTAAGTACTGCCGAAAGGGAGATGCTTCGAAAGTGAGTCAAATCTCAACGTGCTTGGGGAGAAAGGACTTTTATCAAATAGAAAAACCTTCACTGGGGAAACTTGGATTGAGTCTTCACATCATGAAAGCCTATTCCAACAAAAGCTTTCCTGGGGAATCAAGAAGGCAACAAATAGAAAAAGGTCAAACTCTTGGGGATTTTAAATCAAACTCCACACTAGGCAGGTGAAAACCCAAAAGCTGACATTTGTCTCAACACTTCTTACAAAATATACTGCCCTAGTCTAGTTGCCTGGGAAATAAATATCAACAAAAATGCCAATACTGTAGAAAGAGCGACATCTTGCAAATAGTTCCATCTCAGCACACCAAGGGAACAAGACCTTTCATCAAATGAGGGAAGACTTTGTTGGGGAATCTGGGATAGAGGCTTCATACCAAGCAAAACCCAAAAAATCATAAAATAAACCAAAACTTAACTAGGGACACTGGGATCACAAACCCAATACCGCACCTTACACCAATTGGTATCGTCTTTAATATACAATAAACACGCGCATACCAGCAAAAAAATGACCTTAGAAAACCTTCCTAGAGGAAACAAAACTTCTCAAACTTACTGGAGTTCGTCCATTCCTGGGATCACCACTTTTGTTTTCCTCTTGAATCACAAAATCTAAAGCAAGAGTAAGTTGTAAATTCTTTTTGAAAACAATTTTGTTATTTAATCCCTTTGCTTTGAAAAATTATTATCAATAATAAATGGAGTCTTTGTAAGCTGAGTAAAAATAAGAACTACAAAGAGTTGGGGTAAAAGCTCAAACTTTATTGATAGAATGGTAGTCTGCGAATGGCGAGACTCCATGGATAATTACAATGTTTTGGAAATGGTAACATATAATGGAAAAGATACATTGAGATACAATGACCACTATTTCCTCTAACAACTTTGAAATCCTGAGCAGCAACTTACGTGGAAGTATGGTGAGGATCCAAGAAGATTGTTGATTCAATGATCAAGTCTCGTCTGATGTAGTTACTTGCCAAGAAAGTCCCTAACTTTTTCCTAAGCTTCCCTTGCGGGTTTTCAACTTAGCGGGAAATTTTATTCTGTTTATGTCTCTAATTTTTGCCTAGACCGCCCTTTCGGGTTTTCGGCCTACCGAGACACTCCTTTTTGCCTAATTCGCCCTTTCGGATTTTCAACTTAGCGAGTTGCTCTTTTATTTCTTTAGACGAAGTATTTCTTGACTGAATCAGCACTCATGGGATGTGGGAACTCCTTGCCATCCATATTTTCAAGAATTAATGCACCGCCAGAGAAGGCTTTCTTGACAACATATGTGCCTTCAAAATTGGGAGTCCACTTGCCCCTAGAATCAGCGTTAAAATACATGATCTTCCTGAGCACGAGGTTGCCTTCTCTGAGCTCACGAGGTTTGACCTTCTTATCAAAAGCTTTCTTCATTCTCTTCTAATATAACTGCCCATGACCCAAGGCGTCATTCTCTTCTCTTCGATCAAATTCAATTGGTCAAACCTGTTCTAGACCCATTCAACCTCTAATAACTTGGTTTCCATTATCACACGCAAAGAGGTAATCTCAACCTCGATTAGGAGCACACCTTCAATTCCATACACAAGGGAGAATGAGGTTGTTTCTGTAGAAGTGCAGACAGATGTACGATATCCAAGTAAAGCAAAAGGGAGAATTTCATGCCAATCTTTATAAGTAATAACCATCTTCTGGATGATCTTCTTGATATTCTTATTAGCATCTTCAACAGCCCCGTTCATCTTCGGCCTGTACCGAGATGAATTATGATGGACAATCTTGAATTCTTCACAAAGTTCTGTCATCATCTTGTTGTTCAGATTCGAGCCATTGTCGGTGATAATCCTTCTTGGCACACCATACCGACATATAAGATTATTCTTAATGAAGCACACTACCACCTGCTTAGTAACATTAGCATATGAAGCAGCTTTCACCCATTTGGTGATGTAATCAATTTCTACCAAGGTAAAATGGTATCCATTCTAAGCTTTGGGTTTTATCATCCCGATCATGTCAATACCCCACATAGAGAAAGGCCACGGGGAAGAAATAACATTGAGAAGTGTCGGAGGCACATGAATCTTGTCCGCATAAATCTGGCATTTATGGCACTTCTTTTCAAATTTGTAATAGTCAGATTCCATTGTCAGCCAATAGTAACCTACCCTTAGCATATTTTTAGCCATCGAATATCCATTGGCATGAGTGCCAAATGAACCTTCATGAATCTCATGCATCAACATGTCTGCTTCGTGTCTATCCACGCATCTGAGCAAGACCATGTCATAATTTCTCTTGTACAACACATTTTCACTGAGGAAGAAGCTTCCAGCCAACCTTCTCAATGTCTTTTTATCTTTATTCGAAGCACCAATTTGTTATTCCTAAGCCTGAAGAAAATTTTTGATATCATAATACCAAGGTTTCTCATCTGCTACCTCTTCTGTTGTATACACATGAGAGGGCTTATCCAGTCTCCGAACTATAATTCGAGGTATATCATTCCAAGTATTCGCTTGATACATAGAAGCCAGAGTTGCCAGAGCAACCGCCATTTGATTTTCGTCTCTGGGGATGTGATGGAATTCGACTTTATTGAAGAAGGGTAACAATCTTCTAGCATAATCTTTGTAAGGGATCAAACCTGGGTGACGAGTATCCTACTCTCCTTTAATCTGATTTATTACCAAAGCTGAATCACCATACACATCTAGAATCTTAATTCTAATATCAATAGCTTCTTCAAGACCCATGATGCAAGCCTCATATTCTGCCATAATATTAGTACAGTCAAATGTCAACCTTGCAGTAAAAGGAATGTGTGATCCATGTGGAGTCACAATCACAACACCGATTCCTTTACCATAAGCATTCACAGCTCCATAAAATATCATACTCCAGCAAGATTCAGGATCAGGAACTTCCTCAGGCAATGGATCATCGCAGTCTTTCACTTTCATAAATATCACATCTTCATCGGGGAAATCATACTTTACATACTGATAATCATCAACTGGTTGGTGAGCAAGATAATCTACCAACACGCTACTTTTAATATATTTTTGAGTGCGGTATTTAATGTCATATTCAGATAATAACATTTTCCAGCGGGAAATTCTCCCAGTAAGAGCATGCTTTTCAAAAATGTACTTGATTAGATCCATTTTGGAGATCAACCAAGTAGTGTGATTCAACATATACTGCCGCAAACGTTTTTCCGCCCAGGAAATAGCACAACATGTCTTTTCCAGCATGGAATACCGCGACTCACAATTAATAAACTTTTTATTGAGATAATAAATGGCATACTTTTTCTTCCTTGTTTCATCCTGTTGTCCCAGAATACAGCCCATGGAATTAACTAACCCTGTCAGATACATAATCAATGGTCTTCCTTCAACAGGAGGGAGCAAGATAGCAGGTTAAAGAAGATATTATTTATTACTTTCAAATGCCCTTTGGAAGTCATCTGTCCACACACAACCTTGATCTTTCTTTAACAACTTAAAGATTGGTTCACACGTTGCATTCATGTGGGAAATGAATCTGGAACTATAATTCAAACGCCTGAGGAACCCTCTTACTTGCTTTTCAGTCCTCATCATTGGCATTTCTTGAATTTCTTTGACTTTATCAGGGTCAACTTCAAACCCTTTTCTGGATAACAATGAAACCCAATAATTTCCATGATCGTACACCGAAGGTACATTTATTTGGATTCAAGCGGAGACGATACTTCCTCAAACGCTGAAACAACTTCAACAAATCTTCTACATGCCGTTCTTAAGTCTGGTATTTAGCAATCATATCATCAACATATACCTCAATTTCCTTGTGCATCAGATCATGGAATAGGGTTGTCATAGCCCTCTGGTACGTTGCACCAGCGTTCTTCAACCCGAAAGGCATCACTCTGTAACAGAATGTTCCCTAGGGTGTGATAAACGTTGTTTTTTCCATGTCCTAAGGAGCCATCCTTTATTGATTATACCCGAAAATCCGTCCATGAACGAGAAAACTTTGAATTTAGTTGTGCTATCCACTAACATATCAATGTGTGGCAATGGAAAATCATATTTTGGACTAGCTTTATTTATATCTTTGTAATCTACGCACATGCGAACTTTTTTGTCTTTCTTCGGTACTGGGACAATATTGGCAATCCACTGAGGGTACACGATGTCACAAGAAAACCGGCATTAATATGCTTTAGAACTTCTTCTTTGATCTTCACTGTCATATCTGGGTGAGTTCTTCGCAACTTCTGTTTGATTGGAGGGAACTCTGGCTTCAGAGGCAAAAGATGCTCTACAATATCTGTATCTAGACCAGGAATATCTTGATAAGACCAAGCAAAAATATCCACATACTCTTTTAACATCTCAATCAGCCTGCTCTTCACATCAGGATGCAGTAATGCTCCAATCTTGACTTCCTTTGGATCTTCTTCTGAACCTAAATTGATTACTTCCAATGGCTCTTTATATGGATGAGTGGCGTTCTCCTCACGCTCAAGCAACCGTGAGACCTATTATGGAATCTCATCATAGTCTTCTTCTTTGGCTCCATACACAGGATATTCAAAGTTGGGAGAGGATGCATGGTCATTGTACTAAACGAGTTTTTTTAATTAATCTGCACATATGATTTATGATTGCTTTTAGAAACTGACACATATAACAAGTGATCATGCAGATTGAATTTCAGTTATTATTTATTTTGAAAGGTTTTTTTTCTGATTACCATTTTCCAAGAAAAAGAAGAAAATAAAGACACAATTTGCGAAATAAAGAGAACTTTTATTATTAATTTAAAAATCAAAGCAAACGATAAGCCCATACAATATCAATACTTTCACCTTGGGCATAGTGAAAGCTTTTTCAAAAATATTAACAAATCAAATTACTTTGAAACATGTATGCAATAGGGAACTTCAATGGTGATCTAGTTCTGAACCCTAACTCAGTGCGTCACTTGATTCGGCATTTCTGGCTTTGCTTCATATTCCACGATAGCATTAATCCCGGAAACAGTTGGATAAAGATAACCCCCGCTACAGAAGATGTCTTGATACTTTCCTGCAGCAGACTTCGGCTTCATGCTCTTACCTTTATCGTTCTTCACAGAGAACCCCAAGCAAGCCCTATTCTTGTTCACAGGTGGATCAACAATCTGTCCCCATACGACGTTATGGCCATTACGCACAACTTGCTGTGCGTCCTTAAACGAAGCCATAAAGTTCTCATTTCCTCTTATGCTATCAATGGATAAAGCTTGGAACTGGGTTCCAACAGTAGCTTCATCCGTCTTCACAATGCTGAAAGAGGACAAATGAGATATAAACAATGTAAGTTCTCCATTTATAATTACCACTTTTCCTTCATATACAAACTTCAGCTTCTAGTGTAAATTCGAAGTGATAGCCCCTGCCTCATGTATCCACGGCCGTCCTAGCAAGCAACTATAGGCGGGCATAATATCCATGACCTGGTAAGTAATTTGAAACAAATATGGGCCTATATGAATAGGTAAGTCCACTTCACCAATAACAGATTTCCTTGACCCGTCAAACGCTTTCACAATAATGCCACTTGGGCGCATGGGTGTTCCTTGATATTTCAACTTCATAAGAGTGCTCCTCGGTATAATGTTCAATGCAAATCCATTATCAATCAGTACATTAGATAACGAGTCATTCTTACAGTTCATAGAGATGTGGAGGGCCAGGTTGTGATTTCTTTCTTCATCGGGAAGTTCATCGTTGCAGAAACTCATATTATTTCATGAAGTAATGTTCCCTACTACTCTGCTGAGTTGGTCTACAGGCATATCACTTTCCACAAAATCTTGGTCCAATACCCTCATCAAAGATTCTCTGTGAGCAGAGGAGTTCATCAATAAAGCCAAGATAGATATTTTTGAAGGAGTCTGCAGTAGCTGATCTACAATTTTGTAGTCTCTCATCTTAATTATCTTCAAAATATCATCCACCTCTTTTTCTAGCATAACTCCACTAGATTAACCCACTGTCTTCTTGGGTTCAACATCTTCAACAATTTTCTTTCCAGCATTATCATCTCCATGAACAACTGGTGCAAATACAAGACCACTACGGGTCACTTTGCTAGTCTCAGCAATATTTCCAACATTAGGAATTGGATGGATGGGAGCTTCCATACCATCCTCTAAGATTGTAGCATTATATTTGTAGGGTACAACCTTATCTTACTTGTAGGGGATAGGACCCGACAAACTAATCACCAACAGAGTAATAGCTGGCTTGCTATGATATTCAACTTCAAAATGGGTAGGCGCACCGAAACAAGGCACAATAACATTTACTACCTCTTCAACACATTCAGTCATTACATGGTCATCTCTGGAAAACATATCTTCATCCAAGGAGCAGAACTCATATGTAGAGGCATACTCATCATCCTACTCTTCTTCAGCCAAACAAACCTCAATCATATCAACTTCATGGTAATCATCCCTTTTACCTGTAACCTTCATAGTTCCATTGTCTAACAACAACTGAACACCATTCCTAACAATTAAACATCCTCGGGAGTCTCGGCAGCAAATTCGGCAAGATCCATACTGATGTTCCACCTGACCAGCCCTGTGGCAGAAAGTAACATGAAATTGCACAAGGTCTACATTCATATACTACACATCAAAAATTATGAACTCTCCATGACATCTAGAAACCATATTTACTTCCTCTTCATACTCTGCCCTAGGCCTGATTATGCGAATGAGGCCCTCATCTATCATCTCTTTCAAATCAGCCTTTATCTTGTCACAACCCTATATATATGTACTACAAATAGCACAACTGGAATGGGCATGCATATAGTAGTTAAATTCACATAGGTCTGCATGCATTTTCACTAAATCTCCTCTAACCATAATAATATAAAAAATCTGGAAATCGCCTGGACAACCGGCCACCATATTCACAGCATTTTCTCCTCCATGCTTGGGAAGAGGATTGTCTTTCACATTACGGCCCACATCCTTGAAAGATAGAATACCATACTTCATAAATTTTTGTACCTCATTATTCAAAGGATAGAAGTTCTAAACATTATTCCCTGGTGCTCCCTGATGAAAAGCACATGTTTGGTCTGCCTTGTAATACTAAGGCAATGGTGATGGTACACCGGGAAGTGGTCGTGTCTGAACCAATTTCTTCTGAATTAACACCGGGAGTAATTTTGTATAACTCATAGGAATAGAGTCATAACTCTCACTTCTCTGATTATACCCCTGATTCCCCTAATGTGATGGTCTCTAATAAGCAACAGTAGTTGGAGCTACACCAATAACCGGAGTAACCGAGGCCACTTAATGATGACACTGATAATTTCTTCTAGGAGGATTAACCCTCCTTTCTTGCATAACAACGTTTGTATCCCCTTCCTTCTTTTTGGCAAATCCATAGGATGGCTTCTTCGCACTTCCGAAACTTTCACTTTTTGTTAAACGACCCTCTCTTACAGTCTCTTCTAAGCGGATACCCATGCCTACAATTTCAGTAAAGTCACTTGGCGTACTGGCCACCATCCTCTCGTAGTAGAAAGCACCCAGGGTCTTCAAGAAAATATTAGTCATCTCCTTCTCTTCCATAGGAGGAATCACTTGGGCGGCTACCTCACGCCATCTCTATGCATATTCTTTGAATGATTCCCTGTCTTTCTAGACCATGGCCCTGAGTTAATCACGGTCAGGCGCCATGTCCATGTTGTATTTGTATTGTTTGATAAATGCTTCTCCCAAGTCATTGAAAGTATGGATATTGACACTATCCAAACTCATATACCACCTCAGCGCAGCACCAATCAAACTATCCTGAAAAAAGTGAATCAGCAAACGCTGATCATTAGTGTGGGTAGACATTCTTCTTACATACATCACAAGATGAGCACGAGGACAAGTGTTGCCCTTGTACTTCTCGAATTCCAGGACCTTAAACTTTGCATGTATCTTAACATTCGGGACCAAGCATAAATCATTCACATTCTTCCTGAACAATTCCTTTCCGCTGGTGTAGCGGTAGAAATGTACAAGACTAAGCCATTGGATTGACTAGACTTTATACAAATCAAAATAAAAATCGCCATCACGCTTTATTGTTTCCAAAGGAATGGGAAAAGAGCGAATAACCAAAAAAGAGGGGGAAAGATTCAAGGTAAGGGGGTTGGTTATGCAAAGGGAAGGTATTAGCACCCTAAACATCTACGGTACTCCGCAGGAACCTCTTTGAAAAATCCGTATATTTTGGCTATAAAATGTGTTGTATATAAAATGGATGGTGGAGGTGAGAAAAGAAATATTTTTATAATTTTTGCACCCGCCGCGGTTGTGAACCTTTAGTGCCTACATACCACCTTTCGTGCAATAGGGGATCAGGGTACACGTAGTTCCTCTTTTAAAAATTTGAAACACAAGTGTGTTGGTTGATTTTATGAGATAAGACATCATCGTAATTGTCGGTGTGAAAAACATACTTACTACCCACAATTATGAGAAAGGAGAATTTGCATCATCTCAAAGTGGAGGATATGGCTTGGATTTTAAAATCAACAATGCCTCACTCAACACCCAAGTGGAAAATATCTCACTTCACTATGTATTGTAGAAGTATAGTTGTTTGCATCACTACAAGGATTGACAAGAGTTTAATCTTTTGAGAAAAGTTTAAAGATAAAAGCCAAAATGGAAAAATGGTTTAAAATTAGATTGATTGACTTTTAGTCTTCTCACAAAAAAAGGTCAAGGTATTATTAAATTGATTGAAATTTATTTACGAAAATGTTTCGAAGATGCATGGACCTAAGTCCAAGTTTATTATGAAAATGTTTCAAGTTTCAAAACAAGAAGAGTTTTTTTTATAGGAGGGAGAAGATTTTTGAAATTAAAGAAGATGGGAGGAGAAGAAGAGGCTATCCTAAAGCATAAGGTAAAAGCTAGGGATAAGAACCATCTAACCAACAAGAAGCAAATACTTGACATTATGAGTCAATTTAGAATTCCCATTCTTCGGAGTGAAACCAAGCAAGCAAAGATACTAGACCTCTTGAGAGAACCACACTTCAAGTGTTTTAAGTCTTACCAAAAATTGGGCAGAGTAACGGCTGTATACGGGTGAATTCCAGATTACAAACAAAGATCATAATCTCAATAACCTGCACACAAAAAAAACAAACAACCCAATGTATTTAGGTAAACCTCATGAACTCCAGACAAAATATCAAATAAAGTCACAAAGTCTCCAAGATAGGCCAAGGTCTCTAATCCTAAGTCCAAGAAGTCCATCACTCCATAATGCAAAGGATAGTAACCATGTAGTCCAAGTATCATTAATGATTTTTATGGTTCATGTTGATTATTAGGTGTCTTTAAAAAGAAAGAAAAGCTCAAGTGAGCAAAATAAAAATGACATAAAAGTAAATTCTCAAGTGAGCAAAGATGAAAATAGCATGAAATGTAAAATGCTAAAAGTAAATGGTACATAAAGCATGAAAATAAAAGCGTAAAGTAAAGTTAATTGTTAGTAATTAGTGGTTAGTTGGATGACCATCTTGAAACTTGCATTTGGAACTCATTAGAGGATTGGTAGAACCAAAGCCTCCACACAACAAGTTGGATTTGCTTTTTGTCAAGTATATCATCCATTTTGGAATTCTCACAAGGCAACATGTAATGATCAACGATGTTTAAGTGATCCGCGTTGACCAAAGGTGTTGTAGATCCATTAGAGGATTGGTAGAACCAAAGCCTCCACACAATGAATCTCAAGGTTATTGGATCAAAGAGATCAAATTAACATACTTGGGCTTGCAATCATAAGTTTGGGCCATGAATGATTATTTATTCGAATCGGGACAAAAATTTAGCGCTATGTTAAGCAATTGTAAGTGGACTTATGTATAAGTCGCACCTATTTTGAGGCCGGTCAATAGCAATCTATGTACTTCATGTTTGGATAAATGATATAGAGATCACCATCCCTTAACATGTAGCACAATTAAAAAAGAAAGGGATAAGATGAAGAGGGAGGGGAATGATAAGCAAATTTGGATCACCATTTAAAAATTCTTTCATCTTTAAATTCAACCACTCCTCTAGATGGATTAAAACACTAAACATATCATTAACCCAAAGCACCAAAAATGAATTAAATAATTCACTCTTAGGTAGATTTGAATTGATGAACAGTTATCCAACTTCATCTACATCATAAAGTCCATTGAGTTTAAAGACAAATTGGACATTTAAAATTGCAATCCAAACCAACAATCAAAAGGAGTGAGTAGAAAAAGCATTTTGGATCAAAGCTGCCCCAAAACAAGGCAAAAAATGCATTCTGTCCTGGTGTAAATCGATTTACACTACTATGTAAATCGATTTACACAGTACAGTTTTCAAAAATTCGCGTGAAATTGCTTCTGTGCAATCGATTTACACTTAGTGCAAATCGATTGCACACAATAACAATAGCAAAACAACATTTTAAAAGGGCAATTTCTTGTTCAAACTTTCCATCAAACATCTTAAGATCATGGATCCACTTGAGCACAAAAATTCCATCAAATTATGAGAAAATAACACCATTGGAATTACAAAATAATGCTCAATGAATCAATCCCAAAGATCACCAAGAGATCACATTGTGAAAGATGAATTATCCAACTTACCAAAGGTAGATCTAGAGAATTATCAAAACAACTTCAAGAATTTGCTTCAATTCAACCACAAGAATCAATTGACCAAGCTTGGATGTAGAGAATTGATGGAGAAAAAGTGTTTGGATGAAGGTTTAGCTCAAAGATTAGTAAACTTCAATGCAAAGCTTACTAAGTTTTTGAAAATGGAGTTTTGAGTGAATTTGGTAGATGGAGAGAATTGAGAGATTTTTTAACAAGGTGGATTTGGCTATCAAAAGCTTGAAATTTGAATGAAATGAGAGCTCTATTTATAGAGTTTTAGGATTGGGATTAGTGGTAATTTGGTAATTGATTCTTGGAGCCAAAATTTGAATTAATGATAACTCTTTCAAAAATTAGAGCCAAAATTTGAATTAATGATAATTCTTTCATATATTAGAGCCAAAATTTGAATTAATGATAATTCTTTTTAAAAATGAAAGATTGGCACTAAAATTTGAATTAATGATACATCTTTCAAAAGTGAAGGAAAATTAGAGCCAAAATTTGACAAGTTTAAAATGCTTATTTTTTTTTTAATTTTCACACTGTGCAATCGATTGCACTACAGTGCAAATCGATTGCACAGTGTATTTTTTTCAAAAATGGCGCAAAATACACTATGTGCAATAGATTTCACTTTAAGAGCAATCGATTGCATCAGTGAAAAAATGAAAATTTTTAATTCTTTTTCTTTGCAAATATAGATTTTAGGAAAATAATACCAGAAATCCTTATTCGTCAGATGCTTCGACTTGGTACCTACAAAACAAAAATATACAAAGACAAAGACAAATATTTTTTGTATTTTGATTAGAAGTTAGTCAACAACACATATACAAAATACACAACCAAGGTGCTTGGAGATTCCTCAAGAGCAAACTTAAAGATAGGAAAAAAGAGGAAGAACCAACCCTAATGTGATCTTGTTATGATCGAGTTGATATGATATGATAGAGGAATCTTAGGGGCAAAAATTGGGGTACAACAGCTGCCCTTATTTAAGTGTCTTCTATCAGGAGATACAAAGGTTACAAATCTTCGTATCGACGCGATTGAAGATACTTAAATATAAAACAAGCCATATTTTGGTCTCTAAGATGCCATGAAATGCTTATGATTATGGATGCATATGAACAGAACAAAAGAGACGCAAAGTAACATTGGGGATTCCACAAAAATGAAGAAACAAAGGAGCAACCCCACCAGGAAAATAAATCACTGGTGGACCAAATGAATAGAACCAGAGAGGAGGATAACAAGCATCAACGTTCACTGCCGATGTCTACCAACGTTCACTGAAGGTAGAGAGAAGAAGATATACCAACTCACAGATGACGGTAAACTACCAACTCAATAGTTGAAGGTAGAAGAGAAAATATATCATTCCATCACCGTTCATTGACGAGAAACTATCACCGTTCACTGATGATAGCAAAAAGATAAGAAACACCGACGTTCACTGCTGATGAACTACCAACATTCACTGAATGTAGAGAGAAGAAGATATACCGACTCACAGATGACGGTAAACTACCAACTCAACAGTTGAAGGTAGAAGACAAAATATATCATGCCATCGCCGTTCACTGACGAGGAACTATCATTGTTCACTGATGATAGCAAAAAGATAAGAAACAATGACGTTCACTGCCGATGAACTACCAACGTTCACTGAAGGTAGATTTTGAAAATATCATACCATGGTCGTTCACTGACGAGGAACCACCACTGTTCACTGATGATAGAAAAAAGATAAGAAACACCGACGTTCACTGCCGATGTACTACCAACGTTCACTGAAGGTAGATTTTGAAAATATCATACCATCGCCATTCACTGACGAGGAACCACCACCGTTCACTGATGATATCAAAAAGATAAGAAACACTGACGTTCACTGCCGATGTACTACCAACATTCACTGAAGGTAGATTTTGAAAATATCATACCATCGCTGTTCACTGATGAGGAACCACCACCGTTCACTGATGATATCAAAAATATAAGAAACACCGACGTTCACTCCCGATGCACTACCAACGTTCACTGAAGGTAGATTTTGAAAATATCATATGTTCCCCAAACTTCTGGTGTTTCACCTAGAACGGGTCTCAACTTCTTCCTTAACCAAGGAATTCCGCCTGGAAAGGGTAATATGTAAGTTGTCTGAAATAAAGAGACTTCCACTTGCAAAGATTTCACAACGAGCAATTTCTGTGAATTTGAAAGTCTTGCCATCCACTGGCGTAAACTGACGACGGACTGCAAGCTAACCAGTCATAGAGGAAATAGCAAAAAAAGTTACGTCGACTTGTACAGGGAAGCATGAGTGTCTCAAACAAAGATACTTGTTGCCTGTTATCATGGAGGATTGCAAAAAGAAACGAATTTTCTGGGGATAGAAATCTGGCTTCCCGGGGAAAGAGATATAACTTCCTAGGGAAATGAAATATGACTTCCTGGGGAAATAGATATGACTTACTAAGGAAATGCCACATTATTCCTGCTGAATAGATAAAGTCTTCTCGTGCAAAATAAATGCACAAATCAAAGCTCAAAGTCCTCAGAAATCCAGAGTAAATAATATTGTCATGCAACCACGAATCCAATTAGAAACAAACTGGAGCAAGACAGCCAAAGAAGATACATCCTTTGAGAAATAAACTCAAGAGGGAAAACCAAATCCAACTAAGCAAGGAGCGTTGCAGGAAGGTTTAAACACAATGTCAATAAAAAATGATTTGTAACCATGCATGATGCATGTATGAATATATGAGTGATATCATGCATATGTTGGTAAAAAGATACATAATCGAACAAAACTGCCTCAGGTACTAACAACATTGGTCTAAACTTCAACCAGAAAGATCAATCCAAGAAAGGTAAAAGCAACTGCGGAAACCAAACCTATTGTCTGTCCTAACTTCACTGAGGAGAAACATAATCCGGATGTAGCTAAATCAAACAGATACCAGGATAGAACATCTTTCTTCTGTTTTCATCAGAGAAACCAGTTTTCCAAAAACAATGTACCTACTGGAGATTGCAAAACTAGTCTCAAATAAAGCAGACTGACACCGAGACAACCAAACCTCACTGAGGAATTCAATCCCACTTCCCTGGAGAAGAAAAAAAACTGAGGATTGAAAACTTTTCATCATGAATACTCATTCCAACAAGAGATGCCCTGGGATAACCTTCCCAGGGAATAACACACAGACTTCCATGGGGAAAACAAATGTTTCACAGTCCGTACTTGTACTGGGGATTTCGATACTGATTGTGAATAAGGCAAATGGGAACCAAATTGTCAAACCATTCATTGGGGAAATCAGGCCCACTTTGAAGGAAGAAAAACATACGGACTTCACTAAGGGAGACAATACTTCATCATCGAGACCTCTACCGGGGACTTCATGCTGACTTCATTGGGGAGGTCGACACCACATCATCGAGGGGAAACCAAGATACGTTCTTCACTGGGGAAAAAGGACTTCTATCAAATAAACGAGGCCTTCACTGGAAAATATTGGATTGAGTCTTCATATCAACCAAACCTATTCCAACAAAAGATGCCCTGGTATAGTCTTCCTAGGAAATCAAGAAGTCAACACTAATGCCAATACTGCAAAAAGAGCGATATCTTAGCACACCAAGGGAATAAAACCTTTCATCATATGAGGGAAAACTTCGTTGGGGAATCTTGGGACGGAGGCTTCGGACCATGCAAACCCAAAATCAAAAGCAAACCGAGACTTGGCCGGGGATAATAGGATCACAAACCAAATAATGTACCTTACACCCACTGGTATCGTCTTTAACTATCTGAGAAACACACAAAGATTGCACATACCAACAAGATGACCTGAGAAAAACCTTCACGGGGAATCAAGAAGTTAACATCATGGAAAGAAGTCAGAATTATGGGGATTTTAAATCAAACTCAACACTTGGTGAGAGAAAACCAAAAAAGTTGACAAATTGTCTCAACACTTCTTAGAAAATATACTGCCCTTGTCTAGCTACTTGGGAAGCACATAACAACAATAATGTCGTAACAAGAGAAAGCACTGCTCTACAAGAGATTCCATATCAATAAAAAGGGAGAAAGAACTCCATCAAATGAGCAAAGGCTTCGTAGCTCTTTTTAATCTCTGTTTGATCACCACCTGGATGGGTAAAGAATCACACTCAACTGGAGAAGTCTGCAACAAAACTGGAAAAAATGGGATTATGAACCCAACATCATAACACAACTTGAGGAAGGTTCTCAGATTGGGTAGACATAGTAACTATCTTGACGAAATCTGGATATGACCTTGGAAACCAATCTGGTGTCTCAAGCTTACCATGCTGATCAAGGTAACTTTCATAACTTGCCCTTGGCTGCATGCTTTTAGGATAAACTTTCTGATCAAATGGATTTTAGAGATTTGTTGAATCTTGACGTAACTGCCCTAGATTGGCTGAATATTGCATCCTCTTTGCTCCACAACTCTTCTCGGCAACATGCCTTTTGCTGATACTTAAATGTAAAATTTCATGATATCAAGCAGTTGTTTTACAAGCAGAAAATGATTATTCTAAGAATGAAAATTCAAATGCAATAATTATGTAAGTCTTGAAGATTTTATTTGAAAAGATGTCGCAAAACCTTGTGAACGAATCACTAGCCAGGATGTGACATGGATTTTTTTGCACGAAAGATAACAAAATAAATATGATACCAATCACAATAATTTAGCAAAATTAATGGGAGTCAGGAAACATTATCTCATTGGAGTATGCTTTCAAAATAAACCCTGTTTCAATTAGGACTTTTGAGGGTTGTAACGTGGCCTGGTTCACGGTTTTAGAAAAAAAGATTTAAGGCTCAAAAAATATTTGGTGCCCACCCCCTTCATGATGTTCTTCAGTCCTAAGTTCAGTTAACTTGACACGAACATTCATCTCTCATAAGAAATTTCGAGATGGTTGAGGAATCAAACAAGGTTTCCTTTGGACATGCAAGTCACTCATTTCTTCTTCTTTTGGGTTTCTTGTCACGCGACTCTGTTCTTTGCTGAGGATTTCACATTGTAATCCTTTATCGCATTTCAGGCTTTCCATTTCTTTCTTGCCTTCTGGAAAAATTCCTTTTGATTTTGACTTTGAAGTGCAACAAGATGCCCTGACTTTTGCCTAAGCGACTTGTTTTTTTTCAAGTTCCGACTTAGCAGGGCTTTTTGTCTCTTTCTTTTTCATCATGATTTTTTATTCATGTCATATTTTTTTTTCTTTTTTTTTTGAACATGTCGCGTGACTTCGAGTCATTTGTGACTAGTTGGAAGAATTGTGACTACCCTATTTCTGGGTAGATGAAAGATAACCATTGTTGTATCTCCATCCGTTGATCACCTGATATGTAAGAAATGCCCATTGGGATATCATCTTCTTTTGAAGCACACTACTGATATGCGGAGATTTAACATTGCAGTTTTGAATTCCCTCAACCTTTCGAGGGATAACCATTGTTGTATCCTTAGATGCGCACTCTTGATGAGTTCTGAATGCTCGATCAAATTAACTGAACACTACCCTGCCCCGGGCTTTTAAAAAAAAGGGTTTTTTCTGAATAGAAAAAGAAACTCCTACTTCAAGGCTCAAAGGGGTTAACGAGGGTTTCACTCTCTTATATCTCCGGTGTTTGAGGATTTGAAACAATGCCTATACATCGTCAACAGGGTTTTATCCAAAAGCATACAACCAGAAAATTTGTGTTTTAATATCATCATCCTCCTCCCAATCTCTGCCTAGGCAAGAGAATGGGTAACAAGTTGGTATCATAAAGCAATTTAAAATTGAAAACAAATACGAGTGAAACAAATGAATTTCTTCAAGACAAACATACTCATTGTATTAAGATTAAACATTCAAATGCAAACAAGTTCTTACATGCAAACAGTGCAATGATAAACAAGAAAAATTACAAATGAGAAAGCAGTAAAAATGATAATAAACTAAGATGACTCTCTTATCTGGACTTGCGCTGAAGGTAACATTTCCAAAGCTTTGGAACTATCAACAACAGAGATTCATTCATGCCCTGCTAACGAATTATTTTGAACATTAGGGCCAATGTCCTTAAACGACAAGATACCGCTTCGGACCAACCTCTGATCTTCGACCTTCAAAGCAAAGCAATCTTCTAAATTGTGCCCAGGAGAATCCTGATGAAAGGCACAGGAAGCGTCAGCCTTATATCCTCTTGGCAGTTTTTCAGGAACAACTGGTCGAGCTCGATTTTGAACCAGATTCTTCTTCAACAAAGAAGGATACAACTCTGTGTATGTCATTGGAATTGGATCAAAGCTCATTTTCCTCTGATGACATTGCCCTTGATTTCCTTGTTGAGGTACCCTCTGATATGTAACAACAGTCAGAGTTTCATTGATGAATGGAGTCACAGAAGCAACTTGCTGATTCCTATTTTGAGATCTCCCTTGCCTACCACGAAGTATAGCGTATGAGTCTTGCTCTTTCTTTTTGGAAGAACTATCACCATTCTTCTTAGCACCATTTGATGAGTCTCCATCTTTAGAGAAACAACCTTCACAGACATCTTCCTCTAAACGGACACCCATGCCCACCATCTCTGTGAAATCCCTTGGGGCACTTGCTACCATCTTCTCATAGTAGAAGGAACTAAGAATTTTCAGGAAGATCTTTGTCATCTCCTTTTCTTCCATGGGAGGAATCACTTGTGCAGCCACTTCGCGCCATCTCTGTGCATATTCTTTGAATGATTCTCTGTCTTTCTGAACCATGGCCCTAAGATGGTCACAGTCAGGCGCCATGTCCACATCGTACTTGTATTGTTTAATGAATGCTTCTCCCAAATCATTAAAAGTATGGATGTTGGCGCTGTCTAAACTCATGTACCATTTCAATGTAGCACCAGTCAGACTATCCTGGAAAAAATGAATCAGCATACGCTGATCATCAGTATGGGTAGACATCCTTCTCACATACATCAACAATGAGCACAAGGGAAAGCGTTTCCCTTGTACTTCTCAAATTCCTGGACCTTGAACTTAGCAGGCACTTTAACATTCGGGACCAAACACAGCTCATTCACGTTCTGCCCAAATAACTCTTTTACCCTAAGAGCCTTCATCTCTCTTTGCATTCTATCAAACTGCTCTTGGAAATCATCCATTCTGTCATAAAGACCCAAGTCTTCACACGGCGGAGGGAAAGGACGAAACACATCTTCATTAACAAACGGAACCAAATTCACCAAAGGAGGTGCAGCAGGAACAGTATGCACCACAGGAGGTGTAAGAGTAACAACATTTGGAACCACTGGAGCATCTTGAGGACCCAGATTGAAACCTTCAGGTGCAAAATTCTCTGGCATTACCCACGGATAACCCTGAGGCATACGGTTTTGAACAACAGCCGGAGTAGCGGATAAAGGAACAATCAGAACTTCAGTACTTGCCCTTGTTGGTTGAGGTTGAACACTCGGTGGCTGATTCTGAGCAACCACCAGAGCTTCCATCAGAGTAGTCAAGTTGGCTAAGCCAGCCTTCAAAGTAGAAACTTCTTCGCGTAGCTCGCGATTCTCCTGTTCTAAGTTGTCCATCTTCTTTTTGAAATTAGCCCGATTGTTGTAGTGATGAGTCAGCTTGCTGAATGAAGTAAAGAAGCTGGGTAAGGCACCTGGATATGCATGACAAATGCAAGAAAAATGTGCAATATGATGCATGATATGCAATGCACATTATTTTATTTTATTTAATATTTCAAGGGAGTTATGGTTTATAGACACGTTGCCAACATCTAAGTAATAAGGCTTTTGTTTCTCTTTCCAGAATCTATGGTTTAACTGTACCTGAGATATTCATAAATAGTCGACCTTTAAATCCATTGAAATATTTTTTTTTAAAAGATGCTTATGAGTGCATGGATGCATGATGCAACAATCACACACAAGATCACACATATAGGGTTCATAGGTTCAACATCACGAGCATGAGGTCGAAGGTACTACCCATAAGGTATTGGTCTAAAAAGTTATCACCTATCGAACAAGGTTCTAGAGGTTCTCAGAGTCTACATCCTTCCTTCGGATATTACCAACTTCCCGATTAACTCGGTAATTAGTAATATTCTCAAGAAAGACTCGTCCAAGCGTAGTATCGCGTGACAACTACTTCCGGATTACTCTGTTATAGCTTGTGCACTACACCTAAAAGGCCAAGAGGGGTTAGGTAATCTACGGTCCTCAGCTTCGGTAGGCTCCCAGGTCGAAAGCAGTACGTCTTCCCGATTACTCGGTAAACGATACTACAGTCAAAGGGGCCTCCACTGAGTGAGGGATCTCATGCCTCCTTTTTTGGGATTACTCCCTCAAAGTTAACATGACTATATCGCCCGTCCTATCTTAAAGTTTTCCCAAGTCTGGGTATAGGACTTATGAGTAATCACCAAGCACCCTGTAAACCAGGAAAATCCAGACAAACATATATACAAAATATAATACATAAACAAAAATAGCACATATACAGATATAAACAAAGATAGGTTTAACCCACTTAGGGATGGACCAGCAAGAGGTCAATCTTTCCCCAGTGAAGTCTCCATTTTTTCTGTAGCGGTAGAAATGTGCAAGACTAAGCCATTGGATTGACTAGACTTTATACAAATCAAAATAAAAATCGCCACCGCGCTTTATTGTTTCCAAAGGAATGGGAAAAGAGCGAATAACCCAAAAAGGGGGGAAAGATTCAAGGTAAGGGGGTTGGTTATGCAAAAAGGTAAGGTATTAGCACCCTAAACATCTACGGTACTCCGCAGGAACATCTTTGAAAAATCCGTATATTTTGGCTATAAAATGTGTTGTATATAAAATGGATGGTGGAGGTGAGAAAAGAAATATTTTTATAATTTTTGCACCCGCCGCGGTTGCGAACCTTTAGTGCCTACATACCATCTTTCGTGCAATAGGGGATCAGGGTACACGTAGTTCCTCTTTTAAAAATTTGAAACACAAGTGTGTTGTTTGATTTTATGAGATAAGACATCATCGCAATTGTCGGTGTGAAAAACATACTTACTACCCACAATCACGAGAAAGGAGAATTTGCATCATCTCAAAGTGGAGGATATGGCTTGGATTTTAAAATCACCAATGCCTTACTAAACACCCAAGTGGAAAATATCTCACTTCACTACATATTGTAGAAGTATAGTTGTTTGCATCACTACAAGGATTGACAAGAGTCTAATCTTTTGAGAAAAGTTTAAAGATAAAAGCCAAAATGGCAAAATGATTTGAAATGAGATTGATTGACTTTTAGTCTTCTCACAAAAAAAGGTCAAGGTATTATTAAATTGATTGAAATTTATTTAAGAAAATGTTTCGAAGATGCATGGACCTAAGTCCAAGTTTATTATGAAAATGTTTCAAGTTTCGAAACAAGAAGAGTTTTTTTTAAAGGAGGGAGAATATTTTTGAAATTAAAGAAGATGGGAGGAGAAGAAGAGGCTATCCTAAAGCATAAGGTAAAATCTAGGGATAAGAACCATCTAACTAACAAGAAGCTAATACTTGACATTATGAGTCAATATAGAATTCCCATTCTTCGGAGTGAAACCAAGCAAGCAAAGATACTAGACCTCTTGAGAGAACCAAACTTCAAGTGTTTTAAGTCTTCGCAAAAATTGGGCAGAGTAACGGCTGTATACGGGTGAATTCCAGATTACAAACAAAGATCATAATCTCAATAACATGCACACAAAACAAACAAACAACCCAATGTCTTGAGGTAAACCTCAAGAACTCTAGACAAAATATCAAATAAAGTCACAAAGTCTTCAATATAGGCCAAGGTCTCTAATCCTAAGTCCAAGAAGTCCATCACTCCATAATGCAAAGGATAGTAACCATGTAGTCCAAGTATCATTAATGATTTTTATGGTTCATGTTGATTATTAGGTGTCTTTAAAAAGAAAGAAAATCTTAAGTGAGCAAAATTAAAATGACATAAAAGTAAATGCTCAAGTGAGCAAAGATGAAAATAGCATGAAATGTAAAATGCTAAAAGTAAATGGTACATAAAGCATGAAAATAAAAGCGTAAAATAAAGTTAATTGTTAGTAATTAGTGGTTAGTTGGATGACCATCTTGAAACTTGCATTTGGAACTCATTAGAGGATTGGTAGAACCAAAGCCTCCACACAACAAGTTGCATTTGCTTTTTGTCAAGTATATCATCCATTTTGGAATTCTCACAAGGCAACATGTAATGATCAACGATGTTTAAGTGATCCGCGTTGACCAAAGGTGTTGTAGATCCATTAGAGGATTGGTAGAACCAAAGCCTACACACAATGAATCTCAAGGTTATTGGATCAAAGAAATCAAATTAACATACTTGGGCTTGCAATTATAAGTTTGGGCCATGAATGATCATTTATTCGAATCGGGACAAAAATTTAGCGCTATGTTAAGCAATCGTAAGTGGACTTATGTAGAAGTCGCACCTATTTTGAGGCCGGTCAATAGCAATCTATGTACTTCATGTTTGGATAAATGATATAGAGATCACCTTCCCTTAACATGTAGCACAATTAAAAAAGAAAGGGATAAGATGAAGAGGGAGGGGAATGATAAGCTAATTTAGATCACCATTTAAAAATTCTTTCATCTTTAAATTCAACCACTCCTCTAGATGGATTAAAACACTAAACATATCATTAACCCAAAGCACCAAAAATGAATTAAATAATTCACTCTTATGTAGATTTGAATTGATGCACATTTATCCAACTTCATCTACATCACAAAGTCCATTGAGTTTAAAGACAAATTGGACATTTAAAATTGCAATCCAAACCAACAATCAAAAGGAGTGAGTAGAAAAAGCATTTTGGATCAAAGCTTCCCCAAAACAAGGAAAAAAATGCATTATGTCCTGGTGTAAATCGATTTACACTACTATGTAAATCGATTTACACAGTACAGTTTTCAAAAATTCGCGTGAAATTGCTTCTGTGCAATCGATTTACACTTAGTGCAAATCGATTGCACACAGTAACAATAGCAAAAACATCATTTTAAAAGGGCAATTTCTTGTTCAAACTTTCCATCAAACACCTTATGATCATGGATCCACTTGAGCACGAAAATTCCATCAAATTATGAGAAAATAACACCATTGGAATCACAAAATAATGCTCAATGAATCAATCCCAAAGATCACCAAGAGATCACATTGTGAAAGATGAATTATCCAACTTACCAAAGGTAGATCTAGAGAATTATCAAAACAACTTCAAGAATTTGCTTCAATTAAACCACAAGAATCAATTGACCAAGCTTGGATGTAGAGAATTGATGGAGAAAAAGTGTTTGGATGAAGGTTTAGCTCAAAGATTAGTAAGCTTTAATGCAAAGCTTACTAACTTTTTGAAAATGGAGCTTTGAGTGAATTTGGTAGATGGAGAGAATTGAGAGATTTTTTAGCAAGGTGGATTTGGCTATCAAAAACTTGAAATTTGAATGAAATGAGAGCTCTATTTATAGAGTTTTAGGATTGGGATTAGTGGTAATTTGGTAATTGATTCTTGGAGCCAAAATTTGAATTAATGATAACTCTTTCAAAAATTAGAGCCAAAATTTGAATTAATGATAATTATTTCAAATATTAGAGCCAAAATTTGAATTAATGATAATTCTTTTTAAAAATGAAAGATTGACACTAAAATTTGAATTAATGATACATCTTTCAAAAGTGAAGGAAAATTGGAGCCAAACTTTGACAAGTTTAAAATGCTGATATTTTTTTTTAATTTTCACACTGTGCAATCGATTGCACTACAGTGCAAATCGATTACACAATGTATTTTTTTCAAAAAATGGCGCAAACTACACTATGTGCAATCGATTGCACTTTAAGAGCAATCGATTGCATCAGTGAAAAAAATGAAAATTTTTAATTCTTTTTCTTTGCAAATAGAGATTTTAGGAAAATAATACCAAAAATCCTTATTCATCAGATGCTTCGACTTGGTACCTATAAAACAAAAATATACAAAGACAAAGACAAATATTTTTGTATTTTGATTAGAAGTTAGTCAAAAACACATATACAAAATACACAACCAAGGTGCTTGGAGATTCCTCAAGAGCAAACTTAAAGATAGGAAAAAAGAGGAAGAACCAACCCTAATGTGATCTTGTTATTTTCGAGTTGATATGATATGATAGAGGAATCTAAGGGGCAAAAATTGGGGTACAACACCTGGGGGCCTTCATCTCCCTCTGCATCTTGTCAAACTTCTCTTGAAAATAATCCATTATATCATAGAGACAAAAGTCTTCACATGGTGGAGGAAAAGGACGACACATATCATCATTAGAAAATGGAACCACATTCATCGAATGAGGTGTAGCAAGAGCAACATGCACCACATGAGGTGCAGGAGTAACAGTAGTCTGAACAACTTGAGCATCTTGAGGACCAAGAATAAATCCTTCAGGCGCAAAGTTCTCTAGAATTCCCCATGGATAACCTTGAGGCATGCGATTCTGAACAACAACTGGAGTAGCAGACACATGAATAGTCGAAGCTTCAACAGTAACCCTTGCTTGTTGAGGTTGAACACTCGGTGGATGATTCTGAGAAGCCACCGGAGATTCCATCAGAGCAATAAGATTAGCCATGCCGGCCTTCGAAGCATAAACTTCCTTGCGCAGCTCGCGATTCTCTTGTTCTAAGTTGTCCATCTTCCTTCTGAAATTAGCTCGAGTGTTCTAGTGGTGAGACAGCTTGCTGAACGAAGTAAAGAAGCTTGGTAAGACACCTGGATATGCCAAAAAATGCAAGAAATATGTCCAATATGATGCATGATGTGCAATGCACATGATTTATTATATTATTAATATTTCAAGGGACTTAAAGATTTATAAACACATTGCAAATATCAAAGTAATAACACATTTGAAATACTGAAAGTTTTTTATTATAATAACTTCTAAATGGATTACAAGTTTTAATAATCCCAATTACAAGATGAAAATAAATTCTAAAACCCTAAGAAGTAAAGCTGATGGAAATTACTCTATATGCTGACGCTTTCCTGTAAGCCTGGAAATCTGAGCCTTCAACCTCTGGTTTTCTTCCGCATATCTGGTGGAAACCTTCTTCCAATCTCGTGAATCAGGAAGTGAGCAACTAGCATTTGACTGAGGCTTAGGATAAAATAAATCCCCTTGCCTCTCCATGGTCTCTACAGCCCGACTCTTAAGAATCTCAATCAAGTCGTCTTTCTCCTTCAAGTCTGCTCTATAGGAAATCTCTCAAGTTTGGCACTTATTCTTCCAAGCGTCCTTTTCCTGCTGCATCCTGACCAAAGCAAGCTGTAGCTCTTCCACATCATCCAATAAGGGAGGAGTGGTCTTCACAAACAAATCAAGCATAGGTGCTTCCCGGGAATACGGCATTTTTAACTGAATAGCTCTCGTTTGGACCCAATGAAGATAAGGCTCCAAAGAAACATCCCCCTTAGGTCCCAGGTATTTCCTACTCTTCCTATGAATGTGACGCCAGGCCTTCACAATCTGCTCCCTAGCTTCCTTATGGTATTCTCCCTCCTTTAGGAAGAAAATACTTAAATGAATACTATTTGGTTTATCCCTCATCGGATAACCAAGCTGTCGTCATGCAAGAACAAGTTTATAGTTAATTCCTCCCTTTGTACCAAGAAGAGGTACATTGGGGAAACTACCACAACTGTCGACAATCTCTACATCATGGTAAGCACGATGATACCAATCAATATCTGAGTGAGCAAGTGCCATGATCTTAGGAGCCCAACGGGGTTCCTTCCTAACATCCCAGAATGCATCAGACTAAGGCATATGAGAAATAAACCACTGGTACAACAGAGATGTGCAACAGATAATCATCCCCCCATGATAAGAATTCTGAAGATGAATAGAGTAATAAGCATCACCCAATAATGTAGGAACTGGGTTTCCAATCATGAAGATCCTGATAGCATTAATGTCAACAAACTTGTCCACATTAGGAAATTAGAACAACCCATAAGCAAGTAGAGCAAAGATGGCCTCAAAAGCGATTGTACTCTTCATCCTGGCAAAGTAACGAGCTTCAATAAGAAATGAGTTGGTAATCCTCTAATCCCTCCTTTAGTAGTCATATGGGCTTCAACCTCATACTTCCCTAGATGGATCAAAGCAACAATCTCATGTGGTTTTGGCTCACCCTCCAAACCAGTAAAAGGAACACAATCGGTAATAGGTAAATCCAATAAATAAGAAAACTCCTCTAGTGTAGGCATCAACTGATAGTCCGGGAAAGTAAAGCAATGATACATCAGATCATTGAACTGGACCAAGGTCGAGATAATACCCTCCTTCATCCTAAGCTTCATGAGAGGAATGATGGATCCATACTTCTTCCGAAAGTCTGCAGAACACTCACTCTCGGGAATTAGACTGATCAACATATCTATCTTGGGATCTTTGAAACTGTATTTTCTGGTCTTTCTTTTTCCAGAATCGATGGTCAAAAGGGTACTTGAGATATTCACAAATGGTCAACTTTCAAGTCCCTTGAAATGAAATTTCTTCAAAAGATGCTTATGAGTGCATGGATGTGTGATGCAACAATCACACACAAGATCACAAACATAGGGTTCATAGGTTCAACGTCACGAGCATGAGGCTGAAGCTACTACCCATAAGGTATGGTCTAAAATTTATCACCTGCCGAATAAGGTTCTAGAGATTCCCAGAGCCTACATCCTTCCTTCGGATATTACCAACTTCCCGATTAACTCGGTAATTAGTAATATTCTCAAGAAAAACTCGTCCGAGCGTAGTATCGTGTGACAACTATTTCCAGATTACTCCATCATAGCTTCCGCACTACACCTAAAAGGCCAAGATGAGTTAGGTATTCTATGGTCCTCAGCTTCAGCAGGCTCCTCGGTCAAAAGCAGTACGTCTTCCCGATTACTCGGTAAACGACACTACAATCAAAGGGGTCTCCACTGAGTGGGGGATCTCATGCCTCCTTTTTTGGAATTACTCCCTCAAAGTTAGCATGACTATACCGCCCGTCCTATCTTAAAGTTTTCCCAAGTCCGGGTATAGGACTTATAAGTAATCACCAAGCACCCTGAAAAACAGGAAAATCCAAACAAACATATATACAACATTTATAACAAACAATATCACATATACAAATATAAACAAATATAGGTTTAACCTACTAAGGGATGAACCCGCAAGAGGTCAATCTATTCCCCAGTGAAGTCGCCATTTTTTCTGTAGCGGTAGAAATGTTTAAGACTAAGCCATTGAATTGACTAGACTTATACAAATCAAAAATAAAAATCGCCACCACGCTTTATTGTTTCCAAAGGAATGGGAAAATAGCGAGTAACCCAAAAATAGAGGGAAATATTCTAGGTAAGGGGGTTGGTTATGAAAAGGAACTTGCCATGACAAGAAACGACCCTTAAACAATTCATTTTGCTGAATTTTGAGCCATGTGAAGTCACACTTTTCACACTTAGCAGGTCCACACAATTTCATTGATTTTGCCTCCAATTCACACGCTTGAGCCTTGCATCATGACCAGCTATAAAAAAGGATCATCCCTCACTCATTTGGGCAAGCTTTGATAGGCAAATACACTCTGTCAAAACCTCACACGAACTTCAAATTTTTGAAATATGTTTCTGAGATTCAAGCCTTTTCTTCCAAAATTCTTTCCATATTCATCATCCTTGAGCATCATACAAACTCTCCAGCACTTAAACTAAGCAAAACGAGCCATAATTTAAGCTACACAAGTCCAATTTCAGGGCTTCTTTCTTGAACTTCGAAAAGGTACAATTCTCCACCATTTGGATCCAAATAAAGCACTAAAATATTCTACTATTTCTCCTGATTCATGTGCTTCTTACAATTTTTAAATCTATTAAGAATTGAGAGAGAAATTTCAAATTGAAGGTGCTTGCTATTTTCTGGGTTTTTGATTCACATCTCTTTGCATACCTTATATAAATTTGGCACGATGGTGGTGTTAAGATCGTCTTGAAGAGACGAATCTAATGATACTAGTCTGGGATCCTAATTTTTCCATTTGAGGGATCTCACAAAATCTCCATTGCAGGGTGTCTGGAGGTTGAAGACGATGACATATCTCGTCTCAGCCAATGATAGCGTGCCAAACGTTTTAATTTCATTGGGTTTTTTTCTTCCTGATCCTATGCGTATCTCACTAAGGTCCATATCAAGCACAATGTGTCTGGTCCATTGGATTAGCTTACTAATGCGTTTTGACTATGATCTGATGACCCACATCTTTTTAGTTTTATTTTATTTTCTGATTTTATATTTTGATTGATTTAATTTTCAAAAATTCATAACTCTTTTATTTTTTATCCAAAAATTATGAAAAAATTCACAAAAATACTTTGAATTATTTCTGATCTCATGACTATTTTTTTTACATTTTTTTAAAATTTGATATTTTTTATATTTTTTGCAATATTTGCTTCCTTTTAATTACTTTAAAAATATTTTTTGACATTTTTTAATTCTAAAAAAATTCATAAATATTATTTTACATATTTCTGACTTTTTGGAAAATTTTATGGAATTTTATATTGATGTTTACTATTTTTGATCTATTTTCTATTTGTTTGAGCAATTTTAATTAGTTTAAAAATAGTTTCTGACTTTAAAAAAATCACCAAAAATTTTACAAAAATATTTGAGTTCACCTCTGATTTTTCAATGGTCTTACTTATCATTTCTTGATTAATTTTAACATGGTTGATATTTTTCTCTTTTATTTTCTATTTTAAAATATTTTAAAACAATTTTTAATGTATATAATAAATGTATTATTATTTTGTGATTATTTTCTGGCTCATCTTGGGTTGAATTTTTAATCCTGAACTTTGTTAACATCATTGGATCCATGATATTGAGTTTAACTCCATAAAATGGATGAATGGTTTTAATAATAGTTTGATTAAAATTTAATTCAAATGTGGTTTGTATATTCTTTCCCACCCCTCTTCATCTTGTCTCTTTCTTATTGCACTAAATGTTATATGAGCATGATCTCTATATCATGTCTCAAAACAAATGGTGCATAGATTGCTATTGACCGGCCTAAAAATAGGTGCGACTTCTATATAAGTCCACTTACGATTGCTTAATATAGCGCTAAATTTTCTTCCGATTCGAATAAATGATCATTCGTGGCCCAAACCTATGTTTGCAAACCCATGTATGTTAAATTTGATCTCTTTGATCCAATAACCTTGAGATTCACTGTGTGGAGGCTTTTGTTCTACCAATCCTAAAATGGATCTACAACACTTTTGGTTAACGCGGATCACTTAAACATCGTTGATCATTAAATGATACTTTTGATGATTCCAAAATGGATGATATACTTAAGAATAAGCAAATGTAACTTGTTGTGTGGAGGCTTTGGTTCTACCAATCCTCTAATGAGTTCCAAATGCAAGTTTTAATATTGTCATCCAACTAACCACTAATTATTAAATTGTTTTACTTTATGCTTTTATTTTTATGCTTTATGTACCATTTACTTTAAGCATTACATTTCATACCATTTTTATTTTGCTCAGTTGAACATTTATATTCTTGTTATTTTTATTTTGCTCACTTGAGCTTTTCTCTTCTCTTTTACGACACCTAATAATAAACATGAACCATAAAATGCTTTAATGATACTTGGACTATTTGGTTATAATCCTTGGCATTATGGAGTATTGGACTTCTTGGACTTAGGGTTAGAAACCTTGGCCTATGTTGGAGACCTTGTGACCTTAATTGATATTTTGCCTGGAGCTCTTGAGGTTTACCTTAAGACATTTGGTTGTTTGTTTGTTTTGTGCGTAGGTTATTGTGATTACACTCTTTGTTTGTAATATGGAATTCACCCGTATACAACCGTTACTCTGCCCAATTTTTTGTGAAGACTTAATACACATGATGTTTGGTTCTCTCAATAGGTCTAGTATCTTTGATTGCTTGGTTTCAATCTAAAGAATGAGAATTCTATCTTGACTCATAGTTTCAAGTATTTGTTTCTAGTTGGTTAGATGGTTCTTATCCCTAGCTTTTACCTTATGCTTTAGGGTAGTCCCTTCTTGTCCTCCCATCTTCTTTAATTTCAAAAATCTTCCTCCTTCATTTGAAACTCTTCTTGTTTTTTATACTTGAACCACTCTCATAATAAACTTGAGCCTAGGACCATGCATTTTCAAAACCTTTTCATAAATAAATTTCAATAAACTTAATAATACCTTGACATTTTTTTTGTGAGAAGACTAAAAGTCAACCAATCTCATTTTAAACCATTTTTTCCACTTTGGCTTTTACTTTAAAAAATTTCTCAAAAGATTGGACTCTTGTCAATCCTTGTAGTGATGCAAACAACTATACTTCTACAATATATAGTGAAGTGAGATATTTTCCACTTGGGTGTTGAGTGAGGAATTGTTTATTTTAAAATCCAATCCATATCCTCCACTTTGAGATGATGCAAATTCTCCTTTCTCATGATTGTGGTTAGTAAGTATGTTTTCCACACGGACCATGACGATGATGTCTTATCTCTTAAAATCAACCAACACACTTGTGTTTTAAAATTTTTAAAGGTGAACTACATATACCATGATCCCCTATTTCATGAAAGGTGGTAGGTAGGCACTAAAGGTTCGCAACTGCGGCGGGTGCAAAAATCATAAAAAGTATTTCTTTTCACACCTCCACCATCTATTTTACATACAACATTTTATAGCCAAAATATACAGATTTTTTCAAAGAGGTTCTTGCGGAGTACCGTAGATGTTTAGGGTGCTAATACCTTCCCTTTTCATAACCAACCCCCTTACTTAGTATATTTCCCTCTCTTTTTGGGTTACTCGCTCTTTTCCCATTCCTTTGGAAATAATAAAGCGCGGTGGTGATTTTTATTTTTTATCTATATAAGTCTAGTCAATTCAATGGCTTAGTGTTAAACATTTCTACCACTACAGTTTGATGTGTTTTTGCATGAATTTGGGCTTCATATACTCCAACTCATAAGCCTTGCATGCTTAGCCCATTAGTTTTTTTCTTTATGTGATTTAATTTATATTTAAATGAATAAATATTCAAATAAATAGAAATAAAAATCAAAATAGTGCATGATTAGGATTATAGGTCCTTGGATATGTCATAAACATATTTGAACCGTAAAAGTTAGGACCACTAACCTAGAAATGCAATTTTGCTCAAAGTTGACTTCATGCATTTTAAAAAATTTGCCCCACTTGTGCAAACCATAACTTGCTCAATTTTTATCTTTTGAAGATGATCTTGGACTGTTTGGAAATCCCAAGATGACCTCTACAATCTTTATGTTGTCCATTTCTTCTTTTGATGACATTATCTTAATTTAAGTTGCCTTGACAAAAAGTGTCTTTGGTTGACTTTTGAAAATGACCTGTAATGTATGGGATCATATCTTTTAAATGAAGCATTTTTTGGACTTGAGAACAAAAGCAAGGTTGTAGAGAATTGAATGTTTTCCAAAGTGAGCTTTGTTTTGGGAAAAGTTGATGAAGTATGTGAAATTTATGCCTGGTCAAAGTTCAGTTGACTTCTCCTAAGGAAACCCTAACCAAGAATCTTTCCCTCTCTTTTTGGGTTACTCGCTCTTTTCCCATTTCTTTGGAAAAAATAAAGCGTGGTGGAAATTTTTATTTTTGATCTGTATAAGTCTAGTCAATTTAATGGCTTAGTCTTAAACATTTCTACCGCTACAAAAAAAATGGCGACTTCACTGGGGAACAGATTGACCTCTTGTCGGTCCATCCCTTAGTGGGTTAAACATATATTTGTTTATATTTGTACATGTGCTATTGTTTTTTATATATGATGTATATCTGTTTGTTTGGATTTTCCCAGTTTTCAGGGTGCTTGGTGATTATTATTAGTCATATAGTCAGACTTGGGAAAACTTTAACATAGGACGTGGGGTATAGTCATGTTAACTTTGAGGGAGTAATCCCATAAAAGGAGGCATGAGATCCCCCACTCAGTGGAGGCCCCTTTAACTTTAGTGTCGTTTACCGAGTAATCGGGTAGACGTACTGCTTTCGACCTGGGAGCCTGTCGAAGCTGAGGACCGTAGAATACCTAACCCATCTGGGCCTTTTAGGTGTATTGCAGAAGCTATGATAGAGTAATTCGGAAATAGTTATAACGCGATACTACGATCAGACGAGTTTTTCTTGAGAATATTACTAATTACTGAGTCAACCGGGAAGTTGGTAATATCCGAAGGAAGGATGTAGACTCTGGGAACCTCTAGAACCTTATTCGGTAGGTGGTAAATTTTAGACCATACCTTATGGGTATTACCTTCTACCTCATGCTCGTGGCGTTGAACCTATGAACCCTATATGTGTGATCTTGTGTGTGATTGTTAGATCATGTATCCATGCACTCATAAGCATCTTTTAAAGAACTTTTATTTCAAGGGACTTAAAAGTTGACCATTTATGAATATCTCAGGTACTTTTTGACCATCGATTCTTGAAAAAGAAAGACCGGAAAATACAATTTCAAGGATCCCAAGATAGATTTGTTGATCAGTCTAATTCCCGAGATTTAGTGTTCTGTAGATTTTCGGAAGAAGTATGGATTCATCATTCCTCCCTTGAAGCTTAGGATGAAGGAGGGTATTCTCTCGACCTTGGTCCAGTTCTATGATCCGATGTATCATTGCTTTACTTTCCCCGACTATCAGTAGATGCCTATGCTGGAGGAGTATTTTTATCTGTTGGATTTACCTATTATCCATCGTGTTCCTTTCACTAGTTTGGAGAGATTAGAGGATTACCAGCTCAGTTCTTATTGGAGAAAGCTCGTTAATTTTCCAGGATGAAGAGTATAGTCGCTTTTGAGGCCATCTTTGCTCTACTTGCTTACGGGTTGTTCTTATTTCCTAATGTGGACAAGTTTGTTGACGTTAACGCTATCTGGATCTTCATGATTGGAAACCCAGTTCCTATATTGTTGGGAGATGCTTATTACTCTATTCATCTTCGGAATTCTTATCATGGGGGGATGATTATCGGTTGTACGCCTTTGTTATACCGGTGGTTTATATCTCATATGCCTCAGTCTGATGCTTTTTGGGATATACGGAAGGAACCCCGTTGGGCTCATAAGATCATGGCACTTACTCACTCGAATATTGATTGGTATCATCAAGCTTACCGGGATGTAGACATTTTCGACAGTTGTGGTAGTTTCCCCAATGCACCTCTTCTTGGTACAAAGGGAGGAATTAACTATAACCCTGTTCTTGCACGACGACAACTTGGTTATTTGATGAGGGATAAAACAAATAGTATTAATTTGAGTAGTTTCTTTCTGAAGGAGGGAGAAGACCATAAGGAAGCTAGGGAGCAGATTGCGAAGGCCTGGCGTCACATTCATAAGAAGAGTAGGAAAGATTTGGGATCAAGAGGAGATGTTTCTTTGGAACCTTATCTTTAGTTGGTCCAAACGAGAGCTATTCAGTTTAAGATGTCGTATTCCCGGGAAACACCTATGCATGATTTGTTTGTGAAGACCACTCCTCCCTTATTCGATGATATAGAAGAACTACAACTTGCTTTAGTCAGGATGCAACAAGAAAAGGATGCTTGGAAGATCAAGTGTCAAACTTTAGAGATTTCCTATAGAGCAGACTTGAAGGAGAAAGACGACTTGATTGAGATCCTTGAGAGTCGAGCAGTAGAAACTATGGAGAGGAAAGGGGATTTATTTTCTCATAAGCCTAAATCAGATGCTGATTACTCACTTCCTGATTCAGGTGATTGGAAGAAGGTTTCCACCAGGTATGCGGAAGAAAACTAGAGGTTGAAGGCTCAGATTGTCAGGCTCACAGGGAAGCACCAACGTATAGAGTGATTTCCATCAGTTTTACTTCTCAGGGTTTTAGATTTTATTTTTGTACTTGTAATCCATTTTGGAGTTGTTATAATGAAATTTTTCAGTATTTAAAATGCGTTAGTACTTTGATATTTGCAATATGTCCATAAATTTTAAATCCCTTGAAATATTAAATAATAAAATAAAATCATGTTCGCTGCATATCATGCATCATATTGCACATATTTCTTGCATTTGTTATGAATATCCAGGTGTCTTACCAAGCTTCTTTACTTTGTTCAGCAAGCTGACTCACCACTACAACACTCTGGATAATTTCAGAAAGAAGATTGACAACTTAGAACAAGAGAATAGCAAGCTGCGCGAGGAGGTTTCTGCTTTGAAGTCCGACATGGCCAATCTTACTGCTCTGATGGAATCTTTGGTGGCTGCTCATAATCAGCCACCGAGTGTCCAACCTCAACCAACAAGGGCAACTACTGAAGCTCTGACTGTTCCCGAATTTTCTACTCCAATTGTTGTTCAAAATATCATGCCTCAAGGTTATCCATGGGGAATTCCAGAGAATTTTGCACCTGAAAGTTTCAATCTTGGTCCTCAACATACTCCAATTGTTCAGACTATTGTTACTCTGGCACCTCCTGTGGTGCACGCTGCTCCTGCTGCGCCTCCTTCGGTGAATATGGTCTTGTTTGTTAACAATGATTTGTGTCGTCCTTTCCCTCCACCGAGTGAAGACTTGGGTCTTTATGACAGAATGGGTGGTTTTCAAGAGCAGTTTGACAAGATGCAAAGAGAGATGAAGGCCCTCAGGGGAAAAGAGCTATTCGAGTAGAATGTGAATGAGTTATGCTTGGTCTCGAATGTTAAGATACATGCTAAGTTTAAGTTCTCAGAGTTTGATAAGTACAAGGGAAACACTTTACCTCGTGCTCATCTGGTGATGTATGTAAGGAGAATGTCTACCCATACTGATGATCAGCGTCTGCTGATTCACTTTTTCAGAATAGTTTGACCGGTGCTGCGCTAAAGTGGTATATGAGTTTGGACAGTGTTAACATCCATAATTTCAATGATTTGGGAGAAGAATTCATCATAAAATACAAGTACAACATGGACATGGCACCTGACCATGATCAACTCAGGGCCTTGGTTCAGAAAGACAGGGAATCATTCAAAGAATATGCACAGACATTGCGTGAGGTAGCCGCCCAAGTGATTCCTCCCATTGAAGAGAAGGAGATGACTAAGATTTTTTTGAAAACGATGGGTGCTTTCTACTACGAGAGGATGGTAGCAAGTGCGCCAAGTGACTTTACTAAAATGGTAGGAATGGGTGTCCGCTTAGAAGAGGCTATAAGAAAGGGTCGTTTAACGATAAGTGAAAGCTCTGGAGGTGTGAAGAAGCCATCTTATGGATTTACTAAGAAAAAGGAAGGGGATACAAATGCTGTTATGTAAGAGAGGACGGTTAATACTCCTAGAAGGAATTATCAGCGTCATTAGCAAGTCGCCTTAGTTACTCCAGTTATGGGTGCAACTCCAACTACCGTTGCTTATAAGAGACCGTCCCAACGGGGGAATCAATGGTATAATCATAGAAGGGAGAGTTATGACCCTATTCCTATGAGCTATACAGAGTTACTACCGACATTGATTCAGAAGAAGCTGGTTCATACTCGACCACCTCCCGCTGTACCATCACCATTTCCTTGATATTACAAGGCAGACCAAACATGTGCTTTTCATCAGGGAGCACCAGGGCATAATGTTGAGAATTGTTATCCTTTGAAGACTGAGGTGCAGAAATTAGTGAAGTCTGGTATTCTATCTTTCAAGGATGTGGGGCCTAATTTGAAAGACAATCCTCTACCCAAGCATGGAGGAGTAAATGTTGTGAATATGGTGGTCGGTTGTCCAGGCGACTTCCAGATTTTTGATATTAATCCGGTTAGAGAAGATTTGGTGAAAATGCATGCAGACCTCTATGAATTTAGATACTACACGCATGACCATCCCGGTTGTGCTATTTGCAGTACAGACATACAGGGTTGCGATAAGATAAAGGCTGATTTACAAGAGATGATGGATGAGGGCCTCATCCACATAATTAGGCCTAGGGCAGAGTATGAAGAGGAGGTGAATATGGTTTTTGGATGTCTTGGAGAATTCCAAATTTTTTATGCAGAGTATATGAATGAGGACCTTGTGCAATTGCATGCTAATTTCTGCCATATAGCTGGTCAGGTAGAACACCAGTATGGATCTTGCCGAATTTGCGGCTGGGACTCCCGAGGATGTTCAATCTAGAAGAAGGGTGTTCAGTTGTTGTTAGATAATGGAGTTATCAAGGTTACATGTCAAAGGGATGATTACCATGAAGTTGATTTGATTGAGGTTTGCTTGACTGAAGAAGAGTCGGATGAAGAGTATGCCTCTGCAGATGACTATTTCTCCTTAGATGAGGATTTATTTTCCAAAAATGACTCATTAAAGACTAATTGTGTTAAAGAAGGGGTAAACGTCATTGTACCTTGTTTTGGGGCACCCTCCCATCTTGAAGTTGAATATTATAGCAAGCTAGTTTTTAACCCATTGGTGATTAATCTATCGGGTCCTATCCCCTACAAGTCAGATAAGGTTGTGCCCTACAAATACAACGCTACAATCTTAGAGGATGGAATGGAAGTTCCCATCTAGCCAATTCCTGATGTTGGTAATATTGTTGAAAATAGCAAGGTGACCCGAAGCGGTCGTGTGTTTGCACCAGTTGTTTGAGGAGATGTTAGTGCTGGAAAGAAAATTGTTGAGAATGTTAAACCCAAGAAGGTTACGGGTGAGACTAGTGGGGCTACATTAGAGAAAGAAGTGGATGATATTTTGAAGATAATCAAGATGAGCGACTACATAATTGTAGATCAGCTACTGCAGACTCTTTCAAGAATATCTATCTTGGCTTTATTGATGAACTCATCTGCTCACAGAGAAACCTTGATGATAGTATTGGACCAAGCTTTTGTGGAGAGTGATATGCCAATAGACCAATTTAGCAGCGTAATAAGGAACATTACGTCATGTAATAATTTGAGTTTCTATAATGATGAATTACCAGATGAAGGAAGGAATCACAACCTGGCCCTCCACATCTCTATGAATTGCAAGAATGATTCACTATCCCATGTGCTGATTGATAATGGATCCGCTTTGAACATTATATCGAGGAGCACTCTTATGAAGTTGAAATATCAAAGAACGCCTATGCGCCCGAGCGACATCATTGTGAAAGCGTTTGATGGATCAAGGAAATCTGTTATTGGTGAAGTGGACTTGCCTAATCATATAGGACCACATTTGTTTCAGATAACTTTCCAGGTCATGGATATTGTACGCGCTTATAGCTTTTTGCTAGGAAGGCCGTGGATACATGAGGCAGGGGTTGTCACTTCAACTTTACACCAGAAACTGAAATTTGTACGTGAAGGGAAAATGTTAATCATAAATAGGGAACATGCATTATTGATATCTCATTTGTCCTCTTTCATCATTGTGGAGGCGGATGAAGCTGCTGTTGGAACCCAGTTCCAAGCCTTATCCATTGATAATATAAGAGGAAATGAGAATTCCATGGTTTCCCTTAAGGATGCGTAGCAAGTTGTGCGAAAGGGTCATAGCGAGGTATGGGGACATATTGTGGATCCACCTGTGAACAAGAACAAAGTTGGCTTAGGGTTCTCTTTGAAGAATGACAAAGGTAAGAGCATGAAGCCGAAGTCTGTTGCGAACAAGTATCAAGACATTTTCCGTAGCAGGGGTTATCTTTATCCAACTGTTTCCAGGATTAATGCCATTGTGGAAGATGAAGCAGAGCAGGAAATGCCGAATTATGTGACGCACAGAGTTAGGGTTCAGAACTGGATCACCATTGATGTTCCCTCTTGCATACATGTTTCAAAGTAATTTGTTTTGTTATTCTTTTTGAAAAGATTTCACTTTGCCCAAGGTGGAAGTATTGATGTTGTAGGGCTTATCTGTTTGCTGTGACTTTTAAAATCAATAATAAAAAGTTATCTTTGTTTCCCAAATTTGTGTCTTTATTTTATGATTTTTTATTGGAAAATGGTAATCAGAAAAAACCCTTCAAAATAAATAATAACTGAAATTTAATCTGCATGATCACTTGTTATATGTGTCAGTTTTTAAAAAACCCGTTGAATACAATGACCCTGCTTCCTCTCCCAATTTTGAAAGTCCTATGTATGGGGCCGAAGAAGAAGATGATGATGAGATTCCAGAAGGGGTCTCACGGTTTATTGAGCACGAGGAAAATACCATTAAGCCATATAAAGAGCCATTGGAAGTGATCAATTTGGGTTCAGAAGAAGATCCGAAGGAAGTAAAAGATTGGAGCATTGCTGCATCCTGATGTGAAGAGCAGGTTGATTGAGCTGTTGAAAGAGTATGTGGATATTTTTGTTTGGTCTTATCAAGATATGCCTGGTCTAGATACATATATTATAGAGCACCATTTTCTGTTGAAGCCAGAGTGTCCTCCAATCAAACAGAAGTTGAGAAGAACTCACCCAGATATGGCAGTGAAGATCAAAGAGGAGGTTATAAACCAAATTATTGCTAGTTTTCTTGTGATGTCAGTGTATCCTTAATGGATTTCAAATATTGTCCCAGTATCAAAAAAATACGGAAAAGTTCGCATGTGTGTAGATTACAGAGATCTAAATAAAGCTAGTACAAAAGATGATTTTCCATTGCCACACATTGATATGTTAGTGGACAGCACAACAAAATTCAAAGTATTCTCGTTCATGGAAGGATTTTCCGGGTATAATCAAATAAGAATGGCTCCGGAGGACATGGAAAACACAATGTTTATCACACCTTGGGGAACATTCTGTTACAGGGTGATGCCCTTCGGGTTGAAGAACTCTGGTGCAACGTACCAGAGGGCTATGAGAACCCTATTCCATGATCTGATGCACAAGGAATCGAAGTATATATTGATAATATGATTGCTAAATCCCAGACTGAAAAAGGGCATGTATAAGAGTTATTGATGTTATTTCAACATTTGAGGAAGTATCGTCTCCATTTGAATCCAAATAAATGTACCTTTGGTGTTCGATCAGGGAAATTGTTGGGTTTCATTGTTAGCCAGAAAGGAATTAAAGTTGACCCTGATAAAGTCAAAGCAATTCAAGAGATGCCAGCGCCAAGAACTAAAAAACAAGTCAGAGGGTTCCTCAGGAGTTTGAATTATATTTCCAGATTCATTTCCCACATGGCTGCAACATGTGAACCGATCTTTGAGTTGTTAAAGAAAGATCAAGGTTGTGTATGGATGGATGATTGACAAAGGGCATTTGAAAGTATTAAAGAATATATTCTTGAACCTCCTATCTTGCTCTCTCCTGTCGAAGGATGACCGTTGATTATGTATCTGACAGTGTTAGATAAATCCATGGGTTGGATTTTGGGACAACAGAATGAAACAGGGAAGAAAGACTCGCCATTTATTATTTCAGTAAAAAGTTCATTGATTGTGAGTTGCGGTATTCCATGCTGGAAAAGACATGTTGTGCTTTGACCTGGGCGGCAAAGCGTTTGCGGCAGTATTTGTTGAATCACACTACTTGTTTGATCTCCAAAATGGATCCAATCAAGTACATTTTTGAAAATCCAACTCTTACTGGGAGAATTGCCTGCTGGCAGATGTTGCTAAATGAATATGATATTGAATACTGCACTCAAAAAGCTAATAAAAACAGTGTGTTGGCAGATTATCTTGTTCACCAACAAGTGGAGGATTATCAGTCTGTAGAGTATGAATTCCCCGATGAGGATGTGATGTTCCTGAAAGTGAAAGATTATGATGAACCATTGCCTGAGGAAGGTCCTGACCCTGAATCTCATTAGAGTATGGTATTTGATGGAGTTATGAATGCTTATGGTAAAGGAATTGGTGTTGTGATTGTCACTCCACATGGATCGCACATTCCTTTTACTACAAGGTTAACATTTGATTGTACTAATAATATGGCAGAATATGAGGCTTGCATCATGGGTCTCGAAGAAGCTATTGATCTTAAAATTAAAATTCTAGATGTGTATGGTGATTTAGCTTTGGTAATAAACCATATTAAAGGAGAATGGGATACTCGTCACCCCGGGTTGATCCCTTACAAATATTATGCTAGAAGGTTATTATCATTCTTTAATAAAGTTGAATTCCATCATATTCCAAAAGATGAAAACCAAATGGCAGATGCTCTGGAAACTCTGGCTTCTATGTATCAAGTAAATACTTGGAATGATATACCTCGAATTATGGTTTGGCGACTGGATAGACCCGCTCATGTGTTTACAACATAGGAGGTAGCAGATGAGAAGCCTTGGTATTATGATATCAAGCATTTTATCCAGACTCAGGAATACCCGATTGGTTGATCGAATAAAGATAGAAAGACATTGAGAAGATTGGCAGGAAGTTTTATCCTCAGCGAAAATGTGTTGTATAAAAGAAATTATGACATGGTCTTGCTCATATGCGTGGATAGACACGAAGCAGGCATGTTGATGCATGAGGTTCATGAAGGTTCATTTGGCTCTCATGCCAATGGACATTCGATGGCTAAAAGGATGCTAAGGGCAGGTAACTATTGGCTGCCAATGGAATCTGATTGTTATAAATTTGCAAAGAAGTGTCATAAATTCCAGATTTATGCGGACAAGGTTCATGTGCCTCCGACACTTCTCAATGTGATCTCTTCCCCATGGCCTTTCTCTATATGGGGTATTGACATGATCGGGATAATAGAATCCAAAGCTTCGAATGGACACCATTTTATCTTGGTAGCAATTGATTACTTCACCAAGTGGGTGGAGGCTGCTTCATATGTCGATGTTACTAAGCAGGTGGTTGTGCGATTCATCAAGAATAACCTTATATGTCGGTATGGTGTGTCGAGCAAAATTATCACCGACAATGGCTCGAATTTTAACAATAAAATGATGACAAAACTATGTGAAGAATTCAAGATTGTCCATCACGATTCCTCTCCGTACAGGCCAAAGATGAATGGGGCTGTTGAAGCTGCTAATAAGAATATCAAGAAGATTATCCAGAAAATGGTCGTTACTTATAAAGACTGGCATGGAATTCTCCCTTTTGCTTTGCATGGATATCAAACATCTGTCCGCACTTCAAAAGGAGCAACCCCGTTCTCCCTGGTGTATGGAATGGAAACGGTACTCCCAGTCGAGGTTGAGATTCCCTCTTTGCGTGTGATAATGGAAACCAAGTTGACTGAGGCTGAATGGGTCCAAAACCGGTTTGACCAATTGAATTTGATCGAGGAGAAGAGAATGACATCTTTGTGTCATGGACAGTTATATCAGAAAAGAATGAAGAAATCTTTCGATAAAAAGGTCAAACCTCGTGAATTTAGAGAAGGTGACTTCGTGCTCAGGAAGATCATGTATTTCAACAACGATTCTAGGGGAAAGTGGACTCCCAACTTTGAAGGCCCATATGTTGTCAAGAAAGTCTTCTTTGGCGGTGCATTAATTCTTGAAACTATGGATGGCGAGGAGTTCCCACGTCCCATGAATGTTGATGCAGTCAATAAATACTTCGCCTAAAGAGGTAAAAGAACAACTCGCTAAGTTGAAAACCCAAAAGAGCGGCTTAGGCAAAAAAGAGCGTCTCGGTAGGCCAAAAACCCGAAAGGGCGGTCTAGGCAAAAGTTAGAGACACAAACAGAATAAATTTCCCACTAAGTTGAAAACCCGCAAGGGTAGCTTAGGCAAAAGGTAGGGCCTTTCTTGGCATGTAACTGTATCATGCCAGATCTGATCATTGAAGCAACAATCTTCTTGAATCCTCATCATACTTCAACAGGAGCTGCTGCTCAGGATTTCAAAACTTGTTAGAGGGGATAATGGTCAATGTATCTCAATGTATCTTTTCCATTATATATTACCATTTTACAAACTTTGTAATAATCTATGGAGTCTCGCCGTTCGCAGACTACCATTCTATTAATAAAGTTTGAGTTGTTACCCAACTCTTTGTGTTTCTTATTTTATTTAGCTTGCAAAGACTCCATTTATTATTGATAATAACTTTCAAAACAAAAAGATTAAATAATAAAATAAATTTTTCAAAAAGAATTTACAATTTTATTTTACTTTTGAATTTGTGATGCAAAAAAAAAAAACAACAACAAAAATGGTGATCCCAGGAATGGACAAACTCCAATTGTTTTAAGAAGTTTTTGTTCCCCCCGAGAAAGTTTTCTCAGGATGATCCGCCGTATTGGGTTCGAGACTGTGGTATCCTCGGTCAAGTTTGGATTCATTTCTCCTCCTTGTCTGAGTTTTCATATGTAAGGTTTTAATATAAGATTTCTCCAGTTAAGTTTCCATTCGGTCTAATGGAAGTTATTTTTCCAGAGAAGTCGGTACCATAATCACTCTTAAAGAACGCAGGTCCCCGGTTTCTCTAGTGAAGAACGTATTGTGGTTTTCCATTTAAGAATGTGGTGATTAACCTCCCCAATGAAGTACACCTGAATTCCCCAGTGAATGTTTTGATGATTTAGTGTCCAGCTACTTTACTTGAGATTGGTTTTGCAATCCCCTGTAAGAGCGTTACTCTTGAAAACATTTGTTTCCCCGGTGAAGCTTGGAGAAGGATGTTTTATCCATGTATCTGTACTATTCTGCCACTTTGTTTTGTTTACTTCCGGATTATGTTTCTCCTCATTAAAGCTAAAGCAGGCAGTACATTATGTTTCCTCAGCTGGCATTTACCTTTTTTTTTGGAATGATCATCTTGGATGTGATTTAGCTGAGTGTTGTTTGTGCCTGAGGTGGTTTTTCCTGGTTACTCCCAGTGTTGTATATATGTTTGGTCAGCATACGCACAATAATAATCATACACTCATACACTCATACATTCATACATACATCATGCATAGCTAAAATTGGCAAATCATTGCTCATTAACATTTGTTAATATTTTTGTTGACATATCACCCTGTTTTGCAGAGTTATGTTGTCCTCTCTTCAATAGAGTATTGGCCTTAAGCAGAAAGCATATATTCTTTCAATTTCCCCACTGAGTTATCCCTCGTGGATGATTTTTGCTTTAGCCTTCCTGTACAACTCTTTGTTTAGATGGATTTGGTTTTCCCTCTTGAGTTTATTTCTCAAAGGATATATTTTGGTTGACTATTTCATTCTAGTTTATTTTTGATTTGAATCATTGGTTTCCCAGCAATATTATTTACTCTGGATTTCTAAAAGCATCGAGTTTTGGTTTGTGCATTTATTTTGCACAAGAAGACTTTATCTCCTCCGAAGGAATATCGTGGCATTTCCCCAAGAAGTCATATTTCATTCCCCAAGAAGACATATTGTTTTCCCCATAAAGTCATTTATTTTTACAATCCTCCATGACAACAAGTGACAGGTCTCTTTATTTGGGCAACTTGTGCGTCCCTGTAAAAGTCGATGTAACTGTTTTTACTATCTCCTCTATGAGTGGATAGTTTGCAGTCTGTCGTCGGTTTATGCCAGCGGATGGCAAGAATTTCAAATTCGCAGAGATAATTCATTGTGAAATATTGGCAGGTGGAAGTCTCTTCATTTGAGACAGCTTACCCTTTCCAGGAAAATTGCCTCGATTAAGGAAGAAGTTGAGACCGGTTCTAGGCAAAATGCCAGAATTTTGGGGAAACTTGTTATCTTTTCTCTACCTTCAGTGAACGTTGGTAGTTCATCATCTATGAACGGAGATGCTATGATGTATTCTCTTTCTACCTTCAGTGAAAGTTGGAAGGTCACCTTCAATGAAAGTCGGTGTTTGTTATCTTTTTGCTACCTTCAGTGAATGTTGGTAGTTCATCGTCAGTGAATGGCGATGCTATGATATATTCTATTTCTACCTTCAGTGAAAGTTGGTAGGTTACCTTCAGTGAAAGTAGGTGTTTGTTATCTTTTTGCTACCTTCATTGAACGTTGGTAGTTCATCGTCAGTGAACGGAGATGCTATGATATATTCTCTTTCTACCTTCAGTTTAAGTTGGTAGGTTACCTTCAGTTAAAGTTGGTGTTTGTTATATGTTTGCTACCTTCAATGAACGTTGGTAGTTCTTCGTCAGTGAACGACGATGCTATGATATATTCTCTTTCTACCTTTAGTGAAAGTTGGTAGGTCACCTTCAGTGAAAGTTGGTGTTTGTTGTGTTTTTGCAACCTTCAGTGAACGTTGGTAGTTCATCATCAGTGAATGGTGATGCTATGATATATTCTCTTTCTACCTTCAGTTTAAGTTGGTAGGTCACCTTCAGTTAAAGTTGGTGTTTGTTATATGTTTGCTACCTTCAATGAACGTTGGTAGTTCTTCGTCAGTGAACGACGATGCTATGATATATTCTCTTTCTACCTTCAGTGGAAGTTTCTAGGTCACCTTCAGTCAAAGTTGGTGTTTTTTTTTATCTTTTTTCTACCTTCAGTGAACGTTGGTAATTCATCGTCAGTGAGCGGCGATGCTTTGATATATTCTCTTTCTACCTTCAGTGAAAGTTGGTAGGTCAGCGTCAGTAAACGTCGTTGTTGTTATTTCTTTTCCTTATACCTTCAATGAACGTTGGTAGCCCACCGTCAGTAAATGTTGGTGTTGTTATTTCTTTCCTCTTTCTACCCTCAATGAGCATTGGTAGTTTCACCTTTAGTAAAAGGTAGTGTATCCTTTGACTTTCTATCATCCTCCATAAGTCGGGTCTTTTGATCGACCAGTGATTTATTTTCCTAGTCAGGTTTATCTTTTGTTTCTTTATTTTGTTACAGCCCCAGTGGTGTTTTGCGTCCCTTTGAAGTTGTCCATGTGCATTCATATTCATAAGCATTTCATGGCATCTTAGGGTCAAAAATAGGGTTTGATTTATATTTAAGTATCTTGGATCGCGTCGACACGAAGATTTTTAACCTTCGTATCTCCGGATATAAGAAACTTAAATAAGGGAAGCTGTTGTACCTCAATTTTTTCCCCTAAGATTCCATCATCATACCATGTTGATTCAACCACAACAAGATCACACTAGGGATTTTGGTTCTTCTCCCTATCTTTATTTTTTCTGTTTGAGGAATCACTAAGAACCTTGACTTGTTTTCTTTTGTGATCATGGATATTTTTTACTTGATTTTATTTCTAATTGATAAAATGCAATGTTGGATGGTCTTACTTGTTAATAATGTAGGTAAAGGAAATGTTGCTTAGCAATTTGATCCATGGGTTCATGAGTTTATTTCCATGCCCTAGTCAAAAAGCTTGAGAACTACAAACCTCACCATTTAAGTTTTTTTGGAAAAAATGGCATGGCAAGGTTTATTTTGGGTTCATCACATTTCAAAGTTATCAAATTGATTCAAAGGTACAAGGGGTTGATGGAAGAAGTTGTCATGATTGGACAAGGTCTTGTTCTCATTGATCACAAGTGCATATTTCTCTAAATTCTCAAGATATGTGTGATACGGTGGCAGAACCGACTGTTAATATTGGTTTTGTGTTTGTATTCCCAAATGTCGCGGTAAGAAAGAGTCGCCACCAACTTTTATTTCATCCAACAAAGGAAAAGGAAAAAGAATAGAAAAAACCTTTTTCGAGATGTTTCTGAGTACGGGGAAGGTGTTAGCACCCTTTATATAAAGGGAAGGTGTTAGAACCCTTTATATCTGTGGTTTTCCACGGGCTCTTGAGTACTTGCTCATTTAAAATTGCTTGTGTGTGCTTGTTTTGAAAAAGTTTTGTTTACTTCGTGATAACCCTTGTATCGGTCCTCAAGAGTGTGATGAAGTTGTTTTGAAAAATATTTTTTTGAAAAGTGTTTGTGTGAAAAGTTTTTGTTTTGAGGAAGTACTTAAGAGTTTTCTACCTACTCGAAAAAAGTCTGTTCATTTTCGTTTCCTTTAGACAGCGCTATCCTACTATTAAGGAGTAGGTATCTCCATCGTTGGAATATTAAAGGGACGTTCGAAGGGACGAAATGGTCTCTGAAGGCAACAAGTAAAGATACCTTAGTGTTTCGAAGGGACTATCGTCATTAGATCAATTCGTAGGCAACTCGAGGGGCCAATAGGGACTATGATCTTTATGACGAGTTTGAATCGCGGGTCATTGCTAAGGTATCCCTACATTCGAGGTACACGACCATTATTTCCGAGGAAACCAAGTGGGGAAAACCCTAGGAGTGAACATGTGCAAGTGTGTTTTTTCAAGTTAATTATCTTTGCACAATTAGGGTTTTCTACTGTATTAATCGTTTATCTTTCACATGCAAGCCTATCGTCCATACATCTAGCAGTTAATAGTTGCAGAAAGTAAGGTGCGAGAAATTAAAACCCTAACTATTACAAGGCCTTGGGGAGGGGGATTTACATAATAAAAAAATCGGGGGAAATATTAAATGCGAAATAATAAACCTAATTAGCTATTACAAATTTGAAACAGTTACAATAATTTGAATTAAAAGAAAGTATAGGTGCGCGCGATGACTTAAATACGAGGATAAATTGGAAGCCTAAAAAACCTTATTAATTAAAAAATAATTTTGTGTTTCTTATTGAGAAAATAATTTAATTACAAATTAAACCTAATTTATCTAATTAATTTAAATTAATTAAAAAAAAGAAATCAAGTGAATCTAATTAATCAAATTTATTTTCCATAAAATTTAACATATAAAAAAAATCTAATTCTACATTTTTGAGATTTTATTTTTTCATGACTTTGATTTGATAATAAAATTTTGAAATAAATAAAATAAATAAATGAAATAGTATAATAAATAAATAAAAAGAGAAAGAACTAAAACTGGGTCTGGTGTTGTTATCTATCAGGGGGGTGTGATTCTGAATTTGATGGGCCCAAGGTTGGTGGGCCAAAAAGCTGCAAAGGATCCTGTAATGCTAACCCTTTGAATCTCCAGCGTGGTCATCAAATCTGGGACGTTTGATCCAGGCTTGAGGAGATCTGACGGACTGTTGATGGGAACGCATGATGGACGCTTGACTGTGAGGCATACTAAATCTGAAAAGAATCATTCAGAAAATGAGAAAATGTTTGGACTTGGGATCGAACCCAGGTCCCTTGCTTCACATGCCCACACTCCTTGCCATCTGCGTTGTATTGCTTATCTGGTAATATAATAAACAAACAATATTATAATAACAACGCACGCCTTATGCCTAAAAACGTGCGTAAATTCAAATTGTCCAGTGGTTGGCTGCCATGCCACCGTCTTCTTCCCTGGACCGTGGCTTTAGATATCAACCCTTTTACCTAAGGACGCCCGTTGTAACTACAACCCTGTAAACCTCAAAAATCAAAGCCAGGCATGATAAATCAATTCTAAGCATACAGATCAACTTGTTTTGATCTCACGAGTATGATGGTAACCTTCTTTTGGTCCAATTTTCCCTGCATCTCAAAGCCCTAAAACGAAGGTTAAAACCCTAACAATGGCAATTTGGCATTGATGCATCAAAACTAGAAATTAAGTACATAGAAAGCTTCTAGGTATCCATATGAACACGAATATCCAATTTTTTCAAATTTGTATCCATGCATTCTTGCATTGTTAATCTATTTTATCAAATGGGCCTAACTTTTTATGCTTGCATTGTGCTTCTAACATGGCCCACGACCCTTGAGCCCAATCATATATTTTTCCATTTTTATTTTATTTTTTGTTTTGATTATTTATTCATTAAAAGTCAAAATTAAATAAATAAATAATGAAAAATATGTAAGATATGATTGTGAATCTTTTTCTCATCAAAATGTGCTAGCAAATCAGAGGGGAATCGTGGAAAGAGAGCAAGATTGGATTTGTTCCAAAAATGAGAAAAATCAAATAATTTAAAGCAATTATTTTTCTCATTGAAAGCATGGATTTCCTTCTTCTTTTATTGACCTAATGCCTTCTAATACATATACACAATATGGCCAGACCTAGGAGGCACGCAGCTGATGCCAAATAATTGATCTCAAGCTTCCAAAATTCAAGAAAAAAAGTCAAACTCGGATTTCGCATTGCAGCCTTCCTCAATTTTTAGTTTTGATGCATCAATGCCAAATTGCCATTGTTCATATGGATGCCTAGAAGCTTTCTATGTACTTAATTTTGACTTTTAATGAATAAATAATCAAAATAAAAAATAAAAAAAAAATGGAAAAATATATGATTAGGCTCAAGGGTCGTGGGCCATGTTAGAAGCACAATGCAAGCATAAAAAGTTAGGCCCATTTGACAAAAAATGAAATTTTGAGCATTATTGACTTTGGGCAAATTTCCAAAAATGGTCAACTTTGACAATGTATATCTTCTACAAATTTGACCCTAAGAGGGTGTTCTTGGACTTTTTAGAAATCTTAGGATGTACTCTAAACAACTATTTTAGTCTCATCTCAATTGGGTCTTCCATGTTCTTGTAAGAAGCTTTGACCCAAAAGGTGTTTTTGTTGACTTCTTGAAATGACCTATAATGTGTGAACTTTTATCTTTTCATGAGTGCATTTTTTGAACTTGAGGGTTGCATATGAGTTGTAGGGGATTGGATTCTTTTCAAAATGAGCCTTGGATGGGAAATTTTTGATAAAGTATGAAAAAGTTATGTTTGCTTAAAGTTTGGTTGACTTTTCCTAAGAAACCCTAATTTAGCAACTTTTGAATTTTGAAGAATTATGAGCATTCCTTGAAGAATCATGATCAATCCTTGATAAAATGATGGATATCACTTCAAAATTCTAATGTTGACCAAAAATCTTGAAGTTTGACTGTATGTGGGCCACAATTGACGTTTGACCTAACATAGTTGATTTTCAGGCATCTGAGCAGTTGACTGAGAAAACTTGTAGGGCAAGGCATGGAACTTGGCATGGATGATCTTGAGAGAAATTTATGGCAATGGAAATCATTTAGGACCCTTGGAACTCAAACATCTTGAGGAGAGTGAAACCCTAGTTTGAGGCTCATAGTATTAAGAGGAGAATTTGTCTGGTCAATCCTAAGGCATCCTTGGGCAAATTGAGGACCTCTAGAGGCATGTCTTTGAGTGAAATGAAAGGGAAAATTTTGGGGTACAATAGATTCCACTGTTCAATCTTCTTAAACCTGAGGATGTAGATTGGTTGTTCTGCCTTTCGTGATCTAAAGGTGAAAGATGATTGAACACTAGAGTGCCCAGAAATTTGCACTCGCATGAAGTAATAGTGATTGGTGATATCGGGAATGGGCTTACATATGACATTTGGAAGTCGACAGATAATCTTCAGAGATGAAATTAAAGATGCCATCCAGAAAAGATATCAGTTGCATAAGAGATTCCTTTATGAGAATTCTTGTACTTGCCGTTGAGGAAGACTTCACCAGGGAATGTTGATTTATGTCTTGGGAAATAAAGTATAGGAGCATCAGTTGTCCATTAATCTACTGGGGAATTAACTCCTGATTGAGGAAGTGGAAGTAAACTGCATATTTGGCTGGGGTCCAGGTTGCACAGTGACTTACTGGGGAAATGTGAAATCGACCGTATCTGGCGGGTCCAGGTCTTACATTGTTGTAACTTGTTGTTTGGAGATAAGAGAGAAGAAACCTGGATGGTAAGGTTATGAGAAGGAACCTGGGTCGTAGGGTTACTTCGAAACGAAAGCCTGGATAGTAGGGCTATGAGAAGGAACCTGGGTCGTAGGGTTACTTCGAGATGAAATCCTGGATAGTAGGGCTATGAGAAGGAACCTGGGTCATAGGGTTACTTCGAGATGAAAGCCTGGATAGTAGGGATATGAGAAGGAACCTGAGTCGTAGGGTTACTTCGAGATGAAAGCCTAGATAATATGGCTATGAGAAGGAACCTGGGTCGTAGGGTTACTTCGAGATGAAAGCCTGGATAATAGGGTTATGAGAAGGAACTTGGGTCGTAGGGTTAATTCGAGATAAAAGCCTGGATAGTAGGGTTATAAGAAGGAACCTTGGTTGTAGGGTTATTTCAAGATGAAAGCCTGGAGAGTAGGGCTATGAGAAGGAACCTGGGTCGTAGGATTACTTCGAGATGAAAGCCTGGATAGTAGGGCTATGAGAAGGAACCTGGTTCGTAGGGTTACTTCAACATGAAAGCCTAGATAGTAGGGCTATGAGAAGGAACCTAGGTTGTAGGGTTACTTTGAGATGAAAGCATGGATAGTAGGACTGTGAGAAGGAACCTGGATAGTAAGGTTACTTCGAAATGAAAGCCTAGATAGAAGGGCTATAAGAAAGAACCTGGGTCGTAGGGTTACTTCGAGATGAAAGCCTGGATAGTAGGGCTATCAGGAGGAACCTGGGTCGTAGGGTTACTTCGAGATGAAAGCCTGGATAATAGGGCTATGAGAAGGAACCTAGATAGTAGGGTTATTTAGAAATGAAAGCCTGGATAGTAGGGCTATGAGAAGGAACCTGGATAGTAGGGTTACTTCGAAATAAAAGCCTGGATAGTAGGGCTATGAGAAGGAACCTGGATAGTAGGGTTACTTCGAAATGAAAGCCTGGATGGTAGGGCTATGAGCAGGAACCTGGATAGTAGGGTTACATGGAAATGAACGCCTGGATAGTAGGGTTACTTTGAAATGAAAGCCTGGATAGTAGGGCTGTGAGAAGGAACCTGGATAGTAGGGTTACTTCGAAATGAAAGCCTGGATAGTAGGGATGTCTCATATGATCACGTAGATTAGTTGACCTTTTTCGTTTCGGGAACTAATTTTCCATTAGTTGTCTGCAGATATGACATGTATAGCTTCATGGATATAATCTTGGACTGTTGGAATTATTGATGATAACTATCGCTCCTGAAAAGGTACGGGATTAATTATATGCGATGTATGAAATGCATTGTGTGATGATGTTCTCAAGATAAGTGAGACTATGTTGTATGCAATATGTATGCGCACGTCATGACGTATGAACATGAAATGCTATTGTGACTTCTCCAAGTCTGGGAAGATAAATCCCTGATTGCTGTTGGAGAGTGCTGGAAATTGAATTCCTGTCCGTTGTATAAAAAGTGGTTCTTCTACTTCCGCTGGGGATGGTGAACGGAGATGACTATGCCGTGGATTTACTCCTTTATGTTTGTGAATATTCTACCGGGGAGAGACTCTGCTTGAGAATAAATATGCGGGGAATAATTCAGTTTGAGAGAGCAGATGCTTTGCTGGAATAATTTGCTGATTCAGAGAACTAAACTTCGCTTGCGGATGAACTTCCGTAGCTGGAGGATAAACTCTGTTAGGGATTGAGCTTCTGTATTCATAGAAATAGACTATGCTTGGGAGACAACTTTATGAACCTCTTACAATTATAAAAATCGGCTAGGGAATAAATTTCGACTCTCTGAAGGAACTTTACTGGGGAAAGAAACTCCGGTTTGGGGAAGCCGGTGTCAAAGCTTTGGTTGCCTCTACTCTGTGGGGGACATAAACGTCACTGGGACGTATGATGAGGACGTAGCAGTGACTTCGCATCAAGATGTTTCTACCCTTGTACCTGTTGGAGAAAGTATCTGCGAAGGCTTGGTGGATGCTGATCTGGATGATAAGTCTTCTACTGATAAACAAATGACAAGATAACGGGACATAATCATATGCTTCAAATCCCTTACTTTTTCCTGGACCGGCCTTTCGGATTTTCAGTCCATTGGGATACCATTTTTTGCTAAGCCGCCTTTTCAGGTTTTCGACTTGTCAGGTGTACATATCTTTTTTATTTTTATCCCTAATATTTTCCCAAACCCTTTTGGTTCACCGAGATGCCCTTATTTTTGTCTAGGCCAGTCAACCTAGCGGGTCTTTGTTCATGCGTAGTATTTTCCGACTATGTCCATACTCACTGGGTACGGAGAATTGTCACTGTCCATAGTAGTAAGTGTTGCCACACTACCAGAAGATGTTTGTTTGATCGTACATGATTCATTGCTGGAGTTCATGCCCAATGCCCCAAGTGATTCAGATGGAGATCTTCCCCTGGCTATTTGGCATCTTTGAGAGATTCCTTGAATCTTGACTTGACTGCCCCAGATGATGGACAATGATCATGTCGTGCCCCTTGGTTGGAAGTGTTTTTCCACTTGAGGTGATCCTTTTCATTGAGAAGGTTTTTGTTCACTAGATATTCGTCATGCGAATTTCTCTGCTATTGAACAAATAATCATATGCAAACAATGGTATTTTAAGAATGCAAATCTTATGTCTGCCTTGAAGTTTGAAAATTCATTTTTTAGTAAAACAAACATATTTTTTAAAAGTGTGATGTCAACTCATGATTTATAGCAAACCTTACATGAGTCAGGATACCTTTTGTAACAGTATGCTTTCGAACTAACCCATGCTTTAGCTAGGACTTTAAGGGTTATAACGTGGCCTGGTTCATGATTTAAGAAACAAAGGATAAAGGCTCAAATTTTATTTGTACCCACCCGTTCTTCGTGATGTTCTTTGATCCTATGCTTAATTAATTATGCATTTTGAATCCTAGTTGAGTTTTGGAATGTCCTTGATATGCTGGTGATGGTTCAGAGATTTAATGTTTATTTGGAAGAGGCAGTCATTTTGTAATCTCTTTTTTTTTGTCTAGGATTTGTAGTAACCTCTTTTTTTGTAGTTTTCGTTATCCCTTCTTTTTCCTGAACTGTTTCTTTTGTAATTACAGTCAGTGGTATGCCCCCGTTTTTTTCTTAATTCTCCTTCATAGGTTTTGACTTAACGGTATTTTCGTTTGAAAAATAATGACTGCCTGCTTTAATGATTATGCGGAAGCATCACCATCTTATGATTTGTAAGGACGTCTTCGAGGTCATTCTTGGTGTGCGAAGCGGAAGATTACGACTGAATGCGCCTCTGAATTAACTGAGAAAACTACCCTGCCCCAGGTTATGATTAAGGGTTTTAATTTGTATGAGAAGAAAAACTCCTACTTCTTTGGCTCAAAGGGGTTGACTAGGGGTTATCTTCCATATAACTCCACTGTTTATGATTTTGAAACAATGCCTGTACATCGTTAGCAGGGTCTGTTTAAAAGCATACTGTAGGGATTGTGGTATCATTTTCCTCATCCTCCCTCTAAAGGCTCAACTTTTTAATCGAGAGTTGAATATCACAAAAAGGAAAAATGTTTAAACATAGTGAATACGAATAAACTGATTCAAAACAGACAAATGCAATGCATTGATAAAGTAACAAAGTTTGACATGAATAAATGTTTGAACAATCAAAAGAAAATTACAAATTGAAAATTCTAATGAACAGAAAGCCCTCTTGTCAGAACTTGTCACTTCAAATGGTGGGCCTTGGAGGAATGACAGAAACATTCAAGTTGACCATCTTGTGTGAATTCCAATGCTCCTTCATCAACCAGGTCTTGAATTTTGTATTTCAACCTCCAACAGTCGTCAGTATCATGCCCCAGGCTGTTGGAGTGGTATGCACATTTTGCATTAGGATTGTAGTTAGGGAACGAAGTCTTGGGATTCAGATGAGGTCCTATCAAGGTAATTAGATTCATCCTTAACAGGTGTTGCAAAGCTTGAGAAGTGACATGTTGAGTTTGGTAAACTTCCTTTTGGGTATATCCGACTTACTCTGATTAACCCGTTGTTTTTGGCAAGGTTGTTGTTGGACCCGTGATGTGGTAGCAATTTGGAAAAGTCCACTCTTCACCAACTTCGACTGTTTGCTTCATACGGCTGCAGCCGTCTTGATGAAGTTTCTTGATAATGGCTCTCAGCTCTTCTTGTCCCCAGGCTAGGCCTTGGATAAGATCCCTCTGCCCTAACACCTGGGTTCTCATTGTTTCAACTTCAGCTTGCTGTTGTTCTAACCGTTCGTCCTTATTGTCTTCAGGTTTTTCTTGGCCCGATTCACAGCGAGGAGTGCTTTTAACTCTTCCTGCCCCTGGGATAGGTTTAGGAACATTTTCATGAACTGAGCTTCTTGAGTTTGGAGATCTCGGTTGTCTTGTTTGAGAGCCATTGCTGAAATAAACAGCGAAGAAGATGAGAAACCTGTACTGGAGATTACCTGTTATGCAATGACATGTATGATATGCAACAATTTTCAAGGATCTTACGGGGTAAATAAGAAAAATGTTAGGCGTTGAGCTTTACAACTTTGATTGAAGCACTTTGAATCATTGAAGGCCCTTCTACAAGAGTCAAGCTCACCATATCAAGTGGGTCATAGCCCCTGACTCAAGTTATCGTGTTTTGGTATTTTGACGACATTGGCCAGAGAAAAATAAATCCACTCGCCCCTTGCTAAATGTCTGGTTCATCATAACCTGCATCACGGGCCCTCGAGATCCTTGAAATGGTTAGTATTATATGTCATGTTATGATGTTATGATGTGTATGCTATGCATCAAGCAAAAATGCAGGGTAAGAAACCAATTTATTGGATTTACACAAACAAGGTCCTGCAAGGAATACAAACAAATCCCTGTAATGAGTTCCAACTGTTAGGAAAAGAAAGAAAACAAGTCACACAAGTAGCCTTAGGTTTAGGCTTGCGTGGATTCCATCGGTAAGTACCCTCTTGAAGTTTAGTTGGTTTCAAACCTGTCTTAGAAAAGTAACCGGGTTCTAAGGATTCTCAATATCATTGATCATCCTTTATCGGGCATTGTTTCAGCTCAGGCAATCTTTTCTTGCAGCCGAAATATCCAGAAAGTCTGATCTCAATGAGTGTAGCATCTAGTATCAACCAATCATCAGCTTTATACCGAGGCCAGCTATCTCACTACTTTCTAATGGCCATGTTTGTTCAACTAAGGTTCTAAGGTCCGTTAGTGCTTCACGATACCACGCGGCGGCCCTGTATTCTCTTCGTTTCAACACGAAGGATACTGGTACCAACCAAAGTGTCACACCAACACAGCCATCACTTAAACCATATCGGTCCATGTCGTACAGTCTCTACGATCTATTGTTGTTTACCTAAAAAGTGTCCCTAGATCCAGGTGTAGGATCTTCAATAATACCTGAGCAAAAACCCTTAAAGATAAAGCAGGCAAAACAAACAAGAAAGTAATTTAAAATGACCTAAATCCTAAGGTATACCCCACATTATAATATCCCCAGCAGAGTCGCCAGTTCTGTGATACAGTGGCAGAACCGACTATTAATACTGGTTTTGTGTTTGTATTTGCAAATGTCGCAGTAAGCAAGAGTCGCCACCGGCTTTTATTTCATCCAACAAAGGAAAAGGAAAAAGAACAGAAAAAACCTTTTCCGAGATATTTCTGAGTACAGGGGTTAGATTATAGAAAGGGAAGGTGTTATCACCCTTTCTATCTGTGGTTTTCCACGGGCTCTTAGGTACTTGCTCATTTAAAATTTCTTGTGTGTTCTTGTTTTGAAAAAGTTTTGTTTATTTCGTGATAACCCTTGTATCGGTCCTCAAGAGTGTGACGAAGTTGTTTTAAAAACTATTTTTTTGAAAAGTGTTTCTGTGAAAAGTTTTTGTTTTAAGCAAGTACTTAAGAGTTTTCTACCTACTCGAAAAAAATCTGTTCATTTCCGTTTCCTTTAGACATCGCTATCCAACTATTAAGGAGTAGGTAGCTCCGTCGTTGGAATTTTAAAGGGACGTTCAAAGGGACGAAATGGTCTCTGAAGGCAACAAGTAAAGATACCTTAGCGTTTTGAAGGGACTATCGTCATCAGATCAATTCGTAGGCAACTCGAGGGACCAATAGGGACTATGATCTTTATGACGAGTTTGAATCGCGATCATTGCTAATTATCCCTATATTCGAGGGACACGACCATTATTTCCGAGGCAACCATGTGGGGCAAACCCTAGGAGTGAACATGTGCAAGTTTATTTTTTCAGGTAATTATATTTGCACAATTAGGGTTTTCTACTGTATTAATCGTTTATCTTTCACATGCAAGCCTATCGTTCATACATCTAGCAATTAATAGTTGCAGAAAGTAAGGTGCGAGAAATTAAAACCCTAACTATTACAAGGCCTTGGGGAGGGGGATTACATAATCAAAAAACCAGGGGAAATAGTAAATGTGAAATAATAAACCTAATTAGCTATTACAAACTTGAAACAGTTACAATAATTTAAATTAAAAGAAAGTAAAGGCGCGCGCAATGACTTAAATACGAGGATAAATTAGAAGCCTAAAAAACCTGATTAATTAAAAAATATTTTTGTGTTTTTTTATTGAGAAAATAATTTAATTACAAATTAAACCTAATTTATCTAATTAATTATAATTAATTAAAAAAAGCAACCAAGTGAATCTTATTAATCTAATTTATTTTCAGAAAATTTAATATATAAAAAATTCTAATTTTACGTTTTTGTGATTTTATTTTTTCATGATTTTTATTTGATAATAAAATTTTGAGATAAATAAATAAAATAGAATAATAAATAAATAAAAAGAGAAAGAACTAAAATTGGGCCTGACGTTGTTATCAATCAGGGGGGTGTGATTCTGAATTTGATGGGCTCAAGGTTGGTGGCCCAAAAAGCTACAAAGTATCATGTGATGCTAACCCTTTGAATCTCCAACGTGGTCATCAAATCTGGGACGTTTGATCCAGGATTGAGGAGAGCTGAAGGACTGTTGATGGGAACGCATGATGGACGCTTGACTGTGAGGCATATTAGATCTGGAAAGAATCATTCATAAAATGAGAAATTGTTTAGACCTGGGATCGAACCCAGGTCCCTTGCTTCACATGCCCACACTCCATGCCATCTGCGCTGTATTGCTTATCTGGTAATATAATAAATAAACAATATTATAATAACAACGCACGCCTTATGCCTAAAAACGCGCGTAAATTCATATTGGCCAGTGGTTGGATGCCACGCCACAGTTTTCTTCCCTGGGCCGTGGCTTTAGATTTCAACCCTTTTACCTACGGACGCCCGCTGTAATTACAACCCTGCAAACCTCAAAACTCAAAGCCAGGCATGATAAATCAATTCTAAGCATACAGATCAACTCGTTTTGATCTCGCGAGTATGATGGTAACCTTCTTTTGGTCCAATTTTCCCTGCATCTCAAAGCCCTAAAATGGAGGTTAAAACCCTAACAATGGCAATTTGGCATTGATGCATCAAAACTAGTAATTAAGTACGCAGAAAGCTTCTAGGCATCCATATGAACACGAATATGCAATAAAAATAGATTAACAATTCAAGAATGCATGGATACGAATTTGAAAAAAATGGAAAACCGTGATGATGTTATGCGATGATTCCTGGAGTTTTAAGGCGTGCAAATGGTACCGTTAGCTTCAGGAGGTGCCCAGGAATGGATTGCAATCCTCAAATCTCCTTGAGGAAGGCTGCAATGTAGAATCCAAGTTTGAGTTTTTTTCTTGAATTTTGGAATCTTGAGATCAGTCATTTGGCATCAACTGCGTGCCTCCTAGGTCTGGCCATATTGTGTATATGTATTAGAAGGCATTTGGTCAATAAAAGAAGAAGGAAACCCATGCTTTCAATGAGAAAAATAATTGCTTTCAATTATTTGATTTTTCTCTTTTTGGAACAAATCGAATCTTTCTCTCTTTCCACGATTCCCCTCTGATTTGCCAGCACATTTTAATGTTTATTTGATGAGAAAAAGATTCATAATCATATCTTACATATTTATCATTATTTATTTATTTAATTTGGACTTTAATGAATAAATAATCAAAATAAATAATAAAAATAATGGAAAAACATATGAGTGAGCTCAAGGGTCGAGGGCCATGTTAGAAGCACAATGCAAGCATAAAAAGTTAGGCCCATTTGACAAAAAATGCAATTTTGAGCATTATTAACTTTGGGCAAATTACCAAAAATGGCCAACTTTGACAATGTATATCTCCTTCAATTTTGACCCTAAGAGGGTGTTGTTGGACTTTTTAGAAATCTTAGGATGTCCTATAAACAACCTTTTTGGTGTCATCTCAATTGGGTCTTCCATGTTCATGTAAGAAGCTTTGACCCAAAAGGTGTTTTTGTTGACTTTTTGAAATGACCTATATTATCTGAACTCGTATCTTTTCATGAGTACATTTTTTGAACTTGAGGGCTGAATATGAGTTGTAGGGGATTGGATTCTCTTGAAAATGAGCCTTGAATGAGAAATTTCTGATAAAGTATGAAAAAGTTATGTTTTGTCAAAGTTTGGTTGACTTTTCCTAAGAAACCCTAATTTAGCAACTTTTGAATTTTGAAGAATTAGGATAATTCCTTGAGGAATCATGATCAACTCTTGATCAAATGATGGATATTACTTCAAAATGTTGATGTTGACCAAAAATCTTGAAGTTTGGCTGTATGTTTGCCACAATTGACTTTTGACCTAACACATTTGATTTTCAGGCATCTGAGAAGTTGACTGAGCAAACTTGTAGTGCAAGGCATGAAACTTGGCATTGATGATCTTGAGAGAATATTATGGAAATGGAAATCATTTAGGACCCTTGGAACTCAAACATCTTGATGAGGAGTGAAACCCTAGTTTGAGGCTTATAGTTTTAAGAGGGGGATTTGTCTGGTCAATCCTTAGGCATCCTTGGGCAAATTGAGGACCTCTAGAGGCATGTCTTTGAGTGAAATGAGAGGAAATTTTTTGGGGTACAACAATATGGAAATGGTTTGGTGGCTATGAGTTCTCATTATCATTCTCAATAACTTCTATTTACAAAGCAAGAGTGTTGGTACAAGAATGTTGTTTAAAATTGTAAAAGTTCCTCAAAGCATTTTCTTGGTCTAGGAGCTAGGGTGTTGAACTTCAAAGAAGTATATCTTGCTCATCTTTTTGTATTTTTGAGTGATTCCAAAAACACACTTCTCTTCAATGGGTTATTAACAAATCACTTCAAAAGTTTCAAGGAGTTTTCTTGTGGAAGAAACTTGATGATGAAGAAATATTACAAGTCCTCCAGATGAACCCCCAATTTCCCATGTATGACTTAAAATGATCATAACTTGGTCAATTTTTATCACTTTTAGCATACTATTTTTCCACAATGATCTTGAGCATGTGAAATTTATTCCTTCTTTTATATGCAAAGTGAGAAAATGGATGGACGATGCCCTAAGGATGAAAACTATTATAGGTCATTTCATGATTTTTTGCCAACTTCAACAATTCATAACTCTCTCAATTTTTGGATATTTTGAATGGAACAAGTTTCAAAACATCATTCAAGAGGTCTATCTCATTCAATCTATTTTGTTCAAGAGCAAATTCCAAGTGTAAGGCCATGTTTGGATGCAAAACATTATAGGTCACTTTCGAAGAAGAATTTGAAATATTTCTATGTATGGAAAGTCAACCTTTTTTCCCCAACTTTGACTCAATGCAACTTTCAGCTCAAGCATCCATTTAACTCCATTATTTTTCCATTGAAAAGCTTCTAACCTCATCTTTCTAAAGCTTCAAGAATCATGCCCTAAGACCACTTGAGTTGAAAATGCCATTGTTTTGAAATTGGTAACTTGGAACACAACTTCTCACCAAGTCAGAATTTTGAAATGCATACTATGGCCTCTAATCACAAGATTTATGCACGGTTTTGATTTAAGCTTGATTAATAAACATGTCAAAAGCGTTTAGCACCTCAAAAGGCAAATATTGGATGAGTTTTGGTAAAATTAAGATCACACTTCACTCGTGCATCAGGTTTGCATGAATTCCCTCCAAAATGCATCATTCACTCTTACTTTTGATCCCATTTCCTTCTCCTATAAATACATGAACTATCCCATTCATTTTCTCAAGCTTGGATAGCCAGAATCACCCTGCCAAACTTGCTCTATAACTCAATTTTCTGTAACTTCGTAATCAATGTTCAAGCCTTTTTTTAATCAAATTTTTCTATCAATTCACCTTCCTTGATCTTCCCTGAAGCTAACCATACAATTACCTTCAAGAATCGTGCCCTATATTGCTCCATAGAAGTCCAGTTTCAGAGTTCTGCAACTCAACTTCAATAGATAGATTTCTCCATCAATTCTTCAAAACTTTGATATCATTGTGATACTCTCATTGCCCTGGTTCTAGTCGCAACACTTGCTTTTATCTGGAAACACATTTTGACCATGAAATTTTAAATCCCTTTTCAAAACTTTCTTTCCAAATCGCTTGAGCTACAATTTATATAAATTTGTCGCGAAGGTGTGGTTGTCTTCGTCCTGAAGAGACGAAGCGAATGGCATAGGTCCGAGCTTCTAATTTTACTGTTTGAGAGACCTGCAATTCACTTTGGCTGGAGGTTGAAGATGACCAACGTTTCATCTTCCGACCAATGAAGTCGCGCCACTAGTTTTTTTTAAATTTCTGATTTAATAAGTGATCCAATGTTTTATTCATTAATGACCATGATATGCACAACACGCCAGATCCCTTGGATTTGATTACTAACGCGTTTTAACTCTCATCCATTGGTCCACATCTTTTTGGTTTTTATTTTATTTTCTGATTTTTATACTTAATTGTTTTACACTTCAAAAAATCATAGAAAATTCATTTTTAGACCAAAAAATCCAAAAAATATTATGAAAAATATTTTTGATTATTCTCTTTCTGATTTTTATTTTTTCACAATTTTATTTTGTGTTTTAATTTTTTTATAAATTTTCACTTTATTTGATTTGTTTTAAATGTTTAAAAATACATTTATACATTTTTAAATTCTGAAAAAATTATGAAATGATCCAATGATATTGTGACAAATATTGGTGACCTCATTTATTTTTTATTTCTGAATTTGTTATTTTTTATCAATTTTAGTTGATTCTACTCATTTCATTTAATTTTAAAAATAGTTTGACTTTAAAAAAATTACCAAAAATTTTATAAAAATATTTGAGTCCTTTTCTGATTTTTCTATGGTCTTAGTTTTTATTTCTTGATTAATTTGAACATAGTTAATATTTTTCTCTTTTATTTCTATTTTAAAATATTTTAAATCTTTTTTTTAACGTATATATTAAATGTAATATTATTTTGTGATTATTTTCTGGCTGATCTTGGGTTGAATTTTTTATTATAAACTTTGTTAGTATCATTGGACCCATGGTGTTGAGTCTAACTCTATAAAAATGAATGAATGATTTTCATAATAGTTTAATTAAAATTTAATTCAAATGTGGTTTGTATTCTTTCCTACCCCTCTTCATGTCATCCCTTTCTTATTGCACTAAGTGTTATTGGAGCATGATCTCTATATCATGTCTCAAAACAAATGATGCATAGATTGCTATTGACCGGCCTTAAAATAGGGGCGACTTGAATATAAGTTCACTTACGATTGCTTAACATAGCGCTAAATTTTGTCCTGATTCGAATAAATGATCATTTGTGCCCCAAACCTATGTTTGCAAGCCCAAGTATGTTAATTTTATCCCTTTGATCCAATAACTTTGAGATTCATTGTGTGGAGGCTTTGGTTCTACCAATCCTCTAATGGATCTACAACACTTTTGGTCAACGCGGATCACTTAAACATCGTTGATCATTAAATGGTACTTGTGAGGATTCCAAATGGATGATATACTTGACAAAAAGCAAATGCAACTTGTTGTGTGGAGGCTTTGATTCTTCCAATCTTCTAATGAGTTCCAAATGCAAGTTTCAAGATGGTCATCCAACTAACCACTAATTATTAATTTGTTTCACTTTATGCTTTTATATTTTATGCTTTATGTACCATTTACTTTAAGCATTACATTTCATGTTATTTGTATTTTGCTCACTTGAGAATTTATACCCTTGTTATCTTTGTTTTGCTCACTTGAGCCTTTATTTTCTTTTTTAAGACACCTAATAATCAACATGAACCCTAAAAAAGGATTTAATGATACTTGGACTATTCGATTACTATCCTTGGCATTATGGAACATTGGACTTCTTGGACTTAGGATTAGAAACCTTGGCCTATGTTGGAGACCTTGTGACCTTAATTGATATTTTGTATGGATTTCTTGAGATTTAGCTCAAGACATTGGGTTGTTTGTTTATTTTATGTGCAGGTTATTGTGATTACATTCTTTGTTTGTAATATGGGATTCATCCGTATACATCTTGAAGTTTGGTTCTCAAGAGGTATAGTATCTTTACTTTCTTGGTTTCAATCCAAAGAATGGGAATTCTACCTTGACTCATAATGTCAAATATTGGCTTCTTGTTAGTTAGATGGTTCGTATCCCTAGCTTTTACCTTATGCTTTAGGGTAGTCTCTTCTTCTCCTCCCATCTTCTTTAATTTCAAAAATATTCTCCCTCTTTTATAAAACTCTTCTTGTTTTTAAACTTGAACCAATTTCATAATAAACTTGGACTCATGTCCCTGCATTTTCAAAATATTTTCATAAATAAACTTCAAACCATTTTTCCACTTTGGCTTTTTACTTTAAAATTTTTCTCAAAAGATTGGACTCTTGTCAATAATTGTAGTGATGCAAACAACTATACTTCTACAATATGTAGTGAAGAGACATATTTTCCACTTGGGTGTTGAGTGAGGCATTGTCGATTTTAAAATCCAAGCCATATCCTCCAATTTGAGGTGATGCAAATTCTCCTTTCTCATGATTGTGGGTAGTAAGTAAGTTTTTCCATACGGACAATGAAGATGATGTCTTATCTCATAAAATCAACCAACACACTTGTGTTTTAAAATTTTAAAAGTGGAACTACGTGTACCCTGATCCCCTATTGCACGAAAGGTGGTACGTAGGCACTAAAGGTTCGCAACCGCGGAGGATGCAAAAAATCATAAAAATATATTTCTTTTCTCACCTCCACCATCTATTTTTCATACAACATTTTATAGGCAAAATATACAGATTTTTTCAAATAGGTTCCTGCTGAATACTGTAGATGTTTAGGGTGCTAATACCTTCTCTTTGCATAACCAACCCCTTACTTAGAATCTTTCCCCCACTTTTGGGTTACTCGCTCTTTTCCCATTCCTTTGGAAACAATAAAGTGCGGTGGCAATTTTTATTTTGATTTGTATAAGTCTAGTCAATCCAATGGCTTAGTCTTAAACATTTCTACCACTAGAGTAAGGGTGCCTCCTCAACTTACAGAGTTGGTCTCATGGGTTCCCAAAACTTCTCCATTTATCAAGAGGCATGGTCGATTGGTCATTCTAGTCTCTCCAGATCTTGATGAAGATATGATTAGTGTCCTATTCCAATTCTTTGACCCTGCACATCATTGCTTCACAATTCCCGATTATCAGTTGGTACCCACCTTGGAGGAATTTTCTCAATTACTAGGAGTACCTAGTTTGGAACAGATGCCCTTCACCGGTTTAGAGGAAGCTCCAAAGCCAGAAGTCATTGCAACAGCCTTACATCTGAAGCGGTCTGATATTATATCCATCTAGGAAACTAGAAGCAGAGTCAAAGGTTTCTTGGCTAGGTTTCTGTTTGAGAAAGCTCATCTATTTCTGGATTCCATGAGTTTTATGGCATTCGAAGACATTTTGGCCCTTCTAATCTATGGGTTGGTACTATTCCCAAATTCAGACCAACTCATAGATGTGAACACTGTCAAGAACTTCCTTGTTTGCAACCCCATGCCTACCTTGCTTGGGGACATTTTGTATTCTCTTCACACTCGTACTATGAAAAAGAGAGAAACTCACATGTGTTGTATGCCTCTTTTGTCCAGGTGGTTTATTTTGCATCTTCCTCATTCAGTAATAAAGAATGAACAAAGTTTGAGGTGGTCACAAAGAATAATGTCACTTTCTCATACGCATATTCACCGGTGTTCTCAATCACATGAGGATATCACCATCATTGAACACTGTGGGAAATTCCGTAATGTTCCACTCCTAGGCATTAGGGGAGGTATCACTTACAACCCCTCTTTGGCTCTATGTGAATTTGACTATGCATGAAGGAATGGTCCTCATGACACACTAATCAAGGGTATTGTGTTCGATTACGAAAGTGATGCTCAAGGTTATCATTGGAGATTTATACATGCTTGGAGCATAGTGAACAAGATTGATAGTAAGAACTTAGGGCAGAAGAATTCCATTCCTTTGGATCCTTATCTAAAATGGGTGCGGGGTCGCTCTCAAGAACTTATAATGCCATATCCAGCTATCCTGCCCGTGATCATGGAGCCTGTTGTCGAAGGATACGTCTCTCGCACCATCCTTCACCCAGACATGCCCACTGATCTTGAAGAGTCGAAGAAGTTCTGGATTCAGCTGAAGGAAGAATGGGATACCTTTGAGACTCAGTTTTATGCCAGGGAGAAGAAAGTGTTGGAACTCACAAAGCAACCACATAAAGAAAAGAGTCTTAATGCATACATCGGTACAAAGAGGAAGCGCCCATGGGAAACTTGATTCTTAGATTTTAGGAGTTTTATTTTAACCTATAAGCCTAAAAGGTGGTTGTAATTTGAACTTTTCTAGTAAAATATTTGTTTCCTTTTGGTTCAAAAATTTAAATATCTCGAAGTCCTTAAAATCATTGCATTTACATATCATGTGTCATCGCATAACATATTTCTTGTACAGGTTTCTCATTTTCTCGTTGTTTATTTCAGCAAAAAAAATGGCACTCGAACAAACCATGAAGGATCTCCAGGCTCAACATGCTCAATTCCAGGAGACTCTCCTGAACTTGGCCAAAGGGAAACAAGATCCGCTGGCACTCCTTGCTAAGAAAAAAAAGACCAAAGGTCCCGCTCAACCAGTCCATGTAGAAGATAACTCCTCTGAAGAAGATGACATCAATGACGAGGATGACAAAGACAAGAAGTATTATAAGAATACTCCTGAATACGAAGACTTTGTTGATGAACAGTACCCCCCTACGGATGACAGATATAAGTAGTTGGAGGATAGGCTCAAAGCAATAGAAGTCCAGGAGGTACCTGGACTAGATTTTGGTGATTTAGGTTTGGTTCCCAGGGTGGTCATCCCACCTAAGTTCAAAGTCCCTGTTTTTTCTAAGTATGATGGGGTCTCTTGTCCTAAGCTCCACTTGAGGTTGTACGTTCGCAAGATACAGCCTCACATTGCTGACCGGAAGTTATGGGTCCATTTCTTCCAAGAGAGTTTGGTCGGCACACAACTGTAATGGTTCTATTAGCTAGAGGGGACCAATATTCATAGTTGGGAGGACTTGGCTGCTGCTTTCTACAAGTAGTACCAATACAACGCTGACTTGGCTCCAACCCGAGTGCAATTACAGAATATGTCCACGGGCTCGATAGAAGGATTCAAGGAATATATGCAGAAATGGAGGGACCTGGCTGGTAGAGTGCAACCTAATCTAAATGATTGAGAAATGATAGACATGTTTATGGGCACTCTGACAGGCCCGTTCTTCAAATTGCTAATCGAAAGTTCTTCGTCTGGCTTTACAGAGATGATCTTAACTGTGGAGAGAATTGAAAGCGTCATCAAAAGTGGGAAGATCCTGATGGCTGCATCTTCAAGTATTGCGAAGATGCCATTTGCAGGTAAAAAGGAAGTTAGTTCTATTTATGGCCAGAAAAGCCGTAACAAGGTCAATCGCCATGAATCTGTGGGAGTAGTTTTGATTTCTAATCCAACACCTTCCCGAAAGAAACGAAAGGGTAATTTCCAAAGACCAGACACTCCGAGAAGACAGTTTACCAGGCTCGACATGTCTTTATCTCAAGCACTACAACATCTGCTAAAGGTTGAACCCATAACACTGTAGGATCCTCCTCAAAATCCAAACACAGTGTCTCCTGAATACAATCCAAATGCGAAGTTTTCCTTCTACTCCAACAGTCCGGGGCACGACACCAACGACTGCTGGGCCTTGAAGAATAAAATTCAAGATATGATTGACAACAAGGAGATTGAGTTCGATCCTCCAGAGAATCTGAATGTAATTACAGCACCTATGCTCAAACATGATAAAAGCTTAAATGTTGTTGAAGATATTTTGTATGTTACTTCTGTGAATGTTGTGGTTACTCCGCTTTCAACAATAAAGAAGAATTTTCTACAAGATGGTTTATTTCTAAGTTATGTGGAAGGTTGTTATTGTTGTGCAGTCAAACCCAATGGTTGTGGGTATTTAAAGAAAGGTGTTCAAAGCTTGACAAATGAACACATTATTCTGATTGAAAAAGTTCTGTCCACCAATAATTTTTGTCAAGATCTATCTGTTGTCTCCGGTACCCCTTTTAGGATCCCTTCCAAAGGTCCTATAAGGATTATCGCCAATCCGAGAGTTGCTCCGCTGGTCATTACAACGCTTGGGCATATCCCGTATTCCTTAGAGAAAGAAATTCCATGGCATTATGGGTCTGACGTTTATTACCATGGCTTCAAACAGGAGTTGTCCGATGAAGAGAATGAAGGAGCTGATACCAGTATTGTCAATATTGCAGGGACCAGTAAGATTACAAAAAGTGGAAGAGTTTTCTCACCAGATATCTCTCCACCTAATTAAATTAAAGTTTCCAAGACGACAGCTGGGGCTCAGGGTAAAGAACCAGCAATAGAGCTTGTCCAGACGGAGGCACCAAAAGAGGCCCCTGTCAAAGGTATTTTTGGAAAAGATTGAGAAGAAGTGCTGAAAATTATCCGCCAAAGGGATTATAAAATTGTCGAACTGTTGGGGAAGACGCCATTCAAAATATCTATGTTGTCACTACTGCTTTATTCAGAGGCCCATGCGAAGGCTTTAGTGAAATTCCTAAAGAATGCTCATGTACGACAAGAGATTTCAGCAAAACAGTTTGGAAGCTATGTGGCTAGTCTGACAACTGACAATGGTTTGGGTTTCTCCGATGTTGACTTTACTCTAGAAGGGAGGAATAACAATAGGGTCGTGTACGTCTCCATTGAGTGTAGGGGCACTACATTGGCCCATGTATTTATTTACACAGGGTCATCTCTGAATGTTCTTCCGAAAGGCGCTCTCGACTGTTTCGATTGTGAAGGGTTGGTGCTGAAGCCCAACAATATCATAGTTCGAGCCTTTGACAGATCAAAGCGAATGGTGCATGGAGAGGTGGACCTTCCGGTCAAGGTGGGTTCAAAATTTTTTGAGTCCACATTCTATGTCATGTACATCCGCCAACTTACTCTTGCTTATTGGGACGCCCCTGGATCCATGGGGAAGGTGGTGTCACTTCGACCCTGCACCAGAAACTGAAATATTCGATAAAAGGGAAAGTTTTTACTGTTTGTGGAGAGGAGGAATATATGGTCATCCACCTCAACTTATTCAGATATGTCGAGATGGACGAAGAATTTGTTGAAACGCCTTGTCAAACCTTTGAAATAATCTCTCCTGCTAATGTTGAAGATGTTTCAGCCATTTCGAAGAGCACCAAAACTCCATAAGAGATGACCTCCTTTAAAGATGCTAAGGCCACTATTGAAGAAGGTGGTGATACAATTTAGGGTCAACTTCTGGATATCCCTTTAAAGTCTAACAAGTTTGGTCAGGGCTTTACTATAGAAGGTTAGAAGGTTGTTCGTCGAGCTCATGCTGGGAGACCCCATTTCTGCATCAGCATCAATGGGGTCATTGCTATAGAGGATGCATACAGTGATGGTGACTTCAATAACTAGATCTTCCCTACTATTGGTGATGGACTAGATAATTGGAAGGCATAAGATGTGTTCCCTATCTCCTTCATCCAGGAGTAATGTCTATATTCCTGTTTATTACTTTGAAAGTTTTGGTTATGTAAAATTTGAACAATGACTTTAAAACCATGTGTCTTACCAAGGGCACAATGGTTCATTTGTTAAGGGTTAATTAATTCATAAACATTTTCTCATTCAATAAAAACATTGGACGTTTGGCATGCAAATTTTGTGATCCATGTCTTTCTTTTTTATCTTATTGAATTTTTTTAAAATAGCTATGTGTTCTAACACACACCCACGCACTACATTGTAGATCCTTATCCACTCTAGATCTCGTCGATAATAATTTTGCTATTGCATCATATGACTTTAATAATCCGATCTACTAAGCCGGAGACGAATGTGAGGAAGATTGTGAAATACCTGGAGAACTTGCCAAATTTTTGATACAGGAAGAGAAGACTATCCAACCCCATGAAGAGCCAGTTGAGGTGGTGAACCTAGGTACCGAGACATATAAGAAAGAGGTCAAGGTAGGTACTGATTTAGAGAGCAGTTTCAAGAGAAGGTTAATCCAGATGTTGCATGAATATGTTGAAATCTTCACCTGCTCATACAAACACAAGCCAGGACTCGACACTGATATCGTGGTTCACCGTCTGCCAATGAAAGAGGGTTATGTCAGAAAAGATCAAGGATGAGGTTATGAAACAATTCAACACAGGGTTCTGGGCAGTGACATCATATCCTCAATGGGTTCCTAATGTTATTTTGATGCCAAAGAAAGACGGCAGAGTGCGTATGTGCGTAGACTACACGGATCTGAACAGGGCAAACCCCAAAGACGACTTCCCACTACCACATATTGATGCTTTTGTCAAAAACACTGCTCAACACAAGGTATTCTCCTTTATGGATGCTTTCTCAGGTTACAATCAGATCAAGATGGCACCTGAAGACATGGAAAAGACTACCTTCGTCACACAGTGGGGGACTTTCTGTTACAAGGTCATGCCTTTCAAATTGAAGAACACCGAGGCCACCTATCAGCGTGCTATGGTAGCCTTATTTCATGATATGATCCATCACGAGATAGAGGTTTACAATGACGACATGATAACCAGATCACATACCAAGGAAGAACATCTTGATCATTTGCATAAATTGTTTGAGAGACTAAAAAAGTACAAACTGAGGTTGAATCTAAACAAGTGCACCTTTGGGGTGAGATCTGGAAAATTATTGGGTTTTGTCATTAGCAACAAAGGCATTGAGGTTGAACTTCCGAAATTCAAAGCTATTCAAGAGATGCCTGCTCCTCGTACTGAAAAGGAAGTAAGAGGTTTCTTAGGATGGTTGAACTACATTGCCTATTTTATTTCGCATTTGACTGCTACTTGTGAGCCCATCTTCAAGCTGTTGAAGAAAGATCAAGTAGTAAAATGGAATTACGACTTTCAGATAGCTTTTGACAAGATTAAAGAGTATTTTCAATAGCCTCTGATTCTAATGCCACCAGTTAAAGGAATACCTCTGATCATGTACTTAACAGTGCTAGAGAACTCAATGGGGTGAGTACTTGGGCAGCATGACGAGTCTAATTTAAAAGAGCATGCAATATACTACCTTAGCAAAAAGTTTATCGACTGAAAAACAAGATATTCACTCCTCGAGAAAACTTGTTGCACTTTGGCATGGGCTGCTCGCCGACTAAGATAATATATGTTAACCCATACCACTTTGTTGACCTCTAAGATGGACCCTATCAAATACATATTCGAGAAACCAACTCTCTCCGGAAGAATATCCAGATGGCAGATGGTCTTAACAGAATATCACATCCAGTACACCACTCAAAAGGCCATCAAAAGGAAGTGTATTGGCTGACCATTTGGCGCATCAGACTATGGACGACTATCAGTCTATAAATTTCAAATTCTTGGACGAGAACATTATGCTAGTAACAGATTATGAAGAACCCGAGCCGTATGAAGGACATGAACAAGGATCCCGATGGACTATGGGTTTTGATGGAGCTTCCAACGCTCTTGGAAACGAAATTGGTGTTGTGATGATTTCCCCCGAAGGTTTCCATATGCCTTTTATTGCCAGACTTTGCTTCGACTGTACCAATAACATGACTGAATATGAAGCTTGTATCATGGGTCTTAGGGCTGTTATTGACCTAAGAATCAAATTCTTAAGCGTGTGTGGGGATTCAACTTTGGTAATCAGTCAGGTTAAAGGAGATTGGGATACGAAACACCCAAATCTTATTCCTTATAAAGAGCATGTACTAACCCTGATCCCATATTTTGAAGAGATTACCTTTGAGCATATACCAAGAGAAGAGAATCAGCTGGCGGATGCTCTGGATACCATGTCATCCATGTTCAAGGTCATATGGGATAATGAGGCTCTCAGAATTACCATTGAAAGATTCAACGAACCCGCACACTGTTATGGAATTGATACTGATGAACTAGATGAAAAAACTTAGTTTCATGAATTCAAGAATTACCTAGAAACTCAATAATACATTAAGGGGTATCTATCAATGACAAGAAGTTCCTACGAAGGTTCTCAGCCAAATTCTTCTTGAGCAATGGAATTTTATACAAGCGTAATCATGATTCAACCCTGCTTTGTTGTGTGGACAACAAAGAAGCAGAAGAAATTATGAAAGACATGCACGAGGGTGTTGTTGTACCAAAAAAATTTCCCTCTCAATTTCTCAAGAATTCTCTCGCAAGATCTCCATTAATTCAAGACTGCACAAGGTTTGGTTAGCTCAAGACACTTCCTCGAGCACTGATGACTCAAAATTAGGGTTTGAGTTTGTACAAGGATAATTTGACTTTTAAATGCTTCATATGACTTTCATGGATCATTTTGGGCTCCCAAGATTTCTCATGTAAAGTTTCAAGCTTTAGATCACATTTTTGCTCCGTCAATTGATTAGTTGACCTAAAATCAACTATATTGGGGAAAAAGTCAATTATGGTCAATTTACAGTCAAATTTCATAATTTTTGATCCATATAAACATTTTGAACTCATATATGTCAATTGATCAAGTTTGGATCACAATTCCTCAAGAAATTTGATCAGATCACCAAAAGGGCAAAATGGTCAAAATTAGGGTTTTGACTAAAGAGGCTTAATTTTTGACTGTTGACCAAATACATGACTTATTGGTTTGAGACATGATATAAAGGATTCAAATGTATCATTTTAACCTAATGGTATGGTTCAAAACACTTTCAAAGATCAATTGATTGATAGTTGAAATTCAGTCAATTGATGAAAAGTCAACTGACACACTGAAAAGTCAAACTTTGACTCTTTGATCATAAATCAAGTTTCAAAAATAATATTTTATCAAGACATGTAAAAATATGAATTTTTTTCATCAAGAAATCAAAAATTCAAATATCATTTTGAAAAGTCAAAAATTTCCAAGACTTAGAAATTTTTCTAAGTGTTGGAAAATTTACTTTTTTTCATAACTTTGTGCCAAATTTTCACCATGATGCAAGATGATTCAAGGAAAACTTCCAACATGAAAGTTTTAGATATCAATGAGATCTAAAACATTTTATAGTAGGAATTTTTCTAGAAATGCTTGGATCTCAAGTTATTAATTCATAAAGGCATGTTCATGAAACTAAAAACACTTAGTGAAATTTCGCCCTAGTTAGGCAGATTTTTGACCTAACTTCATGGCAACTTTTCACCTAGTTCCAAATTGAATTTTCAAATATGTCCAACATGAAGGTTGTAGGGGATGTTACAAGCTTTCCGAAATTTCCAATAACTCATTGAGATCATGCTTGAGCTAATAGAATGAAGAGATGAAGTTAGGGTTTCATTCTTGAATTATAGGTCATTTTGTGATGTGCAAGAACTCAAATCTCAAGCCCATGCTGCATAATCTTTGCTTTGCAGGCCTTAAACTTATGTATCACTCCATAATTAATGGTTTACAGAACTGGTTGAGTGATTATCCAATTGATTCAAGCTTTATCCAAATCAATTTTCCATTTTGAGAAGAAAGTAACATATCCATTCTTGTAAAGAAAGCTTTATGCACAAAGTCATCTTCTTGAGCTCTTAACCTGTTTTCTATGATTGCACTCCATCTAAAAAGTCATAGGAATTGTGTTTAAGGTGGTTAATAACTCCATGAACAAAAGTACAAAGGATGGAAACTTGTTTTGTCAAGAAAATCACATGTTGAGTTTAAACACGGATTTTGAATTCAGATCAACTTGAGCACTCCAAACCTTTGCTTATAAATAGAGACACTATTTATGAGCTAACAAATGATTTTACAAGCCCTAAAAATCCCTCAAACTCCCCAAAACCATAAATTTCAACACAAGCACAAAAACTTGTCATTTTTTATTTTTGCATCCAATCTCCAAATCCCCTCGTGCGTTTCTTGGCCAAACCATCCACAAAGCTTCTAATACACATATAGAAGCTATCCTAACCACTGTTTTCAAAATGTAACACAATTTTCACCAACCTCCATTTTCAAAAACAGGGCATTGCATCTTGACTTCTCCAGACCATTCCAGCCATCCATAGCTTAAGCTAAGCATTGCATTAGCTTCCTGGAGATTTGAGGAAGCTAACCTGATCATCACACTCCTTAAAAGCTGCTCAAACTACCTACACGATTTCCAGTTTTGAGTTAAGTTTTCTCAACTTTGAACTCCTCATACAAGCATCATTAATGGTTAATTTGTGAATGAAAAATGTATATATCATTTCCCTGAAGCTAACCATGTCTATAGTTTTCATTTATATTGCTAGAGCTTAGAGAATTTTAAGTTTGAATCTCTGAAAATATTAGGTCAAAATTTGGTACCATTTAAAATTCGTGTTCATCTTTGAGTGTTAGCTTAAGTTATTTGCATGGTTGGATTCATGATGAAATTTCCAGCAACTTTCATGTTTATACTTTTGAAAATGGTTGAGAAATGAGAGAGATAGAAATTTCAAAAAAATCATGTTGAAGGTCTGACGCGAGGATGAAGATGATACATGCCTAGGAACATGTTTCAAATATATATTTATGGTTTTGTATTAATAAACGGATGTATAGCCACCCCAGCGGTAAGAGTGGGCGCCTGTGACTATAGGGACCTGGGTTCGAGCCCTAGTGGTATCCTTTTGTTTTTTTCATATTTTCTATTTCAGATCCAGTGCAAGCTAAGTCCAAAGCGCGCGTGGTACACTTCTCCTCCCAGCCATCTGATCACCATGTAAAGCAAATCCAATGCTCCAGCATGCATCCCCTTGATACACTTTCATTGGGCCTCCCCCATTCTCACCACCACATTACTTTTGCAGTACTGGCCCATTTTATTTTCTTTTTTCTCATTTTTTATTTGTTTTTTTTAATATTTTTATTTAATACTAAAAAAATCATAAAATCATAAAAAAATTGATTTAGGATTTTATTTAATTAAATTAATTTTTAAGTAAAAATAAATTTATTTTAACCACCTTTTATTTACTCTTTGATAATTAATTTGTAAATTAATTAGAATTAAGGATTTTTGATTATTATTTTCACACATTAAAAATAATTTCTTAAAATAAATATAATTCTTTTCTTAAATAAATTAGTAATTAGATTTAGGTAATTTATTTTCTTTTAATTAAAATTAATTTAGAACTTAGGTTTTTTTTTTTCTTTTAATTAAATAATTTTTCAAATTAGTTTAATTTAATTAAAACTTTTTTCACAAACAAAACCCTAAACAACTTATTTTATTTAATAAATTAATCTCTTTTATTAACTTAATTTTAATTTTCTTATTTTAGTTAATTATTTTCTTTTAAGTTAATTAGGTCAAAACTATTTTTCTTAACAAAAATCCAAATAAAATCTATTCCTTATCCATTTATATCTTTGTACATTCATTCATTCCTGTACGTTTAATTCTTGTAAATATTCAATATGGTTGTAATAGGTAATTAGAATTTAAATTCTTGAAATCCCCAATTGTAAATATGTATACCCCATCCCCAAATGATATAATAGCATAGGATATTTACTTTTCACAATTTATCGCTTTCATATAAATGCTAGTAAATTAGGGTTTGTATGGAAAGATAAAACCAATACTAGAAAACCCTAATTCGAGACAAAACAAATGCATGAAATAAAAAAACTTGCACACTTGTACGTCTAGGGTTTAACTGTACTTTGTTGCCTTGAGAAAAATGGTCATGTTATGCATGTGAGACATCTTAGCCAAAACAAATAAAAAATACAAGATCATAGTCCATCGATGGCGCTACGAATGTTGCCTTACAAATGATCTTAGTCCTTTAAGATAAATGCTAAGATATCTCACAACATTGCTATCCATGACTATACGATGAACCATGCCCGTCCCTTTACATCCAAACATAGGGTTACTTACCAATCAATGGTGAGATAACAATATCAAAGGAAGAGAGAAATGAACAAAATACTTTTGAGTAGGTAGAACGTTCTTAGTTGCTTGCTCACCATCCATCTTCAAAAAACAAACATCTTTTTTAAACACACCAAACACTTTCAAAACATGAAATATTTTAAAAGTCCAACATTTTGTATGCATTCTTATAGAGACGAGAATCATTACAAAATTTGCCTAAACAAAGGTGCTTTTCAAAAATACTTCCAAAACCCACAACAAACACATTTCAAACAAAGCAATTTTCAAGTGATCTAGCAAGCAACTAAGAGCCCATAGATAACTATGGATGAAAAGGTTGCTAACACCTTCCATTTTCATAACCTACCCCCCGAACTCAAGAAAATATCTCAAAAGGTCTTTCCTGTTCTTTTCACCCTTTCCTTATTGGATAAAAGAAAAGTCAGTGGTGACTCTTGTTATCTGCAACAATTATGATAAAACCCAAAAAACCCAAGTCAGTTCTCCTACCGCATTACAGGTGTCTTTGGTACACACTTAAGTTGACACACTATGGCTAAAAAGATCTTAAGAGCTGGTTACTATTGGTCGATCATGGAAATTGATTGTCACCACCACTCAAGAACTTGTCATAAGTTCCAAATCTACGCTGATAAAGTTCATGTGCCTCCTGTAACATTGAATGTCATGACTGCGCCTTGGCCATTTGCAATGTGGGGCATTGATATGATTGGAGAAATCAAGCCTACGGCCTCTAACAGACACCATTTCATCCTCGTCGCCATTGATTACTTTAAAAGTGGGTTGAAGCAGCCTCGTTCACCTCTGTCACAAAAAAAGTTGTTGCAAAATTAGTCAAACACAACTTGATCTGCCGGTATCGCATCCCTGAAAGGATCATCACAGATAACGGTACCAATATCAGCAATACAATGACCACTGAGCTCTACACGTAGTTCAAGATCAAGCATCATAACTCTTCTCTGTATCGACCCTAGATGAATGGCGGAGTGGAAGCCTCAAATAAGAATATAAAGAAGATCATACAAAAGATGGTTGTGACATATAAAAATTGGCACGAAGTGTTATTGTTTTCTCTTCACGGCTACCGCACCTCAGCTAGAACATCAATTGGGGCAACCCCATTCTCTCTTGTTTATGGTATGGAAGTTTTCCTACTTGTCGAAGTCCAGATTCCCTCTCTGAGAATCATGAAAGATGCAGACTTTGATGAAGACAAGTGGATTCAGACCAGGTTGGATCAACTACACCTAATTGACGAGAAAAGGCTTGCAGCTGTCTGTCACGGTCAGATGTATCAGAAACATATGATCAAGGCATTCAACAAAAAGATCAAGCATCGGGTATATCAGGATGGTGACATGGTAATAAAGTACATTATTCTACCGCAGAGTGATCCCAGGGGAAAATGGACGGTGAGGATTTCCCGTACCCTGTGAATGCATACATAATCAACAGATACTAAGCATAAAAATTACCCGCTAGGTTGATTGGCCTTGGCAAAAATCAGGGCATCCCGACGAACAAAAAGGGTTCGGGAAAAATCAGAGATATATATGAAAAGACTGTACACCTGGCAAGTTGAAAACCTGAAAAGGCGGCTTGGGAAAAAAGGGTATCCCGATGGACTGAAAACCCGAAAGGGAGGTCCAAGAAAAATTAGGGATCGAAGTGTATGATCATATCCCCATTGGATCACTATAGCAAACTTTATTACCAAAGCAAAAGTTCAAACGGTATAGATCAATTCAACTCACTTTCTTACGATAGCAAGGGATGAGATGCTTAAAGACATATGGGCAATAGCAGAGTTGGAACCCAATGATATTATTCCCATATAGCTATATGTTTTCACTTTGTAATATTTTCCTCAACGATTTCCTCTTATTAGGATTTCCGTATCTTTGTACAAAAATGTCTGTTTATGGGCAAAACTATCAATACAAAAACAATTTCAAATTCAAATTCTGTTTTTACTGTTTCTGTTTCTTTGCAAAATGTCTAATAAATAAAATTGAACAAGCATATGCATATGAATACAATTGACTGTTAACGAATATATGCGTAAAAAACAGGAATGAGCAGTTACTCAAGACTGTAGGAGTTTGCACGCCATATAAGCCACCCATTAAACCCCATAGAGAAACTTCCATGAGATTATCCCTACAAGGTGATCTTTGCAAAGTTCACACATTCCCCACAATCTGCCCAACAAATCACTCTAACAGATAAAGGAGTGTAGAATTCCTCCCAGTAATATTACAGGATCCCAATTATTACAGTTTATGGGAATTCTTCTCCCCGGCTGAGTTTTCAAAACTGTAAAAGCCCCTGCAAATTACTTCTCTCTAGAAGAGCTTATTCCCATCAACAAAGTTTACTTCCCAGGGAGTCAAGACTTCCGTCAACAGGGTTTATTTCCCCAACAGGGTTTAATTCCCAAATGAAGCCCAATCTCCCCAGCTTGAGTCTTTCGCTCAGATGGCCATAAGTCACCAGCAAAACTCCCTTCCCCATTGAAGCCATCACTGTCCCTAGAGAGTTGCTAATGAATCTAAAATCTGATCTGATGTTAGTCAACTTTATCCTCCCCAGGCGAGTCGGATAGAACATTCATCTATTTTATCCCCATTCAGGGTATAAACTCCCCAGTAGGGTAATGAAAAACCAAAGTTTTGAACTCTTCTTCCCCAAGCAAGAATTAACACCCTCCAACAGAGTTTCCTTAGAAAGCAGAAAAAAATGTTCCCTAGCGGATTTTCCTCAAATAAGAAAGCATGAGTCCCCAGCAGAAACAATCCCCATAAGATCGAAGATACACCTACTCTTCATCCCCAACAATAGACAGTGATTTATTTTTCCCCAAACAAAGATGCTGCTCGAATTTATGAATGCACTTCAAAAACATGACACATTCATACATCATTTACCAAGTGTCATAGCATATGCATACGAAACGCATATAGCACAATCTCATTTATTTTGAGAACATCATTACGCGATGCATTTCAAAAATCATGACATTGCATACAACTAACTTTTAACCTTTTCAGGAAAGATCAATTGATATACGAACATCATCAACCACTTATATGACCTGACAGTCTCCTCGGAGGCTACATCCAATGAATAGTTGTTTAAGCATTTTCCTCAAAAGTTCATTTTCGAACATATATCTGCTGGTTCGGTTTAAATCGACCAATGATGTATCCTGATTCGTCTCCAGGTAGACTTCTTTCTCTGGTTCAGTTAAATCGACCCTAAGATTTTTCTGATTCGTCTCCAGTTAAAGATAATTCAAGACCTCTGCTGGTTCAGTTTAAATCAATCAATGATTTAACCTGATTTATTTTCCGATAGTATTCTTTCTCTGGTTCAGTTAAATCGACCCTTATATTTCTCTGATTTGTCTCCAATTAAAGATAATTCAAGACCTCTACTAGTTCAGTTTAAATGGATCAATGATTTATCCTAATTCGTTTTTCGATAGACTTCTTTCTCTATTTCAGTTAAATCGACCCTAAGATTTTTCTTATTTGTCTCTAGTTAAAGATAATTTAAGACCTCTGATGGTTTAGTTTAAATCGACCAACGATTTATCCTGATTTGTTTCCCAGTAGATTTCTTTCTCTGGTTCAGTTAGATCTGCCCTAAGATTTTTCTGATTCATCTCCAATTAAAGATAATTCAAGGCCTCTGCTGGTTTAGTTTAAATCAATCAATTATTTATCTTGATTCATTTTCTGGTAGGCTTCTTTCTATGGTTCAGTTAAGTCGACCCTAAGATTTTTCTGATTCGTCTCCAGTTAAAGATTATTCAAAACCTAAGTTGGTTCAATTTATATCGACCAGCAATTTATCCTGATTCGTTTCCGGTAGACTTCTTTCTCTGGTTCAGTTAAATCGACCCTAAGATTTTTCTGATTTTTCTCCAGTTAAAGATAATTCAAGACCTCATCTGGTTCAGTTTAAATCGACCCAAAGGTTTATTCTGATCCTTATTCCCGTAGAAATCAACAATTACTTTGGATGGCGTCTATAAGCCCATCTCTGACGACTCTTCGTCACCTCTCCAAATAGCATGTATAAGCCCAATCACGGTACAATCGACCAACAACATTACCTCTTGCACAGGCGAGCGCAAATTTCTAGGCACTTAAGTGTTCAATCATCTTCTACCTTCAAGTCACGAATGGAGGAAACACCAATCTAACTCTTCAGGTTTAAGAAGATTGAACACGGGAAGTTATTGTACCCCAAAATTTTCCCTCTCATTTTTCTCAAAGCATTCTTTCAAGGCTCTTCAAGTAGTCAGGACACTCAATGGTTGACTAGTCAAGATGCTCCTCTTAAGCCAAAAGCCTACAACTACAGTTTAGAGTTTCCCAAGGAAATTTGGTTTGAAAAGGTCTCAAGTGGCTTCCATGTTTCTTCATAGGTCCTCAACAAGGTTCATTTCAAGTTTCAAGCCCTACATCACAAATATGCTCAGTAATGGCTCGGATGATTGAAAATCAACTATATTGGTCAAAAAGTCAACTATAGTCAACATACAGTCAAACTTAAAGATATTTGGTCAACACCAACATTTTGAAGTGATATTCATCATTTGATCAAGGGTTTATCAAGATTCCTCAAGTAAAGTCCTTAGATCATCAAAAGTAAAAAATTGCCAAATTAGGGTTTCCTTAGGAGAAGTCAACTGAACTTTGACCAAGCATAACTTTCACATACCTCATCAAATTTTCCCCAACCAAAGATCAATTTGAAGAAAATTAAATTCTCTACAACCTTGCTTTTGTTCTGAAGTCCAAAAAATTCTTCATTTGAAATATATGATCCCATACATTACATGTCCTTTTCAAAAGTCAACCAAAGACACTTTTTATCAAGGCAATTTACATCAAGATAATATCTTCAAAAGCAGAAATGGTTAACATAGAGATTGTAGAGTACATATTGGGATTTCTAAAAAGTCTTAGATCATCTTCAAAAGATAAAACTTGAGTAAGTTATGGTTTGCACAATTTGAGAAAAATTATGAAAATGCATGAAGTTAACTTTGAGCAAAATTGCACTTCTAGGTTAGTGGACCAAACTTTTAGGGTTCAAATATGTTTATGACATACCCAAGGACCTATAAACCTAATCATGCACTATTGTGATTTTTATTTATATTTATTTGAATATTTATTCATTTAAATATAAATTAAATCACATAAAGAAAAAAACTAATGGGCTAAGCATGAAAGGCTTATGGGCTGCAGTATATGAAGTCCAAATTCATGCAAAAACACATCAAACCTGTTTAGGTTCATTGCAAAAAAAAAAGAGCAAGAATATCTCATTTTTGTAAATTTTCAAAATTGTTTTTGGTGTTAAAACCATGTAATAATGCCTTGATTTCTTGCCTTATTTCTACCCTCACTCATTCCTCTATAAAAGTTGACCCAAAGCAATTCAGAAGGACACACATACATTTCCTAAAAAGAGCTCTCAAAATTTCAAAAAAATATCCAAAGTGGTCAAAATTCAAAAATCAAATTCCAGCCATATTCAACCCATTCCAGGAATTCTACCACCATCCTGAGATTCCTAGGGTTTGTTTCCAGCCATCCCTCAAGTTAGAACATGCCCAGAACCCTCACTTCCAAGTGCACCGGTTGGTAAGATTTTTCGTGAACCCAATTCCATTATTCATTCAAAATAAATGGATCATATATACATACATGTGTTCATACTAATTTTTGTGATTGTTTAGAGCCATTACATGTAAGGCTTGGCGTGAGGATGGAGTTTTTCCATTTTTAGGGAAACATTTCGGTCGTGATCTGATTCCAACGATGCAGGTCATTTCAGACTAAACCAATACCATGGTTGGACTCGTAGCATGCGAATTATGGGGAGTAGCCTGAATTTGGAGCTTTGATTTTTCTTGTTTTTGTAGATCCATTTTGTATGCGACCGGAGGTCAACTCCGACATCCCTGAACTTCTTTGACTCCGGTCAAGGCTGGTGTGGCAAAAGTTCACAACCTGATTGGTCCATTCAAAATTTACAACGCGTGCGCATTTGGTGACTAATATTTTGCTTGTGTTTATATTATACTATTATTATTTCATTATATTAACGATTGAGTTAAATGGCGCAGTGTTAATATGCATGCGTTTAAAGTTACTCCCTCTTAAGGTCCTGGGTTCGACCCCATGATTTTGCGTTTTATTTTCCTAACATTTCCTTGCAAAATCCAACGTGTTGCATCCTTGTGCGCTTACCATGTGTATCACACTCTGACCCTTAGATTCCAATGGATACAGATCCTGCGCCTCAAGAAGACGTCCCCATCATGGACCTTCAAGAGTTACTCACACCAAATCACATACAACTATTGGTTTCAACCCTTATTGGGCCTAACAATTTTTAAAATCTCACCCCCCCTAATTGCTTTTGTTGCAGGCCCATGTCCTATTTTTCTTGTTTTTACTTTATTTATTTAACTTTTCACTTTAATTATTTTTTATAACACAAAAATCAAAAAATCAAAAATCACAAAAAAATTAGAATTAGGTTTTATTAATTAAAATTAGTTTTTTTTAATTAATAATTATTTTATTTTTTATTAGTTAATCAATTAAAATTAGGTTATTTCTTAATTTAATTTAAATATTTTCCTAAACAAGAAAAAAAAAACAAAAAAACACTTTCTTCTACTTAGATCTTAGGTTTCCTTACAAGTTTATTTTTTTCTCCTCTGCGCGTCTATTTATTTATTCGCATTAAGTTTCATAAATATTCTATAATTTCCAATGGATTGTAATAGTTTAACTAGGACCACTTACATTTCTTTTCCCGTTTTGGTTTGTAATTCCCCCATCCTGAAGCCATGTAATAGCGTAGATTCATATTCTCGCATTTTATTTTCTGTACATATGTTTAACTATTTGATGAATGCTAATAGGCTTGTATGAAAATACTAAAAGCAAACATAGAAAATATAACATTCAAAGATAAACATAACTGAAACACAGCACACTCGCACACGCGCACCTCTAAGGTACCTCCGCTGGTTGCCTTCAGAAAAATAAATAGTCACATCTCTCGAACGTAGATGACTTTAGCAGTGACCCTTTGGTTATAAGATCATAAGTCCCTCGATGACCCTTTCGATGTTTCCTCGGTAAGACAGTCTTAAAACCTCAGGGTAATTACTAAAGTATCTTACCAGTTGCTTTCGTGACTGTACGATGACCCTCGCATGTCCCTCAAAATATCCAACGATAGGGCTACCTACTGACTAATAGTAGGATAACATTTCTAAAGGAAATGAGAAAAATAAAAAAAATCTTTCGAGTAGGTAAATAGCTCATAGTTTCTTGCTCATCAAAATAGACAAAACAATTTTCACACATACACAAACTCTTTTCTAAATATTTTTAAATACAAAAAACACTTTGTATACGTTCTCGCCGAAACGAGAAACATTACAAAGTTCGCTGCACTAAGGCGTCTTTTCAAAATATCTTCAAAACACACTTACAGAAAAAATATTTTCAAAGCGAACTAGAAACTAAGAGCCCGTAGATAACTACGGATGGAAAGGGTGCTAACACCTTCCATTCCCATAACCTACCCCCCTTACTCAAAAAAATCTAGAAAGGTCTTTCCTGTTCTTTTCACGCTTTCTTTTGTTGAATAAAAGAAAAGTCGGTGGTGACTTTTGCTAACCGCAACATTTGCGATAAAAATGCAAAACCAGTAAAGTCAGTTTTCCCACCGTATTACACCTGGGAATTGAGTTAGCCACAACAAGTACAGTCTGAGAATCATTAACTATTGTACTATGTCAATCAATATGATTTATATTTTGTACATCAGTTGAAACAAATTTCTCTCCAGCATTTTCATCTGCATTTTGTACATTAGTTGGAAAATATTTCTCCTAAACATTTAGATCTGCATTTTGTACATCAGTTGGAACAAATTTCTCCCCAACATTTTGATATGCTCTCTACACATCAGTTGGAACTGTCCTATCAGCTTCAACAGAATTTTTAAATTTCCTCTGCATAATTAATAACATGTTAGATTAGTCACAAAAAAGTTTGTACAACTGAATGAATTTTGAGAAACAGTTATACCTTACTTTTCAGAGCATTGAGATCTTGTGTCAATGACTTGCAAGTCAATGCATTGTGACCAAACTTTTCACATTTCGTAAAATTATATGCAACCCCATGTCTTCTTCTTCTTGCACGTTCCTCTCCAAGTTGTCTTATCCTTACATTCCTAGGCCTTCCCTGACCTCTCTTGTATGATGGTGGTAAAACTTGTTCCATTTCTACTTCTGGCCATATATCCTGACCATTGATAGGGCTTATTGAAAATCCATAACAAAATGAAAACTTGTCTCTGGTGTAAAACTCATCAATAAATTCATCGGGGTTTTGCTTCCTATAACTCAAAGCTGCCACAACATGTCTACAAGGTATTCCTACTAACTCTCGGAAGTTGCAGCTACATGACTTTTTAGCTATGTCAAAAATAAACTCTTGGTGGTTATAAGTATGGGTGACTTGGAATTTCTCAGCTATGGACCATGTTGGTAGCCAATGTCCACTATTGTACACTTCATTATCTAAACCTAGCATGTATGGAAGGAGCAGGTCTTTAAACATTAATCTTCACAGTGTTACCAGGATTCACTCTTGTTAATTCAGTTGCATACCTCCATATACATGCATACTGACTATTTGTATCCCCTTCAATTACCTTCTTATTTATTAACTTGACCTTCCATGCTTTTGCAACAGTATTCCCTACAAAAAAATTTGGCCTGATATCTTGCATTATGTCTCTTATCCTAACATTATCAGAAGTTTGCAGCCTCTTAACCACATGCTTAGCAACCCACCTAGAGTTTGCAGATTTGTTATCCAAAACCCTAGGACATGTGTGGGTATCTACAAGTGTTTTTAATGCCAAAGTGTGTTTGTGGGGGCCACTTTGGAGCATAAGACCAAAAAGCTGCATTTAGCCTTACATTGTACTCTAACTCTATAGCTTTCATTTTTAACAAAGGTAATTTCCCTCCCATTGAGGAATGACCACTCATGAATAGCCTCCCTAAATTCCATAAGTGAATTAAATTCCATAGCCATCTTAAACTTATAGTCCTTGTTGAGGTGATCTTTTATAGACCTTTCATACTTGGGCCTTTCATCATCACAAGAATCATTCGGGTCATCACTATTCAACTCATCACTATGGTATTCATCCTCATCCGTGGTCTTCTTGGGCCTACCAAAAAGCCCACTAAGATTTACATATTCATTCAATAGCAATGTAACATCGACTCATTCAAATCCATCAAGAAGAGCAGTAGCTCTCTCATCTTCAATGTCTTCTAAACCTTCAACCATGTCCTCATCCAACCAATCCATTTCATCCACCTCATTGACACAGTTAGGTTTTTTATCATCAGCATCCAAGCCTCCTAGAGAATGTTCCACAAGTAAATGCCCAACGATATTCATTGCACTAAATAATGATGCATAATTGTATGCATCATCATCATTTTTTATCAAAATATATCCTTATAGAATATCTAAAACTTTAGTCCATAAATTAAAAGTTCCTTTCTTATACCCCCACCCACTCACCAACATCATAATACGATCCATTGTTCAATTAGTAACTTCAATCCCATTTACAGTCGAATCAACCCCCATCTATAAACAATTTCAGTCAGATTAACCCTAATAAATTCACCCCTATGGTGAAAAGTAACAGTAAAATGTTGGAAATCCTGTGAATACATCAAGCTCAGTTATCATAAGGTTCCCACCGTATTACACTTTAATTGTAATGAAGTTTCAAAATCAACATACCTTATACATTACAAGCTTCTTCTACGTCTTCATCGTCAACTGATGCCTTGTCTTACTTCGTCGCCTATGGAGTCGTCCTCTTCACAGCACAACACAGACTTGTGATGATAAGTCCTATGTTTTCAAGGGGGTATAACTAGTAGAAAACATCAGCATCCAACTGACAACAAGGTGAAGATTTAATAAAAATTCTATGTGGCTAAAATAGAAATAGCACGTGGCAAACTCTTTAAAATTTCACTAAAGATTCCATGACATCTGGCCAGTGGGGGTGATTTGAGGGAATCTACATAACACAAAGGGGGGAATTAAAAAAAACATACAAGGGGCTAAAACCAGAACTCGCTAACATTGTAGGGGTATTTTTATATTTAACCCTAATAATAATAATAATAATAATAAATTAACATTACTACTATTTATTTAAATAATGTTTCTAATGGACCATAAGGCCCAATAAGGTCGATATAATCAATATGTCAATTCACTTAAAATGGTTCAGTGACGATGGATGACAAGTAGACATATATTCCATGTTAGTTAGCAAACAAATATGCACAATATATGATTGTGGGTACAAGTATTTTAGTATTCACTATATCCTATATCGAACAAAATATATTTATATTTTTAATTTATATTATTATATAAAATGTATGTTTATTAATTTAAAAAATTACTATACAATTATTATGCATTTTAATATAAGTGTTTATTTATTTCATAATTCAACAATAAAATTATTTAAAACTATTAAGAATCAATTATGTTAATATTTGTATATAGAATATTCCTTAGTCTATCTAGAATAGAATATGTTGTAGTATATTTCTTATGTAATTAATACAATAAATTGTAAATCTCACTATATAATACAATCTCCATAGTTCTATTCAAACACACTATTTTATTTAATGTCTCTCACCCTTTCATATTTCAACATGGTATCAGAGTATAGTTTGACTAGGGCTCCTTGTAACAAAAGTCTTCCTGATAAGGGTGTTTTGGCGGCGTGTTCCATTGAGGCCATCCAACAGCGGTGCAAGTAGATATGGATGAAAAAGCTTCCATTTTATGGGAATAATACTTATAATAATGGATGAACTCACACTTGAAGGGGAGATTGTTGGTATATAAAGTGTGAGTATGAGTCTCACATTGGATGGAAAAGTAGATGTTAAACACTTTAGAAGTGAAAAGAATCATAAACCCAATTCCTTAAGATTTTGGGTTAATATGTTATGTCCAATTCAGTTTAATGTGAGTTTTGAAAGCCCAATGTGATGATCCTTGAACCCCCTCTTAAGGTTTTAAGCTAATATGTGGTGTCCAACTCATATTAGAGTTTGGCCTAACTCATCCTTACAAAACCAACTTGTAAGGTGAGGAGTGTCATTCTATATGAACTCGTCAGAGGCTCTATATCTAACTAATTTGGGACTTTGAATCTTTCTAATATACCTCTCATGCCTAACACTCTTTGAGGCTTGGTGCATGGATATAACTAGTGGGTGCCCAAGGTCCGATCGATACGCTCTAATACCATAATAGAATTATATATTAGAGTTTGACATAATCCATCCTCATAAAACCAAATTGTAAGGTAAGGGGTGTCACACTATATATATACTCTTTCAAGACTCCATCTCCAATCAATGTGGGACTTAAGATCTTTCTAATACAATTGTCGCCCAACACTCTTTTTGGGCTTGGTGCATGGATTTAAATGATGAGCAGCCCAAGGTTCGACCGATAGGCTCTGATACCATATTAAAGTTTTACCTAACTCATCCTTACGAAATTGGCTTGTAAGGTGAGAAGTGTCACTCTATATAAACTCTTTAGAAGCTATATATCTAGCCAATATGGGACTTTACCACTCACACTTGAAACCAAACAATCTCCGCCACAAGTTTGAGTTATCCAACATCACTAACCTTGATCCACACTAGGATCCTGTTGTACCCCAAAATTTTCCCTCTCATTTATCAAGTATTTTCTCACAAGATCTCCCTTGGTTCAAGACTACACAAGGGTTGATCAGCTCAAAACACCTCCTTAAGCTCTGATGACTGAAATTAGCGTTTGAGATTGCACAAGGATAATTTAACTTTTAATGCCTCATTTGAATTTCATGGATCATTATGGACCATCAAGATTTCTCATGTCAAGTTTCAAGTCTTGGATCACATTTTTGCTCAGTCCATTGATCAGTTGACCTAAAAATCAACTGTATTGGGGAAAAAGTCAGTTGTGGCCAATTTACAGTCAAACTTCATAAATTTTTATCCATATCAACATTACTAACTAATATAAGTCATTTGATTAAGTTTGGACCATAATTCCTCAAGAAAATTGATCAGATCTTCAAAAGGGCAAAATGGTCAAAATTAGGGTTTTGATTGAAAGGGCAATTTTTGATTTTTGACCTAGCAAATGGTTAATTGGATTGAGACATGATCTCAAGGATTCAATTTCATCATTTTGACCTAATGTCATGACTCAAAACATACCTCAAGATCAATTGATTGATAGTTGATTTTCAGTCAACTGATCAAAAGTCAAATGTATACTGAAAAGTCAAACTTTGACTTTTTGGTCAAAATCAAGTGTCAAAGATCACAATTCATCAAAAACATGTCAAAATATGAAACTTGTTCATCAAGAAATCAAAAAGTCATTTTCACCATGATGCAAGATGATTCAAAAGAAAATTTCAACATGAAAGTTGTAGATCTCCATGAGGTCTAAAACATTTCTTTACACAACTTCTCCTAGAAATTCATGGATTTCAAGTTATGATTTTGTGAATACATGTTAATGATACTTGGAAACTTAGTGAAATTTTGCCCTAGTTTAGGCAGGATTTTGACCTAACTTCATGGCAATTTTTCACATAGTTCCAAGGAGAATTTTCAAAAGTGATTTAAAGAGGGGTTGTGGAACACATTACAAGCTTTCTAAAATTTCATATAACTCCTTGAGATCATATTTTAGCAAGGAGAATCGAAGGCATGAAGTTGGCATTTCATTCTTGAATTTTAGGTCAATTTCATGATGAACAAGAATTCAAATCCATGCTAGGTTGCCCAATCTTTGCTTTGCAGACCTCAAACTTGTTTGGAACTCCATAATTAAATGTTTTCACAACTGTTAGAGGCTTCAACTCAAGCATTCAATTCATTTCCCATGCTTATTTCCATTTTCGGGAGAAAGTGCATATTGCCATTTTTGAAAAGTAGATGTATGCACAAAATCTGTTCTTGAGCTTTGCACTTGTTCTCTTCTGATCATACACGACCTATAACCCAAAAGAAACTTCTCTTAAGCCTCTAACAAGTCAGCCCATGCTTGTACTATGCCTTGAAACATATTCCCACTTTTCTTCAAGTCCAAGTAACATAGCAATCAGTCTATATCTTGTACTTCTGACCCTCTCAAGCACTCTTACCTTCTCCTTACTTATGCACAAGTCATTTGCATCAAAACTCAAGCATACACGAGCCCAAAAACTCCCTAGAACTCAGAACTATATCAAATATCACCATTGTTGCATATTCTAACCAAAAACTTAAAACTCACATCTCCCTCGTGCGTTTCCAAGCCCTTTGGTTCCTAAAGCTTCTAAACATCAAATACAACTCATCTCTGACCATGTTTCATAACTGTAACTTCATCTTCATTAACCTCCATAACCAAAAACAGAGCTCTGCAAGTTGACTTCTCCAGAACTCCTCAACCACTTTTATCTCAAGCCAAGCATCACATTAGCTTCCTAGGAACTTGAGGAAGCTAACCCAATCACTGGAACTCATCAAAAGCTGCTCAAACTCAAAACACGATCTCCATTTGCAAGGTGAGTTTTCTTATTTTTGAACTCCTCATATAGGCATTGTTAAGCTTTCATTTTCAAAGATAAAATGCAGACCTCATTACCACGAAGTTGTACATAACCATAGTTTGCATTTATATGGCTTGAGCTTAGAGAATTTTGGAGTTGAAGTTTCTGAAATTTTTAGGTTTCAGATTAGGGACAATAATATTCATGTTTGTCTTTGATCTATAGTTTTAATGCTTTACATTTTTGAAATCGTGAGGAAATTTGCCACAAGATTCATGTTTACGCTTTTGCAAATGGATGAGAAATGAGCAAGATGCAGGTGGTCTGGCTAGGCGCGAGGTTGAAGATGTAGTTGTCTTTGGGAAGTAGTTTCTAATATATATTTATGGTTTGATATAAGTAAATGGATGTATAGCCACCCCAGTGGTAAGGCAGCGCGCTGGTAACCAAGAGGGCGTGGGTTCAACACCCAGCACACTGCCTTTTGCATATTTTTCTCACTTTTCCTTTTCCTTTCTCTCTTTGCAGCGCCTCGTCCTAGCTTTGCGCCTTATTCATTTTTGCTAATCTCCCCCCTGTCTCATTTCAACACCCCCTGGCCCATTTTCATTTTTATTTTCTTTTTCTTATTATATTTTATTTCTTTTCATTTATTATTATTATTATTATTAGTATTATTATTAATATTATATTTTATTGTTATTAATAAAAACCCAAAAAAATATTTTATTTATTATTTTTATACTTATTCAGTTTATTTAGTTTTATAAAATCAAAGAACAAAAAAACATTTCTTAATAAATTAATATTCTTTCTTAATAATTAATATTTAGGTTTAATTATTATATTGTATTATTTTATTGTAAACGAAAATCAATTTAGAACTTAGGACTTTTATTTAATTAATTTTATTTATTAGTTTAATTAAATTCACAAAAATCCTAAAAAACTTGTTTTCTTTAATAAATTAATTTATTTTATTAACTTAATTTTAATTATCTTATTCTAGTCAATTATATTATTTTAATTTAATTAGATCAAAACCTTTAATACAAAAAAAAAATCATTCCTTATCCATTCATACTTATACATTATGTTCTTTTCATTTCTTGTACATTTATTCAAATTCAATATGGTTGTAATAGATAATTAGGGTTTTAATTTCTAGAAATTACCCATTTGTAATTTGTACACCCCCTCACATAATGATGTAATAGCTTAGTATTTTCAATTTCCGCAATTTAATGCTTTATATACAAATGCTCGTAATTAGGGTTTGTATGAAAAGATTAAAACCAACAAATAGCAAACCTTAATCAAGACAAATCAAGCATGTAAACCAACACACTTGCACACTTACACCCTTAGGGTAAATCCACTTTGTTGCCTTATAAAATGGCCATATTATGCATGTGGGGTATCTTAGTAAAAACAAACAAAAATACAAGATCATAGTTGTTGTACCCCAAAATTTGCCCTTCCCTTTTTCACAAAGAAATCACAGCTTCGGGCTTTTCCTGATTTTTCAAATTGGCTCAAGAATCGGTCAAACAGGCTTTTCTTATCAGTCAAACAAAATTAGGGTTTCTATTGATTTTGAATCAGTTTAAGCAGATTGTTAGGGTTTGGTTGAATTTGGCTCAGGGTTTGATCAGGCGGATGTTTCTTTGACAATAAATCAAGAATTAGGGTTTTGCACGCGCATTCTCAGAAGAATTTGAATCCACAGTGTCTTAATTGGCTGTCACACTACTTTGACTCCTATCCAAGATTTCAGTTTGTTTCTCAAAACCTGAACTTTGGGTTAGAAGCTGAGGCTTCTGGTTAAAAATTTGCAGTTTTAGTTTAATCAATTGAAGTGAAAGGTGCCTGGACGTTTGTTTGTTTAAGCTGTGCAATTGGTTAACTGACATGTCAGGCTTATTACTGGTTAAAGCGGGGTTTGTGAGACTGCAACGTTTATTAATTATTTATTTCATCTAAGTTAGAATAATTGGGATGTACTTCCAGTTATTTTAATTCAAGAAACTTGAATAATTAAATAGACAGTGAAATAAAAGATTATCTGACAAAAGGACTTTTATTTATTTTTAATTATTGGTACAAGTGTTATTTGAGTACAGTAAATTTATTTACAGTATTTATAAATAATGTTTATTACAATGATTAAAAATAAAATAAAACTATATCCTAATTTTCTTGAAATCTTCATCTTCTACTGTTGCTTCCCTTGCCCCAATTAATATTCACCTGCAAAGCCAGAAAAAGAGAAGTCAAATGCAGATGAATTTAAAAAAGTATCTCTCAGACAGATATTTAAAACTCATCATTAAAGGTTTTGGCCGGAATCAGTTTGTTCATCCTCTCTGCAAATCGCAAGAAGATGTCTCTTCTTGGTTCACAAAGAGGGAAATTAAATGTTTGCAAGCATGAATTAATCAAATACAAAGCTGCACAAATTCAAACAAGCTGCACATGTACAAACTGAATATGCCAAAGTTCAAACTGAACAAACAAGTTGCACAAGTTCAAAATGTCAACCAAGCTGTCAAACTGTCAAAAAGATATCAAAAGATATCAAAAGCCAATAAAGCTGTCAACAAGTACACAAAAGCAATCCAGAAAATCTGGAGGCAAGAAGATATGCAAAGGAAAGACAAGATGCAAGCAAGCTTGTAAGAGTACATTTTATCATCATTTTCTGGCCAAAAACCTTTTCAGAGACAGCTATTCTAAAGCATTAAAATATGCTTTTCTGATAGAGAGAGAAAAGAGAGAGAAGTAGAGGCTTACACACAGGCTTAGAGATAAATATAACAAATCAGAACACTGTAAAAAGGGGGCAGAATACACATAGAAAAAGATATCACAAAAAACTGTAAACCTCAAGCCTTGCAGCATATCAACCTGCATAAACTCAGAACCCAAACCTACTCAAGCGTAGCATTCAAACCAAAGCTTGCTTCAAAAACAAGCCTTGAGGCCTGTATCAAAAACCTGCCTGCATAATACCAGTTACAAAAAGCCAAAAGCAAATCTCCAAACTTAAAAAACCTGCCTTTAGCCCTGTCAAAACTACACAAAACAGAAAACCTGTTTCAAGCCACAAACCTTGAAGCCTTTTCAAGAAGCCTCTCAAAAACACATAACAGGAGCAAGCCTAAAAGCTTGATCATCCTCAAGCCTGTCAAACAGCTAGTTACAAACAAGCTTGCAAGCCCACAAGCCTAGTAAACCTGTACCAAACTCAAAGCAAAACCAAAAAAGCCTTCAGAATAAGATTCATCACAGGGTCAAACACATTCAAATATCCAAACATCAATAAACATTCTCAGAACTGATTCATCCTTGAAAATCATCAAAGAAAACCAAAAAGAGAGGAATAAAGTCAGTAGCCAACAAAACTCTCAGAACAAAAGTTCCTCATTGAGAAATCAAGTCCAAAGAGAGAAAGATTGTGAAAGCATCTCAGAGCCAAGCATCACAGAAGCAAGCAATCAGAAGAGGAAAAGAAGCTATCCTAGGGTTTTCAGATTGCAACATTCATCACTAAACCAAACAAAGTTAAAGATACAAGTACCAGGAAGGCCAGCTCTCAGCATCACAGCCTCCCTCGCCCGACCGCCTAAGACGCCTCCTGTCCACTTCTCCTCCTCCTTTCCAAAAAAGCAAAACCAAGGTATAATTTCTCCTTCCCTTTCCTTTTTTACACCTCACGCAAACATAAACAACACAGAAGATCAAAACGTGTCCAAGGTTAATAACATGAAAGAATAAGAATCTGAAACCCTTAAAACAGAAATCGTTACCTTTTCTCATCATTGCCTTGCTCAACCATGGAGAGAGGGAGATGGACGGTGGCGCTCTAACAGCCTGAGGCAAGGAGAGGGACATCAGAGGCCATATCGGTTTGGGAACGAGAAAGACAAAGAATAAGATGGAGAAGCAGGCGCCATTCTAAGACACAAACCCTTGTTCTGAGTAACAACAAAACAACCCTAAAAAACGTTATCAAAACATCTGGGCCTGTCCCTTGCATAAACTGCCTAAGCCCACTTGATTCTGGCGCTGCATACCCCCCCCCCCCTTGTTCCATTTTTCTTTGTTCTTTTATTTGGGCCATGTATATAAACTCTAGAGCCCACTTTTCTTTTTTTTTTTTATGTTTTTGAAAACATTTCTTTTTATGTTACTAATATTTTTTTTTATATAACTTATTTTGTTAAGAAAAATAATATACTAACTTTTTTGTATACAAATTTTATTAATGTTTTCATTACCTTAAAAAACCAAAATACATAAAAAATAGATTTTATTAAGATTAATTGATTTTCCCTTTAAAACCTTTTTTTGTTTATATAACACTAACCAAAAAATAATAATAAAATACTTAATAATACATTAGGTAATATTTTTACTCATTTGTAAATAATCACATACATTGCATAATACTTTTGTTTCTCTTTTATCCTTATACTTTGCTATATTTTACATTGAGAATGCGATGATTCGATTTGGTTGTAAATAATATTTGGACACTACTATCCTGATAAGACTCATCCCCATTTGTAAATATTTGTACCCCCATCCCCGGATACTTATTTGTAATAGCTTAGACTTTAAATTCCCGCAATTTATCGCTTTCTATATACTGTATAGTAATTAGGGTTTGTATGCGGAGATTCAAAATCAACCGCTAGATAACCTAATACAAAGACAAAAGCATGAAAATCAATACACAATTCACACTTGCACCTCTAGGGTAATCCCGCTTGTTGCCTTCAAAAATGGGCCATGTTTGCATGTCAAGTACTTTGGCAAAACAAAAACAAATCAAATGATCATAGTCCCTCGATGACGCTATCAAGTTGCCTAAACAAAAATGATCAAGTCCCTTCAAAAAAATTGCCAAAGACACTTGACACTATTGCATTCATGGTCTATACAATGACCCGCGCCCGTCCCGTTAACATCCTAACACAAGGTTGTTCACCAAATACAATGGTGAAACAACACTATTAAAAGGGTTAAAACATGAGAAAGACCTTTGAGTACAATAGGGTAGACAACTCTTAGTTACTTGATCAAACTTGAAAAACACACTTGCCTATTTTCAAACACACATCTCCACACAATTTCAAAACAAACTTTCAAAACATTGAAACATCTTTTCAAAAATACAAACACCTTTGTAAAACATTCGAGTAAAGAATTGTTACAATGGTTGCCTAGACAAGGCATCTTTTTCAAAATATTTTCAGAACCACACACAAAGCACCATTTCACACGATTGAAAAGCAAAGGCAAGTGATCTAAAACAAGTAACTAAGAGCCCATGGATAACCATGGATGAAAAGGGTGCTAGCACCTTCCCTTTTCATAATCTAACCCCCGAACCCACGAAAACATCTCAAAGGTTTTTCCTGTGTTTTTTAACCTTTCCTTAGGATAAATAAAAAGTCGGTGGCGACTCTTGCTAAACCGAACAAGTGCGAATACAAACGCAAAACCTCAAGTCAGTTCTCCCACCGTATCACAGAACTGGCGACTCTGCTGGGGAATCATCTTAAAAGTGGGGTTACCTTAGGGTTTTAGATCACCCATACATGCTTGCTTTGATTGCTTTATTTTTTTGGGTTCCTTGTTTGGGTTTGTTTAAATCCTACACCCGGATTTGGGGCACCTTTTTAGGTAAATAGCAATAAACTGTGAGGGAACTGTGTGGGGTATACCGACATGGTTGAAGCAGTAGCTATGTTAGTGTGACATATTTGTGAGTACCGGTAGCCCTTGAGTAGTCAAGGAGAATACGGGGCCGTTGAGTGATGTCATGAAGCACTAATGAACTCTTAGAACCTTAATTGACCATCTTGGCCTTTTTAGGGGTAGTGAGATGACCGACTTTGGTGCAGTCCGAAGTTGGTAGATACTCGATACTACACTCATTGAGGGTTGTTTTCTTGGAATATTTTGGTCGCCAGTTAAGTGGCTAAACCAAAACAATGAACATAGAAAATAATCCAATGATATTTAGCTCCTTAGAACCCGATTTCTATTTTAGGACAGGATGAGCCAACTAACTTCAAGAGGGTACTTACCTACAAACCCCATGCAAGCCTAAACCTAAGGACTTGTTTGCTCTGTATGAATATGATTTCCTGTATATACACTTGCTTACTTTTGCATACACGCACATAACATCATAACATCATACCATAGCATTTTCAATAACCATTTCAAGGATCTCGAGGGTCTTTTGATGCAGGGTCACGTTGAACCAGACGTCTACCAAAGGGCAAGAGGTTTATCCTCTAAACAAATTCCATCAAAGATCAAGTGCAACAACTTGAATCAGGGGCTATGACCCACATGACATGGTGAGCTTGATTCTCGTTGAAAGACATCCACCGGTGCAAAGTTCTCCAATCAAAGATGTTGACCAAAGCTCAACCTCTAACATTTTTTGTGTTTACCCCGAGAGATCCTTGAAAGCATGCATCCACATATCATGCATTACATCATAACAGGTTTTCCTTTTCAGGTTTCCTTATTCTCCTACTATTTATTTCAGTAGAGATGGCTCTGGAGCAGAATATCAAGGGCATCCAAGCTCAAAACGCTCAACTTCAAGAGATGTTCTTGAACCTATCCAGGGGGCAGGAAGAGTTGAAAGTACTCCTCGCTAGGAACCTGGCCGAGAAAAATTCGGAAGACAATAAGGACCAACAGTTGGAACAACTGCAAACCGAGGTTGAAGCAATGAGAACCCAGATGCTAGGGAAGATGGCTCTTATCCAAGGCCTAGCCCGAAGACAAGAAGAGCTGGGAACCATTATCAATCAATTTCGTCAAGACGGTTGCCACCGTATGGGGCAAACAATCAGGATTGGAAATCAAGGCCTTGCTCAGCTTCCCATAAGATAAGAAACTGGTTTAAAGGAGAGAAGACCTTCTCACTTTGCTTGCACATCACGAGCCCAACAACGACTTCGTCAACATCAACCGGATAATCATCCAAAGGGGGAAAGACTTCAAAGGAAATTCACCCAAATCAACATGCCATTGTCACAAGCATTGTAGCATATGTTGAAGATGAATCTGATTACGGTGATAAACCCTAATCCGAACCCCCAAAACTTTTTCTCCCAGCTACAATCCATATGCCAGGTGTGCCTATCATTCTGATGGTCCTGGACATGATACAAACGGTTGTTGGGCGTTGAAGTACAAAATTCAAAACCTGATCGACGAAGGAATGCTGGAGTTCACACAAGATGGCCAGACTGAATTCTTCTGCCAAAGGTTCTCCACCTGAAATGACAAAGTTCGAACTAAGAGGCTTTTGTTTCATTTGAATTTTCAAGTTGTAATTTCTTCTGTTATTCAAACAATTATCTGTTGATGTCAAACTTTGTTTCATTAATGCCTTTCATATGTTTGTCTCTATTTCATCCATTTGTTTTCACTATTCTTGAACTATGCTTTCTAATTGCTTTATGACATTTAACTCTTGCAAAAGCTACAAGCCTTTAGAGGGAGGATGACGAAACTATACCATAATCTCATACAATATGCTTTTGAACAGACCTTGCTGATGATGTACATGCATTTCTTTCAATTCCCAAACACTGGAGTTATAAGGAAGATAATCCCTAGTCAACCCCTTCGATCCAAAGAAATAGGAGTTTTATGTTCTAAACAAATTTAAACCTTTGATTTAAACCTAGGGAAGGGTAGTCTCTCAGTTAATTAAAAAAAAAGCGCATTGAAGTCGCAAACTCTCAGTTCGTAATACAACGAATGACATCAAAAACATTCCTTTGGAACCAAAAGACAGTGATGGTTCTTTATCTCATAGGCAGTCAATCTCTCAAAAGAGAAAAGCCCATTAAGTCAAAACCTACAAAGGAGGCTTAAGAAAGTCGGGGCACCCCGCTGACTGTGATCTCGAAAACAGGAACAGTCAGGCAAAAGTCAGGGATAACAAATCAAAAGAAAGAGGTCATTATAAATCCTCAAACAACATGAAAAATGTTGCAAAAGAAAAAGGAGATGATGACTGCCTTCCAAATTCAACTTGTGTGAACCATCACCAAAAAAAATTGTTCCAAATTCGAATAGAGTTCGACGCACAATTAACTGAGTCTAGGATTGAAGGACATCACGAAGAGGGGGTGGGTACAAATATACTTTGAGCCTTTATACTTTGTTTCTTAAACCGAGAACCAAGCCACGTTACAACCCTTCAAAAGTCCTAATTGAAGCATGGGTTAGTTCGAAAGCATACTATTACAAAAGGTATCCTGACTCCTGTAAGGCTTTGCCCTAAATCTTGTGTGGATTTTGTCTTATAAAAAGTTTTCTGCTAAAAAACTGCATTTTTAAAAACTTCGAGACAAATATAAACTTTGCATTACCTGAATATCATTGTTTGCATTTGGCTATTTGTTTGACAGCGGAGAAATTCACACAACGAATATCCGATGAACGAAAGCTCTCTCAGTGAACAAAATCACTTCAAAAAGGATGACACTTCCCTTGACAAATATCCTATCAACAAGGGGCATGACATGTCACTATCCAGTACACCTGGGGAAGTCCAGTCAACATTTCAAGAAATATCTCAATTTGCAGAGTAACCTGGGGTAAGTCTCCCTCACCATCACTTGGGGCATTTAAACGTCAATCTCATCAAAGGGTTACGTGCGGTCCAAGTGTCTTGACAATATCACAAGCATCTTATACTAGGGGCAAAGATCATCACCTTCCCAGATTTCCTACTAGAGATAGTTCAGATGTGACCCAGATTTGGCGACATTCCGATACTTATTCCAGATTTCCTTCTAGAGATAGTTCGGATGTGACCCAGATTTGGCGACATTCCGATACTTATTCCAGATTTCCTTCTAGAGATAGTTCAGATGTGACCCAGATTTGACGATATTCCGATACTTATTCCAGATTTCCTTCTAGAGATAGTTCAGATGTGACCTAGATTTGGCGACATTCCGATACTTATTCCAGATTTCCTTCTAGAGATAGTTCAGATGTGACCAAGATTTGGCGACATTCCGATACTTATTCCAGATTTCCTTCTAGAGATAGTTCAGATGTGACCCAGATTTGTCGACATTCCGATACTTATTCCAGATTTCCTTCTAGAGATAGTTCAGATGTGACCCAGATTTGGCGACATTCCGATACTTATTCCAGATTTCCTTCTAGAGATAGTTCAGATGTGACCCAGATTTGGCGACATTCCGATACTTATTCTAGATTTCCTTCTAGAGATAGTTCAGATGTGACCCAGATTTGGCGACATTCCGATACTTAATCCAGATTTCCTTCTAGAGATAGTTCAGATGTGACCCAGATTTGGCGACATTCCGATACTTATACCAGATTTCCTTCTAGAGATAGTTCAGATGTGACCCAGATTTTGCGACATTCCGATACTTATTCCAGATTTCCTTCTAGAGATAGTTCAGATGTGACCCAGATTTGGTGACATTCCAATACTTATTCCAGATTTCCTTCTAAAGATAGTTCAGATGTGACCCAAATTTGGCGACATTCCGATACTTATTCCAGATTTCCTTCTAGAGATAGTTCAGATGTGACCCAGATTTGGAGACATTCCGATACTTATTCCAGATTTCCTTCTAGAGATAGTTCAGATGTGACCCAGATTTGGCAACATTCCGATACTTATTCCAGATTTCCTTCTAGAGATAATTCAGATGTGACCCAAATTTGGTGACATTCCGATACTTATTCTAGATTTCCTTCTAGAGATAGTTCAGATGTGACCCAGATTTGGCGATATTCCGATACTTATTCCAGATTTCCTTTTAGAGATAGTTCAGATGTGACCCAGATTTGGCGACATTCCGATACTTATTCCAGATTTCCTTATAGAGATAGTTCAAATGTGACCCAGATTTGGAGACATTCCGATACTTATTCCAGATTTCCTTCTAGAGACAGTTCATATGTGACCCAGATATGGCGACATTCTGATACTTATTCCCCATAGAATTCTTAATTCCCCAAGCAGAATGAAGACTCTCATTCTCCGTTCCTCACAGGATATTCAGATATTCCCCAGTGAAGATCTCCTTAAGAGAAGAATCCCCAGTAGATTGACATACAACCCAAGCTCCTGATCCCCCAATAGCGGTTCCAGGACTTCTCATTTCCAACAATCCCCTGCAACAATCAAGGATTTACTTTCCCCAGTAGCAGTCAAAGATTTCATTACCCAGGATTCGTCTTCCTCAGCAAGACAGCTACTCAGCTTACATGCGCATCCATTCATATCATAAACATTGATGAAGTACAATTCATTACATCATGACATTGCATACAACTAACTCTTTACCTTTTCAGGAAAGATCAATCAACAGACAAAGATCATCATCTTCCGAGATTCCTTCTAGAGATAGTTCAGATGTGACCCAGACATGGCGACATTCTAATACTTATTCCAGATTCCTTCCAGAGACAGTTCAGATGTGACCCAGACATGGCGACATTCTGATACTTATTCCAAATTCCTTCCAGAGACAGTTCAGATGTGACCCAGACATCGCGACATTCTGATACTTATTCCTGATTCCTTCCAGAGACAGTTCAGATGTGACCCAGATATGGTGACATTCTGATACTTATTCCAGATTCATTCAAATACAGTCCGGATACGATCCAGATTCAGATGTAATTTTGTCACTCATCCAAAAGCAATTCAACAATCATTTCTCAATGGCATTTGTAAGCCCATTCCGGACATCACAATACCTGTAGAGATTGAAGATCAATACATGTAACAAGCCAGGAAAACTATCTTTCTTTCTCAGGTCAGAGATCAATACCTGAAACCAGACAGGACAATTATCTACTTGACCATCATGAGGCAACCCTACACCGGTTCCTTCTTTCCAAGATGCAGTTTTACACTGACTCATTATTAGGCAACCCGACACCGGTTCCTTGCTCAATCCTAAGACTTCTGAAAATAGTTTACGGATTCTCCTAACACGGATGCTAATCTATGGCTTGTTCAGATTCAACTACTGAAAACAGTTTACGGATGATTCTAAACATGGATGTCAATTCATTGCTTATTCAGATCCCCAGTTCAGAGATGTTCCAAAACAGGGACACCTTTCTGATACTCATTTCTTTCACCTACAACAAACATTCTTGGATGGCATCTACAAGCCCATCTCCAACAAGATACAATCACCTTCAGATGGCATCTCTAAGCCCATCCTCCTACCAACAATTTCCAGGTGGCATCTTTAAGCCCATCTCCAAATGACATCTTTAAGCCCATTCCCTCAATCACATCACCGAGTGCAAATTTTTTGGGCACTCTAGTGTCCAATCTCCTTTTACCTTCGAGTCGCGAACGACAAACTTGCCAATCTAACTCTTTAGGTTCAAGAAGATTGAACAGGGGCAACTGTTGTACCCCAAAATTTGCCCTCCCCTTTTTCACAAAGAAATCACAGTTTGGACTTTTCCTGATTTTTCAAATTGGCTCAAGAATCGGTCAAACAGACTTTTCTTATCAGTCAAACAAAATTAGGGTTTCTATTGATTTTGAATCAGTTCAAGCAGATTGTTAGGGTTTGGTTGAATTTGGCTCAGGGTTTGATCAGGCGGACGTTTCTTTGACAATAAATTAAGAATTAGGGTTTTGCACGCGCATTCTCAGAAGAATTTGAATCCAGTGTCTTAATTGGCTGTCACACTGCTTTGACGCCTATCCAAGATTTCAGTTTGTTTCTCAAAACCTGAACCTCTGGGTTAGAAGCTGAGGCTTCTGGTTGAAAATTTGCAGTTTTAGTTTAATCAAGTGAAGTGAAAGGTGCCTGGACGTTTGTTTGTTTAAGCTGTGCAATTAGTTAACTGACATGTCGGGCTTATTACTGGTTAAAGCGGGGTTTGTGAGACTACAACGTTTATTAATTATTTATTTCATCTAAGTTAGAATAATTGGGATGTACTTCCAGTTATTTTAATTCAAGAAACTAGAATAATTAAATAGACAGTGAAATAAAAGATTATCTGACAAAAGGACTTTTATTTATTTTTAATTATTGGTACAAGTGTTATTTGAGTACAATAAATTTATTTACAGTATTTATAAATAATGTTTATTACAATGATTAAAAATAAAATAAAACTATATCCTAATTTTCTTGAAATCTTCATCTTCTACTGTTGCTTCCCTTGCCCAAATTAATATTCACCTGCAAAGCCAGAAAAAGAGAAGTCAAATGCAGATGAATTTAAAAAAGCATCTCTCAGACAGATATTTAAAACTCATCATTAAATGTTTTAGCCGGAATCAGTTTGTTCGTCCTCTCTGCAAATCGCAAGAAGATGTCTCTTCTTGGTTCACAAAGAGGGAAATTAAATGTTTGCAAGCATGAATTAATCAAATACAAAGCTGCACAAATTCAAATAAGCTGCACATGTACAAACTGAATATGCCAAAGTTCAAACTGAACAAACAAGTTGCACAAGTTCAAAATGTCAACCAAGCTGTCAAACTGTCAAAAAGATATCAAAAGATATCAAAAGCCAATAAAGTTGTCAACAAGTACACCAAAGCAATGCAGAAAATCTGGAGGCAAGAAGATATGCAGAGGAAAGACAAGATGCAAGAAAGCTTGTAAGAGTACATTTTATCATCATTTTCTGGCCAAAATCCTTTTCAGAGACAGCTATTCTAAAGCATTAAAATATGCTTTTCTGATATAGAGAGAAAAGAGAGAGAAGTAGAGGCTTACAGGCAGGCTTAGAGATAAATATAACAAATCAGAACACTGTAAAAAGGGGGTAGAATACACATAGAAAAAGATATCACAAAAAACTGTAAACCTCAAGCCTCGCAGCATATCAACCTGCATAAACTCAAAACCCAAACCTGCTCAAGCGTAACATTCAAACCAAAGCTTGCTTCAAAAACAAGCCTTGAGGCCTGTATCAAAAACCTGCCTGCATAATACCAGTTACAAAAAGCCAAAAGCAAATCTCCAAACTTAAAAAACCTGCCTTTAGCCCTGTCAAAACTACACAAAACAGAAAACCTGTTTCAAGCCACAAACCTTGAAGCCTGTTCAAGAAGTCTTTCAAAAACACATAACAGGAGCAAGCCTAAAAGCTTGATCATCCTCAAGCCTGTCAAACTTCTAGTTACAAACAAACAAGCTTGCAAGCCCACAAGCCTAGTAAACCTGTACCAAACTCAAAGCAAAACCAAAAAAGCCTTCAGAATAAGATTCATCACAGGGTCAAACACATTCAAATATCCAAACATCAATAAACATTCTCAGAACTGATTCATCCTTGAAAATCATCAAAGAAAACCAAAAAGAGAGGAAGAAAGTCAATAGCCAACAAAACTCTCAGAATAAAAGTTCATCATTGAGAAATCAAGTCCAAAGAGAGAAAGATTGTGAAAGCATCTCAGAGCCAAGCATCACAGAAGCAAGCAATCAGAAGAGGAAAAGAAGATATCCTAGGGTTTTCAGATTGCAACATTCATCACTAAACCAAACAATGTTAAAGATACAAGTACCAGGAAGGCCAGCTCTCAGCATCACAGCCTCCCTCGCCCGGCCGCCTAAGACGCCTCCTATCCACTTCTCCTCCTCCTTTCGAAAAAAGCAGAACCAAGGTATAATTTCTCCTTCCCTTTCCTTTTTTACACCTCACGCAAACATAAACAACACAGAAGATCAAAACGTGTCCAAGGTTAATAACATGCAAGAATAAGAATCTGAAACCCTTAAAACAGAAATCGTTACCTTTTCTCATCACTACCTTGCTCAACCATGGAGAGAGGGAGATGGACGGTGGCGCTCTAACAGCATGAGGCGAGGAGAGGGACATCAGAGGCCATATCAGTTTTGGAACGAGAAAGACGAAGAAGAAGATGGAGAAGGAGGCGCCGTTCTAAGACACAAACCCTTGTTCTGAGTAACAACAAAACAACCCTAAAAAACATTAAACATCTGGGCCTGTCCCTTGCATAAACTGCCTAAGCCCACTTGATTCTGGCACTGCATACCCCCCCCCCCCCCCCCCCCCTTGTTCCATTTTTCTTTGTTCTTTTATTTGGGCCATGTATATAAACTCTATAGCCCACTTGTCTTTTTTTTTTTTTATGTTTTTGAAAACATTTCTTTTTATGTTACTAATATTTTTTTTTATATAACTTATTTTGTTAAGAAAAATAATATACTAACTTTTTTGTATAAAAATTTTATTAATGTTTTCATTACCTTAAAAAACCAAAATACATAAAAAATAGATTTTATTAAGATTAATTGATTTTCCCTTTAAAACCTTTTTTTGTTTATATAACACTAACCAAAAATTAATAATAAAATACTTAATAATACATTAGGTTAATATTTTTACTCATTTGTAAATAATCACATACATTGCATAATACTTTTGTTTCTCTTTTATCCTTATACTTTGCTATATTTTACATTGAGAATGCGATGATTCGATTTGGTTGTAAATAATATTTGGACACTACTATCCTGATAAGACTCATCCCCATTTGTAAATATTTGTACCCCCATCCCCGGATACTTATTTGTAATAGCTTAGACTTTAAATTCCCGCAATTTATCGCTTTCTATATATTGTATAGTAATTAGGGTTTGTATGCGAAGATTCAAAATCAGCCGCTAGATAACCTAATACAAATACAAAAGCATGAAAATCAATACACAATTCACACTTGCACCTCTAGGGTAATCCCGTTTGTTGCCTTCAAAAATGGGCCATGTTTGCATGTCAAGTACTTTGGCAAAACAAAAACAAATCAAATGATCATAGTCCCTCGATGACGCTATCAAGTTGCCTAAACAAAAATGATCAAGTCCCTTCAAGAAAATTGCCAAAGACACTTGACACTATTGCATTCATGGTCTATACGATGACCCGTGCCCGTCCCGTTAACATCCTAACACAAGGTTGTTCACCAAATACAATGGTGAAACAACACTGTTAAAAGGGTTAAAACATGAGAAAGACCTTTGAGTACAATAGGGTAGACAACTCTTAGTTACTTGATCAAACTTGCAAAACACACTTGCCTATTTTCAAACACACATCTCCACACAATTTCAAAACAAACTTTCAAAACATTGAAACATCTTTTCAAAAATACAAACACCTTTGTAAAACATTCGAGTAAAGAATTGTTACAATGGTTGCCTAGACAAGGCATATTTTTCAAAATATTTTCAAAACAACACACAAAGCACCATTTCACACAATTGAAAAGCAAAGGCAAGTGATCTAAAACAAGTAACTAAGAGCCCATGGATAACCATGGATGAAAAGGGTGCTAGCACCTTCCCTTTTCATAATCTAACCCCCGAACCCACGAAAACATCTCAAAGGTTTTTCCTGTGCTTTTTAACCTTTCCTTAGGATAAATAAAAAGTCGGTGGCGACTCTTGCTAAACCGAACAAGTGCGAATACAAACGCAAAACCTCAAGTCAGTTCTCCCATCGTATCACAATAGTCCCTCGATGATGCTATCAAAGTTTCCCTTTCAAAAATGATCTTAGTCCCTTAAATAAAATGCTAAGATATATTACAATATTTTTAATCATGGCTATATGATGACCCATGCCCATCCCTTTTACATCCAAAGATAGGTTACTTACCAAAACAATGGTAAGATAACAATGTCAAAGGAAAGGAAGAAATGAACAAAGACTTTTGAGTAGGTAGATTATCCCTAGTTGCTTGCTAAATTTCAAAATCAAACATCCTTGCTATTTTCAAAACAAACACCAACACTTTCAAAATATCTTTCAAACTTGAAACATTTTCAAAAGACAAACACTTTGTACGCGTTCTTATAGAAACGAGAGTCATTACAAAGAAAACCCTTTTCAAAATCACTTTCAAAAACACACTCCACAAATAAATCTTTGAATTATTTACAAAACAACACTTTGTACGCGTTCTTATAGAAACGAGAACCATTACAAAGACATTTTCAAAATACTTTCAAAACTCACCATACAAAGCACATTTTCAAACAAAAGCAAGTGATCTAGCAAGCAACTAAGAGCCCGTAGATAACTAAGGATGAAAAGGGTGCTAATACAATCAATTTTCATAATCTACCCCCAGAACTCAAGAAAACATCTCAAAGGTCTTTCCTGTTCTTTTCAACCTTTCCTTTTGGATAAAAGAAAAGTTGATGGCGACTCTTGCTAACTGCAACATTTGCAATCAAATGCAAAACAACCAAGTCAGTTCTCCCACCGCATTACAGATCCACTTATGTTCCTCCATTAAGCTTTACCATGGCTTTGATACTCCTTGTTGGGGAGTCTGGGGAGCATCATAAATGTCAATGGGCCAAACTTTGGGGATCTAAGAGACCTTGATGCCACATATCCACCAAAAACCTTAAGGAATTAGGGGCATGTGCTACCTCTCTTATAAATCCAACATTTAAAGATGATTCCATCAAAGGTAAGAGATGATATTGATCCACCAACACCATCTCTTACTTCAATTTCTCCTCCAATTACGTTACCTGAACTTGACCTTCCAATATCGTCATCCTAAATATGCTTGTACTTTAAATTATGATTGTCTCTATACTTCCTATGTATCTTTTATTTCTTCTCTAGATTGTATGTCTATTCCTAAGTCTTTAGGTGGAGCTATGAGTAATCCCAATTGGCGTCAGTAGATGGTGTAATAAATGGCTTCATTTTATTCAAATAAAACTTATGACATTGTTACTTTACCTAAAAAAACTACAATGGGATATCGATGGTTTTATACAACAAAAGTTGGACCAGGTGGTTAGATCGACCGTTTAAAGGCATGTTTGCTAGCCAAAGGATACACATATATTTGGTCTTGATTACGGTGACACTTTTTATACGATGGCCAAGATTAGTTAAGTTTGTCTCTTTCTCGCAATAGATCATTAATCATTGGTCATTTCATCAGTTGGAAATTAAAAATTCCTTTTTACATAGAGAATTGTAGGAGAAAGTTTATATGGATCAACCAACAGGTTTAGTGTTCTTGGAAATTCTAGACTTATTTGTCAACTTTGTCATTTTATTTATGGGTTGAAATAGTCCCCATTGGTTTGGTCACTTCATCTTTGCCTTGATATTGTTTAGTATGACTAGATGTGAAGCATATAACTTTGTTTTCTTTATTCATTCCTTCATAGGCCGGTGCATCTTTCTTGTGGTCTATTTTAATAACATTGTTATCACTGGAGGAAATATAAAGGGTATCCAGCATCTCCAAACTCATGTTTTCAAAAAAATCCAGACAAAAGACTTGGGTCAGATATTTCTTTGGCATTGAAGTTACCCAATCCTCACCAGGCATTACAACCAACCAATGCAAGTATACTATAGACATCTTCAGTGAAATAGGTATGCTTGACTATAATCCTATTGATAATTATATGGATCCAAATGTCATGCTTCTTTCGGGTCAGGGGGGCCATTGAAAGACTCGAGAAGATATGTACAACTTATGGGTAGACTAAACCATCTTATAGAATGGATATTACATTTGTGCTGAGCATTGTGAGTTAGTTTATAAACACTCCCTGTGATAGTCATTGGGATGCATTCATTCAAATTATATATATATATATATATATATATATATATATATATATATATATATATATATATATATATATATATATATGTATATATAAAGAATGCATCAGTAAGATGATTATTATATGAAGATAACGGTGATGCTAAAATCATTTGTTACTCAGATGCAAACTAGGCCGGATCACCGACATAAAGGAGATCCACATTTGAAAATTATGTTCTTATTGAAGATAATATGATCTCATTGAGAAGGAAGAACAATATACAATTGCAATATCTAGTGATGTAGTCGAATATCATATTATGCCAACAACCTCAAAGGAGCTTGAATGGCTTAAAAATTCACTCTTGAAGCTTAGGTTGGGATACCTTCAGGCCACAAAACTCATATGCAACAATCAAGTGTCACTTTCCATTGCATCTAATCCGGTTTTCCATGAATGAACCAAGCACATAGAAATAGATTTCCATTATATAAAGGACAAGGTACTATAAGGAGAAATAACCATATATTTTGTCAAATCTAAGGACCAATTGGATGATATATTCACTAAGTATCTTAGGGGTTCTCATATAGTTTACATTTTTAACAAGCTCAGTTCATATGACGTAAATGATTTATCTTGAGGGGGAGAGTTAAGAATCAATTATGTTAATATTTGTATATAAAATATTCCATAGAATATTCCTAAGCCTATCTAGAATAGAATAGAATATACCATAGTATATTCCTTATGTAATTAATATAATAAGTTGTAAATTACACTATAGAATACAAACTTTGTAGTGTTATTCAAATACATGATTTTATTCAAATGTCTCTCACTCTCTCATAATTCAACAAAAACTTTTTTAATAATGTTCAAAATTTAAAATGATATGTTATTTTATAATTGATTGATAATTTTTATTATAAAAAATGGGAAATTAGTATGGGTATGGGTACTTAGGTACCAATAAGGTATGTATACGGGTTGAAATTTGGCACTTACAATACAGATATCAAGACTGATGTCCTAACACTAACACAATGTTAAGACATATGTTATGATATCATCTATTGCAAAAAAACACTTTCTGAATCTGGAGATTGTGAAGAAAATAAATTACAGAAAATTAGACAACACAATCAATTGTTTTCCCAGTTCGATGCAACGTCACCTACTCTGAGGGCTACCAAGATAGGAAGGAAGTTCACTATGATCGTATTAGTTCAAAGCCTAAACAACCCTAGTTTACAACTTCTCGCCTAATCACTACCTTGTGCAACTTCTACCTAGACACCTTCTAGATATGAGATCTCCCTATCACTTCGAATCACCTCATTAATACCTATAGTCACACACTCGTGACTAGAATCAAAATAACCAAATATAATATTACACTTCAAATAAACAATACTCAGTTTTGCTTAAAAGCTTAACTAAGAATAATACTTAACTCTTCGCTTAAAAGCTCATGAGTGCAAACAATCAGTCTACCTCAATATATCAAAAGATACATGAGTGACATACAAAGAAAATTCAAAGACCTTAAAATATACATAAAACCCTAAACCCTTACATTGCACCCACAGTTTCTTCAATGTGAATGCTTTTTATTTTAGGTTTAAAAAGCCCTTATTTATAGACTCTTGTAGAAGGGGCTTGGACTCTTCAAATAAAAAACAATCTTCTATTTTAAATCAGCTGCAAGATCTTCACAAAAAAATAGGATCAAATCTTTAAAGTTTCCTAAAAAGTCTCCAAGATCATTTTTATGAAATCAAATTAAATCTACACTTGTTCTTAATAAAACCTCCTTGACCTGTGCAAATTAATGACATATATCCAAAAGGGTCTTACAAAATCAAATGACATCTGTCAAGAGATATAACATCAACACCTGTTGTATAATAGGTCAAGATGTCAAGACAACTAGCTCAACATTTGTCTTATATACATGACAGTATAACCTGTCATGACAATTGGTCAATATGTTGTGACATGTTGTTCAACCATTAGTTCAGAACCATGTTTTAGGAAAATTTATACCAGTTATAAAACCATGGAACTAACAATCTTCCCCTTTGGAAACTTTTGGCTAAAACAACCTTAGCACAATCATTCTGGAGAGAGGAATAAAACCACAACCATAAAACACAAGCTACATGCAAACATGTACACTTTGTACAAACTGCAGCAAAACATATATCATAGATTACATGTAGTTACATAACACCATCTTCAAAACTCTAGAATACAAATGTACATACATGTGACTTGACATCACACAAAACAACTCTAATACAACACATGAGCTAGATAAATGATACAAGTTAATTACTCCCCTTATCACACATGACCGGTACTCCCCCTCAATGAAGAAAATCCAATATGAACTTTCCATGTTCACACATCAGAGGAATGTACAGTAGAAGATAAAACAACCTCACATCAAGATTTCCACAAAGCTTCAACATGCAAGATTTTTGAACATCTAGTAAGATATCCTGCACACAGATCACCAAGAGCAGCAGCAGCTGAAGCAACAAACAAGCATGATATAATATCATGCCCCCCTAAATAATTTCATATAAAAATCAACCACAATCACTACTCTCCCCTTAGTAGTAGCATAATCCTATGAGTATGCTAATCAACATGTCAAGACATGTGTCATAACATCAGGACAAACAAAATACACTAACACTTGACTCCTCATTTTTAGTCAAAAATTGACAAAAAATAAAGTAAATGTAAAACACAAATTGGAAGCACACAAAGCACACAAGCAATAACAAAGATTGAAGCACACAATCTTGAAAACTCTTATGGAAACAAACAAACTTGAACAACTTCAAGTGGTATTCCATATTTTTCCCCTATCAAAGATCCTTCTGCATTCCTTGGTGCTGTCACTAGCCCTTTTATCAATAGCAATTTGTATAGGCTTCTCATGCCTCATAACATAGAGGAATATCATAGTATTTCCTGCATTCCTCCACACCTGTAATTGCTATAAATCCTCAATAATGCAAGTTCTAATCCCACTAGTTATGTTCTCAATTTGATTTACTTTAAATATAATAGTAAGTTGTTCCTTGTTGTCCATATCCTCCAGAGTAACAACCTTTCCTTCAACAAGATTCTTGATTAGTTGATTGTGACTATCAAGGTTCTTGTTACAACCATGTTGAATGAGATATCTGATGTAATTCATATCTTCATTATGTAATATCATGACATTATACTTGACATTATGGTCCTTCAACATCTATTTTATCCATACCAGTTTTCCTCCCAACAAGGTTGTTCCACCATGTTCAGCTTCAACAGTAATCAAATTGTTTCTTAAGAAGAAACACCCATCAGTAATATTATCGAACTTTGCCTTGTAGAATTATTTCAAACTGAAAGAGTAAGGCACACCATATCAACATATTCCAATGATGTAGTTCCAGATTTTCCTTTCTTGAACAGTAGGGCACATTCTTGGTTCAAGCTTAGAAAATAGACATGAATTTGATATTTTCTTATTAAATTTAGTGATGTCTTTTTCATTGAGGTAGCTTGAAATCAGTTCCTTGGATTGCTCTATCTGACCTGTAGTAGAGAGACCTTTGTTGGCTTGAGAACTCACTGATTCAATGCTTGTGAATTCACATATTACCTCCCTTACTTCCTTATTTGTCTGCACGCAAGATGTTACAACATTGTCTTCAACATCCATCATTTGCTCAGTAATTGCCAGTGATGTTCAAATCTAAACCAATCCAAATAAAAAATCAAAAACCGATCCAAAAAACCAAAATTTATTGGATGTCATTTTGTGAAAACCGATTGGTTCGGATTGGATTTCAGATTAATTTTCAAAATCGATCCAAACCAAACCAAACCACATACATATATTTTTATACTCATTCACTTCTTATTAGTATAATATGTTACGTGAATTTATTATTAGATGATAATAATTTTTTTAATAATAGTTATTAGCTTGGTTTACTCTATTTATTTTTATTATTTAAATCATAATCGACCACTTTCATTTTGTAATATTAACTTTTAATATACTATATGTTATATGTTATATCAAATATATGATTTATTAGTAATTTTATAATATTAATAAAAATATAATGTGTAATTTGGATATCTAAAAACTGATCCAAATTAAACCGCATAAAATTGGATCGAATCGGATTGAATTTTTTTAATATATCATCTAAAACCGAACCGAACCACAAGTAAATTTATCTTTGGATCAGATGATCTTTTATATTAAAACCAATCCAAACCAAACCACAAACATCCCTAGTAATTGCATCATCAATTACTAAACAGATAGATTCCAATGACATTCCAGTCCTGGAGTTAAAAACTATATAAACTCTCATGCTTGAAGAGTAACCCAGAAACACCCCTTCATCCCTTATGGGGTCCTTCTTACCTTTTTGATCATTGTCAATTAAAATATATCATTTACTTCCAAAGGTAAGAAAATATTTGTCTGTAGGCTTCCTTCCTTTTCATAACTCATAGAGAGTAGTTAAAGTACCTCCTCTCAAGGTTACCCTATTATGAATGTAGCAAGCAGTATGCATTGCTTCAGCCTAAAACTCAAATGGAAATTTCTTAACATGAAGCATGACTCTAGTTTATTCATGTATAGCTCTAGTCTTTTTCTCAATAATTCCATTTTGCAGAGAGTTGATGGAATAAGAGAACTCATGACAAATACCTTCGGAATCACAAAACTCAAAGAACTTTGTATTCTCAAACTCCTTGTCATGTTCACTTCTAACCTTGACATTCACATTATTCTTCTCCTCTTGAATGCTTTGAACCAAAATTTTGAAGACTTCAAAAAACATATGATTTTTCTCTAATGGTGATGTCCTCTTGAGACCGGGAACACCAATAGATATATGAATGAGCGATTGACATCAACCTTTAAGACCACCTCAAACCTTGTTCATTCTTAATCAGTGATCGGGGGAGGTGCAAAATAAACCACCTAGAAAGTAGAGGTATGCAACACATGAGAGTCCCTCGCTTCCTCATAGTATGAGTGTGAAGAGAATGCATAATATCTCAAAGTAAAGTAGGCACAATATTATGAGTAAGGAATATTTGGATGGTGTTCACATCTATGAGTTGGTCCGGATTAGGAAATAGTACCAAACCATAGATTAGAAAAGCAAAAATATCTTCAAAAGCATGAAAACTCATGGCATCTAGGAACAACTGAGCCTTCTCTATTAGAAATTTATCAAGAAGACCTTCAACTCCACTTCTTGTTTCCCAATTAGATACAATGTCTGACCGCTTCAGGTGTAAGGCTGCAGCAATATCTCCAGGTTTTGGAACTTGCTCTAGACCGGTGAATGGTGTCTGATCAAGAATAGGAACTCCGAGTAACTTAGAGAACTCTTCGATTGTGGGTTTCAACTGATAATCTGGGAAAGTAAAACAATGATGCTTAGGATCAAAGAACTGGAACATAACACTCATCATGTCTTCTTCAAAAATGAGAGTAACCAAACTGAGTAGATAGCCACGCCTTTTGGAAAATTGAGAATTTTTTGGAAGCTTTGAAACTAATTCCTCAATCTTGGAAGGTACCTTTGCAAAGTTGATTCATATAGTATTTCTGCGAGCGGAAGCCATGACCTACAACAAAGAACAAAGATAAATCCCTAGGTCCTTGAAAATGGTTAGGGAAAATGCCATGTCATGATGATATGATGACGTGATGTCATGCTTAAATAAATATAAAATACAAAAAAAATCATACAAGAGCCTTAAGTTTAAAGGCTTGCATGAGGTCCATAGGTAACTACCCTTTTCTATTAGAGTTAAGTTGGCTCAACCTATCCTAAAATAGTAACCGAGTTCTAGGGATCTAAATATATCTAACCTTTCTCACAATATTTATTTAGTACGACAACTGACTTTCCACCAAGAAAACCCGAGAGTCGAATCTCAATGAGCAAAGCATCGAGTATCAACAAACTTCATACTGCACCAAAGTCGGCTATCTCACTACCTTCTAATGGATAAGATGGGTCAATTAAGGTTCTAAAAGTCATTTAATGCTTATAACACCATGTGGTAGCCCAATGTTATCCTAGATTGACTCAAGGAACATCGGTACAAACCAAAGTGTCGCACTAACATAGCCACCACTTCAAGCATATCGGTCTGCACCGTACAATTTCCATGATATATTGCTACATGCCTAAGGCATCCCTAGATTCGGGTGTAGGATATTTGCAAGAAATTAAACCCAAGCAACCCTTTAAAGTAAATCAGTTAATGCAAACAAATTTAAAGTAAGTAAAAGTGATCTAAGACTCTAAAGGTAACCCCTATTTTAATATTTCCCAGTAGAGTCGCCAATTCTGTAATACAGTGGGAGAACTGACTTGTTTTAGCATTTTATTGCAAATGTTGCGGATTGAAAGAGTCACCACTAACTCTTCTTTTATCCAATAAGGAAAGGGTGAAAAAAACAGGAAAGACCTTTAAAGATTTTGAGTTTGGGGGGTAGGTTATGAAAAGGGAAGGTGTTAGAACCCTTTTCATCTGTAGTTATCTACGGGCTCTTAATCTCTTATCTCACTTTGGACATCTTTCTTTTTTGTGTGTGTGTTTGAAAATATTCTGAAAATTTAAGTTTGTAATGATTCTTGTATCAATCCTCAAGAATGCAAACAAAGTGTTTTTGAAAATATTTGTTTGTTCAAAATGTTTGTGAGAAATGTTTTGTTTTTGTAAAGTATATGAGAAAACGATTAATAGTATTCTACCCACTCAAGGTTGTTTTTATACTTTTTTCCTTCTCCTTTAGAGGTAGTGCTATCTGTACCATTAGTTGGTAGGTAGCCTTATCAATTGGATGTGAAGGGACATCGAGGGTTGTCGTACGGTGATTGAAGGCAACTCCTAAGGATGCTTTAGCAATTTCATAAGGGACTAGATCATTTTTCGAAAGGAAACGTTGAAGGATCATCGAGTGACTATGATCTTTTATTAGAGGGTCTTTGCTAAAGTATCCCTACATTCAAGGGACATGACCGTTGTTTTTCTGAAGGCAACAGAGGGAGGTTACCCTAGAGGTGCAAATGTGTAAGTGGTTCAGTTCAGTTATATTTATCTTGGAAATGTTTAAGGTTATCTACCGATTAATTTTATCTGGCCATACAAGCCTATTACTACACAATTATATATACAAGGCATAAAGTATAAGTGTGGAAAAGTAAAGTCCTACGCTATAACAGGGCCTTAGGGGCAGTTACATGATAAAGAAATTGTGCGGGAATTTAAACTAGGTTATTACAAAAAAAATCGTGCGGCCTATACAATTGTTTCTAGGAATTTAAATGCAAAAGAAAAGTAAACAAAAATGAAAGAAAGATCATCCTAAAATCCTAAAATCTAAAATATTAGAAATCAATTTTTTGTGTATTTTTGGTTTGATTTTATATGTAAATAATAAAAAACCTAATGTCTAATTTTAATTACAATTTAATTAATTTAATTGTAAAAATCTAATTCTCAATTAATTGATAAAAAAAGACTAAACCTAATTTTTGATTTTATAAGTTTTTTTTTCTGATTTTTCATTGGACTAAAAAAAATAGTTAAACAAATGAACTAATGGAAAACTATTTAAGAAAGGAAAAAAATAAAAAGGGTTAAAAATAAATAAGAAAAAGGGTTGCAGGCACTGGGGATTGAACCTTTACATGCGATCACATTAACATGTCTTAAACATCATCCTAAACACACATAAACACAGAAGATTAGTTAACAATGCGAAAAATAGGAGTTTAAAGTTTTGGAAAAGTTACCCAACCGGTGTTCTTGAGAGAGCACGTTTTGGGATGCCTCAAGCTTGTTAAAATATTGGAAACGACTCCTAGGAACTTCAGGAGTATGTTTGGATGCTTGGTTTTAATGGAAAAAAGCTGGAAATAGGATTTTGACTTTGTCCTAAATCTTGATATTTTTGTGATTTCTTGAGACTTGCTTTGGAGGAAGAAATTCGTGTGCTCTCTTCACTAATGATGTCCTCTACTTATAAGCATCATATTAAGTTAACAAAAATGAATGGCAATCATAAGGAGCTTAGTGTGAACCAAACATGATAAAACATATTTTCAAGCTTCCAAATTTGAAGATTCTTGCCAAAACAAATTAAAAACCCTCCAAAACAAGTTAAACTCTTTCCATATTGAGGCAACACGATTTTGGAAAGTTTGATATGTGTTCTGGGGCCTTAAATATGATCTAAAGCCAAGCTCACATGCCTTGGTCCATCATTTGTTATTTTATTTAATTTATTTTATATTTAATTGAATAAAAATCAAAATAAATATAAATAAATAAAATCATGGTAAGGTATGAATGAGTTTAGGAGTCCTCTATAAGGTCTTGAACATGTTTAGACCTTACAAGATAGGTCCACTAGTCCAAAATTTCAAAATTGCTCAATTGAGGTTTCATGAATTTCTCAAAAATTTCTCAACTTTTTGGACTTTTTGGAAAACTAGAGATGTCCCCTACAACTCTTTCATTTTTTCATTTGAAGTCTTTAACCTGATGTAAATTGCTTTGACAAAATATGTCTTTTTGTTGTCTTTCAAAATGACATGTAATGTTTTGGCTCATATCTCTTAAATGAAGCATTTTTTGGACTTGAGCTTAGAGAGACAAAGATGTAGAGAATTGAATTTCCATAAAAATGGGATTTGGTTTAGAATTTTCTGATGAATCATGTGAAAGTTATTCTTGGTCAAAGTTTAGTTGACTTCTCCTAAAGAAAACCCTAATTTAGCAGTTTTTGACTTTTTTGGAATCTTGAGTTTTCTTGATGAATCGTGATCAACCCTTGATCAAATGATGAATGTGACCTCAAAATCTTGATGTTGATCAAAAATATTGAAGTTTGACGGTATGTTGACCATAATTGACTTTTTGTCTAATATAATTGATTTTCAATCATTTGAGCAATTGACTGAGCAAAATTGTGATGCTAGGCTTGAAACTTGTCATGAGGGTATGTTGAAGCATATGATGAATTATGGAATCCACTTGAGGCATTAGAAGCTCAATTTTCTTTGAGAAAAACAAAACCTAGTTGTAGGTCAATTGCTTAGGAGAGGTGCTTGTATGCTCAAACCCTTGAATATTCTTGTGCAATTGAAAACCCTAGGAGCATGAGGAGGTGTATTGAATCAATTGTCTTCAAAAATGGGAGGGAAAATTTTGGGGTACAACAGCTTCCCATGTTCAATCTTCTTAAACCTGAAGAGTTAGATTGGCATGTCCATCATTCGTGATCTGAAGGTGAAAGAGGATTGAACACTTAAGTGCCCAGAAATTTTCACTCACATGTGCACGAAGTGACACTATTGGTTAATTACACTGCTTGAATGGGCTTAAAGATTCCATTCAAAGAGGTGATAGAGTGTCGTCGGAGATGGGCTTACAAATGCCATCCAAAGTAACTGTTTATTGGAGTATCATAATGAGTCTACGCCTGACTGTATCCGAAGGATGCTTTTAAGAAGAAAAATGCTTGCCAGAATTCATTCTCTGGGGGGAATGATTTCCAGAATAAACTTCTAAAGGATATGCTTTTTAGAATAAACCTATGAAGGAGAATGCTTGCCATAATTCAGTCTTTGGGGGGAATGCTTTTTAGAATGAAGCCCTGAAGAAGACCACTTTATCATGCGGATAGTCGCCCCACCCTGTTTCATGAATTGATCTATAATATTTTTTTCATTGGTAAACCCATCCTATTTCAGGAATTCATACCTCCTGGTCATATAGATAGTTGCCAAGTCCTGTTTCGGGAATTAATCTATGACCTGTTTGTTATTGGTAAACACGTCCTATTTTGAGAATTCATATCGCTTGGTCATATAGATTGTTTCCCCATCTTGTTTCGGGAAGTAATCTGCGATTTTTTTTTGTTGCTAAACCCGTCCTGTTTCGGGAATTCATATCGCTTGGTCATATAGATAGTTTCCCCATCTTATTTTGGGAAGTAATCTGTGATTTGTTTTTTGTTGGTAAACCTGTCCTGTTTTAGGAATTCATATCGCTTGGTCATATAAATAGTTTCCTCGTCCTGTTTCGAGAATTAATCTTTAACCTATTTTTTTGCTGGTAAACCCATCTTGTTTCGGGAATTCATACCGCCTGGTCATATAGTTAGTTTCCCCGTCCTGCTTCGGGAATTAATTTGTGACCTGTTTTTTTTGTTGGTAACCCCTTCATATTTCGGGAATTAATCTGCAACCTATTTGAAAATTGCTGATGATATTCGTCTATTTGTGAACTTTTCCTGAAAAGACTAAATTATCTTTATGTAATGTCATGATGTATGTAATGCATTGCGTAATGATTCTATAAAAATAAATGAGAATGTCATATGCGTTTTGGTATGCATACTCTATGATGTATTGTGAAATGATGTATGGATGCAATATGTCATTGAAGCCTATCAGTAGCTCCTTGTAACAATGTCTAGCTGGGAAATAAATCTCGGACTGTTGCTAGGGATGAAGAAAGTGATTCTTCAATTTCTGTTGGGAACAATTTTACTGGGGATTCCTACTTTCTATTTGAGGATATTTTGTTGGGGATCTTCGACTTCTTCTTGAGGATAGAAGCATTCAAGGAGAGTCGGTTGTTCTCCGTTCTTTTTGTTGAAAGATTTGATTCTTACGTATCCTGATTGGGGATAAAAGAGATGGATATTCTTTCGGTGTGCTATCTGTCTAGGTTTCAGATAACGTAGAAACTCTTCTAGGGATAGAAACTTTTATTAAACCCTGCTGGAGAAGAGAATTTTGTTAGCGATTTACGGTGTTGGAGTAATAAACTCCGCTAGGGAATTAAATTCCTGTAAACTGTGTCGAGGAACATAACTCTGACGGGGATTGGAATCTCATAGGTTGTGCTGGGGAAGTTTCTCCAAGATGCTGGGTAAATGATCAAACCTCCTTATATGATAGGGGACCTATTGGGGAAGGTGATCATGTCAAGCTATCCATTAGGGATATGGAGGTGAACTGCTGGAAGATGCCCCAATTTCTGTCTAAGGGCATATTACACTTGTTGGGGAATATATCTTTGTTGGGGATGAGCTTCTGAAGGTAGCTCTGTAGAGATAGTTCCATGGAGATTGCTCTATGGGGATTTGTGGATAACTTTGAACATTCTTCCAACTCCTAGAGTGATAAATCTTCTACTGATAAATAAGTGATGAGATAATGGGACATAGTTGTATGCTTTAATCCCTAACTTTTTCCTGGACTGTCTTTTCATATTTTCAGTCCATCGGGATACCCCTTTTTGCCTAAGCCGCCTTCTCAGGTTTTCGAATTTCCGGGTGTATAATTTTATTTATATGTCCCTAATTTTTTCCCGAACCCTTTTGGTTTGTCGGGATGCCTTTATTTTTGCCTAGGCTAATCAACCTAGCGGGTCTCTTTTTCATGCGTAGTATTTTTTACTATGTCCACGTTCCCAGGGAGCAGGGAATTTTCACTATCCATGGTAGTAAGTGTTACAGCACTGTCAAAATATTTTCTTGATCATACGTGGACCTTCATACGCGGGATTCCATTTTCCCCTGGGATTAGTCTGGTGCACCCGATGTTTGAAGTTATTGATCAACCATTGATTACCAGGATTCTGATATTCTTGACCTTCCTCAGTATTTTTCTAAGAACTGTCATGGCAGAATGACACCATCTGATACTGCTGACATAGACAAGCAATTTGGTGATACCGAAGATTCAATTTTTATAGTGGATTTTGGTGAAACTCATGATCAACGTAACATTCCTCGAGTGATTCATATGGTTATCTACCCATTTCTATTCAACACTTTTGAGAGATTCTTTGAATCTTGACTTGACGACCACAGATGAGTTGCACAATAACATGTCATGCCCTTGATTTATAACCAATTGTGTCCATGAAAGGCCTGTTACTGGAAGTGTATTTCTCTTTGACCCATCCTCTGAAGTAATTATGTCCATTGGGAAGATTTTCATTCATTGAATATTCGTCATATGAATTTCTCTACTGTCAAACACTTAATCATATGCAAACAGTGGTATTAAAATTCAAAGCTTATGTCTGACTTAATGTTTAAAAATGCATTTTTTAGTAAAATACAATTTGTAAGAATGTGATATCAACTCAGGATTTATAGTAAGCCTTATAGGAGTCAGGATACCTTTTTGTAATAGTATTTTTCGAACTAACCCATGCTTCAGTTAGGACTTTGAAGTGATGTAGCATGGTCTGGTTCACAATTTAAGAAACAAAGAATAAAGGCTCAAAATTTATTTGTAACCAACCCGTTCTCCATGACGTCCTTCAGTTCTATACTCAGTTAATTATGCATTTAGGTTCCAATAGAGTTTGGAATTATAGCACTGAAACTTTGTGATGGTTCAAAAACCGAAAGTTTATTTGAGAAGACAATCATTTTTTTTAACATCTTTCATTTGTTGAGGATTTGTAGTGACCTCTTTTTGACTTTATTATCCCTAACTTTTTCCTGAACTGTTTTTTTTAGATTAGAGTCAGCGGGATACCCCCGTTTTTTCCTAAGTCTCCTTCATAGGTTTTGACTTAGAGGGCTTTTCTTTTGAAAGATAATGACTGCTCGGCTAAATGATTATGGGGAACCATCACCGACTTTTGATTTGGAAGGATGTATTCGATACTAGCTGTTGTGTATGAAGGAAATGCTTGTGATTGAATGCACAATTGAATTAACTGAGAAACTACCTTGCCACATGTTATGATTAAGGGTTTCCATTTGCGTGAAAAGGAAAAATCCTACTTCTTAGGCTCAAAGGGGTTGACTAGGGATTAACTTCCTTATATCTCCACTATTTAGGAATTGAAGTAATGCCTGTACATAGTCAGCAAGGTTTGTTCAAGCAGAATGTAAGATATTATGGTATTGTTTTCGTCATCCTCCCTCTAAAGGATTATACCTTTTAACGAGAGTTGAATATCACAAAAAGGAAGTAAAAAGCACAGTTTAAATATAGTGAAAACAAATGGATTGATTCAAGACAAACATATGTAATGCATTAATGGAAAAAAAGAAGCAAAGTTTGACATAAAGATAAGTGTTCGAACAAACAAAAGAAATTGCAACTGAAAATTCAAATGAACTTGACGCTCTCAATCTTAGTCATGATTTTGCATTAGAGAAGTGATCATATTAGGAGTCTAAGGAGGGAGAAACTCAATCTCCTTAACATTAATCATATCTTGAATCTTGTTCTTTAATGCCCAACAACTATTCACATCATGTCCAGGACTATTAGAATTGTATGCACACCATGCATTGGGATGATAGCTAGGATCCGAAGTATTAGGATTCCAAGGAGGATCCTTAAATGTAATCAACTTTTCCTTCAACACGTGTTGCAACGCTTGAGCCATTGACATGTTGATTTTGATAAATTGTCTTTTGGGTGTATCCTGCTTATGCTGATTACTATATTGTCATTGTTGCCCTAGTGCAGAATTAGAGATCATTACTGCCCCCATAATTTGGTTGTGGTCTCTCTTATTATGACCTTTTTGGCCGTACACATCATTGGACTATTTCTTCTCGTGGCAAAATACTCATTTTGGTCCCTTAACTATACCCTTGGGTTCACATTGGTCCCTTAACTTTTTTTCGTGTCATTTTGGTCCCTTAACTTTCAAAATGTTTCATTTTAGTCCTTTTTGTCTAATTAGCTACGAATTTAGCGGCTGATTTCAAAGTTTTTCCGTCTAATTAGCTACGAATTTAGACAAAAAGGACTAAAATGAAACTTTTTGAAAGTTAAGGGACCAAAATGACACAAAAAAAAGTTAAGGGACCAATATGAACCCAAGGGTATAGTTAAGGGACCAAAATGAGTATTTTGCCTTCTTCTCGTTGTATGACTTATTTTGAGTATCAGAAGAGGCAGGCACCTGGATTTTACAACTTCTGATTCCACTCTTAACATGTTCCCCTGTCAATATCAGTTCAGTGAAACCGGCTGAAAAATTTCCAAGTAGGTGATTATAGAAAGGACTTGTCAGCGTGCTCATGAACATGTCAACCAATTCCCTATCAGCTAAAGGATGTTGAACCCTGCCTGCGAGATCTCTCCATTTTTGGGCGTACTCTTTGAATCTTTCATTAGAGCCCATGGTCATACTCTATAGTTGCATACGGGTTGATGCAAGATCAGCGTTATACTGGTACTGCTTGTAGAAATCGGCAATCAAATCTTCCCAGGTATGAATATTGGTCCCTTCTAGTTGATAGAACCATTCCAACTATGTTCCAAACAGGCTCTCTTGGAAGAAATGAACCTATAATTTCTTGTTAGTAGTGTGTGGTTGGATATTCCGAACATATGACCTTAAATGCAGCTTCGGGCAAGAAACGCCATCATACTTAGCAAAGGTAGGAGTTTTGAACTTGGGAGGAATGATGACTCTTGAGACCAAACCCAATTCTACAAAGTCCAAGCCAGGCACCTTCTTGATCTTCATAGCTTTCAGACGCTCTTCTAAAAACTTATACTTCTCATCAGCAGGGGGATATTGTTCATCCAAATAATCTTCTTCCTCTTCAACATAGTATTTGGCAGAACCATGATTTCTATTTTCCTCAAGCTTATCACTTTCATCGTTTTCATCATGTTTATTATCATTGTCCTCTGCGATTTCGGTCTCCTTAACCTGTTTAGCCGTACCTCTAAATCTTCTCCCTGTGTTGATAATTCCAATCAGTTTCTTTGTCTTTTTCTTCTTCTCTTTGACAATGAGTTCGTTCTATTCTTCTTGCCGCTTGGCTAAGCTTAGGACAATCTCTTGGAACTGAGCATTCTGAGCCTAGAGATCTTTCACTGTTTGTTCGAGAGCCATTTCTGCTGAAATAAACAGCAAGGAGATGAGAAAACTTGTCTTGCAAATACCTGTTATGCAATGATATGTGTTGTACCCCAAAAGTTTCCCTCCCATTTTCACACAAGATATACCCCTAGAGGTTCTCAATTGCTCAAGGTTGACCAAGGATTGACCAGACAATTCTCCTCCTAAGGCAATGAACCCCCAACTAGGGTTTCAATTTTCATCAAGATGGTTGAGCTCCAAAGGTCTCAAATGCTTTTCATGGTCCTAACATGTCTTCAAGATCATCCATGCCAAGTTTCATGCCTTGCTCAATAAGTTTGCTCAGTCAATTGCTCAAGTATTGGAAAATCAACTGTGCTAGGTCAAAAGTTAATTGTGGCCCATGAACAGACAAACTTTAAGATTTTTGGTCAACATCAACATTTTGAAGTGATAACCATCATTTTACCAAGGGTTTATCATGATTCCTCAATAAATGCTCTTAATTCAACCAAAGTCAAAAATGGCAAATTAGAGTTTCTATAGGAAAAGTCAACCAAACTTTGACCAAACATAACATTCTAATACTTTATCAGAAAATTTCAAACCAAAGCTCATTTTGAAGAGAATTCAATGCCCTACAACTTCTCTTCATATCTCATGTTCAAGAAATTCACCAATTGAAAGATACAAGTTCATGCATTACAAATTATTTTTAGAAAGTCAACAAAAGCCACTTTTTGCCAATACCTTTTACATCAAGATAACATCTTCAAATGCATTTGAAGTAGACATCTTGGGATTTTCAAAAAGTACAATATCATCATCATGAGATAAAAATTGAGCAAGTTATGACTTTCCCAAGTTGGGAAAAGTTTGGAAATTTCAAGAATGGTGCATTGAGAAAATTTGATTTTTGGGTCAATGACCTAACTTTTTAAGATTCCAATATCTTCTTAAGGTCATAGAGGACCTTTAATCTTATTTTTGCATGGCCTTGTATTTTCTACCTATTTTTTTACATATTTATTTTATTTTTTTCAAGTAAATATAAAATAAATTGTAAAAAATATTTGGAAATGGGCTTAGGCATGTGTGCTAGTGTCTTGGCTTGCTTAGAGACCCAAGATTTCATGCACAAGTGACCAGGTTCATCCAAGCAACGATAAGGCATGTTTTGACAAATTTGGAAGGCCTTGAATTGGTTGGATTCTTTTTGGAAAACATAAGTTATGGCTATAATCTTTTACATTCAATGGTGTCTCCTCCTTCCATACTATAAAAAAAACACATTGGCCAACTCAAAAGATGGACAAAAAGCCTAAAGAATTACTGCACATTTCATTCAAAAATTCCAAAGTTGTAAAACTGGATTTCAAGTTGCAGGTGGTTTTGATCTAAAGCAAAGGCTCAGATGCGTTCCTAGAAGTGCCTAGGAACTTTTCCAACCATCACCAAGTGCTAAAATGCCACGAAATGATCCATCCACCTCTCACGGTTTGTCATTTTTTTAATTTCATTTTGTATAATTCATGTGATATCAATATGATTTGACCATGCATTTTTGTTTATTTGACTATTTACAAGCTTCTGGCATAGTTGGATTGCAGCTTTGGTACAGGAATCGTACGTCACCATTGCTACGATTCTAAGCTCAAAATTGGGGTTTTTTAAAATACCCAAAATTAGGACCAACCAAAGATACCATCTTACTCAGGTGGTTGAGAGCAATCAACCCATGGACTCAAAGTGAATTTATTATGCGTTTTGTGCTTGTTTCACCTACAGGTTTTATAGTGACGGACAAAAATATGTCACTATAGGTATTTCTACCTAAGACGACGGATGGAGGTAGGAGATGAATGCGTGGCAGACCCCTACTGGGTGACTCAAATCAGCGCGCGTGTTTTTTTATATTTTTTTTCTAATATTAACATTTTCTTGTATATTATATTATTGATTTAGTTTAGGTAACGAATGAGCAGGTTGGTTTAGCGGTGAGGCGCATGTTTGTGAGGCAAGAGGGTCTGAGTTCGATCCCAAGCCCTTTGAATTTTGTTTTCTATTATATGTTTCCTGCAGATAAGATGTTGAACAAGCCCATAAGAACAACATGCGCCCTCACCCTCAGCCAGTTGATCACCACTTGTTCAGATCAAACGATCCTGATCACCATGTGCTATCAAGGAGCGCCCTCACTGGATCCAAGCAGTCTGGGCTCTCAAATGGGCCCAATGATTTTTTTTAGAACAACACCCCCCTGTTTACTAATTATCTCCAGGCCCATTAGCTTCCCTATTTATTTTTATTTTGTTATTTACTTCTTTTTAATCCTTTTTTATAAATCATAAAAAATAAAAATAAAATAATAATCATAGATTTAATATTTTTTTAAATTAATTTAATTAATTAATTCAATTATTTTTTACATCATTTTATTAATTTAAAAATAATTATAGGTAGGTTTTTATAACTCAAATATTTTCTTAACAAAAATAATAGAAGTAGTTTTATTAGAATTAATTTTTAATCAACAATCTTTTTTTCCTTTTTTATTTAATTAGGATTTTATTTAGTTTTTTTAGTTAATTTAGTTTAATTATTTTCTTAAAACAAACAAAACAAAAAGATTTTTTTTTACTTAGACTTTTTTAGGTTGTTAGAGGTTTCTTTCCATTTTCACGCGCGTTTATCTTATTCTCACATCTTTTATAATATTCTACTTGCTGATGGGATGTAATAGATTAAAATATGACTTTACTGCTTTTCTTTATTTTCATTCCCCCAGTTGTACATGTAAATTCCCCCCTCCCCGAAAACATTGTAATAGCGTATATTTAAATTCCTGCACTTTAATTTTCTGCTAAATATTAACTGCTAGTAAATTATGCGTGCATGACAAGATAAATTCAATTAACCATTAGATCACTAATCTCAAGATAATATAATTAAAAAAATAAACTTCTCACATTTGCATCCTTAGGGTATTCCTCACTCGGTTGCCTCGAAAATGGTCATCTCCCTCGAACGTAGGGATATCTTAGCAAAGACCCTCGCTATAAAAGTCATCATAAAATATCATGGTCCCTAAACGTCCCTCGAGTTGGATTTCAGTAAATGATCTTGCCCCTCGATGTTTCCTATATGATGATAGTCCCTTCAAAATGCATAGATATCTTTACATGTTGCCTTCAATGACCATAATGTCCCTTTCGATAGTCCCTCAACATCCAACGATAGGGCTACCTACTCACTAATAGTAGGATAACACTTCCTAAAGGAAAGGAGGAAAAGAACATACTTTTTCGAGTAGGTAGATAATTGTTAGGTACTTGCTCAAGAACAAATTTTTCACACTTACACACTTTTAAAAACTACTTTCAAAAAACCCTTTATCACACTCTTAAGGACTGATACAAGAGTTACCATAAACAAACAAAAAACTTTCAAAACACAAAAACACACAAACAATTTTCAAAATGAGCAAGTACTTAAGAGTCCATGGAAAACCAAGGATGGAAAGGATGGAAAGGGAAGGTGTTAGCACCCTTTCTATCCATGGTTATCCACGGGCTCTTAGGTACTTGCTCAAAGTGTTTTCAAAATTTGGTTTTCTTTGTGTTTGTGGGTTTGAAAGAAGTTTTTGTTTGAAAGGTGTAAGTGTGAAAAGTTTTTTTTTGTTTGGAAAGAGCAAGTACTTAAGAACCATCTACCTACTCGAAAAGGGAATTAATCTGTGCAAATGTACTTTAGACAATGCTAGCCCACTATTGATGAGTAGGTAGCACCGTCGTTGGAGTTTTAAGGGTCAATTCGATTAAGGGACGTATGGTCACTAAAGCAATGTTAGGACGTCTTAGCGGTAACCCTAATGTCTTAGATCATTTTTCCGAGAAAACTATGATCTTTGGACAAGAGGGCGACCTGTAAAACTTCCTATACTCAATGACCACGTTCGAAGGCAACCAAGTGGGGTGTACCCTAAGAGTGCGCATATGCGAGTGTGTTATTTTGGTTAATTTTATCTTTGTACATGTCATGGGTGAGCTATCTTGAATTTAAGTTCATACATTCGATCTTGTCATGAACTCCCTATTATCAAACATCTAGCAGTGTATAGTTGCGGAATTTAAATTGCGGAAATTAAATCTAAAACTATTACAAGGCGCCGGGTATTTACATCGCCAAAAACAACCCTTTAATTTAAAATGCGGAAAGTAAAAGAAAGAGATAAATAAATTACAGTCCTATTTAAAGCTATTACATCCCGGAAGTAGGTACAATAATATGAAAATATGGATCGCGCGCGAGAAAATTAAATCGACGCATTTTTTAGGGTTTTGACCATTTTTATTAAAGAAAGCATTTTTTGTTATTTTGAATTAAAAAAGAAACAAGATCTAAATTAATTATTAAATTAAATGAGCTAATTAACTAATTAATAAAAATAATATTTTTTGGATTTTTTGAGTATTTGAAGAAATAAATTAACTTGGCCAAAGTTAGTAAAAATCTAATTCTCTACACTAATTTTAATTGTTTGCAAAAATATTAAAGTTAAACCTAATTAACACTAAACTAATTAAATTAATTTATTTACAAAAATAAAGTGATGATTTTAATTTTAATAAATAAAACATATTTTTTGGTTTTTGATTTTATGAGGAAAATAATTCAATTAGTCAATTAAACAATAAAAATAATTAGTAAAACAAATAAATAAAATAAGATAAAAAAATAAGAAAAGAAATACTCAAGGGGGGTGTTGGGCCCAGATTGAAGGTATGACCAGCATTTTTGAGGCCCAGACGCAAATAAGCTTGGCTGACTTTTGCAATCCCACGTGTGCCTGTTGACTTAGGAATATGGTGAGCTTTCAATCTTGACCTTCAGATTTGGCCTGGAGGCCATCTGGCGCTTGAGATTTGAGGGAGTATGATGCACTACAAGGCATGAGAGACGCTGGATCATCTGCAAGAAAATAATAGCAAATATGTTGGGGACCTGGGATTCGAACCCAAGTCCCATTAGCCACTGCATACACACCTTTACCACTACATTACTGTGTTCCATTTGTTATTATAATGGATAAACAATATTATAAGAGAAAAACAAATAATATGCTGGAATAAAAAATAAAAACGCGCGCAATTTGAAACCACCAATCAGGGGAAGGCACGTAGTCGTCTTCTTCAACGAAACCTGGTTTTCTTACCTGCGGATTTTTATCCGCAACAAAATCCAAAGCTTGCTCCTAAAATCAATTTCAAGCCATGGAAATTAATTCTAAGACCATAGTCTTGCTCGTCTCCTTCCACTGATCCTGTCCATGTCCTTTATTCTCATCAATTTTGCAGCGCGTTTTGGGGAGGGAGAGGGCTTGATTATGATTGCAATAGACTCAATGGATGTCTGGAAAGAGAACCATGTTGAGATTTTGTGTTGAATTTGCCTCAAAGACTGATTTCGATTCCACACTTTTTCAAGCTTTTTTCAAGTTTTGGTATTCGTGATTATGCAGCCTCTTGGTCCTAATTTCGTATGATTTGTGTTGTATAAGTATCATGGAGTGAATTAGGTTAAAAATTGGGCTTTGATTCCTTGCCAATCAATGCTTGAAGATGTTATTTTATTCTCCATTGAAAAAGCTTCCAAATTTGTCAAAAACCAATATTTTGTGCATGATATGTCTTGATTCAAGTTTGATCCTGTCCATAATGATAATTGAAAACTGTATCAATCAAAAAGATCCTATTTCATCAATAGAAAAATCAATGAATGGACACAATAATGAAGATAGGACACGTGTGTGGTGTGACAAGATCAAATCAAGTGGAAAAAAGTGGGCCCTTTTGACAAAATTTGAAGTTTTGAGGATAGTTGACTTTTGGCAATTTTGGAAAAATGCCCAACTTCAACAATGCATAACTTCTTCAATTTTGAACTTTTAGAAGTGTTCTTGGACTTTTTAGAAACCTTGAGATGTTCTATAACCAAAACTTTTGGTCTCATCTCATTTTGATATTCCATGCTCAAGCTATAAGCTTTGGAAAAAAAGGTGTTTTTGTTGACTTTCAAAAATGATCTATAATGTCCAAATTTGTAACTTTTTGTGAGTGCATTTCTTAACCTTAAGGTGTGAATATGGATTGTAGGAAATTGAATCCTCTTCAAAATGAGCTTTGGATGGTTCATTTTCATAAAGTATGAGAAATTTATGCTTGGTCAAAGTTGAGTTGACTTTTACTATAAAACCCTAATTTAGCAACTTTTGAATCTTGATGAATTTTGAGCAATCCTTGATGAATCATGATCAACCCTTGATAAAATGATGAATTATCCTTGAAAATGATAATGTTTACAAAAAATCTTGAGGTTTGACTGTTTGTAGGTCACAGTTGACTTTTGCCCTAGCATAGTCGATTTTTGGACCTCTTGAGCAATTGACTGAACAAACTTCCTCTGAAAGGCTTGAAATTTGACATGGATGACCTTGTGAACATATTAGGACATTTGGGAGCACTTTATGTCATTTGTATGTAAGGACCTTGATGCAACACAAAACCCTAATTTGAGATTGACTGGCTTAGGAGATGATTTGACTGTCCAACTCTTGAGCAACCTTGAGCCATTTGGAGATTCCTCTTGACATGTCTTGAGAAATATGGGAAGGAAAATTTTGGGGTACAACACACTTCAATTAAACAATTACTTAGTTTATCTTAAAAGGTTAACTAAGAAAAATAATATACTATTTGCTTAAAATCTCACGAGTGAGAACAATCAGTCTACCTAAATGTATCAAAAGATACACGAGTGACATAGAAAGAAAACACAAAGACCTTAAAAGACTCCCAAAACCCTAAATCCTTTTATTGCACCCACAATTTCTTCAATGTGAATGCTTGCTGTGATATGGTGGCAGAATCGACTGTTTAATACTGGTTTTTCCTTTGTGTTTACAAATGTTGCAGTAAGCAAGAGTCACCACAAAATTTTCTTTTATCCAAATTAAGGAAAGGGTAAAAAGAATAGAAAAATACATTTTCGATATTTTCTGAGTAAGGGGGGTAGATTATGGAAATGGAAGGTGTTGGCACCCTTTCCATCTGTAGTTATCTACGGGCTCTTAGTTGCTTTCTAGTTCACTTGCTTTTGTCTGAAAATGTGCTCGTGGTGTGGGTTTGAAAATATTTTGAAAACGTCTTTGTAATGATTCTCGTCTCTATAAGAATGCGTACAAAGTGTTGGTTTTGAAAATAGTTCAAAGAAGTGTTTGTGGAAGATGTTTTTGAAAGGGATTTTGAAAAGTGCCTTTGTAATGATTCTCGTCTCTATAAGAATGTGTACAAAGGGCTTTGACTTTCGAAAATGTTTCAATTGAAAGTTTATGTGTGAAAATGATTTTTTTGTTGTGATCAAGCGAGCAACTATGAGCATCCTACCTACTCAAAAAGGTCTAATATTCTTTTCCTCCTCCTTTAGATGTTGCTACCTTACCATTGATTGATAAGAAGCCCCATCGTTTGATGTATGAGGAACATTCTAAGGGACATACAGTCATAAAGGCAATAATGTAGAGACGCTTTAGCAATTTCTGTTTAGGGACTAGATCATTTACCAAAAGGCAACTGTAGGGTCATCGAGCGACTATGATCTTTTGATTTATGGGTCTTTGCTAAAGTGTCCCTGTCTCGAGGGACATGACTGTTTTATTTCCGAAGGCAACCAAAGTGGGGTACCCTAGAGGTGTATATATGCAATGTGTGTTATTTTTCAGTTTTTTTTGTCTTTTTTGTTAGATTTGCTAGCATTTTCTTATTAGTCTTATCATGCAATCCTAGCTACTAACAGTTAATATATATATAGGAATTTAAAGTGCATAAATGTAAAATGTGGGCATGTAAATCCTATGCTATTACATGGCTTTGTGAGAGGTACATTATAGAAATCCATAAAGTAAAGTCCTAGTTATTATTACAAAATAGGAAGCATTTACAATAAGATGGAAAGAAATGTGAGAGTAAATAAATGCGCAAACGAATTAAAAGGGACGTCTAAATCCTAAAGAAAAGAAATCTTTTTGTTTGTTTTTTTTTTATTTATAAAAGAAAATAAAACTTAAGTGTATTTAATTTTAATTTCAAGAAAAGGTTAAAATAATTAATTAATTAATTAATTAATTAAATAAATTTAATTTGATTAATAAAACACTAGCCTAATGTTTTTTTTGTGATTTTGATTTTAATGTTAAAATAAAAAAGAAGTCAATAAAGAAAAGGAAAAAAAAGTAAAAAATACAAAGGGGCGCATCCTTTGATTGCAGGGAGAGAAAGGGGATTTTTGATCTAGAGGGGAAAGCTCCCTTTCGATTCTGTGAAGGGTGTTATTTTCTTCGATCTAGGAAAGAAATGTCTTCTTCAATCCAGGATGGCAATTTGCTTTTCGATTCATATCTATAAGACAAGCATTAGAACAATAAAGATGCAGAACCTGGGTGTCGAACCCAGGTTCTTCGATCCTGTGCGCGCTGGTCTACTCGGGCTTGGTCTACAGTACAAGTGTTAGAAACAAAACAAATGCAGACTTGGGTGTCGAACCCATGTCCTTAATCTTGAATGTAGATCGAATGAGTTACAAGTGTTAATGTATCATGCAAATGTAAAATTTGATCTTTTTAATAATTCTTACCAATGGTGATGGATGAATATGTGGCTTCAGGCATGGGTACCTTTGTTTAAGGGTTTCTTCGATATGGCACTTCTAGACGTGTGCTTGCTTAGGGGCATAAGAATTCTATCCCTCTTGAGCCTTACCTCAAATGGGTACGAGCTCGTGCTCAAAGTCTTATGATGCCTTACCCCTCCATTCTCCCAGTAATCATAGAGCCTGTTGTGGAAGGAGATGTTCCGTACACTATCCTGCATCCTGAAATGCCCACTTCTCTTGAAGACTTACAAAGGGATTGGATACAACTTAAGGGGGAGCGGGACACTTTCGAGGCCCAATTCTACGCCAGCAAGAAGAAGGTTTTGGAACTCACTAAGCAACTTCATGAGGAGCAAAGCTTAAATGCCTACATCGCACCAAAGAGGATGCGTACAACTTTTTTATCTTAGAGTTTTTGTACTTCTTTGTAAGCCCAAAAGAGGCATGATGTACTCAAGCTTTAATTTATTAATATAACGTGTGTTCCTTTTTGGTCTAAAGCAATTTTAAATCTCTAATTTCCTTGAAATTATTGCATATGCATTTACCATTCATCATAACATAAGCAGGTTTCTTACGACAAGTCTCCTCATCTTTCTACTATTTATTTCAATAAGATGGATCTTGAGCAGACGATAAAAGACCTCCAAGCACAGAATGTTCAGTTTCAGCAGTTGTTTTTTACTCTATCCAAAGGACAAGAAGATCTAAAAACTTTGCTGATTGAAGAAAAGAAGAAGAAGGCAAAGAAAGTAACCGGAGTTCTGAATATGGGAAGAAGGTTCCAAATACAAGCAAGACTGACCTTAGACTTTGCAATGTCATCTGGTGAAAAAGATAATCAATATGGGAAAGGCAAGGAAGCAGTTGTCCAACAAGAGGAAGAAGAATAGGATTACTTTGAGGAGCAGTATCCCCCGACCGACAATAAATACAAGCATCTGGAAGAACGACTAAGCGCAATGGAAATCCAAAAAGTGCCCGGGCTAGACTTTGAGGAGCTAGGTTTGGTGTCTGGGATTTTCATTCCACTAAAATTCAAGGCACCAATATTTTCTAAATACGATGGAGTTTCATGCCCCAAAATGCATGTCTAATCCTATGTGAGGAAGATACAGCCTCACACTGCTGACAGAGATTTTTGGGTCCAGTTCATCCAAGACAGTCTATCCAGAACTCAACTTGATTGGTTATATTAACTAGAAAGGGCCAATATCCATAATTGGGAAGACCTTGCCCCTGCTTTCTATAAATAGTATCAATACAACGCAGACCTTGCTCCTACCTGTACTCAACTCCAGAGTATGGCTATGGTTTCAAGTGAAGGTTTCAAAGACTACGCTCAGAAATGGAGGGGCTTAGCAGGAAGAGTCCAACCTCCCATTTCTGAAAGATAACTAGTAGACATGTTTTTTGGTACCCTGTCTGGTCCTTTCTTTAATCATTTAATTGGAAGCTCCTCAGCCAGCTTCACTGAATTAATCTTGACCGGAGAAAGAGTGGAAGCTGGGATTAAGAGTGGGAAGATCCAAAAAGACGCCTCCTCCATCGCTGTAAGAAAACCATTTATTGGGAAGAAAGAAGTTGGTGTTGTGTATCCTCAAAGAAATCAAGATAGAACTGAACAACGACCAATGGTAGGGGCTGTCATGATCCCTAAGCCTGTACCTACTCAACAAAGGAACGACCAGCCTAGAACAAAAAGACCAGTAAGAAAATTTACCTGGATTAATATGGCACTATCTCAAGTCCTGCCACATTTGTTAAGATCTAATCTGGTAACTTTGAAGGAAGCTCTGAAGAATCCTAACACAACCTCTCCTCATTACCATCCTAATGCTCACTGTGCATACCATTCAGAAAGTTTAGGCCATGATACCAACAACTGTTGGGATTTGAAAACAAGGTGCAGGACCTTCTTGATGCAAAACAAATTGAGTTTGATGCTCCTAAAATCCCGAATGTTATCACCGCTCCTATGCCCAAGCATGGTCGTTGTGTTAACATTGTTGAAGATGATATGTTTTATTCTAGTGTTGATGAACATGTTACTCCTCTCCTGACCGTCAAGAAGAACCTATTTAAGGCCAGTTTATTTCCGGGCTATGATGAAGGCTGCCACTTCTGTTTATCCCGACCAACTAGTTGTCATTTATTGAAAGTAAGTGTTCAACGCCTAATGGATGACAAAGAGATTTTGTTTGAAAAGACTCCCGTTCCAACCATTTCTTACAAAGATGTTTCAATAGTAACCATTTCCGCGAATCGTTCCAGGGTCTCCACCAAAAGACCCGTTAGGATTACATCGGCTCCTAAAGTAGTTGCACTGATAATTACTATGCCAGGTCCAATCACGTACTCATCAGATAAAACTGTCCCATGGAACTATGGGGGCGACGTCTACTATCACGGTGTTAAGCAAGATTGGATGGCTGGTGAAGACTCGATTCTTGAGAAGGCTGACCCCCACCTCAGTAACATTATGGGAACCAGCAAGATAACCCAAAGTGGAATAATTTTATCTCCAGAGATTGCTCCTATGAAGACTGTTAATGGTCCTGTGATCATCCCCGTTCTTGTTCCTGCTGACACTACTACTACTACAACCCCTTTGGTTACCCCTGCTGACACTACTACTACTACTACAATCCATGTTGATACCCTGATTGACACTCTTGCCACTGAGACAAATGAGACTCGGGGCAAAAGCATTTTGGTTGAGCCTGTCCGGATGAAGGCGCAAATAGTATCTATTCCTGAGGCCTCCCAAAACGAGATTGAAGAAATTATGAAAATTTTAAAGAGAAGCGACTACAACGTAGTCGAACAGCTAGAACAAACTCCATCAAATATTTCCATGTTGGCTTTATTGTTGTGCTCCGGGGCTCATGCAAAGGCCTTGGTGAAATTCCTTAAAACTTCCCACGTACCACAAGAAACCTCTGCTGATCAGTTCCAAGACTGTGTGGCAAGTTTAACCGCTGACAATGGCATAGGCTTTTCTGATGCTGACTTGACACCTAGATGGAGGAAGCACAACGAAGCATTGCATGTCTCTGTCGAATACCGGGGCACAACTTTGGCCCATGTCTTGGTGGATACCGGTTGATAACACTTACTTTACAATTGTTTTTGACTCTGATTTCACATTTTATTTAGGTTTTTTATTATTTTTTTCTCGTATTATTCCTATATTTTGTTTCCTTTTCAGGTATTTCAATTATCCAGAGCTCCCCTGAAGAAATGAAGGAAAAAAGGCTAAAAAACAGGAGTTTAGGTCAAATTTGCACTCATGGCGCCCACCATGGCGCCAGCCATAGGGTAGGCCATGACGTGGACCATCTCCTGCTGACCTCAACTTCCATGTTCCCCACTTCCTTTCATTTACACTCATGGCGGGCGCCATGGCCTCCATGGCGGGCGCCACCTTTGGACGATGGTTTCCCCCCCAAAAGGAGTTGGGGGGCATTCCTGTGATTTCCAGCATTCTTCATCCTCTATAAATAGAAGTTCCTGATTTCATTTCAAATTACCCAAGTTTAGTTGCAAACTTGATTCAACCATAGTTGCGAACTTAAGCCATATAATTTCACCATTATAAAGCAATAATTCTTCACATCAGGGAATTATTGCACTGTTGATTGAGTCTGTGATCGAGTTCGTAGATTGAGTCTGTAATCGAGTTTGGAGCACTTTGGCAGAAGTTTATCCTGCCACATTTATTTTCAACTGTTGTTTATTTCCAGTCTCATTTTACTTCCAGTTTGTACCAGATTTAAAACCTCCCTGTTTGGAGCAGGTTTCTATTTATATTTCCTGCACCTGCTTTTTCTTTGTTTATTTCCCGCACCTGCTTTTACTTTGTTTATTTCCCGCACCTGCTTTTACTTCGTTTATTTCCCGCACCTGCTTTTACTTTGTTTATTTCCCGCACCTGTTTTTACTTTATTTATTTCCCGCACCGCACTTTAAATTATTTACTTTCTCGCATGATTTATTTTAACATGTCTGTTTACATTCCCATGTCAGGCTGAACCTTACTGGGATAGAATGTAAGGAGTCTAGTTAGATCGATATTCCAAATATTGTGTCAATAGAAATGCTTATGGGCTATTTTGGTTTTTAATACGAGTTTTCTGTACTTTATTGTTGTTGGGTAAGATCGAAAGTCGTCCAACCCTTTGTTAAACTTGGTTAGTTCTAACTGGTCAAGGGAAGTGAAAGCGCTTTGTCCGGTTAGTTAGGGTTTTTATTATCAAAGAGATCAATTTTGAAACTATTTTCGGACACGTTTATAGGGTTAAAGTTTGGTCCTCTTTTGATTAGAAATTCCAGATCAAAATACTTTTCAACTTGGTCAAGTACTTTATTTCTTAAAAATAGGTTTATTACTTTAACACAATGAGTTCCTTTTTATAAGTGACAATAAGAAGGTCTGATTAGAGAGTAAACTCGGTTCTGATTACGCGAAAGCGATAGTTCTTGTTAAATTAGTTCTTTTATTTAGTAGAAAATATTTCCCTATAAGTAGTTCTATTCCGAAGCATTGTGAATATCATCTAATTATATGAATTACATTCGACCCTACTTTTATATATGAAGTTTATTTCGCCGCACTTTACTTTCTTGCATGCTTAATTACCTGTTTAATATTGACTTAGCTAAACACCGTAACAATAGGAAACGATAGATTGATGATTGGTCTCTGTGGATCGATAATCTTTTATATTAATCTGATGCGATTCGTACACATGCGAATACACCGCATCAAGTTTTTGGCGCCGTTGTCGGGGATCAATTTCATCAAGTTTTGCACCCTATAGTCACACCGTATAGACTAAGTTTTACATTTTGGTTGATGCGCAGATCTCGCAAAACCGGAACCTTATTCAATCCTTTAGCGTAACCTGAACGTTACATCGATTTTCTTCGTAGAATTAGAAAAACTATGGCCGAGAATCGTAACCAAAGACCCCTTAAGGAATTTGCCCAACCGTCAGATGAGGAACCTAGTTCAAGTATCGTAAACCCAGCTATAAACATAAATAATTCTGAACTAAAACCCTCATTTCTACAATTGGTGCAACAAAACCAATTCGGTGGTCTCGCTACTGAGAACCCGAATCAACACTTAAAAACTTTTATACAATTAGCAGACACTTTAAAATGAAATGGTGCTTCGCCTGAGGCAATACGACTAAGATTATTCCCTTTTTCCCTTAGAGATAAAGCACGAGATTGGTTAGATTCCCTTCCACCAAATTCAATAAAAACCTGGGAAGACCTTAGGAGAGTATTTCTCCCAAGATATTTTCCGCCCAGCAAAACTGATGTCCTTAGAAACTAAATCACTAGATTTAACCAAAACCTGGGAGAATCACTTTTTGAAGCAAGGGAGAGATATAAGGACCTGTTAAGAGCCTGTCCACACCATGGCCTAGAATAATGGCTAATAATCCACACCTTCTATAATGGAATCCATTACAACACAAAGATGTCTATTGATGCTGCCGTTGATGGCGCATTGATGAATAAACCTTACCTAGAAGCCTGCGCTCTCATTGAGGACATGGCCCAAAACCTTTACCAATGGGGAACAGAACGAGCTACGATAGAGAAAAAGGAGCCCTAAGGAGGAAAACATGAGATAAGTTCTCTAGACATGATGCAAGGTAAATTGGACGCTCTTTCCTTAAAAGTTCAAAAAATGTCTCAAAACCCTAATATTGTAGATGCAGTAGCTTCAAAATGCGAACTTTGTGGGACCCAAGAACATCAACCTGCGGAATGTAACTTGTTGAATGAGCCTTGCTCAGACCAAGTAAACTACACCCAATGAAACCTATTTTCATACACTTACAACCCCGAATGGAGGAATCACCCAAACTTTTCTTATAAAAACAATAGCCCAATAAAGAACTCTGCACCTCCAAGACCTACAGGTTTCCAAGCCCAAAGACGAAATCAACTTGTGCAAGCTGTGGCACCCAAACCAAACCTTGAGAAAATCATGGGAAATTTCATTTCAGCTAAAGCCCAGCAAAACAAAGATTTCCTAAATCAGAATATTCATGTAAACAAACTAATCACGCAATTAGGAACTAAAGTTGATCAGATAATTATGCATAACAAGATGCTTGAAACCCAAATCTCGCAGATAGACCAAACACAAGCCCCACAAACTACACCTGGAGGATAATTCCCTGGACAACCTCAACTAAATCCTAAACGGCAAGCTAATGCCATTTCCTTACGAAGTGGGACTACTTACGATGGACCCAAGAATCCAGCCATGAGTACACCCTCACAACCTAAGACAAATTTTTTGCCTACAGACCAAGTGGAGGAACCAGAGGAACCCGAAAAGCAAAAAGAACTAGAATTAAAAGATAAAACTAATAAATCACTACCCCCGTACAAACCCCTAGTCCCATTTCCGCAAAGACTTAAAAAACCAAACTGGACAATCAATACCAGAGATTCGTTAAAGTTATAGAAAAACTCCATTTAGAGATTCCTTTCACCGAAGCCATCACTCAGATACCATCTTAGGCTAAATTCCTAAAAGACATCCTGACAAAAAAGCGTAGACTTGATGATCCCAAACCTATTGAATGCAATTTTATTTCAGAAAATAAACTTGCCAAGAAAGAAAGGGATCCAGGATGTTTATCCATTCTTGTATCTTAGGAAATCATACTATTGCAAATCCTTCTTAGATCTAGGAGCTAGCGTCAACCTTATGCCTTTAGCAGTTTGTAGAAGGTTAAACTTAGGAGAATTGCTGCCGACTAAAATGTCTCTCCAGCTGGCTGATAGATCAGTTAACTATCCTATAGGAATACTTGAAGACATACCAGTTAAGATCGGTTAGCTCTATATCCCAACTAATTTCGTGGTTATGGATATTAAAGAAGACGAAGAAATCCCAATCCTCTTAGGTAGTCCATTCCTATCAATAGTCGGAGCCATAATTAACGTTAACAAAGGAAAATTAACATTTGAGGTGGGTGATGAAAATATAGAATTTATTCTTTCAAAGTTATTAATAGCACCAGTCATAGGAGATGCATGTTATGCCATAGACGTCATTGACGAGTGTCTATTGGAACTTAAGCGAGAGTAATCTAACAAAAATATCAAGTTACCTTCAACCCCCATTATGGAGGACGATGGATTTAAAAGTTTAGAACCTTACATCAATGACGACCTCTATGAATGTTTATCGCTTACTCCTGATCCCATGCCTTGCCTTTTGAAACCATCTTTAGAACTGAAGGAACTTCCCAAGAACCTCAGATACGAATTCTTAGATAAAGAGATGAATCATCCTATTATAGTTAACTTTATTTTAAGTCAAGACGAGACAACTCAACTCTTAGAGATCTTACGAAAATATCCCTCAGCTTTATGGTATAACATCTCCAATTTAAAAGGAATAAGTCCATCGGTGTGCATGCACCAGATCTTGTTAGAAGAAAACTCAAAACCCTCAAGATAACATCAAAGAAGAATAAACCCTATAATGAGCGATGTTGTTAAAAGGGAATTTCTTAAGTTACTAGAGGCTGGTATAATTTACCAAATATCATATAGTAATTGGGTGAGCCTTGTCCATGTAGTGCCAAAGAAATGAGGCATCACAGTCATAGAAAATATGAAAGGTGAGCATATTGCTAAACGAACAGAATGAGGTTGGCGTATGTGTATAGATTATAGAAAATTAAACAAAGCAACCAGGAAGGATCATTTCCCTCTTCCATTTATAGATCAAATGCTCGAACGTCTAGCCAGACACTCGCACTTTTGTTATCTAGATGGATACTCAGGATTTTTACAAGTACCTATTCACCCTGAGGATTAAGAGAAAACAACCTTCACCTGTCCTTATGGAACGTTCGCCTATAGAAGAATGCCCTTCGGACTCTGTAATACCCCTGCCACTTTTCAATGATGTATGATGTCTATATTTGCAGATTACCTAGATGGAATAATGGAAGTTTTCATGGAAGATTTCTCAGTGTGTGGATTCAATTTTAAAGATTGTCTCTCCAACCTCGAAAAAATCCTTGAAAGATGTGTAGAGGTGAACCTAGTGCTAAACTGGGAAAAATGCCATTTTATTGTTAATGAAGGTTTAGTATTAGGAAACATTGTCTCCGAAAGAGGCATTGAGGTCGATAGAGCCAAAATTGAAGTTATAGAAAACCTCAGCCCACCTAAAACCATTAGGGAGATTAGAAGTTATCTTGGACATGCTGGTTTTTATCGGTGTTTTATAAAAGACTTCTCTAAAATAACAAAACCTTTGACTAATATTCTAATGAAGGACGTTGAATTTGTTTTTGACGAGAAATGTCTCGAAGCTTTTAAATTTTTGAAACAAGCACTGATTTCAGCTCCGATCATGCAACCCCCAAATTGGACACAACCTTTTGAAAACATGTGTGATGCCAGCGATTATGCAGTTGGTGCTATTCTAGGACAACAAAATATAAGAAATTACATGTTATATATTATTCTAGTAGAACCCTAGATACCTCCCAGCTCAACTATGCAACAACAGAGAAAGAAGTACTGGCAATAAATTTTGCGATAGATAAGTTTAGGTCCTACCTAGTTGAAGAAAAGATCATTGTTTACACTGATCATGCTGCCATACGTTATCTATTAAATAAAAAGGACACTAAACCTAGATTTTTTAGATGGATCCTATTACTCCAAGAGTTTGATCTAGACATTAAGGATAAGAAAGGAACAAAGAATGTTATCGCTGACCATCTCTCTAGATTAGAACACTTAAAACCTGACTTATTGCCTATAAATTATGATTTCACCTATGACAGATTTACAGCTAAGACTGATGATTTCGAGCCTTACAGAGATAAAGATTTTGAAAAAATTTCAGTAATGAAGAGCGTACCTTGGTACGCTGATTTTGTAAACTACCTAGCTGCATATATCATACCCCCTGATCTAAATTACCAACAGAAAAAGAAGTTTTTCAAAGATGTTAAACATGTCTACTGGGATGAGCCACTCCTATTCAAGAGAGGAATATATGATATTTTCAAGCGTTACATCCCAGAAGAGGAAATAGAAGACATCATCAGACACTGTCATTCTGCACCTTATGGTGGACATGCAGGTATATCTAAAATGCATGCCAAGATTCTTCAAGCAGGCCTCTATTGGCCAACTTTATGGCGCGGATGTTCATCCCTACATTGTCAAGTGCGGCCGATGCCAACTCACCTGGAACATATCAAGACGTGACGAGATGCCAGTGAGGAATATCCAGGAAGTTGAACTCTTTGATGTTTGGGGTATAGACTTTATGGGACCATTTGCACCTTCAATGGGAAATAGGTACATTTTGGTAGTTGTGGACTACATGTCTAAATGGATTGAGGCTATTGCATCACCCACAAACGACACAAGAGTGGTAGTCAAGTTATTTAAGAATATAATTTTTCCGAGGTTTGGAACACCCTGTCTCGTTATAAGTGATGGAGGATCACATTTCAGATCCAGAATCTTTGATAAGCTCTTGAGTAAGTATGGAGTAAAGAACAGAGTAGCAACACCTTATCATCCACAGACTAACGGCCAAGTAGAAGTGTCTAACATGGAGATTAAACAAATCTTAGAAAAAACTGTTTCAATTTCCAGAAAATATTGGTCTCAGAAGCTACATGAAGCACTATGGTCCTACATAATAGCTTTTAAAACCCCTATTGGAACAACCCCTTACCAATTAGTCTATGGAAAATCTTTTCATTTACCCTTTGAGTTAGAGCATAAAGCCTATTGGGCCATTAAGACCCTAAATTTGGAATATTTGACTGCTGGTGAAAAGCGCATCCTTGACATTCATAAATTGGAGGAATTCCGCCAGTCTGCCTATGAGAATGCTATAATATATAAAGAAAGAACCAAAACTTGGCATGACAGAGTAATTGTAAAGAAAGATTTCAATATAGGCGACCTTGTTCTCCTTTTCAATTCCAGGTTGCAACCATTTCCTGGCAAGCTACGTTCAAGATGGACTGTTCCTTTTGAGTTCTCTAGAATCCTAAGAACGGGAGCATTCGAGATCAAGAACAATTCCTGTAGCCCATTCATTGTCAATGGGCAGAGGTTAAAGCACTACGAAGGAGGTGACATTCCCACCAACTACTTTATCCACACTCTGATTGATCCACCAGTACCAGTTTCCGATATATGAAGTTTACTCGTCAAGCTAACGACGTTAAACAAGCGTTGCATGGGTGGTAACCCATGGGTTTATTTTTATTTTTTTGCATTTATTCACTTTTTACTTTATCAAATTTTATTTTTATCTTTATACTAACAATTGCAAAATTTATGATTTAAGGTATCACCTGCTACTGCTAGCCGTCTTTGCTAACTACATTTTTCAGGATGGTGCATTTCGATGACATGCATGTTTCCTTCTGAGATGACACTCGGAGACAACGCTATGTGGTCCTTTCACAGTGACCCATGGCACCGACCAGATATCCAAACCAGATTTGCATGGAAGCTCTTGGATTTGAAGCCAATATCAAGTATCTATGCAACCAGCTAAAGTGGGACGAGTATGCAGATGACCTAAATGTGACCTACAAGAACCTCACCTTAGAATTCCTCAGTTAATTCGAGATTGAGCCCTATAATGGCCAAGATTGATATCTCACTTTCAGACTATTCGGGATAGAATACTGTTTTACCCAGAGGGAGTTTGGAGACCTACTAGGCCTCCAGACCACACCCGATGCTATACCTGAGCTACCAGTTGGCTATTTCATGACTAGGGACATAGAGAAATTCTGGAGAGATATTACTGTTGGAGGGAGTCTTGATCCTTCCACTCAGCTATCCCCTGTTATTTACAACCCTGTTTTCAGGTATTTTCAGATGGTTATTTCTCAAACTTTCCTAGGGAAGGTCGACACTGATACCCATGTTAGCCAGGAGGAGATCTTTTTCCTCTATTGTGCGACCCAATCTCGCCCTATAGCCTGTGGAAATTTTCTGCTGTGGAATCTCATGATGACTTCTAAGTCTGCTGAAGGTATCCTCCATGTAGGAGGGACAATGACTCAAATTTCTTCTCCTTTGGGTCATACAAGTAAGTTACCTCACCTTACCTCCTACTATGGATATACTACAATGGACATTGATTTCTGTTTGGATCGTGGGCTGATGAGAAGAGTCTACTTTAATGCCAACCAGTATAGACTCCTGATTGATAATGAAATTGTTCACTATTTTACCTTGCTTGATCCTATAATGACCAATGTCCATAACCCTGCCAATTAGACATATGCCTTAGAAGGTATTGGAGAGACCGTGGATGAGTGAAAATCACCTATGGTACTTGAGTATCATCCATGTCCATCGCTAGAAAGGACCACTGTATTCTCTAATAATTTCTCTTTACAGCAACCTGGCATCTATCCACAGGTTGCTGAGATGCGTAGAGGTAGCCCAACTTCATCAGACAGTTGAAGACCTCTCTCTTCAGGTTATGGTTTTCGATGCTACTCACTATACTGAGGCAGACTTCCTACAGTAGGAAATTGATGATCTTCGCAGTAAGTTAGTTGCAGCTCATGGTTCTGAGTCGACCAAGGACCCTACTACTCCTTGATGATCTTGATTCATATCTACACTGTTTTCTTGTTTTGTTGTTTCTTTTATCATGTTATTTCCTTTTCAGACTTATCTATTTTTATGCCTAACTATTGCATTCTACTTTCTTTTTATTTTTATTTTTCGTGACTTACCAAGTATATTTCTATTTTATCATTTTTTTCTCTTTAATTAATTGTTTATTTTATTTTTATGAGTTTATTATTTTCAAGTTATAAACATAAAAGAAAAAAAAATTCAATACACCAATCCTTGGAAGCAACAAATGAAGAATTGTTGTTTGCACCTACGAGAAGAAATTGGAATAAGAAGCCCAAACCAACAAAACAAAGAAATTTGAGCCCAGCCCAAATTCCAAGCATGGCGCCCACCACCAAGACCATGGCGCCCGCCATGGGGTCTGGGACTATAACGAGCAGGTTTTCAAAAACCTCCCACTTTCTCCATTTTCAACCCCCAAAACTCTCATTTTATCAACCACCTACTACCCCATTAACCACTCCAACATCCATTTTTCTAACCTTCATAAAAATTCAAACTTCCTCCTCCCAATCTCCAACACCCATTTTGAAACCCATTTTTTTCAATTTTGTTACAAAGGAGCAACAATGGAGTTTAACGAATACGTTCTTCGTGAAGGAAAACCTGGAGACCGATAACGGAAAATCCTTGAAAAATTGCAAAGACGATATAATGTCTCAACCAGGAATGTCGATGAAGATTTTCTTTATACTTTAGGACTTTATCATAGTTTTTTTCATTTAGATGACATCCTAGGATTGCACGAGATTTTTACTAGAAAAGAGCCCACCTTTGAGAGGCTAACTCGGGAATTCTTAAGTTCCCTAATTTATTTGGTTCACACTGACACTGCTAGTATCGTCGGTATGGTTAAATTTCGTCTATTTAATGTTGAATATGAATATAGAACCAACAATCTAGCAGCTTTGTTGGGCATTCCTCATGGTGATGGCGCTATTTGTGAGACCCCTTTGGATTCTGAATTGTCTACTGATGCATATTCCTTCTGGCGTCAATTTTCAAACTCTTCTATAAATTCTTTTGAAGGAATTTTAGCATCATTGATCCATAACCCGGCTATTCGAAGTTTTCGATATATGCTCGCCTGTACTATTTTTGGTCGGGGAACCCAAACAAGGTAAATTCTAGAGAACTTCTATTTTTTCAAGGTAGTATCACTAATAGAAGAATTAATTCAGTCTCGTTTATGATTACTCACATGATTGTTGTCTTGAGACACACAAGGACCATAGCTTTTGGAGGACTAGTTACATCTATTGCTAGAGCTCTACACCTCGACATTGACATAACTACCCTAGCACCCCTGCCTCCCCGCACAATTAATTTGAAATTTCTAAAGGATATGAAATTGTGCAAGGTGAGGAGAGCGGGTGGCTTTGAACTTATGGTTCGGGCTATCTCTATCCCATCAGTCGTTCTGCCTTGCACTAGAAGTATTGATGTACGAATTGCAGGGAACTGGACCTATGATCTAGATGCTCCACCTTTTACAGGTCCATTACCTCCTAATGTTCCACTTGGGGACAGACACGAGACTGATGAAGAAAACAAGCAGAGGGATGAACCTCATGCCCCACCATGCTTCACCCGCACACACTGCACCTTCTACTTCCAACACTTTTTCAGGTACAACTCCTGGCTTCTACATCACTGAAGAGATTTGGCATGACCAGCTAGCCCGGGAGGAGATAAGAGATGGTTTACTTTCTGCTATACAACAGCAGCTGGCAGATAACATGAGTTTTATGGAGGCGTCACGACAGCAGACATACGGCTCTTTTCAAAGTCTTATGGAATCTCAATTGGCGATATCTCGCGAGCAACATAGGCAACAAGCCCAGTCTCAGAGGAACTCCGCCCTCATGGAGGCCATTCAAGGTTCTCTTTTAGGTAACCTTCACGAGACTCAGAGTTCACAGATTTCCTTGTCCTCCAGATTCGACCAGTTCGAGGCTTCTCAAAACAATCGTCGTTGCAGCTGATCCCGTCATCCTAGACATTTAGCGCATGATGGCGAGGGACCCAGTCAGCCTTAGTACTTTCCCAGGTGACTTTTTCCTTATCTTATTTCGTAAAATTGGGGACAATGTTCGATTTAAGTGTGGGAGGAGATTTACTCGCTTTATTTTACTTGCTTTATTTTTCTCGCTTTATTTTTTCTCGCTTTATTTTTCCTTTCCTGCATTTTCCTTCTTGTTATTTTACTTATTTATTTTCTTTAGTTTGCTTGTTTGCTTTCTTTTCAAAAAAATACATGTGTTTGACGAGTCATCTATATGTTTATGGTCTAGTGTATGTCCACTCCCCCATTTCTTGAGCCTAACCGAAAAAAATTTCTAAGAAAAACACTGTGTTTTGAACTTAGTTGGGCTATAAGACCTGGTTGAGATAGGATGTAGTATGAATTGGGAAAGCCCTTTTGAAGCATCAGCATCATTCTTACACTTTTAGCTTCGTAATTTTAGGAATTCGATCCCGATACCCCCTATGACGTGGCCTTAAAATTTTCATTCTTAAATCCTTAAATAGTTTATCCTAGCAGTCAGCTCCGGTCAAAGCATGCTCTACGTAGGGACCGAAGATAAGTGAATGATCTATATGCTATGTTCTTATTATAAACTACAACCCCGAGATAGGTGACCCTCATAAAGTCATTTAACTCAACAAAAGTTGTATGTTGAAAAATAAAGCTAAAGCAAAAGCTAAAGCAAAAGAAGAAGAAAAAGAAAAAGAAAATAATTTTACCCATCTTTAGTTGGTTCAGAGTTATCTGGTACTGAACTATGTAGGGAGGATTACGATCTGATCCCCCGCAACTATAAATGGGTCAATAAAAGGGGTTACACCAACTTTTTGTACCAGAGCCCTGTGTTTAATGATCAGAATCATTACCCGGTCACTTTACTATGAGCATGTACGAATAACGGGCTTAATGTGATTGTGCCTGAATGAAAAAAGGATTTGAAAAAAGGAAAAATATAGCCCTAAGCATAGTGGCATGATATGGATTGGTTCGTAAAATAACGAAGCTTATGTCCATTTTACGGAAGAGTGTCACTACGATATCCTTTGTTTGAATCAGTTAGTACCTATCAAAACATCCCTGTTTTAATTCCAGAGGCCCCTTGCAGCCCAACTTGTTCACTAACACCATTTTTCTTCTTAATCTATTTAAAGTTCTTGCTTGAGGACAAGCAAAGGTTTAAGTGTGGGAGAATTTAATAACACTTACTTTACACATGTTTTTGACTCTGATTTCACATGTTATTTAGGTTTTTTATGATTGTTTTCTCGTATTATGCCTATCTTTTGATTCCTTTTCAGGTATTTCAATTATCCAAAGCTCCCCTGAAGAAATGAAGGAAACATGCTGAAAAATAGGAGTTTAGGTCAAATTTGCACTCATGGCGCCCACCATGGCGCCAGCTATTGGGTAGGCCATGACGTGGACCACCTCCTGCTGACCTCAACTGCCACGTACCCCACTTCCTTTCATTTACACTCATAGCGGGCGCCATGGCCTCCATGGCGGGCGCCTCCTTTGGACAATGTTTCCCCCCCCCCCCAAAAGGAGTTGGGGGGAATTCCTGTGATTTCCTGCATTCTTCATCCTCTATAAATAGAAGTTCCTGATTTCATTTCAAATTACCCAAGCTTAGTTGCAAATTTGATCCAACCATAGTTGCGAACTTAAGCCATATAATTTCACCATTGTAAAGTGATAATTCTTCACATCGGGGAATTGTTGCACTATTGATTGAGTTTGTGATCGAGTTCGTAGATTGCGTCTGTAATCGAGTTTGGAGCACTTTGGCAGAAGTTTATCCTGCCACATTTATTTTTAACTGTTGTTTATTTCCAGTCGCGGTTTACTTCCAGTTTGTACCAGATTTAAAACCTCCCCTTTTGTAGCAGGTTTCTATTTATATTTCCCGCACCTGCTTTTACTTTGCTTATTTTCCGCACTGCTTTTACTTTGTTTATTTCCCGCACCTGCTTTTACTTTATTTATTTCCCGCACCTGATTTTACTTTGTTTATTTCCCCCACCTGCTTTTACTTTGTTTATTTCCCGCACCTGCTTTTACTTTGTTTATTTCCTGCACTTGCTTTTACTTTGTTTATTTCCCGCACCGCACTTTAAATTATTTAATTTCTCGCATGATTTATTTTAACATGTCTGTTTACATTCCCATGTCAGGTTGAACCTTACTGGGCTAGAATGTAAGGAATCTAGTTAGATCGATATTCCAAATAATTTGTCAATAGAAATGCTTATGGGATATTTTGGTTTTTAATACGAGTTTTTTGTACTTTATTATTGTTGGGTAAGATCGAAAGCCGTCCAACCGTTTATTAAACTCGGTTAGTTCTAACTGGTCAAAGGAAGCGAAAGCGCTTTGTCCGGTTAGTTAGGGATTTTTATCATCAAAGAAAACAATTTTGAAACAATTTTTGGATGCGTTTATAGGGTTAAAGTTAGGTCCCCTTTTTATTAGAAATTCCAGATCAAAATACTTTTCAACTTGGTCATGTACTTTATTTCTTAAAAATAGGTTTATTACTTTAACACAATGCGCGCATTTTTATAAGTGACAATAAGAAGGTCTGATTAGAGAGTAAACTCGGTTTTGATTATGCGAAAACGACAATTCCTATTAAATTATTTCTTTTATTTAGTAGAAAATATTTCCCTATAAGTAGTTCTATTCTAAAGCATTGCGAATATCATTTGACTATGTGAATTACATTTGACCCTGCTTTTATATCTGAAGTTTATTTCGCCGCACTTTACTTTCTTGCATGCTCAATTCCCTGTTTAATATTGACTTAGCTAAACACCATAACAATAGGAAACAATAGATTAACGATTAGTCTCTGTGGATTGATAATCTTGTATATTACTCTGACGCTATTCGTACACTTGCGAATACACCGCATCACCGGTTCGTCTTTGAATGTGTTGTCTAAGAAGGCTCTTGATAGACTTGACTGTGAAGGTTTGACCTTAAAACCCAGCAACATAGTGGTAAGGGCCTTCGAAGGTTCAAAGATAATGGTTCATGGAGAGGTAGACATCCCCATTAAGGTTGGAACTCAAACCTTTGATTCAACTTTATACGTGATGGACATTCGCCCTTGCTATTCCTGCTTATTGGGCCGACCATGGATTCAAAATGCTGGTGCTGTCACTTCTACATTACATTAAATGATGAAATACCCAACCAAGGGGAAAATCATTATTGTCCATGGAGAAGAGGAATATATGGTCAGTCACTTAAACTCCTTCAGATACGTGGAATTGGACGATGAATTCATTGAAACTCCATTTCAGCATTTCGAAGAAGTCCCACCAACCGTGGCAGTGACCAAGGTCGTTTCCTAAATCCCGATGATTACAAGACCTCCACTAAAGTTGTCGTCTTTGAAAGATTCCAAGGCAGTGATAGAGAAGGTGGGTGCACTATTTGGGGCCAACACCCAGATATCCCATACAAATATGACAAATTTGGTTTGGGTTTCACTTCAGGAGCCCAGAAAGTTGTACGTCGTGCTTGTGCCAGGGGACCACCCTTGAAGATCAGCAACCACGGAGTCAACGCTGTGGAGGATGATGAGGACAACTACGATCTGGAGGAATGGATTTTCCCAACTGTCAATGGAGGAATCAGCAACTAGAAAGCTAAAGATTTTGTCCCAATTACTTTTATCCAACAGTAATTGTCTTTAAAGTTTGTCAGACCTGTAATAGTTAAACAATTCATACTTTTGAAACCGTGTGTCTTACCCGAGGCACAACGGTCCCTTTGTAAGGGTTGTTACCTCATTTTCATATGTCATCAATGAGTCATGGACGTTTTTGCAAACAAACTTTGTGCTCTTTATCTTTCTTTTTTACATTTTTACTTTCTTTCAAAGATAGCTATACTCTTACAAACACTCACAATGCAGATCTACATCCACTCAGGATCCCATGGGTAACGATTCTGCTATGGCCTTTTGTGACTCTCAAAATCTAATCTACCAAGCCGAAGAGGAAGGTGAGGAAGATTCTGAAGTTCCAGGGGAACTAGCCAGGTTACTATAACAAGAAGAGAGGACCATTCAGCCCCACGAAAAACCAGTGGACACAGTTAACCTAGGTACCGAAGAGGACAAGAAAGAAGTCAAGGTGGGTGCCAATCTGGAATCCAGTGTCAAGAAGCGTCTGATTCAGTTGCTACATGATTATGTTGGGGTATTTGCTTGGTCGTATGAAGACATGCCAGGACTTGATGCAGATATCGTGGTACATCGTCTACCAACAAAAGAAGACTTCCCTCTGATAAAACAAAAGGTATATCGCATGCGACCCGACATGTCAGAGAAGATCAAAGCGGAAGTCATGAAACAATTCAATTCCGGATTCTTGGCCGTCACCTCCTATCCACAATGGGTCGCCAATGTTGTTCCCGTTCCTAAAAAGGACGGCAAGGTAAGAATGTGCATGGACTATAGAGATTTGAATAGGGAAAGCCCTAAGGATGATTTCCCACTTCCCCACATCGATAATTTGGTTGACAATACAACACAAAATAAAGTGTTTTCCTTCATGGATGGTTTCTTAGGCTACAACCAAATAAAAATGGCGCCTAAGGACATGGAGAAAACAACCTTTGTCACACAGTGGGGCACTTTCTATTACAAGGTTATGCCATTAGGGTTGAAGAATGTTGGGGCAACCTATCACCGTTCCATGGAAGCCTTATTTCACGACATGATACATCATGAAATAGAGGTATGTGTGGATGATATGATAGCCAGATCTCAAACTGAAGAGGACTGTCTTGACCATTTGCAGAAACTGTTTGAGAGACTGAAGAAATACAAGCTAAGATTGAACCCGAATAAATGCACGTTTAGGGTGAGGTCCGGTAAACTCCTATGCTTTGTCGTCAGCGGTAAAGGTATCAAAGTGGATCCTGCCAAGGTGAAAGAAATACAAGAAATGCCTGCTCCTCGCACCGAGAAGGAAGTCAGAGGATTCTTGGGACGGTTAAACTACATTTCCAGACTCATTTCTCACCTAACAGCTACTTGTGAACCAATCTTCAAATTACTGAAGAAAGATCAAGTAGTCAAATGGAATGATGAATGCTAAACTGCCTTCGACAAGATCAAATAGTACCTATAAGAGGCTCTTGTTTTGATTCCATCAGTCGAGGGAAGACCGTTGATCATGTATCTAACTGTTTTGGAAAATTCAATGGAGTGTGTGCTGGGGCAGCATGACGAGTCTGGCCGAAAAGAACATGCTATTTATTACCTGAGCAAAAAGTTTACCGACTGTGAAACAAGATATTCACTGCTCGAGAAAACTTGTTGCGCTCTGGCATGGGCTGCTCGCCGGCTAGGACAATATATGCTGACTCATACTACCTTATTAATATCCAAGATGGATCCAATGAAATACATATTCGAGAAGCCTGCCCTCTCTGGGAGAATAGCAACATGGCAGATGATCTTGACGGAATATGATATTCAGTATACTACCCAAAAAGCAATAAAGGGCAGTGTACTAGCTGATCACCTTGCTCATCAAGATGTGGATGAATACCAGTCCATGAAGTTCGAATTCCCAGATGAAGATATCATGATGGTAAACACCTGCGAAGAACTCAGACCATATGACGGGCCTGAAGAAGGATCCCGATGGACCCTGGTTTTTGATGGGGCGATCAACGCCCTCGGCAATGGCATCGGTGTTGTAATCATATCTCCTGAAGGATGTCACACTCCCTTCACAGCAAGACTCTGCTTCAATTATATAAATAACATGGCAGAATACGAAACATGCATTTTTGGTCTCAAAGCCGCCATAGATTTGGGGATCAAGTCCTTAAGTGTATTCGGAGATTCAACTTTGGTCATCGTCCAGATCAAAGGAGAATGGGACACTAAACACCCAAACCTCATCCCCTTCAAAAAAACATGTGTTGACATTAATCCCACACTTTGAGAAGATTACCTTCGAGCATTTCCCGCGAGAAGAAAATCAGCTAGTAGACGCGCTAGCCACAATGTCATCCATGTTTAAACTCAAATGGGATTTTTCCAAATACCTATTCACCATGAGGATCAAGAGAAAACAACCTTTACCTATCCTTATGGAACATTCGCCTATAAAAGAATGCCCTTCGGACTCTGTAATGCCCCTGCCACTTTTCAATGTTGTATGTCTATATTTGAAGATTACCTAAATGGAATAATGAAAGTTTTCATGGAAGATTTATCGGTATGTGGATTCAATTTTAAAGATTGTCTCTCCAACCTCGAAAAAATCCTGGAAAGATGCGTAGAGGTGAACCTAGTGCTAAACTGGGAAAAATGCCATTTTATGGCTAATGAAGGTTTAGTATTAGGACACATTGTCTCCGAAAGAGGCATTGAGGTCGATAGATCCAAAATTAAAGTTATAGGAAACCTCAGCCCACCTAAAACCATTAGGGAGATTAGAAGTTTTCTTGGACATGTTGGTTTTTATCGGCGTTTTATAAAAGACTTCTCTAAAATAACAAAACCTTTGACTAATCTTCTAATGAAGGATGTTGAATTTGTTTTCAACGAGAAATGTCTCGAAGCTTTTAAATTTTTGAAACAAGCACTGATTTCAGCTCCGATCATGCAACCCCCAGATTGGACACAACCTTTGGAAATCATGTGCGATGCCAGCGACTATGGAGTTGGTTCTGTTCTAGGACAACGAAAAGACAAGAAATTACATGTTATATATTATGCTAGTAGAACCCTAGATACCGCCCAGCTCAACTATGCAACAACCAAGAAAGAATTACTGGCAGTAATTTTTGCGATAGATAAGTTTAGGTCCTACCTAGTTGGAGCAAAGATCATTGTTTACACTGATCATGCTGCCATACGTTACCTATTAAATAATAAGGACGTTAAAACTAGATTACTTAGATGGATCCTATTACTCCAAGAGTTTGATCTAGACATTAAGGATAAGAAAGGCATAGAGAATGTTGTCGCTGACCACCTCTCTAGATTAGAACACTTAAAACCTGACTTATTGCATATAAATGATGATTTCGCCTATGACAGACTTATAGCTAAGACTGATGATTTCGAGCCTTACAGAGATAAAGATTTTGAAAAAATTTCAGTAATGAAGAGCGTACCTTCGTACGCTGATTTTGTAAACTACCTAACTGCATATATCATACCCCGTGATCTAAATTACCAATAGAAAAAGAAGTTCTTCAAAGATGTTAAACATTTCTACTGGGATGAACATCTCCTATTCAAGAAAGGAATATATAATATTTTCAGGCGTTGCGTCCCAGAAGAGGAAATAGAAGACATCATCAGACACTGTCATTCTGCACCTTATGGTGGACATGCAGGCATATCTAAAACGCACGCCAAGATTCTTCAAGCAGGCCTCTATTGGCCAACTTTATGGCGCGATGTTCATGCCTACATTGTCAAGTGCGGCCGATGCCAATGCACCAGGAACATATCGAGACGTGACGAGATGCCAATGAGGAATATCCAGGAAGTTGAACTCTTTGATGTTTGGGTGTTGTACCCCAAAATTTTCCCTCCCATATTTCTCAATACATTTCAAGTGAGGTCCTCAAATTGCTCAAGGAAGGCCAAGGGTTGACCAGACAAGCTATCTCCTAAGGCAGTCTACCTCAAATTAGGGTTTCATATTGCATAAAGATACTTGAGTCCAAGGGATCCCAAATTCTCACCATTGTCCTAATATGTTCTCAAGATCATCCATGTCAAGTTTCAAGCCTTGCAGAGAAAGTTTGCCCAGTCAATTGCTCAAAGGCCTAAAAATCGACTATGCTAGGGCAAAAGTCAACTATGGCCCACATACAGTCAAACTTCCAGATTTTTGGTCAATATCCCAATTTTGAAGTATTATTCATCATTTTATCAAGGTTTGATCATGATTCATCAAGGATTGCTCATAATTCATGAAGAACCAAAAGTTGCTAAATTAAGGTTTTGTAGGAAAACTCAACTCAAATTTGACCAAGCATAAATTTCTCATACTTTATGAGAAATGACCCATCCAAAGCTCAGTTTAAATAGGATGAAATTCTCTACAATTCATCTTCAGATCCTAAGTTCAAAATATGCACTCACAAGAAGTTATGAATTTTGACATTATAGGTCATTTAGAACAGTGAACAAAAACACGTTTTTTGTCAAAGCTTCCTACATGAACATGGAATACCAAATTGAGATGAGACCGAAAGGGTTGCTTAGACTACATCTCAAGATTTCTAAAAAGTCCAAGAACACCTTCAAAGAGTCAAAATTGAGGAAGTTATGCATTGGTGAAGATGACGTTTTTTGCAAAATTGTCAAAAGTCAACTATGCCTAAAATTGCAATTTTTGCTAAATGGGCCCAATCTTTTGCACTTGTTTTGAGTTGGTAGCATGGTCCACGAGCCCTAGATCTTTCAACTTGTCTTTATCTTATTTTTATTATTTATTTTGATTTTGATTTGAATTAAATCAATTTAAATCAAAACAAATCATAAAAAAATCCAAAACATTGAAACCTCAAGATATTATGCATTTTTCAGGTCCTATATCCAGCTAGCAAAAGATTGAATTCGTGCAAAGCAAAAGTGGGCACAAAAAGATTGGTTTTAGCCTATTTTTGGAAGGAATTTCAAGTGAATCAAATCCACATCAAAAGCTATAATGGAGGAAGATTGAGAGCATAATTTTAAACCTAATTCATTCCTCAGTATATAGGCAACATTTGCAGACGAAAATCACAAAGTTGGAGAGGCGCACAAAGTCAGAACAAACTTGAAAAAATCAAAGAAAAGTGGTGATTCGATTTTTCACTTCCAGGAATTTTCAAGACCCTCTAGCCATCCCAATCGCTTCCTGGGATCACCAACAAGCTATACCAATCAAGAACAAGGAGTTTCCAGCGCTAAAACCCACTGTAAGTCAGCCACGACATTGGTTTGTTTTTGAAATCGAATTGCATCATTCTGGCACTTATAGCATGAAATAATCATATATTCTTGTTCCTTAACACATTTGCAAGTTATCTATATCCTTTAATTGCATTTTTGTGGACTTTATCAGAGTTTACCATTGTTAGGGTTTTGTGCTTCGATTTAGGATTTTTGTGTGCCGGCAAAATTAGCCCCCATGAAGGGTATCATGATGCTCAGAATGCCAAGACGGTTCGATTCATGGCATTAGAAGTCATTTATCATGTCCAGGGAAGATTTTGAAACGAACCAGGATTGTTGCTACGGACATGTGTCTGTAGGTAAAAGTCTTTAACTTTTACCAACAGAGCGAGGTTGGGGATGACCTGCGTGGCTCCGTCTCATTCGTTAATTCAAAATTCTGGCCCGTTTTTTTATTTATTTTCTCCACTAACCATCTTTATTGCATATTATTTATTGTTATTATTCTATGTACAACAAGCGTGTGTAGCTCAGCTGGCATTGGTGCCGATGGAAAATGCTTTCGGGCCTGGGTTCGAATCCCAGGGCCCCCTATTCTTTCATATTATTTTCATTCATGTGATCAGGCGTGCATATAGGGACAAAGGACCACCATGTGCCCTCAGAATCTAGCCAACCAGGTGTTCAGGAAGCCAGATCAGATGGCCATCATGTGGTGACCATGATACACCCCAGACAACGCATAGCATGGAGTCCAGGGAGTCAACGTGGATCAGCAGTTTTGGGCCCAGAAAAGTGCTATCCACACCCCCCAAATTGCTATTTCAGGCCCAGTTTCTTTTTTCTTTTCTTTTTATATTTCCCTTATTTAATTTATTTATTTATTTTACTAACATAAAAAATTATTTCTTTTTATCAAAAAATCACAAAAAATAATATTTTCATCCAATTAGATTTAGGTTTATTTTTTATCAAAAAACTAATTAATTTAATTAGATTATTTAATTTTAGGTAACTTTAATTATTTTGTAAATGAATTAAAATTAATTAGAATAATTAGGGTTTTTGTTTCTAACTTAATTCTTTTTTTTTTTAAAATAACCAAAAACATAAAAATATGTTAAATTTAGTCATTTTCTTTAATTAATTTAATTACTAATTAATTTTGAATTTAATTTAAAAACCTAATTCTTTTTCTTAGAAATAATTAAAAACAACAAAAATATTTTTTTTTCTTAGGTTAGACGGGGTCAAAACCCTAGTTCTCTCTCGTTCTCGATTCATCGCGCTTTATTTATTTTTACCATATTGATGTAATTGCTCACAAGTTGTAATAGATTAATTAGGGCTTTTTACTTTCGTTTATCATTTTTTTACGGGTTCGTTTTTGGCTATGTAAATACCCGAAGCCTTGTAATAGCGTAGTTTTACTTTCTGCACTTTAAATTCTGCAAAATACCAACTGTTAGAGGTATGAATAATTAGGGTTGCATGACAAGAATGTATGATTAACTTTAAGCAAACCCTAAATGTGCAAAGATAATAAACTTGAAATTGAATCACTCGCACATGCGCACTCCTAGGGTATACTCTCACTTCGGTTGACTTCGGTAAACGATCATTAAGTATAGGGTATTTTAGTGGTCGCTCTTTTGTCTCAAAGATCAAAGTTGCCTCAAAAAGGTTGCCTAGAATACTGATCTTAAGACATTAGGGTTGCTACTAAGACTTCCTAACATTGCTTTAGTGATCGTATGTCCCTTTCGAATTGACCCTCAAACTCCAACGATGGTGCTACCCACTCACTAATAGTGGGATGGCGCTGTCTAAAGGAAACGAACATAGAACAATTCTTTTTTCGAGTAGGTAGATGCTAATAGGTACTTGCTCAATACAATCAAACTTTTCCACACTTACACTTTTTCAAACAAAGTTTTCGAAAACACTTCATAACACTCTTGAACACAGAAGCAAGGGTTAAATCAAAGTAAAAAAAAAAAAACTTTTCAAATCACACAAACACATAAGCAAATTTTGAAAATGATGAGCAAGTACCTAAGAGCCCGTAGAAAACTACGGATAGAAAGGGTGCTAATACCTTCCCTTTCTATAATCTACCCCCCGTACTCAAAATATCTCGAAAAAGGAATTTTTCTGTGCTTTTTTTCCTTTCGTTGTTGGATAAAATAAAATTCAGTGGCGACGCTTGCTTACTGCGACATTTTGCAAACACAAACGCAAAATGCAAACCAGTATTTCAAAACAGTCTGGTTCTCGCCACTGTATCACAGAACTGGCGACTCTGCTGGGGAGTTAATAAGTGGGGTATACCTTAGGATTAGTTCATCATATTACTTCTATTGTTTGATTTGATTGCTTTATCCTTGTGGGCTTTGTATCGGAGTTATTATAGATCCTAACCCGAATCTGGGGAACACCTGTTAGGTAAGTAGCAATAAACTGTGAGGGAACTGTACAGCGTAGACCGATACGGTTGAAGCGATAGCTACGTTGATGTGGCACATTAGTTGGTACCGGTATCCCTTGTGGAGAAACAAGGAGAATGCGGGGCTGCTATATGGGTCGTTAAGCATCAAATGACCTTAGAACCTATAATTGACCAACTTGGCCATAGGAAGTAGTGAGATAGCCGGTCTCGGTGTAGAGTTGGCAACTGGTTGATACTCGATACTACACTCATTAAGACCATACTCTCGAGATAGTTCCGGCCGCAAGAAAAGATTGCGTGAGTTGAAACCATGACAGATGGAGGATGGTCAGTGATATTGAGAACTTCTAGAACCTTGTTACTATTATTAGGACAGGTTAAACCAACTGAACTTCAAGAGGGTAGTACCTAGACTTCATGCAAGCCTAAACTTAAGGGCTATTGTGTGACTTGTTGCCTTTACCATGTTTGTTACCTACTATACATGTTGTGTGTTTTATCATGACATCATGCATCATAACATAACATGCATACTTCATTGTACTAACCATTTCAAAGACCGAGGGGATTTATCTTTGTTCTGGTTTGCAGATTATGGCTGCAGTACGCAGAAATACCATTCGAGTTAACTTCGTGCAGATACCTGCTCAGCTCAGAGAGTTAGTCTCAAAAGTTCCTGATACTTCTTCCTTTGTTAGAAGACATGTTCATCTCCTTAGCCTGGTCACTTCAAAGTTGGATGAGCAGATGATGAGCGTGTTGTTCCAGTTCTTTGATCCGGTGCATCATTGTTTTACCTTCCCGGATTATCAACTAGTCCCTACTTTGGAGGAGTTTTCTAATTTACTGGGCATATCTATCCTCGAGCAGACACCCTTCACAGGTTTGGAGAAGCTTCCTAGACCCGAGGACATTGCTTTAGCCTTACATCTAAAAAGGGCTGATGTAGTATCCAACTAGGAGACAGGGAGCGAGGTTAAAGGTTTCTTGGCTAAGTTTCTGATGGATCAAGCTCAACAGTTCTATGATAACTTGGAATTTCAAGCATTTTAAGACATCTTGGCTCTCCTTATCTACGACTTGGTCCTTTTCCCAAATCCAGATTCCTTCATAGATGTGAATGCGGTCAAGACCTTCTTCTCTCGTAATCCAGTGCCTACTCTTCTGGGTGATATTCTGCACGCTCTCTATACTCGTACTATGCAAAGAAGGGGGACTCTCATGTGTTGAACGCTGCTGCTGGCAAGGTGGTTTATTTCTCACCTTCCCAAGTCTGTATTGAAGAATGAAGAAGGGTTAGGTTGGGCTTACAGAATCATGTCCCTTGCTCATACCAACATTCTTTGGAGTTCTAAGGACATGGAAAGTGTAGCTGTCATTGATCGATGTGGGGAATACCCTAATGTCCCGTTGCTTGGAATTAGAGGGGGAATAACCTACAGTCCTTGTTTGGCTTTACGACAGTTTGGTCGCGCTCAGAGGGACGGTCCTCATGAGCTTCTTCTTACAAACATTGTCTTTGACTACAATGGGGACATGGATGAGCATCTCCGAAGGTTTATACGAGCCTGGGGCAGGGTGAACAGGTCTGGCCTACATGAGCTAGGACAGAAGACTTCTCTCCCTATGCAGCCTTATCTCCAGTGGGTTCGAGCCCGTGCTCAAAAGCTGGGGATGCCCTATGAAGTTGTTTTGCCAGTGGTTGTGGAGCATACTAATGAAAAAGGTGTTCCTTATACAGTCCTCTATCCCTATATGCCTACTGATCTTGGGGCATTGAAGAGATCCTGGATCCAGTTAAAGGAAGAAAGGGATACCTACAGAAAGAAGTATCATGAGCAAGAAAGGAATATCTTGAAGCTCACGAGGAAACTTGAGAATGAAAGAACAATCAATGATTATGTCAGCATGAAGGGAAAATGACCATGGGATTTATGATGTCTTTTATTGTTTCTAGTTTAGATTTGCTTTTCAATTTATTTCTTTTGTAACGACTTGAAGGCATTGTTAAACATTGTTACAAGTTTAATCTAATAAATTGTGTTTTATTTTGTTTTACAAATTTAAATCTCCCAAAGTCTTCGAAATCATTTCATACGCATTCCATTACCATGCACCTCATTGCAGGTACCATTACAGGTTTCTCATCTTCTTCGCTGTTTATTTCAGCGCAAAATGTTCTTGAACTTGGCCAAAGGACAACAGGATTTGAAGACTCTCATCTTGAAGGACAAGAAGAAGAACAAGAAGAAGAAGAAGGTGGTTCTGCTGAATATGGGTCACAGATTTGGGAATAGGTTGCGACAGGAAGCTGATCTGTCTCATTCATCAAGTGGAGGAGAGAATCAAGAGGAAAGAAAGGGTCCTAGCCCTGTGGTCTCTGATAATGACACTGATTTTGATGATGAACAATACCCTCCTTCTGAGGATAGGTACAAACAGCTTGAAGACGGACTAAGTGATATGGAGATTCAGAAGGTCCCTGGTTTGGATTTCGTGGATTTGGGACTAGCTTCTGGGGTGGTGATCCCTCACAAATTCAAAGCTCCTGTCTTTGCTAAGTATGATGGAGCATCCTGTCCAAAGCTCCATCTCTGCTCGTACGTTAGAAAGATCCAACCCTACACTGCCGATAGGAATCTGAGGGTCCATTTCTTTCAAGATAGTCTGTCAGGGACTCAGATTGAATGGTTTTATCAATTGAAGGGAGATAATGTCCGCAACTGGGAGGACCTTGCTACTGCTTTTTACAAGCAATACCAGTATAACGCCGACCTTGCTCCCACGCGTACTCAGCTTCAGGGTATGTCTATGGGTGCAGGAGAAGGCTTTAAGGACTATGCTCAAAAATGGAGAGATCTGGCCGGAAGAGACCAACCCCCTTTGTCTGATTGGGAGTTGGTGGATACGTTTCTAGGGACTTTGTATGGTCCATATTTCAATCATTTGATCGTTAGTTCATCGGCTGGGTTCACTGAATTTATTATGACTGGGGAGAGAGTAGAAGCTCGTATCAGAAGTGGCAAGATATAGAAAGGTGCTTCATCAAGCACGGAAAAGAAGTCTTTTAAGAAGGAAGCTAGTGTAGTTTACAACTCGAGGAGCCAAAACCGACCTGAATGTTGCCAAGCAGTGAATGCGATAGTAATATCAAGACCTACAGTTGCCCCACAACGTAATAATCAGCAAAGAGTAGAGAGGCCGCAGAGACAATACACTCGGCTCAGTATGACCCTGTCTCAAATTATGCCGCAATTGTTGAAGACTAACCTGGTAACTCTGAGGGAAGCCCCAAAGAATCCCAGCACCATATCTCCACTATATAATCCAAACGCCCGCTGTGCCTATCACTCTGATAGCCTCGGTCATCATACGAACAACTGCTGGGCCTTGAGGAATAAGGTGCAAGATTTGATTGAGGCTAAAGAAATTTAGTTTGACGCACCAGAGAAACCCAACGTCATAACCGCTCCAATGCCCAAGCATGGTAATGGAGTAAATGTTATGGACGAGGATTTATTTGTGACCTTCGTGGAAGACATTTCTACTCCGTTGATGACTTTTAAGAAGAATCTATTGTTGGCTGGTTTATTTCCGGGCTGTGGAGAAGGTTGCCATCTATGTTCCATCCTGCCTGCTGGTTGCTATTTATTGAAATCAGGTGTTCAATGCCTGATGGATAACAAAGAGATCTTGTTCGAGAAAACTTTGATTCTGTTTGTTCCCGTTGAAGATGTTTCCATAATAACCATTTCTGCCAATCCTTCCAATGCTTCCTCGAGAAAGCCTGTTAGGATTACATCCGTTCCGAGAGTTGCTCCATTGATCATTATTATTCCTGGTCCTATCCCGTACACTTCGGATAAAGCTGTCCTGTGGCACTATGGGGCCGATGTGTATTATCATGGGATCAAACAAGATTCGAAGATTGAAGAAACTGATGCTGATATCAGCAATATTGTTGGGGCTAGCAAGGTCACTAGAAGTGGAAGACTTTTCTCTCCTGAGATTTCCCCTCCGACTGTTTAAAAGCCTGTTTCCATTCCATCTGCCAGTACATCAACTACTGTTCCAATTCTTACTCCAGTTATCACCCCTGTCGCTGAGTCATCTGACACTTGGGGCAAAGAAGTTACAAGTGCGCCTGCCCGGGTGGAAGTGCCTAAGAAGATTACTGTAGAAACCTCTAAGAAGGAGATAGAGGAAATTTTGAAGATTATCAAAAAAAGTGACTACAACATAGTCGAACAGCTGGGGCAAACCCCGTCGAAGATCTCCATGTTATCTTTATTTTTGTGCTCAGAAGCCCATGCAAAGGCTTGAATTGCTTTCCTTAAAACTGCGCACGTGCCGCAGGAAACATCTGCTGATCAATTCAAAGATTGTGTGGCTAGTTTGACTACCGACAACGGGTTGGGTTTCTCTGACACAGATCTGAATGCCAAGGGAAGAAATCACAATGATTCTCTGCATGTCTCGATCGAGTGCAGGGGCACTACTTTGGCCCATGTGCTGGTGGATATTGGGTCCTCATTAAATGTTTTACCAAAGAAAGCACTAGAACGTCGGGATTGTGAAGGGTTGGTTCTGAAGCCAAGTAATATTGTGGTTAGGGCTTTTGACGAGTCCAAAAGGATGGTGCACACAGAGGTGGACGTCCCTATTAAAGTTGGCTCTCAGACTTTTGCATCTACGTTCTATGTGATGGATATCCGATCATCTTATTCTTGCTTGTTGGGTCGCCCTTGGATTCATAAGGCTGGGGCAGTGACTTCTATGCTCCATCAGATGTTGAAATATCTAGTAAAAGGGAAGATTGTTACGGTGCAGGGCAAGGAGGAGTACATGGTAAGTCATCTTAATTCCTTTAGGTATGTGGAGATGGATGGAGAGTTCATTGAAACCCCGTGTCAGAACTTTGAAGAGGTTCCCCAGACTCTGGCGTCAACTGAAGTTGCTGTCGACAAACCTCCAATGAAGATGGCTTCCCTCAAGGATGCCAGGGATTTTTTTGAAAAATAAGCTCAAAGGGTTGTTGGGCGTGCGTGAATTGGAAGACCTCCTCTGTGCATCAGCAATCCGGGAGTGAATGCAATTGAAGATGATGAAGAAGAGTCAGATATCGACAGCTGGATTTACCCGACTACCAACGGTGGCTTGAACAATTGGACGGCGAAGGACTTCGTTCCCGTTTCTTTTATTACACAATAATAAACTTTTATTTTGAGATTTGTAACAGACAGTTTGAAACTTTACGGCCCGGTGCCTTGCCCGAGGCACTATGGCTTTGTTTGTGAGGGCTTATTGTTTGTCAGTTTCATATATCATCAATAAAGCATCGGACATTTTCTTGCATTAAGAATTTTGCGCTCCCTATTTTTCATTTCTATCTTGCACTTTATCAAAACGGCTATTTGTCTTACACACACTCACATATCATAATACAGGTCCACATCCACTTTGGATCCCATTGGTAACGACTCTGCTACTGCCAGTTATGACTTCAAAAATCCGATCAACCAAGCCGAGGACGAAGGTGAGGATGATTGTGAAGTGCCTGGGGAACTTGCTAGACTATTACTTCAGGAAGAGAGGGTCGTACAGCCGCCTGAAGAGCCGGTTGAATCAGTGAATTTGGGTACAGAGGAAGACAAGAAAGAGGTCAAGATAGGTGCGAATCTGGAGCCTAATGTCAAACAGAGGTTGATATAGATGCTACGCGACTATGTTGAGATATTCACTTGGTCTTATGAATATATGCCTGGGTTGGATATTGATATTGTGGTACACCGCTTGCCAACTAAAGAAGACTGTCCTCCGGTAAAATTGAAAGTTCGCCGCATGCGCCCAGAGATGTCCGAGAAAATCAAAGCTGAGGTCATGAAACAGTTTGATGCCGGTTTTCTAGCAGTTACTCCTTACTCGCAATGGGTTGCCAACGTGTTTCCGGTGCCGAAGAAAGATGGTAAGGTGCGGATGTGTGTGGAATATAGAGATCTAAACAGGGCGAGCCCCAAAGACGATTTCCCACTGCCTGACGTTGATGTTCTGGTCGACAACACCGCACATCATAAGGTCTTCTCCTTTATGGATGGTTTTTCTGGTTACAATCAGATTAAGATGGCTCCCGAAGACATGAAGAAGACAACCCTCGTTACGCAATGGGTTAGTCTCTATTACAAGGTAATGCCTTTCGGGTTGAAGAATGTTGGGGAAACTTATCAGTGCACTATGGTCGCTCTGTTCCATGACATGATTCACCATGAGATTGAGGTTTACGTTGATGATATGATTGCAAGGTCCCAGACTGAAGAAGAACATATTGACCATCTCCAGAAACTATTCGACAGGTTGAAGATGTATAAGCTGAGGTTAAACCCGAACAAGTGCACTTTCGGGGTAAGGTCTGGTAAGCTGCTGGGTTTCATTGTTAGTGATAAAGGTATTCAAGTGGATCCTGCAAAGGTGAAGGCTATACAGGAGATGCCAGCTCCCCGAATAAAAAAAGAAGTCAGAGGCTTTTTGGGACGTCTTAACTACATTGCCCGATTCATTTCACATCTGACAGCTACTTGTGAACCAATCTTCAAGCTGTTGAAGAAAGATCAAGTGTAAAATCAAATGATGAATGTCAAGCCGCTTTCGAAAGGATCAAAGAATATCTCCAAGAGCCACCTATTCTGATGCCTCCATTTGAAGGGAGACCTTTAATCTTATACTTGACAATATTGGACAAATCAATGGGGTGCGTGCTGGGGCAGCATGACGAGTCTGGCTGAAAAGAGCATGATATTTACTACCTTAGAAAAAAGTTTACCGACTATGAGACACGATACTCACTGCTTGAGAAAACTTGTTGTGCTTTGGCATGGGCTGCTCGCCGGCTGAGACAGTATATGCTAACTCACACTACTCTATTGATATCAAAGATGGACCCAATCAAGTATATCTTCAAAAAGCCTGCCTTGTCCGGAAGAATAACAAGATGGCAGGTGATCTTAACTGAGTATGACATCCAATACACGACCCAAAAAGCAATCAAGGGAAGTGTGTTGGCAGATCATTTGGCGCATCAGGCCATGGATGATTACTAATCCATGAATTTCGAGTTTCTAGATGAGAATATCATGTTGGTGACTGACTGTGAGAAACCTGGACCGGATGAAGGACCTGAGGAAGGATCCCGATGGTCTATGTACTTTGATGGAGCTTCAAACGCTTTGGGTAATGGCATTGGCGCTGTAATCATATCTCCTGAAGGCTGTCATACTCCGTTCACCTCCCGACTATGTTTTAACTGCACCAACAACATGGCGGAGTATGAAGCGTACATCATGGGCCTTCGAGCATCTATGGATCTAAGGATTAAGTTCTTGAGTGTATTCGGAGATTCTGCTCTCGTGATCAGTCAGATTAAAGTCGAGTGGGATACGGAGCACCCAAATCTTATTCCTTACAAAGAGTATGTACTGACATTGCTTCCACACTTTGAGGAGATAACCTTTGAACATTTCCCTAGAGAGGAGAATCAGTTAGCGGATGCTCTAGCTACTATGTCTTCTATGTTCAAAGTCAGGTGGAACAATGAAGCTCCCCAGATTACCATCGAGAGGTTGGACGAACCCGCACACTGCTATGACATCGAGACTGAAAAGGTAGCAGATAAACCCTGGTTTCATGAGGTAAAGAGGTATCTTGAGGCTCAAGAATACCCCGAGGGTACATCTGTTAATGATAATAAGTTTCTGAGGAGATTCGCTGCGAAGTTCTTCATCAGTAATGGTATCCTTTACAAGCGTAATCATGATTCGACCTTGCTGCGATTTATGGACAAGAACGAAGCAGAAAGGATTATGGAAGAGTTACATGAAGGTACCTTCGGTACTCATTCTAGTGGACACACCATGGAGAAGAAAATCCTACGGGCAGGATATTATTGGTCTAATATGGAAGCCGATTGTTATCAGCATTCTCGGACCTGTCATAAGTGTGAAGTCTATGCTGATAAGGTACATATACCTCCAGTTCCTCTGAACGTCTTGACAGCTCCTTGGCCTTTTGGAATGTGGGGCATCGACATGATCGGTGAGATCAGACCTACTGCGTCTAACGGGCATAGTTTCATTCTGGTGGCTATTGATTACTTTACAAAGTGGGTTGAAGCAGCGTACTTTGCTACAGTAACCAAGAACGTCGTGGCGCGGTTTATTCGGCACAATTTGATCTGTCGATACGGTGTACCAGAGAGGATCATTACAGACAATGGTACAAATCTCAACAATACGATGATTACTGAACTCTGCAAGAAGTTAAAGATACAACATCGCAACTCTTGTCCTTACCGACCGAAGATGAATGGGGTTGTTGAAGCGGCTAATAAGAACATCAAGAAGATTGTGCAGAAGATGACGGTGACATACAAAGATTGGCACGAGATGTTACCATTTGCTCTTCATGGCTACCATACCTCGGCACGGATGTCAATAGGGGCAACACCTTATTCTTTGGTGTATGACATGGAGGTAGTCTTACCCATTGAGGTCCAGATACCCTCTCTTTGGATTATGAAGGATGCAGATTTGATCGAGGACGATTGGATCCAAACCCGGCTTGATCAGCTGAACTTAATCGACGAGAAGAGACTTACTGCTATTTGTCATGGTCAGACGTACCAAAAGCGAATGATTAAGGAATTTAACAAGAAAGTCAGACCACAAGAGTATCAAGTTGGGGATTTGGTAATCAAACGCATCATACTGCCACAAGGTGATCCCAGGGGCAAATGGACCCCTACGTACGAAGGGCCATTTGTGGTTAATAACTTTTTCTCGGGAGGAGCTATGATTCTAACCACCATGGATGGTGACGACCTACCCCACCCTGTCAATGCAAGCATAGTGAAAAAATACTATGCATAATCAAAGACCCACTAGGTTGACTGGCCTAGGAAAAAATAAGGGCTTCCCGGCGAACCAAAAGGGTTCGGGAAAAAATAAGGGATGAAAATGAAAAAATTGTACACCCGGCAAAACAAAAACCAGAAAAGGCGGCTTGGGAAAAAAAGGGTATCCCTGTGGACTGAAAACCCGAAAGGGCGGTCCAGGAAAAAATTAGGGATTAAGGCGTAACACTATGTCTCATTGAATCATCTTGCAATCAGACCTCAGTATCGACTATCAAGCTCGAATGGCGCCAATCAATCTGATCTACCTTCAACCAAGTAGCAAAGTGATGAGACGCTCGAAGATATAAAGGCAATAGCAGAGTTGGAACCTGGTGGGTTTGTTCACATAGCTGTTTTTCTTTGTTTTTCACAAATTGTATAATTCATCTTTCGGCGACGTTCTCTTACCAGGACGTCAGCCTCTTGTACAAAAACGCCTATTTACAGGCCAAACTTCAAAGTCAATACAATTCATTTTCACAAAAGAAATTTCAATTTATTTTCCTTTTTTTTGTTTTGTTTTGCAAGAACGTCGAATGGTTCATTTTGATATATGCATTTTATAATAATTACTGCTCATAAATATTTACATACAAAACAAAAAACGATTACTCATAATTTCAAAAATAGGGGCAAACAAGAAATGTCTAGACCTTACAGTTGCTCTATTTACTAGGTACAAGGATAGACCTAGCTGAAGAATATGACTAAAAATGCATGCACTCCCCGTAGAGTAAAAAGTGTCCAAAGACAGTGATGGTAGCTTTCCCGAATAGGACACAACTCTTCCCAGCTGAGGTTCGCAATCTCGAATGAGTCGGTAAGATTCTCCCCAAGCAAAGTTCATCTTTCACCAACAAGGAAAGACCATCCCCAGTGGAGTTTATTTTTTCCACAAACAGAAACTTCATCCCCGACAGAGTTCATCACCTCCAGTAACGGTAATTCATCCACAATCGAGGTTGTTGCTCCTCTAGCAGAGTATCTCGTCCCCACAGAGCCATTCTCTCACCAATGTATTCTCCAGCAGGATTATTCTCCCAATCATCTTCGGTCGTTATCCCCAGCGAGCGAAAATCTTTATATTCTCCAGCAGCAATCCGAGATTTATTTTCCCCAACTAAAAACATCATAAAAACATTACACATCCATACATCATGACATGCATATACGCATCATACATCACAATCTCATTTATTTTGAGAACATCATTACTCAATACATGTTATGCATCATGGCATTACATACGATTAATTCTTTACATTTTAGGAAAAGATACAACAGAATTCTCACAAAGGTCAAGCTATGAAGCCCGGGAACGACCAGATAGTATCTTGATTACTCCATTATATTGTGAAGCCCGGAGAACGACCGGATAACAGTATCAGAATATTGTGAAGCCCGAATTCGACCAGATAATAGTTTAATCCCCAGCAAGTTACTATGAAGCCTGGATTACGACCAGATAGCAGTACGAGACACCATGAAGCCTGGATTCGACCAGATAGTGGCATATCATAAACACAAGTCGTGAAGCCCGGATTATGACCGGATAACAGCTTAGTAAGTTATTGTGAAGCCTGGATTACGACCAGATAGCAATACAAGTTCCTATGAAGCCTGGATTACGACCACATAGCAGCCAAGAATATTACGAAGCCTGGATTCGACCAGATAGTGGTATATCTTTAATGCAAGTTGTGAAGCCCGGGTTCGACCGAATAGTATCTTGATTTCTCCGAACACCATGAAATTTGGATTCGACCAGATAATGGTATATTACATCGTGAAGCCTGGATTACGACCAGATAGCGGTAAAGACACTGAAGCCTGGATTACGACCAGATAACAGTAAGGAACATTGCGAAGCTTGGATTTCGACCAAATAGCAGTTCACCCGGCCAATTACTATGAAGCCTAGAGTCAACTTGGTATTAGTAGGCTTTTAAATCAAATGGAAGCCCAGATGCGACTGGATAACCACTTGATTCCTTCTGAAGCCTAGATTTCGACCAGATAAGAAGTGAGGTATTGTGAAGACTGGATTCGACCAGATAACAGTACAAGACACCATGAAGCCTGGATTCGACCAGATAATGGTATGAAACATCATGAAGCCTGGATTACGACCATATAACGGTACAAGACATTGCGAAGCTTGGATTTCGACCAAATAGCAATTTTACCTAGACAATTACTAAGAAGCCCAGAGTCGACCGGATATTAGTGTGCCCTAAATTCAAGTTGAAGCCCAAATGCGACCGGATAACAACATAATTCCTTATGAAGCCTGGAGTACGACCAAATAAGAATCGAGAAATTGCAAAGCCTGGATTACGTCTGGATAGCAAGTTTAATCTCATCTCCCTAGTAAGTCACTGTAAAGCATGGATTACGACCAAATAGTAGTCGATATTATCACTATGAAGCCTGGATCACGACCAGATAGTAGTTCATTTTCACCTCTTCGACCAAGAGACGATTCCTTAGTAGAATAACGGACGATCGAAGCTCCTAAAATTCAACTTTTATCTCAAGACAGAGAATAACATTCCTCATCAGAATCTTCCTTATCAACAGATATACAAGCTCTCGCTGAGGAATCTCTTAGGCGATCGACACTTCTTTGGATGGCATCTTTAAGCCCATCTTCCTTCATCAATCTCCAAATGGCATTTATAAGCCCATTCCCGATATCACAAGACAAATACCACTTCATGTGAGTGCAAATTTCTGGGCACTCTAGTGTTCAATCATCTTCCACCTTCGGATCACGAAAGGCAGACAAGCCAACCTACATCCTCAGGTTTAAGAAGATTGAATAGGGGAAGCTGTTGTACCCCAAAATTTGCCCTCCCACATTTCTCAATACATTTCAAGTGAGGTCCTCAAATTTCTCAAGGAAGGCCGAGGGTTGACCAGACAAGCTATCTCCTAAGGCAGTGTACCTCTAATTAGGGTTTCATATTGCATCAAGATACTTGAGTCCAAGGGATCCCAAATGCTCACCATTGTCCTAATATTTTCTCAAGATCATCCATGTCAAGTTTCAAGCCTTGCAGAGAAAGTTTGCCCAGTCAATTGCTCAAAGGCCTGAAAATCGATTATGCCTGGGCAAAAGTCAATTGTGGCCCACATACATTCAAACTTCAAGATTTTTGGTCAAAATACTCATTTTGAAGTATTATTCATCATTTTATCAAGGGTTAATCATGATTCATCAAGGATTTCTCATAATTCATCAAGAACCAAAAGTTGCTAAATTAGGGTTTTATAGGAAAAGTCAACTCAACTTTGACCAAGCATAACTTTCTCATACTTTATGAGAAATGACCCATCCAAAGCTCATTTTGAAGAGGATGCAATTCTATACAATTCATCTTCATATCCCAAGTTCAAAATATGCACTCACAAGAAGTTATGAATTTTGACATTATAGGTCATTTTGAAAAGTCAACAAAAACACCTTTTTTGTCAAAGCTTCATACATGAACATGGAATACCAAATTGAGATGAGACCAAAAGGGTTGCTTAGCAGACATCCAAGATTTCTAAAAAGTCCAAGAACACCTTCAAAGAGTCAAAATTGAGGAAGTTATGCATTGGTGAAGTTGACGTTTTTTGCAAAATTGTCAAAAGTCAACTATGCCTAAAATTGCAATTTTTGCTAAATGGGCCCAATCTTTTGCACTTGTTTTGAGTTGGTAGCATGGTCCACGAGCCCTAGCTCTTTCCACTTGTCTTTATCTTATTTTTATTAGTTATTTTGATTTTTATTTGAATTAAATCAATTTAAATCAGAACAAATCATAAAAAAATCCCAAACATTGAAACCTCAAGATATTATGCATGTTTTAGGTCATATATCCAGCTAGCAAAAGATTGAATTCGTGCAAAGCAAAAGTGGGCACAAAAAGATTGGTTTTAGCCTATTTTTGGAAGGAATTTCAAGTGAATCAAATCCACATCAAAAGCTATAATGGAGGAAGATTGAGAGCATAATTTTAAACCTAATTCATTCCTCAGTATATAGGCAACATTTGCAGACGAAAATCACAAAGTTGGAGAGGCGCACAAAGTCATAACAAACTTGAAAAAATCAAAGAAAAGTGGTGATTCGATTTTTCACTTCCAGGCATTTTCAAGACCCTATAGCCATCCCAATCGCTTCCTGGGATCACCAGCAAGCTATACCAATCAAGAACAAGGAGTTTCCAGCGCCAAAACCCTCTGTAAGTCAGCCACGACTTTGATTTGTTTTTGAAATCAAATTGCATCATTCTGACACTTATAGCATGAAATAATCATATATTCTTGTTCCTTAACATATTTTTAAGCTATCTATATCCTTTAATTACATTTTTGTGGACTGTATCAGAGTTTACCATTGTTAGGGTTTTGTGCTTCGATATAGAATTTTTGTGTGCAGGCAAAATTAGCCCCCATGAAGGGTATCATTATGCTCAGAATGCTAAGACTGTTCGATTCATGGCATTAGAAGTCATTTATCATGTCCAGGGAATATTTTGAAACGAACCAGGGTTGTAGATACGGACATGTGTCCGTAGGTAAAAGTCTTTAACTTTTACCAACGGAGCGAGGATTGGGTTGACCTTCGTGGTTCCGTCTCATTCGTCCATTCAAAATTTTGGCGCGTTTTTTTTTTATTTTCTCCACTAACCCCCTTTATTGCATATTATTTATTGTTATTATTCTATGTACAATAAGCGTGTGTAGCTCAGCTGGGATTGGTGCAGGTGCTGGGTGCAGGTTCGAATCCCAGGTCCCCCTATTCTTTTATATTATTTTCATTCATGTGATCAGGCGCGCATATAGGGACAAAGGACCACCATGTGCCCTCAGAATCCAGTCAACCAGGTGTTCAGGAAGCCATATCAGATGGCCATCATGTGGTGACCTTGATACACCCCAGTCAACGCATAGCATGGAGTCCAGGGAGTCAACATGGATCAGTTGTTTTGGGCCCAGAAAAGTGCTATCCACACCCCCCAAATTGCTATTTCAGGCCCAGTTTCTATTTTCTTTTCTCTTAATATTTCCCTTATTTAATTTATTTATTTATTTTACTAACATAAAAAATTATTTCTTTTTATAAAAAAAAATCACAAAAAGTAATATTTTCATCCAATTAGATTTAGGTTTATTTTTTATCAAAAAATTAACTAATTTAATTAAATTATTTAATTTTAGGTAACTTTAATTATTTTGTAAATAAATTAAAATTATTTAGAACAATTAGGGTTTTTGTTTCTAACTTAATTCTATTTTCTTTTTTTTTTAAAATACCCAAAAACATAAAAATAGGTTAAATTTAGTCATTTTCTTTAATTAATTTAATTACTAATTAATTTTGTATTTAATTTAAAAACCTAATTCTTTTTCTTAGAAATAATTAAAAATAACAAAAAATATTTTTTTTCTTAGGTTAAACGGGGTCAAAACCCTAGTTCCCTCTCGTTCTCGATTCATCGCGCTTTATTTATTTTTACCATATTGATGTAATTGCTCACAAGTTGTAATAGATTAATTAGGGCTTTTTACTTTCGTTTATCATTTTTTTACGGGTTCGTTTTTGGCTATGTAAATACCCGAAGCCTTGTAATAGCGTAGTTTTACTTTCTGCACTTTAAATTCCGCAAAATACCAACTGTTAGATGTATGAATAATTAGGGTTGCATGACAAGAATGTATGATTAACTTTAAAACCTGTTAGCAAACCCTAAATGTGCAAAGATAATAAACTTGAAATTGAATCACTCGCACATGCGCACTCCTAGGGTATACTCTCACTTCGGCTGCCTTCGGTAAATGATCATTAAGTATAGGGTATTTTAGTGGTCGCTCTTTTGTCTCAAAGATCAAAGTTGCCTCGGAAAGGTTGCCTCGGAATTGTTTCCTCGAATACTGATCTTAAGACATTAGGGTTGCTACTAAGACTTCCTAACATTGCTTTAGTGATCGTATGTCCCTTTCGAATTGACCCTCAAACTCCAACGATGGTGCTACCCACTCACTAATAGTGGGATGGCGCTGTCTAAAGGAAACGAACATAGAACAATTCTTTTTTTGAGTAGGTAGATGCTAATAGGTACTTGCTCAATACAATCAAACTTTTCCACACTTACACTTTTTCAAACAAAGTTTTCGAAAACACTTCATAACACTCTTGAACACAGAAGCAAGGGTTAAATCAAAGTAAAAAAAAAAAAACTTTTCAAATCACACAAACACATAAGCAAATTTTGAAAATGATGAGCAAGTACCTAAGAGCCCGTAGAAAACTACGGATAGAAAGGGTGCTAATACCTTCCCTTTCTATAATCTACCCCCCGTACTCAAAATATCTCGAAAAAGGATTTTTTCTGTGCTTTTTTCCTTTCCTTGTTGGATAAAATAAAAGTCGATGGCGACTCTTGCTTACCGCGACATTTTGCAAATGCAAAACGCAAACCAACATTTCAAAACAGTCCGGTTCTGGCCACCATATCACATTGGGGTATAGACTTTATGGGACCATTTCCACCTTCAATGGGAAATAGGTACATTTTGGTAGTTGTGGACTACGTGTCTAAATGGATTGAAGTTATTTCATCACCCACAAACGACACAAGAGTGGTAGTCAAGTTATTTAAGAATATCATTTTTCCGAGGTTTGGAACACCCCGTCTTGTTATAAGTGATGGAGGATCACATTTCATATCCAGAATCTTTGATAAGCTCTTGAGTAAGTATGAAGTAAAGCACAGAGTAGCAAAACCTTATCACCCATAGACTAACGGCCAAGTAGAAGTGTCTAACACGGAGATTAAACAAATCTTAGAAAAAACCATTTCAATTTCCAAAAAAGATTGGTCTCAGAAGCTGCATGAAGCACTATGGGCCTACATAACAACTTTTAAAACCCCTATTGGAATAACCCCTTACCAATTAGTCTATGGAAAATATTGTCATTTACCCTTCGAGTTAGAGCATAAAACCTATTGGTCCATTAAGACCCTGAATTTGGAATATTTGACTGTTGGTGAAAAGCGCATCCTTGACATTCATAAATTGGAGGACAAAAGAATTTTATAGAAATATTTCAATATAGGCGACCTTGTTCTCCTTTTCAATTCCAGGTTGCGACTTTTTCCTGGCAAGCTACGTTCAAGATGGACTGGTCCTTTTGAGGTCTCTAGAATCCTAAGATCTGGAGCAGTCAAGATCAAGAACAATTCTTGTAGCCCATTCATCTTCAATGGGCAGAGGATGAAGCACTACGAAGGAGGTGACATTCCCACCAACTACTCCAGCCACACTCTGATTGATCCAGCAGTACTAGTTTCTGATATATGAAGCTTACTCGTCAAGCTAACGACGCTAAATAAGCGCTGCATGGGAGGCAACCCATGAGTTTATTTTTATTTTTTGCATTTATTTACTTTTTACTTTATCAAATTTTATTTTTATCTTTATACTAACAGTTGCAAAATTTATGATTTCAGGCATCACCTGCTAGCCGACTTTGCTAACTAAATTTTTCAGGATGGAGCATTATGATGACACTCCGCCCTCATGGAGGTCACTCAAGGTTCCATTTTTGGCAACCTTCATGAGATTCAGAGTTCACATATTTCCTTGTCCGCCAGATTCGACCAGTTTGAGGCTTCTCAGAGCAGTCGTCGTCGCAGCTGATCCCGTCATCCTAGACATTCACCGCAGGATCGCGAGGGACCCAGCCAGCCTTAGTACTTTACCAGGTGACTCTTTCCTATTCTTATTTCATAACATTGGGAACAATGTTAGATTTAAGTGTGGGAGGAGATTCACTCGCTTTCTCGCTTTATTTTTTCTCTCGCTTTATTTTTCCCTTTTCCTGCATTTTCCTTCTCGTAATTTTACTTCTTTATTAGCTTTAGTTTGCTAGTTTGATTTCTTTTCAAAATAATACATGTGTTTGAAGAGTCATTTATATCTGTATGGTCTAGTGTATGTCCACTCCCCCATTTCTTGCGCCTAACCGAAATTTTTTCCTAAGAAAAACACTGTGTTTTGAACTTAGTTGGGCTATAAGACCTAAGTTGAGATAGGATGTAGTATGACTTGGGAATTCCCTTTCGAAGCATCGGAATCTTTTTTAAACCTTAAGCTTCATAATTTAGGAATTCGATCCCGATACCTCCTATGTCGTGGCCTTAAAATTTTAATTCTTAAATCCTTGAATAGTTTATCCTAGTAGTCATCTCCGGTCTAAGCATGCTATACATAGGGGACCGAAGAGAAGTGAATGATCTATATGCTATGTTCTTATTATAAACTACAACCCCGGGATAGGTGACCCTCACAAAGTCATTTAACTTAACAAAAGTTGTATGTTGAAAAATAAAGCAAAAGCAAAAGCAAAAGAAGAAGAAAAAGAAAAAGAAAATTTTATTTGCCCATCTTTAGTTGGTTCAGAGGTATCACGTGCTGAACCTGGTTGGGCGGATTACGATCCGATCCCCCGCAACTATAAATGGGTCAATAAAAGGGGTTACACCAACTTTTTGTACCAGATCCTTGCGTTTTATGATCAGAATCACTACCCGGTCACTTTACTATGAGCATGTACGAATAATGGGCTTAATGTAATTGCGCCTGAATGAAAAAGGATTTGAAAAAAATGAAAAATATAGGCCTAAGCATAGTGGCATGATATGGATGGGTTCGTAAAAGAACGAAGCTTATGTCTATTTTACGGAAGAGTGTAACTACGATATCCTTGGTTTGAATCAGTCAATACCTATCAATACATCCCTGTTTTAATTCCAAAGGCCCCTTGCAGCCCAACTTGTTCACTAACACCGATTTTCTTCTTAATATATTTAGAGTTCTTGCTTGAGGACAAACAAAGGTTTAAGTGTGGCAGAATTTGATAACACTTACTTTACACTTGTTTTTGACTCTGATTTCACATGTTATTTAGGTTTTTTATTATTGTTTTCTTGTATTATGCCTATCTTTTGTTTCCTTTTCAGGTATTTCAAATATCCACAGCTCCCCTGAAGAAATGAAGGAAAACAGGCTGAAACACATGAGTTTAGGTCAAATTTGCACTCATGGAGTCCACCATGCCGCCAGCCATAGGGTAGGCCATGACGTGAAGCACCTCCCGCTAACCTCAACTGCCATGTTCCCAGTTCCTTTCATTTACACTCATGTCGGGCGCCATGGCCTCCTTGGCGGGCGCCACCTTTGGACAATGTTTTCCCCCCCAAAAGGAGTTGGGGGGCATTCCTGTGATCTCCTGCATTCCTCATCCTCTATAAATAGAAGTTCCTGATTTCATTTCAATTCACCCAAGCTTAGTCGCAAACTTTATCCAACCATAATTGCGAACTTAATCCATACAATTTCACCATTGTAAAGAAATAATTCTTCACATCAGGGAATTATTGCATTGTTGATTGAGTCTGTGATCGAGTTTGTAGATTGAGTCTGTAATCGAGTTTGGAGCACTTTGGCAGAAGTTTATCTTGCCACATTTATTTCCAATTGTTGTTTATTTCCAGTCGCATTTTACTTCCAGTTTGTACCAGATTTAAAACCTCCCCGTTTGGAGCAGGTTTCTATCTATATATTCCGCACTGCTTTTACTTTGTTTATTTCTCGCACTGCTTTTACTTTGTTTATTTCCCGCACCTGCTTTTACTTTTTTTATTTCCCGCACCTGCTTTTACTTTGTTTATTTCCTACACTACTTTTACTTTATTTACTTCCCGCACGGCTTTTACTTTGTTTATTTCCCGCACCACACTTTAAATTATTTACTTTCTCGCATGATTTATTTTAACATGTCTGTTTACATTCCCGTGTCCGGCTGAACATTACTGGGCTAGAATGTAAGGAATATAGTTAGATCGATATTCCAAATAATGTGTCAATAGAAATTCTTATGGGCTATTTTGGATTTTTAATACGAGTTTTCTGTACTTTATTGTTGTTGGGTAAGATCGAAAGCCGTCCAAGCCTTTGTTAAACTCGGTTAGTTCTAACTGGTCAAAGGAAGCGAAAGCGCTTTGTCTGGTTAGTTAGGGATTTTTATTATCAAAGAAATCAATTTTGAAACTATTTTCGGACGCGTTTATAAGGTTAAAGTTAGGTTCCCTTTTTATTAGAAATTCCATTTCAAAATACTTTTCAACTTGGTCAACTACTCTATTTCTTAAAAATAGGTTTATTACTTTAACGCAATGCGCGCCTTTTTATAAGTGACAATAAGAAGGTTTGATTAGAGAGTAAACTCGGTTCTGATTACGCGAAAGTGACAGTTCTTGTTAAATTAGTTCTTTTCTTTAGTATAAAATATTGCCCTATAAGTATTTCTATTCTTAAGCATTGCGAATATCATCTGACTACGTGAATTACATCCGACCCCGCTTTTATATCTGAAGTTTATTTCGCTGCACTTTACTTTCTTGCATGCTAAATTCCCTGTTTAATATTGACTTAGCTAAACATCGTAACAATAGGAAATGATAGATTGACGATTGGTCTCTGTGGATCGATAATCTTTTATATTACTCTAACGCGATTTCTACACTTGCGAATACACCACATCACTCTCCTTACTTGTGCTTAAAAATCACAATATCATATCTTTTGGAAATATAAACAGAAGCAGGACAATACCCATCAAGAAAAGTCTTCTCCATCTGTTCCCTAATAGTAATACTCCAAACAGGAAATGAATAAAACCATTGTTTAACATCTTCAGAGAGCGTGAATAGAAACATTATTAATTTCTTCGCTTCTTCTGAATGCCCCTCAATCTTTAAAGTAGTGCTCATAGTCAAAAACCATTGCAAGTGCTTATTTGCATCTTCATTTATCTTTCCTGTGAAAGATTTATTCTCAAGCTGACGAATTGTTGAAGGGTGCAACTGAAAGTTTGCAACATTCACCGATTGATTCACAATAGTCAAGCGACTTGCTGGAGCATTTGCTCCTCCATAGTCCCCAAGAAGTCTCTCTGGTGGTGGTGGATTTTCATCCATATTTTTGGGTTCTAATTCTGAACCTGAGTCTGTATGAACTGAATTCTCTTCGTCAGAGGCCAGTCTAGCCAGCCGATCTTGTCTTTTCTTTGCATGAAAGGTTCTTTCTATCTCTGCATCAAAAGAAAATTCAGATGAGGGCTTTCCTCGCATACTTGGGTTATACACAAATTAGTAATACCGAAAAATTTAAAAATACAGAAAATAAAATTTTAGTTACAGAGCAACAAATATTTAATTGAACTTAATAAATTAGCAGTCCCCGGCAACAACGCCAAAAACTTGATAAGAAAAATAATAAGTGTATTACTTTTCCAATATAGTAATAGTAGAGAAATTCCCCAAATATCAATCTCGATGACTGCATATAAGTATTGAGTATAATGTGTGGTTCAATTAAAAAAAACATAACGTTTAGTTTTGGGTTGGAGTATATCCTTGCACTTATAAAAATTAAGCAGAATATAAATTAAGGCTTTTTTACTAATATGAGTACTATGCTAGAGGTTAGTGTGTGATTTTCCTTATAATGACCTTGACTCATGATTTCTTCAACAAGTTCATAACATTCAACTACCAGCCCTTTAAATTATCTTCCCCTAAGTCCTTAATGAGAAAAACTTTGATAATTCATCCTAAACCCTAAGTCCTTATAGATTTCTAATGGATTCAAGCCTTTGTTTTATCAAGGATTAACCCGTAACTATAGGGTATCCCTAGTCCTATGTGATATCAACTATTATCTAATCATACAAAAACCTAAACAACCGCGGTCCAGCTGGTTGTTAACCGTAAATCAATCCTAATTGGTCCGATCAGGAAAGCATAAAAACATTACACGGTTAAATTGAATAATAAAAACCATGAAATTGAGAAAAATAGATATTCAAAGTCATTACATATTCAAATCAGGGACACCCCCTAACATTGGGGGGCTTAGTCGTTCATATTATTCATCAGAATTACAAATATATAAGAATTAGACATTACAGATGATGAATGAACTTTGGTCTTCAATCGCGTCCTCTCATCAAAGATCTCTATTATTCAAGAATGTCATATCCTTCCTCCTAGACTCTAGAATTTGTTGTTTGCAAAAAAAGGTCCTCTGTTTGGTTTGCAAAACTGGCTCAATAAGTCAGAATCAATTGTTCCCGGTCCGAAATGTCCAAAAAGCCCTTCTGGGTCTCACTTAGAGTCGAATAGAAAAATCAGAAAAACTCAGCATTTGGACCAACACGACCCGTATCAGGAGACACGGCTAACTGTGTTGGTCATCTGTCCAATCCCCAAGAATCTTTAAGTCTCAGCATGGCTGACATGGCCAGTCTCGTGTGACACGGGTGGCTGTGTTGGAACTCTGATTTTTTTCTCTTCATGTGCTCCTCTGCCTGACACGGTCCGTGTCAGTTGACACGGGTGGCCGTATCAGGCTTGCTGTAACATGCTGAAACTTCTCCTCGACCTTCGATTCCTCGACTTTTCTCATACCGGGTACCTAGGATCCTTCCTCTGAACTTGAAATAGTCGCAACAACCAACCAAAGAATAAAACAAAAAATAAATTCAAATAAACATAAGAAATCATAAAATTTAGAGAAACTCAAGAAACATAAAGTCAACCCAAACGGTAATGAAATACGACACAAAGTAATGAAAAATACCTAGATTATCGTCAGATAAGTGAGAAACACATATTGAAAATGGTGATTGATCACAACCACCAACTTAGATTATTGTCCTCAAGAAATGTTCAGGACAAAAGGAATCGAACACCCCAAAATTTCAACTTACCACAATACCACTGAGATCTTTAACAACTTGCTTTCACTTTTCTTTCAAAGATCTACTGCTTCCCTGAACCAAGTGTTCTAGCGCACTTCCAAATCAAGGCACCACTTCATCTATCAACTTATTTCACACTCTCACAAAATCTCTCAAGGTTAAAGTGTTTCACTCAATATATAATAGTATGCACTATCCACTCACAAATTTGAATAAATTCTAAATTCATTTCACATACATATATCACACACTTTTTGAGGTCTTTTAGGTTGTAACATGGCTTAGGGTATGGTGGGATAAACACAAACATAGGGAAAATAAAGGGTTTTTGGGCTCAGCTCAGTGTTATCATCTCTTTACTGTATTTCTTTTTGTGCTATCAATCACAAGTAGGTCTCATACACCTTATCAATTTGACTTCTAGTTTCGACTCAAGTATTTGAGTATGGATCTTTGTATCCTATCTGTGTCTCATCCCGAGGTAAGTGCAATTTTTATTTTCTCTTTGGTGTACTTACCTAATCTATTATCGGTGTATTAACCCACAACTTAGAACTTTCACAACTCTGTGATATACAACACTTAATTGAGCTGGGTAGTGGAAATACTTGGGCTCTGGTTTAAACAAAAGTGGTCTTATGAACAAACAAATGGATGTATAGGCTCAAACTGGGTTAAAGAGGGATAACCATACAAAAGTGGTGGCTAGAAAGGCTCAGGGGTAAAAACAAAAAACTTGCCTCAATATGTGTCTTTATATAGTGATATTCAAAATAGAACATACGCAAACTAAGAGGGATAAAAGTATACCAGACTTAGCTCCCATGATAATAAATGAATGTTTGGCTTTTTAATCTCTCACCCTGTCGGGTAAAATTGACAACTTCCATAATGCCTCTTAGTGTGATGCAAATTTCCACTCAACTCGGCTTGCACATGGTACCTTTACAGTCAGCATTTGATGGTTGCATCCTGATCCATTATTTAGTGGTATCAACTCTCGAGGGTCGTCCATAGCAAGCATCATAAGGAGACTGATCTCCTCATCCACTATCATTGATTCTCATTAGACAACACCTCCATGATCCTGCACACCCGATTCAACACACAAGTACTAATAACAAACAAACAACACACAAAAGAAACAAAAATGCAATCAAAACTAACAGAAGTAATAACAAATACAATAAAAGCAAAAAAATCCCCCACACTTAAACCAAACAATGACCTCACTGTTGTAGTAGAAGATATAAAGGGAGACTCACTGCGCCTCACTCCGAAGAAGGAGAAGGATGGTACCTGTTGTACCACAAAATTTTCCCTCCCATATTTCTCAACAAATGGCAAGTGAGGTCCCCAAATTGCTCAAGGAAGTTCAAGAGTTGACCAGACAAACTCTTTCCTAAGGTAGTCTATCTCAAATTAGGGTTTTTATCTTCATCAAGATGTATGAACCACAAAGGATCCAAATGCTCACCATTTTCCTAATATGTCCTCAAGATCATCCATTTCAAATTTCAAGCCTTGCAGAAGAAGTTTGCTCAGTCAATTGCTCAAATGCCTGAAAATCAATTGTGCTAGGTCAAAAGTCAATTGTGACCCACATATAGTCAAACTTCAAGATTTATGGTCAACATCTTAATTTTGAAGTATTATTCATAATTTTATCAAGGGTTGATCATGATTCCTCAAGGATTGCTCACAATTCATCAAAACCCAAAAGTTGCTAAATTAGGGTTTTGTAGGAAAAGTCAACTCAACTTTGACCAAGCATAAATTTCTCATACTTTATCAGAAATGGCCCATCCAAAGCTCATTTTGAAGAGGATGCAATTCCCTACAATTCAACTCCAGCTCCCAAGTTAAAAATATACACTCACAAAAAGATATGAATTTTGACATTATAGGTCATTTTGGAAAGTTAACAAAAACACCTTTTGGGTCAAAGCTTCATACATGAACATGGAAGACTCAATTGAGATGATACCAAGAGGGTTGCTTAGAGGACATCCTAAGATTTCTAAAAAGTCAAGGAACCCCTCTCTAGCGTCAAAATTGAGAGAGTTATGCATTGGCCAAGTTGACCATTTTTGCAAAATTGCCAAAAGTCAAATGTGCTCAAATTTTCATTTTTTGCTAAATGGGCCCAACTTTTTATGCTTGCACCTCAATTATGATGTGTTCCACGACTCAAATACTTATCCACAAATTATTTTCTTCAATTTTCAATTTATTTTGATTTTTCATTAATTAAAAAGTGAATTAAATCAAATAAATGATGAAAATTATCAAAGATACGATTTGATTGGTTTTTTTGACAGGTTAGCAACCAAGACATGCTGAGCTTGCAAGATCAATTCGAATCAATGGAAATTGGTACAAAAAGAGCATGATTAGGCCAAATTTAGAAGGTTATCATACACCAAGAAAGCCAAATAAAATCTTCAAAATTTGTAAAGATACTAGTGATTTTTGCGACTCTAATTCACTCTAGTACATATAGAGAACGCAGCCAAGGCAAGAAAACAGGTTGGAGGTCGGGCATAGCAAGAACAAAACTGAAAAATTCAAGAAAAAATGGGAATCTATTTTCAATCTACAAGGAGTTTCAAAGCATTTCAAGAGTACCAATCCCTTCCCAGACATCCCAGGAAGCTATTCCAATCACTCCCAGATCTTGAAACGCTGGGAATCATGTTCTACGCCTCCCACGGTTTGCCTAAAAACTTGATTCTGATTTCACTAATTCACGCATCTTTAGCACTTTTGATTGTTATACTCATGTTTATCATCGTGTTTGCAAGCTAATCATTCCATTTAATTACATTTTTTATGCCTGTATGTGATATTGCCATAGTTAGGGTTTTGTGTTCTTGCTTAGGGGTTTTCAATGCAGGCAAAATTGAGCGTTGATTCGGGTACCATGATGCTCGTGAGGATGAGGCGAGTTGATTGGTACCAGCCATTTTCATTTATCTTGAGCATATGCAATTTTGGAGATGGACAAGGTTATACCTACAACAAACGTCTGTAGGTAAAAGTATGATTTGCTAAAGCGACGGAGAGAGGAAGAAGATGAGGCGTGGCAGCGTGAGATTGGTCCGTTTAAAAATTCGCGCATTTGGCTGACCCCATTAGCTTGTTTTGAATATTATGTTTTATGTTTATTATACTTGTAAGTTAACACGCTAGCTCAGATGGTTGGGGAGAATGCCTTTGATGCACACGTCCTGGGTTCGATCCCAAGCGTGTGCATTTTATTATTTTCTTGATTATTTCAGGTTGATCCCATGTAATACAGTAGCATATGCTTTGCATACACCCTCTATGAGTGGCCATTGGATGCCTAGTTAATCAGATCTAACGTGCCAACATTGAAGGTCCATGATATGCACTCAAGTCAACACACGCACCAGATCAGGCGAAGTCAAACATGCTTGGATTTGTTTGGGCCCATAAATCATATTGGCACCCCCTTTCAGCAATGCTAACAGGCCCATTTACTCTTTTCTTATTTTTTTTCTTTATTTTATTTAATTCTTTTAATATTTCTTTTAATCATTTTAATTAAGAAATTAATCATTTTTTTTATAAAATCATAAAATCAAGACTTCATAAAAAAATTAGAATTAGTTTTTTTTATTATCAAAATTAATTTAATTTAGTTTAACTTAGGGAAATTGTAATTTATTTTCATAAATAAAATAAAATAGAAATTAGGTTAAATCTTTTGATTTAATTCTTTTATTTTTTCTCAAATAAACTAAAATAAAAAAATAGGTTTTTAGAGTGAATTAATTTATTTTTCTTAATTTAAAATTAATTAGAACTTAGGATTTTCTTTTAATTTTTAATTATTTTCTTAAATAACGAAACATGACAAAAACATTTTTTCTTTAATCAATTGCAGTTAGGTTTAGTCAAGGGTCAAAACCCTAATCGCCTCGTATTTAATTCATCGCGCGCTTGTTAATTATTTTTGCCAATATTTTTGTAACTGCTCATGGTTTGTAATAGTTTAATTTAGGGATTTATTTACTGTTCAAAATCCCGGGTTTTTGGCTATGTAATTAATTCTCCTCCCCGAAGCCTTGTAATAGCGTAGATTTATTTTCTTGCATTTTTAATTCCTGAAAATATTTAACTGTCTAGATGTATGCTAATAGGATTGTGTGACAAGAGTGCATGACAAATTAATACGGTTAGAAAACCCTAATGTGCAAAGATAAATAATTGAAACAAATCACTCGCACATATCACTCTTAGGGTATACTCTCACTTCGGTTGCCTTTGGTAAACGATCATTAAGCATAGGGTGTCTTAGTGGTTTCCCTCCTGTCTAAAAAAGATCAAACGTCCCATTCGAATGTTGCCTCGGAAATGTTGCCTCGAATATGATCTTAAGACTCTAGGGTTATTACTAAGATGTCCTAGTATTGCTTTAGTGATTGTGCGTCCCTTTCGAATTGACCCTTACAACTCCAACGACGGTGTTACCTATTTCTCAATAGTAGGATATAGATGTCTAAAGGAAACGAGAATAGAAATAATATTTTTTGAGTAGGTAGATGCTAGTAGGTACTTGCTCAAATCAAAACTTTTCACACTAACACTTTTCAAACAAACTTTCAAAACAACTTTGTCACACCTTTGAGGACTGATACAAGGGTTATCACGAAGTCAAACTTTTCAAAAACAAAGCACATACACAAGCAATTTAAAAAAGATGAGCAAGTACCTAAGAGCCCATGGAAAACCATGGATAGAAAGGGTGCTAACACCTTCCCTTTCTATAATCTACCCCCCGTACTCAGAATATCTCCAAAAAGGATTTTTTTTCTGTACTTTTTTCCTTTCCGATTGGATGAAATAAAAGTCGGTGGCGACTCTTGCTTACCGTGACATTTTGTGAACACAAAACGCAAAATGCAAACCAGCATCAAACAGTCGGTTCTGCCACCATATCACAGAATTGGAGACTCTACTGGGGAGTTAATAAGTGGGATATACCTTAGGATCTAGGTCATCATAATTGCTTCTCTTGATTGCTTTGTTTGCTTTACTTTTAAGGGTTTTTGTTTGGGGTTACTATAGATCCTACACCCGGATATGGAGAATACCTTTTAGGTAAGTAGAAATAGATTGTGAGGGAACTGTACAGCGTAGACCGATACGGTTGAAGCAGTAGCTACATTGGTGTGGCACTTTGGTTGGTACCGGTATCCCTTGTGGAGAAACGAGGAGAATACGGGGCCGCTGCGTGGTGTCATTAAGCATTAACTGACCTTAGAACCTTTAATTACCCAACTTGGCCATTAGAAAGTAGTGAGATAGCCAGCCTTGGTGTAGAGCTGAGAACTGGTTGATACTTGATGCTACACTTATTGAGATCATACTCTCGGAATAATTTCGGCCGCAAGAAATGATTGTGTGAGCTGAAACCATGACCGATGGAGGATGGTCAGTGATATTGAGATCCTCTAGAACCCAGTTACTTTTCTAGGACATGTTGAACCAACTTAACTTCAAGAGGGCATTACCTTTGACCTCACGCAAGCCTTAAACCTAAGGGCTTTGTGTAATTTGACTATGTTTGCAATATTTGTGTTTGCAATACCCGTGGTTTATCATGACATCATGCATCATAACATGGCATTCATGCTTCATTACACTAACCATTTCAAAGACCAAGGGAATTTATCTTTGTTCTGTTTTGCAGATCATGGATTCCGTGCACCGAAATACCATCTGAATCAACTTTATGCAGATACCTGCCCAACTTAAAGAGCTAGCATTAAGAGTTTATGAAACTTCTACTTTCATTAAGAGACACGGTCAACTTCTCAGCCTGTTTACTTCAAACCTTGATGAGCAGATGATGAGCGTACTATTTCAGTTCTTTGATCCCAAGCATCACTGCTTCACCTTTCCAGATTACCAGCTGGTACCCACCTTGGAAGAATTATCTCATTTATTGGGCATGTCCATTCTTGAACAGGTACCCTTCATAGGTATGGAAGAAGTTCCTAGGCCATAAGACATTGCCTCAGCTTTGCATTTAAAACGGGCCGATGTGGTATACAACTGGGAAACTAGAAGCGGAGTTAAGGGTTTTTTAGCCAAATTTCTGATAGACCAGGCTCAGCTATTTTGGGATGATTTGGATTTTTAAGATTTTGAGGATGTCTTGGCTCTTCTTATCTATGGTTTGGTTCTCTTCCCTAACCCGGATTCTTTTGTAGATGTGAATGCTGTCAAGATTTTCCTTTCACGCAACCTTGTGCCTACCTTGCTTGGAGATATCTTGCATGCTCTCCATACTCGTACTATGAAGAGAAGAGGGACTCTTATGTGCTGCATGTTGTTACTGTCGAGGTGGTTTATTTCTCACCTCCCTAAGTCTGTGCTGAAGAACGAAGAAGGTTTTGGCTGGTCACACAGAATAATGTCACTTGCTCATACGGATATTCTTTGGTGTTCCCGGGCTATGGAAGACACTGTTGTTATTGACCGCTGTGGGGGATACCCTAATGTCCCATTACTTGGTATCAGAGGGGGTATAACTTACAATCCTTGTCTAGCTTTGCGACAATTTGGTCGTGCTCGAAGGGATGGTCCCCATGAGTTACTTCTCAAGGACATTGTATTCGACTATAAGGATGATGTTAAGGAGCATCGCCGAAGGTTCATACGGGCTTAGGGCATGGTAAAAAGATCTGACCCCAAAGAATTGGGAACGAAGACTTCCCTTCCTATGCAGCCTTCCCTCCAATGGGTCCGAGATTGTGCCCAAAAGCTTATGATGCCTTATGAGGCCATATTACCAGTTATTGTGGAGCCCACTAATGAAGAAGACATTCCTTACATGGTTCTCTATCCATACATGCCCACTGATCCTGGGGAGTTACAGAGGTCTTGGATTCAACTGAGGAATGAGCGGGATACTTACCGGGAGCAGTTCCATGAGCAAGAGAGGAAGGTTTTAAAGCTGACCAGGAAGCTCGAGGAACAAAGAGTGATCAATGACTATATCAGCACAAAGAGGAAACTTCCATGGGACTTTTGATGTTCTATTTCTAGTTTTAGATTTTGTTTTATTTACTTATCTTGTAAAGCCTTAAAGGAATTTTGAACCTTCAAAGTTTAAGCTAATAAAGTTCTGTTTATTTTGGTTTGCAAATATAAATTTCCCAAAGTCTTTGAAATCATTACATGCGCATCCCATTATCATGCACACCATTACAGGTAACCCTACAGGTTTCTCATCTTCTTCGCTATTTATTTAAGCAGAAATGTCTTCTGATCAAGCCATCAAAGATCTTCAGGCGCAGAATGCCCAGTTCCAACAGATGTTCATAAGTCTGGCTAAAGGGCAAGAGGATGTGAAGACCCTTATTCTGAAAGAGAAAAAGAAGAAGAAGAAGACTGGAATTCTGAATACAGGAAGAAGGCTCGGAGAAAGTTGAGGAAACAAACTGATCTGACCTCTTCATCCAAAGATGGGGAGAACCAAGAAAGGGAAAATGACCCTAGTCCTGCAGTTTCTGACAATGATACTGGTTATGATGATGAGCAATATCCTCCTGCTGAGGATAGGTACAAGCAGTTAGAAGACCGTCTGAGTGCTATGGAAGTTCAGAAGATACCTGGTTTGGATTTCGAGGAATTGGGACTGGTATCGGTAGTGGTCATCCCTCATAAGTTCAAAGCTCCATTTTTTGCCAAGTATGATGGGGTGTCCTGCCCAAAACTCCATCTCTGCTCGTATGTCAGGAAAATCCAACCCCACACTACTAATAGAAATTTGTGGGTGCATTTCTTTCAAGATATTCTATCAAGGACTCAACTTGAATGGTTCTACCAGTTGGAGGGAGCTAGTGTCCGAGACTGGGTAGATCTTGCTGCAACTTTCTACAAGCAGTATCAATACAACGCCGACCTTGCTCCCACTCGTACTCAGCTCCAGGGTATGTCCATGGGTGCAGGTGAAGGTTTTAAGGACTATGCTAAAAAATGGAGATACTTAGCTGGAAGAGTTCAACCCCTGTTGTCTGATAGGGAGTTGGTTGACATGTTTCTGGGGACGCTGTCTGGTCCGTTTTTCAATCACTTGATCGGAAATTCATCAGCTGGATTCACTGAGATGATTTTAACTGGAGAAAGAGTAGAAGCTGGAATTCGAAGTGGTAAGATACAGAAGGATGCCTCTTCGAGTTCGGTAAAGAAACCTTTTACTGGTAAGAAGGAGGCTAGTGCAGTCTATAGCCCGAGGGGCCAAAGCAGACCTGAAAATCGTCAAACAATAAATGCTGTAGTGATACCAAGACCTGCAGTTGCGCCACAACGCAATAATCAACAAAGGGTGGAAAGACCACAGCAACAATTTACCCGCAATAGCATGACATTGGCTGAAGTGCTACCTTACCTGCTGAAATCCAACTTGGTAACCTTGAGAGAGGATCCCAAGAATCCAAACACTACTTCTCCCAGATACAATCCCAACGCGCGGTGCGCCTACCATTCTGAGAGTCCTGGCCACGATACAAATGATTGCTTGGCTCTAAGAAACAAAGTACAAGACTTGCTTGAGGCTAAGGAGATAGAGTTTGATGCTCTAGAAAAGCTCAACGTCATAACTGCACCCATGCCCAAGCATGGGTCGGGAATCAATGCTATTGAGTTTGTCTCTGCCACAGAGGATGCTGATAATGAGAACCCGGACATAGACAGCTGGATCTACCCAACAACCAACGGTGGACCGAATAATTGGACGATGAAGGAGTTCATATCTATTTCTTTTATTCCGCAGTAATTGACTCATTTGTTTTAAGATTTTTAATAAACAATTTGAAACTTTACGGCCCGGTTCCTTTCCCGAGGTACCTTGGCTTTGCTTGTAAGGGCTATTATTTGTCATTTCATATATCATTAATAAAGCATTGGACGTTTCTTGCATACAAATTTTGCGCTCCTTGTTTTTCTTTTCTGTCTCTCACTTTATCAAAACATCTATTCTCTTACACACACCCACGTATCATACTGCAGATCCATATCCACTCTAGATCCCATTGATAACAACTCTGCTACTTCCAGTTATGACTTCAAAAATACGATCAACCAAGCTGAGGACGAGAGTGAGGATGATTGTGAGGTGCCTGGAGAACTTGCTAGACTGTTACAGCAGAAAGAAAGGGCCATACAGCCTCATGAAGAGCCAGTTGAGTCAGCGGATTTGGGTACAGAGGAAGACAGGAAAGAGGTTAAGATAGGTGCGAATCTGGAGCCTAGTTTCAAACAACAGTTAATATAGATGCTACAAGACTATGTTGAGATCTTCACCTAGTCCTATGAAGACATTCCTGGTTTAGACACTGATATTTTGGTACATCACCTGCCTATTAAAGAAGACTGCCCTCCAATAAAGCAAAAGGTCTGTCGTATGCGCCATGAGATGTCAGAGAAAATCAAAGCAGAGGTCATGAAACAGTTTGACGCAGGATTCTTAGTTGTCACTTCTTATCCGTAGTGGGTTTCCAACGTCGTTCCGGTACCTAAGAAGGACGATAAGGTACGAATGTGTGTGAACTACAGAGATCTGAACAGGGCCAGCCCCAAAGATGACTTCCCACTTCCTCACATTGATGTTCTAGTCGATAACACCGTGCAACACAAGATTTTCTCCTTTATGGATGGTTTTTCTGGCTACAACCAGATCAAGATGGCTCCTGAGGACATGGAGAAGACAACCTTAGTTACATAGTGGGACACCTTCTGTTACAAGGTAATTCCTTTTGGGTTGAAGAATGCTGGGGCAACCTATCAGCGCGCCATGGTCGCTTTGTTCCACGATATTATTCACCATGAGATCGAGGTTTATGTTGATGACATTATAGCTAGGTCCCAGACTGAGGAAGAGCACCTTGATCATCTCCAGAAACTATTTGACAGGTTGAAGACGTACAAGCTGAGGTTGAATCCGAACAAGTGTACCTTTGGGGTAAAGTCTAGTAAGCTTCTGGGTTTTGTTGTCAGTGACAAAGGAATTCAGGTAGACCCTATAAAGGTAAAATCCATACAAGAGATGTCGGCTCCCCACACAGAGAAGGAAGTTATAGGTTTCTTGGGATGTCTGAATTACATTGCCAGGTTCATTTCACATCTGATTGCTACTTGTGAGCCAATCTTCAAGCTTCGGAAGAAAGATCAAGTGGTAAAGTGGAATGATGAATTCCAGACTGCTTTTGAAAGAATCAAAGAATACCTTCAAGAACCACTAATCTTGATGCCTCCAATTGAAGGAAGACCTTTGATATTATACTTGACAGTGCTAGATAATTCAATGGGGTGTGTGCTGGGGCAGCATGGCGAGTATGGTTGAAAAGAACACACCATTTATTACCTTAGCAAAAGGTTTATCGACTGTGAGACCCGATACTCATTGCTCGATAAAACTTACTGCGCTTTGGCATGGGCTGCTCACCGGCTGAGACATTATATGCTGACTCACACCACCTTGTTGATATCAAAGATGGATCTGATCGAGTATATTTTCGAGAAGCTCGCCTTATCTGGGAGAATAGCAAGATGTCAGATGATATTAACCGAGTACGACATCCAATACACAACCCAAAAAGAAATCAAGGGGAGTGTATTTGCGGATCATTTGGCGCATCAGGCCATGGATGACTACCAGTCCATCAATTTCGAGTTCCCGAATGAGAATATCATGTTGGTAACCGACTGCGAAGAACCAGGACCTGACGAAGGACCCGAGGAGGGATCCCGATGGTCTATGTATTTTGATGGAGCCTCGAATGCATTGGGTAATGGCATTGGCGCTTTAATCATATCTCCTGAGGGCTGTCATACTCCGTTCACTGCCCGATTATGTTTTAACTGCACCAACAATATGGCGGAGTATGAAGCGTGTATCATGGGTCTTCGAGCTGCTATTGACCTGAGGATTAAGTTCTTGAGTGTATTCGGAGATTCTGCTCTGGTGATAAGTCAGATCAAAGGCGAGTGGGACATGAAGCACCCGAATCTTATTCCTTACAAAGAGTATGTACTGACGCTGCTCACACACTTTAAGGAGGTAACCTTTGAACATTTCCCAAGAGAGGAGAATCAGTTGGCGGATGCGCTAGCTACCATGTCTTCTATGTTCAAAGTCAGGTGGGACAATGAAGCTCCCCATATTACCATTGAGAGGTTAGATGAACCTACACATTGCTGTGACATTGAGATTGAAGAGGTGACAGAAAAACCCTGGTTTCGTGAGGTAAAGAGGTATCTTGAGGCTCAAGAATACCCCAAGGGGGCATCTGTTAATGATAAGAAATTTCTGAGGAGGTTCGCGGCGAATTTCTTTCTTAGCAATGGGATTCTTTATAAGCGTAACCATGATTCAACCTTACTGAGGTGTGTAGACAAGAGCGAGGCAGAAAGGATCATGGCAGAGTTACATGAAGGTATCTTCGGAACTCATTCCAGTGGACATACCATGGAGAAGAAAATCCTACAAGCAGGATATTACTGGTCCACTATGGAAGCCGATTGTTATCAGCACTCTCAAACCTGTCATAAGTGCCAAGTCTATGCTGATAAGGTGCATGTACCTCTGGTTCCCGTGAATGTCTTGACAGCTCCTTGGCCCTTTGCAATGTGGGGCATCAAAATGATTGGCGAGATCAGACCTAGTGCATCTAACGGGCATCGCTTCATTTTGGTAGCCATCGATTATTTCACCAAGTGGGTTGAGGCAGCCTCCTTTGCTACAGTAACCAAGAACGTCGTGGCACGGTTCATCCGACACAATCTGATCAGTCGATATGGTGTCCCAGAGAGAATTATTATTGAAAATGGTACAAATCTCAACAACACGATGAGTACCGAGCTCTACAAACAGTTCAAGATACAACACCATAACTCTTCTCCCTACCGGCCGAAGATGAATGGAGCTGTCAAAGCGGCTAACAAGAACATCAATAAGATTGTGCAGAAGATGACGGTGACATACAAAGACTGGCATGAGATGTTACCATTCGCTCTTCGTGGATACCGTACCTCAGCACGAATGTCGACACGGGCAACACCCTACTCTTTGGTGTATGGCATTGAGGCAGTCCTACCCATCGAAGTCCAGATACCCTATCTCAGGATTATGAAGGGTACGAGTTTGAACAAAGACGACTGGATCCAAACCCGGCTTGATCAGCTGAATCTAATCGATGAAAAGAGACTTACTGCTATCTGCCATGGTCAGACATATCAAAAGCAAATGATCAAGGCTTTTAACAAGAAAGTCAGACGTCAAGAATTTTAAGTCGGGGATCTAGTGATTAAACGCATCATACAACTGCAAGGTGATCCCAGGGGAAAATGGATCCCCATATACGAGGGGCCATTTGTTGTTAAGAACATTTTATCGGGAGAAGCTATGATTCTAACCACCATGGATGGCGAAGACCTTCCTCACCCTGTCAATGCAGACATAGTGAAAAGATACTATGCATAATCAAAGACCCGCTAGGTTGACTGGCCTAGGAAAAAATAAGGGCTTCCCGGCGAACCAAAAGGGTTCGGGAAAAAGTAAGGGATGAAAATAAAAAAATTGTACACCCGGCAAAACCAAAACCTGAAAAGGTGGCTTGGGAAAAAAGGGTATCCCGATGGACTGAAAACCCGAAAGGGCGGTCCAGGAAAAAATTAGGGATCGAAGCGTAACACTATGTCTTATTGGATCATCTTGCAACCTGGCTTCGGTATAGATTATCAATGGGATTGTTTCACATAGCTGTTTTTCTTTCTTTTACAGAAGTTGTATAATTTCTATTTCTTCGGCGGTGTTCTCTTACTAGGACGTCAGCCTCCTTGTACAAAACGCCTATTACAGGCCAACTTCAAAATCAATACAAGTCATTTTCACAAAGCTTTAATTTGTTTTCCTTTTTTCTGTTTTGTTTTGCAAGAACGTCCAATGATTTATTTTTGATATGTGCATTTGAAAATAATTGCTGATCATAAATATTTACATAAGAAACAAAAGACGATTACTCGTAATTCCAGGAACAGGGACAAATAAGAAGTGCCCAAACCTTACAGTTACTTTGGCCCTCAGGTACCAAGATAGAGCCAACTTGAGAACATGAGCAGTGGTACATACACTCCCCACAGAGTAAAAAGTATCCAAAGACAGTAATGGTAGCTTTCCCGAACAGGACATAACTCTCCCCAGCTAAGGTTCACAATCGCGAGTGAGTTGGTAAAATTTTCCCCAAGCAGAGTTTGTTTCTCTCATAAACAGAAATTCAATCTCTAACAGAATTCATTATCACCAGCAACGGAAATTCATCCCCAACTGAGTTATTTCTCCAAGACAGCAGATCTATCAACAGAGTATCTCCTCTCCAACAGAGTTATTCCCCACAGAGTTATCCTCAAACAGGGTCTCTTCCGGCAGAATATTCGCCAGCCGAGTGGCAAATCCCACCACAGTCATCTTTGTTCACCATCCCCAACAGAAGTAGAAGAACTATGGTTTTTTACAGCAGTCAAGAATACCATTTCTCATACTCTCCAAACAGCAGTCAGGGATTTATTTTCCCGGACTCAGATTATTACGTCAGCATTTCATGTTCATACATCATGACATGTGCATACATTACATATAACATAATCTCAGTTATTTTTAGAACCTCATCACAACGCATCTCATGCATCTCATATAACTAACCCTGTATTTCTTTCAGGAAAGACAGTTATTATCAACAATTTCCAACAGATCCATGATCAACACTCGAAGCTAAATAGAGTAATCATCGGTGCGACAAAAGAAACCTTACCCAGTTTCCCTCTGCAGTTTCACCCAAACTCATTCCAAAGTAAACCTACTATCCAGGTTCCTTCTCACAACCCTACTATCCAGGCTTTCATCCCGAAGTAACCCTACTATCTAGGTTCCTTCTCACAACCCTACTATCCAGGTTTTCATATCAAAGTAACCCTACCATCCAGGTTCCTTCTCACAACCCTACTATCAAGGCTTTCATATCAAAGTAACCCTACTATCCAGATTCATTCTCACAGCCCTACTATCATGGCTTTCATATCGAAGTAACCCTACTATCCAGGTTCCTTCTTGCAACCCTACTATCCTGACTTTCATCTTGAAGTAACCCTACTATCCAGGTTCCTTCTCACAGCCCTACTATCCAGGCTTTCATATCGAAGCAACCCCACTATCCAGGATCCTTCTCACAACCCTACTATCCAGGCTTTCATATCGGAGTAACCCTACTATCCAGGTTCCTTCTCACAGCCCTACTATCCAGGATTTCATATCGAAGTAACCCTACTATCCAGGTTCCTTCTTGCAGCCCTACTATCCAGGCTTTCATCTCGAAGTAACCCTACTATGCAAGTTCCTTCTCAAAGCCCTACTATCCAGGCTTTCATATCGAAGTAACACTACTATCCTGGTTCCTTCTCACAGCCCTACTATCCATGCTTTCGTGTCGAAGTAACCCTACTATCCAGGTTTCTTCTCAAAGCCCTACTATCCAGACTTTCATATCGAAGTAACACTACTATCCTGGTTCCTTCTCACAGCCCTACTATCAAGGCTTTCATATCAAAGTAACCCTACTATCCAGGTTCATTCTCATAGCCCTACTATCATGGCTTTCATATCGAAGTAACCCTACTATCCAGGTTCCTTCTCGCAACCCTACTATCCTGACTTTCATCTTGAAGTAACCCTACTATCCAGGTTCCTTCTCACAGCCCTACTATCCAGGCTTTCATATCGAAGCAAGCCCACTATCCAGGATCCTTCTCACAACCCTACTATCCAGGCTTTCATATCAGAGTAACCCTACTATCCAGGTTCCTTCTCACAGCCCTACTATCCAGGCTTTCATATCGAAGTAACCCTACTATCCAGGTTCCTTCTTGCAGCCCTACTATCCAGGCTTTCATCTCGAAGTAACCCTACTATCCAGGTTCCTTCTCAAAGCCCTACTATCCAGGCTTTCATATCGAAGTAACACTACTATCCTGGTTCCTTCTCACAACCCTAATATCCATGCTTTCATGTCGAAGTAACCCTACTATCCAGGTTGCTTCTCACAGCCCTACTATCCAGGCTTTCATATCGAAGTAACCCTACTATCCAGGTTCCTTCTCACAGCCGTACTATGCAGGCTTTCATATCAAGGCAACCCTACTATCAAGGTTCCTTCTCATAACCCTACTATCCGGGTTCTTACTCTCTTATCCCCAGACAGCAGGCCACAATACTGTAAAACCAAGACCCGATCAAACACAATTGATTTCACATTTCCCTAGAAAGTCGCGGTACAGCATATACCCTAACCAAACACGTAGTTCACTTCCGCTTCCCAAACTGGAATTATTCCCCAATTTGGTAACGGACAACTGAAGCTCCTAAAACTATATTCCTCTCAAGACAGAAACCAGCATTCCCCAGTGAAGTCCTCCTCAACAACAGGTATACGGGTTCTCGCAAAGGAATCTCTTATGTGATCGACACTTCTTCGGATGGCATCTTTAACCCCATCTCCGAAAATTCTCTAGCAACCTCCGAATGGCATCTATAAGCCCATTCTCGATGTCACAAATCAAGTATCACTTCATGCGAGTGCAAATTTCTGGGCACTCTAGTGTTCAATCATCTTTCACCTTCAGATCACGAAAGGCAGACAAGTCAATCTACATCCTCAGGTTTAAGAAGATTGAACAGGGGCAGCTGTTATACACTAAAATTTGCCCTCCCATATTTCTTAACAAATTGCAAGTGAGGTCCCCAAATTTCTCAAGGAAGTTCAAGAGTTGACCAGACAAACTCTCTCCTAAGGCAGTCTATCTCAAATTAGGGTTTCTATCTTCATCAAGATGTGTGAACCACAAAGGACCCAAATTCTAAACATTGTCATAATATGTCCTCAAGATCATCCATGTCAAGTTTCAAGCCTTGTAGAAGAAGTTTGCTCAATCAATTGCTCAAATGCCTGAAAATCAACTATGTTAGGTCAAAATTCAATTGTGGCCCACATATAGTCAAACTTCAATATTTTTGGTCAACATATTAATTTTGAAGTATTATTAATCATTTGATCAAGGGTTGATCATTATTCCTCAAGGATTGCTCACAATTCATCAAAACCCAAAAGTTGCTAAATTAGGGTTTTGTATGAAAAGTCAACTCAACTTTGAGCAAGCATAACTTTCTCATACTTTATCAGAAATGACCCATCCAAAGCTAATTTTGAAGATGATTCAATTACCTACAATTCATCTTCATCTCCCAAGTTCAAAATATACACTCACAAAAAGATATGAATTTTGACATTATAGGTCATTTTGGAAAGTCAACAAAAATACCTTTTGGGTCAAAGCTTCATACATGAACATGGAAGATTCAATTGAGATGAGACCAAAATGGTTGCTTAGAGGACATCCTAATATTTCTAAAAAGTAAAAGAACCCCTCTCTAGGGTCAAAATTGATAGAGTTATACATTTGCCAAGTTGACCATTTTTGTAAAATTGCCAAAAGTCAAAAGTGCTCAAATTTGCATTTTTTTGCTAAGAGGGCCCAACTTTTTATGCTTGCACCTCAATTATAATGTGGTCCACGACTCAAATACTTATCCATAAATTATTTGCTTAATTTTTCATTAATTAAAAAGTGAATTAAATCAAATAAATGATGAAAATTATCAAAGATACGATTTGATTGGTTTTTTTGACAGGTTAGCAACCAAGACATGCTGAGCTTGCAAGATCAATTTGAATCAATGTCAATTGGTACAAAAATAGCATGATTAGGCCAAATTTAGAAGGTTATCATACACCATGAGATCCAAATCAAATCTTCAAAATTTGTAAAGATACTAGTGATTTTTACAACCCTAATTCACTCTGGTACATATAGAGAAAGCAGCCAAGGCAAGAAAAAGGGTTGGAGGTCGGGCATAGCCAAGAACAAAACTGAAAAATTCAAGAAAAAGTGAGAATCAGTCTTCAATCTACAAGGAGTTTCAAAGCATTTCAAGAGCACCAATCCCTTCCCAGACATCCCAGGAAGCTATTACAATCACTCCCAGGTCTTGAAACACCCAGAATCATGTTCTACGCCTCCCACGGTTTGCCCAAAAACTTGATTCTGATTTCACTAATTCATGCATCTTTAGCACTTTTGATTGTTATACTCATGTTTATCATTATGTTTACAAGCCAATCATTCCATTTAATTTCATTTTTGATGCTTGTACGTGATATTGCCATAATTAGGGTTTTGTGTTCTTGGTTAGGGGTTTTCAATGCAGGCAAAATTGGGCGTTGATTCTGGTACCATGATGCTCGTGAGGATGAGACGATTTGATTGGTACCAGCCATTTTCATTTATCTTGAGCATATGCAATTTTGGAGATGGACAAGGTTATACCTACAGCAAACGTCTGTAGGTAGAAGTATGATTTACTAAAGCGACGGAGAGAGGAAGAAGATGAGGCGTGGCAGCGTGAGATTGGTCGGTTTAAAAATTCACGCGTTTGGCTGACCCCATTAGCTTGTTTTGAATATTATGTTTTATGTTTATTATACTTGCAAGTTAACACGCTAGCTCAGATGGTTGGGGAGAAGGCCTTTGATGCACATGTCCTGTGTTTGATCCCAGGCATGTGCATTTTATTATTTTCTTGATTATTTCAGGTTGATCCCATGTAATACAGTAGCATACGCCTTCCATACACCCTTTATGCCTGGCCACTGGATGCCTAGTTAATCAGATCTAACGTGCCAGCATTGAAGGTCCATGATATGCACTCAAATCAACACACGCACCAGATCAAGCGAAGTCAAACAGGCTTGGATTTGTTTGGGCCCATAAATCATATTGGCACCTCCCTTTCAGCAATGCTACCAGGCCCATTTACTCTTTTCTTATTTTTTTTTCTTTATTTTATTTATTTATTTTAATATTTCTTTTAATCATTTTAATTAACAAATTAGTCATTTTTTTATAAAATCATGAAATTAAGAATTTATAAAAAAATTAGAATTCTTTTTTTTATTATCAAAATTAATTTAATTTAGTTTAACTTAGGGAAATTGTAATTTATTTTCATAAATAAAATCAAATAGAAGTTAGGTTAAAACTCTTGATTTAATTATTTTATTTTTTCTCAAATAAACTAAAATACAAAAATAGGTTTTTAGAGTGAATTAATTTATTTTTCTTAATTTAAAATTAATTAGAACTCAAGATTTTCTTTTAACTTTTCATTATTTTCTTAAATAACGAAACATGACAAAAACATTTTTTTCTTTAATCAATCGCAATTAGGTTTAGTAAAGGGTCAAAACCCTAATCGCCTTGTATTTAATTCATCGTGCGCTTGTTAATTATTTTTGCCAATATTTTTGTAACTGCTCATGGTTTGTAATAGTTTAATTTAGGGCTTTATTTACTCTTCAAAATCCCGGGTTTTTGGCTATGTAATTAATTCCCCTCCCCGAAGCCTTGTAATAGCGTAGATTTATTTTCTCGCATTTTTAATTCCTGCAAATATTTAACTGTCTAGATGTATGCTAATAGGATTGTGTGACAAGAATGCATGACAAATAAATACGGTTACAAAACCCTAATGTGCAAAGATAAATAACTGAAACAAATCACTCGCACATATCACTCTTAGGGTATACTCTCACTTCGGTTGCCTTCGGTAAACGATCATAAAGCATAGGGTGTCTTATTGGTTACCCTCGTTTCTAAAAAAGATCAAACGTCCCATTCGAATGTTACCTCGGAAATGTTGCCTCAAATATGATCTTAAGACTCTAGGGTTATTACTAAGATGTCCTAGTATTTCTTTAGTGATCGTACGTCCCTTTCGAATTGACCCTTACAACTCCAACGACGGTACTACCTATTTCTCAATAGTAGGATAGCGCTGTCTAAAGGAAACGAGAATAGAAATAATCTTTTTCGAGTAGGTAGATGCTAGTAGGTACTTGCTCAAATCAAAACTTTTCACACTTACACTTTTCAAACAAACATTCAAAACAATTTCGTCACACCTTTGAGGACTGATACAAGGGTTATCACGAAGTCAAAATTTTCAAAAACAAAGCTAATACACAAGCAATTTAAAAAAGATGAGCAAGTACGCAAGAGCCCATGGAAACCCATGGATAGAAAGGGTGCTAACACCTTCCCTTTCTATAATCTACCCCCCGTGCTCAGAATATCTCGAAAAAGGATTTTTTATGTACTTTTTTCCTTTCTGATTGGATGAAATAAAAGTCGGTGGTGACTATTGCTTACCGCGACAATTTGCGAACACAAAACGAAAAACACAAACCAGCATCAAACAGTCGGTTTTGTCACCGTATCAAAGTACCACAAGATGAAAAACAAAATTTTAAAAATATTTCACTTGCAACCCTGACTCGGGCCGTGTTAGTCCACACGGTCGGCCGTGTCAGAGACCTGTAATCCAATTAAAACATAATTTTTCTCACATACGCTTTAGGCAAGCTGACACGGGCGTCTATGTCAGGGGTCTGATTTCTCTTACAAAAAAATTTCCTCTTTTTCCAAATTTTCTTGCTTCTCCCGACACAGCTTTCTTCCCTAATTCTTGCTCAAATTTCGCCTTCTCTTTCTTGTATAGGGCACTTTATAAACCTAAACACAACCTACAAAAAAACTTAACGAAAGACAAAGAAAATCATTAGCAATAAAACGCATGGGTTTCCTCTCACGAAGCGCTTAGTTTAACATCGCATGGCTCGACGATTCATCCCCTTAATTATAGGGTGCACTTTCTCTTCCACACCTTGTTGCATGTCCTTTCTGCAACCCATAACTCATCTAATCCAACAACATGGATCACTCTGTTCTTTAGCGCACTTCTAACCTCACCTTGGTGTTCCTTTGTCTTTCTCTGCTTGACTACTTGACTGAACTTGGGAGTTTTTATTGATGCCACCTGAGAGATTATGCTTAAGACTTCTTCTAGGAGTGATTTTGACATTTTTCTTCCTCCTTCTAGTTTGATCATTCCAACTGAAGATTGCTTCTTTCAACCTGCACCTTAGTTTTTGATCTCGAACACTTCCAAAGTTATCTCCTCATCAAATGATTTTAATATCAGAGTACCAATATCGATATCAAAATTGCACCAAGTAGTCAGTAAAAACAGTCGACCAAGATATATAGGAGTCTCTTCATCTTCAGGAATATCCATGATCTAGAAATCAACAGGAAAGACAAAATTTTCAATTTCCACCAATACATTTTCCGCTATCCCGTATGACTGCTTGATGGTGTGATCCGTAAATTTTAACTTTGTCCCACTAACGTTTATCTTTTCAATACCAAGATTTTTGAAAATAGATAATGGCATTAAACTCACACTTGAACCAAAATTAATTAGAACCATCTTGAATTTTGTCTTTTATTGTGCACGGTATTGCAACTGACCCCGGGTCCTTCTGCTTGATAGGAATTTTTCTCTCGGGCATGATTGCACAAAATTTCTCATCAATAGGTACCTGTTCATCTTCTGTTGGTCTCTTTTTTTTAGTACCTCCTTCATGAATTTCTGGTACAATGGCATTTTCACGAGTGCTTCAAAGAACAGTATGTGGATCTCTAGCTTTTTGAAAATTTTGACAAATTTCTCAAAATATTTTTCTTTTGTGTCTTTCTTTGCCACTCGAGAGGGATATGGTAACTTGATCACTGGTTTAACATCCTTTACACTCTTCACATCAGTTGGCTTCACATGTGATACCGCGTCTTCCTACTTTTCTTGATCTCTCTCACTTCCAGATCTACTTCTATGATACTATCATAAAATTTGACCTCATCTTCTTTTTCTTCTATAACTTTCTAACTCCTTATTGAGACATCATTAACATTCTCATGCTTCTTCTGATTTCCTTGTGCTCGCATAGCTACTTGTTGTGAAATCTTTCCCATTTGAACTTACAATTTTTTTATTGCAGTTGTGGTATTTCTGTGATTTCTCCTTGTCTCTTCTTGAAATTGAGAAGTGTGGACAGCCATCTTTTTAATAGCCATCTCCCATTCTGCTTTTTGTGGAGCTTGTTACTGTTGATTTGTCCAAGAAAAGTTCAAATGATTCTTCCACCCAGGATTATATGTGTTAGAATACAAATTATTCTAGTTAACAAAATTTATCTCCTTAATTTTTTATAGAGTTGCAAGACAATGGATAATCATGTGTGGTCTACTACAAGTTTCACCATCTGCCTCGTGTCCCTGTTAAACCCGAGCTACTAGTTGAGTACCCATGTTCATTGCTTTCATCTTTTTCTCCACTTCTACCGTAATTTCCTCTTCAATTTTTAGTTGCTTGTTAACTTCTAACTTCAGATCAATCACCCCATCTGGTTTACTTAAAACCCTGTTATATAGCTTCAGATGCTCATTTGCAGTAATGGTTTAAATAATCTTCTTCACACCAGAGGTTGTTATAAAGTTGGATTAGCCACCGATTGCTATATCAAAAAACTGCTTTGTCTTCATTCGGAGGCCATTCACAAACATATGCATTTGCTCAGTTTATTCCATGTTGTGAGTGGGACAGGCTACTAATAACCTCTTGAACCTCTTATAAGCATCACCTAGTAACTCTTCTTCCTTCAACTTAAAATTCACAATATCATATCTTTTGAGAATATAAACAGAAGCAGGACAATACCCATCAAGAAAAGTCTTATCCATATGTTCCCAAGTAGTAATACTCCCAGCATGTAATGAATAAAATCATTATTCACCATCTTTAGAGAGCGTGAATGGAAACATTCTTAATTTTTTCGCTTCTTCTGAATTCCCCTCAATCTTTAAAGTAGTGCTCATAGTCAAAAACCTTTGCAAGTACTTATTTGAATCTTCATTGATCTTTCCAGTGAAAGATCTATTCTCAAGCTGACGAATTGTTAAAGGGTGCAGCTGAAAGTTTGCAACATTCACCGGTTAATTCACAATACTCAACCGACCTGCTGGAGCATTTTCTCCTCCATTGTCCCCTAGAAGTGTCTCTAGTGGTGGTGGATTTTCACCCATAGTTTCGGGTTCTGACTCTAAACCCGAGTCTTTATGAACTGAAAGCTCTTCATTGGAGGCCAGTCTAGCTAGTTAAGCTTGTCTTCGCCTTGTTTGAAAGGTTCTTTCTATCTCTGCGTCAATAGAAAATTCAGCTGAGGGTTTTCCTCGCACACAAGGGTTAGACACAAATTAGTAATACCAAAAAAAAAATTACAAAAAATATAATTTTAGTTGCAGAGCAACAAAATTTTAAATGAACTACAATTGAACTTAATAAATTGGCAGTCCCCGGCAACGACGCCAAAAACTTGATCGGAAAAATAGCAAGTGTCCTATTTTTCCAATGTAGTAATAGTAGGAAAATTCCCTGAATATCGATCTCGAGGACTGCGTATAAGTACACAGTTTAATGTGTGGTTCAATTAAACAAAAACTTAATGTTTAGTTTTCGGTTGGAAGTTATCCTTGGAATTATAGAAATTAAGCAAAATGTAAATTAAGGCTTTTTTACTAATATGAGTACTATGCTAGGGGTGAGTGTGTGATTTTCCCTATAACGACTTTGAATCTTTATTTATTCAACAAGTTCATAACATTTAACTACATTCCCTTTAGATTGTCTTCCCCTAAGTCCTTAGTGAGAAAACCTTTCACCATTCATCCTAAACCTAAAGTCCTTAGAGATTGCTGATGGAGTCAAGCCTTTGTTTAATTAAGGGTTAACCGGTAACTATAGGGTATCCGTAGTCAAAGGTTATATCTACTATAACCTAATTGTACAAAAACCTCAACAACAATGCTCCAGCTAGTTGTTAAGCATAAATAATTCCTAATTGGTTTGATCAGGAAAGCATAAAAACATTGCACACCTAAATTGAATAGTAAAAACCATGGAATTGAGAAAATGAGAAATTCAAAGTCATTATAGATTCAAATCAGGGACACCCCTAGCATTGGGGGGTTTAGCCGTTCATATTGTTCACGAGAGTTACAAAAACATAAGAATTAGACATTACAGATGATGAAGGAACTTTGGTTTTCAATCGTGTCTGCTCATCAAATATCTTCGTTCTTCAAGAATCTCATATCCTTCTTCCTAGACTCTGGAATTCATTGTTGTTGCACCCCAAAATTTTCCCTCTCATTTCTCAAAATATTATCCTGGACCCTCAGGTTTGTTTCTGTCAAGTTTCAAGTCTCAGATTACAATTTTCTAAGAAAGTCATTCACAAGGGCAAAATGGTCAAAAGCACACTGAAAAGTCAAACTTTGACTTTTTAATCAAAATCAAGTTTCAACAATCATATTTCATCAAGACATAAAATTGGTGTATCAAGAAATCAAAAGTCAGAAAATTACATTGAAAAATTAAATTTCTAAACACTTGGAAAATTTCTTATTAAGAAAATATGACAATTTCAGAACTTCTGGGCCAAATTTCATGCAAGTGCAATCAGAATTTGCAAAGATGGTTCAAAACATGACTCTTCAATTAGAACATATGGAAATTGTGTTCTTCAACCAGAACATGATTCTTCCACATATGGAGACTATGTTCGAAGCTTCGACCAGAACATCACCCTTCGAATCTATTCTGGTCTTCTTCGATCTGAACATCACAAGCCCAAAAACCTCGTTTCAACGGTCTGCTATACTACTATGGTACAATCCTGCATCCAGCTGCCACAACGCTCCAAATTGCTGTTGATCTAGTCCACGCCTGCATTTTTCCCAATCCCCATAATTGCACCAAATTAGCATACAAAAGCTGTGTTTAACAAGCAAAGGAGCAGTATGCCAAAAAGGTTTAAATCCCATTTGTTTTCACCCCAAAAATGCAACAAACTCATCTATAAATAAGTTGTTCCATCACACGTTCAAGGGGTTGGCTTTTGGAAAGAGAGAGTGATCAAATACAAAAAAAAAGAGAGAAAAGAAAACATTCAAACATTCTTAAACCCAGAATTCCAAAAAAACAATACCTTTGTTCTTCCTTTTTAAATCAAAGAATACAACATTTTTTGTTATGTTTCTTGCTGACCCCAGAACATTCAAAGGCAGCAGCTCAGGTCTCAAACGAACGCTTGAAATTCAAGGTAAGTCATTCTGACTTTGAACTTTTCATTCAGAACATCATTAAATATGTAAATATCATAGTGTTGATACTGTCCATATTATTGCCTAAGAAGTGGCCAAGCCTTGGTTCCATGAAATAAAGAGATATCTCAAGGCCCAAGAATATCTGGAGGGAGCTTCAGTCAACGACAAGAAATTCTTGAGAAGTTCTCTGCTAAGTTCTTCCACAGTAACGGAGTTCCCTATAATCGTAATCACGACTCTACTTTGCTTCGGTGCATAGACAAGAGTGAGGCAGACAAGATCATGGCTGATCTATATGAAGAAGGAACTTTTGGCACCGATTCTAGTGGGCACACAATGGCCAAAAAGATCCTCCGGGAAGGATACTACTGGTCCACCATGGAAGCAGATTGTCATCAGCATTCACGAACCTGTCATAAGTGTCAGATCTATGCGGACAAAGTACATGTGCCTCCGGTTCCTCTAAATGTCCTAACTGCTCCTTGGCCGTTTGCAATGTGGGGTATTGACATGTTTGGAGAGATCAAACTGACAACTTCTAACGGACACTGCTTCATCTTGCTTGCCATTGATTACTTCACGAAGTGGTTCGAGGCAGTTTCATTCGCTTCTGTCACCAAGAATGTTGTGGCCTGATTCATCAAACAAAATCTTATCTATTGGTACTGTATTCCGGAGAGAATCATTACAAACAATGGTACCAATCTCAACAATACTATGATCACTACACTATGCGTGCAATTCAAGATCCAACATCATAACTCTTCTCCTTACCGGTCGAAGATGAATGGCGTTGTAGAATCCGCTAATAAAAACATCAAAAAGATCATACAAAAAATGACAGTGACCTACAAGGACTGGCATGAGATGTTACCATTTTGTCTTCACGGTTACCGTACCACGGCACGCATATCAACGGGGGAAAGTGCATTCTTTTTAGTATATGGTATGGAAGTTGTCCTACCAATTGAAGTCCAAATACCTTCTCTGAGAATCATAAAGGGTGCAGGTTTGAATGAAGATGAATGGATTCAAACTTGACTTGACCCGTTGAACTTGATTGATGAGAAGAGGCTTACAGTTGTCTGCCATGGTCAGATGTACCAAAAATATTTGATCAATGCTTTTAACAAGAAGGTCAGACGTCAGGTATATCAGGTTGGTGACTTGGTAACCAAGTGTATCATACTGCAACAAGGTGATCCCATGGGCAAGTGGAATCCTACATACGAAGGACAGTTTGTGATAAAAAACATATTTTCTGGTGGGGCCATGATCTTAACCAGTATGGACGGCGACGAACTTCCACACCCTGTAAACGCGGAAATAGTTAAAAGATACTACGCATGAAAAGGACCCTCTAGGTAGACTAGCCTAGGCAAAAATTAGGGATAAAAACAAAAAAAATTGTACACTCGATAAGCTGAAAACCTGAAAAGGCGGCTTGGGCAAAAAAGGGTATCCCAGTGGACTGAAAACCGGAAAGGGCGGTCCAGGAAAAAGTTAGGGATTTAAAGCGTATGACTATGTCCCGTTGGATCACCTTACAGCCAATCTTCAATATCAATCGTCAAACCCAAATGGTTCTGATCAATCCAATCAGCTTTGGACAAAGCAACACGTGGATGAGACGCTTAGAGACATGAAGGCTATAGAAGAATAGGAACCCCCATGGGATTATTTCACGTAGCTGTCTTTTCTTTGTATCCGTTTTCATTTTTACGACGACATTATCTTACTAGGATGTTCGTCTCTTTATACAATAATATTTATTCAAGTTAGTACAAATATATTCCTTTAAAAGTGCAAAACTATCTGTTTTTCTTTTACTGTTCCTGTTTTATTTGCAAAAAACGTACAATGTTTATTTTTGAACATATGTATTTGAATGTAATTATTGTTTATAAACAAACGCATAAAAAAGGAAAAACAGAAAGACAATTACTAATGGCTTTAAGAAACAGGACAATATCTATGGGCCATTCCATAAAATCCTTGCAGATACTTTCTATCAACAGAGCGGAAACAAGAACATCTTGTTACAGGATCATTTCCATATCTCCAGCATGCAGTCTAATTGCATCTTTTGCCTTCATATCCCTGACAAAGAAAAACTTCCAGTTAATATTCCAAGGGCTCCCCAGTGAAGGTCACCCAACTGATCAGGAATTCTCAAGTAGGATTTCATAAAGTCCACAAGAAATGCACGACGTTTCACTTCCCCAATAGAGTTTAGTTCTCTAATGACGAAGACCCATCTATCAATACTTCAATTTCAAAAAAATATGAAGACTTACACTCCTCTTTCCCAGTAGCAGTCAGGGATTTATTTTCCCTAGTCCAGCAACACTGCAGCCGAACAACTAATATGTGCATACATTGCATTCATACATCATAGATGTCGACAACACAAATGCATATATCGCAATCTCATTTATTTTGAGAAACACCATTACAACATACATTTCATACATCATGGCATTACATACAACTAACTTTTTACATTTTCAAGAAAGGTCAATAAATACAAAATTATTATCAAATTTTCAAAAAGTCAAGGCAATTATCAATGATTAAAGAAATTATGGATCAATTCCCGAAACAGGAATGGGTGACTATCTACGTGACGAATACATCCTTCAGGCCCCTGCTGATTCAGTTTAAATCTCTTAACGGTTTATCTTGATTCTTTCTCGTAGACATCTTCTCTGTTTAGATAAATCTCTCCAAGATTTATTCTGGTTATTTTCCAGACCCTTGCTAGTTCAGTTTAAATCTCTCAACGGTTATCATGATTCTCTCTCGCAGACATCTTCTCTGGTTAAGATAAATCGCTCCACGATTTATTCTGATTCTTTTCCAGACCCCTGCTGGTTCAGTTTAAATCTCTCAACTGTTTATTCTGATTCTTTCCCGCATACATCTTCTCTGGTTCAAATAAATCGCTCCAAGATTTATTTTGATTCTTTTCCAGACCTCTACTGGTTCAGTTTAAATCTCTCAACGATTTATCCAGATTCTTTCCCGCAAACATCTTCTCTGGTTCAAATAAATCGCCCCAAGATTCTTTTTGATTCTTTTCTAGACCCTTGTTGGTTCAGTTTAAATCTCTCAACAGTTTATCCTAATTCTTTCATGCTGACATCTTCTCTGGTTCAGAGAAATCGCCCCAAGATTCATTCTGATTCTTTTCCAGACCCTTGCTGATTCAGTTTAAATATCTCAACAGTTTATCCTGATTCTTTCTTGCAAACATCTTCTCTAGTTCAGATAAATTTCCCCTAGATTCATTCTAATTCTTTTCCAGACCCTTGTTGGTTCAAATTAAATCTCTCAATGGTTTGTCTTGATTCTTTGTCGCAGACATCTTCTCTAGACAGATAAATCGCCTGAAGATTCATTCTGATTCATTTCTAGACCCTTGCTGGTTTAGTTTAAATCTCTCAACGGTCTATCCTGATTCTTTCCCGCAGACATCTTCTCTGGTTCAGATAAATCGCTCCAAGATTTATTGTGATTCTTTTCCAGACCCCTGCTGGCTCAGTTTAAATCTCTCAATGGTTTATCCTAATTCTTTCCCGCAGACATCTTCTCTTGTTCAGATGAACCGCTCAAAAATTTATTTTGATTCTTTTCTAGACCTCTGCTGGTTTTGTTTAAATCTCTCAAAAATTTATCCTGATTATTTCCCGCAGACATCTTCTCTGGTTTAGATAAATCGCTCTAAAATTTATTCTGATTATTTTCTAGACCTCTGCTGGTTCAGTTTAAATCTCTCAACGCTTTATCCTGATTCTTTCCCGCAGACATCTTCTCTGGTTCTGATAAATCGCTTCAAGATTTATTCTGATTCTTTTCCAGACCTCTGCTGGTTCAGTTTAAATCTATAAACGGTTTATCCCGATTCTTTCCCACAGACATCTTCTCTGGTTTAGATAAATCGCTCCAAGATTTATTCTGATTCTTTTCCAGACCTCTGCTGGTTCAGTTTAAATCTCTCAACGGTTTATCCTGATTGTCTCTCGCAGACATTTTCTCTGGTTCAAATATATCGCTCCAAGATTTATTCTAATTCTTTTCCAGACCCTTGATGGTTCAGTTTAAATCTCTCAACTGTTTATCCTGATTCTTTCCTGCAGACATCTTCTCTGGTTCAGACAAATCGCTCTAAGATTTATTCTGATTCTTTTCTAGACTTCTGCTGGTTCAGTTTAAATCTCTCAATGGTTTATCCTGATTCTTTCTCGCAAAAATCTTCTCTGGTTCAGATAAATCGCCCAAGGATTCTTTCTGATTCTTTTCTAGACCCTCTCTGATTAAGTTTAAATATCTCAACAGTTTATCCTAATTCATTCTTGCAAACATCTTCTCTTGTTTAGATAAATTGCCCCAAGATTCATTCTGATTCTTTTCCAGACCCTTGTTGGTTCAGCTTAAATCTCTCAACAGTTTATCGTGATTCTTTCTTGCAAACATCTTCTCGGGTTCAGATAAATTTCCCCAAGATTCATTCTGATTCTTTTCCAGACCCTTGCTGGTTCAGTTTAAATCTCTCAACGGTTTATCCTGATTCTTTCCCGCAGACATCTTCTCTGGTTCAGATAAATCGCTCCAAGATTTATTTTGATTCTTTTCCAGATCCCTGCTGGTTTAGTTTAAATCTCTCAACAATTTATCTTAATTCTTTCCCGCAGACATCTTTTGTGGTTCAGATAAATCACTCCAAAATTTATTCTAACTCTTTTCCAGACCTCTGTTGGTTCAGTTTAAATCTCTCAACAGTTTATCCTGATTCTTTCCTGCAGACATCTTATCTGTTTCAGATAAATCGCTCCAAGATTTATTCTGATTCTTTTCCAGACCTCTGCTGGTTCAGTTTAAATCTCTCAACAGTTTATCCTGATTCTTTCCCGCAGACATCTTCTCTAGTTCAGATAAATCGCTCCAAGATTTATTTTGATTCTTTTCCAGAACTCTGCTGGTTTATTTTAAATCTCTGAATAGTTTATTGTGATTCTATACTGTAAATATCTTCTCTGGTTTAAATAAATCACTCCAAGATTTATTCTGATTCTTTTCCAGACCCCTGTTGGTTCCATTTAAATCTCTCAACGGTTTATCCTGATTCTTTCCTGCAGACATCTTCTCTGGTTCAGATAAAACGCTCCAAGATTTATTCTGATTTCTTTCCAGACCCCTGTTGGTTCAGTTTAAATCTCTCAACAATATATCCTGATTCTTTCCCGCAGACATCTTCTCTGGTTCAGATAAATTGCTCCAAGATTTATATTGATTCTTTTCCAGACCCCTACTGGTTCAGTTTGAAACCTCTCAATGATTTATCGTGATTCTTTCTAGTAAAAGGTTATTCAAGACTCCCACTAGGTTCAGTTTTAAATCAACCAAAGGTTTATTCTGATTCTTTTCCTATCTTCAATCAAGCTTAGACTTAGTCTAATTTTCTATCAAAAGTCACCTTCGGATTGCATCTATAAGCCCATCTCCATAAACTCTCCATCATTTCTCCAAATGGCATTTGAAAGCCCATTCCTTTCAACCACAATATCATCAAATGCAAATTTCTTGGCACTTTAGTGTTCAATCATCTTCAACCTTCAAGTCACGAATGGCAGATACCCCAATCTAACTCTTCAGGTTTAGGATGATTGAACAGGGGCAGCAGTTGCACCCCAAAATTTGACCTCTCATTTCTCAAAAGATTATCCTGGACCCTCAGGTTTGTTTCTGTCAAGTTTCAATTCTTAGATTATAATTTTCTAAGAAAGTCATTTACAAGGGCAAAATGGTCAAAAGCACACTGAAAAGTCAAACTTTTACTTTTTGATTAAAATCAAGTTTCAACAATCATATTTCATCAAGACATAAAATTGGTGCATCAAGAAATCAAAAGTCAGAAAATTACTTTGAAAAATCAAATTTCTAAACACTTGGAAAATTTTCTAAGTATTAAGAAAATATGACAATTTCAGAACTTCTGGGCCAAATTTCACGCAAGTGCAATCAGAATTTGCAAAGATGGTCAGAACATGACTCTTCAATCAGAACATATGGAAACTGTGTTCTTCAACCAGAACATGATTCTTCAGCATATGGAGACCATGTTCTCGGCTTCAACCAGAACATCACCCTTCTAGTCTCCTTCGATCAGAACATCACCAAGCCCCAAAACCTCATTTGAACGGTCTGTTATACTGCTATGGTACAGTCCTGCATCCATCTGCCACAACACTCCAAATTCCTGCTGATCTAGTCCACGCCAGCATTTTTCTCAAACCCCATAATTGCACCAAATTAGCATACAAAAGTTGTGTTTAAAAAGCAACGGAACAATATGCCAAAAAGTTTTAAATCTCATTTGTTTTTCCACGAAAACCACAGCAAACTCATCTATAAATAAGTTGTTCTATCACACGTTCAAGGGGCTGGCTTTTAGAAAGAGAGAGTGATCAAATACAAAAAAAGAGAGAAAAGAAAACATTCAAACATTCTTAAACCCATAATTCCAAAAAAATAATACCTTTGTTCTTCCCTTTTGAATCAAAGAATACAACATTTTCTGTTTCGTTTCTTGCTGATCCCAGAACATTCAAAGGCAGCAGATCAGGTCTCAAATGCACGCTTATTCCAGGTAAGTCATTCTGACTTTGAACTTTTCATTCAGAACATCATTAAATATGTAAATATCATAGTGTTGATATTGTCCATATCATTGCCTAAGTAGAAAAACCGTCGATCAGAGCTTCTTGAAGAAAACTAGGCTCATAATTAAAATTAGAACTTCTATAAACTGTCGTGCTTTTAGTTTTTTGATTTTCTATTATTAAGAACTGAATAAGTGGCAGATGTTCTGGCTAATGTAAGGAAGGACGTGAAGTGTAACACATAACTTTTGGGTTTTCTTTCCCACTGTTTTGACACAGTATTAGAACTTCTAGGTTTTTCACACTATTATGACACAACATCAGAACTTCTAGATCTTTTCTCACTCTTTTGGCACAATACAGAACTTCTAGGTTTTTCACACTGTTATGACACAACAACCGAATTTCTAGATTTTTTCTCACTATTTTAGCACAACACAGAACTTCTAGGCTTTCTTACTGTTTTAACACCCACATAACTTCTAGGTATTTCTCACTGATTATAACACAACACAGAACTTTTGGTTTCCTCTAACGTTTCTTTCATAATTTCAGTGCGCAACAACCCAGAACTTCTGGCTCCCTCTGAAGTACAGCGTTCCTGGCATCTGAACTTCTGATCCCTCTTATTTTTGTTTTCAGCAACATGCTGATCCTATTCTTGTTATTTCTCTTATTTTTTTATTTTTTTATTCTTATTACTTTCAGCATTAATACTATTTTTATTAATATAAAAAGACATAAAAAATATTTTCTTTTATTAATTAATTATTTCCTTTTTATTTATTAAGACAAAAAAACCATTTTCAAAAGAAATCCTTTCCTTTTTCTTGTATTTTATAATTCAATATGGTTGCAATAGATAATTAGGATTTAAATTCTTATAAATCCCCATTTGTAAATATGTACCCCCATCCCCGAAATGATGAAATAACTTAGGATTTATTTTTCTGTATTTTATTTTCTTTCATATATTGTTAATAATTAGGATGTATGGCAAGATAAAATCAATATATAGGTAACCCTAATCAAAAACTAAATGCATGTAAATCAAACACACTTGCACACTAGCACCTCTAGGATAATCTCACTTTGTTGCCTTTTAGAAAATAGTCATGTCCCTCGAATATGGGTGTTTTAGCAAAGACCCTAGATAAAAGATCGTAGTCCCTCGATGACCCTCAATGATACCTTAGGTAAACAATCTAGTCCCTAAACGAAATTGCTAAAATGTCCCATAGGTTGCCTTCTATGACTATACAAACGTTCCACGCATGTCCCTTAACATCCAATGATGGGGTTTATTACTAAATCAATGGTAAGATAGAAACATCTAAATAAGGAGAAAAATAACATTAAGACCTTTAGAGTAGGTAGGATGCTCCTAGTTTCTCGCTTGCTCACAACAAAAACATTTTATACACCAACACTTTCATCTTGAAACATTTTTAAAATACAAAACACTTTGTACGCGTTCTTATAGAGACGAGAACCATTACAAAGACACTTTTCAAAATCACTTTCAAAAACACATTCCACAAACACTTCTTTGAACTATTTTCAAAACAAGATTTTGTACGCATTCTTATAGAAACGAGAACTATTACAAAGACGTTTTCAAAATACATTCAAAACCCACACCACAAGCACATTTTCAAACAAAAGCAAATGATCTAGCAAGCAACTAAGAGCCCATAGATAACTACAGATGGAAAGGGTGCTAATACCTTCCCTTTTCATAACCTACCCCTCAAACCTAAGAAACAATCTCGAAAGGTCTTTCCTGTTCATTTCAACCTTTCCTTTTGGATAAAAGAAAAGTCGGAGGCGACTCTTGTTATCCGCAATAGTTACGATAAAACACAAAACATTCAAGTCAGTTCTCCCACCGTGTTACAGTTGTTTGCAAAAAAGTTCCTTTGTTTTATTGTTAAAACTGCCTCAAATAGTCAGAATCAATTGTTCCTGATCCAAAATATCCAAAATCCCCTTCCGGGTCTCACTTAGAGTCAAATAGAAAATCAGAAAAACTCAGCATTTATACCAACACAGCCCGAGTCAGGTGACACGGCTAACTATGTTGGTCATCTGTCCATTCCCGAAGAATCTTTAAGTCTCAGCATGGCTGACAGGGCCCGTGTCGTGTGACACGGGTAGCCAAGTTGGCACTCTGGATTTTTGATCTTCATGTGCTCCTCTGTCTGACATGGCCCGTGTCATTTGACACGGGTTGCCGTGTCAGACTTGCTATAACTTGTTGAAACTTCTCCGAGACCTCTGATTCCTTGACTTTTCTCGTACTGGGTACCTACGGTCCTTCCCCTGAACTTGAAACAGTCGCAACAACCAACCAAATCATAAAACGAGAAATAACTTGAAATAAACTTAAGAAAATATAAAATTCAGAGAAACTCAAGAAACATAAAGTCAACTCAAATGGTAACGAAATACGGCACAAAGTAATGCAAAATACCTGGATTATCGTCAGATAAGTGACAAACACATAGTGAAAATGGTGACCGATCACAACCCCCAACTTCGTTGTTTGCTTGTCTTCAAGCAATGTTCAGGACAAAAGAAATCAGACATCCCAAAATTTTAACTTACCACAATACCACCGAGATCTTTCGCAACTTGCTTTCGCTTTTCTTTCAAAGTTCTCTTGCTTCCCTGAACCAAGTGTTCTACCGCACTTCCACATCAAAGCACCACTTCATCTATCAACTTATTTCACACTCTCACCAAATCTCCCAAGGTTAAAGTGTTTAACTTAATATATCATAGTATGCACTATCAACTCACAAATTTGAATAAATTGTAAATTCATTTCATATACATAGTTCACACACTTTTTGAGGTCTTTTGGTTTGTAACGAGGCTTAGGGTATGGTGGGATAAACAAAAACATAGGGAAAACAAAGGGTTTTTAGGCTCAACTCAGTGTTATCATATCTTTACTATATTTATTTTTATGCTATCAATCACAAGTGGGTCTCATACACCTTATCAATTTGACTTCTAGTTTCGACTCAAGTATTTGAGAATGGATTTTTGTTTCCTATCTGAGTCTCATCCTTAGGTAAGTGAAAATTTTCTTTTCTCTTTTTTTCTTCTTATAATTCCTTTTTTTTTTCTTTGGTGCACTTACCTAATCTATTACAGGTGTATCAACTCCCAACATAGAACTTTCAAAGCTCTGATATATACAACACTTCACTAAGTAGGGTAGTGGAAATACTTGGGCTCTGGTTTAAACAAAAGTGGTGATAAGAACGAACAAATGGATATACTGGCTCAAGATGGGTTAACGAGGGATAAACATACAAAAGCGATGGCTAGAAAGGCTCAGGGGTAAAAAAAACTTGCCTCAGTGTCTGTCATTATGTAGTGATATTAAAAATAGAACATACACAAACTCAGAGGGATAGAAACATGCCTTACTTAGCTCTCATGAAGATAAATCTGTGTTTGGATTTTTATGCTCTCACCATGTCGGGTAAAGTTGACAGCTTCCATAACACCTCTTAGTGTGATGCAACTTTCCACTAAACTCATGTTGCAAAAGGTACCTTTATCGGTCAACTTTTGATGGTTGCATCCCGGTCCATTATTCGGCGGTATAAACTTTTAGCGGTCGTCTACAACAAGCATCGTAAGGGGAGTGATCTCCTCATCCACTATCACTGATTCTCATTTCTTATCTTGACAACATCTTCATGACCCTGCATACACGATTCAACACACAAATTATAATAACAAACAAACAACACACAAAAGAAACAAAAATGAAATCAAAACTTACAAAAGAAATAACACTAACAATAAAAGCAATAACCCCCCCCCCCCCCCCCCGACACACACACTTAAACCAAACAGTGACCTCATTTTTGTAGTACAAGATATAGAGGGGGACTCACTGCGCCTTACTGCAAAGGAGGAGAGATGGTACCACAAGATGCAAAACAAAATTTTAAAAATATTTCACTTGCAACCCTAACATGAGCCTTGTCAGTCGACACGGTCGAATGTGTCATGGACTTGTAATCCAATTTAATCATTATTTTTCTCGCGCACGATTCAGGGAAGCTGACACGGGAGACCGTGTCAGGGGGTTGATTTCTCTTCAAAAAATTTCCTCTTTTGCCAAATTTTCTCTCTTCTACCGACACAGCTTTCTTCCCTGATGCTTGCTCAAGTTACACCTTCTCATCCCCATATAGGGCCCTTTGTAAACCTAAAAAAAACCTTTAAAAAATTAACCATAAACAAATAAAATCATTAACAATAAGACGCATGGGTTGCCTCCCACGAAGCGCTTTATTTAACATTGCATTGCTTGATGGTTCATCCACTTTATTGTGGGGGGTAATTCCTCTTCTAAACCTTGTTGCATTTCCTTTCCACAACCCATAACTCATCTAATCCAACAACATGGATCACTCTATTCTTCACCGAACTTCCAACCTCACCTTGGTGTTCCTTTGTCTTTCTCTGCTTGACTACTTGACTTATCTTGGGAGTTTTTATTGATGCCACCTGAGAGATTACACCCTAGACTTCTTCTAGGAGTGATTTTGACATTTTTATTCCTCCTTCTAGTTTGAACATTCCAACTGAAGATTTCTTATTTCCACCTGTACCTTGCTTTTTGATCTCCTACACTTTTAAAGTAATCTCCTCATTAAATGATTTTAATGTCAGAGTACTTGTCTTGATATCAAAATTGCACCCACTAGGCAAAATAAATGGTAGACCAAGAATGATATGAGTCTCTTCGTCTTCAGGAATATCCATGATCTAGAAATCAACGGGAAAGACAAAACTGCCAATTTCCACCAATACATATTGCGTTATCCCGTATGACTGCTTAATTGTGTGATTAGTAAATTTTAACTTTGTCCCACTCTCGCATATCTTTTCAATACCAAGCATTTTGAAAATAGACAATGGAATTGAGCTCACACTTGAACCAAAATTAATAAGAACCCTCTTAAATTTTATGTCTTTTTTTGTGCACGGTATTGCAACTGACCCTGGGTCCTTCTGCTTGATAGGAATTTTTCTCTCGGGCGTGATTGCACATAATTTCTCATTAACAGGTACCTGTTCATCTTCTTTTGGTCTCTTTTTTTAGAGTACCTCCTTCATGAATTTCTGGTACAATGGCATTTTCTCGAGTGCTTCAAAGAACGATATGTTAATCTCTAGCTTTTTGAAATTTTTTACAAATTTCTCAAAATCTTTTTCTTTTGTGTCTTTCTTTTCCCCTCGAGAGGGATATGGTAACTTAATCACCGATTTAACATTCTTTTCACTCTTCTCTTTTGTTGGCTTCACATGTGATACCACTTCTTCCTTCTTTTTCTTTCTCTCTCTTAGTTCCAGATCTACTTCTATGATACTATCATCAAATATTACCTCATCCTCTTTTTCTTCCGCAACACTCTGACTCCTTGTTGCGACAACATTAACTTTCTCATGATTTTTCTGATTTCCTTTTTCTTGCATAGCTACTTGTTGTGAAATCTTCCCATTTGAACTTCCAAATTTTTTATTGAAGTTGTGGTATTATTGTGATTTCTCCTTATATCTTCTTGAAATTGAGAAGTGTGGGCATCCATCTTTTTAATAGCCACCTTCTATTCTGCTTTTTGTGGAGCTTGTTGTTGTTGATTTGTCCAAAAGAAGTTCAGTTGATTCTTCCACCCAAGATTATAGGTGTTAGAATACAATTTATTCCGCTTCAAAAATTTTATGTCCTCAATTTGTTATGGAGTTGCAAGATAATGGATAGTCATGTGTTGTCCACTACAAGTTTCACAACCTTCCTTGTATGCCTGTTGTACCTGAGCTACCTATTGAATACCCATGTTCATTGATTTAAGCTTTTTCTCCACTTTTACAGCAATTGCCTCTTCAATTTTTAGTTGCTTGTTAACTCCTAACTTCAAATCAATCACCCCTATTGGCTTACTTACGACCCTGTCATATAGCTCCAGATGCTCATTTGCAGCAATGGCTTCAATAATCCTATTCACACTGGTGGATTTTGTAAAGTTGGATGAGCCACCGGTTGCTGTATAAATAAGTTGCTTTGTCTTAATTTAGAGGCCATTCACAAACATCTGCATTTGCTCAGTTTGATCCATGTTATGAGTGGGACAGACTACTAGTAACCTCTTGAACTTCTTATAAGTATCACATAGTGTCTCTCCTTCCTTCTGATTAAAATTCACAATATCCTATCTTTCGTGAATATAAACTGAAGCAGGAAAGTACTCATCAAGAAAAGTCTTCTCCATCTGTTCCAAGTAGTAATACTCCCAGCAGGTAATGAATAAAATTATTCTTCAGCATCTTTAGAGAGCGTGAATGAAAACATTCTTAATTTCTTCACTTCTTGTGAATGCCCCTAAATCTCTAAAGTAGTGCTCATAGTCAAAAACCTTTACAAGTGATTATTTACATCTTCATTGATCTTTCTAGTGAAAGATCTATTCTCAAGCTGACGAATTGTTAAAGGGCGTAGCTGAAAGTTTACAACATTCACCGGTTGATTCACAATAGTTAACTGACCTGCTGGAGCATTTGTTTCTCGATAGTCCCCAAGAAGTATCTCTGGTGGTGGTCGATTTTGAGCCATAGTTTCGGGTTCTGATTCTGAACCTGGGTCTATATAAACTTAATACTCTTTGCCGGAGGCCAGTCTAGCTAGATGAGATTGTCTTCGCCTTGCGTGAAAGGTTCTTTCTATCTTTGGGTCAAAAGAAAATACATCTGAGGGCTTTCCTCTCATACAAGGGTTGGACACAAATTAGTAATACCGAAAAAATTGAAAATATAGAAAACAAAATTTTAGTTGCAGGGCAACAAAGTTTTAATGAACTACAATTATACTTAATAAATTGGAAGTCCCCGACAACGACGGAAAAAACATGATAGGAAAAATAGCAAGTGTACTATTTTTCCATTTAAGTAGTAGTAGGGAAATCCCCCGAATATCGATCTCGAGGACTGCATATAAGTATCGAGGTTAATGTGTGGTTCAATTAAACAAAAACTTAACATTTAGTTTTGGGTTTGAGTTTATCCTTACAATTATAAAAATTAAGCAGAATGTAAATTAAGGCTTTTTTTTACTAATATGAGTAATATGCTAGGGGTGAGTGTGTGATTTGCCCTATAACGACCTTGAATCCTGATTTCTTCAGCAAGTTCATAACATTCAACTAACAGCCCTTTAGATTATCTTACCCTAAGTCCTTAGTGATAAAACCTTTGACCATTCATCATAAACCCTAAGTCCTTTTATGATGGAGTCAAGCCTTTGTTTTATCAAGGGTTAAACCGTAACTATAAGGTATCCCTAGTCCTAGGTGATATTTATTGTAGTCTAATCATATAAAAACCTTAACAACCACGGTCCAACTGGTTGTTAATTGTAAATCAATCCTAATTGGTCCGATCAGGAAAGCATAAAAACATTGCACGATTAAATTGAATAATAAAAACCATGGAATTGAGAAAATGAGAAATTCAAAGTAATTCAGATTCAAATCAGGGACAACCACTAGCATTTGGAGTTTTAGACGTTCATATTGTTCACCAGAATTACAAAAATATAAGAGTTAGACATTTCAGATGATAAAGGAACTTGTTCTTCAATCGCGTCCGCTCATCAAAGATCTTCGTTCTTCAAGAATCTCATATCCTTCCTCTTAGACTCTGGAATTCGTTGTTTGCAAAAAAGGTCCTTTGTTTGGTTGTCAAAACTGCCTCAAATAGTGAGAATTAATTGTTCCCGGTCCAAAATGTCCAAAATGCCCTTCTGTGTATCACTTAGAATAAAACATAAAATATTGAAAAACTCAGCGTTTGGACCAACACATCCCGTGTCAGGTGACACGGCAAACCGTGTTGGTCATCTATCTATTCCCCAAGAATCTATAAGTTTCAGCATGACTAACATGGCTCGTGTTGTGTGACACGGGTTGCCATGTTGGCACTCTGGGTTTTTGATCTTCATGTGCTCCTCTTCCTGACACGGACTGTGTCAAGTGACACTGGTGGCCGTGTCTGGCTTGCTGTGACTTCTTCGAGACCTCTGATTCCTCGACTTTTCTCATACTGAGTACCTAGGATCCTTACCCTGAACCTAAAATAGTCATAACAACAAACCAAAGCATAAAATGAGAAATAACTTAAAATAAAATTAAGAAAACATAAAATGCCGAGAAACTCAAGAAATATAAAGTCAACTTAAATAGTAATGGAATACGACAAAAAGAAATGCAAAATACCTGGATTATCATCAGATAAGTGACAAACACCTAGTGAAAATGGTGACTGATCATAACCCCCAACTTATCACGTTGTTTGTCCTCAAACAATGTTTAGGACAAAAGGAATCAAACACCCCAAAATTTCAACTTACCACAATACCACTGAGATCTTTTGCAACTTGATTTCACTTTTATTTCAAAGTTCTCCTTCTTCCCCGAACCAAGTGTTCTACCGCACTTCCACATCAAAGCACCACTTCATCTATCAACTTATTTCACACTTTCATCAAATCTCTCAAGGTTAAAGTGTTTCACTCAATATATCACAATATGCACTATCAATTCACAAATTTGAATAAATTCTAAATTTATTTAACATATATTGTTCACACACTTTTTTAGGTCTCTTGGGTTGTACCGGGGCTTAGGGTATGGTGGGATAAACAAAAACATGGGAAAAAAAGGGTTTTTGGGTTCAGCTCAGTGTTATGATCTCTTTACTATATTTATTTTGTTGCTATCAATCACAAGTGGGTCTCATACACCATATTAGTTTGACTTCTAGTTTCGACTCAAGTACTTGAGCATGGATCTTTTTCTTCTATCTGAGTCTTATCCCTAGGTAAGTGAAAATTTTCTTTTCTATTTTTTTTATTTCTTATAATTCCCTTTTTTTTCTTTGGTGCACTTACCTAATTTATTACCGGTGTATCAACCCTCAACATAGAACTTTCACAGCTCCGAGATATACAACACTTAACTGAGCAGGGTAGTGGAAATACTTGGGCTTTGGTTTAAACAAAAGTGGTGATAAGAACAAACAAATGGATATACTTTCTCAAACTGGGTTGAAGAGGGATAAACATACAAAAGGGATGGCTAGAAAGGCTCAGTGGTAAAAACAAAAAACTTATCTCAGTGTGTGTCATTATGTAGTGATATTTAAAATAAAACATACACAAACTCAGAGGGATATAAACATACCTTACTTAGCTCTCATGATGATAAATGTGTGTTTGGCTTTTTATGCTGTCATCATGTAGAGTAAAGTTGACATATTACATAACATCTCTCAGTGTGAAGCAACTTTCCACTCAACTCTGGTTGCACAGGGTACCTTTGTCGGTCAGCTTTTGATGGTTGCATCCCGATCTATTATTCGGCGGTATCAACTTTCGAGGGTCACCCACGAGGAGCATAGTAAGGGCAGTGATCTCCTCATCCACTATCACTGATTCTCATTACTTATCTTGACAACACCTTCATGATCCCACATACGCGATTTAACCTACAAATAATAATAACAAACAAACAACACACGAAAGAAACAAAAATGCAATCAAAACTAATAGAAGCAATAACAAAAACAATAAAAGAAATAAAACCCCCACATACTTAAATAAAATAGTTACCTCACTATTGTAGTACAATATATAGAGGGGGACTTACAACACCTCACTGTGAAGGAGGAGAAGGATGGTACCACAAGATGCAAAACAAAATATAAAAAATATATCACTTGCAACCCTGACACAGGCCGTGTCAGTCCACATGGTCATCCGTGTCAGGGACCTGTAACCCAATTAAATCATAATTTTTTTTGCTCACACTTATGGAAAGCTGACACAGGCGACTGTGTTAGGGGCCTGATATCTCTTCAAAAAAATTTCCTCTTTTGCCAAATTTTCTCACTTCTCCCAACACAGATTTCTTCCCTGATGCTTGCTCAAATTTTGCCTTCTTTTCCCTGTATAGGGTACTTTGTAAACCAAAACACAACCTACAAAAAAAAACTTAACCAAAAACAAATAAAATCATTAGCAATCAAACGCATGGGTTTCCTCCCACGAATTGCTTCGTTTAACGTCACATGGCTCGACAGTTCATCCCCTTTATTATGGGGGGGTACTTCCTCTTTAACACCTTGTTGCACGTCCTTTTCGAAACCCAGAACTCATCTAATCCAATAGCATAGATCACTTTGTTATTCACTGCACTTCCAACCTCACCTTGGTGTTCCTTTTTCTTTCTCTGCTTGACTACTTGACTGAACTTGGGAGTTTTTATTGATACCACCTGAGAGATTATGCCCGAGTCTTCTTCTGAGAGTGATTTTGACATTTTTATTCCTCCTTATAGTTTGACCATTTCATTTGAAGATTTCTTCTTTTCACCTCTACCTTGCTTTTTGATCTCCAATACTTTCAAAGTTATCTCCTCATTAATTGATTTTAATGTCAGAGTACTTGTATCGATATCAAAGTTGCACCGACTAGTCAGCAGAAATGGTCGACCAAGAATGATAGGAGTCTCTTCATCTTCAGAAATATCCATGATCCGGAAATCAACGGGAAAGACAAAAGTTTCAATTTCCACCAATATATCTTCTGATATCCCGTATGGCTACTTGATGGTGTGATCAGCAAATATTAACTTTGTCCCCTTCTCACTTATCTTTTCAATACCAAGCTTTTTGAAAGTATAAAATGGAATTAAGCTCACACTTGAACCATGTTGTAACCCAAAATTTTCCCTCCTATTTCCTTCAAAACAACATGCTCACAAAGGTCTTAAATACTTAAAACTACTTAAGAGTTGACTGGTCAAAACCACTTTCTAAGCAAGGGTATTACACTAGAGTTTAGTGATTCTCAAAGAAGATTGGGTTTCAAGGGTCTCAACTGAATTTCATGGTTCATCATAGGTCCCCAAAAGTGCTTATGTCAAGTTCAAGTCTTGCATCACAAGTTTGCTCAGTCAATTTCTCAGATGATTGAAAATCAACTATATTGAGTTAAAATTCAACTATGATCAAGATACAGTCAAACTTCAAGATATTATGTCAACATCAACATTTTGAGGTGATTTTCATCATTTGACCAAGGGTTGATCATGATTCCTCAAGGAAAGCCCTTAAATCATCAAATGTCAAAAATTGCCAAATTAGGGTTTTGATTGAAGATGACTGATCATTGACTTTTGGCCTAGTGCATGACCTAATGGCTTAAAGCATGATCTCAAGGGCTCAACTACAACACCTTTACCTAATTACATGTTTCAATACATTTCCAAATATATAAGTGATTTATAGTTGGAGAATTGAATCAATTGATGAAAAGTCAACGGTCACACAAAAGTAAAACTTTGACTTTTTTGGTCAACATTGGAATTCAAAAATCAAGAATCATCAAAACATTAAAAACTATAAAAAAAATTCATCAAGAATCAAGAGAATCAAGAAAGTCAACAAAGGTCAAAATTGAATATTTTCAAACACTTAGAAAAATTCAAGTGTTTTGTGCCTAAAAAACCCTAACTTAACAAGCAAGTTTCCTCAAGATACAAGTTGATTCAAGGAAATCTTTGAACATGAAAGTTGTAGGTATTAATGAATTCTACAACTTAGTTAATGTGGGATGATCCTAAAAAATTTCTTAATTTAAGAGATATGATCCCATGAAGTTGTGATTTTTTTATCCAACACTTAGAAATTTTTTCAACAAGTTTTGATTAGTTTTGTATCCCATCTTATTGGCCAATTTCCACCAAGTTCCCATTTGATCTAGTCAAAGTGGTAAACATGAGAGTTGAAGACCATGTTTCAAGCTTTCCAAAATTTCCAAGAGCATGAAAATATCATACTTGAGATGAGAAATTTAAAGAGATGAAGTTGGCATTTCATTCTTGAATTATCGGTCATTTTTGTGATGAGCTCATAACCAAATCTCATAACCATGCTATACAATCCCACTTTTCAGTCACCTAAACCTCTAAATCTATCCATAGTTAGAACATTACACAAAATGTTTAGCCATTATCCAATTGGTTCAAGCTTTAACCAAAACATTTTGCTATTTTGAGAAGAAAGGCTAGACTTCCATTTTGATAAAGCTTGCATTATGCATTTTGTCAACTCTCCCTGAGCCTCTCACCTATTTCCTCTGCACACACTTAACCTAAAAGATCAGATGAGCATGCTTAAAGTATCCATCAACTCTATGAGACAAAGTACAATGCATTGGAACCATGTTCTTCAAGGTTAATTCATAACTAAGCTTCCAAGCCATAACTTGTTATCTTGAAAATATGGTTACTTCAACTTCTCAAACCTTTAGCCTATAAATATAGAGTTCATTTTCAACCTAAGACACGGATTTCACAACCCTAATCATTCCTAAACATTCTTGTATTCAGAATTGGCATTTCAAGAACTCCATTAAAGCTTGAAACCCAATTCTTCAAATTTCCCATTCCCAACAAGTTTCTTGTGAACTAAGTATTCACACATCATCTCTGCATCATACCTAAGCTTATGTATGCATTAGTTTGTCGCTGAAACATCCTAAACACTTAATCTAAACCAAGCCAAAACACCTTTGTAACTTTACTTATCCATAAGAGTTGAGGCACTCTCACTCCAAGGTAGGCGTTGCAAAAGCTTCCTGGGAGTTCAGTGAAGTTATCCATATCATCTTAACACCTCCAAAAGTGCTCTAACTTCAAACTCGGTTCTCACTTCAAGAGGTAAGTTTCTCCAACTTTAAAATCTTGATACAAGCATCATTTGCGTATACATTCTAAAGGAAAATGTAGATATAATGTCTACGAAGCTAACCATGTCTTTAAAATTCATTTTAATTGACTGGGTGATGAAAATTTTTTAATTGAGTTTTCTGAAATGTTAGGGTTTCCATTTGGTACCAAACAAAATTCGTTTCCATCTTTAATCTATAGCTTTTTAAATTTATATGGTTGAATTCCTTGTCAAAAATTAAGCAAGTTTGGGTTTGGAAGTTTTCAAAATGGATGAGAAATGAGAGTTTTAGGAATTCAATAATGGTGTTGTTGTTCGTTAGCACGCGAGAGGAAGAAGAAGATGGTGATCTGGCCATTTCAAATTTTCAAAAACCAAGTTTTGTTATATATTTATTGAGTGTTGTTTCATAATCGAATGAAATAGCCACGCCAGTGGCAAGCGTCTGTGTGGGTAAGGCGTTGGTGTGCAAGGGCAGGGGTTCGATCCCTGCCTCTGGAATTTTATCTTCTAACATTTTCTTTGAAGATCAGGTGTAAGCAATCCCAACACGCGCATGGTGTAACTCACCTCCACACCATCAGATCTCAATTATCTTGGGCTTAAGGTGTTGGGCTTGGCAATTTCTGATTCCATACCCCCTAATTTCTTCTACAACACAAGCCCATTGATTTTCTTTTTTGTTTTAATTTAATTCTTCTTTTTTAATCAATTTCATTTTTTTATAAAATCAGAAAAAATCATAAAATCATTAAAAAATTGATTTAGTTTTCTTGATTAATTAATTTAATTTTTGATAATTAAAATTAACTAACGTAATCATATTTTGTTTATTAATTAACTAATAAATTATAAATAAGGTTTATTTTTATTTTACACTTTTATTATTTTTTCTAAACAAAAGAACACCAAAAATATTTTCTTAAATTCTTAGAAATTTTTTAAGGTTTTTTAATATCTTTTCCTCTTCATCATCTCCGCGCGTTTGCTTATTTTTCGCATTTTATATAATTAAGTAATTTCTCAAAGCTTGTAATAGATAAATTAGGATTTTCTTTATATTTTCCTCCCCAATTTATGGTTTGTACTCACCATCCTCGAAGCGATGTAATAGCGTAGATTTATTTCCCGCATTTTTCCGCACTTGTATATATTTAAATGTTAGATTAATTAGGCGTGCATGGCCATACGTAAAAAGAACAAACAATAGAAAACCTAATCTTAAGACAAATACTTGAAATCAAAACACTTCGCACACTCGCACCTCTAGGGTGTGTAGTTTCCTCAAACAAGTAAACAAAAATCCCTAGTGGAAGCATTATGGACAAGGTTGAAGATACACATACTCTTCATCCACAACAATATTTAAGGATTTATTTTCCAAGACAAATACACTTCAACAATGTTTCACATTCATTCATCATAACATATGCATACGAAACACATATATCACAATCTCTTTTATTTTGAGAACATCATTACGCAATGCATTTCATACATCATGACATTGCATACAACTAACTTTTTACCTTTTCAGGATAATATCAATCAATAGACAAACATCACCAACTACTTATACAACCCAATGGTCTTCTCAGAGGATACATCTGACAAATGGCTATTTAAGAAATTTCCTCAAAGGGTCATTCCAACAGAGACTTCTGCTGGTTCAGTTTAAATTTCCCAAAGATTTATTCTGATTCTTTTCAGTTAGACACTTTTTTTGATTTAGTTTAAATCAACTAAAGATTTATTCCGATTCTTATCCAGTCAAATATGAAAACAAGAATTTTGGTGGTTCAGTTTAAATCGGCCAAAAGATTTATTCTGATTCTTTTACGGTAGACACTTCTTCTGGTTTAGTTTAAATTGACTAAAGATTTATTATGATTCTTATCCAGTCAAAAGACAAAAACAAGACATTTGTTGGTTCAGTTTAAATCGCCCAAAGATTTATTCTGATTCTTTTTCGGTAGACACTTTTTCTAGTTCAGTTTAAATCGACTAAAGATTTATTTTGATTCTTATCCAAACAAACATAAAAACAAGACTTCTGCTGGTTCAATTTAAATCGCCTAAAGATTTATTCTGATTATTTTCTGATAGACGCTTTTTCTGGTTTATTTTAAGACGCCTCAAGATTTATTTTGATTCTTTTCCAGTTCAAGACAACACAAGACATCTGCTGGTTCAGTTTAAATCGACCACAAATTTATTTTGATACTTTTTCAAGTAGACACTTCTTCTGGTTCAATTTAAATCGACTAAAGATTTATTCTGATTCTTTTCCAATTAAAGACAACGTAGACATCTGCTGGTTTGGTTTAAATCGACCAAAGCTTTAGACTGTTACTTCTTTCGATAAACACTTCTTCTGGCTCAGATTAAATCATGTGTACATTTCTTATGATATTTCTTCCAGTTGAAGTCAAACTTATACTAAGTCTAATTTCTGTCAACTATTATCCTGGATGGAATCTATAAGCCCATCTCTGACAATATTTTGTCACTCTCCAAATTGAATATTTAAGCTCATTCCTGATATAATCAAGAAACAGTTTTCACTACATACACAAGCGAGTGCAAATTTCTGGGCACTTAAGTGTTCAATTATCTTCCACCGTCAAGTTACAAATGGCGGACGAGCCAATCTAACTCTTCATGTTTAAGAAGATTGAACAAGTGCAGCTTTTGTACCCCAAAATTTTCCCTCTCTATTCTCAAGACATTTGTCATAAAAGATCTCAAATGCTCAAGGGTTCCCAAGGGTTTGATCAGATAAGCTCACCTCCTTAACACTGAGCCTCCAAATTAGAGTTTTGGTTTTCTCAAGGACAACTGAACTTTTAATGCCTCAAATGACTTTCATGGTTCACTATAGGTCTCCAAGATTTCTCATACCAAGTCTCAAGTCTTGCACTACAAATTTGCTCAGTTAATTTCTCGGATGACTGAAAATCAACTGTATTGGGTAAAAAGTCAATTGTGGTCAATATACAGCCAAACTTCATGATATTTTGCCAACATCAACATTTTGAAGTGATATTTATCAATTTACCATGGTTTGATCATAATTCCTAAAGAAAAGTACTCAAATCATCAAAGGGGCAAATTTGTCAAAATTAGGGTTTTGATTGAGATGGACTGATCATTGACTTTTGACCTAGTACATGACCCAATAGCTTGAAGCATGATTTCAAGGATTAAAACACAACATTTTGACCTAACTTCATGGCTTAAACCATTTCTCAAGATCAATGGATTAATAGTTGAATTTTGGATCAATTGATGAAAAGTCAACTGATACGCAAAAAGTCAAACTTTGACTTTTTGATCAACATTGAATTTTAAAGATCAAGATTCATCAAGATACTCAAAAATATTAAAATTGATCATCAAGAATCAAGAAAGTCAATAAAGTCCATAAAAAGTCAAAGTTTTCAATACTTTGAAAATTTCTAAGTATTTTTAACCTTGATAATTTCAATACTTCATGACAATTTTTCACCAAGATGGAAGATGATTCAAGGAAAACTTTCAACATGAAATTTTAAGATCTTGATGAACTCTACATTTTTTTATTAGAGGGTTGATGTCCAAAAAATGCTTAGATTTGAAGATATAAGATCACAGTCATGACATTTTCCATAAAACACTTAGTGAAAATTTTAGCAAGTTTAGGCACATATTTTGACCTAACTTCTTGACCAATTTTCACCTAGATCAAATTTGATTAAGCCAAAGTGGCCAACATGATGGTTGCAGACAATGTTTCAAGATTTCCAAAATTTCAAAGAACTTGAAGAGATCAAATTTAATCTAGGAGAATCTAAGAGAAGAAGGTTGGCATCCGTTCTTGAATTATAGGTCATTTTTCATGAAGAACACTTGATCCAAACTTCAAGCATGTTGCATAATCTTGTTTTGCAAGCCTTCAAACTTGCAAATATATCCATAATCATATGTTTACACAATGATTGAGCCATTATCCAAGTGATTGAGCCATTGTCCAAACCATTTTTCCATTAATGGAACAAAGTGCATACTTCCTTTATTGAAAAGTTGCTTTATACATAATCTCAACCCTCCTTGAGAAAATACATTATTGCTTCTCACTCCAAAACATTTCAAATCAAGAAGAAACATATCTACAACCTGTTAACCACCCTACAAGCTCTTGTACTTCACATTGAAACCATGAATTTCAACTTCGCTTCAAAAATAAGTTTCAATACAATAACATGTGATTTTCTTGTTTCTAATTATTTCAAACCCTCAAACATTTCCTCTATAAATAGAGAGGTCATTTGCAACCTAAGGCAGGAATTCACATATGTTGCAACTGGATTTAAAATCAAGAGTCGCCACTACTAGTTTTTATCCTAAGGAAGGGCATCTAATAGAAAACCCTAATTCATAAAACTGAGATTCTAAGTTTCAGACTTATTTAGATGAAAGGAAGGTGTTAGGAACCTTTCATCTAACTTATTCTTAATGATACTAGGTTTAGGTTTATGTTTTAGGTGAAAAGGTTTTAAATTTTTAATAGGGGAACTCGCCACGATTTTTGACCGTATGCCTACATATCCTCTTATGAGGAATCAGAGTCCCAATTCATTAATTCGTATGGGTTTGTGTTTTTTAGGGGTTGCAAAAGTATTTTGAATTGCCTCGCATTTTGACCGGGTGTAAAGATAGTGAAAGTTTGGACTAAATGCGCGATTAGTCAAAATATATTTGGGACCCTTTAGCACAAATTGCTTGTTTAAATTAGTTTATTGCGAAAAAGAGATTTAGCATTTCTTAAATATTTTTTAATATATTAATTATGGAAATTCTTAATTAATGCATGATTTAAAATTTTAATGTAATATAATAATAATATATGCATGAGTTTTTGAATAAAATAATTATTTACATGACAATATTAATAATAATATTTGAGAATAAAATATTGAAAATAATAATTATTATAAAAGGAAAAAAGTTTAATAAGAAAATATAATAATTAAAAAAGAAATTAGAAAAATTAAACTAGTTTTCCAGAGGGGGTGTACTTTAAGTTTATAAGTAAAAAGGTGAGGGTGTGAATAGTGAGGGTTTGAATTCAAATATTGAATTCAGGCCCAGTTGGCCTGGGGTGTGTTTTTGAACTATTAAGCAGAAAGAGGGGGGTTTTTAGAAGTTAGGACCAAGTTCAGATATTGAACTGGGACGAGAGGTAGGGGTACTACACTGGCTTGTTTTAGCAACAGTAGTAAAAGGGGGGTGCAAAGAGAATGGTCTAGGCCCAATATGTGTTTGCAAAGGGGTCTGACTAGGCAGCGTACGCGAAGGTGCATGGAATTATGATGTGGAGTTGGCCTTACGACCGTCCGATAATGATCGTATGGACAAAGTTGAAGGTGCATCTTATTTAAAGTAAGCGCGCGTGCATGGCATGATAACAGAATATAAGTTTTTTTTACATTTATTTTATTTTTCATTTCGTGTTTACAACCATTGTCTTCCTCCCTCTCTCTCTTTCAACCCTATCTCCTTCTTCTTTACAAACCCTAGCCGGAACATACACTCCTCACGACGGCGGAACAAAACCATATCTCTTTATTCTATTTACCCCTTTCGCGTTTCCGTATTCTGATTTTCCTTCCAATCGATTTTGATCCTCCTCCCTTTTCTGGTTCGCAGGTCTCGGCGGTGCTCTAAGGTGGTGATGGCGTGATTAGGCTGTCAGTGGCGGCGCAGTTATGCGATTATGGTTTTAGTCAATGAAACCCTAATCGACTCCTTCTTAAATATTCTATGGCAAGAGGGTTTGCTCTTCGTTCTTCTTCGCGTTTGTCTCTGAATTCTTCTCAATTCCCCTCAATTTCTTCTCGTTTCTGTATCCCAATTTTTCTCAATTTCTTCCTTCTCTTGCTGTATTTTTTAGTTTGGAATTTATAGGGTTGTAATTAGGGTTCTTAGGAATCACCGTTATAGATTGTTAACTTTGATTTAGGATAATCATAGAAGTTTGGGGGGTTTTAAATTATTGTAATTGATTCATAATTGTATTGGATTGAATGTGGTTTTGTAGATTTAATGTAATTTGAGATTGACAATTGATTTATAGAAGTTATTTGGAGTTATAAATTATTCTTGGCTTTTGATTTTTTATCATTTTAGTTTTAGACTATCAAGATTTGATCTTATTGATTTAATTCTGTTTTTGCAACTTAGGATTTAGTTTAAGATTTGATTTACAAAGTAACAGTTTGTTTGAAAAAACACGCATAATTCTGGCTTGATTTGTCCAATGACAGTTAATAAATTTGGGCCTTGCGTTACTCTTTGTTTTTTTTTCTATCCAGCACGTTGAATAAATGGATATTGGGCCTAACAAAGTTTAGCCCAACACGTTACTGTTTGAAAACAACATTACTTGTTTTGTTTTTGGTTACTGTAAACAACATTGTTTTCTTTCTTTTTTTGGATGCAGCATTTGGCCTGATTGGCTATAAAACAGTTTTTTTTTCAAACATTAAAATCATCTTTATAAAGAAATTCTTAATATAAAATATTTAGTAAATTAATAAAATATTTTAATTATAAATAATAAAATAATTAATTATGATAAATCTCTTAATATTTTGTAAAAAAAATTTTCTTGTAAACTCATTATAATAATAGAAAATGCTTTATAATAAATTTTTTCTAAAATAAAACAACAATAATAAAAAATGACAAATGGACTAATTTTTTAAAAAAGAACCTTAATGGGCCCTTATATAATTAAAATCTTAATTTCTTTTTGCACCAGTTTCCAATATTTGAATCTCATGGGACATTGGTCAACAAGCTTCACAAATGGACTAATGGGTATATGGGTCTTTCTAATTTAGAAAGCCCCACTCCCTTGAATTAAGACAAACCCCTCTGTTGACTTGGATTCTTAAAAAAGGATCATTAGATATTGTTGGACCATCCTTAATCAAGACATTTCTCTTCTATTTTTAATCTTGAAAATATGATCATAAAGGTAGGGCAAATTTGGGGTACGATAGCTGCCCCTATTCAATTATCTTCCAATCTAATAGCGTGAGAATACACAAGTCTTGCGCATTCTGATGGGGAGTTTATTGAATACTTGGAATACCCTAAAATTTGTTCAACAAACATAAGATTATGTTGATATAGCATACCCTTAAGAGTCTTGAAGAAATATGTAAAGCTGATGATATATCGCTTACCAGGATTTGACGACGAGGTAGATGATTTAGAGCTTTGGAGAACAATATAGTATGTTCTGGTTTGAATTTGCTTATTTATTCATTAGGGGAATGAATAAAACAACACTTGATAATGCATGACTGCTTGGAGACTGAAGCAATGAGTTATGTTTGCGAATCGCTGCGTGGAGTATTAGGCAACGAGCTAAATTTGGATTTTGAACACCACGACATGGAGTCTTAGGCAATAATCTATGTTGGGAGTGTCACACGTTACTGCATGGAGTCTTAGGTAATGGGTAAAGAGAGGGAAACACATCGTTGCGTGGAGTCTTAGGCAATGGGTCATGTTATACTGTTGCATGGAGTCTTAGGAAATGAACTACATGGTAGAGAGAAACATCACTGCATGGAGTCTTAGGTGACGGGTCTTATTTGGCTTTCGAACAATGCGGAATGGAGTCTTAGGAAATGTACTGGTTTTCACACATTACGGCATGGAGTCTTAGGTAATGAGCTATGTTGTAGAGAACACACCACTGCATTGAGTCTTAGGTAACGAGCTGAACACATCACTGCATGGAGTCTTAGGTGACAAATTGAATTTTGTAGAAGAAGTGTGTTTGGACGATCAACCCTTAGATAGCTAAATCAAGGGTGAGGTTAGTCATTTGTCGGTCTTTTGTTTTTTAACTACGGTGAAAAGTTTCACAGGGTCGAGAGATGATAATGATTATGCTTGACGTATGTCTTGTATGATGTATGTGTATGATGTATGATGTCTTAGATTGATGTGGAAACCAGAGTGTATGTGCATTGGATGTCTGTGTATGCATATGTTCAAAATGTATGTACGATTTAAAATGTTAAAAAATATTTCTGGCATTCTCTCCATTGAACCATTGGTTTTGAATTACCAATTCCCTGGCGTTGTATGTTGCATTGTCGTGGTATCTTTGAACTGATTTGAACATGGTGAAAAGTGTTTAGCAAGATCTTGATTGATGTATTGTAAGATTAGACATAGGTGTAGACGTGTGCATGGACATAGACTTTTGTGTTGTAAGTGTAGGCGTAGGTGTAGACATGTGTATGGACGTAGACGTGGATTTTTCCTTTTTGATGTTTTTCTTTCCAAATTTCTATTTCGATGTTTTATAAAATGCTTTTATTTTTCAAATCCCCCAAAATGATTGTAACATAATATTCACAAGCAATAAGCGTAGTATTTTGTAAACGAGTCTGAAAAAGGAAAAACACAATTTGAAAAGATGAAAGAGAAAAGCAATTTTTTTTATTTATATGCCTCTAAATAGGCGAGAGTACAAGATGTAATTCCTTAAAAGAGGTATACAGAAAGTTTTAAAACTGTAGATGACAATGAAAATCATAATTGCTACTGCTATTCCCCAATATTCTTTCAATATATCTTGTCTCCTTTGCTTCTGAGTTGTATGATTTAAATTCATCTCTCCCTTCATGGTTCGTAGTCGTAGTTCTTAGATCACAATATTTTTGTTCTTTATTACCTTTTCATAAAATCCCTAATTTTTTCCCGGATCTCCCTTTCAGGTTTTCAATCCACCGGGATAGTTTTTTTTTGTATGTCCTTAATTTTTTCCTGGATCTCCCTTCAAGGTTTTAGATCCACCGGAAGCTCCTTTTTGCCTAAGTCGCCCGTTTAGGGTTCGAGCTTAGCGAGCTTTTTATACATATTATTTTTTGACTGCGTCTGAATTTGCCGGATGCGGTAGTTCTTCCCCATCCATTGTTGTGAGGATGTGCCCACCACTGGAGAATGTTGTTTTTACTACGTATGGACCTTCGTAGTTGGGTGTCCATTTACCACGTGAATCTAGGCAAGGTAGCAGAATCTTCTTGAGCACTAAATCCCCTTCTTTGAATATTCGAGGACAAACTTTCTTGTCGGAGGCCCTCTTCATTCGCTTCTGATGCAATTGACTGTGGCATATAGCTGTCAAGCATTTCACTTTGATGACGTTGAGCTGATCGAGTCGTGTCTGAACCCATTCCTCTTCTTTCAAATTTGTTTCCATTACAACCTGAAGTGATGGTATTTCAATTTCAACTGGAAGTACTTCCTCCATGCCATATACCAGAGAGAAAGGAATTGCGCATGTTAATGTGCGCACAGAAGTGCGATAGCTGTGTAGAGAAAAGGGAAGCACTTTGTGCCAATCTTTGTATGTCTTCACCATTTTCTAAATGATCTTCTTAATATTTTTATTGGCTGCCTCGATGGCTCCTTTCATTTTGGGTATGTATGGTGAGGAGTTATGATGTTCAATTTTGAAATTGTCGCATAAGTCCTTCATCATTTTGTTGTTCAGATTAGACTCGTTGTCTATAATAATCCTGCTTGGAACCCCGTATCTACATATGAGATTATGCTTGATAAAACGTGTAACCACTTGGCTTGTCACATTGGCGTAGGATACTGCTTCTACCCATTTGGTGAAGGAATCGATGGCTACTAGTATGAAACGATGTCCGTTGGATGCTTTCGGCTCGATCATGCCAATCATATCAATTCCCCACATTGAGAAAGGCCAAGGGGAGCTCATGACATTCAGAGGAGTTCCTGGCACATTTATCTTATCGGCATAGATTTGGCATTTGTGACACGTTTTCGCATAGTGACAACAATCGGCATCCATTGTTAACCAATAATACCCTGCTCGCTGAATCTTTCTAGCCATGGCGTGCCCACTTGTATGAGTTCCAAAAGTTTCCTCGTGGATTTCTCTCATGAGTGTATATGCTTCTTGTTCCTCCACACACTTGAGTAGTACCATATCATAATTACTTTTGTATAGCACTCCATTACTCAGAAATAATTTCGAGGCTAACTTCCGTAGAGTTCATTTGTCAATGATAGAGGCATTTTCTGGATATTCTTGCTTTTCAAGGTATTTCTTGATGTCGTAAAACCAAGGCTTGTCATCCGGACCTCCTTCAATAGCAAGTCAGTATGCGGGCTCCTCAAAGTGTCTGATTGTGATGCGTGGTTTGGCCAAGTTACGTTGAACATAGCTGATAGAGTTGCTAGAGCATCAATCATTTTATTTTCTTCTCGTGAGATGTGACTGAAAGTGATATTTGTGAATTTTGTAGCCAACTTTAAAACATTATCTCGATATGGAATTAGTTTTGGATATTTAGTATCCTATTCAATGTTGACTTGGTATATGACTAAGGCGGAATTTCCAAATTCCCCGAGGTATTTGATTCTTAAATCGATGGCAGCTTCCAGTCCTAGCATACAAACTTCGTACTCGGCAATGTTGTTGGTACAGTCAAAACACAACCTTGCAGTGTAGGGATTGTGATAATTCTTTAGAGAAGTCAATATTTCCCCTATACCGTGCCCCAGTGGATTTGAAGCCTCGTCAGACATGAGTATCCAATATGCCCATGGCTCGGGTCCTTCGTTAGGTCCGGTATTTCATAGTCACCTATAACCATGACATCTTCGTCTGAAAAGTCGTACTTCATAGGTTGATATTCTGGAAGCGGTTGGTGAGCTAGATGGTCAGCTAGTATACTACCTTTGATGGCCTTTTGAGTAACATATTGGATGTTGTACTCTGATAGTAGCATCTGCCATCGGGCAAGTCTCCCTGTAAGAGCTGGTTTTTCGAACACATACTTTAAACAATCCATTCTTGCTATTAACCATATGGTGTGGGTTAGCATATATTGCCTCAACCTCTTGGTAGCCCAAGCCAATGCACAATAAGTTTTCTCGAGGAGTGAATACATGGTTTCGCCGTTAGTAAATTTCTTGCTGAGGTACTAAATTGCATGCTCTTTTCTTCCTGTTTCTTCCTGTTGTCCCAAAACATATCCCATTGATCCTTCGAGCACTGTCAGATACACGATGAGTGGTCTTCCAAGAACTGGTGGCATTAAGATCAGTGGCTCTTGCATATACTACTTTATTGTCTCGAAGGTTGTTTGGTAATCATCATTCCATACTACCATTTGATCTTTTCGCAATAATTTAAATATAGGCTCACATGTGGCTGTTAGATGCGATATGAACCTTGAGATGTAATTCAACCTCCCTAAGAAAAGATGAACTTCTTTTTCAGTCCTCGGTGCTAGCATCCCTTGTATAGCTTTTACTTTGTCGGGGTCCACCTCGATACCATGCTGACTTACAATGAAACCTAACAACTTGCCTGATCTGACACCAAATGTACATTTATTCGGATTCAACTTCAGTCAAAACTTGCGTAGCCGCTTGAATGACTTTTGTAAATGTATGATATGCTCCTCCTCTGTATGGGATTTTTCGATCATATCATCTACGTACACTTAACCTCTTTATAAATCATATCATGGAAAAGTGTGACCATAGCCCTTTGATAAGTTGCCCCTGCATTTTTGAGACCAAATGGCATTACTTTGTAGCAGAAGGTTCCCCAAGGTGCCATGAAAGTGGTATTTTCCAAGTCTTTTGGTGCCATTTTTATTTGATTATATCCCGAGAAACCATCCATGAATGAAAATACTTAGGCTTGAGCCGTGTTGTCTACCAAAACATCTATGTGAGGTAATGGGAAGTCGTCTTTGGGACTTGCTTTGTTCAGATCTCGATAATCCACACACATGTGTACCTTGCCATCTTTCTTAGGCACTGGCACAATGTTAGCTATCCATGGTGGATAATCTACCACGACTAAGATAGCTAAGTCTATTTACCCCTTTCGCGTTTCAGTATTCTGATTTTGCTTCCAATAGATTTTGATCCTCCTCACTTTTCTGGTTCGCAGGTCTCGGTGGTGCTCGAAGGGTGTGATGGCGTGATTAGACTGTCAGCAGCGGTGCCGTTATGCGATTAGGATTTCAGATTTTGAAACCCTAATCGCCTCCTTCTTGAATCTTCAACGGCAAGAGGGTTTGCTCTTCATTCTTCTTCGCGTTCGTCTCTGAATTCTTCTTAATTCCCCTCAATTTCTTCTCGTTTCTGTATCCCAATTTTTTCTCAATTTGTTCCTCCTCTTTCTGTATTTTTTAGTTTCGTATTTATAGGGTTGTAATTAGGGTTCTAGGAATTACTGTTATAGATTGTTAGCTTTGATTTAGGATAATCATATAAGTTTGGGGGTTTTAAATTATTGTAATTGATTCGAAATTGTATTGGATTGAATGCGGTTTTGTATATTTAATGTAATTTTAGATTCAGAATTGATTTGTAGAAGTTATTTGGAGTTGTAAATTATTCTTGGGTTTTGATTTTGTATCATTTTATTTTTGTACCATCAAGATTTGATTTTATTGATTTAATTCTATTTTTGCAACTTAGGATTTAGTTTAAGATTTGATTTACACAGTAACAGTTAGTTTGATAAAAACACGCATAATTCTGGCTTGATTTGTACAGTGACAGTTAAGAAATTTGGGCCTTGCGTTATTCTTTGTTTTTCTTCTCCTGTCCAGCACGTTGAATAAATGGATCTTGGGCCTAACAAAGTTCAGCCCAGCACGTTACTGTTTGCAAACAACATTACTTATTTTGTTTTTGGTTACTGTAAATAACATTATTTTCAGTCTTTTTTTGGATGTGGTATTGGGCCTGATTGGCTACAAAACAAATTGTTTTTCAAACATTAAAATCATCTTTACAAAAAAATTCTTAATATAAAATATTTAATAAAATAATAAAATATTTTAATAATAAATAATAAAATAATTAATTATGATAAATCTATTAATATTTTGTGAAAAGATTTTTCTTGTAAACTCATTATAATAACAGAAAATGCTTTATAATAAATTTTTTCTAAAATAAAACATCAATAATAAAAAATGACAAATCGACTAATTTTTTTAAAAAGAACCTTAATGGGCCCTTATATAATTAAAATCTTAATTTTCTTTTGCACCGGTTTCCAATATTCGAATCTCATGGGCCATTGGCCAACATGCTTCGCAAATGGGCCTATGGGTATATGGGTCTTTCTGATTTAGAAAGCCCCACTCCCTTGAATTAAGACACACCCCTCTGTTGACTTGGATTCTTAAAAATGGGCCATCAGATATTGCTGAACCATCCTTAATCAAGACATTTTTCTTCCATTTTTAATCTTGAAAATATGATCATAAAGGTAGGACAAATTTGGGGTACGACAACATGCCTTGAAACACCCTCAAACTCCCGTAAATTAGAAATTGCAGCAAAACCTCCATAACTTGCCATTATAGACTTCGAATTCCAAATTCACAAACCACTCGTGCGTTTTCACTCTAAATCAATAACAAAGCTTCCATACACCATTTAGAACCTATCCAAGACCCTGTTACACAATTGTAACACCTCTATCACAATCCTCCATTTCCAAAAATAGAGTTCTGCACATTGACTTCTAAAGGAAGATTCAACCACTCTCAATCCAAAGTAAGCATTGCATTAGTTTCCTAGGAGTCCAACGAAGCTATCCAGATCATCACCACACCTCTAGGAGTTCTCAAACCTCAAACACAATTTCCAATTTTGAGGTAAGTTTTATCAACTTTGAACTCCTCATACAAGCATCAATAATAACAATTTTGTAAAAAAAAATATAAACATCATTGTCTTGAAGCTAACCATGCCTTTAGTTTTCATTTATATTGCCTGAGTGATTCGAATTTTGAAGCTGAAGTTACAGAAAAATTAAGTCAGAATTTGGTACCAACAGAAATTCGTGTTCATCATTGAGTGTTAGCTTAAGTTATTCATATGTTTGAAATCGTGATAAAATTTCTAACAAGTTTTATGTTTACACTTTCTGAAATGGTTGAGAAACGAGCAAGTTTGAAAATTCCAAAATGTATCCATGGTGGTTGGTGCAAGGAAGAAAAAGATGTTCATTCAGAAAGGATTTTATAATAAATGGAATAATTGTTGTATAAACAAATGAATGTATCACCACCTGTGTGGTTAAAAGCGCGCTCATGTTCACCCTTATGACCTGGGTTCGAGCCCCAGCGTCCCATTTTTATATTTTTCCATGTTATTTTCCTTTTCTGGCCCGTGTGGGCCTTGGGCCATAATTATTTCTTCATTTTTTCTTCCTATCACCCCCTGATTCCTTACTAACCATAGGCCCATTTCATTCTTTTTATTTTTTTTCTGATTTAAAAAAAAGGCTTATGTTGGGCCTATCAAAATGATTTTCTAACCCTCTCTTTTACTTTTAACTCAGACCCCAAACTTTTATTTTCTTTTTTTATATTTTTATGTTTTATTTATTTATTTATTTTACTTTTATTTAATTAAAATACAAAAACATATTTTCTTAAAATAATAGACTAAAAATATTTTGATAATTTTTATTTTATCTTATTTTTTAAACCCCAAGAAATATTTTTTTAACAATTAATTTCTCTTTCATAAATTAAAATTAATATACTTAGGTTGATTTTGTTAATTTTAATTAACTTAGATTTTTGGTTATTTTTGTTAAATAATTAATTAACTTCCCTTGTAAATTAATTAGTTTAATTAGGTTAATTAAAACTTTTCTATAAAAAATCTACAAAAAACAATTTCTTCTCTCTTTTCTACACTTTACATTTCTTTGCGCATTTTACTATTTCGTATTACAATTTATGTAATTGTCAAAGCTTTGTAATAGTAATTAGAGATTTATTTATTTCTTCTCCCTATTCACAAAATTATACCCCATCCCATTCTCAAAGCATTGTAATAGCGTAGGACATTTAATTTCCACAATTTATCACTTTCCTTATTATTGCTAGTAATTAGGGTTTGCATGAAAGGACTTAAAATCAAACTTAGTAAAACCCTAATTCAAAGATAAAATATTTGAAATAAAACACCTTACACACTTGCACCTCTAGGGTAACCCACACTTATTGTCTCAGATAAAAACAGTCATGTCCCTTGAACGTTAGATGTTTTAGCAAACTCCCTCGATTAAAAGATCATAGTCCCTCTATGACCCTTCAAATGTTGCCTTCGGTACACGATCTTCGTCCCTTACGAAAATTTCTAAAACATCTTACAAGTTGCCTCCTATTACCATACGATGACCCACGTCTGTCCCTCACATCCAGTGATATGGCTCTCTACCAATCAATGGTGAAATAGCACTATATAAAGGAGGAGGATAAGAAGAAAGACTTTTTTAAGTAGGTAGATTGCTCGTAATTTCTTGCTCACAAATTAAAACCATTTCCACATCTCACACTTTCAAACAAACATTTTTTCAAACACTCCATTTCCAAATAAATATTCTCAAAACAAACAATGTGTACACATTCTCAACGATACTAGAATCATTACAAAGTTTTCCGTACTAAGGCGTTTTCAAAATATTTCCAAACAAACATTTTATATAGATTCTCAATGATGCGAGAATCATTACAAAATTAGCATTTTAAAAACATCTTCAAAAAAATTTCAAACTTACACAAATGCAAAGCATTTCAAAGTGAGCTAGAAATTAAGAGCTTGTATATAACTACAGATGAAAAGGGTGCTAACACCTTCCCTTTTCATAACCTACCCCCCGAACTCAATAAAATTCTCAAAGCTCTTTCCTATTCTTTTCACCCTTTCCTTTATTGGATAAAAGAAAAGTCGGTGGCAACTCTTGCAATCCACAACATTTGCGATAAAACGCAAAACACCCAAGTCAGTTCTCCCACCGTATCACAAAATTGGCGAATCTGCTGGGGATAACTGCTAAAAGTGGGGTTACCTTAAGAACTATATCACCATTATTTGCTTTACTTGTTTGCTTTGTTTGCTTTACATTTATGGGTTACACTTGGGTTTATTTCTTGAAAAGATCCTATACCCAGATCTTGGGCATATTAGGCAAGTAGCAATAGATCATGGGGACTATGTGGTATAATACCAACATGGTTGAAGCGATGGCTACGTTGGTGTGACACATTTATTGGTACCGGTGTCCCTTGAGTCCAGTCAAGGAGAATACGGGGCCGTTGTGTGGTGTCATGAAGCACTAACTGACCGTAGAACCTTAGTTGAACAACTTGGCCATTAGAAAGTAGTGAGATAGCTGGCTTTGGTGTAAGACTAAGTTGGTTGATACTCGATACTACACTCATTCAGATCATACTTTTGGGATATTTTGGCTGATGTAATATGGTGGGAGCATTGACTTTACTGATTTTGCATTTTATCACAAATGTTGCAGTTAGTAAGAGTTTCCACCGACTTTTCTTTCATCCAATAAAGGAAAGGGTGAAAATAACATGAAAGACCTTTTTGAGTAAGGGGGTAGGTTATGGAAATGGAAGGTGTTAAAACCCTTTCCATCTGTAGTTATCTACGGTCTCTTAGTTGCTAGCTCACTTTGAAAATGCTTTTTGTGTAAGTGTGTTTTGAAAATATTTTGAAAAGATGCCTTTGTACGGCAAACTTTGTAATGATTCTCGTATCGTTGAGAATGCATACAAAGTGTTTTGTCTTTGAAAATATTTAGAAAAGAGAGTGTATGTGTGAGTAATTTGTTTTGTGAGAAAGAAACTACAAGCTCTCTACCTACTCGAATGATCTTTTTTCTTTTCCTTATTTCCTTTAGATAGTGCTATCCTACCATTAGTTAGTAGGTAGAACTAGCATTGGATGTTTTGAGGGACATGCGAGGGTCATCGTACAGTCACAAATACAACTCGTATGATATTTTAGCATTTACCCTAGGGTGTCATGATCATTTACTGAGGCAGCATCGTAGGGTCATCGAGGAACTATGATCTTGTAACCAAGAAGTATTTGCTAAAATTTCTTACGTTCGAGAGACGTGACTGTTTGTTTTCCAAAGACAAAAAGTGGAGGTACCTTAGAGGTGTGCGTGTGCGAAGTGTGTTGTGTTTCAGTTTATTTTATCTTGGATATTTAGGTTTTCTACTATTTTCTTTTAGATCTTGTCATGCAAACCTATTAGCATACATCTAGCAGTTAAATATATGCATAGGGAAGAAAATAAAAGTGCGAGAATTTAAAATACGCTATTACATCGCTTCGGGATGGGGGGAATACATACCAAAATGGGAGAAAAATATAAAGGTCCTATTTAATTGTTACAAATTATGGACAATTACATAAATTATGAAGAAAAAAAATAATGCGAAAATATAAACAACGCGTGGAGAATGGAAAAAAGGTAAAATTTAAAACCCTAAAAATTCTAAGTAGAAAAATATTTTTGTGGTTTTTTAATTTTTATTAAAAAAGAAGACAATTTAATTGTGAAAACTAACTTTGATTAATTTTAAATTAATAAAAATAAATATAGTTAAATTAATTTATTTATAAAAATTAATTTACTTGATTAAAATTCTAATCTTATTTTATTTTATTTTATGATTTTATGTTGATTAAAAAAAGAATCTATTAATTTAAAACAAAAGAGAAAGATAAAAAAAACTTAATGGGCTTGCTGTGAAAAACAAAACTGGGGGGTGCAAGGGTCTGAAGTCACTAGGCCGAACAAGAAGCCCTGACCGTTTATGCTGGATCCGGTGTAGATAGCCCTTAAAGGTTCATGATGGGGACGCGCCTTTAAGGCTTTGGATCTAGCCTGATGAAATCTAATGGCCAGAATATGAAACACACTGTGCGCGTACTTGGCTCCGCTTGTACCTGATTTGTAATGAGAAATATGAAAAAAATAAAACAACTCGCGCCTGGATCGAACCCAGGACCAGGTGAACGAGTGTCTTATGTGCATGTGTGTTGCCATTGGGGTGGCGTGATTCATCCGTTAGTACAATCAAACAACAACAATGTAATACTAAATGCTAGCTAGTTTCAATTTGTCAAACACACGTGTCCCAGTGGGTCCCTGGGGAACTGAATAAACCAATGGAAATGTTGTCTTCTTTCATGCAAGCCCTGGACAGAGTCAACTTGTTTTAGGGACGCCAGATTTAACCTCCGGTCATCCCCTCTGGCCACTAAAAAATTCTAAACCTGCAAAAACATCCATTTCAAGGATCTAAAAATGTCTTATCCTACTAAAATGAACCTTGTGAGTTCAATGGTACAACTAGTTTGGCCTGAAACTTATTGCATCGTTTAGCTTGAAGTGTAACAGCTTTGGAGCCCTAACAATGGCATCACATTATTCCTTCCTCCATGATTACATGTAAGACGTTATATTCGCTCAAAACACCAATAGTAATAAGAATGCATACATAAAACAGATTTAAATTACATGGTAAGAGAGTTTGAGATTCGAAAATTTACAAAAAATGTGAGGTGGTTATGAGGATGATCTAGGATGCTTAGGGGTTGAATATGGACTCTGGAAGACTTCTAGGGATCTCAGGAATGTTTTAATGGCCTTGGTTTGGATTAATATGAGTTGGAATGGAGGTTACGAATTTGACAACTTTTTAGAATTTTTGAGAACTTTAGGAGAGCTTGTATGCAATGTAATTTCGTGGTGCTTTTGTTGTGCTTTGCTTCAGTATTTATAAAGGGAGTAGAAGGCTAGCAAAGATGGAAATGAATCAAGCAATTAACCATGGTTTTAAAACAAGAATAAAAGATTTGAAAAACTTCCAAACTTAATATGTTCTTGATATTTTGAATCATCATGAACCTGGACACATTACTGCTGGGTTACACGAATATTTGGGCCTCAATCTTAACCCACAAATCAAAACATGCGCCTAAGCCCATTAGCCTCACTTTTTATTTTGATTTAATTTGTTTTAAATGAATAAAAATTCAAATAAAACAAATAAATATCATGAAAAATGAGGGAGTGATTTTAGGGGTCCTCTAACATATCATGAACATGTTTGAGTCTAAAAAATTAGGCCCATTGGTTCAAAGATTCAAAATTTTCCAATTTGAACTTCATGAATTTCTTAAAAATATCCCAACTTGTGAAACACATAACTTGCTCAATTTTCATCTTTTGAAGATGATCATGGACGTTTTAGAAAACTCAAGTTGTCCTCTACAATCTCTATGTTGATCATTTTTTCTTTTGAATACATTACCTTGACGTAAGTTGCCTTGACAAGAAGTGTCTTTTGTTGACTTTTGAAAATGGCCTATAATGTTTTAGGTCATATATTTCAAATGAAGTACTTTTTGGACTTGAGAATAAAAGCAAAGTTATAGAGAATTGAATTTTCTTCAAAATTAGCTTTGATTTTTGGAAAAGTTGATGAAGTATGTGAAATTTATGCTTGGTCAAAGTTCAGCTGACTTCTCCTAAAGAAACCTTAATTTGGCAATTTTTGACTTTTGATGATTTGAGAGCTTTCCTTGGGGAATCATGATCAACCCTTGATCAAATGATGAAGATCACTTCAAAATGTTGATGTTGATAAAAAATCTTGAAGTTTGACTGTATGTTGACCATAGTTGACTTTTTGATCAGTACAATTAACTTTCAATCATCTGAGCCTTTGACTGAGCAAACTTATGATGCAGGACTTGAAATTTGACATGAAACTTATTGAGGACTTATGGAGAACCATGGAAGCCATTTGAGACCTTTGCAAAGCAAATTTCCTTGAGAAACTCCGAACCCTAATTGTAGACCTTTAGCTCAGGAAAAGCATTGATTGGTCAACCCTTGTGTATCTTGAGTGTTTGAGAAGCCTTGAAAGACTGTCTTGAGAAGAAAAAGGGAGGGAAAATTTTGGGGTACAACAACTGCCCCTGTTCAATCTTCTTAAACCTGAAGAGTTAGATTGGCATGTCCGCCATTCGTGACATGGAGGTAGAAGATGATTGAAAACATAAGTGCCCAGAAATTTGCACTCGCCTGTGCAAGAGGTAATGCAGTCGGTTGATCATACCGGGAATGGGCTTATAGATGCCATTTGGAGAGGTGACGAAGAGTTATCGAATATGGGCTTATAGATGCCATCCAAAATGACTGTTGACTTCAACTAGAAGAAGTATCAAAATAAATCTTTGTTTGATTTAAACTGAACCAGAGAAATGTCTACTGGAAAAGATTCAAGATAAATTATTGGTCAATTTAAACTGAACCAGCAGATGCTTGTTCTTGTCATTAACTGGATAAGAATCAGAATACATCCTTGGGAGATTTAAACTGAACTAGAAAAAGTGTCTACTGGAAAAGCATCAGGATAAATCATTGGTCGATTTAAACTGATCCAGCAGAGGTCTATAATTATCTTTAACTGGATAAGAATCAGAATAAATCTTTGAGCAATTTAAGATGAACCAGAGAAAGGTGCCTACTGGAAAAGCATCAGGATAAATCATTGGTCGATTTAAGCTGAACCAACAAATGTCTATAATTGTCTTTAACTGGATAAGTATTAGAATAAATATTTGGGCGATTTAAACTGAACCAGAGAAAGGTCTACTAGAAAAGCATCAGGATAAATCATTGGTCGATTTAAACTGAACGAGCAGATGTATGTACTTAACTTTAACTGGATAAGAATTAGAATAAATCTTTGAGCGATTTAAAATGAACTAGAGAAAGGTTTTGATTGTCTTTAACTGGATAAGAATTAGAATAAATCTTCGGGCGATTTAAACTGAACCAGAGAAAGGTGCCTACTGGAAAAGCATCAGGATAAAGCATTAGTCGATTTAAACTGAACAAGCAGATGTCTATAATTATATTTAACTGGATAAGAATCAGAATAAATCTTTGAGTGATTTAAGTTGAACCATAGAAAGGTCTTGATTGTCTTCAACTGAATAAGAATCAGAATAAATATTTGGGCAATTTAAACTGAACCAGAAGATGTCTCTTTGAGAATGACCTTCCGAGGAAAAAGTTGAAATAGCCCTTCGTCAGATGTAGCCTTTTGTGAAGACTACCAGGTCATATAAGTAGTTGATGATGTTTTTTTTTTGATTGATCTTTCCTGAAAAGGTGAAGAGTTAGCTATATGCAATGTCATGATGTATGAAATGTGTTTCATAATGATGTTCTCAAAATAAATGAGACTGTGCTATATGCGTTTCCTATGTATATGCTATGATATTGGTAAATGATGTATGAATGTGAAATGTTATTGAAGTGCATTTGTAAACTCGAGCAACATCCTTGTCTGGGGAAAATAAACCCCTGACTATCATTATGGATGAAGAGTATGTGTACCTTCGATCTTTTGGGGATTATTTCTGCTGGGGACTCCTGCTTTCTTATTTGAGGAAAATATGCTGGGGAACATTGATTTCTATTTTTTGCTTGAGGAAACTCTGTTGGAGAATGTTAATTCCTACTTGGGGAGAAATGTTCAAGAACATTGGTTGCTCATTTCTCTGTTTGGGAGTTTATACCCTGATTGGGGATAGAAAAGATGGATAATTGTCCGTCTTTTCTGGGGAGGATAAAGTTGACTAATATCTGGCCCAGTTTTGGATTCAATAGCAACTCTCTGGGGATAGTGCCAATTTTACTGGGGAGAGGAATTTTGCTGGCGACTTGTGGACATCTGAGTAACAGACTCATACTGGGGAGATGATAATTTGTTGGGGAAATTAAACATGTTGGGGAAATAAACCTTGTCGACCGAGAAATACTCTGCTGAGGAAACACCCTTCTTGAGGAAATGAAATCTAGTGGAGAATAGAGACCTGTAAAGGGTTTTGCAATCTTGGAGTAATAGACTAAGATGGGAAAGATAACTTCCATGAACTGTATTGGTCAGAACTCCGTAGGTTGGTGACATTGTCGTGAAGAAGATCCCTCCATTATCTGCCAGAACGATCTATCAGGGAAATTGCAGGGAATGTATGAACTTATGAAGATTACTCTATAAGGATAATATTATGGAAGTGGATCTATGGGGATTCATGGACGGCTCGAACATTATCCCAACTCCTAGAGTTTTGAGTAAATGCTTATTACTATTTTTATGCATTTGTTAACAATTAATTATATTCATATGCATATGCTGATTCAATTTTAGTCATTGGACATTTTGCAAATACAATAAAAAAGGTAAAACAAGATTTGGATTTTAAATGGTATTTCATTGATAGGTTGCCCATAAACAGGTGATTTTTATACAAATAGACGAAAATCCTAGTAAGAGGAAGTCCTCGAAGAAAAGATTTACAAAGTGAAAACATATAGCTATGTGAGAATAATCTTGTCAGGTTCCGACTCTGCTATTTCCTCTATGTCTTCAAGCATCTCGTCCCTTGTTGTTGGAAAAAGGTGAGTGAATTGATTTGTACCGTTTGAACTTTGATTTTGGTAATAAAGCTTGCGGTAGTGATCCAATGGGGACATAGTCGTATGCTTTAATCCCTAATTTTTCCTGGACCTCCTTTACGGGTTTTCAGTGCACCGGGATACCCTTTTTTGTCCAAGTCGCCTTTTTAGGTTTTCGACTTGTCGAGTGTATAGTCTTTTCATATATATCCTTGATTTTTGCCTAGGCCAGTCAACCTAGCGGGTCATTTTTAGGCGTAGTATCTTTTGATTATGTCCACATTCACAGGGTGCAAGAAATCTTCACCATCACGGTGGTCAGTATCATAGATCCACGAAAATATTTTCTTGATTACAAATGGTCCTTCATAGGTAGGAGTCCATTTTCCTCTGGGATCACCTTGCGGGAGGATAATGCGCTTTATTACCAAGTCACCAGCCTAATATACCCAATGCTTGATCTTCTTATTAAATGCTTTGGTCATGCATTTATGATACATCTGACTGTGACAGACAGCTGCCAACCTCTTCTCGTCAATTAGATTTAACTGACCCAACCTATTCTGAACTCACTCATCTTTTCCCAAGTCTTCATCTTTCATGATTCTCAGAGAAGGAATCTTCACTTTAACAGGTAGGATAACTTCCATACCAGAGACCAGGGAGTAAGGGGTTGCCCTAGTTGATGTTCTAGCCGAAGTGCGGTAGCCGTGAAGAGAAAACGGTAACATCTCGTGCTAATATTTATATGTCACAACTGTTGTACCCTAAATTTCGCCCCTAACTTTTTCAGTCGCACTTTCATACCATATTTTGTCATTTGGTCACAATCATTAATAAATAGCTTCATTCATCACATTTGCATCCTATCTTTAAGTTTTCTCTTTCTAATCAAAATACAAAAAAATATATTTGTCTTTGTCTTTGTATATTTGTGTTTTGTAGGTATCGAGTTAAAGCATCTGACAAATAAGGTTTTTCGGTATTATTTTCCTAAAACCTCTATTCGCAAAGAAAAATAATTAAAAATAATTTCATTTTTTCTCACTGTAAAATCGATTGCTCTTATAGCGCAATTGATTGCACACAGTGTATTTTGCGTAATTTTTGAAAAAAACACGGAAGCAATCTGTTGTACCCCAAAATTTTCCCTCCCATATTTCTCAATACATGTCAAGTGAGGTCCTCAAATTGCTCAAGGAGGTCCAAGAGTTGACCAGACAAACTCTCTCCTGAGGCAGTCTACCTCAAATTAGGGTTTCATTTTGCATCAAGATGCTTGAGTCCAAAGGATCCCAAATGGTCACCATTGTCCTAATATGTTCTCAAGATCATCCATGTCATGTTTCAAGCCTTGCAGAGGAAGTTTTCTCAGTCAATTGCTCAAATACCTAGAAATCGACTGTGCTAGGTCAAAAGTCAATTGTGGTCATTTTACAGTCAAACTTCAAATTTTTGGTCAACATCCTCATTTTGAAGAGATATTCTTCATTTTTTCAAGGGTTGATCATGATTCCTCATGGATTTCTCACCATTCATCAAAACCCAAAAGTTGCTAAATTAGGGTTTCTTAGGAAAAGTCAACCCAACTATGGCCAAGCATAACTTTCTCATATTTTATCAGACATGGACCGTCTAAAGCTCATTGTGAAGAGGATGCAATTACCTACAATCCATCTTCATACCTCAAGTTCTAATTATGCACTTACAAAAATATATGAATTTTAACATTATAGGTCATTTTGAAAAGTCAACAAAAACACCTTTTGTGTCAAAGCTTCATAACATGAGTACGGAAGAATCAATTGAGATGAGACCAAAAAGGTTGCCTAGGGAACATCCTAAGATTTCTAAAAAGTCCAAGAGCACCCTCATAGGGTCAAAATTGAAAGAGATATGCCTTTTCAAAGTTGACCATTTTTGCAAAATTGCCAAAAGTCAAATGTTTCCAAAATTGATTTTTTGCTAAATGGGCCTAACTTTTTATGCTTGCACTGAGCTTGTGATGTGATCCACGACCCATGAGCCATTTCACTTGTCATTCTTTTATTTTTATTATTTGTTTTGATTTTATTTTAAAAATCAATTAAACCTTGAGATTTTTTGCATGATTAGAGTCATTATACAACTGGTGGCAAGATCAAATCGTGTAAGGCTTCATATGGACAAAAAAGATTGGAAATGCTTGTTTTGGAAAGATTTGGTGCAAGGAATAAATCAATGGTCAATCTTTATTAATGGAAAAGATTTGATGCAAATTTTTACCCTAATGCACTCTATTATAGAGAGTGAACAAAGGAAGACCAAAAACAGAAGGGTTGGAGGCGTGAAAAGGCAGAAAAAGTTCAAATTTTTCAAAGAAAAGTGCTGATCAAATCTTGCTCCGCAGGCCGTTTCAAGCATTTCAAAAGATTCATATTCTCTGATCATCCCCGAAGCCAACAAGATCGTTTGTAAGGCCTGAGACACTCAGAATCGCCCTACAACATTCATACGATTTGCTTGATTTCCTGAAATTGAATACACTAATTCTTGCATATTTAGCATATTTGATTGGCATATTTATAACCTTTGAGATGTTTGCAATGTGACACCATGATTCAATTTCATTTTTGACGCGTGTATGTGCAAATGCCATGGCTAGGGTTTATTCGTTGTTTTTAGGGGTTTTTTTATACAGGAGAAATTGGGCGTTGATAATGGCACCATGATGCTCGTGAGATTGAAACGAGTTGATTGGTACCATTAGGTATCATTTATCATGCGCGTACAAGATTTTTGAAATGGACAGGGTTTATACCTACGCTTGATGTCTGTAGGTAAAAGTCACAAAACCTAAGACGACAGACGCTGGAGAAGATGATGAGGTGTTCAGTCACCATTGGACCATTTGAATATGATGCCCGCGTTTTTGCTTCAGTTTCATGGGAATTGTTTTTATATATTATATATTACTTTTGTTTCTATAACAACTAATCATCATAGCGCAGCTGGCAAAGGCCTTTAGTGGTAAAGATGAGGACCTGGGTTCGATCCCAGGTCCCAACAAGTTTTATTTTCTCACTTTATTTCTACAGATCCGGTGCATTATCATCCAAAAAGCCTACCATGCGCTGCCATCATCCTAATTAATTAGATTAACTTAAGTTAGGGTAATTTTAACTCTTTTTTACAATTAAAATTAATAAGCAAGATTAGGTTATTAATTCTTGGTTTTAATTATTTTTTTTCTAAAAATAAAAATACAAAAATAGGATAATTATGTTTTTTTTCATTAATCTAATTATTTTTGCAATTAAAATTAATTAGTAATTAGTTTCTTTTTTAACTTAATTAGTCTTTATTTTTCTTAAATAATAAAAATGACAAAAAATGTTTTTTTTTCTTTAATTAACTTCAATTAGGTTTAGTTAAGGGTCAAAACCCTAATTTCTCGTATTTACTTTTACCGCGCGCGCTTTAATACCCTTTTTATTATTATTGTAACTGCTTCCAAGTTGTAATAGTTAAATTAGGGTTTTTAAATTCCGCACTTTTATTTCCTGTCAAGATTATTATGTAACTATCAAAGCCATGTAATAGTTAGGTTTATTTTCTCGCACTTTAATTCCTGCAAACTCTTTAACTGCTTAGATGTATGGATAATAGGATTGTATGACAAGAATGCATGAAAAGATTAAAATGGCTAGAAAACCCTAATGTGCAAAGATAATAACTAAAATCAAATCACTCGCACATGTGAACTCCTAGGGTATACTCACATTTCAGTTGCCTTCGGTAAAACGATCATTAAACATAGGGAAATTTAGTGGTTTCCCTCTAGTCTAAAGATCAAATGACCCATTCAAATGTTGCCTCGGAAACGTTGCCTCGGAAAAGATCTTAAGACTCTAGGGTTACTACTAAGATTCCCAACCTATTGCTTTAGTGATCGTACATCCCTTTCGAATTGACCCTTACAAACTCCAACGATGATGCTACCTACTCATCAATAGTAGGATAGCGCCATCTAAAGGAAACGAGAATAGGAACAATCTTTTTTCGAAAAGGCAGATGCGTTTAGGTACTTTCTCAAATCAAAGCTTTTCACACTTACACCTTTTCAAAACAAATTTTCAAAACAACTTCGTCACATCCTTGAGGACTGATACAAGGGTTATCACGAATTAAAAACATTTTCATAAAAAACAAGAACAAACACAAGCAATTTGAAAAATGAGCTAGTACATAAGAGCCCATGGAAAACCATGGATAGAAAGGGTGCTAACACCTTCCCTTTCTATAATCTACCCCCCGTACCCAAAATCTCGAAAAAGGATTTTTTTCTGTACTTTTTTCCTTTTCCATGATTGGATGAAATAAAATTTGGTGGCGATACCGACACGGTTGAAGCAGTAGCTACGTTGGTGTGACACTTTGGTTGGTATCGGTATCCCTTGTGTTGAAACGAGAAGAATATGGGGCCCCCGCATGGTGTCGTGAAGCACTAACAAACCTTAGAACCTTAATCGAACAAACTTGGCCATTAGAAAGTAGTGAGATAGCCAGCCTCGGTGAAAAGCTGAGAATTGGTTGATACTCGATACTACACTCATTGAGATCTGACTTTCGGTATGTTTCGGACGCAAGGAGAAATTGCTAAACTGAAATAATACAGATAAAGGAAGATCAGTGATATTGAGGATCTTTTAAGAGCCCGGTTACTATTTCTAGGACAGGTTTGAAACCAACTATCTTCAAGAGGGTACATACCTTGAACTTCATGCAAGCCTTTGAACCTAAGGTCTATTGTGTGCTTTGCCTATGTGTGATTAATTTGCTTTAGCATGACATCATGCATCATAAACACTCATTCTTCATTACACTAACCATTTCAAGGATTAGGGGGATTTATCTTCTCTTTGTTTTGCAGATCATGGCTTCTGCTTGTAGTAAAACCATCTGAATCAGCTTCGTGAGGATACCTCTTCAACTCAAAGAGCTAATCTCAAGGGTTTCCGATACTTCTTCATTCACCAATAATCATGGTCGACTTATCAGTTTGGTTACCTCGGGTTTTGATGAGAAGATGATGAGTGTGCTTTTCCAGTTCTTTGACCCTAAGCATCACTGCTCCACCTTTCTAGACTATCAGTTGTTGCCTACCATGGAAGAATTTTCTCAGATTTTGGACATACCTATCCTTGATCAGGTACCTTTCACTGGTATAGAAGAAGTTCCCAAGCCAGAAGTCATTGCCTCTTCTTTACATCTGAAATAGGCCGACGTTGTGTCTAATTGGGAAACAAGAAGCGGAGTTAAAGGTTTTCTAGCCAAGTTCCTGATAGAAAAATCTCAATTGTTTTGGGATGACTTGGACTTTCAGGCTTTTGAGGAGGTCTTAGCTCTTCTGATCTATGGGTTAGTGTTGTTCCCTAATCCATACTCATTCATAGACGTGAATGCTATTAAGGTCTTCCTCTCCCGCAACCTTGTGCCTACTTTACTCAGAGATATTCTTCATACCCTCTACACTCGTACTATGAAGAAAATAGGGGTTCTCATGTGTTGTATGCCATTACTGTCGAGGTGGTTTATTTATCACCTCCCTAAGTCTGCGCTGAAGAATGAAGAAGGTTTGGGTTGGTCGCAAAGGATAATGTCACTCTCTCACTCAGGTATTCTCTGGTATTCCCAATCATTGGGAGACATTTCTGTTATTAGTCACTGTGGGGAATTCCATAATGTCCCACTACTTGGCATTAGGGGAGGCATAACTTATAGCCCTGCTTTAGCTCTGCTACAGTTCGGTTATGCTCGAAGCGATGGTTGTTGTACCCCAATATTTCCCCTCCCATATTTCTCAAAACATTTCAAGAAAGATCCTCAAGTTGCTCAAGGAAGCTCAAGGGTTGACCAGACAAGCTCCCTCCTAAGGAAATCTACCTCAAATTAGGGTTTCAATTTGCATCAAGATGTTTGAATCAAAAGGGTCTCAAATGCTAACTATTGTCCTAATATGTTCTCAAGATCATCCATGTCATGTTTCAAGCCTTGCGGAAGAAGTTTGCTCAGTCAATTGCTCAAAGGCCTGAAAATCGACCATGCTAGGGCAAAAGTCAATTGTGGCCTACATACAGTCAAACTTCAATATTTTTGGTCAACATCCTCATTTTGAAGTATATTTAATCATTTTATCAAGGGTTGATTATGATTCACCAAGGATTGCTCATAATTCATCAAGGACCAAAAGTTTCTACATTAGGGTTTTGTAGGAAAAGTCAACTTAACTTTGACCAAGCATAACTTTCTCATACTTTTTGAGAAATGACCCATCCAAAGATCATTTTTAAGAGGATGAAATTTTGTACATTCCATCTTCATCTCCCAAGTTCAAAATATGCACTCACAAGAAGTTATGAATTTGGACATTATAGGTCATTTTGAAAAGTCAACAAAAACACCTTTTTTGTCAAAGCTTCATACATGAACATGGATTACCAAATTAAGATGAGACAAAAAGGGTTGCTTACATGACATCTCAAGCTCTCTAAAAATTCATTGAACACCTTCAAAGAGTCAAAATTGAGGAAGATATGCATTGGTGAAGTTGACCCTTTTTGCAAAATTGCCAAAAGTCAACTATGCCTCAAATTGCAATTTTTGCTAAATGGGCCTAACTTTTTGCACTTGTCTTGAGTTGGTAGCATGGTCCACGAGCCCTATCTCTTTCCACTTGTATTTTTCTTGTTTTTATTATTTATTTTGATTTTTATTTGAATTAAATCAATTTTAAGCAAAACAAATCATGAAAAAATCTAAAACATTGAAACCTCAAGATATTGTGCATGTTTCAGGTCTTATATCCAGTTGGCAAGTGATTGAAATCGTGCAAAGCCTTGGTGTGCACAAAAATATTAAATTTGGCCTATCTTTGGAAGTATCTTCAAGTGAATCAAATCCAAATCAAAAGCTATAATGGAGGAAGATTGAGATCATGTTTGCAACCCTAATTCAATGATTGATATATATTGAACAATTGCAGACCTAAAAGAGAGGCTTTGGAGGCGTGAGAAGGAAGGAACAAACTTGATTCATTTTGCTATTTACAGACATTTTCAAGACTCCCTAGCCATCCCAATCACTTCCTGGGATCACAAGCAAGCGAAACCAATCAAGAACAAGGAGTTTTCAGCACCATAACTCACTGTAAGCCAGCCACGACAATGGCTTTTTCTTGAATTCGAATTGCATAATTCTGACACTTATAGAATGAAATAATCATATATTCTTTCTCCTTGAAGCATTTGCAAACTATCCATAACATTTAATTGTCTTTTCATGGACTGTATTAGAGTTTGCCATTGTTAGGGTTTGTTGCTTCGATTTGGGATCTTTGTGCACAGGTGAAATTGGGCCATGAAAGGGGCACCATCACGCTCATAAGGTCCAAACGAGTTGAATAATGGCCTTAAAATTTATTTATCTCGCTTGTGTTTGATTTTAAGAATGTCAGGGTCTGTAGCTATGGACAAATGGGCGTAGGTAAAAGTCTGTGACTTTTACCAACGGAGCAAGGAGGAAGTTGATGGCGTGGAAAGCTCCCATTGCTTTGTTTAAAAATTCGCGTGCTAAATTTACATATTATGCTTTCTTAATATTTAATTGTTGTTTTGTCTTTGATATACAAGAAACACGCGCAGCTCAGTTGGTGGCCAGGTGATCGGAAAATGCTTAAGGACCTGGGTTCGAATCCCAGGTCCCCCAATTATTCCATATTATTTTTCTTTCAGTGATCAGACGCGTGCACAAGCCAAGAGACCACCATGGTCCATCATTATCCAGCTATCCAAGTGTCCAGATGGCCAAATCTAAAGGCCATCAGATGAAGGAGCACCAAAGGCCTTGGTCAAAGCAAAGTATGGGATCTTGGAAGTCAAACGTGGGTCACATTCTTTTTGGCCCAGATTGCTAGCAATGCACCCTCCAATTACTCATAACCAGGCCCAAATCTCTTTTCTCTTTCTCTTTGTATTTTCCATTTTTTTTCATTTAAATTATTTTTTACTAACAAATTAATTTTTTTCTTTTATTAAAAAAAATCATAAAAATAATATTTTTCACCCAATTAGATTTAGGGTATTTATTTTTTATACAAAAAATTAATTGAATTAGGTTATTTAATTTTAGATAATTTTAATTTATTTTTGTATAATAAATTAAAATTAAATAGAACAATTAGGGTTTTAGCTTAATTTAAATTATATTTTCATTTTTCTTAAAATAACCAAAAACAAAAAAATAGGTTAAATTTAATTATTTTCTTTAATTAATTTAATTAGCTAATTAATTTTGTATTTAATTAAAAAAACCTAATTCTTTTTCTTAAAAATATTTAAAAACAACAAAAACAATTTTTTCTTCCAATTAGGTTAGAAGGGGTCAAAACCCTAATTTCTTATCGTTCTTAATTTCCTCGCGCGCACTTTATTTTTATTTTTCTATATTAATGTAATTACTCACAAGTTGTAATAGATTAAGTAGGACCCTTTACTTTCATTTATTATTGTTTTTTTTACGGGTTTGTGCTATGTAAATACCCGAAGCCTTGTAATAGCATAGCTTATTTTCCGCATTTTAAATTCCGCAATTATTATCTGTTAGATGTTTGAATATTAGGGTTGCATGACAAGAATGTATGATTAAATTTAAAACGGTTAGAAAACCCTAAAATATGCAAAGATAAATAACTTGAAATTGAATCACTCGCACATGCGCACACCTAGGGTATACTCCCACTTCGGTTGCCTTCGGTAAACAGTCATTGAGTATAGGATATTTTAGTGGTCGCTCTCTTGTCTAAACAAAGATCAAAGTCCCGTTCGGAAAAGGTGCCTCGGAATGGTTGCCTCGGATCTTGTTGCCTCGGATCTTGTTGCCTCGAATATTGATCTTAACATTAGGGTTACTACTAAGATGTCCGAACATTGATTTAGTGATCGTACGTCCCTTTCGAATTGACCCTTAAAAATCCGACGATGATGCTACCTACTCACTAATAGTGGGATAGCGCTGTCTAAAGGAAACGAACATAGCACAATTCTTTTTTTGAGTAGGTAGATTAGTTCTTAAGTAGTTTCTCAATCCAAACAAATTTTTTCACACTTACACTCCATTTCTAACAAAGTTTTCTAAAAACACTTCGTAACACTCTTGAAGACAGAAGCAAGGGTTAAATCGAAGTCAAAACAAAAACTTTTCAAATCACACAAACACACAAAAGCAATTTTGAAAATGATGAGAAAGTACCTAAGAGCCTGTAGATAACTACGGATACAAAGGGTGCTAATACCTCCTTTTTCTATAATCTACCCCCCGTACTCAGAAAATCTCGAAAAAGGAATTTTCCTGTGCTTTTTTCCTTTCCTTGTTAGATAAAATAAAAGTCAATGGTGGCTCTTGCTTACCGCGACATTTTGCAAACACCAACGCAAAACACAAACCAGCAGTCCTAAAATAGTTCCGGTTCTGGCCACCGTATCATAGAACTGGCGACTCTGCTGGGGAATTAATAAGTGGGGTATACCTTAGGATTAGTTCATCATATCGCTTTTATTATTTGATTTGATTGCTTTATCTTTGTGGGATTTGTATCGGAGTTACTATAGATCCTAACCCGGATCTGGGGAACACCTGTTAGGTAAGTAGCAATAAACTGTGAGGGAACTGTACGACGTAGACCAATACGATTGAAGCAGTAGCTACGTTGATGTGGCACATTAGTTGGTACCGGTATCCCTTATTGAGAAACAAGGAGAATACGGGGCTTCTATATGGGTCGTTAAGCATCAACTGACCTTAGAACCTATAATTGACCAACTTAGCCATAGGAAGTAGTGAGATAGTCGGTCTCAGTGTAGAGATGGGAACTGGTTCATACTCAATACTACACTCATTGAGACCATACTCTTGAGATAGTTCCGGTCGCAAGAAAAGATTGCGTGAGCTGAAACCATGACCGATGGAGAATGGTCAGTGATATTGAGAACCTCTAGAACCCAGTTACTATTATTAGGACAGGTTGAACCAACTGAACTTCAAGAGGGTAGTACCTAGACTCCATGCAAGCCTGAAACTTAAGGTCTCTTGTGTGACTTGTTTGCATTTACCATGTTTGTTACCTGCTATACATGTTGTATGTTCTATCATGACATCATACATCATGACATAGCATGCATATTACATGTACTAACCATTTCAAAGACCGAGGGGATTTATGGCTTCAGTACGCAAAAATACCATTGGAGTTAACTTCGTGCAGATACCTGTTCAGCTTAGAGAGTTAGTCTCAAAAGTTCCAGATACTTCTTCATTTGTTAGTAGACATGGTCATCTCCATAGCCTGGTCACTTCAAAATTGGATGAGCAGATGATGAGCGTGCTATTCCAGTTCTTTGATCCGTTACATCATTGTTTTACCTTCTCGGATTATCAGCTAGTCCCTACTTTGGTGGAGTTTTCTGATTTATTGGGTATATCCATTCTCGAGCAAACACCCTTCAAAGGTTTGGAGGAGACTCCTAGACCTGAGGACATTGCTTCAGCCTTACATCTAAAAAGGGTTGATGTAGTATCCAACTGGGAGACACGGAGCAGGGTTAAAGGTTTCTTGGCCAAGTTTCTAATTGATGAAGCTCAACTGTTCTGGGATAACATGGATTTTCATGAATTTGAAGACATCTTGGCTCTCCTCATCTACGGCTTGGTTCTTTTCCCGAATCCAGATTCCTTCATAGATGTGAATGTGGTAAAGATCTTCTTGTATCGTAATCCAGTATCGACTCTTTTGGGTGATATCTTACATGCTCTCTATACTCGTACCGTGCCAAGAAGAGGGACCCTCATGTGTTGCACGCTGCTACTGGCGAGGTGGTTTATTTCGCACCTCCCCAAGTCTGTATTGAATAATGAGGAAGGTGTAGGTTTGGCTTACAGAATTATGTCCCTTTCTCATACGGACATTCTTTGGAGTTCTAAGGATATGGAAAGAGTAGCTGTCATTGATTGGTGTGGTGAATACCCTAATGTCCCATTGTTGGGAATCAACGGGGGAATAACTTACAGTCCTTGCTTGGCTTTACGACAGTTTGGTCACGCTCGAAGAGACGGTCCTCATGAGCTACTTCTTATAGATATTGTCTTTGACTACAAAGGGGACGTTAATGAGCATCACCGAAGGTTTATACGAGCCTGGGGCATGGTGAACAGATCTGACCCTCAAGAGCTAGGACTTAAGACTTCTCTCCCCATGCAAAATTATCTCCAGTGGGTTCGAGCCCGTGCTCAAAAGGCGGGGATGCCTTATGAAGCTGTTTTGCCGGTGATTGTAGAGTATACTAATGAAGAAGGGGTTCCTTACACAGTCCTTCATCCCTACATGCCTACTGATCTGGGGGCATTGAAGAGATCTTGGATCTAGTTAAAGTAAGAAAGGGATACCTACAAGGAGAAGTATCATGAGCAGGAGAGGAAGATCTTAAAGCTCACGAGGCAGCTTGAGAATGAAAGGACAATCAATGATTATGTCAGCACGAAGGGAAAATGACCATGGGATTTCTGATTACTTTTATTATTTCTAGTTCAGATTTGCTTTTCAGTTATTTCTTTTGTAACGCCTTAAAGGCATTGTTAAACATTGTTACAAGTTTTATCTAATAAAGTGTGTTTTATTTTGGTTTACAAATTTGAATCTCCCAAAGTCTTTGAAATCATTTCATACGCATTCCATTACCATGCACCTCATTACAGGTACCATTACAGGTTTCTTATCTTCTTAGCTATTTATTTCAGCACATAATGTCTTCTGAAACACCTATCAATCAAGCCATCAAAGCTCTTCAAGCACATAATGCTCAATTCCAAGAGATGTTCTTGAACTTGGCCAAAGGACAACAGGATTTGAAGACTCTCATCTTGAAGGAAAAGAAGAAGAAGAAGAAGAAGAAGGTGGTTCTGCTGAATATGGGTCACAAATTTGGGAATAGGTTGCGACAGGAAGCTGATCTGTCTCATTCATCTGGAGGAGGAGAGAATCAAAAGGAAGGAAAGGGTCCTAGCCCTGTAGTCTCTTATAATGACACTGATTTTGATGAAGAACAATATCCTCCTGCTGAGAATAATTGCTGCTCATAAATATTTACATAAGAAACAAAAGACTATTACTCGTAATTTCAGGAACAGAGACAAACAAGAAGTGTCCAAGCCTTATAGTTACTCTGCCCATCAAGTACAGGGACAGAACCAGCTAGAGAACATGAGAAGTGGTACATACACTCCCCGCAGAGTAAGAAGTATCCAAAGACAATGGTGTTCAATTTCCCAACAGAGCACACCTCTCCCCAGCTAAAGTTCACAATCACGAGTGAGTCGGTAAATCTTTCCCCAAAGCAGAGTTTATTTCTCTCACAGTCAGAAATTTGATCTCCAACAGAATTCGTAATCACCAGCAACGGGAATTCATCCCCAACTGAGTTATTTCTCCAAGACAGTGGATCTATCAACAGGATATCTCCTCTCCAACATAGTTATTCCCCACAGAGTTATCCTCAGACGGAGTCTCTTCCGGTAGAACATTTACTAGCCAAGGGGAAAATCCCCGGTACGGTCATATTTGTTCATAATCCCTCACAGAGGTGGAGGAACTATGGTTTTCATAGCAATAAGGGATTTATTTTCCCAGATTCAGATTATCAGGTCAGCATTTCATGTTCATACATCATGACATATACATACATTACATATAACATAGTCTCATTTATTTTGAGAACGTCAGCCTACATTCCATCTCATGCATCACATATAACTAACCCTGTATTTATTTCAGGAAAGACATTATTATCAACAATTTCCAGCAAGTCCATGATCAACACTCAAAGGCTAAAACAGAGTAATCATTGGCGCAACCAAAGCAGCCCTACTACCCAGGCTTTTATATCGAAGTAACCCTACTATCTAGGTTCCTTCTCACAGCCCTACTATTCAGGCTTTTCATATCAAAGTAACCCTACTATCCAGGTTCCTTCTCACAGCCCTACTATCTAGGCTTTCATATCGAAGTAACCTACTATCCAGGTTCCTTCTCATATCCCTACTATCCAGGCTTTCACATCGAAGTAACTCTACTATCCAGGTTCCTTCTCACAGCCCTACTATCCAGGCTTTCATATCGAAGTAACCCTACTATCCAGGTTCCTTCTTACAGCCCTACTATCCAGGCTTTCATATAGAAGTAACCCTACTATCCATGTTCCTTCTTACAGCCCTACTACCCAGGCTTTCATATCGAAGTAACCCTACTATCCAGGTTCCTTCTCACAGCTCTACTATCCAGGCTCTCACATCGTAGTAACCCTACTATCCATGTTCCTTCTTACAGCCCTACTACCCAGGCTTTCATATCGAAGTAACCCTACTATCCAGGTTCCTTCTCACATCCCTACTACCCAGGCTTTCATATCGAAGTAACCCTACTATCCAAGTTCCTTCTCATAACCTTATTATCCGGGTTTTTCCTCTATTATCCCCAGACAACAGTCCACAACAATGTAAGACCTGGACCCGATCAAACACAATTGATTTCACATTTCCCCAGTAAGTCGTTGTGCAACATATACCCCGACCAAACACAAGATCACTCCCACTTCCCAAACCGGAATCCTTCCCTAGTAGAGTAACAGACAACTGAAGATCCTAAAACTCTATTTCTCTCTCAAGACAAGGACCAACATTCCCTAGCGAAGTCCTCCTCAACAACAGGTGTACGGGTTCTCACAAAGGAATCTCTTATGCGATCGACACTCCTCCAAATGGCATCTGTAAGCCCATTCCCGATATTGCAAGACAAGTATCACTTCATGCGAGTGAAAATTTATGGGCACTCTAGTGTTCAATAATCTCCCACCTTCAGATTACGAAAGGCAGACAAGCCAATCTACATCCCCAGGTTTAAGAAGATTGAACAGGGGCAGCTGTTGTACCCCAAAATTTTTCCTCCCAGATTTCTCAATACATGTCAAGTGAGGTCCTCAAATTGCTCAAGGAGGTCCATGAGTTGACCAGACAAACTCTCTCCTGAGGCAGTCTACCTCAAATTAGGGTTTCATTTTTCATCAATATGCTTGAGTGCAAAGGATCCCAAATGCTCACCATTGTCCTAATATGTTCTCAAGATCATCCATGTCAAGTTTCAAGCCTTGCAGAGGAAGTTTGCTCAGTAAATTGCTCAAATACCTAGAAATCGACTGTTCTAGGTTTCATACAAGTATGATCAGAATTTGCAAAAGTGATGCCATAACATGTTACAAGCTTCCTAGAGAATTCCTTCAAATCATACTGGAACAGGGGGAATCGAAGGTCAGAAGTTTGCTTCGTTCAGAACATGACCCTTTGAATCTCACTCTTTAACATATAGAAGTTCTACTCTTCGATCAGAACATAACCCTTCAAATCCAAGTCTTCAACATACAGAAGCTATATTCTTTGATCAGAACATGACCTTCGAATCCTCATCCAAGCTTTCCTGAAATTTCCAAGCTTCGACTGAAGTCTTGGATTGTTATTTGCTTGCTGAACATAAGCTTCGACTGGGCATCTTTTCCCTTTAAAATAGCCTCTAAGGATCCAAAGAGGAAAGGCTTCTTTTCAGTGCTCCTTCTGTTGCACCACTGTCTTTGCATGCTGGCTTGACTCACAAATGCAATATCTACCCACATGTAAGTTGGATCATTCCTTCGATTGAGAATTTATTTTCCTTGTAGCAAGCTTATTTCCTACTTCTACTAGGAAAACTATCCCTATGGGCGTGCCTTCAGTGCATAAAACAAGAACTTCTCCAAACTGGCCTTCGATTCACAAAAACTCCCACTGGGCAAAAGACCCCTGAGCGTGTCACCAGCACACGTATCCCTCTTCAGTTTGTCTTCAGCACAAGGCCAAGACTCCTCCAAAGTTTCCTTCAACCACAAGGCACTGACCACCTTTATGCCAATTTCGACTGGGCACAAACTCCCCTTTGAAACATTTGTATACACTGCTGCATGCAGAAGGCCCAGTCGAAGGCCAAACAAGAGGCCCATTTGAAGGAAGTAATACTAGACCCAGTCGAAGGGTATACAAAATGTACATTTGAAGAAGAATGCATAAGGCCCAGTCGAAGGCCACACAAGAGACCCATTCTTAGAATACATGTTGGTCCATTCGAAGGACACATAATTGGTGGGAACGAATGTTGTTTTAGTCTGGTCGAAAGTTGTGGAAAGATGGAGGATTCATTTCAAAGGATCAAGTTGAACATTAGACCCATAGGCTAGGCTGTTATAACATAGTTTGATTCTACAACCCTCAGTTAGAGTTTTGATGATAACAAAATACAAGATTAAATGAATTATGAGTTTTATATTTGACATAGATGCTACTTAAAATTATGCTATTTATTTACAGGAAACTCTGATGGAATTAGCATCAGAATATCAACATCAGCATCAGAAGATGTCAACCAGAAGATCTTACATATGCTTACGCTGAAGTCTGATGAACAGAATTTGTGCTCAACACACTCTGACTCTGATCAGGATCTCATCAATGTCATCAGCACTCAGAAGCAATCAGAATAAGCCTAAAGCCAAGAACACTCTGATCTTAATCAAGCAGAACATTCTGAAGTGTTAACGGTACTGCATTCAAGGCAGATTAATTACCAATGGCTTTATTCCAAGACAAAGATCTTCTCAATATGGAAAGAATGTAATGGGCATTGAAATGGAATTATTGGCATTAACGTATCTATTCCAAGAAGTATTTAAACAAATCAGTGAGAAGTGAATTGGATAATGCTCTACAATACTCTACACGCCTAAAGTCAATCATCTTCATCCTCACTCATACAGTTTGCTAAAGCTCTGAAATTACTTACTCTATAGTTCTAGCAAGCTAGTTTTACATAAGCTTCATTTTGTGTATTATCACAATTGTGATATATAGTTTTTCCAGAAAACATTCAACAGACATATTGTTCATTTATCTGTAAGAAAGAATTTCCTTGAGAAACCGGTATATGGTTTAGACTCAAGAAGGCTTTAGCAGTTGTTAAAGCAGATTTGTATTCAGTTGAATATAGTGGATTAAGACCTCGTTGGAGAGAGGCGAAATCACCTTGACGGGTGGACTGGAGTAGTTATAGATCAAACGAACCAGGATAAAAATATCGTGTTGTCTGCATTTGATTTCAAGTTTCAACAATTCAACCCCCCTTCTTGTGTTTTTCACTTCTTCAATTGGCATCAGAGCGCCTGGTTCTGAGTTCATAACACTTAACCGTGTCAGTACAAGATCCAGCATTGAAAAACACTATGGCAAGAACACATCACAACATCAGCAATGACAACAACGAAGAAAGAGACAAATTCAGTGGAAAACCTCCAGTCTTTGATGGAGAGAATTTTGATTACTGGAAAGACAGAATTAAAAGCTTCTTTCTAGACCATGATGCTGATCTGTGGGATATGGTGACAGATGGATACACGCACCCAGTAAATGCAAATGGCCAGAAGATTGACAGGAAAGCAATGTCTGATCAACAGAAGCGTGATTTCAAGAATCATCACAAGGCCAGAACTATTCTTCTCAGTGCTATCTCTTACTCTGAATATGAAAAAATATGAAATAGAGACACTGCTAAGAACATGTTTGATTCCCTCAAAATGACGCATGAAGGCAACCTTCAAGTTAAAGAAACTAAAGCTCTTACGCTCATCCAGAAGTATGAGGCCTTCAAGATGGAAGAAAGTGAATCTATTGAAACAATGTTCTCAATATTTCAGATTCTGGTTGCTGGTCTCAAAGTTCTGGACAAAGGGTATTCTACTGCTGATCATGTCAAGAAGATCATCAGAAGCTTGCCAAAACAGTGGAGGCCTATGGTCACAGCGCTGAAGCTAGCTAAGGATCTCAATACAATATCTCTGGAGGAACTTGTCAGCTCCCTCAGAAGTCACGAGATAGAGCTAGAAGCTAATGAACCTCTGAAGCAAGGTAAGCCTTTAGCTCTAAAATCTAACAGAAAATCTGATTCTAATGTTTTGCAGGCTGTTGAAGAAACCTCTGATGGGTCCTCATCAGAAGAAGATGAAATGTCCCTCCTCTCCAGAAGGGTGAACCAACTATGGAAGCAGAGGAAAAGAAAGTTCAGGACTCCTAGAAGATCTGAGAACCAGAACGAATCCTCCTCCAGATACAGAAGGTTAGAACCCACCTCTGGATACAAAAGATCTGAAGGCTCGTCGGGAAGCAGAAAGCCAAACAACAAGGACATCATCTGCTATGAATGCAACGAGCAAGGACACTACAACAGTGATTGTCCAAAGCTTCAGAAGGAAAAGCCTAGAAGAAAGTTTGGCAAGGAAAAGAAGAAAAGTCTCATGGCCACATGGGATGAATCTGACACATCTGAAGCTGACTCAGAATTAGATGATGAGAGAGCAAACATAGCTCTCATGGCGAACATATCAGAAGACAATGAAGCTTCTGAATCAGACTCTAAATCAGACACAGAAGAGGTATTTCCTGACTTTGCTATTAATTTTACTAAGGCTGAACTTGCCGAAAGCCTTAATGAGATTCTGGAACGATATCAACAGATCAGAGTCAAGTTCAGAAACCTGAAAAGGGATCTTGCTTATGACTCTGATAAAACTGAGAGTCTCAAGTTGGAAAATTTTGAGTTGAAAAATAAAGTTTCAAAATTAGAAAATCTTTTACAAAACTCTCAGAAGGAAACAATTCTTGAAACTCCCAGTAGCGCTGATGAGATCATCAAGGAGTATGATCACAACTTTCTGAACTTTCTTGCTAAAAGCATAGATAGAAGCAAGATGGCTTCAATGATCTATGGAGTTAGCAGAAATGGCAGAAAGGGAATAGGATACCAAGGTAAGGTACCTACACCAAAGAATGCCATGGATTTAGTTATTAAACGAACTCCTCTTAAGTCACACATTGTATATGGGCACACACACGACATCAAATATACTAGTAGCAACTATTCTGTCAAACCAAAATTCAACCAGAGTTTTGGTAAAACTAATAAATTAGGACCCAAGAAAATATGGGTACCTAAGGATAAAATAATACATGTTGCAGATATCTTTAGCAGCAAAGCAGAAACACCAGTCATGGTACCTGGACTCTGGCTGCTCGCGACACATGACGGGAAGAAGGCATATGTTCCAAAGTCTGGAACTTAAGCCTGGAGGCCACGTATGTTTTGGAGGCAATCAAAGGGGAAAAATCATTGGCTCTGGAACCATAGGTAATGGAAATATTCCCTCTATCAGTAATGTATTATTAGTAGATGGATTAATGCATAACCTATTATCCATAAGTCAATTAAGTGATAACGGTTATGATATAATCTTTAATCAAAATTCATGTAAAGTTGTTAGTCAGAAAGATGGGACCATCCTGTTTAATGGAAAGAGGAGAAACAACATTTACAAAATCAAACTTTCTAAACTGAAAAGTCAGAATGTAAAATGTCTTCTGTCTGTTAACAAGGAGCAATGGATCTGGCACAGAAGATTGGGGCATGTTAGTATGAGAAGAATATCTCAGATTAACAAACTCAATCTGGTCAGAGGACTTCCTAACCTGAAGTTCAATTCAGATGCTCTGTGTGAAGCATGTCAGAAAGGCAAGTTTGTAAAACCTGCTTTCAAATCAAAAAATGTTGTTTCTACCTCTAAACCATTAGAACTTCTGCACATTGACTTATTTGGACCAGTTAAAACTGCTTCAGTCAGTGGCAAGAAATATGGGTTAGTAATCGTAGATGACTATAGCAGATGGACATGGGTAAAGTTCTTAAGACACAAGGACGAGTCACACTCTGTGTTTGTCACCTTCTGTAACCAAGTTCAGAATGAAAAGGATCTTAGAATCGTCAAAGTTAGAAGTTATCATGGTGGAGAGTTTGAAAACAAAGATTTTGAATCATTTTTTAATGACAAAGGCATTCTGCATGACTTCTCTTGTCCTAGAACTCCCCAACAAAATGGAGTTGTAGAACGAAAGAACAGAACATTGCAAGAAATGGCCAAAACCATGATCAATGAGACTAACGTTGCCAAGATCTTCTTGGAAGAGGCAATAAACACAGCGTGCTACATTCAGAATAGAATCTCCATAAGACCTATTCTGGAAAAGACTCCATATGAATTGTGGAAGAACAGAAAGCCCAACATTTCATATTTTCATCCTTTTGGATGTACTTGTTTTATTTTGAATACTAAAAATTATTTGAACAAGTTTGACTCTAAAACACAGAAGTGTATTATGTTAGGATACTCTGAACGCTCAAGAGGGTACAGAGTATACAATACAGAAACACAGATTGTGGAAGAATCAATTAGTGTCCGTTTTGATGATAAGCTTGACTCTGAAAAGTCAAAGCAGAATGAATTACTTGCAGGTATGGAAGTTGAATTCACAGGTACTGAAGACAAATCATCAGAAGCTCTTAACAGAGACACTCCCTAAACATCAGAAAGAGGCACTGCAAGCAATCTAGAATCTTCTGTTGATCAACCTCAGAAAAGACCATCCAGAAGCAGCATGGATCACCCAGAAGAAACAATCTTGGGAAGAAAGGAAGATCCAATCAGAACAAGAGCCAGCTTCAGAAACTCTGAAGAATCCCTCATGGGACTTGTCTATCTTATTGAACCATCCTCTATTAATGAAGTACTTCTGGACAATGACTGGATTCTAGCAATGCAAGAGGAGCTGAATCAATTCACCAGGAATGACGTATGGGATCTGGTTCCTAAACCAAAAGGATTCAACGTTATTGGAACAAAATGGGTGTTCAGAAACAAGCTGAATGAATAAGGTGAAGTTGTCAGAAATAAGGCACGATTGCTAGCACAAGGTTATAGTCAGCAAGAGGGGATAGACTATACAGAAACCTTTGCTCCAGTCTCCAGGTTAGAATCTATCAGACTTTTAATTTCTTTTGCTGTTAATAAAGGCATCACTCTGTATCAGATGGATGTCAAAAGTGCATTCTTAAATTGCTATATAGAAGAAGAGGTATATGTGCACCAACCCCCTGGTTTTGAAAGCTCAAAAAATCCAGAATATGTTTTCAAACTAAATAAGTTAATATATGGTCTGAAACAAGCTCCCAGAGCTTGGTATGAAAGACTAAGTAACTTCCTGTTAGAAAAGGAATTCACCAGAGGGAAGGTGGACACAACCTTATTCTGTAAGACAATTAAGAATGACATTCTAGTTTGTCAGATTTATGTTGATGATATAATATTTGGATCTACTAAACCCTCTCTGGGAAGAGAATTTGCTAAGTGTATGCAGGCAGAATTTGAGATGAGCCTGATGGGGGAACTAAAATTCTTTCTGGGCATCCAGATCAATCAAACCCCAGAAGGAACTTACATTCGTCAGAGCAAATATGTCAGAGAACTTCTGAAGAAATTTGATCTCTCAGAATGTAAGCCATCAAAGATTCCAATGCATCCCACGTGCATTCTGGAAAGAGAAGAGGTAAGCAAAAAGGTAGAACAGAAAGTCTACAGAGGTATGATTGGTTCTCTTCTTTATCTGACAGCCTCAAGGCCTGATATCTTATTCAATGTATGCATTTGTGCAAGATTCCAATCAGATCCTAGAGAATCTCACTTAACAGCTGTTAAGCGAATTTTCAAGTATCTGAAAGGTACTACTAATCTGGGTATGTTTTATAGAAAATATAGTGATTACAGCTTAGTAGGTTACTGTGATGCTGACTTTGCTGGAGACAGAGTTGAACGCAAAAGCACTTCTGGAAGCTGCCAGTTTCTGGGAGAAAATATGATCTCGTGGTCCAACAAAAGACAATCCACCATTGCTCTATCAACAGCAGAAGCTGAATACATAGCAGCAGCTAGATGCAGCACACAAATGCTCTGGATGAAAAGTCAACTTGAGGACTTCCAGATTTATGAGAGTAACATTCCTATACTCTGTGATAATACTTCTGCCATTTGCTTAAGTAGAAATCCGATTTTGCATTCTAGGGCTAAGCATATAGAAATAAAACATAATTTTATTAGGGACTATATTCAGAAAGGAATCTTAAACTTAAAACTTATTGATACAGACCATCAATGGGCTGATATCTTTACAAAACCACTTTCTGAAGATAGGTTCAACTTCATTCTGAATCATCTCAGCATGAAGCTCTGTCTAGAATAAAACTGTTTTAATTTTATATAGTAACCTTCAGAATTATGTTTATTACTCTGTGAACTTCTGATCAATCTCCTTTCAGAGTATTTAGAAATGCAGATTGTATCAGATCTATCCATGAAGCTCTGAGTTCTCCAGTTCAAGGATAGAAGTGATGTTCACTCAAAGCAAACAAGTGTCATCCAGTCATCAGCTGGTTCCTGAGGCTGAACACGCGTTCACGCTTCTGAAAAGGCAAAGTGCTGATTGGTTGCATTGAGACACATGTCACTGGTAACCGTTTAAGTATCTTTCCTAAATCCCCTAAAATCAGCAATCAATTAATGCTATTAATCATGATTTATTTTCTCTCTCTTAACCGTTTATGTTTTCGAAAACTTTTTCAAAACCTATTTAAACACCATTCACACCTTTCACAACGTTTACCCTAACTTTAGTTTTCAAGCAATATTTGTGATAATATGTGTTTGTGTTCTTCTTTATCAAGAAAACCCTTTCAATTTTTTTCTCAAGAACTCGTGTGAACATGGCTTCTAGCAGCAATCCTTCATCTGGTTCCCAGAAAGACACATCAACTGAGCAATATGAGGTTCCTCTCAGAACTCTACTCACTCCAGTCAAGAATCTTGAAGTTCTGTCACAGATTATAGTGGATTTCAACGGTTTGAAGGAAAATGGCTTTGATTTATCAGAAGAGATTCAAGCTCAAGGATGGGAAAGGTATTTTGACAGGTTGGTGGGTCCAACTTTTCCTATCTTGGTTAAGAAATTTTGGATTCACGCCTCTTCCTCAAATCACCAAGTCACTTCTTACATAATGGGGAAGAAGATAGTGATTACTGAAGAGCTGATTGCAAAACTGATTGGATACAATGGTGGAGGCATTCATTGTATAGACATGGCTGAAAGGTGCTCAGATGTTGCTGTTATTGCCAGGCATATTTTCACGCTGGGGCTTCCCTCAAGCAAGATATGCAATCTGAAAGATAAGCACAAAATTTGGGCAAAGATTATTCTGGGTTGTTTCAATCACAGGAAGCCCACAAGTTCTCCTGACTACATAAACATAGATCAGCAGTTTCTGATCTATTTTATCAATCAGAAGGTAAAGATTAATCTAGCTCATCTTCTGTTCAACCATCTGAGAACCAGCGTCAAGGTGACTAGATAAGAAGAACGCACTAAAAGGGATTGGATACCCCTGGGCAGATTGATATCAGATATTTTGACTGAGAATAGGCTGATTGAGCACTTGACAAAAGCACAAGAGATCAGCACCTTGGAACCTTCTGTTGGCAAGCAGATGAATGCCAAGAATATAAAGAAGATGAAGCTGATAGAGAACATTAAGAAGGAGCCCAACGTTACTCCTTTTGCTGAAGTCTCCAGCAGAAGAATTCCTCTGGACGACTTCCCTTTGTTCTCAGAGATTGACTCCAAGCCTCAAATAGTTCTGAGATACTTGGATGCGTGCAAAGCTGATGGAACAACACCCAATCTGAACATTTAAGATCTTCAGCAGAAGGAACCATAGGTTGCTCTGAAGAAGACTAAGAAGAGAAAAGTTACTCCAGAAGGATCATCACAACAGACTCCAAAGAAAAGAGGTAATCTTGTTTCTGTATCTGTTTTAAGTTCAAGTGTTGTTTCCACATCCATTCCTACTCCAATTCTATCTGATATCCCAACACCCCAAACCTTTGAAGATTTTGAAGACTTTGACCCTTCTGAGTCATTAACTCTCAGAAGATCCCGCTCCAAACCACAAAATCCAAACACTACAACCATACCAGAACCAGAACTTGCACAAGTTTTGTCTGATATTGTACAACATTCTTCCGCTCCCCATACAGAAAATCCAAATCCAATACCAGAAATTCCCACTTCTCATCAACCTAACAATCCACTCTCACCCATTCAAGAAACTCCCCTCACTCCAATACCAGAACCAGAAATTCCACAACCTTCCTCTCCCCAACCAGAAAATAATCCACCATCTCCTCCACACGCACAAACTCCACAACTTGAGACACAAAACTCTGAGGCTCAAACCTCTAAGTCCCCTGAACCACAACCCTTGGCCATTCAACTGCCTTGTGGTACAACTGTTAACATACCTCAACTACCATCCTCACCAGAAACAACTCCTCCAAACTCCCCACATAGTCCAATCATTATTTCTGACTCTCCTACTCCCTCACCCAAGAAAAATACAGAAAACCACAGCAAGACAGTCATTGATCTAACAATCCTTGAACGCCTTGCTGCAATAAACCAGAAAACTGCCATCCCCAAACCGAAATAACCAGATGTTGGTTCCAGCATTTTGAATTTTGAATCAGATATGCAGAAATGGATATCTTCTTTGAAACAAGCAACTCTGGAAGTTGTTGATCCTGCTGTATCAGATCATCTCTGGACTCAATTCAGAAGATGGGTATGCGCTGAAACTTTCAAGCTACAAGACCAGTGCTATGGACAGGTTCAGCAGAACTTCCGCAATCTGCTGAAGGAAATGGAAGGTCCAGTTCTGAGCAAGGCGCTGAAGGAAGAAGTTCTCCATCTGGATAGTGAGCCTTGGTCTGAAAAGCATCCAGCATCTACAGTTCAAGCTGCAGAAGAACAGGTTATTCAAGATGAAGACTTGGGTCAAGCAGAAGAAGCTACAGAAAGCTCTGAGAAGCAGTCTGTATCTGAAGATCCTCAAGCTTCCTCTATTGACAGACAAGCTCTGGAGGATTTGAAGAGATCAAATATGCTGATGAATGAACGGATGGACAAGCAGGATATCAAGATTGATTCTATAGCAAGCATGGTAGCCAAGCAGAACGAAACCAGTGAACAAATCAAGAGCATGTTGGAAGCGTTGTTCACACGACTTCCTTCTTCTTCTTAGATTTTTCTTATGTTTTCCCTGTTTTCTTATGTTTGTCTGTAATATTTCTACTTGTTCTAAACTATCATTGCTTCTGTTTTAATACAAATGTGTTTTTACTCTGATCATTTTAAACTCTGTTTATATATGCTTTTTGATAGCTGACAAAAAGTGGGAGAACGAACGATATTTTTCAATAACGGCTTACTGAGACAAAAGTCTCAAACATTCTAACATTCTTAAATATTTGAAGTTCTTTGTTCTGAAAATCTTACAGGTACAAGAATCTGAAGAACTCTGATAAAAGCAAAATTCGGATGCTTAAAGAAAGGTTCAATAAAGTTATGACGCTCAAGGAATCAAAGGGAATAATCAACTCAGGCGGAGCTTTTCTCATCTTTACTCTGATAATTTTTATTTCTTACCCTCTCAGCTCTGATAACTTTTTCTCATTATCTGATTAGCTCTGATACTGTTTCCTATCTATTCTTAAACTCTGATACTTTCATCATTTTATTTTAATTGAAAAAATCTAGTTTTTGTCATCATCAAAAAGGGGGAGATTGTTAGAACATAGTTTGATTCTACAACCCTCAGTTAGAGTTTTGATGATAACAAAATACAAGATTAAATGAATTATGAGTTTTATATTTGACATAGATGCTATTTAAAATTATGCTGTTTATTTACAGGAAACTCTGATGGAATCAGCATCAGAATATCAACATCAGCATCAGAAGATGTCAACCAGAAGATCTTACATATGCTTACGCTGAAGTCTGATGAACAGAATCAGCGCTCAACACACTCTGACTCTGATCAGGATCTCATCAATGTCATCAGCAATCAGAAGCAATCAGAATAAGCCTAAAGCCAAGAACGCTCTGATCTTAATCAAGCAGAACATTCTGAAGTGTCAACGGTACTGCATTCAAGGCAGATTAATTACCAACGGCTTTATTCCAAGACAAAGATCTTCTCAATATGGAAAGAACGTAATGGGCATTGAAATGGAATTATTGGCATCAACGTATCTATTCCAAGAAGTATTTAAACAAATCAGTGAGAAGTGAATTGGCTAATGCTCTATAATACTCTACACGCCTAAAGTCAATCATCTTCATCCTCACTCATACAGTTTGCTAAAGCTCTCAAATTACTTACTCTATAGTTCTAGCAAGCTAGTTTTACATAAGCTTCATTTTGTGTATTATCACAGTTGTGATATATAGTTTTTCCAGAAATCATTCAACACACATATTGTTCATTTATCTGTAAGAAATAATTTCCTTGAGAAACCGATCTGTGGTTTAGACTCAAGAAGGCTTTAGCAGTTGTTAAAGCACATTTGTATTCAGTTGAATATAGTGGATTAAGACCTCGTTGGAGAGAGGCGAAATCACCTTGACGGGTGGAGTGGAGTAGTCTGAGATCAAACGAACCAGGATAAAAATATCTTGTTGTCTGCATTTGATTTCAAGTTTCAACAATTCAACCTCCCCTTCTTGTGTTTTTCACTTCTTCATAGGCTACGTGTTTCCCCTTTTTAGGCCTCAATCCTATGACTCACTCTATATTTAATTGGTTATACAAGTTTAAATAGGCTTCTACCCATTTGCTGTCCAAGACCAGTTTCCCTTAATAGTATAATACTACTTTTTAGAGAGTTTTTCTTAAGCCTTGCACTTGTTTTCCTTTTGAAGGAAGCAATCCATCTGAACCATTCATCTTGCTATCATGGCATAAGTGGACACTTACTTTCCAACTGGGCCTTATTTTATTATTTTTACTCCCAAACTTCCCAAAACCTTTCTCTATAGATAGAGAGATACTTTGCAAAGAAAAAAAATTAGGGGGGGGGGGAGAAGAAGAACAGAGGAACATATCTTCAAAATTCTCAATCATCATAAAATTCTCAAACACTTAAACACTTTTGAAAAACCCAAATCTAGAATCCAAATACTTGTCTCTTTCAAATCTAAAAAAATATCCTTACATCTTGCTATCCTTCAAATCCATCAAAGAAGGAAATTTCACTTGTTTTGATCTTTCGAATCCAGTGTCAAAGGCTCACCCTTGGTCTTTCCCTTCGAACCCAGAAGCATTCAAGGTAATCACTTCAAGGTCCAACACACGCTCTAGCCTCTAGTAAGGTAAGTCATTCTTAACCTTGGACTCTTAGTTTCCAGCATAGCATGTAAATAAGTTTTCTTTTCCTTTCAAACATGTACATACTATTGTTCTTCTTTTTGTTTCCACCCTTTTTAATATGTTTCATGGTTAACAACCTTCTCGGTTTTTTCTCTTTTTACATTTTAAACATGCTTTAAATACTAACCTGGCCCTAAGGTAATGTTGGCATGGCATTAGGCCATGTTGCTATTCAAACTCAAACGAAAGAAACAGGAAATAGGAAGTTGGAAACAAAGCCTCTGGCTTCCATACTAACCTTCAGGCCAAACGAAAAAGGCATCCAGAAGGCACATAATGCTAACCCCCAGGCCCCAATCGAAAGGCTCAACATGCTGGCCTTCAGGCCCCAATCTAAAAGTCTTGCCTTCACCCTTTTCAGGCCAAATCGAGGAGAGCCAAAAATGCAGAATCGAAGGGTTCTCTGCCTAAATTGAAAAGACCCTTTTTCTTGCTTTTATCTTATTTTTTGCCTTTATATTTTTCATGCAATTCAATATGGTTGTAATAGTGTAGGATTTTATCTTTCTGCCTTTTTATACTTTATACAAAATGTTAGTAATTAGGGTGTATGGCAAGATAAAATCAACAAGTAGACCACCCTGATCAAAAGACAAAAATGCACGTAATCAAACACACTTTGCACACGTACACCTCTAGGGTTAACTCCACTTGTTGCCTTATGAAAAATTGTCATATTATGCATGTGAGATGTCTTAGCAAAAACAATCAAAAATACAAGATCATAGTCCCTCGACGATGCTTTGAATGTTGCGTTACAAATTATCTTAGTCCCTCAAAATAAATGCTAAGATATCTCACAACATTGCTATCATGACTATATGATGACCCACGCCCGTCCCTTTTTACATCCAAAGATAAGGCTTCTTACCAATCAATGGTAAGATACCAATATCAAAGTAAAAGAGGAATGAACAAAAGACTTTTAAGTAAGGTGGAATGTTCCTAGTTGCTTGCTCATCTTCAAACACAAACACCTTTTCAATTGCACCAACACTTTCCATGAAATATTTTCAAACGTCCAACACTTTGTATACATTCTTATAGAGTTGAGAATCATTACAAAGTTTGCCTAAACAAAGGCACTTTTCAAAAATACTTTTAAAACCGACCTCAGAGCATACTTTCATACAAAAGCAATGATTTAGTAAGCAACTAAGAGCCCATCGATAACTATGGATGAAAAGGGTGCTAACACCTTCCCTTTTCATAATCTACCCCCCGAACTCAAGAAAATAATCTCAAAGGTCATTCATGTTCTTTTCACCCTTTCTTTTATTTGGATAAAAGAAAATTCGGTGGCAACTCTTGCTATCCGCAACAATTGCGATCAAACGCAAAACACCTAAGTAAGTTATCCCACCGTGTTACACATTGCATTAGCATATCATGCATATCACTACATAAGAAGGTATTCTTAAACAGGCTTCTTATCTTTTCGCTGTTTATTTCAGCAAAAACAATTGGCTCTCGAACAGAACATCAAGGACCTTCAAGCCCAAAATGCTCAATTCCAGTAAATGTTCCTAGCTCTGGATAAGGGACAAGAGGACCTGAAGGCTCTAATTCTCAAAGACAAGAAAAAGAAGACAAAGAAGGCAATGGGTGTCCTGAATATGGGAAGGAGATTTAGAGGACCTGCAAAGCAAGCTCTAGAATTCGCAACTCCGTCAAATGAGGGAGTCGATCAGGAGGAGAAGCCAAAAGAAGAAGATCACATCCTAGATTCCGATGAAGAAGAGGCTGATTATACTGAAGAGTAGTATCCTCTTGCTGATGACAAATACAAACAACCGGAGGATCGTCTTAATGCAATCAAAATTCAGAGGGTAACTGGTCAAGATTTTAAAGAATTAGGGCTGGTCTCTTGAGTGGTCATTCCACAAAAGTTCAAGGTTCCCGTGTTTTCTAAGTATGACGGGGTTTCATGTCCTAACCTGCATCTGAGGTCTTATGTCAAGAAGATCCAACTTAACATTGCTGATAGGAATTTGTGGGTGCATTTTTTCCATGAGAGCTTATCAGGGACTCAGTTGGAATGGTTCTATCAGCTGGAGGGAACCAACATCCGCAACTGGGAGGATATGGCTTCTACTTTCTACAAACAGTACCAATATAATGCTGACCTTGCTCCAACCCATACCCAACTCCAAAGCATGTGTATGGGTTCTAGTGAGGGTTTCAAAGATTACGCACAGAAGTGGAGAGATCTTGCAGGAAGAGTCCAACCTCCTCTGTCTAATAGAGAGCTGGTAGATATGTTTGTGGGTACTTTGTCTAGTCCATTTTTCAATCACTTGATTGGAAGCTCTTCTGCCGGATTTACTGAGCTGATATTGACTGGTGAACAAGTAGAAGCTGGTATCAAGAGCGGTAAGATTCAGAGAGATGCATCTTCAAGTACAATGAAGAAACCATTCTATGGGAAGACAGAAGTAAGTGCTGCCTACGACTAGAGGAATCAAAGCAAAGTTGAACACCATCCAACGGTAGGAGTTGTGATGAACTCCAACCCTATGCCAAATCAACAACAAAACAATCAGCATAAGCAGGATGCACCTAGAAGGCAGTCCATCTAGCTTAACATGTATTTATCTCAAGTTTTACAACACTTGTTGAAATCGATCTGGTCACTCTGAGGGAGGCTCCTAAAAATCCAAATATTGCATCTCCCCGTTAGAACCCAAATGCTTGATCTGCCTTCCACTCCAACAGTCCGGGGCATGTTACAAATGACTGTTGGGCTCTGAAGAACAAAGTTCAAGATCTCATTGAGGAAAAGGAGATTGAATTTGACCCTATGGAAACCCCCAATGTGATAACAACACCATTTCCCAAGCATGGCCAGGGTGTTAAAGATGTTGACGATGACCTGTTTGTTTCCTCTGTTAATGAACTAATTACTCCTCTTCCGATGGTTAAGAAGAATCTTTTGGGAGCCGGTTTATTTCCATCCTGTGGTGAAGGTTGCTACATGTGTGCGTCTTTAACCAATGGTTTCTTATTGTTAAAGATAGGTTTCTAGCGTCTGATGAACAACAAAGAAATTCTGTTTGAGAAGACTCCCTCTACAATAAGTTTGTGCAAAGATGTATTAATAATTACCATTTCTGACAACCCTCCCAGGGTCTTCTCCAAAAGACCTGTCAGGATTACATCCACTCCCAAGGTTGCTTCTTTAATTATCACTTTTCCTGGGCCGATACCATATTCCTTCGATAAGGTTGTTTCTGAAGTCTGCTCATGTTCCTCAAGAGACTTATGTCGACCAATTCGAGAACTGCGTTGCTAGTTTGACAACTGACAATGGACTTGGTCTCTCGGATGCTGATTTGACGTCCAAAGGAAGAAAGAATAATGACGCCCTGCATGTCTCTATTGAGTGTAGGGGCACTACCCTAGCTCATGTTTTGGTGGATACAGGTTCGTCATTGAATGTCTTACCTAAGATTGCTTTGGATAGATTGGATTGTGAAGGACTCACACTAAAGGCCAGCAATATTGTGGTAAGGGCTTTTGATGGTTCTAAAAGAATGGTACACAGGTAGGTGGGCATTCCTATTAAAGTGGGTTGTTAGACCTTTGATTCCACTTTTTACATGATGGACATCCACCCGTCTTACTCTTGTTTGTTGGGTCGCCCTTGGATCTATGGGGCCGGTGTTGTTACTTATACCCTGCATCAAATGTTGAAGTATCCAGTTAATGGGAAAGTTGTTACAGTCCATGGAGAAGAAGAATATATGGTGAGCCACCCGAACTCTTTCAGGTATGTTGAGATGGACGGAGAGTTCATTGAAACCCCCTGCCAGAAATTTAAAGAGGTTCCTCAAACAATTGCTGCAACCAATACTGCTACCAATGTTCCAAAGATTACCAGACCTCCGTTGAAGATGGCTTCTCTGAAGGATGCCCGAGAAGTAGTCGAAGAAGGTGGGTGTACCATTTGGGGCCAACTCCCTGATATCCCCTACAAATATGACAATTTTGGTTTGGGTTTTACTTCAGGAACTCAAAAATTTGTTCGTCGCGCTCGCGCTGCAGGACCATAATTACACATTAGTAACCATGGAATCAATGCTTTGGAGGACAGTGACAGTGACTGCGACATTAACAAATGGATCTTCCCAACTATCAGCAGTGGACTCAACAATTGGAAGGCCAAGGACTTTGTTCCCATAATTTTCTCCAGGAGTAATTATCTTTTTGTTTTTTGGGATATGTAATATTTAAACAATATAAACTCTAAAGCCTTTTGTCTTACGCAAGGCACAATGGTCTATTTGTGAAGGTTATTACTTCATCTCCGTATGTCATTAATAAATCATTGTACATTTTGCATACAAATTTTATGCTCTCTTTCTTTCTTTTATGTTTTTACTTTATCAAAATAGTTATGCTCTCTTACACACACCCACATATCAAACTGCAGATCCACATCCACTCTGGATCCCATTGATAACGATTCTGCTATTGCCAATTATGACTTTGAAAATCCGATCTACCAAGCCAAAGACGAAGGTGAGGAAGATTGTGAAGTACTAGGAAACTTGCTAGACTATTGCAACAAGAGGGAAGAGACATACAACCTCATGAAGAGCCAATCGAGACGGTAAACTTAGGTATTGAAGAGGATAAAAAGGAAGTCAAGGTAGGTTCCAATTTGGAGCATAGTGTCAAATAGCGGTTAATTCAAATGTTACATGACTATTTTGAGGTCTTTTCCTTGTCATGCAAAGACATGTCGGGGCTGGACACTGATATTATGGTTCATCATTTACCAACGAAAGAAGACTGCCCTCCAGTGAAGCAAAAGGTTCGCCGTATGCGTCCCGAGATGTTAGAAAAGATCAAGGCTGAAGTTATGAAGGAAGATCAAGTAGTGAAGTGGAATAACGACTGCCAGACTGCCTTTGACAAAATCAAGGAATATCTTAAAGAGCCTCCACTTTTGATGTCGTCGGTTGAAGGAAGACCTCTGATCATGTACTTAACAGTGTTAGAGAATTCAATAGGGTGTGTGTTGGGGCAGCATGACGAGTCTGGCCGAAAAGAGCATGCAATATATTATCTTAGCAAAAACTTTACCGACTGTGAAACAAGATACTCACTACTCTAGAAAACTTGTTGCGCTTTGGCATGGGCTTCTCGCCGACTGAGACAATATATGTTAACTCACACTAGCTTGTTGATATCTAAAATGGATCCTATCAAATACATCTTTGAGAAGCCCACTCTCTCCGGAAGAATAGCAAGATGGCAAATGGTCCTGACCGAATATGATATTTAGTACACAACCCAGAAAGCAATCAAGGGAGGTGTATTAGCTAATCAGTTGGCTTATCAGGCTATAGACGACTACAAATCCATGAATTTTGAGTTCCCGGATGAGAACATCATGTTAGTGACTGATTGTGAAGAACTTGGATCGGATGAAGGACCTGAAAGAGGATCCCGATGGACTATGGTTTTTGATGGAGCTTCCAATGCACTTGGTAATGGCATCAGTGCTATGATCATATCTCCTGAAGGCTGCCATACTCCTTTCACTTCCAGGCTATGTTTCAATTGTACCAATAATATGGCTTAATATGAAGCATGCATTATGGGTCTCAAAGTTGCTATTGACTTGATAATCAAATTCTTAAGTGTATTTGGAGACTCGGCCCTGGTAATCAGTCAAATCAAAGGAGAATGGGACACGAAACATCCTAATATCACCCCTTACCGAGAGCATGTGCTGACACTAATTCCACACTTTGAAGAAGTTACCTTTGAGCATTTTCCACGAGAGGAACATCAATTAGCAGACGCGTTAGCTACTATGTCATCCATGTTTAAAGTCAGGTGGGATAATGAAGCTCCTCAGATAACTATTGATAGATTGGATGAACCAGTATACTGTTATGAGGTTGATACTGAAGATGTAGTGGGCAAAAATTGGTTCCATGAAGTGAAGAGATACCTCGAAGCCCAAGAGTATCCTGAGGGAGCTTCAGTCAATGATAAGAAGTTCCTAAGAAGGTTATCTGCCATGTTTTTCCTCAATAACAGAATCCTCTACAAGCGCAACCACAATTCTACTTTGCTTCGATGTGTGGATAAGAGTGAAGCGGAGAATATCATGGAGAACATACACGAAAGTACCTTTGGAACCAATTCTAGTGGGCACACAATGGCTAAAAATATCCTATGGGAAGGATACTACTGGTCTACTATGGAAGCAGATTGTTATCTGCATTCTCGAACTTGTACCAAATGCCAAATCTATGCTGACAAAATACATGTGCCCCCGGTCCCCTTGAACGTCTTGACTGCTCCTTAGATATTCACAATGTGGGGCATTGATATGATCAGAGATATTAGACCTACCTCTTCTAATGGGAACCGCTTCATCTTGGTTTCCATTGATTACTTCACAAAGTGGGTCGAGGCAGCCTCATTTGCTTCTGTTACCAAGAACATCGTGGCACGATTCGTCAAGCATAATATTATCTGTCAGTATGGTATTCCAGAAAGAATCATTACAGATAATGGTTCCAATCTCAATAATACTATGATCACTGAGATTTGCACACAATTCAAGGTTCGGCATCATAATTCTTCTCCTTACCAGCCGAAAATGAATGGCGATGTAGAGGCTTCCAATAAAAACTGGCACGAGATGTTACTGTTTGCTCTTCATGGTTACCATACCTCAGCACGCACGTCAACAGGGGAAACTCCTTTCTCTCTGGTATACGGTATGGAAGTTGTCCTACCCATCGAAGTCCATATCCCCTCCCTGAGAATCATGAAGGATGCAAATTTAAATGAAGACAAATGGGTTCAGACTCGACTTGACCAATTGAACTTAATTGAAGAGAAGAGGCTTGCGGCTGTTTATCATGGTCAGATGTACCAGAAACGTGTGACCAAAGCTTTTAACAAGAAGTTCAGACGTCAGGTATATCAGCTTGGTGACCTAGTAATCAAGCGCATCATCCTGCTACAAGGTGATCCCAAGGGCAAGTGGACTCCTACGTACGAAGCACCATTTGTGATCAAGAACATATTTTCTGGTGGAGCCATGATCTTAACCACTATGGATGGTGACTGAAATTCTGGCAGCAGATACTCAATGTCACAGTGAATGTTATGACACCATATCTTACTTTCTATAAGACAGTAAATCAAAAAGCAGTAAAGAACACAGTCAATTGTTTACCCAGTTCAGTGTGAAACAACACCTACTCTGGGGGCTACCAAGCCAGGGAGAAAATTCACTATAAGAGATATTAATTCAGGAATAAACCAACCAGTTTATCTCCTTCACTTAAGACCTACGCAATGCAACTTCAATCTAAGTTCAACTTAAACCTGAGTTCCTACTCACTCCCCCTCAATCACAGCAGTGATACTAAACAATTGACTAATGAAATTATGAAGACACTCTTCAGAACATACACTTGATTATGCTTCACAGCTTTTAATCAAGTAACACAAACACTCATGCTTCAAAGCTTTGAGTGATACTTAAACCTAACTTGACCTTGCTTCAATGCTTTAATCAAGTGACACAAACACTCGTGCTTCAAAGCTTTGAGTGATACACAACCCTTACAATCAAAACCTACTCCATGTCACTTATCACAATGATACTTGCTTAGATTACAGTAGTTAAAACTATACATCCCCTTGTTGATCTTCTGTCAAAAAGTTAAGTTCACCAACAGCCTTCCTGTTGAATATATAGGCAGTTGTTCTTCAGTTAGGGCTTCCACGAAAAAGCTAGGGTTAATTAGGTTTAACCTCAAGACTTGGTCACAAGACTTTATCAACCAGATTAGGGTTAATCCAAGTTAACCTAAAGTCCACGTGAGATTCTGTTCTGGAATGTATGAGCCATATTCCTGAAAAATCTCAGAATTAACAAAACTGCCTAACTATTAGATCAGTACAGGATGTCTTAACATTGGTTATGACAACAAGAATCTTGTTTACTGATTTTGGTAGAATGTAATAAAAGTGATCATTGCATAATGATCAGATACACACTCATAATGAGCAGGTACTGTTTGCCATTCTTTTTCTGCAGAAAGAACCTAGTAACCCAGAATGTTATGACATCAGTCATGACATTCACACACCTAGTTTTACCAAAAATACATGCCAATAACCAAACACTTACAAACTCCCCCTTTGGAAAATTTTTGGCTAAAACCCCTAAACAATCAGAGATTAGAGAGCAGCAGAAATAATATGTCTGTAGAAAAATAATGTCTACCAAGTATAAATAACAAAAAATCTTCTCCCCCTCTTTAGCCATAAATATGCCAAAGATACATGTACTTTTAGGTTATACAGTCATCCAAAATGAATAATAAAAACAACAAAAATCTGAAATCACTTGCAGCAACAGGTACCAGCAGCAAGCTTGACAACCCCACTGATCTTCAAGCACTGTCATCTTCAGAGGAGGCACTATCTTCAGCATTAAGCTGATCTTCAGCAGCATCCTCTTCCCTTCTTTGTCCTTCAGTCTCCTCCTGTTCTAGTCTAACAATTAGGTTCTCAAGAGTCCTTTTCCTTGTCTTCAGTTCTTTGCAAGTTTCCTTCAGCACATTTATAGCATCAGATTTCTTGGACTGAGTTTTAACAGTTGATGTCTCAGCTGATGTCATGACAATGTCAGGAACATGAGTTCCCTGAAATAGCTTATAGTGCAACCCAAGAGCAGGGGCTCTTTTGCATACAATATCTCTTTCCACTAGAATGTCAGGATACTGAGCAAGGACAATACCACATAGGAGGGAGGGAAAGGCAATAGGGCCTTTAACAGCATAGCTTCCAGCATGTTTTAAAGTCTGATCAAAGATATACCTGCCATAGTCAAATTTTGTCCTGGTTCCAACAGCATAAATGAATCTTCTCAATCCTATGGAGATGGTTGATTTATGGTTGGTAGGAACCCAGTTGGCTGCACCAATCTTGTGCAGGATGGCAAATTTCATGCTTAGCTTGCTTGCATTCAGCTTGCCTTTTAAGGGCCAACTCTTGACTTGATTTGCAGTGATGGTTTGGCATACTTGGTTGTCAGTAACCTCTAGTTCAGGGCAAGCCTCATCTGGTCTTCCAAGGAATTTGTTTATTTCAGAGGGAGAGAAATTTACCTTTCTTCCTCTCACATAGACACACTTAAAGTCAGCTGACCTTCCATCAGCACATCCATCAGATAAATTCACTATGAATTCTTTGACAAGATTTTCATAGTAATTGGTAAACTTTACCACAGTATTCATTAGACCAGCAGTTTTGATTAGGTCTATGATCTCCTTACATTCCATGGCACCATTGTTCAGTTCTCTTTCCAAGGCTATTCTTTTCAAACAAACATACTTCCATCTGTTAGCATTTTCAGGGTGGTGAAAAGAAATGTTGTCAGTGGGGACTTCAGGAACTTTAGCCATTTTGCTTGATGGGAGTTTCCTTCTGAGAGGAATATCTTCAGCATCAACTTCAAATTCTGATTCCTCATCAGAATCAGAAGGTTCAGGCTCTTTCCTTTTCTTTTCTATTGGTTGTCTCACAGGCTTTGAGAGACTACCAGCAGGTACTCGGGTTTTCACCTTCCCTTTGGACAATCCAGTCTTCACAGTTTCTACACCAGTCTTGCCTTCATGCCTGGTTTTCTTATAAACAACATCAGCAGTCTTCTCTTTGGTCAGACATTTTGCAACATCCTGCTTTCCTTTTCTGTTCATCATCCTTCTAGCTATACTGAGGTTGATATTTGCAATTAGGTCATTGTCAGAGTATTCTTCATCCACATCAATAACCAGGGGTTCAACATCCTTCTCTGAAGGGTTCTGGAGATCATCAAGATTTTCAGATGGTTTTTGAATGTTGTCATCAGTTGTCTCAACATTCTTAGTAACATCTGGATTCATTTCAACATTTGGACTAGCAGATTCTTGATTTAAAGGAACAGAAATGCCAGGTACCGAGTGGTTCTCATTCAGAATTCTTGTAACAAGTCTAGCTATTGCTTGATGAACATAAGCTGAGCCTTCCCTATTTGTTATTTCTGAGGGAACAGAAGATGATGGTTGAGAGGGATTACCAGATGAAGTAGCTTGAGACCTTCCTGCATGCCTTGTTCTCAGCTTTTTAACCTTAGAGGGGTTAGCTGCCAGTTCTCTAGGAGGAGTAATCTCCAGGACTTCAGAATCCATGCATGTTGTGATTGCCCTGGGTTCTCGATCAGAGGATGCGGATGAAACAGTCGTCTTGGAAGAGGATGATGTCATGGATAGTTGAGACATTTTGAGAGTCTTAGAAAACCAGTAACAACGAGAGAGAAATCTTTGATTAGAGAATGGGGATTGTTGCAGAGCCGAGAGAGGAAGGAGGTAAATGAGTGTCTATTCAACTTCTTAACAATTTTGAAAGAAATAGGAAAACATATGATTAAACCAATCAAAATAGACTTAACACAAAAATCTCCTTCATCCCTTGTTTTAAGCAAAAATTAATTGCTACATTTCCTCATGTTGGCAAATACCCAACTTGCCCCTCAAATTTTCAAATTGATTTGCATCAAGTGCTTTGGTAAAAATGTCAGCCAGCTGTAGTTCAGTGGCAACATGTTCCAGTTTAATCGTCTTCTCCTCTACAAGATCTCTGATAAAATGATGTCTAATGTCAATATGCTTGGTCCTGCTATGCTGAATAGGATTCTTGGAAATGTTGATTGTACTCAGATTGTCACAGTACAATGTCATAACATCTTGTGTGACATTATACTCAGTAAGCATCGGTTTCATCCAGATCATTTGAGAACAGCTACTACCAACTGCTATGTATTCAGCTTCAGCAGTAGAGAGAGACACACAGTTCTGTTTCTTGCTGAACTAGGAGACCATATTATTTCCTAAGAAGAAACATCCTCCAGAGGTGCTCTTTCTATCATCAGCACTTCCAGCCCAATCAGCATCACAGTAACCAGTCAGAGTTGGTTCACAACCATGAGAGTACAGCAAGCCATAGTTGTAAGTTCCACTTACATACTTAAAAATTCTCTTCACTTGGTTGATATGACTGACTTTGGGATCAGCTTGGTATCTTGCACATACTCCAACTACAAAAGCAATGTCAGGTCTGCTGGCTGTTAAGTATAGCAGACTTCCTATCATGCTTCTGTACAGGCTTTGGTCCACCTTAACCCCACTTGAATCTTTGGATAGCTTTAAATGAGTAGGTGCAGGAGTCCTTTTGTGACTGGAATTCTCCATACCAAACTTCTTGACAATGTTCTTTGCATACTTGCTTTGAGACAGAAAAATTGAGTCTTCCATCTGTGTGACTTGTAGTCCAAGAAAGTAGGTCAATTCTCCCATGAGGCTCATTTCGAATTCAGCCTGCATTTGGTCAGCAAAATGTTTAACCATTTTATCTAACATTCCCCCAAACACTATGTCATCAACATAGATTTGAGCTACCATTATCTTTCCTCCTTCATTTTTGACAAAGAGGGTTTTATCCAAGACTCCTTTTCTGTATCCTTTGTCAGAGAGAAATTTTTTCAACCTGTCATACCATGCTCTAGGAGCTTGTTTCAGGCCATATAAACCTTTCCTCAATTTGTAGACATGATCAGGGTAGTTTGGATCCACAAAACCTTTAGGCTGTTCCACATAAACTTCCTCATTTAAGTACCCATTTAGGAAGGCACTTTTTACATCCATCTGAAATAACTTGAACTTCAGGAGACAGGCAATTCCCAATAGGAGTCTGATTGATTCCAGTCTGGCTACAGGGGCAAAGGTCTCATCAAAATCAACCCCTTCAACTTGAGTGTATCCTTGAGCAACAAGTCTTGCCTTATTCCTGGTGACAACTCCTTCAGCATCTGATTTTTTCTTGTAGATCCATTTTGTGCCAATGATGTTTGTTCCTTCTGGTCTAGGAACTAACTCCCATACTTCATGTTGCTTGAATTGGTTCAATTCATCTTGCATTGCTCCAATCCAGTATTCATCAGTTAAAGCCTCCTTAACATTTCTTGGTTCAATTTTAGACACAAAGCAAGAGTTTGAGATGATTTCTCTAGATCTTGTAATGACTCCACTGTTAGGATCTCCTATGATGAGTTCTTTAGGATGATCTTTCTGAATTCTGATGGAAGGGTTTTTGTTAGCTTCCTTTGATTCAGAGTCTGAAGCAGTGGTGTTAGGTAGATCATTCTGTTGAGTAGAAGTCTCAAAGAATGTCTCAACATTACAAGGGACATTTGTTTCCTCATGATAATCATCAACTATGACATTTATTGATTCCATCATGACTTTGGTCCTGGAATTGAATACCCTATAAGCTCTGCTGTTGGTGGAGTATCCTAGAAATATTCCTTCATCACTTTTAGGGTCCAACTTTCTCCTTTGTTCACGATCTACCAGAATATAGCATTTGCTACCAAATACATGGAAGTACTTCACTGTTGGCTTTCTTCCTTTCTAGAGTTCATAAATGGTGGATGAGGTTCCCTTTCTCAAGGTGACCCTGTTATGGACATAACAGGCTGTATTCATAGCTTCAGCCCAAAAATGAATAGGAAGTCTTTTGGCATGTATCATTGCTCTGGCAGATTCCTGTATGGTCCTGTTTTTCCTTTCTACAACTACATTTTGTTGAGGAGTTATAGGAGAAGAGAATTCATGATTAATTCCTTCTGAGGAACAGAACTCATTAAACTTACTGTTTTCAAATTTCTTGCCATGATCACTTCTGATTCTGACAATGCACCCTTCTTTTTCTCTTTGAATTATTTTGCACAGTTCTTTAAAAACTTCAAATACATCAGATTTTTCCCTAATGAAGTTAATCCAGGTGAATCTGGAAAAATAATCCACAACAACATAGGCATATCTTTTTCCACCAAGACTTTCCACCTGCATTGGTCCCATCAGATCCATATGTAGAAGTTCTAGAACCTTAGAGGTGGGCAGATGTCTTGACTTTGGATGTGACATCCTAGTCTTCTTACCAACCTGACATTCACCACATACTCTCCCTTCATCAATTTGCAGTCTTGGAATCCCTCTGACTGCCTCCATGGATATAATCCTTTTCATTCCTCTTAGATGTAGATGGCCAAGTTTTTGGTGCCACAGTTTCACTTCTTTTTCTTCTTTGGCAATAGAACACACAGTAGAGTAATTAGTGTTCTCAGGCTCCCACAAGTAGCAGTTGTCTTTAGATCTGACTCCTTTCATTACAACTTCTTGTTTCTCATTAGTTACAAGACATTCAGATTTTGAGAAGTTGACCTTGAATCCTAGATCGCATAATTGGCTGATACTTATGAGATTAGCAGTCAAGCCTTTTACCAGCAATACTTCATTTAGATTTGGAACACCAGGGCAGTCCAAGTTTCCAACTCCTTTGATTTCTCCTCTAGCACTATCTCCAAAGGTCACATAACTAGTGGTGTGAGGTTTAACATTATTGAGAAGGTTCTTGATTCCAGTCATGTGCTTAGAGCATCCACTATCAAAGTACCAGTCTTCCTTTGCAGAGACTCTAAGGGAAGTGTGAGCTATCAGGGCAGTAGCCTTTTTCTTCCACTGTGGAGTATATGGTACCTTGTTAGACTTAGGTTTGACACCTGGGTTCTGATTAGGATATCCATATAATCTGAAGCAGAATGGCTTTATGTGACCAAACCTCCCACAATGATGACATCTCCATCTTTGATACTTTTTCTTCATATTTCTCTGTTCACGGTGTTGAGTGCTATGTTGTGACATCTTCTTTGACATTTGTTCATCAGGCCTGATCTTCTTGTCTGTACCAGATTTCTTTGCTGCCACAAATCCTAGACCAGACTTGTTTCCCACATTTTGTCCAACCTGAAGGATTTCTTCCAATTTGTCAGCATCTTGACAGATTTGGTCATCTGGTCCAGTTTTGAGTTTAGCAATTGAACCTCCCCTTCTAGATGACTTATAGTATCAATGTCTGCCCTTTTCTCAGCCTCCAACTTTATTATGAGTTTTGTTTGTCTCTCATTTTGCTGACAAACTTCAGCACTTCTGATACATAATTTCTTGTAGGAATCAGTCAGTTCTTCAAATGTCACTTCCTCATCACTAGAGTCACTATCAGAGTTACAAATACCAGTTAGTGCAGTAACTAGTTTGGCAGATTCTTCTTCAGAATTACTTTCTGAATCACAGTCAGACCAAGTAATAGACATTCCTTTCTTTTTTTTCTTAAGAAAGGTAGGACATTCAGCTCGAATGTGCCCATATCCTTCACATCCATGGCATTGAATTCCTCTGCTTTGATTTCCCTTCTCTTCAGACTTTGGTCTTCTGCTGGAGTCATAAGATCTGTTAATGTCAGAAGAAATGTTCTTGACATTTAACCTTGACTTTGGATCCATTCTCTTGATGAGTTTGTTAAATTGTCTTCCAAGCATGGCTATAGCTTCTGGAATATTTTCTTCTTCATCCTCCTTGTTTTCATCTTTAGTGTTAGATACAAGTTCTATGCTCTTGTTTTTCTTGTCGACATTGTCACTGATCCCCATCTTAAAGGTCTGAAGAGACCCAATGAGTTCATCCACCTTCAAATTGCTGATATCCTGGGCTTCCTCTATAGCAGTTACCTTCATTGCAAATCTTTTAGGCAAGGATCTGAGAATCTTTCTCACCAGTTTTTCTTCTGACATCTTTTCTCCCAATGCTCCTGAGGTGTTGGCAATCTCCAAGATGTTCATGTGAAACTCATGAATGGTTTCATCTTCCATCATCCTTAGGTTCTCAAATTTGGTAGTCAGAATCTGAAGCCTTGACATTTTTACTTTGGATGTGCCCTCATGGGTAGTTTTGAGAGTGTCCCAAACTTCCTTGGCCAGTTCACATTGATGTACTAGTCTGAATATGTTTTTATCAATTCCGTTGAACAAGGCATTTAATGCTTTGGAATTGCCCAGAGCTAACTCATCTTCTTCTTTACTCCATTCTTCCTCAGGTTTCAGACTGATTGTCCCATCTTTCTCAGTTATGGTGGGATGGTTCCATCCTTTGTCAACAACTCTCCAAGCCTTTTTGTCCAGTGATTTTAAGAAGGCAACCATACGAGGTTTCCAGTAGTCATAATTTGATCCATCCAGAATGGGTGGTCTGTTTCCAAAAACTCCTTTGTCCATAGTGCCAGAAAGTGATATCCCTAGATCTCACCCAGTAAGACAGGCAGGGTGCCTTCTCTGATGCCAATTGAAATTTTGGCAGCAGATACTCAATGTCACAGTGAATGTTATGACACCGTATCTGACTTTCTATAAGACAGAAAATCAAAAAGCAGTAAAGAACACAGTCAATTGTTTACCCAATTCAGTGTGAAACAACGCCTACTCTGGGGGCTACCAAGCCAGGGAGGAAATTCACTATAAGAGATATTAATTCAGGAATAAACCAACCAGTTTATCTCCTTCACTTAAGCCTACCCAATGCAACTTCAATCTAAGTTCAATTTAAACCTGAGTTCCTACTCACTCCCCCTCAATCACAGCAGTGATACTAAACAATTGACTAATGAAATTGTGAAGACACTCTTCAGAACATACACTTGATTATGCTTCACATATTTTAATCAAGTAACACAAACACTCGTGCTTCAAAGCTTTGAGTGATACTTAAACCTAACTTGACCTTGCTTCAAAGCTTTAATCAAGTGACACAAACACTCGTGCTTCAAAGCTTTGAGTGATACACAACCCTTACAATCAAAACCTACTCCAAGTCACTTATCACAATGATACTTGCTTGGATTACAGTAGTTAAAACTATACAGCCCCTTGTTGATCTTCTGTCAAAAAGTTAAGTTCACCAACAGTCTTCCTGTTGAATATATAGGCAATTGTTCTTCAGTTAGGGCTTCCACAAAAATAGCTAGGGTTAATTAGGGTTAACGTCAAGACTTGGTCACAAGACTTTATCAACCAGATTAGGGTTAAGCCAAGTTAACCTAAAGTCCACGTGAGATTCTGTTCTTGAATGTATGAGCCATATTCCTGAAAAATCTCATAATTAACAAAACTGCCTAACTGTTAGATCAGTACAGGATGTCTTAACATTGGTTATGACAACAAGAATCCTGTTTAGTGATTTTGGTAGAATGTAATAAAAGTGATCATTGCATAATGATCAGATACACACTCATAATGAGTAGCTACTGTATGCCATTCTTTTTCTGCAGAAAGAACCTAGTAACCCAGAATGTTATGACATCAGTCATGACATTCACACACCTTGTTTTACCAAAAATACATGCCAATAACCAAACACTTACAGTGACGACCTTCCGCATCCTGTAAATGTGAACATAGTTAAAAGATATTACGCATGAACAGAGACCCGCTGGGTTGACTGGCCTAGGCAAAAATAAGAGCATCCCGGCGAACCAAAAGGGTTCGAGAAAAATTCAGGGATATATATATATATATATATATATATATATATATATATATATATATATATATATATATATATATATATATATATATATATATATATATATGAAAAATCCGTACGCCCGGCAAGTCGAAAACCTGAAAAAAGGTGGCTTTGGCAAAAAAGGGTATCCTAGTGGGCTGAAAACCCGAAAGGGCGGTCCAGGCCAAAGTTGAGGATTAAAAGAATATAACTATGTCACTTTGGATCACCTCATTGACAGAATTCGGTAACAAGTGCCAAGTTCAAATGGTACTAATCAATCCATTCATTTTCGGCCAAGCAGCAAAGTGATGAGACGCTCAAAGATATAAAAGCAATAGCAGAATTGGGACCCAATGGGATCATTTCACATAGCTTTTTTTCTTTGTATACTACTTTGTATAGTTTTCATTCTTACGACGTAATTCTCTTACTAGGATGTCTGTCTCTTTGTATAAAAACGCCTATTATAGGCAGACTTTTTCAAATCAATACAAAATCATCTCTTGAAAGTTCTAAACTATCTGTTTTTTATTTCTCTGTTTTGTTTGCAAAAACGTACAATGATTATTTTTTAACATATGCATTTGAATATGATTACCGTTTACAAATATTCGCATAAAAAACAGAAGGACATTTACTAATGGTTTTAATAAACAGGACAATATCTAAAAAGCCATCCGCAAATCCCTGCAGACACTCTCTCTAGCAAATATAGAAACAAAGACGTCCTACTGCGAAGTCACTACCATATCTTCAGCATACAGCCTAATGATGACAAAGGTTTTGATATCCCTTGCAGAGTAAGAGTTTCCAATCATCTCTTCAGCATCTTGAAGAACTCCTCAACATAGTTCATAAATCTCTTGGGTTCCCGAACAATCTTTTATAAAATCCCCGAGCAGTTTACGGAGTTTTCTTTACCCAATAGAGCTTATTTATCTAGCCACGAAAATCCATATCCCAGCAATTTAACTTCAACAAATAATGAAGAACCACATTCTTCATCCCCAGCAGCAGTCAAGGATTTATTTTCCCTCAATTCAACGACTTTACAATGAATGGTTGATCGATTCACACACTACATTCATGCATCATTTTACAAATGTCATAGCATATGCATACAAAATACATATAGCACAATCTCATTTATTTTGAGAGCATCATCATGCAATGCATTACATACATCATGACATTGCATACCGCTAATTCTTTACCTTTTCAGGAAAGATCAACAAACAAATATCATCATCAGTTCTCAAAAGTGCCAGATGAAGAAACAAGACAGGGCAATTATCTGAAGTAATAGTCCTGTAAGTCACTATGAATCCTGGAACCCGACCATATAGAAGCTTATAATTATTGCGAAGCCTGGAGTCCGACCAGATAGAAATTAAATCTCATCAATCACTATGAAACCTGGAAGCCGGCCATATAGCAGTTTACAACACTGTGAGGCCTGGATCCGACCAGATAGCAGTCAACATCATTGTTGAAGCCCCAGAATCCGATAAGATAACAGTCAATCTACAATTCAAGACACTGTGAAACCTGGACCAGACCAAATAATAGTATAAGTTACTAAGTATCCTAGAATATGACAACATAGAAGTTTACTCTGTCAAATTGCTACGAAGCCTGGAGTCCGACCAGATAGCAGTTTATTTTGTCAATTGCTATGAAGCCTGGACCCGGCCAGATGACAACATACTTCAAATTCAAGTTGAAGCCTGGATCCGACAAGATAACAACTTAATTTCTTCAAATTACTAAAGCCTGGACCCGACCAGATAACAGTTCAAGTCACTAAATCCTGGGTACGACCAGATAACAGTTCAATTCAGTGAAGCCTGGATACGACCAAATAACATTTTAATCTTAAGCAAATTACTACGGAGCCTAGAGATTGACCATATAATAATTAATTTCATATTCCACAGTAAGTTGTTGTGAATCCTGGAATAAGACCTAATAACAGTCAACTTTATTATCTACGGCAAGTTACTGTGAAGCCTAGATTTCGACCATATAACAGCTAACTTTCATCCCTCCAGTCAAGAGATAATTCCCCAATATATTAATGGACAACTAAAGCTCCTAGACTCTATTCCCCAAACAGAAACCAACATTCACCAGCGGAGTCCTCCTCAAACAATAGGAATAAGAATCCCCATAAAGAGATCTCTTATAAATTCAACATCTACTTCGAATGGCATCTTTAAGCCCATCTCCGACAACTCTCAGCCATCCTCTCCAAATGGAATATGTAAGCCCATTCCTGATATCATTAACCAACAACATCACTTTGTATGCAGGCGAGTGCAAATTTCTAGGCACTCTAGTATCCAATCATCTTCCACCTTCAGATCACGAAAGGCAAACAAGCCAATCTAAATCCTCAGGTTTAAGAAGATTAAACAGGGGAAGTTGTTGTACCCTAAAATTTTCCCTCCCATTTTACTCAAGACATGCTCATTGAGGTCTTCAATTGCTCAAGGTTGACCAAGAATTGATCAGACAAATTCTCCTCCTAAGAAATTAACCTCCCACTAGGGTTTCACTTTTCACCAAGATGTTTGGGTTACAAAGGCTCCAAATGATTTCCATGGTCCCTAATATGTCCTCAAAAATGTTCATGTCAAGTTTCATGCCTTGCACTACAAGCTTTCTCAATCAATTTCTAAAATGCTTTAAAATCAATTGTACGGGGTCAAAAGTTAACTTTGGCCAATATACAGTCAAACTTCAAGATTTTTGGACAACATCAACACTTTGAAGTTATATCCATAACTTGATCAAGGGTTAATCATGGTTCCTCAAGTAAATCTCTTAATTTATCAAAAGTCAAGAATTGTTAAATTAGGGTTTCTATAGAAGAAGTCAATTGAACTTTGAGCAGGCATAACTTTCACATACTTCATCCATTTTACCATAACCAAAGTGCATAGTGAAGAAAATTCAATTCCCTACATCTTTCCTTTTTCTCTCAAGTCCAAAAAATGCATCATTTGAAATATATAAGCTCATACATTACACGTCACTTTAAGAAAGTCAACAAATGACATTTTGACAATTTACTTCAATATAAAGTCTTCAAATGCAAAAATAGTCAACATAGAGATTGTAAGACATCTTGGGCTTTCCGAAAAGTCCAAGATCACCCTCAAAAGATGAAAATTGAGCAAGTTATAACCAGAGCAAGTTGGGAAACTTTGGTGAAATACATGAATTTCAAGTTGAGCAATTTTTATATTTTTAACTTGTGGGCGATGGATTGAGAGTCCACACTTGTACTACACCTCAAATCTGATCCTTACACCCTTTGGTTGTGTTCTATTTTAATTATTTCAATTATTTTTTATTTAATTCATTAATAATGAAAAATAATTAAAATCAAATCAAATCTTTTGTACAAAGATTCAAGTCCATTTTATTTGACCGAAAATCACACTATATATTTCTTCATAATTCAGACCAAGGACAACACGAAACCCTAGCCTCTCAAAGTGGTCAAATTTTCCAAAATTTTCAAGTAAACCGTAGAGCTTCCAAAACCTTACTACAAACCTTCTTACTGCAAGATCTCGAGTCCATTTATTCCCAGCAAGGAGATTGAGTAAGTTTGGGACAGTCTTGAGGCCCCTAAGCATGCGAGACACCCTTACATGGCATCTCCGGTCGCATATCATTCATAAATTTCGTATTTTTGTTTTTGTCTCATTTTGAACCATACTAATATCGTTATTATGTTCCTGAGATGTTTTTGAACAGATCTGAATCATTATTATGTTCCCATGCACGCAGAATACTGATATGCCATGTTTGCTTTGAATATTTCCGATCATGTAATAACGCCCAAACCAACCAGTTTTAGGCCATGAATTTGCTTCCATTGAGATCGCATGCCCTGAATTAGGGAGGTAGGATCCCCCTCGATCTTTATTTGTGTCTATTTTGTAGGTTTTGATGGAAGAGACGATCGGAGAAGACGATCAGAGCTAGGGCTCTGACGTCCCTCCGGTATAGATTCCATGTTTAGTATATTTTTATTTCTTATTATTTAGCTAACAATTGAAGCGTGCAGTTCAGTTGGCAAGGCGAGGCGTGATAAGGCGTTAGTCCAAAGGGGGGGTTGGGTTTGATCCAGCCCTTTTTCAAAATTTAATTCTCTCCTATTTGTTTCATACAGATACAATTCTTCAGACCCCAGCGCGCTTACCATGCGCTCTCATCACAATACCATGGGATCTCATCATATCTAGATCAAACATTCCAGATTCAGTGCCCACGCTAAATATTCCAAGGGTCAGCAACATTGGATTCCACACAGGAAGCTGGGCCAGCGTAACTTGGGCCTAGCAAATTTCTAGATTACACCCCCATCTTGCTTCATGTAGCAGGCCCAATCCATTTCTTTTTTTTTTACTTTATTTTATTCATTTAATTATTTTTATGCTTTTAAAATCATTTTTTATAAAAACTTAGATCTAGGTTTTATTTTATTCAATTTTAATTTTCATAAATTATTTTAATTAATTATTTTGGTTTCTTTTCTTGAATTAAAAAAAAATAGAATTAGGTTAAAATTTAATGTTTTCTTAAATAATAAAAATACCAAAAAATATTAGGTTTTGTTAGAATTAATCTTAATTAATAATTTTTGTTTTCTTTTAATTAATTAATTATTGTTTAACTCAAACTTTCTTTTTCCAAATAAACAAAAGCGGCAAAAAGATTTTCTTTTAACTTAATAATTTTTAGGGTTTTAGACGTCATTTCCATTTCGTAAGCGTTTATTTGCTTTCACACTTATTTCATATTATTGTACTTGCTTATGGGATGTAATAGAATTAATTAGGACTCTTTACTTCTCTGCTTTCTTTATCCCCCCCGCCCCCCAAGTTTTGGACTTGTAATAATCCCCCTCCCCGAAGCTTTGTAATAGCTAGATTTACATCTCCACACTTTAAATTTCTGCAAACTATTAACTATCTAGATGCATGACTAATAGGATTGTATGGAATGAATAAGAACAAAATGCTAGCAAACCTAATGCAAATACAAAAATAATTGAATATAACACAATTGCACATATACACCTCTAGCGTTTCCCACTTTGGTTGCCTTCGGAAAAACAGTCACAACTCTCGAAACGTGAGACATTTTAGTGACTACCCTCCGGTTTAAAGATCATAAGTCCCTCGATGACCCTCTAGGCGTTTCCTCGGTATGATCTTAAAAACATTAGGGTAGTTACTAAAGTTTCTTGCCCAGTTGCCTTTGTGAATGTATAAACGTCCCTTCGATTGTCCCTCAAACATCCAACGACTAGGGCTACCTACTCACAAATAGTAGGATAGCACTGTCTAAAGAAAAAGAACAACCTTTTGAGTAAAGTAGATAGTTGTTAGATGCTTGCTCAAACAATTTTTACACTTACACAAAACTTCTTTCAAAAACATTTTCAAACACTTTGCATATGTTCTCTACCATTCCGAGAAACATTACAATGTTCACCGCATTAAGGCGCTTTCAAAAATACTTTTCAAAACACACAAAGCACAAGGTATTTCAAAATTAGCAAAGCACCTAAGAGCCCGTGGAAAACTACAGATGGAAAGGGTGCTAACACCTTCTCTTTCCATAATCTACCCTCATACTCAGAAACAAATCTCGAAAATCCGGTGGCGACTCTTGCTTACCGAAACATTTGCTAATACAAATGCAAAACCAGTATAATAGTCAGTTCTCCTACCGTATTACAGCTATTTACCAACCTAAAAATAGATGTGACTTCTACATAAGTCCACTTACGATTCCTTAACATAGCGCTAAATTTTGTCCCGATTTGAGAAAATGATCATTCATGGCCCAAACTTATGTTTGCAAGCCCAAGTATGTTAATTCGAACCCTTTGATCCAATAACCTTGAGATTCACTATTAGGAGGCTTTGGTTCTACCAATACTTCAATGGATCTTCATCAATTTTGGTCAACGTGGATCACTTAAACATCATTGATCATTAAATGTTACCTTGAGGATTTTCAAATGGATGATATACTTGACAAAAAGCATATACAACTTGTTGTCGAGAGGCTTTAGTTCTACCAATCCTCTAATGAGTTCCAAATGCAAGTTTCAAGATGTTCATCCAACTAAACATTAACTTCTAACAATTGACTTTACTTCATGCTTTTATTTTATGGTTTTACTTTATGCACCATTTACATTTCATGCTATTTTCATATTTGCTCACTTGAGCATTTACTTTTATGCCATTTTTATTTTGCTCACTTGAGCTTTTCTTTTCCTTTTGAAGATACTTAATAATCAACATAAACCATAAAAAACATTAATAATACTTGGAATATTTGGTTATAATCCTTGGCATTATAGAGTTTTGGACTTCTTGGACTTAGGAATAGAAACCTCTGATTCTGTTGGAGACCTTGTGACCTTAATTGATATTTTGTCTGGAGTTCTTGGGGTTCAACCTAAGATATTGGGTTGTTTGTTTGTTTTGTGTGCAGGTTATTGTGATTACATACTTTGTATATAATCTAGAATTCTTCTGTATACAGCAGTTACTCTACCCAATTTTTGTGAAGACTACAGGTAATTAAAGCTTGGTTTTCTCAAGAGGTTTAGTATCTTTGCTTGGTTTCAATCCAAAGAACGGGAATTATATCTTGACTCATAATGTCAAGGGTTGGCTTCTTTTTGGTTAGACGGTTCTCTTCCTTAGCTTTTACCTTATGCTTTAGGATAGTCCCTTCATCTCCTCCCATCTTTCTTTAATTATCAAAACCTCCTCATCTTTTTTTAAAAGCTTATTTGTTTATAAAATCGAATCGCTTTTATAATAAACCTCGACTTTTGTCGAGTGCCTTTTCTTTTAAAACTTCTTTTCTTTAAACAAACTTCAATTCCTTTAATCATACTTCGACATTTTTAAAAATTTACAAAAAATAGTTCAACCCATTCAAACCTTTTATCCGCTTGAGCACTTTTACCCTTCAAAACTTTTTTCAAGATGAGACATGATTCATTTATAATCGAGCAACATTATCCTTTCACCATGGTTATAAAGGTGTCAAATTTTCCACTTGAGTGCTACAGGTGTTCCCAAACCCTCACTCTTGCTGACGTAGGGTCCATCTTTCCCACACCTTGTGGATGTTAGTCGAGATTTCTCTCCTAATAATAACAACTTGTCTCTTCGTTTAAAATCAATCAACAGACAAGTCTTTTCTAGCTGAACTATGGTGCTCTGACTTTCCCATTACACGAGGGAGTACGTAGGAACTAAGCCTTACGACCCAAGGCGAGCAACAAAAATAATAATAAAAAACATTTCATTTTCTTTTGTATGCAAATACGCATTCATTCTTTTCCTTTAGCAAGTAAGCCTTTACATAACACTCCTTTTAAAAGAAACCAAACAAAGTGAATCTTGCGGAGTACCATAGATGCCTAGGGTGCTAACACCTTCCCTTTGCATAACCAACCCCCGTACCTCGATCTCTGATATTTTTGGGTTTTGTTCGCTTTTTCCCATTTCCCTTTCAAAATAATAAAGTGCGGTGGCGACTTCATTGTGTTGAGTTAATTTAATTGATGGCTTAATCTCAAATATTTACCGCTACATTTCTTTTTCCTATCATCACTATCTCAATTTCGTTTCATCTTCTTCGTCTTCGACGACGACGATGATTGTTGTGCGACATAAGAAAGTGGCGACTTCACTGGGCAAAGATTGACCTATTCCCGGTCCATTCCTAAGTGGGTCAATCCTATATTTGTTTGTTTCTTTTCTATGAGTGTTTATATATTTTTTTACTTGTATTTATTCCTTCCCATTATTTTATATATGTTCGTCTGGATTTTCCTGGTTTTCAGGGGCTTGGTGATTTCTTATAAGTCTTCTACCCAGACTTTAGGCATACTTAAGATAGGATGGGAGGTATAGTCATGTTAAATTTGAGGGAGTAATCCTAAAAAAGGAGACATGAGATCCCCCACTCAGTGGAGGCCCCTTTGGTTGTACTGTTGTTTATCGAGTAATCGGGAAGACGTACTGCTTTCGAACTGGGAGCCTGCTGAAGCTGAGGACTGTAGAATACCTAACCCATCTGGGCCTTTTAGGTGTAGTGCGGAAACTATGACGGAGTAATCCAGAAATAGTTGTCATGCGATACTACGCTCGGACGAGTTTTTCTTGAGAATATTACTAATTACCGAGTTAATCAGGACGTTGGTAATATCCGAAGGAAGGATGTAGACTCTGGGAACCTCTTAGAACCTTGTTAAGTAGGTGATAACTGTTAGTCTATACCTTATGGTTTGTACCGTTGACTCCAGGCTCGTGAATCTGAACCATGTGATCATGTTACTGTGCAGTGCATTTCATGACATTGCATATCATTTGCATCCTCTGCATCATTCTGCATACATCCAGGTTATTCAGGATCTTATTCCCAGTTGCTTCTTTCTTCCAGTCAGTCGTCTACCGTCAACATGATTCCTCAACACAACTACAGAACTAGAGCTGCTGTCATATTGAGAATGGAAAACCAAGAACAACACAACATGGAAGTCATAATGGAAATCGACGAGTTGAAGTCATGCTTGTGCAAACTTACTGAGATGATGCAAGTCCTGATTTTCGTAGGAGAGCAACCTCAAAGGATTGTGATATCTGAAATCCCAACTGCTTCTATTGACACTCGACCTATCCAGCATAGATCTACTACATGGCCATAGTTTGGGTTACCTCAAAACTACTTGTCGCTTGTTGCAATTACTTCAATGGTTGGCCAGTCTTCCCGGCCAATTTTTCAAGCTCAAGTTTTCACTGAACCTCAGCCAATCGTTTATATTACTTCTCCTCAACTAGCTACACAAGCTGCTTTCAGGAACCCTCTCTTTGAGTACCATGCTTCTAGTCCTTGAAGTAAGAGCCAGGGGGACCTTGGTGAGTTTGAAGAATTCAAATAACAGTATCAGACTTTAGAGAAGATACTTAGAGCTATGAAAGGAAATGAGTTCTTCAGTATTGATGCTAACAACATCTTCCTAGTTTCTGATCTGGTTATACCTGCAAAGTTCAAGACTCTCGAATTTGAGAAATAGCAGGGGCACACTTGTCCAAGAAGTCATTTGGTGATGTACTTTTGAAAGATGTCTGCTTACACAAATAATGACAAGCTGCTTATCCATTGTTTCCAAGATAGTCTAAGTGGAGTTGCATTGAAATGGTATATGGGACTTGAGAAAGGCCGTATCTAATGCTTCCAATATCTTATTGATGTTTTCATAAAGCAGTAAAAATACAACCTTGACATGGCACCTGCTCGTCGCCAACTGCAAAATATGTCTCATAATGAGAAAGAATCTTTCAAGGAATATGCTCAACAATGGAGAGAATTGGCATCTCAAGTTGAACCACCTCTGGCAGAGAAATAGCTAACTGGATTGTTCATGGATACTTTGTCCCCTTTCTTCTGGGAGAATATGATTGGTAGTGTGTCCTCCATCTTCATAGACCTGGTGACTATTGGCCAGATATTAGAAGAGGGAATCAAGAGCGATAATGTGTCTAAAGTTGCTGAATCTTCTAATGGTGTAATGAAATACCTTGGGAACTTTCAGAAGAAGAAAGAAGTAGAAGCCAATGTTGTCTCGACTTAGAGAAGAGGACCTCACCGTAGGCCTCAATACATTTATCAATCACAAGTAGCGGCTGTTACTCCTGCGGTCAATGCTCAACCAGTTCAGGTTCCTAAACAACAGAATATTACACAGAATGAGAATCATTATATGGGGAATAAGGGTCAATTTGATCCCATCCCTATGACATACACTGAATTGTATCCAACAATGTTGCAGAAGGGCTTGATTTCAACTAGGCCTCTGATTCCTCGAAATCCTCCTCCAATCGGGTTCATATTTGACCTTCACTGTGAATTTCATTAGGGATCTGTCGGTCATGACTTAGAGAGATGATATGCATTGAAAAACAAAGTGCAAGAATTGGTGAAAGAAAATATTCTCACTTTCAAAGAGGCGGGTCCTAATGTTATCAACAATCCTTTTCCAAAACAAAGTGGCTGAAGACTGAGTCGGGGTGCCCTCAAGTCACTTCCTAAAGCCAATGTTTCAGACAGGACATATCATCCTTGTTACTGATTAGTCACTAGGCCATCTTTCTTTCTGTTTGCATTTTTCCCTTGTTTGTGTTAAAATTATTTCTTTCAAAATTTTTTGTACTTCCATGTTAATTTTAATGAAATAAGCATTGTAATGTTTTGATTCAAATCATTTTTCATTTACTGCTTTCAAATATATTTCTCTTGGTTACTCTATTTATCAAGATTTTGTTTATACAAAGATTTGAGGGAGGATGTGAAAATGAAATACCCATAATTGTTGTTGGTATGCTTTCGAATAAAAATTTGTTGAGGATGTACATGCATTGTTTAAACTCCCAAACATCGTAGCAATAAGGAAGTTAATCCCTCGTTCACCCCTTTTGAGCCTAGAAGTTGGAGTTTCTTTCTATACGAAAAAACCTGCAATCTTAACCTGGGGATGGGTAGTTCTCAATTAATTTGGATGTGCATTCAATTACAAGAGAAATCATGCAAGACACCTTTCAATGAAGGTTGCAAAAAAGTTTTCCTTTGCATACAAGCAAGAAGTGTCAAAGATGCTCCCAAACCAAAAATGACCAAGATGGTTCCTCGTAATCATTGAGCAAGGCAGTCATTACCTTTCAAAAACAAAAAATGAAATCAAAATAAAAATCCCGCTAAGTCAAAACCTCTGAAGGAGACTTAGGCAAAAAACTGGGGCACCCCGGTGACTGTAATTCCAAATGAAACAGTTCAGGAAAAAAAATTGCGGTATCCCGCTAACTATAATTCCAAATGAAACAGTTCAGGCAAAAGTTGGGAATAATAAATTCAATCAGAAGAGATCTTCAAATCCTCAAAATTCTCCACTGGAGTTGACATGAGTCCTCAAAACATAAAAATGATGTAAGAAGAAGTGATTGTCGTCTCAAATATTCCTTAGCTTCTAAATCAATGTCATTGCTACCGTCAGTGCAATTCTAAAATCTCTTGGAACCTGAATGAAAATTCTGAATTAACTGAATGTATGACTGAAGAACATCACGAAGATTGGATTGGGTACAAATAAACTTTGAGCATTTATCCTTTATTTCTTAAACCGTGAACCAGGCCACGTTACAACCCTCAAAAGATCTAATTGAAGCCAGGTTTCGTTCGAAAGCATACTACAACAAGGTTATGTAAACTGACTCCTAATATTTTGTGTGAATCATTTGTTTTGGTATCATACCTTTGCTCTCTCTTTCACTTTAAAAGTATAAACCACTACGTTTTAACCAGTGATGCATTTTCTATACACCAATAAAATCATTTCAAAAATGATTTTGAATTCAAAACTTTTGCATGAACTTTGCATTAAAATTACCATGTTTGAATAAACAATTTTGCTTGTAAACAAGCTTTACTCGTCAAGGAATTTCAAACAACTTTAGAAACTTGGTCAGCAACCCTATCAGGGGCAAGTATCTTCCAGGTCCAATTGCGAATCAATTCAAGATTTGTTGCTCAGTGCAAGTTTTATCAGAATTGGTTAGCCAGAAGATCATTTTCAAGGACTCATACTGGAGCATTCATTTCCAACAAATATTTCAAGAACTAAAGCCATGACCAGTTTATTTCCAACAGTCATTTCAAGAACTGAAGCCATGATCAGTTTATCTCCAACAGTCATTTCAAGAACTGAATCCATCATCAATTTATTTCCAACAATCATTTCAAGAACTGAAGCCATGATCTGTTTATTTCCAGTAATCACCCCAGAGCTGAACCCATGACAAGTTCATCTCCAATAGTCATCTCAGAGTTGAAGCCGTGATCAGCTCATTTCTAGCAACTTTCGACTGAATCCATGATCAGTTTATCCTCAGTAGTCAGTTAATCTGGGACTAATCCCCAAGCAGCTCTTCATGTCTTTCCTCAGAAAATCCTCAGTTCAATATAGTTTACAAGTGTGACAAATTTGGGTTCAAGATATTTTCTTCACAAGCAAATTTGGCAGAGTTCTTTGTGTTAAGGAATCAAACATCCAATCTTACCTCCACAACAGAGTCAAACTCCATTGTCATAAACATTTTCATTACATGCATAAATCATTCACATATCATGTTTAACAAAATTCATACACAATGCATAACAAGAGTGTTTCATCGTCATTTTCATTTCCCAAGGTCTTCTTGCAGTTGACATGTTACTTTGAGATCAAAGTCCAAATTACTTAGCACCTACCAAAGCAAACGTCGGTTCAGCTGTCTCTCTTTTGTCCAATGCTAATCTTGGATGAGTTGTTTCTATCTTTTGTCCAACTCTAATCTTGGATGATCTGTTTCTCTCTTTCGTCCAATTCTAATCTTGGATATGTTTTCTCTTTTGTTTCCGTCCAAAGCCAATATTGGATATTGTTACCTTTTGTTGTCATATAAAGTCAATATTGGATGTTGTTACCTTTTGCTGTCGTCCAAAGCCAATATTGGATGCCACCATCTTTTCTTTCATTCAAAGAAATATTTAATGTCAGGATATTTTGTTTCCATCCAAAACCAATATTGGATGTTATTCCCTTTTCTTTCATCCAAAGCCAATATTGGATGCCATGATCTTTTGCTTTCATCCAAAGCCAATATTGGATGTTGTAACCTTTTCTCTCGTCTAAAGCCATGATTAGACGTTGAGTTTTCTATTCATCAAAAGCCAATATTGGATGTTGTGATATTTTCTCTCATCTAAATCCATTAATAGACGTTGAGTTTTCCATTCATCCAAAGCCAATATTAGATGTCTTGATCTTTTGTTTCCATCCAAAGCCAATATTGGATGTTGTTATCCTTCTTTTCATCCAAAGCCAATATTGGATGTTGCTCTCTTTTGTTTCCATCCAAAGCCAATATTGGATGTTATTATCTTTGTTGTTGTCCAAAGCCATTATTGGATGCCATGATTTGTCTCACCTCATTCAAATCCAATATTGGACATTGTGATCTTTTCTCTCGTCTAAAGCCATTATTAGACATTGAGCTTTCTCTTCATTCAAAGCCAATATTGGATTATGTGATCTTTTCTCTCGTCTAAAGCCATTATTAGACATTGAGTTTTCCATTCATCCAAAGCCAATATTGGATGTCATGATCTTTTGTTTCCACCCAAAGCCAATATTGGATGTTGTTATCCTTCCTTTAATCCAAAGCCCATATTGGATGTTGCCATCTTTTGTTACCGTCCCAAGCCAATATTGGATGTCGTAATCTTTTTCACCGTCCAAAGCCAATATTGGATTTTGTGATATTTTCCCTCGTCTAAAGCCATTATTAGACGTTGAGTTTTCCATCCATCCAAAGCCAATATTGGATGTTTTAATCTTTTCTCTCGTCTAAAGCCATTATTAGACGTTGAGTTTTCCATTCATCCAAAGCCAATATTGGATGTTGTGATCTTTTCTCTCGTCTAAAGCCATTATTAGACGTTGAGTTTTCCATTCATCCAAAGCCAATATTGGATGTCATGATCTTTTGTTTCCATCCAAAGCCAATATTGGATGTTGTTAACCTTCTTTTCATCCAAAGCCAATATTAGATGTTGTTATCTTTTGTTTCCATCAAAATCCAATATTGTATGTTGTTATCTTTGTTGTTGTCCAAAGCCATTATTGGATGCCATGATTTGTCTCACCTCATTCAAATCCAATATTGGATGTTGTGATCTTTTCTCTCGTCTAAAGCCATTATTAGACACTGAGCTTTCTCTTCATTCAAAGCCAATATTGGATGATGTGATCTTTTCTCTCGTCTAAAGCCATTATTAGACATTGAGTTTTCCATTCATCCAAAGCCAATATTGGATGTCATGATCTTTTGTTTCCACCCAAAGCCAATATTGGATGTTGTTATCCTTCCTTTAATCCAAAGCCCATATTGGATGTTTCCATCTTTTGTTACCGTCCAAAGCCAGTATTGGATGTCGTAATCTTTTTCACCGTCCAAAGCCAATATTGGATTTTGTGTTATTTTCCCTCGTTTAAAGCCATTATTAGACGTTGAGTTTTCCATCCATCCAAAGCCAATATTGGATGTTTTAATCTTTTCTCTCGTCTAAAGCCATTATTAGACGTTGAGTTTTCCATTCATCCAAAGCCAATATTGGATGTTGTGATCTTTTCTCTCGTCTAAAGCCATTATTAGACGTTGAGTTTTCCATTCATCCAAAGCCAATATTGGATGTCATGATCTTTTGTTTCCATCCAAAGCCAATATTGGATGTTGTTAACCTTCTTTTCATCCAAAGCCAATATTAGATGTTGTTATCTTTTGTTTCCATCAAAATCCAATATTATATGTTGTTATCTTTGTTGTTGTCCAAAGCCATTATTGGATGCCATGATTTGTCTCACCTCATTCAAATCCAATATTGGACGTTGTGATCTTTTCTCTCGTCTAAAGCCATTATTAGACATTGAGGTTTCCCTTCATTCAAAGCCAATATTGGATGTTTTGATCGTTTCTCTCGTCTAAAGCCATTATTAGACGTTGAGTTTTCCATTCATCCAAAGACAATATTGGATGTCATGATCTTTTGTTTCCATCCAAAGCCAATATTGGATGTTGTTATCCTTCCTTTCATCCAAAGCCAATATTGAATGTTGCTATCTTTTGTTACCGTCCAAAGCCAATATTGGATGTCGTAATATTTTTTACCTTCCAAAGCCAATATTGGATTTTTTGATATTTTCCCTCGTCTAAAGCCATTATTAGACGTTGAGTTTTCCATCCATCCAAATCCAATATTGGATGTTTTAATCTTTTCTCTCGTCTAAAGCCATTATTAGACGTTCAGTTTTCCATCCATCCAATGCCAATATTGGATGTTGTGATCTTTTCTCTTGACTAAAGCCATTATTAGACGTTGAATTTTCCATTTGTCCAAAGCCATTATTGGATTCCATGATTTGTCTCACCTCATTCAAAGCCAATATTGGATGTTGTGATCTTTTCTCTCGTCTAAAGCCATTATTAGATGTTGGGTTTTCCACTCATTCAAAGCCAATATTGGATGTTGTGATCTTTTCTATCGTCTAAAGCCATTATTAGACGTTGAGTTATCCCTTCATTCAAAGCCAATATTGGATGTCGTGTTTCTTTTCAGTCCCACATCTATTGTTCTTCTAGATGCTTTTGATTGTCTTTACCAGAGAGTTGCTCGCCTCATTCAATCCATTCTTGGATGTTGCTGCTTGCCTTCTCGGGTTTTCTCTTTTCTCCAATTATTGATGGTTACTCTTTGTCACCATGACAGATATCCAGAAATATCTTGTTCTTCCTTAGCATGTCTTTCCACGTCATTTCATCTGAACTACCATAAGTTTCCAGTTTCGAGTCTTTCCATATTCCCAAAGTCTGTCTCATATCATTATATATATATATATATATATATATATATATATATATATATATATATATATATATATATATATATATATATATATATATATATATATATATATATATATATATATATATATATATAAGAGTCCATGCATTCATTCACAACATGTGCTATCATCTCATCATCTCAGGGATGAAATTCAGGTTTGTTTGTATTTTTCCGCCTATCTGGTAAAAAGATAATTAAATAGGGGCAGCTGTTGTACCCTAAATTTCGCCCCTAACTTTTTCAGTCGCACTTTCATATCATATTTTGTCATTTGGTCACAATCATTAATAAATAGCTTCATTCATCACATTTGCATCCTGTCTTTAAGTTTGCTCTTGTGTTGTTGACTAACTTCTAATCAAAACACACAAAAAAATATATGTCTTTGCCTTTGTATATTTGTGTTTTATAGGTATCGAGTTAAAGCATCTGACAAATAAGGTTTTTCGGTATTATTTTCCTAAAATCTCTATTTGCAAAGAAAAATAATTTAAAAAATTTTCATTTTTTACTCACTGTACAATCGATTGCTCTTAGAGTGTAATCGATTGCATAAAGTGTATTTTGCATATTTTTTGAAAAAAACACTGATGTAATCGATTGCTCCCAGAATGCAATCGATTGCACATAGTGAAATTTTGAAAAAAAATCAGCAATTTCAAGCTTGTCAATTTTGGCTCCAATTTTTCTTCATTTTTTTGAAAGATATATCATTAATTCAAAATTTGGCTCCAATTTTTGTTTTTTTGAAAGATATATCATTAATTCAAATTTTGCCTCCAATTTTTCATTTTTTGAAAGATATATCATTAATTCAAATTTTAGCTCCAAGAATCAATTACCAAACCACCACTAATCCCAATTCTCTCCATCTACCAAGAATCAAATTTTGAGAGCCAAACTCACTTTGCTAAAAAATCTCTCAATTCTCTCCATCTACCAAATTCACTCAAAGCTCCATTTTCAAAAAAAAAGTTAGTAAGCTTTTCATTCAAGCTTACTAATATTTGAGCTAAACCTTCATCCAAACACTTTTCTTCATGAATTCTCTACATCCAAGCTTGGGAAATTGATTCTTGGGGCTGAATTGGAGAAAATTCTTGAAGTTGTTTTGATAATTCTCTAGATATACCTTTGGTAAGTTGGATTTTTCATCTTTCACAATATGATCTCTTGTTGATCTTTAGGTTTGATTCATGGAGCATTGTTTTGTGATTCCATTGGTGTTATTTTCTCATGATTTTATGGAATTTTCATGCTCAATTAAATCCATGATCATAAGGTGTTTGATGGAAAGTTTGAACAATAATTTGGCCTTTTAAAATGTTGTTTTTCTGTTTTTAACAGGGTGTAATCACTTGTTGTAATGGTGCAATCGATTGTCATTGCAAAATATTGCATTTTTAAATAAAATGCACTGATGCAATTGATTACTGTCAGAGTGCAATCGATTGTAACAGAGCCAAAATGCTTTGAGGATCACTTAAACATCATTGATCATTAAATTTTGCTTTGAGGATTCTCAAATGGATGATATACTTGACAAAAAGCAAATGCAACTTGTTGTTGAGTGTGATACGGTGGCAGAATTGACTGTTATACTGGTTTGCATTTTGTATTCGCAAATGTGCGGTAAGTAAGAGTTGCCACCGACTTTTCTTTTATCTAAATTAAGGAAAGGGTGAAAAGAACAGGAAAAGACCTTTTTGAGATTTTGAGTAAGGGGGTAGATTATGGAAAGGGAAGGTGTTAGCACCCTTTCCATCAGTGGTTTTCCACGGGCTCTTAGGTACTTGCTCATTTTTTAAAATAGCTTTCGTGTGTACTTTAAAAAGTTTTGTTTGTTTATGATAACTCTTGTATTAGTCCTCAAGAGTGTGAAAAAGCGTTTTTGAAAAGAATTTTTAAAGTGTGGTGTGAAAATGAATTAGTTTTTGAGCAAGTACCTAACAGCTATCTACCTACTCAAAAAAGGCGTTCTTTTCCTCCTTTCCTTTAGATAGTGTTATCCTACTATTAGTGAGTAGATAGCCCTATTATTGGATGTTGAGGGACTATCGAAGGGACATTTACGGCCACTAAGGCAACTGGGAAAAAATTCTTAGTAATTGTCCTAAAGTTCTAAGATCACTTTTTTTAATTGAGGCAAATGTCGAAAGGGTCATCGAGGGACATATGATCTCTTGAAGGCAACCAAAGTGGCAGATACCCTAGAGGTGAGCATGTGCAAGTGTGCTTGATTTAGATATATTATCTTACGCGTTTAGGGTTATATAATCGTTTTAATTTCAATCTTTTTTCATGCAATCCTATTAGCCATTCATCTAAGCAGTTTATAGTGCGGAAAATAAATTACAGAAAGTAAAAACTCCTAAGATATTACATGGCCTCGGGGCAATTACACAATCAGATGCGGAAATTTAAACCCTAATTAAACTATTACAAACTGGGAAAAAGTTACATAATTAAAAAGAATAATAGTACGAAAAATAACAACGCGCAAAAATTGAGACGGGAATAAGTTTGAAAAAGCCTAAAAATCTAATTGCTTATTAAAAATATTTTTGGTATTTTAAATGAAAAAAGATTCGAGATTTAATCCTAATTTCTAGTTAATTTTAATTTTTTTTTAAAAAGATAAAAGTAGTTAAACTAGATTAATTTACAAAATTAATTTTAATTATATAAAAAAACTTAATCCTATTTTTTTGTGATTTTATGATTTTATGATTAAAATAAAAAATGATTAAAAATAATTAAATAAAATAAAATAAATAAATTTTAAAAAATGACAAAAATGAAAAGAAATGGGCCTGAAGTGCATTAGCAATCTATGGGGTGTTGGCTGAATTTGGCTAGGCCCAGATCTGTTGGCCCAACGCTTGCATGAGATCCAATGTTGCTATGTCTGAAAGGTCAACCATGGGGAATCACCCCATGAGCGTTGTATATGGATCCACTAAGATCCAATGGTTGGGATCTGGAGGTGTATGAGGTGCGCGCTAGGAGGAAAATACCGGATCCTACAAGAACATTAGGAAAATGCAAAATGCAATAGGCAGGGATCGAACCCCTGCCTTTGCATCCTGTAATTCCTTAACACCCTTCGATCTCACCACTGGACCATTATGTTCATTCGTACATATAAATAAAACAAAACAATATAATATAAAAATAACATAATTACTGAGTTGTCAATGTGCGCCTCTTCAGTGGGACCCTGGGAATTTGAATGGGCCAATCAAGAAACATTGTCCAGCAACGCCAGTGCAAGGAGGGTCAAACCACCCCTCACGGTGGTTGACCACCATCGTCTTTGCTGACCTCAAATCTCCAACCTGCGAAATAACATGATTCTAGACCAGAAATTGAACCTACCCCTCCTAAATCATTTACTGCAAATTCAACCCTGGTTTTAGCTTAATCTAAAATGTCATGCATCATTGAAACTGAAGCTTGCACTTCTCTAAACCCTAGCAATGGTGATTTGTATTTCTGGCATTGTTGCTTACATGAATTACGTCAGAAAATTCATAAGTTATGATAACAATATGGATATACAATCAAAAGGTATTTATATTAAGAATTAAGCAAGTTTTAAGATCAAGAATTTTTACCAAAGTGAGAGTATCGGGTGAGGATGATTCTGGATACTTTGGGCTTCAAGGATGGATGGGTTGACCTAGTGGGATCTCCAAGAAGTTCATGGAGTCCTTAGTTTTGGATGAAGTTGGCTGGAGTGAGGGATCACGAATTGCACCACTCTTTGAAATTTTTTGAAAAAGTGTTAGGGTTCTTTTGAGGCTGCTGCACTTATCCTTACACTTCTGGAGGGTTATTCTTATATATTGTATCACATTAGGTCAACAAAAAAAGCAAGGATCCATGGCATTGAGTACAAGATTTGTTTCAAATATTCACTTGAAAATATATCTTATTTTGGATATCCTTTCCCCTCTTGTCTTGCACATTTTTACCTTGATATGCCAGCACATTTTGCCTATTATTTCATGAGAAAAAGATTCCAAATCAAATCTTACATTATTTCTATTATTTATTCATTTAATTTTGAATTTTAATGAATAAAATATCAAAATAAATAAATAAATAATATAATAATGCATAGGTGGGACTAGAGGTCGTGGATAATGCTAGAAACAAGTTTCAAACATGAAAAAATGGGCCCATTTGGAAAAAATTCAAGTTTGGTCAATATTGGCTTCATGCACTTTTCCAAAAATTGGTCAACTTTATAAATACATATCTCTCTCATTTTTAACCCTAAGATGGTTTTCTTTGACTTTTTAGAGAGCTCATGATGTGATCTAAACAACCCTTTTAGTTTCATTTCAATTCGATCTTCCATGTTCATGTAAGGAGCTTTAACCCAAAAGGTGTTTTTGTTGACTTTTTTAAAGGACCTATAATGTCTGAGCTTATATCTTTTAGCTGGGGGAATTTCTTGAACTTGAGGGATAAAGAGAAGTTTTAGGGAATTGTATTATCTTTAAAATGATCTTGGGTGGAAAAATTTCTGATAAAGTTTGAGAAAGTTATGCCTGGTCAAAGCTTGGTTGACTTTTCCTATAGAAACCCTAATTTGCAATATTTGACTTTTGATGAGTTAGGAGCATTTCTTGAGGAATCATGATAAACCCTTGATCAAATGATGGATATTACATCAAAATATTGATGTTGACCAAAAATCTTGAAGTTTGACTGTATATAGGCCACGATTGACTTTTGACCTAGTATAGTTGATTTCTAGGCATTTGAGTAGTTGACTGAGCAAACTTGTTGTGCAAGGCATGAATTTTGGCATGGATAACCTTGAGGACATATTAGGTCCATGGAAAACATTTGAGACCATTGGAGATCAACCATCTTGATGAAAATTGAAACCCTAGTTTGAGGTTCATTGCCTTTAGGAGGAGAATTTGTCTGGTCAATTCTTGGTCATCTATGGGAAAGTTGGGGACCTCAATGAGCATGTGTTGAGTAAAATGAGAGGGAAAATTTTGGGGTACAACATTGAGAGGCTTTGGTTCTACCAATCCTCTAATGAGTTCCAAATGAAAGTTTCAAGATGGTCACCCAACTAACCATTAACTTCTAACAATTGACTTTACTTCATGCTTTTAATTTATGCTTTTACTTTATGCACCATTTACTTTAGCATTTACATTTCATTCTATTTTCATCCTTGCTCACTTGGACATTTACTTTTATGCCATTTTTATTTTGCTCACTTGAGCTTTTATTTTCCTTTTGAAGATACTTAATAATCAACATGAACCATAAAAAACATTAATGATACTTGGACTATTTGGTTACTATCCTTGGCATTATGAAGTATTGGACTTCTTGGACTTATAAATAGAAACCTTGGCTTATGTTGGAGACCTTGTGACCTTAATTGATATTTTGTCTGGAGTTCATGGGGTTCACACCAAGACATTGGGTTGTTTGTTTTTTTTTGTGCAGGTTATTATGATTACATACTTTGTTTGTAATCTGGAATTCATTTGTATACAGCCATTACTCTGCCCAATTTTTGGGAAGACTTAATGCAATAAAAGCTTGTTTTTCTCAAGAGGTTTAGTGTCTTTTCTTGGTTTCAATCCAAAGAATGGGTATTCTATCTTGACTCATAATGTCAACTGTTGGCTTCTTGTTGGTTAAACGGTTCTCTTCCTTAGCTTTTACCTTATCGTTTAGGATAGTCACTTCGTCTCCTCCCATCTTTCTTTAATTTTCAAAACCTCCTCATCTTTTTTTAAAAGCTTCTTTGTTTATAAAATCGAATCGCTTTCATAATAAACCTCGACTTTTGTCGAGTGGCTTTTCTTTTAAAACTTATTTTCTTTAAACAAACTTCAATTCATTTAATCATACTTCAACATTTTTCAAAATTTACAAAAAAACAATTCAACTCATTCAAACCTTCTATGTGCTCGAGCACTTTTACCCTTCAAAACTTTTTTCAAGATGAGACATGATTTTGATAGTCAAGCAACATTCTCCTATCCCCAAGGTTATAAAGGTGTCGACTTTTCCACTTGAGTGCTATAGGTGTTCTAAAACCCTAACTCTTGCTGACATAGGGTCTATCTTTCCTACACCTTGTGGACGTTAGTCGAGATTTCTCTCCTAACAATGACGACTTGTCTCTTTGTTTAAAATCAATTAATAGACAAGTCTTTTTTAGCTGAACTACGGTGCTATGACTTTCCCATTGCACGAGGGAGTACGTAGGAACTAAGTCTTACGACCCAAGGTGAGCAACAAAAATAATAATAAAAAACATTTAATTTTCTTTTGTGTGCAAATACTCATTCATTCTTTTTCTTTAGCAAGTAAGCCTTTACATAACACTCCTTTTAAAAGAAACCAAACAAAGTGGATATTGTGGAGTACCATAGATGCCTAGGGTGCTAACACCTTCCCTATGCATAACCGACCCTCGTACCTCGCTCTCTGGTATTTTTTGGTTTTGTTCACTTTTTTCCCATTTCCCTTTGGAAATAATAAAGTGCGGTGGCGACTTTATTGTGTTGAGTTAAGGCAATTGATGGCTTAATCTCAAATCTTTATCACTATTTATTTTTCTTATCATCACTGTCGCATTTCGTTCATTTCTTCGTCTTTGACGATGGAGATTGCGCGTGACAACAACCATCTTCTGTATGATCTTCTTTATATTCTTATTGGTGGCTTCCACTACGCCATTCATCTTAGGTTGATACGGAGAAGATTTATGATGCTTGATCTTGAATTTCATGCAGAGCTCAGTGATCATTGTGTTGTTAATATTGGTACCATTGTCTGTGATAATCCTCTTGGGGATGCCATATCGACAGATCTGGTTATGTTTAATGAACTCGGCGACCACATTCTTAGTAACAAAAGCAAATGAAGCTGCTTCAACCTATTTCGTAAAGTATTCAATGGAGACGAGGATGAAGCTGTGTCCATTAGATGTTGTGGGCTTGATTTCTCCGATCATATAAATGCCCCACATTGCGAATGGCCAAGGCACAGTCATGACATTCAAGGGTACTGCAGGCATATGAAATTTATCGACATAAATTTAACACTTATGACAAGTTCTCGAGTGATGATGACAATCAGTTCCCATAGTCAACCAATAGTAACCAGCTCTTAAGATCTTTTTAGCCATAGTATGCCAACTGGATTGAGTACCTAAGACACCTTCATGCATGTGATCGGTGGAAATAGAACTGACTGTTTTAAAGCTGGTTCGCAAAATGTCGCGGTAAGCAAGAGTCGTCATCGTCTTTTATGTTTTCCAACATGGAAAGGACAAAAGCACAGCAAAATTCCTTCTTTGAGATGTCTCTCGGTTCGGGAGGTAGATTTATAGAAAGGGAAGGTGTTAGCACCCTTTCTATCCATGGTTATCCATGGGCTCTTAGGTACTTGCTCTTATGTTTTTCAAAAGATTTGTTTTCTTTTCAAGTGTGTGTGGGTTTTGAAAAAGTTTCGTTGAAAAATTTCTAAGTAACTCTTGTATCTGTCCTCAAGAGTGTATGAAAAATTTGTTTGAAAATTTTTTGAAAGTGTAAGTGTGAAAAGTTGTTTTTTGTTTGTTTTGAAAAGAGCAAGTACTTAAGAGAAATCTACCTACTCAAAGGAATTAGGCTGTGTAAGAGTCCTTTAGATAGTGCTATCTCACTATTGAGAGGTAGGTGCACCATCGTTGGAGGTATTCGGGTCAATTCGATTATAGGGACAGTGTGGTCACCGAAGCAATGGTAGGACACCTTAGAAGTAACCCTAATGTCCTAGATCCTTTTTATCCGAGGCAACCGTTTCGAGGCAACTGGATCTTTAGACAGGAGGGCGACCTCTAAAACACCCTATACTAGACGACCACGTTCGAGGCAACCAGTGAGGCGTACCCTAGGAGTGGCATGTGCTTGTGTGTTGTTTTCAGTTAAATTGTCTATGCATGTTATTTGTGAGCTACGGATTGGTTTTATTATCATACAGTCTTGCAGGCATATTAACAGTTAAGAGTGCAGAAAATAAAGTGCGGAAATATGAATCTACGCTATTACAAGGCGCGGGTCTATACATCGCCAAAAACATAACCCGTTTTGGAAAATAAATGCGGAAAGTAAAGAAAGCAATAAAAACCTAATTAACTATTACATCCTCAGAAACAATTACATAAATATGATAAAAAGGAATTAAAGCGCGAAAAGAAATTAAATCGGGACGTCCTTAGGGTGTTGACCCTTTTGAGAAATAAAGAAAGTAGTTTGTCCTGTTTTGCAATTAATCAAATATTAAACCTAAACCTAATTAATTAATTAATTAAAAGAAAAGTTTTTTTTGTGTTTTTTTAAGTCTTTAATAAAAATAAAAAGAAAAAATGAAATTAAAAGTCAAGAAAACCCTAGTTCTAAGTTTATTTTATTTATTATTAAAAAAAGGTCAAAATTACCTAATTAAACTAATTAATTTGTTAGTATTTTATTTACAAAATAAGGAATTAAAGTGAAATTAATAATTAGTAATAAAAAATATTTACATTTTAATAGTCTGAATTTATTATGAAAATTAATTTGTTAGTTAATAATAATAATAATAATTAGTTAAAAGGATTAAAAGGAAAAAGAAAATACAAAGAATAGTAAAACCATGGGGGGGTTGATGGCCCAATAGAGGTTAGTTTAGAAATTTTGGCCCATCAAGAATCAGGCCACGTTGACTTTCTGGAATTGTCTGTGCTTGCTTTGACTGGAACGTACCATGATCTTCATCTCTGGCCCTTGGATGTATGCTTGTAGACACATGGCACATGGATGCCTAGAGCGCATAGTAGAACGCGTTTAGGAAGCTGCATGGGAACTTGTTAGAAAGAACAATATGGAACTTTTGGGTGGACCTGGGAATCGAACCTAGGTCCCATTGATTGCCAGACACCTCATCATCCACTGAACCAAGCGCTTGTCTTTGTTAATATAATGGACAAGAAAAATAATATATAAACAATCAATTATTCTGGAAACCAAGAGAAAGCGCGCCATATTTTTGAACGGACCAACCACGCGTGAACACGTCCTTCATCTTCTTCGTTTTCCTGTAACAAAAACAATCAAATAGCGGGGGTTTTTAACCCCCACAAAATGCAACCATAGAAAATAGCGATTAGGCGTACAGTACATATAAATAGGGCGTGATGGTTGGGTTGAGTTCGTCTGGCCTTGACGAATTCAACCATATGCGTTATGAGGTCCAATTTTGCTTATGTTGTAAAGCCCCAATTCGAAAGCTTGGAAACCCTAGAATTCAATAATGGTGGTTTACATTTCAGGGCACCATAATACAATTAACCTATATCATCAGCTTCAGAAAGGTGTTAGCAATGCAAAGCACACAACAAATCACATTAATAATGCATGAATTATGATTTACGATTATGCAAAAATAACCAAACTGTGTGACTTGTTCTGGCGTGTTCTTGGAGTGTTAAGGCTTGTTTGTGATTGCTATGCGTTCCTGAATGTCCCAGCAAGGTGTTGGAATCAAGAAAAGGGTTTGAATTGGCCTGGAAGGTTGAATTCAGTTTTCAAATTTCTTGGCTTTTTTTCAATATGGTAATGGTGTTTTTGCAGCAGCTTGCACGTTTTAGGCTTTAGGGTTTGCTTCAGTATTTGTATTGGAATGGAATTAGGGTACAAGCTAGGTCAAAGATCCATGGAATAAAGTTTTCAATATTTGATTTTCAATCAAATATTTTTCAATCTTTTTGATTGAAAAACCTTGCCAAATTGGGTGATTCTTGTCTCTTTGATGGATGCACGAAATTGCCATCTTGCCCTGAGCCTATTTGCCTCACAAAAAGATTTGAAAACCATATCTTTGAATTCCCTACATTTAAAATCAATTAAATGAATTAATATTAATAAAAAATTCAATTAATTAATTAAAAATAAGAAAATAAATAAATTTAAGCTCATTGGGTCGTGCATAGGCCTTGGACAATGTTTCAAGAAAGAATTTGAGGCCCATTAGCAAAAATGAAGTGTTTTGCGCAAAGTTGACTTTTGCAAATTCCCAAAAATTTCCCAACATCTCCAATGCATATCTTGCTCAATTTTGATCCTATGAACATGTTCTTGGACATTTTGGAAAGGTATTGAAGTCCTCTAACCAATGCCTTTGGTCCCATGTCATTCTGATTTACCAATCTCAAGTTATGGTCTTTGACTTAAAATGCCTTTTTGTTGACTTTTGAAATTGACCTATAATGTAGAAATTGATAAATTTTTGTGAGAGCATTTCTTGGACTTGGAATGTGAGTATGAGTTATAGGAAATGTCATCCCCTTCAAAATGAGCATTGGATGGGATTTTTCTGATGAACCATGAAAAAGTTATGCCCTGGTCAAGTTACAGTTGACTTTTCTGCTGTCCAAAAATAGCAACTTTTGCATCTTGATGATTTTTGAGCCATGCTTGTGGAATCATGATCAAGACTTGATCAAATGATGATTGTGAGCTCAAAATAAGATGTTGACCAAAAATTCTGACTTTTGACTGTAAAATGACCATTTTGCCCCTGTAGTTGGTTGTGGAGCAACTAGGGCTTTTGACTGTGCAACTTGACCCTGTGAGCCTTGAAACTTGGCATGTAGATGCTTGAGGATATGTATAGGCCTATGGGACTTGATTGAGCCATTGAAAACCTCAAATTCTTTGCAAGAACCAAAACCCTAATTTTGATTGATTTAGGAGGATGTTTAACTGTCCAACTTTCTGAGAAATCTTGAACCATTTGGAGATGATTCTTGATAAACTTTGAAGAATATGGGAGGGAAAATTTTGGGGTACAACAATGCATATCTTGCATAATCTCTTATGCTTCCTTCTTATGCATACAACGAAGCAGGGTTGAATCATAATTGTGTTTGTATAGAATTCCATTGCTTAAGGAGAATTTAGATGAGAACCTTCGCAAGAATTTCTTGTCATTGATGGATGCCCCCTCGGGGTATTCTTGAGTCTCGAGGTACCTTTTCACCTCGTGAAACCAGGGTTTCTCCTCTACTCCATCGGTGTCAATTTCACAGTAGTGTGCAGGTTTGTCGAATCTTTCAATGGTAATTATAGGACCCCCATTGTCCCATCTAACCTTGAACATGGATGACATGGTAGCTAGAGCATCTGCCAGCTGATTCTCTTCTCGTTGTATGTGCTCAAAGCTAATCTCATCGAAATACAGGATCAGGGTTAGCACATGCTCTTTAAAAGGAATGAGATTCAGGTGCTTCATATCCCAATCTCCTTTAACCTAGTTGATTACCAAATCTGAGTGCGCATACACACTTAAGAATTTGATTTTTAGATCAATAGCATCCATAAGACTTATGATGCACGCTTTGTATTCTAACATGTTGTTGGTGTAGTCAAAGCATAGTCTGGTGGTGAAGGGTGTATTGAAACCTTCAGGAGAGATAATCATAACATTGATTTCGTTTCCAATTGCATTGGAAGTTCCATTGAAAACCATAGTCCATGGGGATCCTAGCTCAGGTCCTTCATACGGTCTAGGTTCTACATAATATGTTACTATCATAATGTTTTCATCCTGGAATTCAAAGTTCATAGACTGGTAGTCGTTTATAGCTTGACGCGCCAAATGGTCGACCAATACACTTCCTTTGATTGCCTTATGAGTGGTGTACTGGATAGCATATTCTGTTAAGACCATCTGCCATCGATCTATTCTTCCGGAGAGAGATGCCTTCTCGAATATGTACTTGATGGGATCCATTTTAGAGATCAACAAGGTAGTATGGGTCAGCATATATTATCTTAGTCGGCGAGCAGCCCATGCCAAAGCGCAAAAAGTTTTCTTGAGCAGTGAATATATTGTTTCACTGTCGGTAAGTTTTTTGCTAAGGTAGTATATTGCATGCTCTTTTCGACCAGACTCGCCATGCTGCCCCATTACACACCCATATTGAATTCTCTAGTACTGTTAATTACATGATTATAGGTTTTCCTTCTATAGGTAGCATCATAATGGGAGGTTCTTGTAGGTACTCCTTAATTTTATCGAAGTCTATTTGACAGTCGTCGTTCCATTTTACTACTTGATATTTCTTCAGCAGCTTGAAGATTGGCTCACAAGTAACAATTAGATGAGAAATAAAATGGGAAATGTAATTCAATCGTCCTAAGAAACCTATGTTCTCCTTCTCGGTATGAGGAGTCAGCATACCGTTACCCTTACCACTGACGATGAAACCTAAGAGTTTACCAGATCTCACCCCAAAGGCGCACTTGTTCGGGTTTAGCCTTAGCTTGTACTTCCTCAGTCTTTTAAATAGTTTGTGTAGGTGATCAAGATTCTCTTCTTTAGTTTGTGATTTTTCTATCATCTCATCAACATAGACCTATATTTCATGGTGAATCATGTCATGAAATAAGGCTACCATGGCACGCTGATAATTTTCCCCGGTGTTCTTCAATCCAAAAGGCATAACCTTATAACAGAAAGTGCCCCACTGTGTGACAAAGGTGGTTTTCTCCATGTCTTCAGGCGCCATCTTTATCTGAGTGTAACCTAAAAAGCCATCCATGAAGGAGGATACCTTATGCTGGGAAGTTTTGTCGACCAAAACATCGATATATAGTAGTGGCAAGTCATCCTTGGGGATCGACCTATTCAGGTCCCTGTTGTCTATGCACATACGCACCTTGTCATCTTTCTTTGGTACCAGAACAACATTAGCCACCCATTAAGGATATGACGTCACTACTAAGAACCCTGTGTTGAACTGTTTCATAACCTCAGCCTTGATATTTTCTGACATTTCAGGATGCATGCGACGAACCTTTTATTTTATCGAAGCACAACCCTCTTTCGTTGGCAGACAGTGAACTACAATATCGGTATTGAGCCCTGGCATGTCTTCATATGACCAAGCGAAGATTTCAACATATTCATGTAGCATCTCGATTAACCTGCTCTTGACACTATTCTCTAAGTCAGCACCTATCTTGACCTCTTTCTTGTCTGTCTCTATACCAAGGTTTACCACTTCGACTGGCTCTTCATGTAGTTGGATAGTCTTCTCTTCCTATATCAAGAGTCTTGCAAGTTCTCTAGGTATTTCACAATCTTCCTCACCTTCATCCCCAGCTTGCTAGATCGGATTTTCGAAGTCATGTAAAGCAATAGGAGAATCGTTATTGAAGAGATCCAGAGTGGATGAGGATCTGCAATGTAGTGTATGGGTGTGTGTAAGAACACATAGCTATTTTGAAAATGCAATAAGATAAAAGAAAGACATATATCACAAAATTTGTATGCAAAACATCCAATGTTTCTATTGAATGAACAAATGTTTATGAATCGTTAATCAACCCTTTAACAAATGAAACATTGTGCCCCGGGTATGACACAAGGTTTTAAAGTCATTGTTTATTAAATAGCCAAAAACTTTTGAAAACAAAAAGACGGGAATATAGATTATTACTCCTGACTAAAGGATATGGGAAAGATGTATTCCGCCTTCCAGTTTTCCAATCCATCACCCACGGTCGGGAATATCTAGCTACTGAAGTCACAAACATTTTCTACATCCTCTATAGCATTGACCCCATTGTTGCTGATGCAAAATGGAGGTCTCCCAGCACGAGCTCGACGAATAGACCTCTGACATTCTGTAGTAAACCCCAGACCAAACTTGTTAGATTTGAAAGGGATATCTGGAAGCTGACCCCAAATGGTATTACCACCTTCTTCAATAGTGGCCTTAGCATCTTTCAATGAGGCCATCTTATGCGGAGTTTTGGTGATCTTCGGAATGGCTGAAACATCTTCTACAAAAGCAGGAGAGATTACTTTAAAGGTTTGACAGGGTGTTTCAATGAATTCTCCATCCATTTCGACATGTCGGAATGAGTTGAGGTAGCTGACCATATATTCCTCCTCTCCACAAACAATAATAACTTTTCCCTTCACTAGATATTTCAGTTTCTAGTGCAAGTTGGAAGTGACACCACCCGCTCCATGGATCCAAGGGCGTCCCAATAAACAAGAGTAAGTCGACCGAATTTCCATGACATAGAAAGTGGACTCAAAAATCTATGATACCCCCTTGATCGGGAGGTCCACCTCTATGTGTACCATTCTTTTCGATTCATCAAAGGCTCGAACTATGATATTGCTGGGCTTCAGCACCACCCCTTCATAATTGAATCAGTCAAGAGCGCCTTTCGGCAGAGCATTCAGAGATGATCATGTGTCAATCAATACATGGGCCAATGTAGTTACCCTGGATCCAATGGAGACATACAGGGCCCTATTGTGATTCCTCCCCTCCGGGGTCAAGTTAGCATCAGATAAACCCAAACCAATTTCAGTTGTCAGACTAGCCACATAGCTTCCAAATTGATCTGCCGAAATTTCTTGTGGCACGTGGGAAGTCTTCAGGAATTTCACTAAAGCCTTTGCATGGGCCTCAGAACACAACTGTAGTGACAACATAGATATTTTGGATGGGGTATGCCCCAACTGTTCCACAATTTTATAATCACTTCGGAGAATGATCTTCAGAACCTCTTCTAAATCTTTTCCAGAAGTATCTTTTATAGGAGCTTCTTTTGTCGCCTCCTTCCGGGCAGGATCTATCAACGGCTCTTTACCCCAAGCCCCATCAGTCGTCTTGGTAGCGGTAACCTGAGCAGGTGGAGAATTTTATAGGGATAAAATTTTTCCACTTCTTGTAATCTTATTGGTCCCGGTAATGTTTACAATACTGGGATCAACTTCTTCATTTTCATCATTAGATAATTCTTGCTTGACATCATTGTAATAGACATCAGACCCATAATCCCATGAAATTTCTTTCTCCGAGGAATACGAGATAGGACTGGGCATTTTAATAACCAGAGGAGCAGCTTTTAGATTGGCGGTAATCCTTATACGACCTTTGGTAGGGATCCTAAAAGGAGTACCAGAGATAATAGACAAATCTTGGCAAAAATTGTTGGTAAACAAAACTTTTTCAATCAGAATAATATGTTCATTCATCAAGTGTTGAATACCTATTTTCAGTGACCGAAGCCATTGGGTTTGACTACATCGCAATAACAACCTTCAACACAACCTGGAAATTAACCATCTTGCAACAAATTCTTCTTTATTATAGAGAGAGGAGTAACCACATAATTCACAGAAGTAACATACATAATATCTTCAACAACACTTATGCCTTTATCATGCTTGGGTATAGGTGTTGTAATCACATTTGGAGTCTCTGGAGGATCAAACTCAATCTCCTTGTTGTCAATCATGTCCTAAATCTTGTTCTTCAGGGCCCAACAATTGTTGGTGTTATGACCATGGCAATTTGAATGATAAGCACACCTCGCGTTCGAATTGTACTTATGAGAGGCGGTGTTAGGATTGGGAGAAGGATCCCGCAGCGAAATGAGTTCGGCTTTTAGAAAGTGTTGTAGTGCCTCAGACAAAGGCATATTAATCTTGGTGAATTTCCTTTTTGGAGCGTTTGGCCTTCGGTGGTTACCCTACTATTGTTATTGTTAAGCATGCGCTGGATTGGAAATTAACACTGCTGCCACAGATTGGTGACAACTATTTTTACGACGGCTCTTTTGGCCATAGAAAGCATTGACCTCCTTTTTCCCTCCAAATGACTTCTTCAAAACATTCGAAGATGCAGCCATCGGGATCTTCCTACTCTTGATACCATTTTCTATTCTTTCCCATGTCAAGATCATTTCTGTAAAACCCTCCAAAAAGCTTATGATCAACAGATTAAAGAACGGGCTTGTCAGGGTGCCCATAAACATACCCACCATTTCCCGATCATTTAGAGGAGGTTTCACCCTTCTAGCTAAGTCCCTCCAATTCTGAGCATACTCCTTGAACCCCTCATTAGAGCCCATGGACATATTTTACAGTTAAACTCGAGTTGGTGCCAGGCCAGTGTTGTATTTTTTACTTCTTATAAAAAGCAGCAGCCAGGTCTTCCCATTTATGGATATTGGTTCCTTCCAGCTGATAGAACCATTCCAATTGGGTTCTAGCCAAACTATCTTAGAATAGGTGGACCCATAAGTTCCGGTCAGCGATGTGAGGCTGTATCTTCCGAACAAACACCTCAAGTGGAGCTTAGGACAAGAGACCCTATCGTACTTATCAAAAACAAAGACCTTGAACTTAGGTTGGATAACCACCCCTAGAACCAGACCTAATTCACCAAAATCCAGTCCAAGCACCTTCTAGACTTCCATTGCCTTGATTCTGTCCTCCAACTGCTTATATTTGTCATTCACAGGAGGATATTGTTCATCAAGAAAAGTTTTCTTCTTCAGGAGTATTCTCATAATCCTGCTTGTCCTTTCCATCTTCATCATGGTGGTCACCTTCTTCAGATGAGTCATTTTCTACATGGACTGGTTGAGTGGGACCCTTGAACCTTCTCCCAATATTGGGGACAGCAACAAGCTTTTTGATCTTCTTTTTCTTGGCGACGAGCGCCAACAACTCTTTTTACCCTTGGGAAAAATTCATGAGAGTTTCCTGGAACTGGGCGTTTTGAGCCTTGAGATCCTTTTCGGTTTGTTCGAGGGCCATTTTTCTGCTGAAATAAACAGCGAGAAAATGCGAAACATGTACGAAAAACCTGTTATGAAATGGTGCATGATATGTAAATGCTATTATTTCAAGGACCTTAGGAAATTTAAATTTTCTAACCAGATGGAAACAAGAAACAAAAGATTTTATTAGAAATGTTCAAATTACAACTGCCTTTTAGGCTTACAATGATAACAAAAGCTTTCAAAGATAAAATGAACTCCTAAAATCTAAGAATCAAATCTCCCATAGACACTTCCTCTTTGTGATGATGTATGCATTAAGACCCTGCTCCTCTTGAAGTTGCCTTGTGAGCTCCAACACTTTCTTCTCACTTGCATAGAATTGAGTCTCAAAGATGTCTCATTCTTCCATTAGTTGAATCCAATAATTTTTCAACTCTTCAAGGTCCGTAGGCATATTAGGGTGGAGAATGGTATAAAGAACATTCCCCTCAACAACAGGCTCCACAAATATTGGTAGGATGGCTGAATATGGCATCATGAGACTTTAAGCACGAACTCGTACCCATTTGAGATAAGGCTCAAGAGGGATGGAAATCTTATGCCCCAAAGTCTTGCTATCAACCTTGCTTACCATTCCCCAAGCATGTACAAACCTTCTATGATAACCTTGCACATCGTTCTCATAGTCGAATATAATACCTTGAATGAGTGTGTCGTGGGGACCATCTCTTCGAGCATAGCCAAATTGTCGTAGGGCTAGAGAAGGGTTATAAGTAATACCTCCCCTAATTCCTAAGAGTGTAACATTAGGGAACTCCCCACAACGGTCAATGATAGTTGTGATACGGTGGCAGAACCGACTGTTATACTAGTTTGCATTTTTTGTTTGCAAATGTCGCGGTAAGCAAGAGTCGCCACCTACTTTTATTTCATCCAACAAAGGAAAAGGGAAACGAACAGGAAAAACCTTTTTTTAAGATATTTCTGAGTACGGGGGGTAGATTATAGAAAGGGAAGGTGTTAGCACCCTTTCTATCCATGGTTTTCCATGGGCTCTTAGGTACTTGCTCATTTTTGAAATTGCTTTCGTGTGTTTTTGTGCTTGAAAAATTTTGAATTTTGCCTTAGTGCGGCGTTTCACTTTATGGTAACCCTTGTATCAGTCCTCAAGGGTGTGATAAAATGTTTTTGAAAACTTTAGTTTAAAAAGCTTATTTGAAAGTGTATGTGTGAAAATTTGTTATTTTGAGCAAGTACCTAAAAGTTTCTACCTACTTGAAAAAGTTTGTTCGTTTTCTTATTTCCTTTAGACGGTGCTATCCTACTATTAAAGAGTAGGTAGCTCCATCGATGGAGTTTGAGGGACAATCGAAAGGGACGTTTTTACGGTCACATAAGCAATGATTAGGAAACCTTAGTAGTTACCCTAGGGTCTTAAATATCTTTCCGAGGCAACATTCAAATAGGTAATTTTGATCTTCTGATACTAGAGGGAAACCACTAAAACTCCATATACTTCATGACCATTTACCGAAGGCAACCGAAGTGGGATAAACCCTAGCAGTGAACATGTGCATGTGTTTGATTTCAGTTGATTATCTTTGCATAATTAGGATTTTCTACTGTTTTAATTTCATTTGTCTTTTGCATACAATCCTATTATCAATCATCTAGCAATTAATAGTTGCGGAAGTTAAAAGCGGAAAAGTAAATCTACGCTATTACAAAGCTTTGGGGAGGGGTTACATAATCAAAAGAAACTGGGGACTGAACGGTAAAATAAAAAACAGTAAAATAAACCCTAATTTAAACCTATTACAAACTTGAAGCAAATACAATAATTGGAATAAAATATTGTGCGCGCGACGAATTAAATATGGGAATCAAAGTCTAAATTTAAAGGGAATCAAAGAAAATATTTTTGTTATTTTTTTATTGATAAAATTAACTATTTGCAAATTAACCCTAATTTTCTAAATGATTTTAATTAGGAAAAAAGAAATTAAATTACCCTAATTAAATTAATCTAATTAATTAATGAAATTAATTAGTAAAAAAACCTAATTCTAATGTTTGGTGATTTTATAAAAAAGATTTTTTTTTTAAATAAACAAAATAAATAAAATGAAATAATAAAAAATAAGAAAGAATTAAAAAGAAAATTGGGCCTGTATGAAGTGAATTGGGGGTGTGGAATGGAATTGCCAAGGCCCAGATTGGTTGACCCATGTTTCTTGCGTGTGATCCAATGTGGTTCTTGTTTGAGGGTTCGCCATGTGCAGCTTTTTATATACGCTGGATCTGGTGGCTGGATGGATCCAATGGCTAAACTTTGAAGCGCATGATGGGCACACTGAATAATGACGCACTGAATCTGTAGGAAATTGTTAAGAAAATAATAAAAGCACACACCTGGGATTGAACCCAGGACGTTTGCTTCATAGGCGCGCCCTTTCACCATCTATGCTAGCTGGACTATTTGTAAATATAATAAAGCAAATAAAATATAATTGAAACAAAGTGACTTTCCCAAAAACACGCGCCAATTTCAAATGGGCCAATGGTGTGCTGCCATCTCTTGTCTTCTTCCCCATAATTGTTGTTTTTAATATCAGCTTTTACCTACGGACAAAACCGTCACTAAAGGCTATAGTGACAGTTTTTGTGTGTAGATACATCCCTGCAAGATTCAAAAATATAATACAAGCAAGATAAATCAAAACCAAAGGCATAGATCAATTGCAATTCATGCCCTGATTTCATTGGTACCCATAATTTGGTATAATTTCGCCTCTACGGAGAGTCCCCAATTTGGGACCTTACAACCCTAACAATGGCATTCAGCCATTACTTCACTTGAACTCAGATTAAACCATCCAGAAACAATGCAAATATGATAACAAGCATGGATATTTGATCAAAACATGTTTATAATGGGTAAATCAATAAATTCGAGTTTTAGAAAAATATGTAAATCATGGTACTGTAAGGGCACGATTCTTGATGTTTCAGGCCTTGAGGATGATTGGAATAGCTTCAGAACACGTCCAGGAATAGATTGTTGGCTTTGAAATTGCTTGAATTGGTCTATGGAAGAGAATCCGATCTGCACTTTTCTTCCAAAAGTTGTAACTTTGTTCTTCAGTTTTCACGACCCAATCCTTCCTCTTTATGCTTTATATATGTTGTGTATATACGATAGAATGATTTATGTCAACAAAAACTGATCATATCTTTGCAAATTATGGAGATTTGATTTTATTTTGTTCCTTGCATTATTTGTTTCTAAAACAAGCCAAATCATGATCTTTTCCAATCAATTAACTTTTGCACGAACTTTCTGATTTACTAGTTGTTCATGGACACATAGTATGCTCATAAAATCAAATCTTGGATTTTATTTCATTACTCTACTATTTAAATTGATTTATTTTAATTTAAAAGGATAAAAAATCAAAATAAATAATAAAAATAATAAAATAATAAAATAATAAAATAATAAGTGAATAAGCTCGGGGGGAGTGGGCCATCTTAGGAACAACTTTCAAACAAGAAAACATGGGCCCATATGGAAAAAAAGTCATTTTGATCAATGTTGACTTCATGCACATTTCCAAAAATTGGTCAACTTTGACAATGCACATCTCTCTCAATTTTGACCCTAAGAAGTTGTTCTTTGACTTTTTAGAAAGTTCAGGATGTCCTATAAACAACCTCTTTGGTTTTATCTCAATTGCAACTTTCATGTTCATGTAATAAGCTTTGACCCAAAAGGTATTTTTGTTAACTTTTTGAAATGACCTATAATATCTGAATTTATATCTTTTCATGAGTGAATTTCTTGAACTTGAGGGATGAAGATGAGTTGTAGGGAATTGAATTCTATTCAAAATGAGCCTTGGATGAGAAATTTATGATAAATTATGAGAAAGTTATGTCTGGTCAAAGTTTGGTTGACTTTTCCTATAGAAACCCTAATTTAGCATTTTTGAGTTTTGATAAATTTGGGGCATTCCTTGAGGAATCATGATCAAACCTTGATCAAATGATGTATAATACTTAAAAATATGTATGTTGACCAAAAATATTGAAGTTTGACTGTATGTGGGCCACATTTGACTTTTGACCAAGTACAGTTGATTTTCATGCATCTGAGCAGTTGCCTGAGCAAACTTCTTGTGCAAGGCATGAAACTTGACACGAATGATCTTGAGGATATATTAGGGAAATGGAGACCAATTGGGACCCTTGGAACTCAAACATTTGATGAAAATGGAAACCCTATTTTGAGGCTCATTGTCTTAGGAGGAGGATTTGTCAGGTCAATCCTTAGGCATCCTTGAGAAAGTTGAGGACCTCTAGGAGTATGTTTTGAATAAAATGAGAGGGAAAATTTTGGGGTACGACAATAGTAATATCCTCTTGAGATCGAGAGCACCAATGGATATATGTATGAGAAAGCAACATTATCCTTTGCGACCACCTCAAACCTTGCTCATTCTTCGATACTGATCGGGGAAGGTGCAAAATAAACCACCTAGACAGCAAAGGCAAGCAACACATAAGAGTCCCTCGCTTCCTCATAGTACGAGTATGAAGAGAGTGAAAAACGTCTCCAAGCAATGTAGGCACAGGGTTACGAGTAAGGAAAATTTTGACAGCATTCACATCTATGAGTTGCCCAGAGTTAGCAAAAAGCAACAACCCATAGATTAGAAGAGCCAAGATCTCCTCAAAATCTTGTAAATCCATAACATCCCAAAATATTCAATCCTTATCCATCAGGAATTTAGCCAAAAAGCCTTTGACCCCACTTCTTGTGTCCCAATTAGCTACAATGTCAAAACTCTTCAAATGTAAGGCCTTGGAAATAACTTCGGGTCTTGGAGTTTCCTCTAAACCGGTGAAGGGTATTAGATCAAGAACAAATACACCTAATAGTTGAGAGAATTCTTCCATTGTGGGCCCCAATTGATAATCGGGAAAAATGAAACAATGATGTACAGGGTCAAAGAACTGAAAGAGCACCCTCATCATGTCTTCTTCAAAGCTTGAGGTAACCAAATTGAGAAGTCGATCGTATCTTTTATTGAACAGAGAATTTTCATAAACCCTTGATGCTAACTCTTTGATTTGAGAAGGCACACTTACGAAGTTGATTCAGATGGTATTTCTACGAGCGGAAGCCATATCCTAAAAAATAGAACAAATATAAATCCCTAGGTCCTTGAAATGGTTAGTGAAAATGCTATGGCATGATCCTATGATGTCACGAACAAATAATCACACACAAACAAAGCACGCAAGGCCTTAGGTTTCCGCTTGCATGGATTTTACAGATAAGTAACCTCTTGAACTTTAGTTGGTTCAACATGTCCTAAAGAAAGTAACCGGGTACTAAGGAATCTCAATATCACTAATATTTCTTCATCGGGCCTTGTTTTAGCTCAAGCATCCAAATTGCGGCCAAAATATCCCAAAATTCCAATCTCAATGAGTGTAATATCGAGTATCCAACAAACTTTATCCTTGCACCAAAGCCAGTTATCTCACTATTTTTTAATGGCCAAGTTGTTCAACTAAGGTTCTACGGTCGGTTAGTGCTTTATAACACCATACAGCGGCCCTGTATTCTCCTTGACTAGACTCAAGGGACACCGGTACCAATAAATGTGTCACACTAACGTAGCCAACGCTTCAACCATATCGGTTTTACGTCACATAGTCCCCATGATATATTTCTACTTACCTAATATGCCCCAGATCCGGGTATAGGATCTTTACAAGAATACCCAAACAACCCTTTAAGAATAAATCAAGCAAGTCAAACAAGGAAAGCATTTAAAATATGAACTATCTCTAAGGTAACCCCACTTTTAGTAATCCCCAGCAGAGTCTCCGATTCTATAATACGGTGGGAGAACTGACTTTATTGGTTTTGTGTTTTATCGCAAATGTTGCGGTTAGCAAGAGTCGCCACTGACTTTTCTTTTATCCAATAAAGGAAAGGGTGAAAAGAACAAGAAAGACCTTTTTGAGATTTTTCTGACTAACGGGGTAGGTTATGGAAAGGGAAGGTGTTAGCACCCTTTCCATCTGTAGTTATCTGCAGGCTCTTAGTTGCTAGCTTACTTTGAAAATGCTTTTTGTGTAAGTGTGTTTTGAAAATATTTTTAAAAGATGCCTTAGTACGACAAACTTTGTAATGATTCTCGTATCGTTGAGAATCCATACAAAGTGTTTTTTCTTTGAAAATATTTAGAAAATAGAGTGTATGTGTGAGTAATTTGTTTTGTAAGCAAGCAACTACAAGCTGTCTACCTACTCGAAAGATCTTTATTATTTTCCTTATTTCCTTTAGATAGTGCTATCCTACCATTAGTTAGTAGGTAGCCCTAGCATTGGATGTTTTGAGGGACATGCAAGGGTCATCGTACAGTCACGAAGGCAACTCGTAAGATATTTTAGCAATTACCCTAAGGTGTCAAGATCATTTACCGAGACAACATTGTAGGGTCATCAAGGCACTATGATCTTGTAACCAAAGAGTCTTTGCTAAAATTTCTTACGTTCGAGAGACGTGACTATTTGTTTTCTGAAGGCAACAAGTGGAGTTACCTTAGAGGTGTGCGTGTGCAAAGTGTGTTGTGTTTTAGTTTATTTTATCTTGGATATTTAGGTTTTCTACCATTTTCTTTTAGATCTTGTCATGCAAACCTATTAGCATACATCTAGCAGTTAAATATATACATAGGGAAGAAAATAAAAGTGCAATAATTTAAACTACGCTATTACATCGCTTCGGGATGGGGACAATACAAACCAAAATGGGGGGAAAATATAAAGGTCCTATTTAACTATTACAAATTGTGGACAATTACATAAATTATGAAAAAATAATAATGTGAAAATATAAACAACGCGCGGAGAATGGAAGAGAGGTAAAATCTAAAACCTTAAAAATTCTAAGTAGAAAAATGATTTTGTGGTTTTTTTAATTTTAATTAAAAAAGAAGACAATTTAATTGTGAAAACTAACTTTGATTAATTTTAAATTAATAAAAATAAATATAGTTAAATTAATTTATTTATGAAAATTAATTTACTTAATTAAAATTCTAATCTTATTTTTTTATTTTATGATTTTATGTTGATTAAAAAAAGAATCTATTAATTTAAAAACAAAAGAGAAAGATAAAAAAAAATTAATGGGCTTGCTGTGAAAAAAAAAACGGGGGGTGCAAGGATCTGAAGTCACTAGGCCCAACAAGAAGCCCTGACCGTTTGTGCTTGATTCAGTGTAGATGGCCCTTGGAGGTTCATGATGGTTACGCGCCTTTGAGGCTTTGGATCTGGCCTGATGAAATCTAATGGCCAGAATATGAAACACACCGTGTGCGTACTTGGCTCCGCTTGTACCTGATTTGTAATGACAAATATGAAAAATATAAAACAACTCTCACCTGGATCAAACCCAAGACAGGGCGAATGAGTGTCTTATGTGCATGTGTGTTTCCGCTGGGGTGGCGTGATTCATCCATTAGTACAATCAAACAACAACATTATAATACTAAATGCTAGCTAGTTTCAATTTGTCAAACACACGCGTCCCAGTGGGTCCCTGGGGAACTGAATGAACCAATGGAAATGTTGTCTTCTTCCATGCAAGCCCTGGCCAGAGTCAACTTGTTTCAAGGACGTCGAAGTCAACCTCCTGTCATCCCCTCCAGCCACTCAAAAATTCTAAACCTGCAAAAATGTCCATTTAAAGGATCTAAAAATGTCTTATCCTACTAAAACGAACCCTGCGAGTTCAATGGTACAACTGGTTTGGCCTGAAACTCATTGCACCATTCAGATTTAATCTTAACATCTTTTGAGCCCTAACAATGGCATCACATTATTCATGCCTCCATGGTAACATGTAAGAAGTTAGATTCTCTCAAAACACCAATAGTAATAAGAATGCATGCATAAAACTGATTTAAATTACATGGTAAGAGAGTTTGAGATTCAAAGTTTTACCAAAACTGGGAGGTGGTTATGAGGATGATCTGGGATGCTTAGGGGTTGAATCTATACTCTGGAAGACTCCTGTGGATGTCAAGAATGTTTTAATGGCCTTGGTTTAGATTAATATGGGTTGGAATGGAGGTTACAAATTTGATAACTTTTTGGATTTTTTGAGAATTTTGGGAGAGCTTGTATGTAATGTAATTTCGTGGTCCTTTTGTTGTGCTTTGCTTCAGTATTTATAGAGGGAGTAGAAGGCTAGATTTTATACGGTGGAAGAACTCACTTGGGTGTTTTGCGTTTTATCACAATTGTTGCGGATAGCAAGAGTCTCCACCAACTTTTCATTTATTCAACAAAGGAAAGAGTTAAAAGAAAAGGAAAGACCTTTTGATATATTTTCTTGAGTTCGGAGGATAGGTTATGAAAAGGGAAGGTGTTAGCACCCTTTTCATCCGTAGTTATCTACGGGCTCTTAGTTGTTAGCTCACTTTGAAATGCTTTGTTTGAAATGTGTTTTGTGATTGTTTTTGAAAGTATTTTTGAAAAGTGCCTTCGTTTAGGTGAACTTTGTAATGATTCTCGTCTCTATAAGAATTCATACAAAGTGTTGACTTTTGAAACTATTTCATGGAAAAGTGTTGGTGTATTTGAAAGATGTTTGAAAAATAGTTGTGAGCAAGCAACTATGAATGTTCTACCTACTCAAAAACTCTTAGTTCTTTTCCTCCTCCTTTAGATATTGTTATTTTATCATTGATTGGTGAAAAGCCCTACCATTGGATGTGAAGGGACATGCGTGGGTCATCGTATAGTTATAGAAAGCAAAGTTGTAAGATACTTTAACAATTTTTGTAAGGGTCTAAGATCATTTATGAAAGGCAACATTGAAGTGTCATTGAGGGACTATGATCTTGTATTTTGAAAGTATTTTTCTAAAGCATCCCACATGTATAACATGACTATTTATTTCTCAAGGCAACAAGTGAGGTTAACCCTAGAGGTGCATGTGTGCAAAGTGTTTTATTTTTCATGCATTTTTGTCTTTTAATTAGGGTTTTCTACTTATTGATTTTATCTTGCCATATAAACCCTAATTACTAGCAATTATATGTGAAAGTGATAAATTGTGGAATGTAAAGATTCTACGCTATTACATCATTTGGGGATGGGGGTACAAATTTATAAATCAGGGGATGACAAATAATTAAAACCTAATTACTATTACAACCATATTGAATATGAACAAATAATGTACAAGAATAATGAAGACAATGTGAAAGGGAAATGTTTTTGTTTGAGTCATGGTGTAAAAGTTTAATATTAACCTAATTAAACTAATAAAAGAAAGAAAATAATTTTCTAGTTTAGGTTGATTTAACGAGAACTAAACCTAAATTTAATAGAAAAGAAAAAATAAACTAAGTAAGAAGACATTTTTTAGGGTTTTTATAAAAAGGTTTTAGTTTTATTAAACTAGTATAGAAAAGTTAATTAATTAAAAATCCTAGGTTATAAATTAATTTTAATTAAAAGAGAAAATAAAATGAACCTAAGTCTAATAATTATTTAAATTTAAGAAAAGAAATTGGATTTGTTAAGAGAAATATTTTTGGTCTTTTTGTCTTGATAAAATGAAAATATATTAATATAATAAATAAAAATATTTTTGGGATTTTGTTAATAAAAATAATAATAATAATAATAATAATAATAATAATAATAATAATAATAATAATATAAAAAGGAAAAAGAAAAATAAAATAAAAATATACAAGTTTAAGTCAGGGGGTGTAAAAATGATTTAGGGTGTATGTGAAGTAAAACAGATTTTGGTTTGATGTTAGGGCCCAATATGGCTCTTTTGTGTAATCAGGAAAAAAAAAAGAAAAAAAAATAAATGGGTTGTGTTGTGGTTAGTAGGCAGGGGGGTTAGTGAAGTAAAATGAACCAAGGCCCAACTAAAGGAAGCTCATGCGCTACGTGTTCAAACAAAAAAAAAGAAGGAAAAAACATGAAAAACACAAAAGGTCTCGCTGGGGCTCGAACCCAGGACCTTCCATAGTAAAGCCATTATGCGTGCACTTTCTGCCACTGGGGTGGCCTGTTTCATCCGTTATTAATACAACAACTATTAAACATAAACTAAAACAAGTTCTATGGCCAGCTTCATCTTCAACCTCGCGCCATAACCGGTCATGGATTTAAACCCTGTAACTTCTTCATCTCTCAACCATTTGAAAAAATGTAAACATCAAACTTGTTCCAAATTTCAGCACGACTCCAAAAATGTAATTAACTTAAATTATAAATAATATATGAATGATAATTTCTAATGGTACCAAATTCTGACCTAAATTTTTCAGGAAGTTCAACTTCAAAAATCACATCACTCAGGCAATATAAATGAAATCTAAAGACATGGTCAGCTTCAGGGAAATGATGTCTACAATTTATCTTTGAAAATGGAAAGCTAACAATGCCTATATGAAGAGATTAAAAGCCATAAATTTTACCTCAAAATTGAAAATTGTGTTCTACAAATGAGCTTGATTCAAGTTGCTGCAATTATCGGGTTAGCTTCCTTGAGTCCCTAGGAAGCTAATGCAGTGCTTAGCTTGAACTGAGAGTAACTGAAATGGCCTGGGGAAATCAAGATGTAGACCTCTATTTTTGGTTATAGAGGATGAGAAATATAATGTTACAATTTCAAAATAGGTATTGGGATAGCCTCTATATGTGAATTAGAAGCTTTGTGAATGGTTTGACCAAGAAACGCACGAGGGAATTATGAGTTGGGTGTTCAAAGTCATAAATGACACAAAAATGGAGGTTTTGTGCAATTTGTGGCTTGAGGGAGTTTGAGGGTGTTTGAGGGCTTCTAATATAGTTTCCTAAGTTGCATAAGAGTATCTTGATATATAGAAAAAGGTTTGGAGACTTGAGGTGGTCAGAATCACAAGATCACAAGTTATGGGATTTTTAATTGTTTTTGAAGCAAGCTTAACAAGTATGGTTTCAAGGTAAGGTATAAGGCTATCTATAGTGGTTACAAACTTTAAACATTATTCTCTGACTTTGTAGAGGAAGCTTGTGCAGAAGGAATAAGTGCAAAGCTCAATAAAAGTTGACTTTGCATAAAGCTTGCTTTATGAGAATAAAATGGTACCTTTCTTCCAAATATGGAAAATTGCTTTCGATAAGGGCTTAATCACTTGGATCATACCTCAATAAATTGAGTAAACAATTAATTATGAAGTGATTTACAAGTTAGAAACCTGCAAGAACAAGATTGTGTAGCATAAGCTTGAGATTTGAATTCTTGGTCATCACAAAAATGATCTATAATTCTAGTTTGAAACCCTAATTTCATCTCTTCGATTCTTTTAGCTAAAAATGATCTCATTGAGTTCATGGACATTTTTAAAAGCTTGAAAAATTATTTACAACTTTTATGTTTTTCATTTTTGAATAATCCAATTAGAACTATGTGAAAAGTTTCCATGAAGTTAGGTCAAAAAATCTGCCTAATCTAGTCGAATTTTAACTTAGTGTTTTTATCAAAAGTGCATGACTTTGTGAATTTATAACTCAAAATCCAAACATTTCTAGAACTTTATAAGTGATGAAAAGTAGTATATATCATCAAGATCTACAACTTTCATGTTGAAAATTTCCTTTGAATCATCTTGCATCTTGGTTAAAAATTGGCATGAAGTCATGAAAAAAATAAGACTTCAAAATTTCTAAGTCTTGGAAACTTTGAGTTTTCAAAATGAATTTTGACTTTCTTGATTTCTTGAGGATCAAGTTTAATATATTTGCATGTTTTGATGAAATGTGCTCTTTGAAACTTAACTTTGATCAAAAAGTCAAAGTTTGACTTTTCAGTATATAGTTGACTTTTTCATCAGTTGACCAAATTTCAACTATCAATAAATTGATCTTGGGAAATGAATTGAACCATGCAATTAGGTCAAGATGATGAATTTGAATCCTTGATATCATGCTTCAAACCAATAAGTCATGTATTAGGTCAAAAGTCAAAAATCAAGCCTTCTTAGTCAAAACCCTAATTTTGACCATTTTTCCCTTTTGATGATGTTGTACCCCAAAGTTTGCCCTCTCATATCCACAAGGGATCACCCTGGATCCCAGGTTTGCATCCATCTATTTCCAAGCGTTGAAGTTACCAATTTTCCAAGAAAGCCATTCACAAGGGCAAAATGGTCATTTGCATACTTAAAGTCAAACTTTGACTTTTGGATCAAAATCAAGCTTCAAGAATCATATTTCATCAAGACATGTTGGAATGTGAGATTTGTTTCGTCAAGAAATTCAAAAGTCAAATTTCTAAATACTTGGAATCTTTCTAAGTGTTTAAGAAACATGACAAACTCAGAACTTCTGATCAGATTATCACTATAATGCAAGTTGATTCTGGAAGAACTTCTGATACAATAGTTATAGATTTCAGCGAGATCTAAAACATTGCAGAATAAAACTTCTCCTAGAAATGCTGAGATTTCAAGCTATAATTTCTCAAAGACACGTCCTTGAAACTGAAACACTCAGCAATCTTTCAAGACATAGTTTGATCAGAACTTCTGGGCAAGTTTTCACAAAGGTTCAGTCATAATTTTCCAGGGTGATGCAAAGAAGTTTACAAAGCGTGTTGCAAGCTTCTTGGAAAGTCTGAGAGCTCCTTTAGAACATGCTGGAGCCAGAAGATAAAAGGGTCAGAAGGTTAGATGCTACGCTGAAGCAGAACTTCTGATCCAGAATTAAGCAATGAAGCAGAATTTCACATGGCAGAATTTCTGGTTTGATAAACTTTTACCCAAAGGATTTCCCCCACGCGTACCTCTACTATCTTGGGAAAGTAAACTTTTATGCAAAAGGGTGCTAGGCCCATCTGTTGTTGTTGCTTTTCCTTAATTCTGGCTGACAAATCTAGCTTAGGCACTGCTAAAACCTAATAGCCATCCTGCTTTATACCTTGAAACATGCTTGTTTAAGCTTACTTCAAGAGTAAGTCAGCGTCTAGCGTATGATGTTGGTACCACTTGCACTCTGCAAGCTACAAGATCTTTTCCTATAAATTGAAAGCCATTGGCCACTGTAAAAGGGTCGGAAATTTGAGAAAGAAAAAGCCTTGAACCCTTGATAAAATTCCAAGAGTCCAAGAACTGTAAACAAAACATACAAAACCTGTTAACTTTTGATTCCTTGCATTCAAACTCCATTTGTTCTCAAGTATTTCTTGACTAAAACCATCCACACAGTTTCTGATTCACATATTAGAAACTACCCCAACTTCTGTATTCATACTACCATACACTCTCCATCCACATCCACCTCAAAGAAGTCAGAACATCACCCCTTTGTTGTTCCAGAAGTTGAAAACTTCCAACCTGCTAAGTACGTGAAGAAGCTGCTCAGAACATCATCAGAGTTAAGGTTAACTCCGGTTCACAGAATATTTTCCAGCGGCAAGGTAAGCTTCTGCTGACTCTCACCACATTACTTAAGCATTACCAGATTTGCATGTTCAAAAATACAATGTAGACATCATGTTTCTGATGTTGTACATATTCTGAGGTTTCACGTATTTGTCTGCCTAAGTAGGGAGTAAATCATTTCAGAACTTCTTGAAGAAATTAGAACTCAGAATTAGGATTAGAAAATTCATACTTGACTCTGATTTATAGTTCTGATATTTCTTATTTTTGAAACACTATGACACCTGCCATAACTGTCATATGTACATCTTCTGTTTTGTTGAGAAATGACCAAGCTGCAGATGTTCTGACTAGCATGGAGAGGGAGACCAAGTTCTGCCAGCGGTATCAGAACTTCTGAAATCTACTTTGTTGTCGGTGGTATCAGAACTTCTAAAAACTACTTTGTTCCCAGCGGACCCAGAACTTCTGACTTTACCTATTTTTCACTAACAGGATATTTGTTTTGCAGCGCGCCAGAGTCAGAACTTCTGACCTCCTTTAGTTAGCAATACGCTGATTCTATTTTCTCTTTTTCGCACTATTCTTGCTATTACATTCTATTTCATTAATCAAAAAGACACCAAAAAAACTTTTTTTTTTATTTTACATGCTTTATTTTGTTTCTTACAACAAAAGATCAAAAATATTTTCTTAAAATAAAACAAGTTTATTTTACATCTTTTGTACATTCTTATCCATTCAATATGGTTGTAATAGTAACTTAGGATTGAATTTTATTTGCAATCCCCATTCGTAAATATGTACCCCTATCCCTAAAGTATTATAATAGCGTAGGACTTTACATTTCTGCAATTTATCGCTTTCGAATGTAAATGCTGGTGATCAGGATGTGTATGGAAAGATAAAATCAACAAGTAGATAACCCTAATCAAAGATTAAATGCATGCTAATCAAACACATTATTCATATGTGCACCCTTAAGGTTAACTCCACTTGTTGCCTAAATAATGGTCATGTTATGCATGTGGGGTGTCTTAGCAAAAAATAATCAAAATACAAGATCACGGTCCCCCGATGACGCTATTCAAAGTTGCCTTACAAAAATGATCTTAGTCCCTCAAAATTCTAAGATACTTCACAACATTACTATAATGACTATGCGATGACCCACGCCCGTCCCGTTTACCTTCAAAGATAGGGTTGCTTACCAAATCAATGGTAAGACAAACAATGTCAAAGGAAAAAAAATGAACAAGAAAGACATTTGAGTAGGTAGATTGCTTCTAGTTACTTGCTCCATTTCAAAACAAATATCCTTGCTATTTTCAAAACAAACACACACATTTCAAAACTTTTTTCAAACTTGAAAACAGTTTTCAAAAGGATCAACACTTTGTATACGTTCTTACGAACAAGAACTATTACAAAGTTTGCCTAAACGATGGCGCCTTTTCAAAATACTTTCAAAAACCACACAAAGCACATTTTCAAACAAAATGAAGTGATCTAGCAAGTAACTAAGAGCCCATGGAAACAATCTCAAAGGTCTTTCCTGTGCTTTTTCACCTTTCCTTTTGGTTAAAATAAAATTCGGTGGCGACTCTTGTTAACCACAACATTTGCGATCAAACGCAAAAAAATCAAGTCAGTTCTCCCACCGTATCACAGAACTGGCGACTCTGCTAGGGAAATTCTTTAAAAGTGGGGTTACCTTAGGGTTAGATCACATTTACTTGCTTTCTTTTTTGACTTGTGTGCTTTACATTTTGGTTCTTTGTTTGGGTTTGAATTCTCTACCCGGATTTGGGATACCTTATAGGTAAGTAGCAATTCGTTGTGGAAACTGTGCGGGGTATACCGACACGGTCTAAGCTATAGCTACGTTAGTGTGACATATTTGTGGGTACCGGTAGCCCTTGAGTAGTCAAGGAGAATACGGGGCCGCTGAGTGATGTCATGAAGCACTAATGAACTTTTAGAACCTTTACTTGACCAACTTGCCCTTTAGGACGTAGTAATATGATCGGCTTTGGTGCAGTCCGAAGTTGGTAGATACTCGATACTACACTCATTGAGGTTTGGTTTTTTAGGATATTTCGGTCTCCATTAAAGAGGCTTGCGCTGAAACAATGCCCAAGAAAACAAATTAGTGATATTGAGCTCCTTAGAACCCGGTTACTATTACTAGGACAGGTTTGAGCCAACTAAACTTCAAGAGGGTACTTACCTATGAGACTCCATGCAAGCCTAAACCTAAGGACTTTTTTGCTTTGTTTGTATATATTTACTTGTACATAACATCATAAGCATCATGACATCATATTCATACTCACTAACCATTTCAAGGATCTAGGGGTTTATCTTTGTTCTGTTTTGTAGGACATGGATTCTCTTCGCAGAAAAACTATTCAAGTTAACCTCGTAAGGATCCCTCCTCAACTCAAAGAACTAGCATCAAGGATTCCTGAAAACTCTCCATTTACTAAAAGACATGGTCTCCTACTCAACTTGGTCACCTCCAACACAGATGAGGACATGATGAAGGTGCTTTTTCAGTTCTTTGATCCTTTACACCATTGCTTCACATTTCCCGACTATCAACTTGTGCCTACTTTGGAAGAATTCTCCCAACTCTTGAGGATTCCCATTCTCAATCAACTACCTTTCAACAGTATGGAAAGAGACCCAAAGCCAGAAGAGATTGTTCAAGCTCTACGCTTGCAACCATCTGATATCACAACTAATTGGGAAACAAGGAGTGGTGTCAAAGGCTTCATATAAAGGTTCTTGTTTGAGAAAGCCCAAAGCTGTTGGAATTTCTTGGACTTGCAAACCTTCAAGGAAATTGTGGCTCTCCTCATCTATGGGATGGTTTTGTTTCCAAATCCTGACCAACTCATAGACAAGAACATCGTTAAAATCTTCATGTCTCGTAACCCAATGCCTACATTCCTAGGGGACATCCTACATTCTTTTCACACTCGCACCACGAGGAAAAGAGGTATCCTCATGTGTTGTACTCCTCTCTTGGCAAGATGGTTTATTTCGCATCTTCACCAATTTGTATTGAAGAACGAGCAAGGTTCAAGGTGGTCATATAGGTTGATGACGCTCAGACATTCAGATATTCATTGGTGTTCTCGCTCTTTGAAGAATGTTACTATCGTCGACCGTTGTGGAGAGTTCCCTAATGTCCATTTTGCTTGGCATTAGAGGAGGTATCACTTACAACCCTTGTTTAGCCTTAAGACAGTTTGGTTACGCCCGAAGGGATGGTCCACATGAGATGCTTATCCAAGGATTGGTATTCGACTATGAGAATGACAATCAAGGTTACAGTCAGAGGTTTATCCGAGCATGGAGGATGATAAACAAAGTGGATAGCAAGACACTAGGACACAAGAATTCCATTCCTCTCGAGCCTTACCTTAAATGGGTACGAGCTCATGCTCAGAAACTTGTGATGCCTTATCCCTCCATCTTACCGGTCATTGTGGAGCCTGTGGTCGAAGGAGATGTTCCCTACACTCTCCTCCATCCCGATATGCCTACCTCTCTCGAAGACTTACAAAAGGGTTGGATCCAGCTGAAGGAAGAATGAGATGCTTTCGAGGCTCAATTATATGCTAGTGAAAAGAGGGTCTTGGAGCTTACGAAGCAGCTACAAGAAGAAGAAAGTGTGAACGCTTATCTCGCGCCAAAGAGGATGCATTTGGTCTTTTTATCTTAGAAAGTTATTTTGTAAGCCCAAGAGGCATGATGTAATCTTTTTTGTTTTGTCTAATGAGAATTAACGTTGGTCCATTCTTTTGTCTATACAAATTTAAATTTCATTAATCCTTGAAATCATTTGCATATACACATTCCATGCATCATAACATAACAGGTTTTAGCATAACAGGTTTCCTTATCTTTCTGCTGTTTATTTCAGCAAGATGGATCTACAGAAAACTATGACGGAACTCCAAGCCCAGAATTCTCAGTTTTAGGAAACTTTACTCGCCCTAGCCAAGGGGCAGCAAGATATGATGGCTTTGTTGGCCGTTAAAAAGAAGCCAAAGAAAAAATCTCTACTCAACATGGGTAGAATATTCAAGGAGACAATCCTTTAAATTTCAGTAGGAGGAGAATCATCTGAAGAGGACGAGAACCAGGTCGGTGAGGTCAAGAGTACTCAGGCTGAATGTGCTAATAATCAAGAATCTGATGATGATTATTTCAACTAGAAGTATCCACCCGCTGACATCAAATACAAGCAGTTAGAAGACAGATTGAAAGCTGTTGAAATTCAAGCCGTCTCCGGTTTAGATTTTGATGATTTGGGTTTGATCTCTGGGGTAATCATTCCCCACAAATTCAAAGTACCAATCTTTGCAAAGTAGGATGGGGTTTCTTGTCCCAAACTCCATTTGAAATCTTATGTGCGCAAGATACAACCGCACACTGCTGATAAGAAGCTCTGGGTTCACTTTTTCCAAGAGAGTTTGGCTGGAACACAACTTGTTTAGTTTTATCAGTTATATTGTTCTCGTATCAATACTTGGGAGGATCTAGCTACTGCCTTCTACCATCAGTATCAATGCAATGCCGACTTGGCACCAACGAGGGTTCAATTGCAAGATATGACCATGGGGAAGAATGAGGGATTTAAGGAATATGCGCAAAAGTGGAGAGACCTTGCTAGTAGAGTCCAGCCTCCCCTAACTGATAGGGAGCACATCGACATGTTCATGAGCACTTTATCTGGTCCTTTCTTTAATTTGTTGGTGGGTTTCTCTTCTTCTGGTTTCACCGAACTAATCCTAACTAGTGAAAGAGTTGAGAGTGGCGTTAAAAGTGGGAAAATCTCTGTGGCGTCTACCTCCACTCCCCATCCTACCAAAAAACCTTTTGCTTCAAAGAAAGAAGTTAATGTTGTGTATGGGGCAAGGGCCCATACCAAGAAGAATAATCATCCATTTGTCAATGTTGTCCGAATCTCCAATCTAACACCTACTCGAAGACCATCTGCAAATCATCAACGTTTTGAAGCTCCAAGAAGATATTTTACAAGGTTAGGCATGTCACCATCTCAAGCCCTTCAACATTTTCTCAAGGCTAATTTAGTGACATTGCGTGATCCTCCCGCCAACCCTGACACCTCGTCACCAAAATATAATCTGAATGCAAAGTGTGCTTACCACTCAAACAACCCCGGGCACGAGACTGACCAGTGCTGGGCCTTGAAGAACAAAATCCAGGATTTAATTGATAACAAAACTATTGAATTTGATCCTCCTCCAATTCTGAATGTAATTACCGCTCTAATGCCGAAGCATGACAAAGGTGTTAATGTTGTCGAAGATACAATTTTTGTTACCTCTGTCGAAGATATGACTACTCCGCTGAATATAATCAAAAACAATCTGTTGAAAGTTGGGATCTTCCCTGGCTGTGAAAAAGACTGTGTGTGCTGTACAAGACAACTCGATGGATGTGAAGGGCTGAAAAAAGGTATACAACGCTTGATGGATAGCCACAAAATTTTGTTCGAAAAGACTCCGCCTGCCAAGAGTTTGGATAACAAATGTGAAGACCTATCCATTATTACCATCTCAAGAAAACCTATTAGGATCACCTCCAAAGGTCCTATTAGGATTTCAAATGAACCCACCATTGCTCCATTAATCATTACCAATGCCGGACCGATTCCTTACTCTTCAAACAAAGAGGTACCATGGAATTACGGTGCTGAGGTGTTCTATCATGGGATTAAACAAGATACCTGGATTGAAGAAGGGAAAGATGACGACGTTGGCAACATAGCTGGCTCAAGCAAAGTAACTAGAAATGGGAGAATCTTCTCACCCAATATCTCACCTCCAGTAGTTACAAAGATGCCCATCCGCATTACTACTGCCAATCCAAATACCGATACCAGAGGGAAGGGGAAGGTTGTTGAGCCTGATGTGATTGAGGTACCTTCCAAAGATGTAGCTATAAAGAACCCTCCGCCCGTGAAATGGACGAGATTTTGAAGATCATCAAGAGAATCGACTTCAAAATTGTAGAACAATTGGGGCAAACCCCCTCTAAGATTTCAATGTTGTCATTGCTACTTTTCTCCGATGCCCATGCTCGGACATTAATCAAGTTCCTGAAAAACGCTCATGTCCCCCATGAGACAACAACAGACCAATTTAAGAATTGTGTGGCTAGCTTGATAGTTGATAATGGCTTGGGGTTTTTAGATGCTGACCTAACAACTCTTGGGAATAATCACAACAAAGCTTTACAAGTTTCTATCGAGTGCAAAGGGACTACCTTAGCACATGTGCTAGTGAACATTGGTTCTTCTCTGAATGTGTTACCCAAGGGGGCATTAGACCGTCTTGACTATGAAGATTTAATCTTGAAGCCAAGTGATATCATCATAAGGTCGTTTGATGGATCAAAGAGGACTGTTCATGGGGAAGTAGATCTTCCAATCAAAGTGGGTTCCCAAACCTTCAACTCCACCTTCTATATTACAGATATTCGTCCGGCCTATTCCTGTCTGTTAGGTCGCCCGTGGATCCATAAAGCTGGGGCAGTAACCTCAACCCTCCACCAGTAACTCAAATACCCAGTCAAAGGCAAAATAGTCACCGTCTATGGAGAAGAAGAGTTTATAGTGAGCCACCTTAACTCTTTCAAGTATGTAGAGATGGACGGAGAATTCATTGAAACCCCATGTCAAGCCTTTGAGGTTGTACCGCCGATGATTGCTGCTACTAAATATTATAATGATGTACCTAAAGCTGTTAAGGCCACTCCAAAGCTGGCTTCAGTCAAGGATGCTCGTGCGGCAATTGAAAAAGGAAACTGTGATATTTGAGGGAAACTCCTCGATATCCCTTTTAAGGCAGACAAATTTCGTTTGGGATTCACCTTCAAAGCTCAGAAAGAAGTGAGGCGTCCTCGTGCTGGAAAGCCACCTCTCCGCATTCAAATCCATGGAGTCAACGACGTGAGTGATTCTGAAGAAGAAGCTGCATTTAAGGAGTGGGTGTACCCAACTACAATGGAGCTGAAGAATTGGCATACAAAGGACTTTGTGCCCATCTCCTTCATTGAGTAGTAATCTACTTGTTATTACTTTTCTTTCAATTCAAGAACATGTCGTCTGTAATATTTTGACAATGACTTTTCAACCATGTGCCTAACCCGGGGCACTTTGGTCCATTTGTCAAGGGTTTTATTTATGCTCATCTAATCATATGATCATTCAGTACATTGGACTCTTTTGCATTCAAATATTTGTGCTCATTGTCTTTATTTTCTTATAAATACATTTTAAAAAATAGCCATGTATCTTACATGCACACACACACACTCTTGCAGGTCTACATCCACTCTAGATCCTATTGCCAATAACTCTACTATTACCGACTATGACTTCGAATATTCTATCAACCAAGCCTAAGACAAAGGCGGGGAAGATTGTGACATGCCAGGAGAACTAGCCAGACTTCTATTACAAGAGGAAAGAGATATTCAACCATATGAAGAGTCAGTTGAGGTTATCAACTTAGGTATTGAATCAGATAAAAATGAAATCAGGATCGGTGCTAATTTGGAAAGCAGTGTTAAGAGCAGGTTGGTTCAGATGTTGCATGATTATGTGGAAGTATTTGCTTGGTCTTATGAAGATATGCCTGGGTTGGAGACCAACATCGTAGTTCATCGTCTCCCGACAAAAGAAGATTGTCCGCCTATCAAGCAAAAGGTTCACCGCATGAGGCCTGATATGTCTGAAAAGATTAAAGCTGAAGTGATGAAACAATTTGATGCAGGGTTCCTAGTTGTGACATCCTATCCTTAATGGGTTGCCAATGTGGTGCCAGTTCCAAAGAAAGACGGGAAAGTTCACATGTGCGTAGACTATAGGGATCTGAATAGGGCAAGCCCCAAAGATGATTTCCCTCTACCACACATTGACGTCTTAGTTGATAATATTGCTCAGCATAAGATCTTCTCTTTCATTGATGGCTTCTCAGGCTATAATCAAATAAGTATGGGTCCCGAAGACATGGAGAAGACTACTTTCGTTACGCAATGGGGCACCTTCTGCTACAAGGTCATGTCGTTCAGACTAAAAAAGGCAGGGGCAACATATCAAAGAGCTATGGTAGCTTTGTTTCATGATATGATTTATCATGAGATAGAGGTATATGTGGATGATATGATTTCCAGATCACAAACCGAAGAAGAACATCTAGATCACCTACACAAGTTATTCGAGAGGCTGAAGAAGTACAAGCTGAGGTTAAACCCTAACAAGTGCACGTTTGGAGTACGCTCTGCAAAGCTTCTAGGTTTTGTTGTCAACAATAAAGGCATTGAATTTGATCCTGCCAAGATAAAGGCCATCCAAGAAATACCAGTTCCTTATTCTGAAAAAGAAGTTAGAGGATTCTTGGGTCGTCTCAATTACATTGCCCGTTTTATATCCCACTTAACTGCTACTTGTGAACCACTCTTCAAACTCTTGAAGAAAGATCAAGCAGTCAGATGGAACGATGAATGTCAGATTGCTTTCGACAAAATCAAAGAATATTTACAAGAACCTCCTATTCTCATGCCTCCAGTTGAAGGAAGACACTTGATCATGTACTTGACAGTACTACAGAATTCAATGGGGTGTGTTTTGGGCCAACAGGACGAATTTGGCCGAAAAGAGCATGTTATTTATTACCTGAGCAAAAAGTTTACCGACTGTGAAACCAGATATTCACTGCTCGAGATAACTTGTTGTGCTCTGGCATGGGCTGCTCACTGGCTAAGACAGTATATGTTGACTCATACCACTTTGTTGATTTCTAAGATGGACCCAATCAAGTACATCTTCGAGAAACCTGCCCTTTCCAGACGGATAGCCAGGTCGCAAATGATCCTGACTGAGTACGACATTCAATACACGACTCAAAAAGCCATCAAAGGGAGTGTACTAGAAGATCATTTGGCCCATCAAGATGTGGATGATTATCACTCAATGAACTTTGACTTCCCTGATGAGAACATCATGCTGGTAACCGACTGTGGGAAACCTGAACCGCATGACGAACCTGAACAAGGATCCCGATGGACTATGGTATTCGATGGGGCTTCTAACGCATTGGGTAACGAAATAGGAGCTATGATCATCTCTCCTGAAGGTTGCCACACTCCTTTCACTTCCAGACTATGCTTCGATTGCACAAACAATATGGCTGAGTATGAAGCATGCATCTTAGGTCTAAAAGCCGCCATTGACTTAGAGATCAAGCATTTGGATGTGTTTGGAGATTCCGCCTTCGTGATCAGCCAATTAAAAGGAGATTGGGACACTAAACACCCTAATCTTATCCCTTACAAGGAACTTGTACTATCCCTAATTCCTTACTTCGAAGAGATCACGTTCGAGCACTTCCCTATGGAAGAAAACCAGTTGGCTGACACTTTAAAAACCATGTCTTTAATTTTCAATGTCAGATGGGACAACGAAGCCCCTATGATAATAATTGAAAGATTCGATGAACCTGCACATTGCTATGAGATTGACACTGATGCGGAAAATCCATGGTACCATGAGGTGATTAGATACCTTGAAACACAAGAGTATCCAGAGGGGGCATCTATCAATGACAGAAAGTTCTTGCGAATATTTGCAGCCAAATTCTTCCTAAGTAACATAATATTGTACAAATGCAACCATGATTCGACTCTACTCCGATGTGTGGACAAAAAGGAGGCAGAGGAAATTATGGAAGACATGCACGATGGTCCCTTCGGTACTCACTCAAGTGGGCATACGATGGCTAAGAAAATCTTAAGAGCAGGTTATTATTGGTCAACGATGGAGACTGATTGCCATCAACATTCAAGAACCTGTCACAAATGCCAAATCTACACTGACAAGTTCCATGTGCCTCCTATCCCTCTAAATGTCATGACCTCTCCGTGGTCATTTGCAATGTGTGGCATTGACATGATTGGAGAGATCAAGCCCACAACTTCCAACCGACATCACTTAATTCTTGTTGCTATCGACTATTTTACCAAATGGGTCGATGTCGCCTCGTTTTCCTCAATAACCAAGAATGTGGTAGCCAGATTCATCAGACACAACCTCATCTTCCGATATGGTATCCTCGAAAGGATCATCACCGAAAATGGGACTAAACTCAATAATGCTATGATTACTGAGCTTTGCACTCAGTTTAAGATCAAGCATCACAACTCTTCTCCATATAGACCAAAAATGAATGGCGCAGTCAAAGCGGCCAACAAAAATATCAAGAAGATTGTGTAGAAGATGGTAGTAACCTATAAGGATTAGAATGAGATGTTGTCGTTTTCTCTACATGGCTACCGTACTTTAGCTAGAACCTCAACTGGGGCAACTCCCTTTTCTCTAGTCTATGGCATGGAAGTTGTTCTGCCAGTGGAAGTTCAGATTCCCTCGCTGAGGATTATGAATGAGGGAGGCCTAGGAGAAGACGAGTGGATTAAAACAAGATTGGATCAGCTAAACTTGATTGACGAAAAACGGTTAGCTGTGTTTGCAATGGTCAGACGTATCAAAAATGGATGATTAAGGCTTTCAACAAAAAGTTCAAAACTCGGGTATATCAAGTTGGTGACTTGGTGATAAAGCGCATCATTTTACCACAGGGCGACCCCAGAGGAAAATGGACTCCCACCCATGAAGAACCATTTGTTGTCAAGAGTGTTTTCTCTGGCGGTGCCATGATGTTGACTACCATGGATGGCGAGGATTTCCCACATCCCATAAATGCGGACATAGTTAAAAAATACTACGCATAAGAGACCCTTTAGGTTAACACACCTAAGCAAAATAAGGGCATCCCAGAAAACCAAAAGGTTTGGGAAAAAATTAGGGATATATGCAAAAGATTATACACCCGGCAAGTTGAAAACCTGAAAGGGCGACTTGGGCAAAAATGGGTATCCTGGTGGGCTGAAAACCCGAAAGGGAGGTCCAGGCAAAAGTTAAGGATTAAAAGCGTATGACTATGTCTCACGAAATCAATACAGTCAATTTTATCATCAAGGTCCAAGTTCAAACGGTCCAAGATCAATCCAATCAACTTCGATCAACGGCGAGGGACATTCGAAGACATTGGGGAAATAGTAGAGTTGGGAGACAATGAGATCATTTCACATGGCTATTTGTTTTCATTCTCAATTTTGTTTTCCTTTGGACGATTTCCTCTTACTAGGATCTTTGTCTCTCTGTACAAAAACGCCTATTCATGGGAAAAAATCAATACAGATACCCTTTGAAGTGCAAAATTTCTGTTTTTGTTTTGAATGCAAATTTGTCCAATGACTAAAATTGAATGAACATATGCATATGAACATAATTAAAACTCTTTGGCACATGTGTCCTGCTAAGCATCAAGTAAGCATATCTTTGAAATAGCCCCACAGAGTTATCTCATCATCATTATCCCCACAAGGACGGAGGCAATAAACCTTTCCCCAACGGAGTTTCCCATAAAATCTCTTTGCATAGGATAATACATGACCAAAGTCTCAACCTCTTTGCCGCTTTCTCCCCAGCTAAGTCAATTTTTACAAATTGAAGCCTCGGGGATCTCTTCCTGAAGGAAATTCACCTCCTCAACAAGGTTTATTCCCCAACAGTTATTTCCCCAGCCGAGTTCAAATTTCTCAACATACAACAATCAAGACACCATAAATTGTCTAGCTGAGTATATCTTCCCCAGCCAAGGCTATCATCCCCAAACAGGGTCCATCATCTCAAGCTGAACCCATCATCCCCAGCTGAGCCTATCCTCTCCAGCTGAGCCTATCCTCCCCAAGCTGAATCTTCCTTACCCGACTGAGTCGACACTCTCCAGCTTGAACTTCCCTTTCAGATTATTGCAAATCACATGGCCACAATCCCTAATCCCCAGTAAAGCCGTCAGCAAAGCCTTTACTATTTCCAAGATGCTATGAAGCCTAGATCCGACCAGTCATTAGCACAATTTTCAAGTCAATTACTAAAGCCTGGACCCGACCAGATAAAAGTTTGACTTCTTCAAATTACTAAAGCCTGGACCCGACCAGATAATAGTTTGACTTCTCCGATTACTGAAACCTAGACCCGACCAGATAACAGTTTGAGTATCTGAAACCTGAATCCGACCAGATAACAGTTGATCTAATTTTCAAGATGCTATAAAGCCTAGGTCCGACCAGATATTAGCACAATTTTCAAGTCAATTACTGAAGCCTGGACCCGACCAGATAATAGTTTGACTTCTTCAAATTACTGAAGCCTGGGCCCAACCAGATAATAGTTTGAGTATCTGAAACCTAGATCCGACCAGATAATAGTTAATCTCAATTCCAAAATGCTACGAAGCCTAGACCCGACTAGATAATAGCGTAACTCTTCAAATATATAGAAGAACCTGAGCTCAATCTGACCAAGGTTTAACTTCTTTCCCCAGTAGATTTTCCTCCATATCCTCAAAAATCTACAAAGCCTAGACCCGACCAGATGACAGTTTTCCAAACAGTTTATTGTGAAACCTGGACCCGACCAGATAACAATTGACCTCATCAATCCTCAGAAATCTGCAAATCCTGGACCCGACCAGATGACAGTTTTTCAAATGGTATATTGTGAAACCTGGAGCCTGACCAGATAACAATTGACCTCGTCAACCTCAGAAATCTGCAAATCCTGGACCCAACCAGATGACAGTTTTTCAAACGGTATATTGTGAAACCTGGAGCCCGACCAGATAATAGTTAACTGTGATCCCCAGAGAGACACTATGGAGCCTGGACTCGACCAGATAATAGTACAAATTTCCAAAATCATGAAACCTGGACCCGACCGGATATTATTTACCATTTCAAGTTACTGCGAAGACTGGATCTGACCAGATAACAGTTAACTTCTGTATCCCCAACAAGTTGTTGTGAAGCTTGGATCCGACCAGATAACTATTCAACTTCAAGGAATTTTCTCCAAAGCCTGGAATCCGACCAGATAACAGTTAATTCGTGTTTTCTCCTAGTAAGTTGCCGCAAATCCTGCATCCAACCAGATAGCAAATGACTACTTCATCCTCAACAATTGTGAAGCCTGGATCCGACCAGATAACAACTGATATTTGAGCGATATTTCCCAGTGAAGGCATCCTTTCAACAAGATTTGAAGATATGCATATTCTTCATCTCCAACGCCAATCAGGGATTCAACCTTCCAGAATTTCCTCAGCAGTAGTCAGGGATTTATTTTCTCGGACAAAAACATACACTTCACATTCATACATCATAGCATGTGCATACCATATGCATTTAGCATAATGCCACATCTGGTGAACATTATGCAAGCATCTGTATTTAACTAACTCTTCTCTCACAGGTAAAACATCAAGTTTTAGTATAAATCAACAAGACATTTATGTTGATACTTCTTCCAGCATTTACCAACATTCCTCCAAATGGCATTTAAAAGCCCATTCACCATCCATCTTCGAGTGCAAATTTTTGGGCACTTTAATGTTCAAATCATATTTCACCTTCAAAGTCACGAATGGCGGATCCGCCAATCTAACTCTTCAGGTTCAAGAAGTTTGAACAGGGGCAGCTGTTGTACCCCAAAATTTTCCCTCACAAGGGATCACCCTGGATCCCAGGTTTGCTTCCATCTATTTCCAAGCCTTGAAGTTACCAATTTTCCAAGAAAGCCATTCACAAGGGCAAAATGGTCATTTGCACACTGAAAAGTCAAACTTTGACTTTTGGATTAAAATCAAGCTTCAAGAATCATATTTCATCAAGACATGCTGGAATGTGAGATTTGTTTCGTCAAGAAATTCAAAAGTCAAATTTCTAAATACTTGAAATTTTTCTAAGTGTTTAAGAAACATGACAAACTCAGAACTTCTGATCAGATTATCACCATAATGCAAGCTGATTCTGGAAGAACTTCTGATACAATAGTTATAGATTTTAGTGAGATCTAAAACATTGCAGAACAGAACTTCTCCTAGAAATTCTGAGAGCTCCTTCAGAACATGCTGGAGCCAGAAGATAAAAGGGTCAGAAGGTTAGATGCTATGCTGAAGCAGAACTTCTGATCCAGAATTAAGCAATGAGGCAGAATTTTACATGGTAAAATTTCTGGTTTGATAAATCTCATCATCATTTAATGCTCATCTAATGCTCACAACCACTTTTGAGCCTTTACCCTAAGGATTTCCCCCACGCATACCTCTACTGTCTTGGGAAAGTAAACTTTTATGCAAAAGGGTGCTAGGCCCATCTATTGTTGTTGCTTTTCCTTAATTTTTGCTGAAAAATCCAGCGTAGGCACTGCTAAAACCTACTAGCCATCCTGCTTTATGCCTTGAACCATGCTTCTTTAAGCTTACTTCAAGAGTAAGTCAGCGTCTAGCGTATGATGTTGGTACCACTTGCACTCTCCAAGCTACAAGATCTTTGCCTATAAATTGAAAGCTATTGGCCACTATAAAAGGGTCAGAAATTTGAGAAAGAAAAATCCTTGAACCCCTGCTAAAATTCCAAGAGTCCAAGAACTTTAAACACAACATACAAAACCTGTTAACTTTTGATTCCTTCCATTCAAACTCCATTTGTTCTCAAGTATTTCTTGACTAAAACCATCCACACAGTTTCTGATTCACATATTAGAAACTACCCCAACTTATGTATTCATACTACCATACACTCTCCATCCACCTCCACCTCAAAGAAGTCAGAACATCACCCCTTTGTTGTTCCAGAAGTTGAAAATTTCCAGCCTGCTGAGTACGTGAAGAAGCTGATCAGAACATTATCAGAGTTAAGGTTAACTCCGGTTCACATAATATTTTCCAGCGGCAAGGTAAGCTTCTACTGATTCTCACCATATTACTTAAGCATTACCAGATTTGCATGTTCAAAAATACAATGTAGACATCATGTTTCTGATGTTGTACATATTCTGAAGTTTCACGTATTTGTCTTCCTAAGTAGGGAGTAAATCAGTTCCGAACTTCTTGAATAAATTAGAACTCAGAATTAGGATTAGCAAATTCATACTTACCTCTGATTTATAGTTCTGATATTTCTTGTTTCTGAAACACTATGACACCTGCCATAACTGTCATATGCACATCTTCTGTTTTGTTGAGAAATGACCAAGTTGCAGATGTTTTGACTAGCATGGAGAGGGAGACCAAGTTCTGCCAGCGGTATCAGAACTTCTGAAATCTACTTTGTTGTCGGTGGTATCAGAACTTCTAAAAACTACTTTGTTCCCAGCGGACCCAGAACTTCTGACTTTACCTATTTTTCACTAACATGATATCTGTTTTGCAGCGCGCCAGAGTCAGAACTTTTGACCTCCTTTAGTTAGCAATACGCTGATTCTATTTTCTCTTTTTCTCACTATTCTTGCTATTACTTTCTATTCATTAATCAAAAGGACACCAAAAAACATTTTTTTTATTTTACATGCTTTATTTTGTTTCTTAAAACAAAAGATCAAAAATATTTTCTTAAAATAAAACAAGTCTGTTTTACATCTTTTGTACATTCTTATCCATTCAATATGGTTGTAATAGAAACTTAGGATTTAATTATATTTGCAATCCCCATTCGTAAATATGTACCCCCATCCCTAAAGTATTGTAATAGCGTAGGACTTTACATTTCTGCAATTTATCGCTTTTGAATGTAAATGCTAGTGATCAGGATGTGTATGGCAACATAAAATCAACAAGTAGATAACCGTAATCAAAGATTAAATGCATGCTAATCAAACACACTATTCACACGTGCACCATTAAGGTTAACTCCACTTGTTGCCTAAATAATGGTCATGTTATGCATGTGGGGTGTCTTAGCAAAAAACAATCAAAATACAAGATCACAGTCCCCCGATGATGCTATTCAAAGTTGCCTTACAAAAATGATCTTAGTCCCTCAAAATGCTAAGATACTTCACAACATTTCTATCATGACTATGCGTTGACCCACGCTCGTCCCGTTTACCTCCAAAGAATGGGTTGCTTACCAAATAAATGGTAAGACAAACAATGTCAAAGGAAAAGAAAAATGAACAAGAAAGACATTTGAGTAGGTAGATTGCTTCTAGTTACTTGCTCCATTTTAAAACAAAAATCCTTGCTATTTTTAAAACAAACACACACATTTCAAAACATTTTTCAAACATGAAAATATTTTTCAAAAGGATTAACACTTTGTATATGTTCTTATGAACGAGAACTGTTACAAAGCTTTCCTAAACGATGGAGCCTTTTCAAAATACTTTCAAAAACCACACAAAGAACAATTTCAAACAAAAGCAAGTGATCTAGCAAGTAACTAAGAGCCCATCGAAAACCATGGATGAAAAGGGTGGTAATACCTTCCCTTTTCATAATCTACCCCCCGAACCCAAGAAACAATCTCAAAGGTCTTTCCTGTGCTTTTTCACCTTTCCTTTTGGATAAAATAAAAAGTCGGTGGCGACTCTTGCTAACCGCAACATTTGCGATCAAACGCAAAACAATCAAGTCAGTTCTCCCACCGTATCACAGATGATATGAGTAATTTTCTTGGGGAATTGTGATCCAAACTTGATAAAATGATATATATGAGTTCAAAATATTGATACGGGTCAAAAATCTTGAAGTTTGACTGTAAGTTGACCAAAGATGACTTTTTATCCAATACAATTAATTTTAGGTCATCTGATTAATTGACTGAGCAAACTTGTACTGCAAGGCTTGAAACTTGACATGAGAAATCTTGAAAGTCCTTAATGATCCATGAAAGTCATATGAGGCATTAAAAGTCCAATTGTCCTTGTGAAAAGTCAAACTCTAATTTGAGGCATCAGTGTTTAGGAGATGTCTTGACCTAGTCAATCCTTGTGCATGTTTGAGCTATTAAAGATCTTAGGAAATGTCATGAGAAGTGAGAGGGTAAATTTTAGGGTACAACAACTGCCCTTGTTTAATCTTCTTAAACCTGAAGAGTTAGATTGGTGAGTCTGCCATTCGTGACTTGAAGGTGGAAGATGATTGAACACTAAAGTGCCTAAATTTTCACTCGACTATGTCTTAGTTGATGGTGTCGAGAATGGGCTTAAAGATGCAATTTGGAGAAGTGATAAAGATTTTGTCAGAGATGGGCTTACAAATGCCATCCAGAGTGACCGTTGATAGAAATTGGGAGAAGTGTCAGAATAAATCTTTGGTCGACGTATATTGAAACAGTAGATGTATTTTTCCTGTTTTCAACTGGAAGAAGTAAATCTAAACCATAAGAGGTTTGTTGTTTGGCGACTTCACTGGGGAAATAATCAAAACCAAAAGAGGTATGTTGATTGCCTACTTTTAACTGGAAGAAGTGAATCTAACCAGAAAAGGTCTTTGTTCGCATGTCTTTAATCTGGAAGAAATAAATCTTCCCATAAGAGGTATTTTGTTTTGTTGATTAACTTTTCCTGTAAGGAAGATGATTTAGTTACATGCATGGAGTAATGATGTTCTCAAAATAAATGAGATTATGTTGTGTGCATTTGTCATATATGTAGTATGATGTATGAATATGAAATATTGTTGAAGCGTATCTTTGTCTGCAAAATAAATCCTTGACAAATCTTGGGAGTTTTGGGAAGTTAAATCCTAAATTGATTTTGGGGATAAAGAGTATGTGCATCTTTAAACCCTGTTTAGAGTGTTTCCGTTAGGGATTCTTGCTTTGTTGTTTGAGGAGAATTTCGCTGGGTAACATTGGCTTTGTTTGAGGAAACTCTGTGAGGAGTGTTGATTTCTGCTTTGGGAATAGAGTTCAGGAGTTTTAGTTGTCCATTTCTCTACTGGGAAGAATAGAAGTTAGTTATTATCTGGTTGGATTCCAGGCTTCGCAGAAAGTTGTTCGGATGATGAAGTTACATGTTATCTGGGCAGATTCCAGGCTTTGCAGCAACTAAAATTAATTGTTATCTGGTCAGATTCCAAGCTTCGCAACAATTTAGATGAAGTTAAACTATTATCTGGTCGGATTCCAGGATTCGAAACAACTTAGATGAAGTTAAATTTTTATTTGGTCGTATTACAGGATTCTCAGCAACTTAGATGAAGTTAAACTGTTATTTGGTCGAATTCGAGGCTTTGCAGCAATTTAGATGAAGTTAAACTGTCATCTGGTCGGATTCCAAGCTTCGCAACAACTTGCTCGGGAGGATGAAAGTTAACTGTTAGTCTTCGCAACAAATTATATGAAGTTAAATTATTATCTGGCCGGATTCCAGGCTTCATAGCAACTTAGATGAAGTTAAACTGTTATCTGGTCGGATTCTAGGCTTCGCAGCAACTTAGATGAAGTTAAACTGTTATCTGGTCGAATTCCAGGCTTCTCAGCAACTTTCTCTAGAGGATGAAAGTTAATTGTTATCTGGTATAATTTCAGGCTTCGCAACAACTTTTAGGGATAGTAACGACTCTGTTGGGGATCATAGGTCTTGTCCATTGATTTGTAATGGTCTGAGGAAAAGACTTGCATTGGGGAATTTGTAGTTTGTTGGGAAAATAAACCATGTTAAAGAGAATATTTAACGACCTAATGGGGAAGTGAATTCTTTAGGACGAACTCGACGAGTCTTCTTTTTTAAGACCAACTCAGCTGGGGAGAGGGTTTCTAAGAGATCGGAATTCTATATGTACGAATTTAACTCAGTGGGGAGAATTTTATTGACGTAACTCTATGGGGATATCCCAAATCCTTAAGGAAATGTTTATTACTGTTTTTATGCATACATTTGTTAAAAGTTAATCATGTTCATATGCATATGTTCATTCAATTTTTTAGTCATTGGACACTTTTGCACTCAAAACAGAAAAAACAAAAATTGTATACTTCAAACTATATTTGTATTGATGTTTTGCCCATAAATAGGTGTTTGTGTACAAGGAGACAAAGATCCTAGTAAGAGGAAATCGTCAAAAGAATAAAAGGAATACAAAGTGAAAATAAGAATAATAGCCATGTGGAAGTGATCTCATTGAGTTCCAACCCCGCTATTGCCCCTATGTCATTGAAAGAAGTCGATTGAATTGGTCTTGGACCATTGAACTTGGACCTTGGTAATAAAGTCGGATGTATAGATTCCACGGGACGTAGTCATATTCTTTAATCCTTAACTTTTTCCTGGACCGCCCTTTCGGGTTTTCAATCCACCAGGATACCCATTTTTGCCCAAGCCGCCCTTTCAGGTTTTCAACTTCCTGGGTGTACAATCTTTTGTATATATCCCTAACTTTTTCCTGAACCTCTTTGGTTTGCCGGGATGCCCTTATTTTTTCCTAGGTATGTCAACCTAGCGGGTCATTTTTATGCGTAGTATTTTTTGACTATGTCCGCGTTCACATGATGCGGGAAATATTCATTGTCCATAGTAGTTAGCATTATGGCGCCGCCAGAGAATACTTTCTTAACAATGAACAGCCCTTCTTAAGTGAGAGTCCACTATCCCTTGGGATCGCCTTGTGGTAAAATGTTGTGATTTATTACCAAGTCTCCAGCCCAGTATACTCGAGGTTTAATCTTTTTGTTGGAAGCCTTGATCATACGCTTTTGATACATTTGACCATGACAAACAACAACCAGTCTCTTCTCGTCAATTAAGTTCAACTGATCCAACCTAGTCTGAATCCATTCATCTTTGCCTAAATTTGCTTCTTTCATAATCCTTAAGGAAGGAATTTGAACTTCCACAGGCAGGACAGCTTCCATGCCATAGACTAAAGAGAAAGTCGTTGCCCCAGTTGAGGTTCGATCCGATGTATGGTAGCCATGAAGAGAAAACAGTAGCTTCTCATGCCTATATTTGTAGGTCACCGCCATATTTTGCACAATTTTCTTAATGTTTTTGTTGGCATCTTCCACTACGCCATTCATCTTAGGTCTGTACGGAGAAGAGTTGTGATGCTTGATTTTGAACTGAGCGCAGAGTTTCGTAATCATAGAATTGTTGAGATTGGTTCCGTTATCAGTGATGATCCTTTCAGGGATACCATAACGGAAGATGAGGTTATGCTTGATAAAACGGGCCACAATGTTCTTGGTTACTGAGGCAATGAGGCAGTTTCGACCCATTTGGTGAAGTAGTTAATGGCAACGAGGATGAAACAATGTCCATTAGAAGTTGTGGGCTTGATCTCTCCAATCATGCCAATGCCCCACATTGCAAATGGCCATGGAGCAGACATGACATTTAGAGGTATTGGAGGCACATGAACTTTGTCGACATATATATGACACTTATGGCAAGTCTTCGAGTGATGGTGACAATCAGTTTCCATAGTCGACCAATAGTAACCAGCCCTCAGAATCTTCTTGGCCATAGTGTTCCGACTAGAGTGAGTTCCAAAGATATTGTCATGCATGTCCTCCATGATTTTCTCTACCTCTTTCTTGTCAATACAATGGAGCAGAGTCGAATCATGGTTGTGCTTCTATAGGATCCCACTTCTTAGGAAGAATTTGGTTGAAAACCTTTGCAGGAATTTCTTATCTATGATGGAAGCTCCTTCAGGATATTCTTGTGCTTCCAGATATATCCTCACTTCATGGTACCCTGGTTTCTCCTTGCCAGTGTCGATCTCACAACAGTGTACAGGTTTGTCAAATCTTTCAATCGTAATTCTAGGAGCTTCATTGTCCCATTTGACCTTGGACATGGATGACATTGTTGCTAAGGCATCTGCCAATTGATTTTATTATCTTGGAAAGTGTTCGAAGGTAACCTCCACAATGTATGGGATCGGGGTTAACACAAGCTCTTTGTAAGGGATCAGATTAGGATGTTTGTTATCCCACTCTCCTTTGACTTGACTGATTACTAAATCTGAATCTCCATATACGCTTAAGAATTTGATTCTTAGGTCAATGGCATCCCTAAGACCCAAGATGCATGCCTTATACTCAGCCATGTTGTTTGTACAGCCGAAGCATAGTCTGGAAGTGAAAGATGTATGGCAACCTTCGGGAGAAATAATCACAGCACCAACTCCATTACCTAAAGCATTGGAAGCCCCACCAAAAACCATAGTCCATCGGGATCCTTGTTCAGGTCCGTCATACGGTCCAGGATTTTCACAACCAGTTATCAGCATGATATTCTCGTCTGGGAATTCAAAGTTCATGGATTGGTAGTAATTAACAGCTTGATGGGCCAAATGATCTGCCAGCACACTTCCTTTGATGGCATTTTATGTAGTATATTGGATATCATATTCAGTCAGGATCATTTGACATCTAGCTATTTGTCCGAAGAGAGTTGGTTTCTCGAAGATGTACTTGATAGGGTCCATCTTATAAATTAACAAAGTGGTGTGAGTTAACATATACTGTCTTAGCCGGAGAGCAGCCCATGGCATAGCGCAGCAAGTTTTCTCGAGTAGTGAATATTTGGTTTCACAGTCGGTAAACTTTTTGCTCAGGTAGTATATTGCATGCTCTTTTCTGCCAGACTTGTCATGTTGGCCCAACACACACCCCGTTGAATTCTCTAATACAGTCTAATACATAATCATAGGTCTTCCTTTAACTTGAGGCATCAGGATGGGAGGTTCTTGTAAATAACACCTTTGCCATGATTTGGCATTGGTGCAGTGATTACATTCAGAGTTGTAGGTGGATCAAACTTAATGGTCTTGTTGTTGATGAGGTCTTGAATTTTGCATTTCAAAGCCCAACATTGATCAGTGTCATGTCCGGGGCTATTGGAGTGATAAGCACATTTGGCGTTCGAATTGTATTTCGGAGATGAAACATTGGGATTTGAAGGGGGGTTACACAATTTTACCAAATTCTCCTTCAACAGATGTTGCAAGGCTTGAGATAGTGACATGTTGTCCTTGTAAATTGTCTTCTTGGAATATCAGGTCTTTGGTAGCCCACTTGTTATTGTGTTCTTTGAGTAGAGGTTGGATTGGAGATTAGAACTGCATTTACAGATTGACGGTGGTCCTTCTTGATATGGCCCCTCGACCCATACACGACATTGGTTTCTTTTTTACCGATAAAAGGTTTCTTCATAGTATTTGATGTAGAGGCAGAGGCCATGGGAATTCTTCCATTGTTAATACCGCTCTCAACCCTTTCACCAGTCAATATTAACTCATTGAAACCAGATTTTGAGCTCCCAATTAAAAAGTTGAAAAATGGTCCATTCAATGTTCCCATGAACATATCCACCAACTCCATATCAGTCAATGGTGGATGCACCCTACCTGCCAGGTCTCTCCATTTATGCGCGTACTCTTTGAAGCTTTCATTGGAACCCATGGTCATTCCTTGTAATTGTACTCAAGATGGCGCCAGATTGGCATTATACTGGTATTGACGGTAGAAGGCAGTGGCCAAGTCCTCCCATGTATGAATGTTGGAACCCTCTAACTGGTAAAACCACTCCAACTGAGTCCTAGATAGACTCTCCTGAAAGAAGTGCACCCACAACTTTTTATCAGTGTTATATGGATGAATTTTATGGATGTAAGATCTCTAGTGAAGCTTCGGGAACGAAACACCATCGTACTTAGCAAAGATCTAAATCTTGAATTTATGGGGGATTTCTACCCCAGGAACCAAACCCAAATCACCAAAATCTAGACCAGGCACATCTTGAACTTCCATAGCCTTCAATCTATCCTCCAGTTGCTTATACTTGTCTTCGGCTGGTGGATATTATTTGTCAAAAAAGTCCTCGTCCTTAGAGACTGGATTGTTACCACCCTCAGCATGAGTGCTTCTTACATCTTCATCTTGATTCTTATCCTCCTTAGAGGAGTCTTCCACCACTTGAACTTATCGAACGGGGCCTTTAAATCTCTTCCCCATGTTGATCAAAGGCTTCTTATTGGTCTTCTTCTTTGAAACCAGAAGTGACATCAGTTCTTGTTGCCCTTTGGCCAAGGTGAGCAAGGTTTCTTGAAATTGAGAATTTTGTGTCTGCAAGTTCTTCACAGTCTGCTCGATATCCATCTTACTGAAATAAGTAGTAGAAAGATGAGGAAACTTGTGTCGTAAAACCTTCTTGTGTTATGATGCATGTAATGTGAATGCAAATGTTTTCAAGGATCTTTTAGATTTAAATTTGTTTAAACAAATAAGGAACAAACACTGATTGTATTAATAAGTTCAAACAGTTACAACAAATGCCTCTTGGGATTACAATAGAATAAGCAAAAATAATACAAAATAAACTCCTAAAACAAAAAAGGACTCAAGTCTCCCATGAGTGCATCCTCTTTGGTGCAATGTAGGCATTCAAACTTCGCTCTTCATGAAGCTGACTCGTGAGCTCCAAAACCTTCTTCTCGCTTGAGTAGAATTGGGCTTCAAAGGTGTCTTGCTCCCCTTTTAGTTAAATCCATGACCTTTGCAACTTCTCAAGGGTAGTAGGCATGTCAGGGTGAATAATAGTGTAGGGAACATCTCCTACGGTAATAGGCTTCATGATGATAGGTAAGACAGAAAGATACGACATCATGAGGCTTTGGACACGAGCTCGCACCCACTTGAGATAAGGCTCTAATGGAATTGAATTCTTATGCCCCAAAGTTTTGCTATCAACTTTTGTCCCCATGCCCCAAGCTCGTACAAATCTTTGATGATAACCTTGGACATTGTTCTCATAGTCAAATACAATTCCTTGAACAAGTTAGTCATGAGGGACATCCCTACGAGCATACCCAAACTGTCGTAGAGCCAAACAAAGATTATAGGTGATACCTCCCCTAATTCCAAAGAGAGGTACATTATGGAATTCCCCACAACGATCAATGATGTTGACATCCTCCAAAGATCGAGAACACCAATGGATATCCGAGTGCGAGAGTGACATCAACCTTTGAGACCAACTTGTTCCTTGCTCATTCTTCAAAACAGATCGAGGTAGGTGAAAAATAAACCATCTAGCCAACAAAGGAGTGCAACACCTAATAATTCCCCTTCTCTTCATGGTGCGAGCGAGTATGAAGAGAATGCAAGATATCTCCAATTAAGGTAGGTACCAGGTTATGAGATAGAAAAACTTTGACCGCATTCACATCTATGAGTTGGTCTGGGTTAGGAAATAGTACCATCCCATAGAGTAGAAGAGCCAAAACTTCTTCAAAAGCTTGCAAATCCAAAGCATCCCAAAATTGTTAAGCCTTCTCAAACAAAAACTTAGCTAGAAAACCTTTAATACCACTTCTTGTTTCCCAATTTTCCACAGCGTCAGACCGTTGCAAATGTAAAGCTAAAGAAATCTCCTTAGGTCTTGGGTATTTCTCAATACCGGTGAAGGGTAATTGATCAAGAATAAGAACTCCCAAGATTTTAGAAAAATCCTCCATGGTAGGCACCAATTGGTAATCAGGAAATGTAAAGCAATGGTGTTTAGGGTCAAAGAATTGAAAGAGTACCCCCATCATTTGTTCTTCAAAATTTGAGGTAGCCAAATTGATAAGACAACCATACTTCTTGGTGGATGAAGAAACATTTGGAACCCTTGATGCTAACTCCTTGAGTTGAGGAGGCACTTTCACAAAGCCGATTCGGATAGTCTTTCTACAGATGAAATCCATGTCCTATAAAATAGACAAAGACAAATCCAAAGGTCCTTAAAATGGTTAGTGAAAATTCTATGGTATGATGTCATGATGTTATGTATAAATAAACATACGTGACCAAAGCAAACAAATCCTTAGGTTTAGGCTTGCATTAGGTTTCATAGGTAAGTAGCCTCTTGAAGTTTAGTTGGTTCAACCTGTCCTAGAAAGTAATTGGGTTCTAGGGAATCTTAATATTACTGATCTTTCTTCATTAGGCATTGTCTCAGCACAATCAATCTTTTCTTGTGGCCGAAAGATCCCAAAATTCCGATCTCAATGAGTGTAGTATCGAGTATCAACCAATTTTCAGCTTTCCACTGAAACTGGCTATCTCACTACTTCCTAATAAAAAAGTTGTTCAATTAAAGGTTCTAAGGTCAGTTAGTGTTTTATGACACCACACAGCGGCCCGTATTCTCCTTGATTTAAAAAAAAGGATACCGGTACCCATAAATGTGTCACACTAACGTAGTTATTGCTTGAACCATATCGGTCTACACCGTACAATCTCCTTAATCTTTGCTACTTACCTAATAATGTTCTTAGATCCGGGTAGAGGATCAATACAAAAACCCAAACAAGGACCCAAAATGTAAAGAAAACAAGTCAGACAATGACAATATTTAAAGGTGATCTAGTCTCTAAGGTAACCCCACTTTTAAGTTTTTCCCCAGCAGAGTCGCCTGTTCTGTTATACGGTGGGAGAATTGACTTGTGTGTTTTTCATTTTATCGCAATTGTTGCAGATAACAAGAGTCGCCACCGAATTTTATTTTATCCACTAAAGGAAAGGGTGAAAAAAACAGGAAAGACCTTTTGAGATATTTTCTTGAGTTCGGGGGATAGGTTATTAAAAGGGAAGGTGTTAGCACCCTTTTCATCTGTAGTTATCTATGGGCTCTTAATTGCTAGCTTACTTTGAAATGCTTTGTTTGAAATTTGTTTTGTGAATGTTTTTGAAAGTATTTTTGAAAAGTTCCTTCGTTTAAAAGAACTTTGTAATGATTATCGTCTCTATAAGAATGCATACAAAGTGTTGACTTTTGAAAATATTTCATGGAAAAGTGTTGGTGTGTTTGAAAGATGTTTGAAAAATGGTTGTGATCAAGAAACTATGAACGTTCTACCTACTCAAAAAGTATTAGTCCTTTTCCTTCTCCTTTAGATATTGTTATCTTACCATTGATTGGTGAGAAGCCCTACCATTGGATGTGAAGGGACATGCGTGGGTCATCGTATAGTTATATAAAGCAAAGTCGTAAGATACTTTAGCAATTTTTGTAAGGTTCTATGATCATTTATGAAAGGAAATATTGAAGGGTCATCGAGGGACTATGATCTTGTATTTTGAAAGTATTTTGCTAAAGCATCCCACATACATAACATGACTATTTATTTCTCAAGGCAACAAGTAAGGTTAACCCTAGAGGTGCATGTGTGCAAAGTGTTTTGTTTTTCATGCATGTTTGTCTTTGAATTAGGGTTCTCTACTTATTGATTTTATATTATCATACAAACCCTAATTACTAGCATTTATATTTGAAAGCGATAAATTGTAGAATATAAAGATTCTACGCTACTACATCATTTGGGGATGAGGTTACAAATTTACAAATGGGGGTATGAGAAATAATTAAAACCTAAAATTATTACAACCATATTGAATATGAACAAATAATGTACAAGAATAATGAAGACAATATGAAATGGAAATGTTTTTGTTTGAGTCTTGGTGTAAAAGGATTAATATTAACCTAATTAAACTAATAAAAGAAAGAAAATAATTTTCTAGTCTAGGTTGTTTTAACGAGAACTAAACCTTAATTAAATAGAAAAGAAAAAATAAATTAAGTAAGAAGACATTTTTTAGGGTTTTTATGAAAAGGTTTTAGTTTTATTAAACTATTATAGAAAAGTTAATTAATTAAAAATCCTAGGTTGTAAATTAATTTTAATTAAAAGAGAAAATAAAATGAACCTAAGTCTAATATTTATTTAAGTTTAAGAAAAGAAATGGATTTGTTAAGAGAAATATTTTTGGTCTTTTTGTCTTGATAAAATGAAAATATATTAATATAATAAATAAAAATATTTTTTGGATTTTGTTAATAATAATAATATTATTATTATTATAAAAAGGAAAAAGAAAAAGAAAATAAAAATATAAAAGTTTAAGTCAGGGGGCGTAAAAATGATTTAGGGTGTATGTGAAGTAAAACAGATTTTGGTTTGATGTTAGGGCCCAATATGGCTCTTTTGTGTAATCAGGAAAAAAAGAAAATAAAAATAAATAGGCTTCGTTGTGGTTAGCAGACAGGGGGGTTAGTGAAGTAAAATGAACCAAGGCCCAACTGAAGGGAGCCCATGCGGTATGTGTTCAAACAAAAAAAAGAAGGAAAAAACATGAAAAACACAAAAGGTCTCGCTGGGGCTCGAACCCAGGACCTTCCATAGTAAAGCCTTTACGCGTGCGGTTGCAACCACTAGGGTGGCCAGTTTCATCCGTTAGTAATACAACAACTATTAAACTTAAAATAAAATAAGTATTATGGCCAACTTCATCTTCAACCTCGCGCCATAACCAGTCATGGATTTAAACCATGTAACTTCTTCATCTCTCAACCATTTGCAAAAATGTAAACATCAAACTTGTTCCAAATTTCATCATGACTCCAGAAATGTAAATAACTTAAATTATAAATCAAAGATGAATGATAATTTCTACTGGTACAAAATTCTAACCTAATTTTTTTCGGAAGCTCAACTTCAAAATTCACATCACTCAGGAAATATAAATGAAATCTAAATACATGGTCAGCTTCAGGGAAGAGATTAAAATTCATAAAATTTACCTCAAAACTGGAAATCGTGTTCTGCAAATGAGCATGATTGAAGTTGCTACAATGATCAGGTTAGCTTTGTTGAGTCCCTGGGAAGCTAATGCAGTACTTAGCTCGAGCTGAGAGTAACTGAAATAGACTGGATAAGTCAAGATGCAGACCTCTACTTTTGGTTATAGAGGATGAGGAAGATGATTTTATAGTTTCAAAACAGGGATTGGGATAGCCTCTATATATGTATTATAAGCTTTGTGATTGGTTTGGCCAAGAAATGCACGAGGGAATTATGAGTTGGGTGTTCAAAGTCAAAAATGACACAAAAATGGAGGTTTTGTGCAATTTGTGGCTTGAGGGAGTTTGAGGGTGTTTTAGGTCTTCTAATATCGTCTCCTAAGTTGCATAATAGTATCTTGATATATAGAAAAAGGATTGGAGACTTGACGTGGTCAGAATCACAAGATCATAAGTTATAGGATTGTTACTTGTTTTTGAAGCAAGCTTGACAAGTATGGTTTGAAGGAAAGGTAAAATGCTATCTAGAGTGGTTACCAACCTTAAACATGCTTCTATAAATTTGTAGAGGAAGCTTGTGCAGAAGTAACAAGTGCAAAGCTCAATACAAGTTAACTTTGTATAAAGCTTGCTTTATGAGAATAGAATGGTACCTTTCTCCCAAATATGACAAATTGCTTTGGATAATGGCTTAATCACTTGGATCATACCTCAATAAATTTTGTAAACAATTAATTATGGAGTTATTTACAAGTTAGAAGCCTTCAAGAACAAGATTGTGCAGCATAGGCATGAGAATTGAATTCTTGTTCATCATAAAAATGACCTATAATTCAAGTTTGAAACCCTAACTTCATCTCTTGGATTCTCTTAGCTCAAAAATGATCTCATTGAGTTCCTTGAAATTTTGAAAAGCTTGGAACATTATATACCGATTTCATGTTTTTCGTTTTTGAATAAACCAATTGGAACTATGTGAAAAGTTTCCATAAAGTTAGGTCAAAAAATCTGCCTAAACTAGTCAAATTTTCACTAAGTGTTTTTATCAAAAGTGCATGACTTTGTGAATTTATAACTCAAAATCCAAACACTTATAGAACTTGATCAGTGAAGAAAAGTTGTATATCTCATCAAGATCAAAAACTTTCATGTTGAAAATTTCCTTTGAATCATCTTGCATCTTTGTGAAAAATTTGGATGAAGTCATGAAAAAAATAAGACTTAAAAACACTTAGAGAAATTTCTAAGTCATGGAAACTTTGACTTTTCAAAATGAATTTTGACTTTCTTGATTTATTGATGATCAAGTTTCATATCTTTTCATGTCTTGATGAAATGTTATCTTTGAAACTTAATTTTGATCAAAAAGTCAAAGTTTGATTTTTTAGTGTACAATTGACTTTTTCATCAGTTGACCAAATTTCAACTATCAATCAATTGATCTTGGGAAATGAATTGAACCATGAAATTAGGTCAAGATGATGAATTTTAATCCTTGATATCATTATTCGAACCAATAAGTCATGTATTAGGTCAAAAGTGAAAAATCAAGTCTTCTCAGTTAAAACCCTAATTTTGACCATTTTGCCCTTTTGATGATCTGAGTAATTTTATTGGGGAATTGTGATCCAAACTTGATCAAATAATACATATGAGTTCAAAATGTTAATATGGGTAAAAAAATCTTAAATTTTTACTGTAAGTTGACCAAAGTTGACTTTTTACCCAATATAGCTGATTTTAGGTCATCTGTTCAATTGACTAAGCAAACTTGAACTGCAAGGCTAGAAACTTGACATGAGCAATCTTGAAAGTCCATAATGATCCACGAAAGTCATATGACACATTAAGAGTCTAATTTTCCTTATGAAAACTCAAACCCTAATTTGAGGCATCAGTGGTGAGGAGATGTCTTGACCTAGTAAATCCTTATGCAAGCTTGAGCTATTGAAGATCTTGGGAAATGTCTTGAGAAATGAGAGGGAAAATTTTGGGGTACAACACTAGAAAATATGGAAATGAATCAAACAATTAACCATGGTTTTAAAACAAGAATAAAAATTTTGAAAATTTTCCAGACTTAAGATATTCTTGCTATTTTGAATCAGCATGAACCTGGACACATTGCTGTTGGGTTTCACGAATATTTGGGCCTCAATCTTGACCCATAAATCTAAACATGCTCCTAAGCCCATTAGTCTCACATTTTGTTTTGATATAATTTTTTTAAATGAATAAAAATTCAAATAAAATAAATAAAGATCATGAAAAATGAGGGAGTGATTTTAGGGGTCCTCTAACATATCATGAACACGTTTGAGTCTCAAAAATTAGTCCCATTGGTTCAAAGATTCAAAATTTCCCAATTTGAACTTCATGAATTTCTTAAAAATCTCCCAACTTTTGCAACTCAAAAATTACGTAATTTTCATATTTTGAAGATGATCTTGGACTTTTTAGAAAGCTCAAGCTGCCCTATACAATCACTATGTTGATAATTTTTGCTTTTGAAGACATTATCTTAATGTGAGTTACCTTGACAAAAAGTGTCTTTTGTTGACTTTTGAAAATGGCCTATAATGTTTTAGGTCATATCTTTCAAATGAAGCATTTTTTGGTCTTGAGAATAAAAGCAAAGTTTTAGAGAATTGAATTTTCTTCAAAATGAGCTTTGGTTAGGGAAATGTTGATGAAGTATGTGAAAGTTATGCTTGGTCAAAGTTTAGTTGACTTCTCCTAAGGAAACCCTCATTTGGCAATTTTGGACTTTTGATGATTTGAGAGCTTTCCTTGGGGAATCATGATCAACCCTTGATCAAATGATGAATATCACTTTAAAATGTTGATGTTGACCAAAAATCTTGAAGTTTGACTGCATGTTGACCATAATTGACTTTTTGATCAATAAAGTTAACTTTCAATCATATGAGCCATTGATTGAGCAAACTTGTGATGTAGGACTTGAAACTTGACATGAACCTTATTCAGGGCCTATGGAGAACCACAGAAGCCATTTCAGACCTTTGTGAACCAAATTTCCTTGAGAAACTCCAAACCCTAGTTGTAGACCTTTAGCTCAAGAGAAGCATTGGCTGGTCAACCCTTGTGTATCTTGAGTGTTTGAGATGCCTTGAAAGAGTGTCTTGAGAAGAAAAAAGGAGGACAAGTTTTGGGGTACAACAACCATAGTTTGGATGCTTGAGCTAAAACAATGCCCAATGAAGAAAGATCAGTGATATTGAGATTCCTTAGAACCCGGTTACTTTCGTTAGGACAGGTTTAACCAACTAAACTTCAAGAGGGTACTTACCTATAAAACCCATGCAAGATTAAACCAAAGACCTTGTGTGCTTTGTTTATGTGTGATTATTTGTTCATAAACATCATGATCTTCATGCCATAGAATTTTCACTAACCATTTCAAGGACCTAGGGATTTATCTTTGTTCTGTTTTGTAGGATATGGCTTCCACTTGTAGAAATATCATCTGAATCAAATTCGTAAGGGTGCCTCCTCAAATCAAATAGTTAGCATCAAGGGTTCTTGAAAGTTCTCTGTTCATAAAAGATATGGTTGACTTCTCAATCTAGTTACCTCAAGCTTTGAAGAAGACATGATGAGGGTGTTATTTCAATTCTTTGACCCTATACATCATTGTTTCACCTTTCCCGACTATCAACTAGTGCCCACAATAGAAGAATTCTCTCAACTATTGGGGTACCATTCCTTAATCAAATACCATTCATTGGTTTAAAAGAAACTCCAAGACCTGAAGTTATTGCTAAGGCCTTACATTTGAAGAGTTCTAACATTATAGCCAATTGGGAGACAAGAAGTGGGGTCAAAGGCTTTTTGGCTGAATTCCGGATTGAGAAGGCTCAACTATTTTGGGATTCTATGTATTCACAAGCTTTTGAGGAGATCTTGTCTCTTCTAATATATGGGTTGGTTATTTTTCCTAACCAATACCAACTCATAGATTTGAATGTTGTCAAAATTTTCCTTACTCGTAACCTCGTGCCTACTTTGCTTGGAGACATTCTACATTGTCTTCACACTCGTACCATGAGGAAGATAGGAGCTCTTATATGTTGCATTTCGTTTCTATCTAGGTGGTTTATGTCGCACCTTCCCCAATCGGTATTAAAGAATGAGCAAGGTTTGAGGTGGTAGCAAAGAGGATATTACTATCATTGACCATTGTGGGGAGTTCCATAATGTTCCACTCTTAGGCATTAGGGGGGCATTACTTATAACCCTTCTATAGATCTACGGTAATTTGTCTATGCTCGAAGAGATGGTCCCCACAACGCACTCATTCAAGGTATTTTATTCGACTATGAGAATGATGTTCAAGGTTATCATTAAATGTTTGTACATGCTTGGGGTATAGTAAACAAGGTTGATAGCAAGACTTTAGGGAATAAGAACTCCATCCCTTTGGAGCCTTATCTCAAATGGGTGTGAGCTCGTGCTCAAAACCTCATGATGCCATATCCATCTATCTTACTAATATTTGTGGAGCCTGTTACCGAGGGAGATATTTCTTATACCATTCTCCATCCTGACATGCCTATCAACTTTGAAGAATTATAGAGATCATGGATTTAACTCAAGGGGGAACGAGACACCTTTGAAGCTCGATTTTATGCAAGGGAGAAGGAAGTGTTAGAGCTCATAAGGCAACTTCACGAGGAGCAAAGCCTTGATGCATACCTTGCGCCAAAGAGGAATCACTCGTGGGAGACTTGAGTATTTTGTTTTAGAAGTCTATTTTGTTGTATTTTTGCTTTTTCCTTGTAAGACCAAGGGGAAATTGTAATCTTGAATTTATTAATACAATTGTTGTGTTTATTTCTTTTTTAGATAAGCAAATTTAAATCTCTTAAGGTTATTGAAAACATTGTATCCACATAGCATGCATCATATCATAAGAAGGTTTTCCGATAGGTTTCCTCATCCTTTTACTGTTTATTTCAGTATAAGATGGCTCTAGAGCAAACCGTCAAAGATCTGCAGACTCAACATGCACAGTTCCAAGAAACTCTCCTCAACCTAGCCAAGGGTCAGCAAGAAATGATGGCACTCCTTACCACCAAGAAGAGGGTTGTTATCCTCAACATGGGGAGAAGGTTCAAGGGCCCCGCCCAACTAGCTCAAATAGAAGAGACTTATTCTAAGGAAGAATACAATTAAGACGAGGAAGTTAGAAGCACTAGAGCTAGGGGTGGAAATAACCAAATTACTGAGGACGAAGACTTCTCTAAAGAGTAGTATCCACCAGCGGATGAGAAATACAAACAGTTAGAAGGCCGACTTAAATTTGTGGAAATCCAAACAGTGCTTGGTTTGGACTTTGGAGACTTAGGTCTGGTCCCTGGGGTGGTTATTCCCCACAAATTTAAGGTTACTGTCTTCTCCAAATACGATGGGGGTCTCTTGTCCAAGATGCATCTGAGGTCTTATGTCTGCAAGATTCAACCATACACCGCCGATAGGAAGTTATGGGTGCACTTCTTCTAAGAAAGCTTATCTGGAACACAGTTGGAATGGTTCTATCAATTAGAAGGGACCAATATCCACACATGGGAGGATCTATTTGTTGCCTTCTACAGACAATACCAATACAATGCTGATCTTGCATCAACTCACGTGCAATTACAAAATATGACCATGGGTTCAAATGAAGGCTTTAAGGAGTATGCTCAAAAGTGGAGGGACATGGTTGTAAGAGTGTAACCCCATTTGACTGACAGAGGATTAGTGGACATGTTCATGGGCACCTTGACTGGTCCATTCTTTAATTTGTTGATAGGGAGTTCTTCGTCAGGGTTTACCGAGTTGATTTTAACTGATGAACTTGTTGAAAGTGGAATCAAAAGTTGAAAGATCCCAATGGCCTCACCATCTATTGCTGTAAATAAACCATTTGTTGGTAAGAAAGAAACTAATGTTGTTTATGGACAAAAGAGTCGTATCAAGAATGATCGTCATCAGTCAGTAGGATTTGTATTGATTTCAAACCCGACCCCAGTTCAATGACCACAACAATCAAACAATCAACAAAGACCAGATGCCCCGGGGAGGAAATTCACTAGAATCAACATGCCAATATCTAAAGCTTTACAACATCTGTTGAAGGCCGATTTGTTAACGCTATGAGATCCTCCTCCAAATCCCAATACTGCCTCTCCCAAATATAACTCGAATGTGAAATGTGTCTATCATTCAAATAGTCTCGGACATGACACCAACAACTGTTGGGCGTTGAAGAACAAAATCCAAGATTTGATTGACAACAAAGTGATCGAGTTTGACCCTCCATAAACCCCTAATGTCATTACTGCTCCCATGCCCAGTCATGGTAAAGGTGTCAATGCTATTGACAATGCCTCCTTTTCCTCCACCGTTGATAATTTGACTACTCCATTATCGATCGTTAAGAAGAATCTGCTGAGATCCGGTTTATTTCCTGGTTGCCTTGAAAATTGTTACCATTGTGCTTCCCAAACCAATGGTGGTATGTGGCTGAAGAAAGGTATCCAACTCCTAATTAATAGCCATGAAATTTTGTTTGAAAAAACTTCAGTCGTGAAAAGTTTACCTCAAGATGTTTTCATAATCACAATCTCCAACACTCCTATTAGGATCACCTGTAAAGGCCTTATAAGGATCCCTGCTGAGCCAAGAGTGGCTCCCTTAATAGTCACTATCTCGGGGCCAGTCCCCTATTCCTCCGACAAAGTTGTGCCTTGGAACTATGGGGAAGAAGTTTATTATCATGGGGTCAAGAAAGAGCCATGGATAATTAAAAATGAAGAGACTGAAATTACAAACATTGCTAGAACTATTAAGGTCACTAGGAAAGGAAGGATCTTCTCTCCGGAGATCTCTCCTCCGACAACCACAACAATACCTATTCGCATTCCTGTTGCTGGCCTAACTACCAATGCCCGAGGTAAAGAGAAAGTTACTAAGCCTGCCCTAACGGAGGCACCCTCAAAAGAAGTGACAATTGAATACCCATCTAGGAAAGAGATGGAAGAAATTCTGAAGATCATCCGGGAAAGTGATTACAAAATAGTTGAGCAACTGGGGAAGACACCCTCAAAAATATCCATGATATCTATGTTATTATGCTTCGAAGCACATGCCCAAGCTTTGTTGAAATTCCTGAAGAATGCCCATGTACCACAAGAGACCACTGCTAATCAATTTGAGAACTGTGTCGCAAGTCTAACTGCTGATAATGTCTTGGGATTTTCTGATGCAGATTTAACTCCGGCGGGGAAGAATCACAACAAGGCTCTCCACATAACTATTGAATGCAAAGTCACCACTTTGGCGCATGCATTAGTAGATATTGGGTCTTCCCTAGATGTTTTAGTCAAAGGTGCTTTGGATAGACTGGACTCTAAAGGGCTGGTGCTGAAACCCATCAATATTATGGTAAGGGCATTTGATGGTTCAAAAATAATGGTCCATGGAGAGGTCACTACTACAAAAAAAGGAAAAGACAGCTCTTTTTTTAGCATTTAACAGTGCTTTAAAGCGCTTCCTAAAGCAGCGCTGCTAAAAGAAAAGACAGCGCTTTTTTTCAACGTAAAAGTGTTGCCTTATGTCCACTTTAGACAGCGCTTTTAGAATAGACAGCCCTTTTTAATTTTTTCCAGATAGGCTTTAGACAGCACTTTCCTTTGAAAGTGTTGTCTATTCCCCACTTTAGGCATCGCTTTTTGTTTTTTAACTTTTTATAGCGCTTTTCTCCTAAAGCGCTGTCTATTGTTTACAATTTTTTTTAATAAATTATCTAATTTAATCAGAATTTTTATCATATTTGGTAGCTTCATTCCAATATTTTGATCCAGGTTTTTAGAATTATCTTTTATGCTCCATATTCGGTAGCTTCATTCCAATAAAATATACATACATAAAAATTGCACATATATATATATATATATATAAATTGATGATATAGATAACAACAATTACAAAATTTATGATACAAGTTAAAATTCTACAAGTTAAAATGCCTAAAATATTCAAAATTGAATTTACATCTAAACGTCTTTCTATCTTCGAGAATTCTCATGAAACAACAACAACATGAATATCTTAGCTCTATCTTCTACACATGTACCTATAAACCTGGAAAAAAAACCAAATGATCGAAATTCATAACATGATAATATATATTAAAGTTGCACTTTATTAATTCGAATTTAATTTATACTCAAAACTCGAAATTTCTCATCAAAGGAAATAAGACAATATACCTTAGCTTATAAAATTCTCAACCCGATAATGAATTGACACCATTCGTTCATAAGTTCATCCAATTGATCTTTTGAGTAATGTACACAATTGAATTCCTCAAAGTACTACATATATAATAATATAACATAGTATATGATTTAGTTAAAACAATATGTCATTTTATGAGAAACACAAAATATGAAAATAGTATGTAATTTCTAAGTTATAAATCCATACCGTGGATGGAATCTCTAATCGATCCAAAAGAATAACTGGCGAGGACACTACACATGGATTGAAAATACGAATATATATCAGGATGTACCTCAAAAAATATATATATAATGATAATACCAAAAATTAACATAAACATAAACTTAAATGTAAACACAAACATAAACATAAACATTTTAATATCTTACCTCTTTCACTAACATCTCTTTCTTTTCTTGGTTGGAACATGAATTACTTGCTTCTTAACAATGTGGACGGATGGATTTATCAAAATTCCCTCATTATGATCATTTCTGATATATGATTCATCTGCTATAATATTCTCATCTTGATCATTTATAATATACGACTCATTCCATCTAATACATGACTCATTCTCATCATCAATACCACCTTGGTCTACACCGTTATCATCAACCACTTTGTTAGAAAAAAGCACTATAGACCATTTGTACTCGTCGGGTCAGTGACATAGAACACTTGTTTAGCTTGAGAGGCTAGAATAAAAGGCTCTTCTTTATACCCCTCTCTATGAAGATCCACTTGCAAAATCCTGACATATCCATTCGTATGCCACCACTACTTACCCACTTGCAACCAAAGATAGGAATCTAAAACTTCTCATAATCAAACACCCAAATATGCTTGATAACTCCAAAATATGACAGATTTGAATATTTGGGGTTTAGGTCCTTCATACTAGAAATGTGCATTGCTTCAGTAAGCATGGTGACACCACTATTTTGCATAGTACTTTTATCATATTTTTCTTTGGTATAAAATGTGTATCCGTTAATTGCGTATGCGCTATAGGAAAACACATGCAAACTTGGACCATATGCCAAACATCTCAACCTCTCTGTTATTTAAGCGGGATCTGAATGAAGCTTTGAAAAAAACATGATCCTTAAACCATGGTATGAAACTTTGATTATGCTCCCGTACTATCCAATTTTCATTTCTATTCTGATTTAACCCTCAGAGTATATCCTTTGTTTCCTATATCCATAATAAACCTTCACCCTGTTCTCCCACAAAATCTTTAAATCTTCGATCAAAGGTGTCAAGTGTACGTCTATGTCATTCCTTAGTTGTTTAGGCCCAGATATTAACACAGATAACATCATGTACTTACGCTTCATACATAGCCATTGAGGTAGGTTATAAATCATAAGAATCACAGGCCATGTGGTATGTGAGATACTTTGAAGACCATGCGGGTTCATTCCATCAGTAGATAAAGCCAACTGAAGGTTTCTTGCTTCTTCTCCAAAATCAGGATAATCATTATCAATTTTCTACCACTGTGGTGAATCTGCCGGATATCGATACTTTCCATCAATAATTCTTTCATCTGCATGCCAAGTTAGGTGTCTTGCATCGGTTTCACTACGAAACATTCGCCTAAATCTCGGAATTATAGGAAAATACCATAAGACTTTTGCTGGAGACAATTTTTTCTTATATCGAGACAAACCCCATTTAGGGCACTCATTTAACGAAGCATATTCATTTCGAAACAAAATGCAATCGTTTGGACAAGCATGTATCTTATCATAGCTCATGCCAATAGAGCACAACATTTTTTTGGCCTCATAGGTTCGATTAGGAAGAACATTATCCTCCGGAAGCATATCTCTCATAAGGGCTAATAACTATGTGAAACTTTTATCTGACCATCCATTTCCTGCCTTTAAGTTGTACAACTTTAATACCATAGACAGTCTTGAGAATTTAGTGCACCCTTTATACAACGGTTTCTCTGCATCGCTTACCAATCTCTCAAACATTTTGGGACAATCCTGAAGATCTTCTTCAAGTGCATCTGCAATCTCTTCGACTCGATCAAAATCGTATATATCTGTGTCCTTGTCGTTTGAAGCATAGGTCATACTACTTTTCTCCTCTGGTTTAACGTTTTCGTTACTTTTTTCACCGTGAAATATCCAACACGTATAACTTCTATCAATTCCACGCATTAGTAAATGTGATTTCAATCCATCTACGTTAACCCGACCCACATAACAACAACCCAAGCAAGGACACTTCATTCGACTGGGGTCTTTGGCGTGTTCAACAGCAAACTTAACGAATCCCAATACCCCATTCTCGTACTCTTGTGACACTCGATCGGCAAACATCCATTTTTATCCATTTTTTTCTACTTATTCAAGTAAACAAAAACACTATAAACGGATTATTCTCTTTTTGTTTGAATTAAACGAATTATTTCTAGAAATTTATTTATAGAGTTAATAACATGGACTAAAAATAAATATATCTATATAAAATTCAGAAACCATTTAAAATAACAAAAAAACCCATCATATATATCATCTTTTATATTCAAAAACATAGAACCAAGAATCCAAAAAAAGCTAAAAATGCTAAATGCTAAAAATGTTGTTGTTATATATCAAGCCCTACCAAGAATCCAAAAATTAAAATGCATACATATAACCCAGTTTAGACATCAATATGAGATAAACACATTTGGACATCAATGGATATTAGCAGATTTTCAAGGATGATAACTCAGTTTGGACATCAATGGAGTTAAACACATTTTCAATAAAGAACATACCTTGAGAACCGGCCGGTGTGGGTGGAGGAAAACGGAGCGAGAAGGTGGAGGACGGTACGATGGCGAATGGTGAGAACGATTTGAGACAGAGACGGAAATGGGTTTCGCGAAGGAAAGGGTTTCTGTTTGCGTGTGATAGTGATACTGTGAATACAAATGTTCTGTTTTTTAATTCTGACTTATAAGGGTTTAGACAGCGCTTTCTAAAAGCGCTGGCTAAAGTGGACCTTAGACACCGCTTTTGAAAAGCGCTGGCTAATAGTGACCTTTAGCAGCGCTTTTTTTTTTATTTTTTTTTATGACTTTAGACAGCGCTTTCTTAAAGCGCTGTCTAAAGTTGCCCATTGCCAGCGCTTATGATAAAGCGCTTTATAAATCAATCCTTTAGCAGCGCTTTTTAAAAGCGTTGTCTAAGGTCATATGTTTAGCAGCGCTTTTACTAATTATTTTATACGTTTTCCGTGTTTTTTTTATTCACTTATAGCAGCGCTTTTGTACAAAAGCGTTGTCTAAGGTGCGCTGTTAAAACTTACTTTTGGCGTAGTGGGTTGATCTCTCAAAAGTGTTGGATATCAAGTCTTTAACTCTACATTTTATGTAATGGATATCCGCCCGACCTATTCTTTCTTGCTAAGACGACCATGGATTCATGGGGCAGGTGCGGTTACCTCTACATTATATCAAAAGCTGAAATACCCAGTGAAATGGAAGATTATCACAGTCTATGGAGAGGAGGAATTTATGGTCAGTCGTTTGAATTCTTTCAAATATGTTGAAATGGATGGTGAAACCATTGAAACTCCTTGCCAATAGTTTGAGGTAATCCCTCCAAAGATTGTTGTTTCTAAAGCTACTATTCTTGAGATCTCCAAGGGCGCACCAAAAATGGCCTCTCTGAAGGATGCTAGGGCTGTTGTAGAAGATGGGGGCTGCACTATCTGGGGACAACTTCCAGAAATCTCCTATAAATATAACAAATTTGGGTTGGGTTTCACTTCAAAGGCTCAGAAAGAGGTTCGATGTGTTGGTGCTGGAAAACCACCTCTACGTATTAGCAACAATAAATTCAATGCACTGGAAGACACTGATAGTGATGGTGATTTGGACGACTGGATATTCCCAACTATTGATGGTGGACTTAACAACTGGAAGGCCAAAGACGTCGTCTCAATCTCCTTCAGCAAGGAGTAATTGTTATTTCCTATTTTTATTGCTTTAAGAAGTTTGTCTATATAATTTCCTTTTCAACAATTACTTTAAACCATGTGCCTTGCCCGGGGCATAATGGTCCATTTGTTAAGGGTTTGTCATTTCATATATCATATGCTCATTTAATGAAAACATTAGACGGATTTGCATTCAAATTCTGCGCTCCTTGTCTTTCTTTTACTTTACTGTATTTTTCAAGATATCCATGTGACTGACATGCACACACACACATTTGCAGATCCACATCCACTTCGGATCTCATTGACAACAATTATGCTATTGTCGTTTATGACTTCGAAAATCCAATATATCAAGCCGAAGAAGAAGGTGAAAAAGATTGTGAGATACCTGGAGAACTCGCCAGACTCCTGATACAAGAGGAAAAGGATATCCAACCACATGAAGAGCCAGTATAAGTGATAAACTTGGGTACTGAGGAAGATAAGAAAGAAGTCAAGATCAACGCCAACCTAGAAGACAGTGTCAAGAGAAGATTGGTTCAGATGTTGCACGACTATATTGAGGTATTCACTTGGTCATACGAAGATATACCAGGGCTTGATACTGATATTGTGGTTCATCATCTGCCAATGAAAGAGGGCTGCTCTCCGATCAAACAAAAGGTTCTTCACATGCATCCTGATATGTCTAAGAAGATCAAGGCTGAGGTAATGAAATAGTTCAATGCAGGCTTATTGGCAATAAAATCGTATCCCCAATGGGTTGCAAATGTTGTTCTAGTGCCGAAGAAAGAAGGTAAGGTTTGTATGTGCATGGACTACAAAGATTTAAATAGGGCAAGCCCCAAAGACGACTCCCCACTACCACATATTGATGTATTGGTTGACAACACTGCTCAACACAAGGTATTCTACTTCATGGATGGCTTCTCGGGTTACAACCAAATCAAAATGGCACCTGAAGACATGGAGAAAACAACCTTTGTCACACAGTGGGGAACCTTCTCTTATAAGGTCATTCCTTTTGGGCTAAAGAACACAGGCGCAACTTATCAACAGGCTATGGTGGCTTTATTTCATGACATGATTCATAATGAGATAGAATTCTATGTTGATGAGATGATAGCAAGGTCCTAAACTGAGGAAGAACACCTTGACCATCTACACAAGCTGTTTGGAAGGCTGGAGAAATACAAGCTGAGATTAAATCCCAACAAGTGAACCTTCAGGGTAAGGTCTAGTAAGCTCCTAGGATTTGTCATCAGTGGCAAAGGTATTGAAGTTGATCCTGCTAAAGTCAAAGCTATCCAAGAAATTCCAGCTCCCTTTACTGAGAAGGAGGTTAGAGGTTTCTTGGGATGTCTAAACTACATTTCCTGATTCATCTCTCACCTAACTGCTACTTATGAACCACTCTTCAAACTACTGAAGAAAGATCAAGTGGTAAGATGGAATGTTGACTGCCAAATAGATTTTGACAAGATCAAAGAGTACCTTCAAGAACCTCTAATTCTGATACCACCATTTGAAGGAAGACCTCTGATCATGTAATTAACCGTGTTAGATAATTCAATCGGGTGTGTGCTGGGGGGGGGGGGGGGCAGCATGACGAGTCTGGTTGAAAAGAGCATGCAATATACTACCTTAGCAAAATGTTTACTGACTGTGAAACAAGATACTCACTGCTCGAGAAAACTTGATACGCTTTGGCATGGGCTGCTCGTTGACTAAGATAGTATATGTTGACTCATACTACTCTATTAATCTCCAATATGGATCCCATCAAGTACATCTTTGAGAAAACAGCTCTCTCCGGAAGGATAACTCGATGGAAAATGATATTAACTGAGTACGACATCCAGTACACTACACAAAAAGCAATCAAAGGAAGTGTGATGGAAGATCATTTGGCGCATTAAGTTGTAGATGACTACCAATCCATGAACTTTGAATTCCCGGATGAGAATATCACGCTGATTGCAGATTATGAAAAGCCTTGACTGTATGAAGGACCTAAGCAAGAATCCCTATGGACTATGGTTTTTGATGGAGCTTCCAATGCACTGGGTAACAGAATTGGTGATGTGATCATCTCCCCTGAAGGTTTCCATATGCCTTTCACTGCCAGACTCTGCTTTGACTGTACCAACAACATGGCAGAGTACGAAGCGTGCATCTTGGGTCTTAAGACTGCTATTGACCTAAGAATCAAATTCTTAAGTGTATATGGAGACTCAGCTTTAGTAATCAGTCAATTTAAAGATGAGTGGGATACAAAACATCCAAATTGTATTCCTTACAAAGAGCTTGTACTAACCTTGATCCCGTACTTTAAAGAGGTTACCTTTCAACACATTCCGAGGGAAGAAGATCAGTTGGCAGATGCTTTTATCTACCATGTCTTTTATGTTTAAGGTCAAATGGGACAACGAAGCTCCCAGAATTACTGTCAAAAGATGTGAAGAACCAATGCATTTCTATGATATTGACATTGATGGTAAGCCTTGGTTTCATGAGGTGAAGAGATATCTTGAAGCTTAAGAGTATCCTGAAGAGGCGCCAGTCAACAACAAGAAATTCTTGCAGAGGTTCTCAGCCAAGTTCTTCCAGAGTAATGGGGTCTTATACAAGCTAAACCACGATTCAATTTTGCTCTGTTGTATGGACAAGAAGGAATAAGAGAATTTAATGGAGGATATGTATGAAGGTATCTTTGGAACTCATTCCAGTGGACACACTATGGCAAAGAAGATTCTGAGAGTTGGCTACTTTTGGTCGAATATGGAAACGGATTGTCACCACCACTCGAGGACTTGCCATAAGTGCCAAATTTATGTTGATAAGGTTCATGTGCCTCCAGTCCCCTTGAATGTCATGACTGGTCTTTAGTCATTTGCGACGTGGGGCATTGATATGATTTGGGAAATCAAGCCTATTTCCTCTAATGGATATCGGTTCATTCTTGTTGCCATTGACTACTTTACCAAGTGGGTTGAAGCAGCTTCATTTTCCTCAGTTACCAAGAACTTCGTAGCCCGATTCATCAATCATAACCTCACCTGTTGGTATAGCATCCCTGAAAGGATTATCACTGACAATGGCACCAACTTTAATAATGCCATGATCACCAAACTCTACACGCAGTTCAATATCAAGCATCATAACTATTCTCCATACAGACCTAAGATAAATGGCACAGTGGAAGATGCCAACAAGAACATAAAGAAGATTGTGCAAAATATTATGGTGACCTATAAAGACTGGCATGAGATGTTACCATTTATTCTACATGGCTATCGTACTTCAGCGCGAACGTCGACTAGGGCAACCCCTTTCTCTTTGGTTTATGGCATGGAAGTTGTCCTGCCTGTTGAAGTCCAGATCCCTTCTCTAAGGATTATGAAAGAAGCAGACTTAGGTGAAGACGAATGGATTTAGACTAGGTTAGATCAGTTAAATCTGATTGACGAGAAAAGGCTGGTTGTTGTCTGTCATGGTCAAATTTATCAAAAATGTATAATCAAGGCATTCAACAAGAAGATCAAGCATCGGGTATACCGGATTGGTGACTTGGTAATAAAGTGCATCATTCTACCAGAAGGTGATCCCAGGGGCAAATGGATTTCCACCTATGAAGGGCCATTTGTTGTTAAGAAAGTATTCTCAGGCGGTGCTATGATGATAACCACTATGGATGGAGAAGATTTCTCGTACCTTGTGAATGCGGACATAGTAAAAAAATACTGCGCATGAGAATGACCCGCTAGCCTGACACATCTAGGAAAAAATAAGGGCAACCCGGTGAACCAAAGGTTCTGGCAAAAGTTAGGGATATATACAAAAGATTTTACACCCGACAATTCGAAAACCTAAAAAGGCGGCTTGGGCAAAAAAGGGTATCCTGGTGGACTGAAAAATTAAAAGGGCGGTTCAGGAAAAAGTTAGGGATTAAATTGTACGACTATGTCCCGTTGGATCACTTACATACAAGCTTTATTACCAAAGTCGAAAGTTCAAACGGTTCAATCAACTTCTTCTGATGGCAAAGGACGAGATGTTTGAAGACATAGGGGCAATAGCAGAGTTGGAACCCAATGAGATCATTTTTCACATGGTTATATATATATATATATATATATATATATATATATATATATATATATATATATATATATATATATATATATATATATATATATATATATATATATATATATATATATATATATATATATATATATATATATATATATATATATATATATATATATTTGTTTTCACTTTGTACTCTTTCATTTCACGACAACTTCCTCCTACTAGGATTTTCGTCTCTTTGTACAAAATCGCCTATTTATAGGAAAGTTATCAATACAAATATACTTTAAAGTCCATACTTTTTGTTTTTTTGTTTTGTTTGTAAAAACGTCCAATGACTAAAATTGAATGAACATATGCATATGAACATGATTAACTGTTAACAAATATATACATAAGAACAGGAATAAACATTTACTCAAAACTTTAGGAGTTGGGATGACACTCAAGCTATCTATAAACCCCACAAAATCCTTTTCATAAGGTTATCCCCAGTGAAGTTTCCAGAGCCACTTCTATGAAATTATCTCCCGCAAAGTTCATCTTCACAAATAAGGGTATATTCCCCACAATCTCCCCGATAGATCACTCCAACAGATAAGGGAGTATAATCTCCTCCCCGACGATATCACCAACCTATAGAATTTCAAATTAGAACACTTCATGGAAATTATTTATTACCAAAGTCAAAATTTCAAATGGTACAGATCAGTTCAATCAACTTCTTCCAACAGTAGGGGATGAGATGTTCGAAGACATGGGGGGAAATAGCGGAGTTGGAACCCAATGAGATCATGTCTACATAGCTATATGTTTTGTTTTCACTTTGTACTCTTTTCATTTCATGAAAATTTACTTTGACTAGGATTTATGTCTCTTTGTACAAAATCGTTTGTTTATAGGAAAACTATTAATACAAATACACCCTAAAATTCAAACTTTTTTTAATTTTTATGTTTTGTTTGCAAAAACGTCCAATGACTAAAATTGAATGAACATATGCATATGAACACGATTAACTATATATATATATATATATATATATATATATATATATATATATATATATATATATATATATATATATATATATATATATATATATATATATATATATATATATATATATATATATATATATATATATATATATATATAAGAACAGGAATAAGCATTTACTCAAGACTCTAGGAGTTGGGATGACATTCAAGCTGTCCATAAATCCCCACATAGCCACTTCCATGAAATTTTCCCCACAGAGTAATCTTCACAAATTCACCTTCAATGAAGATACATTCCCTGCAATCTCCCTGGTAGATCACTCTGGCGGATAAAATAATATGATCTTTTTCCCAGCAATATCACCCACCTACAGAGTTCCAATCAGTACAATTCATGGAAATTCTCTCCCCAGCTTGAGTCTATTCCTCAGATGGTTACAAACCACCGGCAAAATTCCTCTCCCCAGTGAAATCTCCATTATCCCCATAGATTTGCTATGAAACCTGGAACCGAACCAGATATCAGTTAACTTTAACCTCCCCGGATGATTCGTAAGGTTATCCATCTCTTTTATCCCCAGTCAGAGTATATAAGAATTAAACTCCCCAGACGAGTCAGAAGGTTATCCATCTCTTTTGTCCCCAGTCAGGGTATATAAGAATTAAACTCCCCAGACGAGTCGGAAGGTTATCCATCTCTTTTATCCCCAGTCAGGGTATATAAGAATTAAACTCCCCAGTAGAGCGATGAACGACTAATGTTCCTAAACTCTTCTTCCCAAACAGAAGTCAACACTTCCTAGTGGAATTTCCTCAAACAGCAAGAAGAAATCCTCAACAGAAGCATTCTAGACAAGGTTGAAGATTACACATGTTTTTCATCCCCAACACCAGTCGGGGATTCATTTTCCCCAGCAAGATATCATATGGTACTATTGATACACTTCCAACAACATTTCACATTCATATATCATTTACCCATATTATAGCATATGCATACGAAACGCATATAGCACAATCTCGTTTATTTTGAGAACATCATTACGCAATGCATTTCATACATCACGACATTGCATACAACTAACTCTTTACCTTTTCAGGAAAGATTAATCAACAGACAAACATCATCAACTACTTATATAACCCGACAGTCTTCTGCAAGACTACATCTGACAAAGGGCTATTTCAGCAATTTCCTCATAGGATCATTCCCCAAAAGACATCTTCTGGCTCAGATTAAATCAACCATAGATTTATTTTGATACTTCTTCCAGTTGACATTTTCTAGCTCAGATTAAATCAACCATAGATTTATTCTGATACTTCTTCCAGTTCAAGACGGACGCATACATCTTCTGGCTCAGATTAAATCGACCATAGATTTATTCTTATACTTCTTCCAGTAGACATTTTCTTTCTCAGATTAAATCAACCATATATTTATTATGATACTTCTCCCAGCTAAAGACGGACACATACATCTCCTGGATCAGATTAAATCGACCATATATTTATTCTGATACTTCTTCCAGTAGACATTTTCTGGCTCAGATTAAATCAACCATAGATTTATTTTGATACTTCTCCCAGTTAAAGACGGACGCAGACATCTTGTGACTCAGATAAAATCGACCATAGATTTATTCTGATACTTCTTCCAGTAGACATTTTCTGGCTCAAATTAAATCGACCATAGATTTATTCTGATACTTCTCCCAGTTAATGAAGGACGCAGCCATCTTCTGGCTCATATTAAATCAAGCGTTAGATTTATTGTGATACTTCTTCCAGTAGACATTTTCTGGCTCAGATTAAATCAAGCGTAGATTAATTTTGATACTTCTTCCAGTTGAAGCCGAGCATAGACTTAGTCTAATCTCTATCAACAGTCACTCTGGATGGCATCTATAAGTACATCTTTGTTGACTCTCCATCACTTCTCCAAATGGAATCTTTAAGCCCATTCCCATTATAATCAACCAATGGCGTTACTTCGTGCACTAGCGAGTGGAAATTTCTAGGCACTTAAGTGTTCAATCATCCTCTACCTTCAAGTCACTAATGGCGGACATGCCAATCTAACTCTTGAGGTTTAAGAAGATTTAACAGGGGAAGCAGTTGTACCCCAAAATTTTCTCTCCTATTTTCTTCAAAATAACATGCTCACAAAGTTCTCAAATACTCAAAACTACCCAAGAGTTGACTGGTCAAAACCACCTCCTAGGCAAGGGTCTTCAACTAGGGTTTGGTGCTTCTCAAAGAAGATTGGGTTTCAAGGGTCTCAAATGACTTTCATGGTTCATCAGAGGTCCTGAATAGTGCTTATGTCATGTTTCGAGTCTTGCATCACAAGTTTGCTCAGTCAATTTCTCAAATGATTGAAAATCAACTATATTTAGTAAAAAGTCAAATACGACCAACATACAATCAAACTTCAATATTGTTTGTCAACATCAACATTTTGAGGTTATTTTCATCATTTTACCAAGGGTGATTCCTTAAGGAAAGCCCTCAAATCATCAAAGGTAAAAAATTGCCAAATTAGGGATTTGATTGAAGATGACTGATCATTGACTTTTGGCCTATTGCATGACCTAATGGATTAAAGCATGATCTCAAGGGATCAAGTACAAAATATTTACCTAATTACATGGTTCAATACATTTCCAAAGATATAAGTGATTGATAGTTAAAGAATTGAATCAATTGATGAAAAGTCAACAGTCACACAAAAGTCAAACTTTGAATTTTTTGGTCAACATTGGAATTCAAAAATTAAGAATCATAAAAACATTAAAAACTATCAAACTTTGTCATCAAGAATCAAGATAATCAAGAAAGTCAACAAAATTCAAAATTGAAGATTTTGAAACATTTAGAAAAATTTAAATGTTTTGTGCCTAAAAAACCCTAACTTCACAAGCAAGTTTCCTCAAGATACAAGTTGATTCAAGGAAAACTTTCAACATGAAAGTTGTAGGGATTAATGAATTCTACAACTTTGTTAATGTGGGATGATCCTCAAAAAGTTCTTAATTTAAGAGATATGAGCCCATGAAAAGATCATACTTTAGTTGAGAGATTCGAAGATATGAAGTTGGCATTTCATTCTTGAATTATAGGTCATTTTTGTGATGAGCTCATAAACAAATCTCATAACCATGCTATATAATCAAAATTTTCGGTCACCTAAACCTCTAAATATATCCATAAACAGAAGATTGCACAAACTTTTGAGCCATTATCCAATAGGTTCAAGCTTTAACCAAAACATTTTGCTATGAGAAGAAAGACAAGACTTCCATTTTGATAAAGATTTCTTTATGAATTTTGTCAACTCTCCTTGAGCCTCTCACTTGTTTCCTCTGCAAACACTCAACCTAAAAGATCAGATGAACATGCATGAAGTATCCAACAACTCTATGAGACAAAGTACAATGCATTAGAACCATGTTATTCAAGGTTACTTCATAACTAAGCTTTCAATCCATAACTTGTTATCTTGCAAATATGGTTACTTCAACTTCTCAAACCTTTTGCCTATAAATATAGAGTTCATTTGCAACCCAAGACACAGATTTTCACAACCCTAATAACTCTTAAACACTCTTGTATTCAAAATTAGCATTTCAAGAACTCCATTAAAGCTTGAAACCCAATTCTTAGAATCTCCCATTCCCAACAAGTTTCTTGTGAACTAAGTATTAACACATCATCTCCACATCATACCTAAGATTATGTATGAATTATTTTATCGTTGAAACATCCTAAACACTTAATCCAAACTAGGCCAAAACACCTCTAGTAACAATTTTCATATAGTGATATTCTCTGGTTGTCATTTGATAACGATCGTGGTTTTTTCTCTGGTTTTAGAATTTCCAAGTTAATATCTTGTGTTGTTATTTTGTTCCTCTTTTTTTCTCTATATTTTTTTCTCAACAAGTGGTATCTAGAGCCTTAATTTGGTGGAGTATAAATTTTAGTATGTTCTGTAGTTGCAGTTTTGTTTGATCTTCCACATCAAAAAAGAAATTTTATACTCTGTGTTGGTTGGAAAAATTTTGGTTTGTTGTAGGAATGTTTTTGTTACAATGTCATGTTTTTCAAGTGCAATGAAGATTGATTTAGAGAAATTTGATATAAGAATCAATTTTGTCTTGTGGAAAATTCAAGTCCAAGATGCTTTGATAAAAGTAGAATTAAATAAGGTGTTGAAAGGAAATGTTTCCAAAATGGACAACGAGAAGTAGGAGGAACTAGATTTGAGAGCTTAGAGTATAATCCACATGTCATTGGCTAAGAATATTCTTGCGAATGTTATTAGTACGTCGTCGGCCGAAGAGATTTGGGAGAAACTTGAAGGGCTATATCAAGGAAACAATATATCAAATTGTTTATTGTTGAAGGAGCAGTTTCATAGCTTACGTATGAATGACCATACAAAAATATTTGATCATCTAAGTGTTCTAAATGGTATTGTTTATGAATTAGAAAGTATTGGAGTCAATATTGATGATGAAGATAAATATTTGAGACACATATGGTCTCTTCCGTCTTCCCATGAGCATATTAAACCGATTTTGATATATGGGAAGGAAACTTTGAGTTTTGAAGAAGTTTCTAGTAAAATTATTTCTGAAGAAAGAAGATTAAAATGTGAAGATAATACTTCATCAAACTCAGTGTTGGTTGCTAGGGGAAGGCCTTATGTGAAGAAAAATAATGAAACAAGTGCGATATGTTGGAAATGTGGAAAGGTTGGACATATAAAGTATAAGTGTCCTGGTAGAGAAGCTCCAGAGAAGGGCTCTGATTCAAATGCTAGCAATGTCTCTCTCGCTGTGAGAGAGGATGATCTTATCTGAAAATTGAGAATTGTGTCCTCATGACATTTTTGCTGTCATGGAAAAAAGACGTGTTATTACTAGCAGATTAACACATGGACATTGATGCAAAGTGGGTTGTGAGATTATATCGATGGTTGAAGAGCTTCCTACCAACATAGAAGTTGCACCATAAAGTTTCAATTTGGTTTTCGGCATGTGAAAATTCTTGAAGTGGTTTAGCTTCAAGTGAAGTATACTCTTCTTTAGGTGGAGTATGATAGTTTTTAAAACTATGACTGTCAGTGAAGGCAATGTGAAAATTCTTAGAGTGGTATAACTTCAAGTGACTATACTCTTTATGGTGGAGTATGGTTGTCGGTGAAGACAATGAAAGTTAATGTATTATTTTCATTCAAGGTGGAAATTGTTGGGGTTAATTGAAGATATACATGTTGAAGAAGTCTCACATTGTTTATTTTTGTAAAAGAGAGAGAGAGAGAGAGAGAGAGAGAGAGAGAGAGAGAGAGAGAGAGAGAGAGAGAGAGAGAGAGAGGAGAGAGAGAGAGAGAGAGAGAGAGAGAGAGAGAGAGAGAGAGAGAGAGAGAGAGAGAGAGAGAGAGAGAGAGAGAGTCCAAGACTATATATAAAATTAATTTTTTTTCCAAACCCCACATCCCTTAGTTTAGTGAATGAAGTTTTTCTTTACAAGATGTATCAGTCAAAAACACTTTAAACTTGTATTTGATTTTTTATTTTCTCATATACTCTTGTTTTAGAGTATTGTCAGAGGTAGTTAAATATTTGTTTTGGAGAGTTCGAGTGTATTGGGGGCCTTGGAGTGTTTAAGGATAGTCTATGTATAGTAACAATTTTCATATAGTGATAATCCCTGGTTGTCATTTGACAACGGTCGTGATTTTTTCTTCAATTTTAGAATTTTCACGTTAATCCCTTATATTATTATTTTATTCTTTTTTTTCCTCTATGTTTTATTTTTTCTCAACAATATCGACAATGTCACATAAGTCACCAAAAATCATTCACATGATATGTCATGTTAACTTCTGTTAAAAGGAGTTTTCACCAAAGACCAAAGTATGAGCGATAAACATTAAGACTAATTTTGTTTGAAGATTTTTTTTGAAACATATGAAGTATTTAAAGAACCTCTAATATAATTAATCTTAAAATGAATAAAATATATGCTCCTTCGGTTATATATCATTCTTCTAAAATATGTCTTTCTGAAATATATTTTAATACTAATAAACAATAATGTTTATTTTTAATTATGTTTTTTATGATTTATTATTCTACATTCTTCAATTACTTTTTTATTATTTATTATTCTATACTTTTAATTATGTTAATATTTTTTGTTGAGAGAATTGCGTTAAATTCTTATTTGTATACCATTAGTAAATAGTTTTTTTCTTATATCATAAATAAATGATACTTTTGTGTCTACCTTTTTAATTATTTTCTGAAATGTGTGGGAGTATTTATCATGGGCTTTTAGTCAATGTAGGAGAACTCTATTCCATTTTTTTTGAGAATTTTTAATATATTTTTATAAAGTGATGTAAATTTTTAAAAACTCTAAAATATCTTTTGCAAATGTAATTTCGAACGCATCTTAAAAGGTGGTTCGAAAATGAATATCTGAATACACTCTAAATTAACTTTTAAAGTGTTTTAGAAATGTTTATTTAAAAAATTTGTTGTTATATCAGCTTGTTGCATGACCACTCTTATTATTATTTCATTATTTTTATTTTCTTCCATAACCAAAACCTACTTTAAAATTTCAACCATTCTCATTTGTATTGGGTATCTTAGATCGTTCTATTTTGTTTAGGTTTATATGAAACTAGAGCGTCCTATTTTGGCTACATTAGTGGAGTGGACGACACATTCCGCAAAAGAAGCAGAAATTTGGTCGGATCATTTTTCGAACGGATGACATCGTTCACCAAATTGACGGAGCTTGAGAGAGAATCAAATAGGGAGAAGTCAAAGAATGAACCACTTGACAATTCATTTGATACATTTTAGAATGTAATCAAATCATTTTTTGAAAGTATTGTCGTACACAATGTAAATTCTATACGATTCAATACATATTAATATACCTATTCAACATTTTATCGTTGTTTACTTTTACTAATTTACATATTAATTTTTTTATCCGAAATAACTTTTATTTAAAAAAATGAAACAAAAATTATTTTAAATATATATGTCTGAAAATTATCATTTGGTGACTTCGAATATAAATCTCTGAACATATTCGATAAAAAAATGAAATGTGATGAGTTTGAATATACATATCTAAATTAAAATGATATTACGAGAATCTCGTCAAAGCCTCCTAAAAACCTTAAAGTGTATTAATAAATTCTCCATTTTTAAGATAGAGAAATTATGGGCGTATTGGCCCAATTTCTTTGTAGGAAAATGTGTCTCAAAATAAAGATAAATGCTTTAGTCAAAGAAAAGAAGAATAATGCAATTTTAATGGAATCTCCACCAAGGCAGCATTATTGGGATCATAATAAATAAACAAAACAAAAATACATTAATTGATTTCTTTTTTAGTTTTTAGTCAAACTTCCACTACATTTATTACTACACAAACAATAGGATTAGGGTACTATTAATTGGATCCAATTTGTTTTATGTTCTAAATAAATAGAACCAGCATGTGGGAAGGAACCTTTGTGTCTAACTAAAGTAATCCCTCTAGGTTCAAGTTCCACTGAATCATCATCTTTAACTACTTATATTTTAATCATCTTTAAATATTAAATCAAGCTCTCCTCTATTGTTTAATTAATATACATCCAAGTTTATTTGTAATGTTTCATATGAAGATGAGAGAGGAATAGTATATTATGAGAAAGGCCTCTATTGTGCTCCATTAATTTTTAATAATGTTGAAATATTATATATCTTTGCTCCCTTCTTCTTTGGCAAAGGAACCTTCCTTGTTGTTTCTTGTTATGATTAATTAATCATTTTAATTAAAGGGGTCACTATATTTGCATTGTGAATGATTCTAGCACAAAATTCAAGACATGCAAGGTTATGTACAAGTTCATGATTTGGTTTTTAGATTATACACTTTGTACATTGGAGCTTCTTTTCAATGGACTTGGAACCATGCACCTAAGCGTTGGATCAAGCTAAATAATTTTCTCTTAAAAAGCAAGTTACAATAAAAATTATTAAATTATGTCACAAAAATTATTAGATTAAATTTATAAAGTATTTAGGAGGCTAGATGATGTAGGTTGGTACACGTACTGTATTGTACTGTGCCTTTTAGTGGAGACCTATGAATTAGAAAAATCTCACTTAGGGTATTAGCTTTTAAATCAAATACGTTATTAAATGTTTGTAATTTTTTTAAAGAAAATCGTATGGTTACAAGTAAATTTTTTTAATATGGGAATTATTATGCCAATAATAATATTTTAAATGCATTTGTTAAAAAAAATTGACATGTGTTATTTTAAATTTCGTAACCTAAAAAATATGTTTTGTCTGTATCGTAGTTTTAAGTGTTAATACTATTTTATTATTCTGTTATATTGACAATTTTTGATTTATCTCTGCAAATTTTTTTTTAAATAACTTTAATATTTAAAGATTTTATTTTTTCTTATAAAATTTATTTTATTATTCGAAGATTCTGTCATTTTAAATTCTGTAAATTTTTAAATATTTTTTTATTTTAAACCTTCAAAAAATTGATTAGAGAATGTTGATTTTATAAAAGAAATATTTATAAGGTTTAAAATGATAGAATCTTCAAATAATAACGTTGATTTTAAAAATAAAATTTTTATAAAGTTTAAAATGATAGAATCTTCAAATAATAACGTTGATTTTAAAAATAAATTTTTTATAAAGTCTAAAACGATAGAATATAAAAAAATATTTTATATGAAATAAATTAAAAATACTTATATAAGAAAAAGTAAAATGATATTAACCCAAATTATAATATGATAATGGAAAAGTACAGGGCAAAAACAAATTCCGGAAAGGTGTTCTCCACTTCTCTTTTTAAGTGTCAATTGATGCAACTCAATAGAGAGTATGTAAAGTGCACCTTCTAGCAACAATGTTAGATTGTGTAAAACAAAATAGAGCTACCCCTACATTGTTAGATATAATGATATTTATTAGATATATGTTTCTTTTATTTTAAAAAATGGTTTTGTTTTTATTTTTAAAATAGCTAAAATATTATAAGATTTGTTTTATTTTTTTTTTATAAATTGAAAGATTAATTTTGATATTCTATAACATAAATATACATTATTGAAAATCAAAATATAATCGAAATTATAATTTTTTTTAGCAGTTATAGCAATCACAAATTTGATTGTTTCATGTCTAGTTACAAGCGCAAACACTTCAAAGTAATCTAATCTAAATTTCTGTAAAAATCTTCTAACTACTAACCTTGCTTTGTATTTGACAATTGATTCATCTGGCTTCGATTTCACCTTGAAAACTCATCTGATGTTGATGACTTTCTTCTCCTTTGAAAGCTCAATCAACTCCCAAGTCTTGTTTCTTTTTATAGCCTGAAGATCTTCTTTCATGGCCTTCAGCGACACTTTCATTTTAAGAGTCTCATTGATACTAATAGGTTAAAAGTCCACCATCATGGCACACTGAATAACTTTCCCTTCATAATCAATCTCAATATCTCGCAGTAACTCAAAGTCTACAAGTTTCCTTGGTATTTGTCTGATTCTTTGTGGCCTCTGAACTTGTTCAGATATTGGAACGGTATCAGATGCTGGACCACCTTCAGAAATTTGACCACCTTCAGAAGCATAAACATCATCAAAGGCTAAATTACCACCTATAGCGGTGAAAATCAGAGATCAAACTATTAATTAACTTGACTCACAAAAGCAAGAGTCGTCACCGCGTTTTATTATTTCCAAGGGAAAAGGGAAAAGAGCGAAATAAAATCCTAAAATATGCAATGTAAAGTAATACTTAAAAATAATGAAAATATAATATGTTTTGGAAAAGAAATCTAAAGTCCGGGGGTTGATTATGCAATGGGAAGATATTAGCACCCAATGCATCTGCGGTACCCCGCAGGAACCTTTTGAAATATATGTTTTTTGTTAAAAAATTGTTTGTTTGATTAAAATAGTTTGTTTGGTCAAAATGAGTGTGGACGAGATTTTGAAGATACGACGACCTAGTGTCGAAGTTTTGCCTTAAAAGGTGTGAGTTTGAAAATTGAGTTTTTTTAGGAAAATTATCTTGAGTTTAGCAAAATTTTATACAAAAAAAAATGAATGAGGGTATTCGCACGATCGTAGAAGATGTATTTGATGACATGAAGTCAACTGAGTTGAAACATTTCCGTTGGAATTTAGACAGCCGAAAGATATAAAGACTTAAACAAAGTTAATTAGAATGACAATTGAATAATTAAATTATCAAAAAATTAAATAGAAGACTAATTTATACTAGCATGCAATTTTGAATAATTAAATAAACTGCAAAAATTAAATAAAATCATGTATTTGAATAATTAAATAAACAACAAAAATTAAATAAAAGCATGTATTTAGATAATTATAAACAACAAAAATTAAATAAAAGCAGGTATTTAGATAATTGTAAACAGTAAAAATTAAATAAAAGCATGTATTTGAATAATTCAAAATAACAAACATTAAGTAGAAGATTTATTTATAAAACATGTAAATAAATAACAAAAATTTAAACAAGAGATTAATTTATAACATGTATTTTAAACAATTTAATAAATAACAAAAATTAAATAAAAAAATTAATAGCATATTTAAAAAAAGATTAATTTGTTAACAAGCATGTTTTTTGCTGTATTTTATAATAATTATAGTAAGTTAAACTATATTTGTTATTATATGGAGAGATAAGACTAAAAGAATTGAAAAAACGGAAAAATGTCCCAGCCTGAAATTGAACTCGTGTTCTCCTCATTGCCATAAACCTGCCTTGTCATCTGAACTATGCTACTTAATCATTATTATTACGTTTTAATTAAGATAAAAGTTGAAAATTGATAATTGGGATTGGGCCAGAAGACCCAATGGACTGACCCGGTTTTGGGAAGAAGGAAATGATTTTTTTGTAACCCTAGCATGAGATAGGCGCCGCTGGTTTGTTGTGGTATTGGGAAGGGACAAAAACATAATTGATTATCTTTGTCAGTAAACTCTTCTTCCTATGTTACCACAAAAAAAAAAACTCTTTCTTGTCATAAACTTCCAAAGGAAACAAAATCGCTAAGCATTTGAGTGGGTGAGCAGAAGATGAAGAAGTAACCGCAGAAGGACAAGTAGATGTAGAAGCTGAGTTCAAAATAGAAGCCAAAATAGATGAAGATGAATCATTAGCATTTGAAGGTTGATGAAAAAGGGCGGCCGAAGTGCTGTGTGTGGTGATGTTTGCGAACACAGATCTATGGTGCTGGTGGTTGATGACCGCGACGATGACGGAGACGAGTTGGTGAAGCTTGTTGAAGGAAGATTTCGGCGGAAGAGCGAAGGGAGTGAAGGTCGACTGTAAGACCATGGATATGAGAATACGAATGTTGATCAAATCCCGATCTGAGAGGTAAATCACATGAAGAGCTTTATTATCTTTTCTGAATTTTTGTTAGTGAATTTTCTTGAATTTCTGTTATGATTTCCTCACGGTTTCTTTCTATTTTTTGTCCTGACTTTCTCCTTTGTTTTTTCTATTTATTCTGTTGTGCTGAAAATTGATAATGGCTTGGGTATTTTGAAATGATATTGGTGCAGGGTCATGGTTTGGATTGGTTTGGTTAGCAAGTATAGTTTTCAGGTTTGGATTTCAACTGGTTTGTTTGTCTGTCCATGGATATTGCAGAGCTGATTTGTACTTAATTGATTAAGCATGGTTATATGAGGATTAGCATGATATAATGTTCCTTTGGGTTCCAGGCTCTTAGTTACTTGAAGATGCATATTTTAACAAAGGGAAGTTCCATGGAGTCTGCAGTGGGTGGTAAGGTTTATAGAGTCCCATTTCACACTACTATAACAATAAGACGTGTTTAATGTATACATTTTCAAAACCCTTTCTTCATCTTTGTTTTTATGATTTAACAATAACAATAACAACAAGATTCTCACAACAAGAAACTTAGTAAAAACAAACATGAATGCAAAATTTGAAGGAGAAAATACCTATCAGAGTCTCTCCGATGGAGCTTTAAAAGACAGTAAGTTTCCTTCTTCTATTATTGCTTCGGCTTCTCTTCTTCTCTATTTCTTAATTTTTCTATCGTGGTTCCTTTCTTTTGGTTCTGCTTGGAATCTTTTTCTCCTACTGGTATTGTAGGAATTAGGTGACAATCTTCCCCCTTGCTCTTCACCATTTGCTTCTATTTTTATAGTGAATATATGATAGAATCGGAGGGGAAAATGGAGCCAAATATCAGTTGAATTTGAATATGGAATATAATTTATGTCGAGTGCCTTATGCTTTATTGATGCAGGAATTTGTGGTTCCATTTTGCGCAAGTTTTGGACAGCAAGCATAAGACCAATGCAGCAGGGGCAGCATTATGATTTTGGAGCTTTATGCTTGGATAGAGACAAGGCTTGGTATGGACAACAATAGTAGGTTTTGACAGTTTTTCCTTCTGGTTTGTGCAGGGTTTTTTTTTATTTTGCAGGCTGATATGCAAAGTTTTGGCCTGTTATGTTTGTCTTATGGCTGCAAAATTATGGACAAGGAAATGTCACAATTTGACTGTTTATTTGGCGTTATGCAGGAGCTGGAATTTGGCAGCAATTTCTACAAGGTTGTTAAAGGCAATATGTGGCATGGATTTTGGATCAAGAACAAGTCTTAGCTTTAGGTTTAGATTTTTGTTTTCCTGTACAAACACTTGTGTAAGATTCTTGTGGTAACTTGTAATTTTGACTTAGAACTTGATTGAATGTAATTTGGACATTTAAACTTGTACAACTTGCAAATGGATGAGACAAAGGTTACTTAAAACTTTAAAGTTATGTTTTTGATATTTTTTGAGAATTGAATGAGTTTGAAAAATGGATGATAAATAGTAAGGTCTTAAGACTTTGTATTTTGGACACTTGAAACCTACACTTTGAAGAGTAGTGAATGATATTGTATCTCAAGAAACTCACACAAATGCTTAAGAATTTTGATCATTTCAAATCTCCATAAACCAATAATCAACTTGTATCTTAAGAAATTCGGTTCACTTGTTAAACTTTCACCCCCCCCCCCCCCCTATTTCAATGACAAACCTTGAATCCCTAAATTTCATTCTCAAAATCCAAATTAACTTGCAATTGGAGTAACAAGTACTTGAGGAATTCAAAGTTGTATATGATCAAAACCAAACCACAAGTCAGTCTTTTACGCCCTTGTACTTACACTTCAATCCTTCATAATCAACCGTGTCTTTGAAGAAAACTTATCATGACATCAATCAAAATTGGAAGTCAAGAACAATTCTAAATCAAGAAATGACATACAACAATTCAATAACTTTCAAAGTATTTTAAGCTCAAGTTTCCCTCAGTCCTTGAAACAAACTTGTAGATGACATTATTTATGACAGCGTGCAAGAAGAATCATGTCAAAATATTTATCATTGAGGAAGTTACGATCCTTGCACCTGATCTTGAAGATGTTGACTTTTCAGTAAAACAGCTTTAAATCAACTGGAAAACTTGATCTTTCCTTGCATTCCCAGACACCTTGATGCATATGTGAATCAATGATGATAAAATCTTGATTATGCTCTGAGGAAGTTGTGGAGAAGCTTGAGACCACTTGTTGAATAGAGCGTGGAAATAAACACACGATTTCCCTGATGAATCAGTCTTCAAGAATCAACGATCAACTGTACTTTTGGCTTGAGAGATTCCAAACCCTAATCGAGGCGTGACGCCTGATGCTCTTGACTCAGATCTATTTCCTGCAAATGAAATCAAAGAAACGAAAAACACACACTTCGTTCTTGATTAGAAGTTAGTAATACATAAGCTAAGAATGTTCAAAATACTTGACAATTTCTGCATAGTCAATGCTCGAAGGTGAGAGGTTAAAACCGATCGTATTTCGTGACCTTGATTTCTGTATAAAAATGCAAAAATAAATATGGGATCTTAAGTCAAAAATTGGGGTATGAAAGCTGCCCCTATTTAAGTTTCTTCTATCCGGAGATATGAAGATTGGAATCTTCATTTCGACGAGATTGAAGGGACTTAAATATAGAATACACAATTTTTGGCCTTAAGATACCGCAATTATGTTTATGATATGATATGAATGTTATATTTTTAATTTAATGAGAAATGATGGCGCATGAGACAAACTACTGCTGGAGAAACCAATCACATTATATAGTAATCCCACAGGGAAAGAGATTATAACTCCATTGGAGAAACAAAGTAATAGACTTCAAATGAGAGACTCTTATTAGATAATAACTTTGAGGGAAGAAATGAATGATTTACATCAGTATTGAGACTAGAAAAGAAATGATTTACATCAGTATGAAGACTGGATGAGGGAAATGATTTACATCAGTACTGAAACTGGTAAATTCAGTACTGAGACTGGTAAATTCAGTACTGAGACTGGTGAGAAATGATTGGCATCAACAATGTGACTGGCAAAGGAAATGATTTACATCAGTACTAAGACTGGAAAAGGAAATGATTTACATCAGTATTGAGACTGGAAAAGGAATGATTTACATCAGTACTGAGACTGGAAAAGGAAATGATTTACATCAGTACTGAGACTGGAAAATGATTGGCATCAGTACTAAGACTGGAACTAAACATCTCTGACTTCTGAATTTCACCAAGAATGGTAATACATTTCTTCTTTAACCAAGATATCGCTTGAAAAGGATAAAATACAAACTTCCCCACGGGACTTTTCGGAAGAGATGTCGTTTGCTAAGTAAATATTATTGTTGAGGATACACAAGTTACTCAAATAAAGAGGCCTCCACTTGCTATCTTTCAAAGGTGTCAATCACACACAAGTTTCCCATGAAGAGACCGCCGCTTGTTGTTTTTCAAAGATAAAAATAACACACAAGTTGCTCATGAAGAGACCTCCGCTTGCTATTTTTTCAAAAGTATCAATAACATACAAGTGCTCATGAAGAGACCGCCGCTTGTTATTTTTCAAAGATAACAATAACACACAAGTTGCTCATGAAGAGACCGATGCTTGCTGTTTTTCAAAAATAACAATAACACACAAGTTGCTCATGAAGAGACCGCCGCTTGCTGTTTTTCAAAGATAACAATAACACACAAGTTGCTAATGAAGAGACTGTCGCTTACTATTTTTTCAAAGATAACAATAACACACAAGTTGCTCATGAAGAGACCGCCACTTTCTGTTTTTCAAAGGTATCATTAACATACAATTTTCTCATGAAGAGACTGCCGCTTGCTGTTTTTCAAAGGTATCAATAACATACAAGTTGCTCATGAAGAGATCGCCGCTTGCTGTTTTTTTCAAAGGTGTCAATAACATACAAGTTGCTCATGAAGAGACCGCCGCTTGCTATTTTCAAAGGATATTAATAGCATACAAGCTACTCATGAAGAGACCACCACTTGCTACTTCAAAGGATATTAATAGTATACAAGCTGCTCTTGAAGAGACCGCCACTTGTTTTTTTTCCATAACATACATGCTGCTCATGAAGAGACCGCCACTTATTGTCTTCAAAGGATATAAATAGTATACAAGTTGCTCATGAAGAGACCGTCTATTTCTACTTCAAAGGATTTCTATAACATACAAGCTACTCATAAAGAGACGACAACTTGTTGTTTTCCCATAACATACAAGCTGCTCATGAAGAGACTGCCATTTGTTGTTTTCCATAACATACAAGCTGCTCATGAAGAGACCGCAACTTGTTGTTTTCCAATAACATACAAGCTGCTCACGAAGAGACCGCCACTTGTTGTTTTCCAATAACATACATACAAGCTGCTTGTGAAGAGACCACCACTTGCTGTCTTCCAATAACATACAAGCTGCTCATGAAGAGACCGCCACTTGTTGTTTTCCAATAACATACATACAAGTTGCTCGTGAAGAGACCGCCACTTGTTATTTTCCAATAACAATAACATACAAGATGCTTATGAAGACACCGTCGCTTGTTGTCTTACAAATATATCAAATACACAGGCTGCTCATGAAGAGTTTGTCACTTGCTATCTTGTTGAGATTCCAAAAGAATGTTGCAACAACACTGCTGGGAAACAAATTTCATCTTCAATGGGAAACCATGAATAAATTCTTTTTAAGGAGACAAAGTATTTAAATATGCAAAATAAATGCAGTCTCCAAATAGGTTTCACAGCCTAGAGAGATCCATGGGGTAGTGTCCACAAGAGATAAACTCAATCCAGGAATAAGCTGGAGAGAAAACAGTCAAAAAAGACTCCACCCAGTGAGGAAACAACTCAATTGGGGATTTATCCTATCCAAAGATGGAAAAGGAAAGCTAAAGCAATATTCTTCCACGAGAGTTAACTCAGTGGGGAATTAGAAAGGAGGCGCATTTTCTGCTTAAGTTGACACTCTATTTTGGAAAGTGCAAATACACTATTTAAATAGACATAACCAAGGTATACGAACCCAATAACATCAAAAAATATGAATGTGCGTACATGATGCAAGTGTGAATGAATAAATGAATGTCATGTATATGTTTGACAAAATAGATAGAAGAGATAAATTAGAAATGATAAGACATCACAATACAACCAGATACTCGGCTAACCTCAACAAGATGAGAACATTACTGGAGATAGAATAAAATCCATCGACAGAGCATATTTCTGCTATGAGGCTCTAATCTCTCTGGGGAGGAAGATATTTTTCGGGAGAAAACCCAAAGTCCAATCTTATAACATCAATAATCCATTGAAAGGATAACAACACGAACTCCACTTAAGTTGGAGAAAAATATTTCTTAGTTGGAGATACCGGGGAACTCCATCATCTGATAATGTGTGCAAAGCAGATCACATATCTTGACAAATTTGGATTGCCCCTGGAACTAATTTTGGATGCCCCAAGTTTACTGCTGATAAGCTGCGTGGCGCACAACAATTCTTGCGAATAACTTCACTTATTAAATGCCCCAAATTACATGGTTTATGAGAAGAAATTGTCTCAATAGTATTTTACAAAAGACCTGGCATCCAAAATGCTCTAGTGTCTTCAAACTCTTTGAGAGATTCCCCGAATCTCGATGTGACTGCCCCCGATTGACTATATTTGGAACAACAAAGTCTTCAAATTTTCCCCATGAGGGTAAACAAACTATGAAGGCAACAACTTGTTCATGCTGAAAATCTTTAGGCGATATGCCCCTGGATATTATCATTCTTGAAATGATTCGCCAATTACTCCATAGAGTTTCAGTCCTAAAGATTAACTCATCATTGGTGCTTACATGTAAGCTTCCTTGATATCAAACAAATGTTTTGCAGTTAGAAAAAAGTTTATTATGAGAATGAAAATTCTAATGTAACAGTTATGTAAGTCTTAAAGATTTTGAAAAGATATCACACAAATTTTGTGAGTTAGAGCAACATTCATGGGAGTCAGGAACACTATCTCATCGAAGTATGCTTTTAAAATAACCTTGCTTCAATTAGGACTTTTGAAGGTTGTAACATGGCCTGGCTCATGGTTTTTTTAGAAAAAAGATTTTTAAGGCTCAAAATTTATAGGTGCCCACCCATTCTTCATGATGTTCTCCAACCCTATGTTCAGTTAATTCAACATGAGTGTTCATATCTCAAAAGGATTGTGTGACAGTTAAGGAAACAAAGAGGCTTTCGGAGTAGCAGCCACCCTTATATCTTTGTGTTTGTAGTCACACCATTTTGTTCTTTGCTGAGGACTTTTATTTGTATTCCTTTCTTTGCAATTTTTGTTTTTCCTAAATTTTCCCTAAACTAATTCTTTTGAATTGATAGTCCAACGGGATGCCCTAATCTTTTCCTAAGTCGCACGTTTTCAAGTTTTCGACTTAACAGGCTTTTTCTTTCTTTTTCTTCTTGATTTTTGTTTTTGTTTTTGAACAAAACATATGACATTAGCTTGTTTTTACTTGTTGAGAGGATTGTGACTGCCTCGTTTCTTGATGAATGAAGGATAACATTATGGTTCCACATCTTCTGGCTTCATTATACATGAAGGATAGCCCTCGCAGTTTCTCTTCATAAATATCTTCCTTATGAATTTTTAATACTCAGTCAGATTAACGGAAAACTACCCTACCCCAGGTTAAAATTTGGGGGTTTTTTTCGTATAGAAAAGAAACTCCTACTTCAAGGCTCAAAAGGGGTTATCAAGGGATTATCTTCCTTATATCTCCGGTCTTTAGGGATTTGAAATAATGCCTGTACATCGTCAGCAAGATTTTATTCAAAAAAGCATACAACCAGAGATTTTGTGTTTTTCAGATCACCATCATCCCTTCAATCTCTTCCTAGGCAAGAGAATGGGTAACAAGTTGGTATCATAATGCAAAAATCAATTTAAAACATGAAAACAAATACGAGTGAAATGAATGAATTTCTTCAAGACAAATATACTCATTGTATTAAGATAGCCATTCAAATGCAAACAAGTTTTTACATGCAAACAGTGCAATGATAAACAAGAAAAATTACAAATGAACAAGAAATAAAGATGCTAATTAAACTGAGAAGACTCTCTTCTTTAAACTCCAAGATATCCTTTAATCATGTTTATTCTTTGGCAAAGATTTGAATTGAACCTCAAGACTAATATCCTTAAATGACAAGATACCATTTCTGACAAACTTTTAAACTTCAATCTTCAAAGAAAAACAACCTTCCAAGTCATGCCTAAGAGCACCTTGATGAAAGGCACAAGTCAAATCAGCTTTGTAGTACCAATGCATCTTCTCAGGAACCTTCAGTGGAGGTCGGGTCTGAACCAAATTCCTCTGTATCAAGACTGAAATAACTTTGTATATTGGAATTGGATCAAACCGAGATTTCCTATGGTTAGGAACTTACTGATCCTGTTGATGAACTAAAGCTACAAAAGGTAAATTGAATGCAGGGATGATAGGAGGAACATGATGATTCTGGCGATAATCATTTCTTCCTCTGACTCTCTTCTTAGAAAAGTTATTATCAAACTTCTTCACACCACTAGATGAGCCACCATCTTCATATAAACATCCCTTTCGGACATCTTCTTCTAGACACACTCCCACATTCACCTTGTTAAGAAAGTCACTAGGCGCATTAATTATCACCTTCTCATGAAAGAGTGATTTCATAGTTTCAGTGAAGACCTTTGCCATCACTTCTTCTTTCTTAGAAGGGTTGACTTGGGCGGAAACCAAAATTTCAACCAAATCAGTTAAGTGCTCCATACTAGCTTTCAAATTAGTCATCTCTCTACGGAGTTCAGAAACTTCTTGCTTGATATTCTCCATTGTTCTCTTAGCGCGAGTGTTGTACTGGTGAGACCAAAGGAAAAATAAGACTTGGAAAAAGACCTTTGAAAGTGAAACAAAAAATGTAGAATGATGTATGATATGCAAAAGAGAGTTTTTATTTGAATTTCAAGGAACTCAAGATATTAAGTTGTAAACATCAAAGTATGAAGATAGAAGATGAATTTTAAATTGGATCAAAGCGTTTATCAAGTTATCATCAAGATCAGTCATCCATTTTGGTGGATTAGGGTTTTCACCCCATCAACACCCAAGATCCATTGAGCTTGACGAAACTTGTGATGTTTATAAAGAAAGACTTCTTAATTCCTTGAAAATCGAGTGAAAAGGGTTTTATGGATGCATATAGGTATGGTTATGCATCAACCACAAGCAAGGTCACAAACAAAGTCGAAAGGTTCAGCGTCACGAGCATGAAGTCAAAGTAAGAACCACCCCAAGGTATGTACTAAAGATTTAGTCACACCTGTAAAACAAGGTTTTAAAAGTTCCCAAATTCTACATTCCTCTTTCAGATATTACAAACGTCCCGATTACCCGATAATTAGCAATATTCTCAAGAGAAACTTGTCTGAGCATAGCATCGCGTGACAACTACTTCCGGATTACTCCGTTATAGTCTCCACGCCACACCTAAAAGGCTAAGATGGGTTAAGGGTTCTATAGTTCTCAACTTCTCTAGCTCCCAGGTCAAAAGCAATAATGTCTTCCCGATTACTCGGTAAACAAATACTACATTTAAAAGGGATTCCATTGAGTGGGGGATTTCATGCCTCCTTCTTCGGGATTACTCCCTCAAAGTTAACATAACTATACCGCCCGTCGTATTCCTAAGTGTAACTTAGTCTGGGTATAAGACTTGTCCTTTGTAAATATCATCAACATCCAAATAACCACAATATATAACATATAATCAAACAAAAAAAAATGATAATAACAACAAATAAGACAAATTAGGCTTAACCCACTTAGGGATGGACCAGCAAGAGGTCAATCTGTCCCCAGTAGAGTCACAAATTCTGTAGCGGTGAAAATCGGAGATCAAGCTATTAATTAACTTGACTCGCAAAAATAAGAGTCGCCATCTCGCTTTATTATTTCCAAGGAAAAAGGGAAAAGAGCAAAATAAAACCCTAAAATATACAATGTAAAGTAATACTAAAAAGTAATGAAAATATAATGTGTTTTCGAAAAGAGATCTAAAGTTCCAGGGTTGGTTATGCAATGGGAAGGTATTAGTACCCAATGCATCTGTGGTACCCCGCAGGAACCTTTTGAAATATCAGTTTTTTGTTAAAAAATTATTTTTGTGATTAAAATGGTTTGTTTGGTCAAAATGAGTGTGGACGAGATTTTGAAGATAGGATGACCTAGTGTCGAAGTTTTGGCTTAAAAGGTGTGAGTTTGAAAATTGAGTTTTTTAGGAAAATTATCTTGAGTTTAGCAAAATGGTAAACAAACAAAAATGAATGAGGCTATTTTCACGATCGTAGAAGATGTATTTGATGACATGAAGTCAATTGAGTTGAAACATTTCGATTGGAATTTAGACGGACGAAATATATAAAGACTTAAACAAAGTTAATCAGAATGACAATTGAATAATTAAATAATAAAAAAATTAAATAGAAGACTAATTTATACTAGCATGCAATTTTGAATAATTAAATAAACTGCAAAAATTAAATAAAAACATGTATTTGAATAATTAAATAAACAACAAAAATCAAATAAAAGTATGTATTTGGATAATTATAAACAACAAAAATTAAAGGGTTAATACCTATTTTCACCCCTGACATATGGGGTGTATTTGAAAAATCCCCCTGCCAAAAAAAAGTTCTAATTGTTACCTTGACAAATTTTAAAAGTTTCAGTTTTTACCTTGAGGATGCCACATCACCTAAAAGGCTGATGTGGCTTCTAATTGTTAGATTGACAAATTTTAAAAGTTTCAGTTTTTACCTTGAGGATGCCACATCACCTAAAAGGCTGATGTGGCTTATATTTTTGTTATATTTTTAATTAATTTTTAATTTTTAATTCCATATGACATTTATATTAATATTTTATTAATTGAGTGTTAATTCAAAGTTAAAATTTCTTTGTCCTTCCACAAGAATCGAACCGTAGACATACTGTCTGCAACAAATACTTCTTACCACTAGACCAATGCATTTTCTTTGTTATATTTTGGTTTGTTACCTTTTAGAAGTAATTTCTCTGTCAAAACTCAATAATACAAACAACGTCAACAATTTTATTCATGTCCGTTGTTTACTTCACACATAGTGAGTGTGTACATATATAGTTTGTAGAAATACCAGAGTAGAAAGTTGGGTCCTAGACAAAATCATAAACTTGGTATGTTGTTCTAATATGTTTACAAATTTCAGAGTATATAAAGTTACATTTACAATTATTAAGAATAAGAATATGTTGATTTTGATTGAATCACCGTAAGATACTGATAACCTGGCTCAAAAATGCAGTTACACTTCATAATAGAAATTTTATAATGCTAGTATATTTTATACTGATAACCTTATTTGACATTTAGGCTTATCATTTAAATACAATATTGTAATGCTAATCATAAACTGATAATATATTTCATACTGCTAATATATAATCTTATTTCATAATGCTAGTATATTTCATACTGATAAACTGATAACCGTATTGTATTTATAATCATAAATACTATAAAAATACAAGTAATTATTCATGTGAAAACATTTTGGTTCAGGATATTAAACGATACAAAAAAATCCAATGTGAAAAATCATGCATTAAATCATGGGTTAATACCTATTTTCACCCCTGACATATGGGGCGTTCAAACCAAAATATAACAAAGAAAATGTTTTGGTCTAGTGGTAAGAAGCGTTCGCTGCAGACAGTATGTCCACGGTTCGATTCTTGTGGAAGGACAAAATTTTTTTAACTTTGAATTAACACTCAATTAATAAAATATTAATATAAATGCCATATGGAATTAAAAATTAATTATTAATTAAAAATGACAACTAATCAAGCCATGTCATAAAAATATAACAAAAATATAAGCCACATCAGTCTTTTAGGTGATGTGGCATCTTCAAGGTAAAAACTGAAACTTTTAAAATTTGTCAAGGTAACAATTGGAACTTTTTTTTTGGCAGGGGGTTTTTCAAATACACCCCATATGTCAGGGGTGAAAATAGATATTAACCCAAAATTAAATAAAAGTAGGTGTTTAGATAATTGTAAATAGTAAAAATTAAATAAAAGCGTGTATTTGAATAATTAAAAATAACAAACATTGAGTAGAAGATTTATTTATAAAACATGTAAATAAATAACAAAAATTTAAACAAGAGATTAATTTATAACATGTATTTTAAACAATTTACTAAATAACAAAAATTAAATAAAAAAATTAATGGCATGTTTAAAAAAAGATTAATTTGTTAACAAGCATGTTTTCTGCTGTATTTTATAATAATTATAGTAAGTTAAACTATATTTGTTATTATATGGAGAGATAATACTAAAAGAATTGAAAAAACGGAAAAATGTCCCAGCCTGAAGTTGAACTCGTGTTCTCCTGATTGCCATAAACCTGCCTTGACATCTGAACTACGCTACTTAATCGTTATTATTACGTTTTAATTAAGATAAAAGTTGAAAAATGATAATTGGGATTGGGCCAAAAGACCCAATGGACTGACCCGGTTTTGGGAAGAAGGAAAGAAATTTTTTGTAACCCTAGCATGAGATATGCGCCGCTGGTTGGTTATGCTATTGGGAAGGGACAAAAACATAATTGATTATCATTTTCAGTAAACTCTTCTTCCTATGTTACCACAAAACAAAATAATAAAACTCTTTCTTGTCATAAACTTCCAAAGGAAAATAAATTCCTAAGCATTTGAGTGGGTGAGCAGAAGATGAAGAAGTAACCTTGAAAGGAAAAGTAGATGTAGAAGTTGAGTTCAAACTAGAAGCCAAAATAGATGAAGATGAATCATTAGCATTTGAAGGTTAATGAAGAAGGGCATCCGAAGTGCTGTGTGTGGTGATGTTTGCGAACACAAATCTATGGTGCTGGTGGTAGATGACGACAACGATGACGGAGGCGAGTTGGTGAAGCTTGTTGAAGGAATATTTTAGAGGAAGAGCGAAGGGAGTGAAGGTCGACTGTGAGACCATGTATATGAGAAGACGGATGTGGATCAAATCTTGATCTAAGAGGTAAATCATGTTATGAGCTTTATTATCTTTTCTGGATTTTTGTCAGTGAATTTTCTTGAATTTCTGTTATGATTTCCTCACGATTTCTTTCTATTTTTTTGACATGACTTTCTCCTTTGCTTTTTCTATTTATTCAGTTGCGCTGAAAATTGAAATTGGCTTGGGTATTTTGAAATGGTATTGGTGCAGGGTCATGGTTTGGATTGGTTTGGTTAGCAAGTATAGTTTTCAGGTTTGGATTTCAACTGGTTTGTTTGTATGTCCATGGATATTGCAGGGCTCGTTTGTACTTAATTGATTATGCAGGGTTATATGAGGATTAGCATGATACAATGTTCCTTTGGGTTCCAGGCTATTAGTTACTCGAAGATGCGGATTTTAACAAAGGGAAGTTCCATGGAGTTGTTGTTGGGCTCAATGATGGAGGAAGAAGCTTGAGGCTGCAATGGGTGGTAAGGTTTATAGAGTCCCATTTCACACTACTGTAACAATAAGACGTGTTTAATGTATGCATTTTCAATACCCTTTCTTCATCTTTGTTTTTGTGATTTAACAACAACAATAACAACAAGATTCTCACAACAAGAAACTTAGAAAAAACAAATAGGAATGAAAAAGTTGAAGGATAAAATACCTATCAGAGTCTCTCCGATGGAGCTTTAAAAGATAGTAAGTTTCCTTCTTCTAATATTGCTTCTGCTTCACTTCTTTTCTATTTCTTAATTTTTCTGTCGCGGTTCCTTTCTTTTGGTTCTGCTTGGAATATTTTTCTCCTACTGCTATTGTAGGAATTAGGTGACAATCTGCCCCCTTGCTCTTCCCCATTTGCTTATGTTTTTATAGTGAATATATGATAGAATCGGAGGGAAAAATGGAGCCAAATATTAGTTGAATTTGAATATGGAATTTATTTTATGCCGAGTGCCTTACGCTTTCTTGATGCAGAAATTTGTGGTTCCATTTGGGCAAGTTTTAGACAACAAGGATAAGACCAATGCAGCAGGGGCATCAGTGAGATTTTAGAGCTTTATGCTTGGATAGAGACAAGGCTTGGTGTGGACAACAATAGCAGGTTTTGGCAATTTTTCCTTCTAGTTTGTGCAGGTTGTTTTGATTTTGTAGGCTGATATGCTAAGTTTTGGCTTGTTATGTTTGTCTTATGGCTGCAAAATTATGGACAAGGAAATGTCACAATTTGACTGTTTATTTGGCATTATGCAGGAGCTGGAATTTGGCAACAATTTCTACAAGGTTGTTGAAGACAATATGTGGCATGGATTTTGGATCAAGAACAAGTCTTAGCTTTAGGTTTAGATTTTTGTTTTCTTGTACAAACACTTGTGTAAGTTTATTGTGGTAACTTGTAATTTTGACTTAGAACATGATTGAATGTAATTTGGGCATTTAAACTTGTACAACTTGCAAATGGACGAGACAAAGGTTACTTGAAACTTTAAAGTTATAATTTTGATATGTCTTGAGAATTGAATGAGTTTGAAAAGTGGATGATCAATAGTAAGGTCTTGAGACTTTGTATTTTGGACACTTGAAACCTACACTTTGAAGAGTAGTGAATGATATTGTATCTCAAGAACTTCACACAAATATTTAAGAATTTTGATCATTTCAAATCTCCATGAACCAATAATCAACTTGTATCTTAAGAAATTCGGTTCACTTGATAAACTTTCACCCCCTATTTCAATGACAAACCTTGAATCCCTAACTTTAATTCTCAAAATCAAAATTAACTTGCAATTAGAGTAACAAGTACTTGAGGACTACAAAGTTGTATATGATCAAAACCAAACCACAAGTCACTCTTTTATGCCCTTGTACTTACAGTTCAATCCTTCATAATCAACCGTGTCTTTGAAGAAAAATTATCATGACATCAATCAAAATTGGAAGTTAAGAACAATTCTAAATCAAGAAATGACATACAACAATTCAATAACTTTCAAAGTCTTTTAAGCACAAATTTCCCTCAGTCCTTGAAACAAACTTGTAGATGACATTATTTATGACAGCGTGCAAGAAGAATCATCTCAAAATATTGATCATTGAGGAAGTTACGATCCTTTCACCTGATCTTGAAGATGTTGACTTTTCAGTAAAAGAGCTTTGAATCAACTGGAAAAATTGATCTTTCCTGCATTCCCAGACAACTTGATGCATATGTGAATCAATGATGATAAAATCTTGACTGTTCTCTGAGGAAGTTGTGGAGAAGCTTGAGACCACTTGTTGAACAGAGCATGGAAATAAACACACGATTTCCCTGATGAATTAGTCTTCCAGAATTAATGATTAACTGTAATTTTGGCTTGAGAGATTCCAAACCCTAATCGAGGCGTAACTCCTGATGCTCTTGATTTAAATCTATTTCCTGCAAATGAAATCAATGAAACGAAAAACACACACTTCGTTCTTGATTAGAAGTTAGTGATACATAGGCTAAGAATGTTCAAAATACTTGACAATTTCTGCATAGTCAATGATTGAAGGTGAGAGGTTAAAACCAACCGTATTTCGTGACCTTGACTTCTGTATAAAAATGCAAAAATAAAAATGGGATCTTAAGTCAAAAATTGGGGTATGACACCACCAGAGTCTGGATCAGAATCAGATTCCCCTTCAGAGTCACTTTCATATTTTGACTCATCTTTAAAATCTCCTTCAGAATCAGACTCAACTTCATCTTCAGAGTCATCTTCTGACTCTAACTCATCTTCAAAGGCAGAATTCCTTTCAGATTCAGAAGTATCTTCAGAAGTTAACTCAGGTGTTGATACTACACCTGAATTAGATGGAGACTTGTTCCAATACCTTGCTTTTGATTCTTTCACAACGACGTCTCTGCCGACTTCAACTTTATTAGTGATTGGACAATAAAGCTTATATGCATTTGTATTATGGTACCCAATTAAGAATATTACTTTGCTTCTATCATTCAGCTTCTTTCTAGTAGCGCCTGAAACATGTTTGTAACAAACTGAGCGAAATGCCCTAAAATGACTCGCACTTTTCTTTCTACAATCCACTTCTCAAAAGGAACAGTTTCCTTTAGCTTCTTTGTTGGACACCTATTAAACACATATGCTGCAGTGAAAATAACTTCTCCCCACAAGGTGTAATGGAGCTTCTTCTCTTTCAGCATGTTCCTTGTTATATCAAGCAAAGTTCTATTCTTCTTTCAGCAATACCATTATGCTAAGGAATGTATGGAGCAGTCACCTCATGCTCAATTTCATTATCCTCATAGAACTTATGGAACTCTATAGAGTTGTACTTACCTCCACCATAAGTTCTGAGAACTTTCAACTTCTGACCACTTTGTTTTTCATCCTCACGTTGAACTTTTGAAAACGCAGTATACACTTCATGCTTAAACTTTATGAGTGATACCAAAGTCATTCTTATGAACTCATCCACAAAAGACAGAAAGTACTTATTTCCTCCAAGTGAAGGTGCTTCAAATGGTCCACATACATCGAAATGCACTAATCCCAAAGCATGTTTTTCTTTTGGGGCTACTTCTGATGCAAATGGAAATATCGGTTGCTTGCTTTCATGTATATCTCACATGACTTCTCCACCTTCAAAATCTTAGGAATGCCATGTACTAGCTTCTTAAAACTGAGATGCCCTAAGATTCTGAAGTTAAGATACCCCAATCTCTTGTGCCACAACTCACTATCACCTTCAACACCTTATACACTAAGGCATTTAGTTCCAACTGTCTCCACATTCACCTTGAATATTTTGTTACTTTCCTTCTAAAATTGCATAATCAACTTCTGATCATAATTATACAACATCAAGAGATTATTTTTCATATTTACTGAGAAACCTTTCTTAATGAGCTGACTTACACTGATCATATTTCTCTTCATGCCAGAAACAAACCAAACATCCTTGATCATAATAGTTTTACCATTGTTCACTTTGACTTTGAAATTTCCCATACATTCACCATTAAGGTACTTATCATCATCAACACATCTGATCTTTTTCCTCTTTCTAGAGTTAAAATCAATCAGCCATTGTTTGTTTCTAGTTAAGTGATTTGTTGCTTTCCTGCTTAGATTACATAATCAGCTTTTGATCATAATCTTACAACTTCAAGAGATTGTTCTTCATACTTACTATAAACCTTTCTCAATGATCTGACCTACACTCATCATATTGCTCTGCATGCCAGAAACAAACCAAACATCCTTGATCAGAACAATTTTACCATTCCTCACTCTGACTTTGACATTTCCCATACCTTCAACATTTAGGTATTTATCATCATCAACACATCTGATCTTTATCCTCTTTCTAGAGTCAAAGTCAATCAGCCATTGTTTATTTCTAGTTAAGTGATTTGAGCATCTAGTGTTCATATACCACTAGTCTACCAAATATCCACCATCAGATTCAAAAACCATCAATAACACATACTTATCATCAAAATCTCTTATGGTTGTTTGATTCTTCTAAATTCCTTTTCTTGTTTGACCAACAGTCCTTAGCAAAGGGACCAAACGTATTACAGTTATAACACCGAACCTTTCTCTTGTCAAGCTTCTCATTTCCCTTCTGATGTTTCTTCTCATCAGAGTTGAAGGCTTCTGACTTGTGAGAATCACCATCATGTCTCTTCCTAGCTTCTGACCAAGAATGCTTCTGAGTCTTCTTTCCAGAAGATGCCTTCACAGCATGCCCTACCTCTCTTTTAGAAGTTCTCTCAGTTAGACACAACTCTTGTGCCTCTAGAATACTTTACAGCTCTTTAATTCTCATGGTGCTGATATTCTTAGAAATTTCAATTGCTACAACAATTTAATCAAATTGAGGAGTAAGATATTTCAATGTCTTCTCAATGATAACTAGTTCAGAGAGCGTTTCACCACAAGCCTTCATCTCGTTTGTAATCAGAATCACTCTAGAGATGTAAGCTAGTACCTGTTGAGTGCTAAATTGTTATGAATTTGAGTGTGAATAATCAGCATTCATCGACTTAATTCGTTTTCTTTTTGTCAATAAACCTCAATTGTAGTGTATATTCGGTATATTTTACTTTATAATGTATATATTATGTTATCGTGTAAATATCATTGAGTTTAATTGTTTTTATATCATTTTTGTAGGTATTCAAGCAATGGTATTTTTTTCATTGTTAGATAGATCATTAAATGAGCTCTCCAACGCTTAAAACCGTGTGTAAATCGGAGTTACGTTTCTCAAGTTATGGCGAAAACAATGATGAATTTTCCAATCTACTATCAGGCTCTCCCCGAGCTCGCCAGGTGAAGAAAAGGCGAGCCAGAAGCATGAAAATGGACCCAAAAACGTAGAAAAATGTTGTTTTTAGCCCCAGGCTCGTTAGGCAAGAAGATCTGGGTATAAAATCATTATAAAGGGGCAAAAATAACATTTTTAGGTGATGGTTTTGGGGTATTTGTTCCCAACTCCATCAACCTTCATTTTATTGTCTAGAGAGCTTAGAAAACAACAATGGAGTTTGTTTATGGATGATCTAAGGTTGAATTTCTTATCGATTGGTGTCGACAAACCAAGAAATTTCCGGTTCCTCTTCTTCTATTCTCCTTGTAATATTTATTTGTTAGAGTTTGTATGTATATTTATCTTGATTATATATATATATATATATATATATATATATATATATATATATATATATATATATATATATATATATATATATATATATATATATATATATATATATATATATTGCTCATGATGTTGTATGAAACTCATTTTACAAATCAATGTTGATGATTGCTTTCTTGATTTGGGTTTGGGTTGTTGTAGAAATGGACGGTTCAAATCTGGATTTAGGATGTATTAGGTTTTTATTCTAGAGATAGATTAAGACTTAATAATCACTTAGGTATCGACTCTTAATGCCTACGTGTTGTTCGTGTTGTGCTGAGAGATCATCGAGGCGAGTAATACGGTTAATATCTCACTCTGTGTTAGAGATAACCACTGTGTGAGTGATACGTGATGATATTTTTGAGTAGTTTAGGTTGAGTATAATTGGGTTGTAAGTTTAAAAATTTGATAGGGAAGATAAAATGAAAACCCTAGAGTTATCTACTCTCTGAAAAATGAATTCTTTTTATGTTAATAACTTTAATTCTTGCATTTACCTTTTATGCAAACCAACCCAATTCAACCCCAAACTCATAAACACGAGAAATTGTCGAACAAAAATTCAGTAGCACTAATCCCTGTGGAGATGATATGATAAACCTATAAAAGTACATACTTTTTCTTTCCGCTTTACGGCTTCAGCAAAATGCTGTCGTTGTCGAGAATTGGTGTTTTTATTGGATCGCATCGCGATAATTTCTTTGTTTTTGAGTTTTGTAGAATCGTATATATTGTCTATTTTTAGTTGTTTATATTGATACTTGTATATGTTTGTTATATTTTTGAATTATACATGTTTTGTATACTTGTGAATGTAATGTATATATTTGTTCCTCTTCACGGTTGCCAAAAGTGTGGTTAGATGTGTAGTTCCGGTTAGAGCTCTAAGGGATGAGAGCAAAAGCGGGAGTGAAAGCATTTGGCTCATCCGAAGCAACATGATGGTTTGTAAATAATAGACATCGAGCTTACAACGTAAAACAAGCATGTTTTATTATTTTTAATTGTTTTATTTGATTTTCATTGTATTGGTTTAGTTAGTGTGGTGAATGTCAGTTAAACAGGTTGAAATTAGACCTGTTCTAAATTTCTTATTCTTCACTTTTCAACTTGTTTAATTCACTTTCACCCGGTGGTTTAGTATGTTTATAGTAGTTTGTGATAATATGTTAAATTTTAGTTTTCCAAAATCTTGTCGTATTTAGCTGGAGGAGTTTTGTTGTGTAAATTTTGTAGTTAATTAGTGTTGGTGTAGTGGAGGATAGGCTTGAGAAATCAGAGTTGTTCTGATTTTTTGATGTTTTTATGCTACCGCTTAGCATGCTCTGCTGTGTTGTGCCAGTGAACTCTTTTTGTGTCAATTGCCTTCCTTTTTCCCACTTACACCAAGGCTTTGTAGGATATATAACAGTAGTATTGCTAATTCTTTCATTGTTGTTTGGACTCCAATTTTGGTCCGATATCTTGAAGATTTTGAGGTGATTTTCCGAGTTTAAGTATTTCAACTTGCGGATGTATGGTAATGATAAGTTTTAAAGTTGGTACACACAAGGTACACGTTTATCGCTCTCTAGAACATATCATGTTTAAGAGATTTTTCTTTTGTATGAAATTTCATGTCATTTATTCTTTTGCCATACTTGTTCATTCTTGAATCACTTTAGGACAAAACCATTTTTGTGAGGTTGCTTCTATTGTTTACTATATGCAAGAGACCTTGGTAACTCAGTTTAATTATGTTTAATCATATATTTGTATTGAATATGTATAAAAACATGAAAAGGATCGAGGCATATTATTTTTTGAATTTGAGCATAACCACTTTCCAAAAGTATTTTACACCGTGAGTGTGCAATAATTTGTTAGCCCCTTCGATTCTTAAATCCATGATCCATATTGGTATAGAAAATGTTGAACTTGTACATAACTAACTAGTTCTTCATTGATTTTTGAATGGATCTTAAATTTGTTTCTTGAAACACTTGAGCCTTCAACTTTAATTTGTGGTTTGTTTTGTTTTTCTTGCATTAGAAAGTTAGAGAGCATTCATACTTCATGTTAGATTGTATTTAAGTTGGGGAGATCACTTGATTGATTGCTCATATGTTATTTTATTTGTGGATTGAAAAAAAATAAGTGGTTTAAAAAAGAAAAGAAAAGAAAAAATGTGAAAAAGAGAAAGAAAAGAAAAAGAAAAGGAACTAAAAAAATGTGTTTGAATAAAATCAAGGTTGTTACAAATGAGAAAAGTGAGAGGGTGAATACAAATGATTTTTGGTTGCTTGAATGTGTGTGATTAAATGCTCCTATCGATTTAAGCAATTTTGTTTAGTTAACCTTATGATCAACCCTTCTTTATTAACTGAATCCAATTACAACCATTGAAAAATCCTCTTGATTCTTGCTTTTATATCGTTCAATATGAGTTTTTTCTCGATGAGTGCATAACTTAACTTGTTGTTAACTTGATTGTTGGGTGAGAGTAAAAGCACCCCATTATTTTTTTATTCATCTACCGATGAATTGTGTGCTAGGTGTGATTCATTTCTAAATAAGTTTATTATTTTAGAATTATTGACATGTGTTTTGTATTTAGGAGTTGTTTTATTTTCATGCTATCGTTGTAGTTTAGTGGTGAGTGTTTTCTTTGGTTGTACATTTTTTATTTGAAAAATACATTTGTTTTCCGTTTTCAAAACCTGTTGATTCATTATTCTTGGATTATCATCTTTTGTTTCTTTAATTTATTTGACTTTGTTTGAGGATAAATAATGTTTTAAGTTGGTGAAAGTTTGTTGAATTCTAAATTGTTATGAATTTTAGTGTGAATAATTAGCACTCATCGGCTTAATTTGTTTTCTTTTCATCAATAAACTTCAACTTTAGTGTATATTTATATTGTGTTATCGTGTAAATATCATTGAGTTTATTTGTTTTTATCTAATTTTTGTAGGTATTTAAGCAATGATATTTTGTCATTGTTAGATAGATCATTGAATAAGCTTTTCAACACTTTAAACCATACGCAAATCAGAGTTACGATTCTCAAGTTATGGCGAAAACAATGCTGAATTTTTCAATTTGCTGTCATGCTCGCCCCGAGCTTGCCGGGCGAAGCAGAGGTGAGCAAGAGGCGTTAATATGCACCCAGAAGCGTGGAAAAATCTTGTTTTTCCAAGGCTCTCTAGGCGAGACAATTGTAGCCATAGAAATGTTGAGACTAAGCCATTGGATTAACTTAACTCGTACGAATGAAATAAAAATCGTCATTGCGCTTTATATTTCCAAAGGAAATGGGAAAATAGTGAATAAACCCAAAAAAGGGGGGGGGGGAATCTAGGTACGGGGGTTGTTTATGCAAATAGAAGGTATTATCACCCTAAACATTTATGGTACTCCGCAGGAACGTCTTTGAAAATCTATGTATTTTGGTTATAAAAGGTGTATACAAAAAAAAGTTATTGGAGATGAGAAAATAAGTATTATTTACAATTCTGCACCCGCCGCGGTTATGAACCTTTAGTGCCTACGTATCACCTTCCGTGCAATATGGGATCAGGGTACTCGTAGCTCACCTAAAAAATTTTAAAACACATGTGTGTTGGTTAATTTTAAGAGAAGAGGCGTCATCGTCATATCCGAGTGGAAAACATACTCCCTACCCACGATTATGAGAAAAGAGAATTTGCATCATCTTAAAGTGGAGGATATAACTTGGATTTTAAAATCAATAAAGCCTCACTCAACATCCAAGTAAAAAACATCTCACTTCACTACATATCGTAGAAGTATAGTAGCTCACATCACTACAAGAATCAACAAGAGTCTAATCTTTTGAGAAAAGTTTTAAAGTAAAATAAAGAAAAAGTAGAAAATGGTTTGAATGAGGTTAATTGACTTTTAGTCAAAGTATGATTAAATTGATTAAAGTTTGATTAAGAAAAGATTTTTGAAAACGCATGGACCTAAATCCAAGTTTATTATGAAAGCGGTTCACTTTAGAAAACAATAAGAGTTTTGAAAAGGAGGGAGAAGATTTCTTTGAAATTAAAGAAGATGGGAGGAGATGAAGGGACTATCCTAAGTATACAAAATAAAAGCCAAGGAAAAGAACTATTTAACCAACAAGAAGCCAACACTTGACATGAATAAGTCAATGTAGAATTCTCATCCTTTGGATTAAAACCAAGCAAGCAAAAATACTAAACCTCTGAGGAACACCAAGCTTTAGCTCAATTAAGTCTTCACAAAAATTGAGCAGAGTAACGACTGTATACAAAGAAAATCTTAATCACAGACAAGGCATAAAATCATAATAGCCTTCACACAAAGAAAATCAACCCAATGCCTTGGAGTAAACCCCAAGAACTTCAGACAAAATAACAACAGAGAAACAAGGTCCCCAAGTATCAAGGCTTCTAATCCTAAGTCCGAGAGATATCCATAACTCCACAATGCTAAGGATAGTAACCAGATAGTCCAAGTAACCTTAAAGTTTTTTAATGTTCAAGTTGATTATTAAGTGTCTTCAAAATAAAATAAAAGCTCAAATGAGCAAAGGTAAAATGACATAAAGATAAATGCTCAAGTGAACAAAATAAAAATGGCATGAGATGTAAATCCTAAAATAAATGATACATAAAAGTAAAGGCGCAAAATAAAGGCATAAAGTAAAGTTAATTGTTAGTGAATTAGAAGTTAGAAGTCAAGTACAAAAGTTTAGTTGAATGACCATCTTGAAGCTTTCTTTTTAAAACTCATTATAAGATTGATAAAATCAAAACCTCTCAACAACAAGTTTCAATTTATTTTTGTCAAGTATATCATTCATTGCAAGTGCTCAAAGTAACCACATATGATTAACGATGTTCAAATGATTCACTTAGACCAAAGTTCATGAAGTTCATTAGAGGATTGATAGAATCAAAGCCTCCTAACGATAAACTTCAAAGTTATTGGATCAAAGGTTTCAAATTAAACATACTTGGGTTTGCAAATATAGGTTTGAGCCACAAATGATTATTTTTCAAATCGGGATAAATTTGGCACTATGTTAAGCAATCGTAAGTGGACTTATGTAGAAGCCAAACCTATTTTGAGGTCGATCAATAGCAATCTATGTATCAAACATGTTAGAGAAATGATATATAGATTATTCTCCAAAACCATGTAGCATAAGTAAAAACAAGAAAAGGATAAGATGAAATAGGATGAGAATATATCAGATGAAACTAGGGTTTCAAATATCATTAACATCATTCATCCATTTTGGTGGATTTGGTTTTTCAACCTATCAACATCCAATATCCAATGAGGTTAAGGAACTTGTCCAAAAAAAACACTCAAGTGTCTCCAAATCAGGATCAATAAAAAATGATAAAATATATTTAATATAAAATAAAATTTAAATGATTTAAAAAGGGAATAATTGGTAAAATACACAATATGTATTAAAACACCAAATAAAAATCGTAAAAAAATATCAGAAGTCAAACATGAGTCAACAAGTGTTGAAATTTTTTTTAGAATTTTTTAAAGTCAGAAACTATTTTTAAAATATAAAGAAATAAGTAAAAAAAACCAAAATTTGTGAAAAATAGTAAAATCAAAAATAAAAATACAATGAGGTCACCAATATTTGTCAAGAGGTCATTGGATCCTTCCGTATTTTTTTTTCCAGAATTTAAAAATCAAGAAAAGTATTTTTAAACAATTAAAACAAGTCAAATAAAGTGAAAAATCATAAAAAATACCAAATCACGAAATAAAACTATGAAAATTTAAGAATAAAAAAGATTATATTTGAAAATATTTTTGTAAATTTTTTCATAATATTCAAGTCAGAAATGAATTTTTGAAGTTTAAAACAATTAAAACAAAAATCAGAAAATAAAATAATAAACCAAAAAAATGTGGACCATCTGATCATTGTCAAAATACGTTAAGAATCAAATCCAAGGGATCTGGTGCGTTGTGCATATCATGGTCATTATTCAATAACACACTGAATCATTTATTTAAAACATATTTTGAAAAAAAACGTGGCGTCATACCATTGGTTGAGAGATGACATGTCATCATCTTTAACCTCCATCCACACACAAATTGAAGGTCCTTCAAATTGTAAAATTAGAAGCTCAAACAGGTGTCATTCGCTTCGTCTCATCAAGACAATTCCAATGGTACCCTTGCAAAAAAATTATTTTAACCACAACTTAGTCGATTTGGAAAAAACCAGAAGGAAAAAATTGAAAAGGGATTTGAAAATTCATGAGCAAAACTCACTTCAAGTTAAAAACCAACGATACTATGAGTATCAGAGTGATGGGAGCTACATTGTAGTAACATGTTTGAAGATAATTGATGGAGGAATCTACCAGTTGAAACTCAACTTCAGAGCTCTGAAACTGGACTTGGTAAGCTTGATTCAATGCTCGACTTTGCTTGCTAAGATTGTGGTTACTTTCAGAGAAGTCCAATGAAGCTAACTCAATCAAAAGAAATGAATGAAAGAGCCTCTAAAGGAGAAAATGAATTTGAAAATTTAAGAGTGTTTTTCCTCCTTGGATCTTTTTCTGACATGGTTAAGTGTTTGCACCCAGATCCAGGTTCTCTGATACCAATTGAAGAAGGGAACAACACGAGAATGGGGGGGGGGGGGTTGAATTAGGATCCCAAAACATAATGAAATGCACACGTTGATTTTTATTTTGGTTCGTTTAAACTCAAACTACTCCAGTCCATCGGTCAAGGTGATTTCGCCTCTCTCCAAAGAGGTCTTAATCCACTAATCAATATTGATTACAAATCTAATTTGAAAATTAAGTATTCTTGAGTCCAAAACCACAACCCGGTTTTCTCAAGGAAATGCCTAAACAATAATTGAATAAATGTGTATAATAGTGTTTCTAATAAAACAGTATCACTAACAGTGATGTTTTGAACAATTTTAACATGAACGCTTGAGGATGAAAGATGATTGTTGCGTTACTGTACTTTCACGTGAATTCTTATTTTTGTACGCAGTAGTTCATCACTCGAATTCTTATTTTTGTCTTCTTTATATAGGCCATGCAACAGTGACATAAGAAGATGCTTTTGGTATGTTCATAACACGAGTTAATGAACTTTCTAAACCAGGAGATCCTTGTCTGTTTGTAGCCGTTACTTTTAATATTTCATTGATAAATTGTAACGCTTCAGAACTTCTCACACCAGAGGATGAATGTTACCGTTGAGAGTCCTTTACAACTTTTATTATAAATTTACAGATGAGAGTATCAGAGATCCTGTTTCACAGTGTTGTAAAATCAAGCTTCTCAAATAAGCTTTTGTTTTGATAAAGACAAACCATGATTGACAAAGAAGGAAAAGATTTATGATCAAGCTCAAAGCATCTAAGGACAAAATCTTCAGTTCAAAGCTCTCAACAACTTTCAAGGTATAATAATATTATTTACTTTGATCTTAAGATATATATGCTCAATGATGAATAAGAAATGTTTAAAAAATCATTACTCAAGTTTTTCAAAGTTAAAATTCATTTTTCACTTGAGTGCAATCGATTTGCATATTAGTTAAATCGATTGCATGCTTCAAATTTTTAGATCTTTTGCTTCTGTTTCTCTGTGCAATCGATTTACATTTCTTTTGCAATCGATTGCATACTTAAAATTTTCAAAATGTTTGCTTCTGTTTCTCAGTGCAACCGATTTACATTGCTTGTGCAATCGATTGCACTCACTTACTTTTTGCTACTGACTTCACATGCAATCGATTTACATTGCTAGTGAAATCGATTGCACACTTAAAACTTTTGAAAATATAGCTGTTGGAACCTTGTGCAATCGATTTACACAAAGGGTGCAATCAATTGCGTGTTGCACGATTTTGAAAAACAACAGCTTTTCACATGCATGTTCATCATACCTTTTCATTGAAACCTTTCACTCAAACTTGGCATTTATTCATGATTCATTTTTAGAACTTCATGTTGTTTCAAAAGGGTGTTATGAACATATAAATATTCATTTTCAAAATTTGTTTCAATACCTCTTCCATAAATATTATCTGAATTTTCAAAAAACAAACTCAAGCATTCCTTCACTTTTATACATAAGTTTTCTGCACACTTTCATATACTGTTAACCAGAAAACTTTGAGCATTTATATATTGAGTCATTGTATAATATTATCATTGGAAGAGAAGATAATTAATTATTAAATCACTCTAAGTGATCAATACTACTCAACTCACTCAAAATCAAATATTGATAGATACTTACTTATTTTTCCAAGATTGTTGGAAATAAGTTTAAGTGGTTTTATAAATCTTGTCTTTCCAGAATTGTTGGATACAAGTGTAGTCACTTTAAGAGGATTGTTCTCATTGTTGATATAGTGAAAATATAAGAGGATTGTTCTTGGTCCAAGAGGATTGTTCTCATTGTTGATATAGTGAAAATATAAGAGGATTGTTCTTGGTCCAAGAGGATTGTTCTTGGTGGTTTTATTGGTTAGAGTCTTGTATAGAAGGACTAGGGTGTCTTGTCTAGAGATCTAACAATAAGGAAATATATTTCATGTTGAAAGGGGACTGGATTACTCTCGGACTGTGAGGGGAACCAGGATACATCTTTGTGTTCTTTACTTTTCCGCATTTACCGCTTTCATCACTAGTCATAAACCAGAAAAGAAAGAAACACATTTGTAAACTCGTGCACTAAACCAGAAAAATAATATCCATATTTACTAAAACGGTAAAACTTTTAAAGTACCTAATTCACCCCCTCTTAGGCGCACTATCTTACTTACAATTGGTATCAGAGCAGGTTATAGGTAACCTTCTCCTAAAAGATCCAGAATGGCTTCCGCAAATGAAAATCTAGTTTTCAGAGATGGTGCTAGTAACAACAAGCCTCCTTTATTTTGTGGTGAATATTTTGACTTCTGGAAAATATGCATGAAGGCACATCTAGAAGCACAAGGATAAGAAATATGGGATGCCGTCGTGAATGGTCCTTTTATCCCTATAATGGTAATCAATGGTGCTGGCTCATCAAAGCCTAAGGCTACATGGGACGAAGATGATAAGAAGAAGGTTCTCTATGATAAAAAGGAAATAAATCTTTTTCAAGGTGCACTTAGCATGGATGAATTCTTCCGTGTCTCAGCATACAAAATGGTGAAAGAGATATGGGATACCTTGGTAGAAACTCATGAAGGAACCTCTGAAGTTAAAAGATGGAGATTAAATACATTGAGTCAAGAATACGAACTATTCAGAATGCAGCTCCGATAATCAATCCTTGACTTACAGAAAAGATTTGTACACTTGACAAATAATTTGAAAGCACTCGGTAAGACTTTAAATAATGATGAACTTAAACTTAAAGTGCTTAGATCTTTATCCAGGGAATGGCAACCAAAAGTGACAGCAATATCTGAGAAGAAGAATCTATCCACAATGACTTCCGCCACTTTGTTCGGAAAACTTCAAGAATATGAGACGGAACTTGCAAGACTTGAAAATTATGAAATCCAAGTAAAAGATTCAAAAGACATGGCTCTAAATACAAGGATAAAAAATCATGATAAAAGTGGACTTGGATATTCAAAGTTTTCAAAACCAAGTTCTAATAAAACTATCTTTGTTAAGGCTAGTGATCAATCATCCAAAGAGAAAGTGAACAAACCTAAAGTAGTTCATCAATATCCTAAAAAGAAAAGAATTGTTCAGAATAAATCTTACCCTTCTAGATATAGAAGTAACTTTGAACCTACTTGTTTTTATTGTGGTATTAAAGGCCACAAACCTAATGCTTGCTATGTTAGAAACTTTAGTGTGGAAAGTGGGAATTATGTGTGGGTTAAGAAAGGAACTAACTATGATGGACCCAAAGCACATTGGGTACCAAATCAAACTTAATTTGTTTTATAGGTATGCTTGATGACCACATGCAATCTTTGGTATCTTGATAGTAGTTGTTCAAAGCATATGACGGGAGACATAAACCAATTTTCAAATCAAGTGCTAAAGGCCAGGGGTTTTGTCACTCATGGAGACAATAATAAGGGAAGAATCCAAGGAAAAGGCAAAGTTGGTGCTCCACCTTTCACATCCATTGAAGATGTTCTTTATGTTGAAGGACTAAAGCACAATCTTCTTAGTATTAGCCAACTTTGTGACAAAGGATTCAAATTCATCAAGGATGAATGGTTTATGAAGTCAATCTTGAGGTGAAATTCATTGCCCAAAGAAAGATGCAAAATATCTATGACTCAAGGGAGAATTTTGTCAAGAGGGAGTTATAAAAGATAGGGGGAGCATTCACATACGAGTTTCTAATTTCTCCTAAAAGAGTCAAGCATCTTCAATATTATGTTTTGATGAAGATAACTACTATGTGCAGTTATCAAAGGATGATAAAAAGCATCATGAAGCAATATGGCTATGGTTAAGCTTTCAATATTATTATATGTATTTTGTCCTTATTTATGCATCTTTACCGTCTTTTTGATAATGTCAAAGGGGGAGAAGGATGTGGTACTTTATGCTTGTATTTTTCCTTGTCTTAATTTTTTAAAGGTACTCTCCAACTAAGATGATCAAATACAAAGGATTTCAACCTTCTCACACATAGGGGGAGTTTTGCATCTTAGGGGGAGAAGCTCTTCCGGAAAGTACAACGCATAAAGAAAGATTGTTTGTCATCATAAAAAAGGGGGAGAATTTAAAATCAAGCTTCTCAAATGAGATTTTATTTTGATGAAGACAAACCATGATTGACAAAGAAGGAAAAGATTTATGATCAAGCTCAAAGCATCTAAGGACAAAATCTTCAGTTCAAAGGTCTCAACAACTTTCAAGGTATAATAATATTATTTACTTTGATCTTAAGATATAGATGCTCAATGATGAATAAGAAATGTTTAAAAAATCATTACTCAAGTTTTTCAAAGTTAAAATTCATTTTTTCACTTGAGTGCAATCGATTTGCATATTAGTGCAATCGATTGCATGCTTCAAATTTTTATATCTTTTGCTTTTGTTTCTCTGTGCAATCGATTTACATTGCATGTGAAATCGATTACATACTTAAAATTCTCAAAACGTTTGCTTCTGTTTCTCAGTGCAATCGATTTACATTACTTGTGCAATCGATTGCACTCGCTTACGTTTTGCTACTGACTTCACATGCAATCGATTTACATTGCTAGTGCAATTGATTGCACACTTAAAACTTTTGAAAATAGCTGTTGAAACCTTGTGCAATCGGTTTACACAAAGGGTGCAATCGATTGCATGCTGCACGATTTTGAAAAACAGCAGCTTTTCACATGCCTGTTAATCGTACCTTTTCATCAAAACCTTTCACTCAAACTTGGCATTTTTTCATGATTCATTTTCAAAACTTCATGTTGTTTTAAAAGTGTGTTATGAACATATAAATATTCATTTCCAAAAATCTGTTTCAACACCTCTTCCATAAATATTTTCTGAATTTTCAAAAAACAAACTCAAGCATTCCTTCACTTTCATACATAAGTTTTATGCATACTTTCATATATTGTTAACCAGAAAACTTTGAGCATTTATATCTTGAGTCATTGTATAATATTATCATTGGAAGAGAAGATCATTCATTATTAAATCACTCTAAGTGATCAATACTACTCAACTCACTCAAAATCAAATATTGATAGATACTTACTTATTTTTCCAGGATTGTTGGAAATAAGTTTAAGTGGTTTTATAAATCTTGTCTTTCTAGGATTGTTGGATATAAGTGTAGTCACTTTGAGAGGATTGTTCTCATTGTTGATATAGTGAAAATCCAAGAGGATTGTTCTTGGTCCAAGAGGATTGTTCTTGGTGGTTTTATTGTTTAGAGTCTTGTATAGAAGGACTAGGGTGTCTTGTCTAGAGATCTAACAATAAGGAAATCTCTTTCATGTTGAAATGGGACTGGAGTACTCTCAGATTGTGAGGGGAACCATGATACATCTTTGTGTTCTTTACTTTTTTGCATTTACCGCTTTCATTACTAGTCATAAACCAGAAAAGAAAGAAACACATTTGTAAACTCATGCACTAAACCAGAAAAATAATATCCATCATCACTAAAATGGTAAAACTTTTAAAGTACCTAATTCACCCCCTCTTAGGCGCACTCTCATACTTACAAGTGCTAGTGCATTCAGAAGTTGTAACAGAACTTCTTCATATAAGCGTGTCACGTAAATTTGCTTCTAAGAAGGATGCGTCTGATTCTATCATGGTACTCTCATCTTCTGTACTCTCATAATCAGAACTTCTAATGATGTTCTGGCAGATCATCTATGCTCCTTACTTTAGAACATCTTTTTCAAATCAGAACTTCCTAAATATAAGGATACTTTTATTAGCGAGCATATTTTTTCTTTATATATATCATGTGTTTATTATCATCAAAACTCTTGCAGGGATGTAGAACCAAATTATATTCTAACAATCTCCCCCTTTTTGATGATGACAAAAACTTGTATATTTTAATAGAGTATAAATAACAAAGAATAAAACCTCCCCCTGAGTAGAATACTCAGAATGAGAAAATAAAATACTTCCCTGAATATCTTCTGATAACGTAGATTTGCTTCTGATAGGAGTCAAAATATCACGGATTCTCCCCCTTTTTGTCAATAAAAAAAAGGTAAGAAGTTGCTTGAGAAGGTGTGACAATCGTCTTCTGGATTCAATTGAGATTCTCTAGAGAGCCTCTGATGTTGTATTCTAATTCTAGTTCCCAATAGTTTCAGAGCCAATAACTTTTTGTTTCTGATTGACTCTGAAGCTTGCGAATCCTTTAAATTCCAAGTTTTTGGAACATATGTTTTCTTCCCTCCATGTGCAGAGAGCATCCAGAATCCAGGTGTTAGGACTGGTGTTTCAATCTTGCTGTTAAAAATATCTGCAATATAGATAATTTTATCCGTTGGTACCCATATCTTTTTGGGTCCATGATTGTTAGAGTTTCCAAAATTCTGTTTGAATTTTGGTTTAGCATAAAACACCTTACTGGTGTTGGCTCCTAAATTCGACACCCATGTTTATTATCATATAGACCATTTAATTTTGAGTCAGAAGAGTTTCCTACATAAGAAGGCTTCGACCAACTGATCATGTCGAAGGCTCATCCAAGAATGACAAGATACTTAGAGAAATTCCTTTAAGTTGGAATCTTGTTGTCTTCGACGTCGAAGGAACCTCTCGACAAAGGTCCCTGATGCCCAAGGTCGAACGGTTTGAGATTTGAATTGTTGGAGGGAAAATGGTTCCCAGCAGTTACCAAGTGCAACGTGTCGAGAATAGAAGCATCGAAGGCTGTGAGCGTGCCATGTGGCGTCATCTCGAAGCAGTGTAACTGCCCAACGGTTACTTAGGATTTGTTTTAGTATAAATACTAAGTGTTCACGTAGTTTTCGCGTGTGTTCATCATTTTGTACAAGTCACTCATTTAGATTCAAGTACGCAGCGTGAGAGAAAGAATCATTGAGAATGTATGTGTGAAACACCATTTAAATTAATCAAGTCTTTTATATTCAAGAAATTTATCGCTTTTCATTTACTTATCTCCGTCGAATCCTTTTACTTAACGCTTTTATTTATTCTATCAAGCTTTTCTTCATGCAATTTACTTAAAGTGTCTTTACTTTACTGGCATTAATCACCATTAGGATTAGTCAAACTCCAGAAAATCAACCATGTCTTAGGATCAATCTGATCGATCCTGCTAGTCACCAAATAAGTAACCTTTTGGAAGATCAGCGGTCGTTTACCATTTTTCACGGTAAACAAATTGGCACACCCGGTCGGACTTTATGTTAATTTTACGATTAACCGTTTTATATAAAATATCCTCCTTTTTCGAGAGTATTGCATGTTATTGAGAAGTGGTAGAATATACACCAACGAAACCAATACTAGGAGAAGAAGTGAAGAAATGGCGAATCCGCCAAACAATGGAGAAATCCCACAGACAAACGTGGGAACAACGGTTATCCTAACCGTAAGTGAAGTGGTAACCGCTGGTTCAATGCCAGCAGTAACGGTTACTCAAACGGGGCCATTACCTTCATTTACAGGCCCTAGAATGCCTTTGGGAACTCCCCCACCAAGGGGAAACCAAGGAACTAGGCCATATGTTCCCCCAGGCTTTTCGACAGTCGGTTTAAATCAAAAACCACTCTATGGCATGCCAACTTCTGAATTGGCTAGCCTGACGAATGCTACGTCCACTTTTTCAGACCCTTTAGTGAGCGCCTCTTCGCCACTCCAAGGCTCTAGAGTTGGTATGGTGAACACGGGTAGGACCCAACTCTTAGGAGGAAAGTCCCAAGTAATACATGGCCTTACGAATGCCTCGACAACAGTCTTGAGGCAGCAAATGGACGAAAGCAACCACGACATGGTTCAGATGTTGGCACAAACTTTAAGTACAATGCTAAATCCTCTAATTCAGAATACCACCCAGTCGAATCAGCAAATGACGGCGCAAATGTCGCGTCTGGCTGACTTTTTTGGGGTACCCCAACCTATTCGACAGCCCCAAAGGGCACAGATAAGGGGAAACCAAGGTATACTCCTAAAGGAAGAAACCACTATTAACCAAGTCTAACAACCTGTCGAAGAGAACCTTAGGGTACAAATGGAACAACCCGGGGTCGAAGAGCCTAGAGTTATAGCCCCAGAAATAAGGATGGTTAATAAAAACCAAAACACTGACGAAGTAGTTCAGCAGATCCAATACCAAAATGTTGGTTTGGAAAATAACTTGACAGCCATGATTGAAAGAATCATGATGCAAAATGGGATGAATACAGGCTTCCGTAGGCCCAACTTTACATCCCCGCTGTCGGAATATGTGTTACAAACGGACTTGCCTCCTAGATGCAAAGTCCCTAAGTTTACTAAGTTTTCAGGGGACAAGACAGAATCCACTGTCGAACATGTGGCAAGATACTTAATCGAAGCAGGAGAAATTTCAAACAATGAGAACCTGAGGATTAAGTATTTCCCAAGTTCCCTAACAAAGAATGCGTTTACTTGGTTCACAACTCTCCCCCCCCCCCCCCCCCCCCCCCAATTCGATCCACCATTGGACCCAGTTAGAGAGATTATTCCATGAGCAATTCTACATGGGACAAACCAAGATAAGCCTGAAAGAGTTGGCTAATGTAAAGAGGAGATTCACTGAGCCTATAGACGAATACCTAAATAGGTTTAGATTGCTCAAGGCAAGATGCTTTACGCAAGTGCCAAAATATGAGTTAGTCGAAATAGCCGCAGGAGGTTTAGATTACTCCATTAGGAAGAAATTAGACACTCAGTACCTGAGAGACATGGCCCAATTGGCCGATAGGGTTCGACAGGTAGAACGCCTTAAAGCTGAAAAATCCAGGGCGACGAAAACTCATAAAAGAGAAAGGATAGCGTATGTCGAAATGGACGATGAAGATCCAGAAACGTTCGATGAGCCTATAGCCATCGAAGAAAGTGAGGTCGATTTAGCTGAGTTAAAACAAGGGCCACCATACTCTTGCAAGATACTAATCCCCTCAAGTGGAAAAAACCCCACTGGTTCTGAAAAGGCCAATGATAGGTTCCCTAAAAAGACTTACAGTTTTGATATTACAAAATGTGATGAAATTTTTGACTTACTTGTAAAAGATGGCCAAATGATAATACCCCCAGGGGTAAAAGTGCCTCCTCTTGATCAAAGAAAGAAAAGAGGCTATTGTAAATATCATAACTTTCTGGGCCATAAAACATCTCAATGTTTTCTTTTCAGGGACCTCGTGCAAAATGCTATCGAAGAAGGGAGGTTGAAGTTCGCTGATAAGACTCCCAAGACAGTGGATTCTAACCCTTTGCAGGCGGAAGCCCACTATGCTGAACCTTCAGAGGTGAATGTGATCGAGGCTTCCAGGAGTCACGTGAAAAGGCCAGGAATAACTATGGTCGAAGTCACCAAAGATCATATCAACATGCCAATCTTTGGCAGTTTTTCTGGGAATCTTTCTAGAAAGACAATCGAAGCAGTCCAAAAAGCTGCTGAAGGCCTAAAACTGGAGACAGGTGGAGCCTCAAAATCTGGAGCTAAACCCATTTCCTACTTGGCTGCAGCGTAAGGCCAGACAGAAGACCTAGAGGCCAAATGAAGCAGATGACTCTTGCTACTAAAGACAACATGAATGTCAACATGGTCGAAATATCTGAATCAAAAGTTTCAGAGGAGGCCATTAGGCAAGAGCAAGCAAACAGAATGACTTTCCCTCGGGAAAACGAAAATCTGGCAGAATTCTTGCAACGATGCCAGAAGAAAAAATCAGAAGTAATGATGTGTCCTTGATGCAGCTCTATTTTTGACAAGAAAGCTGCTGAACACATCGAAGGTGTGAGAGAAGAAAACAAAAGAAGGGAAGGTTCTGATTTTTGACATGATCCCAGAAGAACCTACCAAAAGGGTTCAAATCAGGAAAGGAGGCCACTAACTTTCAGGCCTCCAACTAATGTGCCAGCTGATACATGGCTCAAAACATAGGGTCAAAAGAGACCCAGCGAAGAAAGGTGGCATTCCTTTGAAGTGCCAAGAGGTTCATCTTTGACACTCGAGAAAGAACCTCAGATAGGTGCCACCAAAATGGCCCAAGTATCAAGTAACTACAAGGGAAAGAACCTAATGTCTTGATCTTAGTGGAGAAGATACCAAAGGCGGCGCAAGGCTGAGAGGGAACCTGTCAACGAACCAAAGCAAGAGTCAAGTTCAAATGTCCCACAGCGAAAGCAAAGAAAGCCTTTGGAGAGGGAACCAGTGTCCAATAGACTGGTATGGCCTAACCAAGGCGAAGTTGGTGACAAAGATGGCTCTGAGTCTGATGACACCCTAAACATCATGGTGAATATAGTCTCAGTTTTGCCAAGAGAGTTCAACCGCCAGATGAAGGTCGAATCGAACGACTGGGAAGTCGAACAATAAATGGCCAAGCATAGGCCAGTATGCTACTTTGTCATGGATAATGGCTGCACTGAAGAGCAAAATGGTTTCTTCGAACCACCTACTGAGGCGATGAAAAGTCACCTCAAGCCTTTATTCATAAGGGAAATACTCGAAGAAGCCACTGTAAACAAGATCTTGGTGGACTGTGGGGCAACCATCAACATAATCCCCCACTTCATGCTAAGAAAAATAGGCAAGAGTGATGAAAACATTAAGCCTCATAACATGGTCCTATCGAACTACGAAGGCGGAATAGGGACCACTATGGGTGTGATCCAACTAGACCTCAAAGTAGGATCCATCTTTCGACCAACTATGTTTATGGTCATATCGGCTAAACCAAATTACAATCTATTGTTGGGCCGAGAATGGATACATGGTGTTGGAGCAGTACCATCATCAATGCACCAAAGGTTAATATTATGGCGTCCTGATGGAATTGTCGAGAATATAGAGGCAGATTAGAGCTACTACTTGGGCGAAATAAATCACCTAGGGAGAGCTGACTTCGACAAAAATTTGGCTCACATTGGGCCATGTCCAGCACCTGACTTCGACATGGCGCCAGCGCCAAATGCTTTTTGTTCCTTGTACCTGCATCCTGATCATGGATTTCAATGGGACAAAGAAGACTTGTCCCATATTGATTTCAGTGGGCTAACTGACATCCAACCAACTAGTTGGGGAAGTGAATTCAGTGATAATGACTGAGTCACAAGCATTGCAGCGAATTTCGGATTACGTAGCCGAAACAAGGATGATAGCGGCTCTCGAAGCCGAAGTAAAATATATGGCCACCAAGGCCAATGACCAAGAGCTACCTTCTGCAGGTCCTGGAAAAGACTTCGACCCAGAACCACCAGATATAGGTCCTGGAAAAGATTTCAACCCAGAACCTCCTGATATCATGATAGAAGGAATGCAGGATCAACGGCTCGACGCCATCTACGACGATGAGCATTTGGGATTCGAAAAGAACCCCCTGGCGAACAACATTAAAATGTTAGCACAGGATCCTTTAAAAGAAATCAACTTGGGCGAAGGGTTAGATAAAAGGCCTACTTACATCAGCGCCAAAATAGACCCAGAGCTTAGGGTCGAAGTGATCCAATTATTAAAGGAGTTCAAGGACTGCTTTGCATGGGATTACAACGAGATGCCTGGTCTCGACAGAGGATTGGTAGAACTTCAGTTGCCAATCAAACCTGGAAAAAAGCCAGTCAAGCAAAGTCCAAGACGCTTCGCTCCAGAAATACTGTTGAAGATCAAAACGGAAGTCGAAAGACTGCTGAAGTGCAAATTCATACGATCCACGAGGTATGTCGAATGGATTGCAAACATTGTGCCAGTGATTAAGAAAAATGGTACATTGAGGGTGTGCATAGATTTCAAAGATTTGAATGCTGCAACACCCAAAGATGAATATCCTATGCCTGTGGCGGAAATGCTAGTCGATTTGGCCGCTGGCCACGAGTACCTGAGCATGCTCGACGGTTACTCAGGATACAATCAAATTTTCATTGCTGAAGAAGATGTGTCGAAAACAGCTTTTCGATGCCCCGATGCTATAGGCACTTACGAATGGGTAGTGATTCCTTTTGGCCTAAAAAATGCTAGGGCAACATATCAGCAAGCGATGAACTCTATCTTCCATGATTTTATTAACACTTTCATGCAAGTATATATTGATGATATCGTTGTAAAATCTGTTTCCAGGAAGAACCATATAGACCACCTTCGACAATCATTTGAAAGAATGAGAGAGCATGGTCTGAAAATGAACCCTTTGAAGTGTGCGTTCTGTGTGAAAGCTGGAGATTTATTGGGCTTCTTCGTCCACAAGAAAGGAATCGAAATCAACCAGAACAAGACAAAGGCAATCTTGGAAGCGAAAGCGCCAACGAATAAGAAGGAACTGCAATCTCTGCTGGGCAAGATAAACTTCTTGAGGATATTTATATCTAACCTAAGTGGAAAAGCGCAAGCCTTCTCACCCTTAATTCGTTTGAATAAGGAAGGGTTTGAGTGGGGGCAAGAGCAATAGGAAGCCTTCGACAAGATCAAAGGGTATCTCACCAAGCCACCTATTTTGGTGCCTCCTTGTAGAAATAGGAGTATGAGATTGTACATAGCTGCATCCGACAAAACTTTGGGAAGCATGTTAGCCCAAGAGGATGAAAATGGAGTCGAAAGACCCATTTACTACCTTAGCAGAGTTTTGAAAGATGCAGAAACTAGATATAGCGAAGTTGAAAAATTATGTCTATGTCTTTATTTCTCTTGTACAAAGCTCAAACAATATATAAAACCAGTTGATGTGTATGTTTCGTCTCATTTTGATGTTTTCAAACACATGTTGTCGAAACCCATCTTACACAGTCGAATTGGCAAGTGGGCGCTAGCATTAAATGAGTATTCATTGACCTTTATGCCTCTTAAGGCAGTAAAAGGGCAAGTGGTAGCAGACTTTATAGTCGACCACTCGATTCGGGTTGAAAATATAAACTACGTGGAGATAGAACCCTGGAAATTCTACTTCGATGGTTCCAGCCATAAAGATGGAACGGGAGTAGGGGTCTTAATCATTTCTCCAGAAAAAATTCCAACAACATTCAAGTACAACATAAAAGGTACTTGTTCGAACAATGAGGCTGAATACGAAGCTCTAATTACTGGCCTTGAAATATTGTTGGAATTGGGGGCAACTCGAGTCGAAATAATGGGAGAATCAGAGTTAGTCATTAAGCAAGTCACAAAAGAGTACAAATGCATAAGAGAAAAATCTCATTATGTACTTTGTGATAGCCAATCGTTTATTGAAAAAATTCGAAATGGTTAATATTCGACACATACCTAGATTGGAAAACCAAGTAGCCAATGACTTGGCACAAATTGCATCTGGGTACAAAATTTCAAAAACGAGATTACAAAGAGCAATCAAAGTTCGAGAGAAAATAAAATCAACCAGCTTGTCTCCAACAGATTTGGAATCAACAAGACTAGGGTATGCAGACCAAAGGAATTTCGAAATTTTGTTCATAGACAATTTATCAGAGCAAGATTGGAGGAAATCCATTGTAGATTATCTACAAAATCCAGCAGCTTTGACAGAATGAAAAATAAAATATAGGGCGTTAAGTTACGTGCTCATGGGTAATGAGTTGTTCAAAAAGACGCCTGAAGGGGTATTATTAAAATGCTTAAGCGAAACTGAAGCATACATAGCCCTTTCGACTACGCATGCTGGAGCATGTGGGGCTCACCAAGTAGGTCATAAGATGAAATGGTTGTTGTTTCGACAAGGAATGTATTGTCCCACTATCTTGAAAGATTGTGTTGAGTTCGCAAAGGGTTTCCAGGAATGCCAAGTCCATACTGGTATCCAACATGTACCAGCAAGCGAACTTCACTCAATAGTGAAACCTTGGCCCTTTAGAGGATGGGCATTGGATCTTATTGGAGAGATTCGACCAGCATCATCAAAGAGCCAGAAGTATATACTGGTAGGCATTGATTATTTCACTAAATGGATCAAAGCTATCCCTTTAGTCAATTCATACCAAGAAAATGTCATTGAATTTATTCAAAAGAACATTATCTACAAATTTGGAATCCCTGAGACTATAACAACTGATCAAGGGTCAATGTTTACTGGTCGAAAGATGCAGGAATTCGCTCAAGAAACAGGCTTTAGACTCCTAACATCAACACCTTATTATGCACAGGCAAATGGTCAAGTCAAAGCAGCGAATAAAATAGTGATTGGCCAGATCAAAAAGCATGTAGGAAAGAAGCCAAAAAATTGGCATAAAACGTTAGACCAGATTTTGTGGGCCTGTCGAACGTCCCCAAAAGAAGCCACAGGTACAACACCATATCGGCTAACTTTCGGTCATGATGCAGTATTGCCAGCAGAAATTTGTCTTCAATCAGCAAGGGTTCAGAGACATCAAGATATTCCCTGAGGTTTATTGGGATATGATGTTAGACGAACTAGTAGATTTAGACGAAGAAAGACTACGAGCTCTCGACCTGCTGAGAATTCAGAAGAAAAGAGTGGAAGACTCTTACAATAAGAAAGTAAAGCCTAAGGTATTCTCGCCTGGAGAATTAGTTTGGAAGGTAATTCTCCCCATGGATCAAAGAGATCGAAGCATGGGAAAATGGTCACCCAAGTGGGAAGGACCATTCAGAATTATTCAAACTTTTTCTGGTGGAGCATATGAGGTCGAAAAGTTAAGCGAAGATAAAAGACTCTTGAGGGTAAACGACAAATATTTAAAAAAATATAAACCTATGCTCCAAGAGATCAAAATAAATAATAGTTAATAACTACGTTTACCATAAAGCCAAAATGGAAAATGATATATTGATTAACCAAAATGGCTACATTGTATAACAAACAATTACAGTACATGGTCAATGAGGTGCTGAGCAAATTAAAAAGGGATGGAAGCTTTAAGTCGAAGATATTTGGCTCGCTGTAACTCCATTCGTTTGTTACACAAGGCGTTCGTTTGAGAGATCTTGGCAATCTGGTCATCTAGAGCCTGGGCCCTTTCAGCGAACTCTAAGCCTCGAGCAACTTCATCTTGGCTCTCTGCGTCTGAAACAATCGAAAGAAGTTCTTCTTTACGCTTAGTATTAGCATTTAGCTTGGCTTCCAACTCCTCGATCTGTGCCCGTATAGAGGCATTATCCCGATCGATGGCTTCGATTTCCTGTTGCTTGGATGTCTGCTGTTTCGACAATTCTGCAATTCGAGAAGTCGATTCAGCTACTTCAGTCCAAGCAGAAGAACTCTTGCCATGCAGCGTGTCGAGTTGGCGGTTGAACCCCCTTCGACGGTTGTAATCTACAAAGGCTTGGTCAATGATGGAGTATAACTCCAAGATGAAGCTGGAAATCTCTGGAGAAACAACAAGCAAATCAACTGCACCCAAGACAACTCCCAAACAAGACTGGGCAGTAGGATCCCCCTCCAAAGCCTTCATTAGATCCCTATTAAAGAATTGATCCTTGACTTTCTTCAAGACATCATCGAGAGGAGAAGTCGAAGTAGACTTCCATGATGCAGTAGAAGCATCATGGCTAGGGTCAGATGAATTTTCCCTACTCTCAATGATGGCATTCAGGTAGCCAATTGGGTCATTTTTCTTCAAGAGGGCCAAGTCTTCTTTAGACCTGGGCTTTATCGAGGTGACCGTTTCTGCAGTAATGTGGGTTTGGGGCTGATCATTTTCAGAAGCGTCAGCGTAAACATGACCCTCTTCGTCATGTTGCTCTTCTGTCTCATTGACCACTTGAGCTTCCTCCTGGTGGTGCTCCTCTGTTTCAGCAAGGACTTCATCATCCACCAGTTCCTCCTCTCGTTGTCTGCTATGGTCAGCAGAGTCTTGTGGCTCTGAAGTTTGATTTACTTCGTTAGCAGAACTGACGAAAGAAGAAGGATGGTGAATGGGTTCCCCTGCGCTGTTTACAAAGGAATCAGAACCTTCGACAGGATGCCCAGTTGGTGCTGAAGTTCCAGCGGTCTCCTGAAAATAGAAAAGGAAAAATATTCTAATTTAGCGAGATGCACAATCGAAGGTGATCTTCGAAACCTAAGTTAAAAGTGGTCGAAGGCACTACCTGTAAAGGAACTTCAGCCCCAGGGCTAGAGTTATCACTCTCAACGAGTTTATTGAGTAAGACGTTTAGCTCCTCCTCCATGGGCTCGTCGATGATCACAAGAGGTGGCCTGGGTTTATTCTCTGCGACCTTAATTCTTATCGCAGGTCGAGGCTCAGGAGCAGGGGCAGCCTTTTTCAGTTTCCTCCATTTGAGAGGAACATGAGGAGACTCATCCTCTTCGCCACTCGAAGTTTCGACCGTTAATACGGGTCACTTCTTTGGCGCTGGTTCATGAAAATCCCAAATGGAGGCGATTTAAAACACAGCATCGAAAACCAGGATGTTTAAAACCAAAGCAGGAGACAAGAGAGATTTTTGTTACCTGTGCTGGAGGTTTCATAGAGGGACCTCCACCCTGATGGCTGTCTGTGGCCTTCTTAGACACAGGTTTTCGAACAACTGAAAGAAGACACGTTCACAAGTTATATTTGGCAGATATAAGCTTAAATGAAAAGGCAAGTATAATTTAAAGAGGGAATGTACATTTTTTTATTTTGTCGAGAACCAAGACGAAGGAATTCTGGAGTTCGTCTGAAAAATCTTTTTCGTCGAAGAACTCTTCGACGTAATATCTCTTCCACCAGTCTTCAAAATATGGTGAGCAGAGGAAGTTGAGTTGGTAGTCGAACAATGATAGTACGGTCCGACCAATGTACCTACTAATATGCTTAGTAGCAGTATCCTTAGAGTAGTCATTACAAAATTACAACAATGATTTCTCCCTAGGATAAATGGGAGAAAGAAGCGATTGGATAATGCCAAACTGTCGAGAGACAAGATTCAGCTGGTAAGCAATCAGGCTCAGCTGATTTTTTGAAGTCTTGAAACGCAACGGTATTATCCTTGGAGTGAGAAACGCTTCCCACATGGTTGTATGCTCTTCAAGGTGAGGATCTTCTGATGACTTAGGATGGGGCCTAGTGAACCACCCTGGACCAAACTTTCGACCGGCGAAAGGGGCCATGGTCGAGGTAAATTCCTTCCTCCCTACAAACATCTGAACGAAGTTTGCAAAGGTCTTTTGTAGCTCCAGCCCATCTTCAGTAGGAGTTATCAAGGCAAGCCTGGTGCCTTCGACGCGCCTTTTGGCTATCTCAGGAGCCTTTTCGTTTATTTGAGTCTTCTGGGGTAGAAATGACTCAAAAGTGGCGTTTAGCCAGAGTTGAAGTAGCCAGAAGGGACCAGCAAGCAGCAAGCTGGCTCGATTTTCAATTACTTTCAATTGAGCCGCTCCACTGCTTACTGACTCATATAAATTCGCCAGTATTAATTCGGCCAAACAAATGTTTTGGCCGTGATGAAGCTGAGTAGCAAGGGTGACCATTTTTTTCGTCACCTGTAGGGATTTCGTGCAGAACACGAAGCGTGACAGCCAAAGGGCTAGAAACGCAATGTGCTCCACATCAGTCACCACAGCCGTCGATTTGTCATGGTAGTGGTTTGTGTAGGTGGTATAAGTGGGTTTGGTAGCTGAAAACCCAATCTGGTCTTCAGACATTTCCTCTGGGTCGAAGTAATCCCCAGTTGGTCGAAGACCAGTAATAGCAGCCACGTCGAAGAGAGTGGGTGTTACCATTCCACAAGGCAGGTGGAAGGTGTAGTGAGTATAGTCCCAAAATAGCAAAGAAGCTACCAACATTTCAGGACAATAGTTGAGGCCAGTTTTGGACAGCATGACTAGGTCATAAATCCCCATGCCTTTCCAAATCGAAGCCTGGCACTTCTCCATCTTGTGGAGCCAAGTGTTGTATTCTGGTGTAAGGTTAGGGCTAGACCTAAAAGCCCTAACCCCCCTGTTGAAGAACCGAAGATCTATTTTCTCTTTTGCAGGATCTTCGGTATCGTCTGTCGCCTTCTTGGAGCACCCAATGGGCTTGAGTGCCTCATGCACAGGGAAGAAACCCTTGATTTTCGTTGGGTCAGCAATGCATGTAGATAGACGACCGGACATGGCGAAAACCTGGTTGGAATATCCAACAGGAATCAGCAGTTGAGAAGAATAAGTTTCACGCTCAGTATCTCCCATGGGTTCAGGAACCCTTTGCATTCCCATGGAGTTAACTATCGGAGCAGTTGGGAAGATTTCTGGTTGAGTAGTTTGAGAGGGAGTGCTAGATCTGGGGACATTGGAAGCACGAGAATGTGAAGCCATTTTTTGGTTTGAGATGAAGATGGATGAAGAACAAAGGTTACTGGGTTTGGAGAGGAAGAAGCTTGTAGAAAATTTCGTTCGACTGAAGATTTGGATGAAAGAAAGTGTAAAGAGTCCAACAGAGGCAGTTGGTTCTATTTATAGTGATTGAAAAAATCACAAGACTCGAGGTCATTTAATGTCTCAGACAAGAGTGAGGCACGTGGCGCTCATTTGGTGATGTAACCGTTCTGAAGAACGGAAACGCTGTAGTGTGCATCCTCGATTTCGGGAAATAGTCATGATGACAGCATTTGAATGGACATCGCGCGTGCTAAATGCCTTACAGAAGTGACGTCTTGGGATAAGTTGAAATGATGGATTTTTGAGATTGTCAGATGGTTGGTAGGAGACGAAAAGCACACAAACTAATTTGTGGCTGAGAATAAAGGACAGGTGTCGAATGGAATATCAAAGAATGCCTTTTTCTTTTAAGTGTCGAAATAAGACATTCTTGGGGGGAAATTTGTTGGCTCCTAAATTCGACACCAATGTTTATTATCATATAGACCATTTAATTTTGAGTCAGAAGAGTTTCCTACATAAGAAAGCTTCGACCAACTGATCATGTCGAAGGCTCATCCAAGAATGACAAGATACTTAGAGAAATTCCTTTAAGTTGGAATCTTGTTGTCTTCGATGTTGAAGGAACCTCTCGACGAAGGTCCCTGATGCCAAAGGTCGAACGATTTGAGATTTGAATTGTTGGAGGGAAAACGGTTCCCAGCAGTTACCAAGTGCAACGTGTCGAGAACAGAAGCATCGAAGGCTGTGAGCGTGCCATGTGGCGTCATCTCGAAGCAGTGTAACTGCCCAGCGGTTACTTAGGATTTGTTTTAGTATAAATACTAAGTGTTCACGTAGTTTTCGCGTGTGTTCATCATTTTGTACAAGTCACTCATTTAGATTCAAGTACCCAGCGTGAGAGAAAGAATCATTGAGAATGTATGTGTGAAACACCATTTAAATTAATCAAGTCTTTTATATTCAAGCAATTTATCGCTTTTCATTTACTTATCTCCGTCGAAGCCTTTTACTTAACGCTTTTATTTATTCTATCAAGCTTTTCTTCATGCAATTTACATAAAGTGTCTTTACTTTACTGGCATTAATCACCATTAGGATTAGTCAAACTCCAGAAAATCAACCATGTCTTAGGATCAATCTGATCGATCCTGCTAGTCACCAAATAAGTAACCTTTTGGAAGATCAGCGGTTGTTTACCATTTTTCACGGTAAACAACTGGTATATTCTATATCATTTGTTTGTCTAGTAGTGAAGTGAGAATAAAGAGGAGAGCGTTTAATAACCAAATCCCTGACTTTCTTAGGTTGGGATACTTTACCTTTGTATCCTAACCCTTTTATGCCATTTTTGCTAACTCCATAGATCATGGAAGCCATCTTGCTTCTATCTATGTTTTTAGCGAGGAACTTTTGAAAGCTGTGATCATATTCCTTTATGATTGTATCAGGGTTACTAGGAACTTCTGAGACAGTTTCCTTCTGAGTATTTTGTAAATCATTTTCAAGTTTTAAATTTTTTTCTTTCAACTCAGAGTTTTCTAATCTCAGATTTTTAGTTTCTTCAGAGTCAGAAACTAGATCTTTTTTCAGGTTCTTGTTTATGACTTAAAGCTTCTGATACCTTTCTAGAATTTCTGACAGACTCTCCTCTAATTGAGATCTAGAAAAGTTAGAAAATACCTCTTTTAACTATGAGTCTGATTCTGATTTTTGATTTTGATTTTGATTCATAGGATTCAGAGACATCTAATAAGTTGTCCGTTTGAGCTATATTAGTTTGTTCATCTTCTGATTATGTTTCGTCTTCAGAATATTTAGAGTCATCCCATGTTGTCATAAGACTTTTCTTCTTCTCCTTAACGAACTTCCTTTTTGGTTTCTCCTTCTGAAGCCTTAGACAATCGCTTTTGTAGTGCCCTTGTTCATTGCATTCATAGAAGGTAATGTTTCTATTACTGGATTTTCTGTATCCAGAAGATGGTTCAGATTGATTCCCTGTTTTTCTGGAATTTCTGAATTTCCTCTGCCTGTACTTCCACAACTGATTGATTCTGCTAGATAGAAGGAACAATTCGTCTTCTTCTGAAGAGGATTCACCAGAGTTTTTTTGCTTATGCTTTTGCCTGCAAAAATTTGGTTTCATATTTATTAGATTTCAGAGCGAGAGACTTACCTTGCTTCTGGGGCTCATCATCTTCTAACTCTATCTCATGACTTCTGAGAGAGCTGAAAAGTTCTTCTAGAGATATTTTGTTCAGATCTTTGGCAAGTTTGAGAGCAGTGACCATGGGTCTCCATTTCCTTGGTAAACTTCTGATGATCTTCTTTACATGATCAGCAGTTGAGTACCCATTATTCAGCACCTTTAGCCCAACAACCAGAATTTGAAATATAGAGAACATTGTTTCAATGGTTTCACCTTCTTCCATTTTGAAGGATTCGTACTTCTGAATGAGCGCAAGGGCTTTGGTTTCTTTTAATTGTGTGTTGCCTTCATGCGTCATTCTCAAGGAATCAAACATGTGCTTTGCTGTCTATATGTTTGTGATCTTCTCATACTATGAGTATGAGATGGAACTTAAGAGAATAGTTTTGGCCTTGTGATGATTTTTGAAGTCTTGCTTTTGATTATCTATCATCCTTTTTCTGTCAATCTTCTGACCGCTTTCATCAATAGGATGTATGTATCCATCAGTCACCATATCCTAGAGGTCAACGTCATAGGCTAGGAAGAAACTTCAGATCATATCTTTCCAGTAGTCAAAATTTTCACCGCCAAATATTGTGGTGGTGGTGAGGGGGGGGGGGGGGGGGGGGGGTTGCTGCTGATGTTCTGACTTGGTCCCATCATAGTGTTTTTCCTCCTTGGATCTTTTTCTGACACGATTAAGTGTTTGCAACCAGATCCAGGTGCTCTGATACCAATTGAAGAAGGGAAAAACACAAGAAGGTGCTCTCTCCAACAAGGTCTTAATCCACTAATCCATATTGATTACAAATCTACTTTGAAAACTGCCAAAGTCTTCTTGAGTCCAAAACCACAACCCAGTTTTCTCAAGGAAATTCCTAAACAGTAATTGGACAAATGTGTTCAATAGTGTTTCTAATAAAACAATATCGCTAACAGTGATGTTTTACACAGTTTTAATATAAACTCTTGAGGATGAAAGATAATTGCTGCATTACTGTACTTTCAAGTGAATTCTTCTTTTTGTGCGCAGTAGTTCATCACCTGAATTCTTCTTTTTGTCTTCTTTATATAGGCCATGCAACAGTGACATAAGAAGATGCTTTTGGTATGTTCATAACATGAGTTAATGAACTTTCCAAACCAGGAGATCCTTGTCTGTTTGTAGACGTTACTTTTGATATTGCATTGATAAATTGTAATGCTTCAGAACTTCTCACATAAGAGGATGAATGTTACCATTGAGAGTCCTTTACAGCTTGTATAAGAACTTTACAGATCAGAGTATCAGAGATCCTGGTTCAAAGTGCTGGTGCATTCAAAAGTTGTAACATGACTTCTTCATATAAGCGTGTCACACAGATTTTCTTCTAAGAAGGATGCGTCTGATTCTATCATGGTACTCTCATCTTCCGTGCTCGCATAATCATAACTTCTAGTGAAATTCTAGCAGATCGTCTATGCTCCTTACATCAAAACATCTTTTTCACATCAGAACTTTCTGCATATAAGGATACTTTTATTACCGATCATATTTGTTCTTTATATATATCATGTGTTTGTTATCATCAAAACTCTTGCAGGGATGTAGAACCAAATTATGTTCTAACACACCTTCATCATGAGCAAAGTGTGACTTATAATCCATCTAAAGTCACTCAATTCTTGTGTTTTTATGCTTAAACAAGCCTGAGAAAGTTTGTTAAACAAGTTTAAGTGAAAAACACACACAAAATTGGTGATTAGAGGCCACATTATGGAAATCAATTTTTGACTTCAATCCAAAACTCTGTTTTATGGAGGCAACTTCAAGAGCATGGGACACACAATGTATGAGGCTTTATGATCTCATTATTTTTACAATGGAAAGACCTCACAACAAACTTCACAATGTTCCAATAAAGGTAGAATTTGGATGCTTGAGCAAAAACTTATTTCAGTTTGAAATCAAGAAAAACACACGGATTATAGTACTTAGAAATATTTCAAAGTGTTGAGCTTTAAAATGACCTATAATGTTCTTCAAAATTACATGTCCTTCCATTCACAATTAGCTCTTGATCCTTGAAGATGAAATGAAGTATACCTTTTCGATTAAATTGTGTAATTAAGATCACTCAAAAATCATGAAAATTTAAAGAGTTATAGTCTTTGGAAGATGATGAACAAATTTGGGGAATTCGCAAAAGACATGTAATATTTTCAATTCTTAAATAACTTTACAAGCATTTTCAAGTCTTGCATATTGAATCAAAGTTGTAGTAAACATCCCAAAGATTATTGTAGAAAAATAATGAGCTCAAGGAGATAAAAATTGACCAAGTTATGATCCTTTGAAGTCAAACCCTAAGATTCAAAGGATTTTCAAAGGGACTTGTAATCTTCTTCAAACTTAAATGGTCCTCCATGAAAAATTAGCCTTTGATCCATGAAGATAACTTGTTAAGGAATCCTAAAAGAGAATCATAGATTTGTAATTAATAAAAAATATCAAAAAATGAGCAAGATATGGTCCTTGGAAGTCAACAAACCCTAGTTCAGAGAGTGTCAAATGACTTGGAACCCCTTTCAACTTTTGATAATTTCCTTGCACAAATGGATCTTGTCATGTGATGAGAAGTTGTTGTAGATGATGATAATTACCCATAGAAAAAAGAACCAACTCAAAATATTGAAAATTGAGAGTATTATGCACTTGTGATCTTTGAATCAAGCACTTTCCCAATTAGGTCAAACTTGTTGAACCAAACTTGAATCTTTTGAACTTTATTTGCAAAATAGAGCATGATGGATCATATTAGACCTTGAAATGATGTTGTCTTGAAGCACACTAAAAATGGATCTTGAATCTCAATGAAATTTGTTAAAGAATACATGGAAATAAACACATGAATCTATGAATCTTCTTGATGAATACCACCACAAACCTTGAGGAAAACTTGACCTAAATAAGGTGAGAGAGATCTTTCAACCAAAAAACCTTTGATATCATAAACATAGCCTAGAAGATTAATCTCTTGCAATCCATTGAAGAACCTTTTGACTGAGGACCATCCCTCAAAACCCTAGGTTAGATGGTGAGATGGATGTAGTTGTGTCATTATCTATAATATGAACATTAAAAGAAACATATATACATATTTTGATATTAGTTAAAAGAACACATATTCAAGATACACAATTCAAGGTGCTTGATGATCCCTCAAGAGCAAACTTAAAGATAGGATGAAATAAAAGGGAGAACCAACCCTAATGTGTGATCTTGATGTATTGATAATATGAGACGATGAGAGATATTAGGGGAGAAAATTGGGGTATAACATCTGCCCTTATTTAAGTGTCTTCTATCCAAAGATATGAAGGTGAAAATCTTCATCTCGACGCGATTGAAGATACTTAAATACAAAACAAACCCTATTTTTGGCCCTAAGATGCCATGCAATACTTATGATTATGAATGTAAAAGATAAACCTCAAACTAGTGACATGGAACACAACACGGAACACCACTGAGAGTTAAACTAGGAAAATAAATTGCTCGGGAACAACACGACTCTAGGGATGATTATAAATAGGCAAAACCAAAATCACGATCAAAGAATACAAATGCATAGTAAGATTTTAATGACGAAAATTCTTAGCAATGAAAGCAACATGCTAACAAGGAGGTAACCCCAAAAAAATAGTTATTGACTCGATTGGGGAAAGAGATTTAACTCTAATACGGTGGTGAACTTAATTTTTGGTTTTATCGCAAATGTTGCAGTTAGCAAGAGTCGCCACCGACTTTTCTTTTATCCAACAATTAGGAAAGGTGAAAAAAACAGGAAATACCTTTGATATATTTTGAGTTCGGGAGGTAAGTTATGAAAATGGAAGGTGTTAGTACCCTTTTCATCCGTAGTTATCTACAGGCTCTTATTTGATTAGCTCACGTTTAAAAACTTGCTTTCTGTGTGTGTGGTTTGTTTGAAAATATTTTGAAATGCCAATGTAAGGCATACTTTGTAATAATTCTTGTATCAGTCCTCAAGAATGTATACAAAGTGTTTTTTTGAAAATATTTGTTTGAAAGTGTGATTTTTGAACATGTTGTAAGCAAGCAACTAGGAGTATTACCCACTAATAAGGTATTTCTTGTTATTTTCCTTCTCCTTTGGAGATAGTATTATCCATATCATTAGTTGGTAGTGTAGGATCAAGCGCTTACCACTGTGCTAAAAACAATTGCTTATAGTCAAGGTGAAAATTTATTTCCATATAGTACGAGCATTGTTAGGGGCTGCACCTAGTTTACTAAGCCCCCATGGGTGGTATGTTAAGCCCTTAGAATCCCTAAGGTTTACGTTGGATATTTTAATCCAACAATCTCCCCCCAGTGTCAGCCGGGAGGATTCTAACACATTAGCATGCTCTGATACCACTTGTAGGATCAAGCGCTTACCACTGCGCTAAAAGCAATTTCTTGTAGTCAAGGTGCAACTTTATTTCCATATAGTACGAGCATTTTCAGGGGCTACACCTAGTTTACTAAGCGCCCATGGGTGGGACGTTAAAACCTTTGAATCCATAAGGTTGACGCTGGATATTTTAATCCAACAGGTAGGTATTCCTATCTATTGGATGTGAAGGGACAGGCGTAGGGTCATTGTATGGTCATCGAAGGCAACATGTAATGATAATTTAGCAATTGTATCGAAGGGACTATCATCATTTTGCTCGTAAGGTCATCGAAGGGACTAAATCATTTTATAGGTAACTCGAAGGGTCATCGAGGGACTATGATCTTTATACAAAATAGACCATGATGATATTTTTAAATTGAGGGTCTTTTGCTAAAGTATCCCTACTTTTGAGGGACATGACCAATATTCGTAAGGCAACAAGAGTGGTTACCCTAGAGGTGCAAGTGTGAAAAGTGTGTTAATTCAGTAATTTAATCATGAAAATTAGGGTTTTCTAGATTTCTTTTAGTCTTTCCATACAAACCCTAGTTACTAACAGTTAAATATGTATAGAAAGTTAAAGTGCGGAATGTAAAAGCTAAGCTATTACATGGATTTGGGAGAGATACATACGTATAAAAATTTATGGAAAAGTAAACCTACGCTATTACATCCTCAGAGAAGATACATAATAGGAAAAATTTAGGAATGTAAATCTAAGCTATTACATTGATAGTGCGAACTATACGATTGCTCTATGAATTTAAATAGCAAAGAAAGAAAATAAGAAAAATGTTAGAAAAAAATCTTAAAGACCTAGAATCTAAGTGTTAATGTTTTTGTAGAAAATAATTTAAGTTAATAATCAGTAATTAAAACCTAAATTCTAATTTATTTTAATATTAAGAAGAAAAAGCCAATTTAATTAATTAGTAAAAAATATATTAAAAAACTTAATTACTAATTGAAAACCCTAACCCTAATTTTTTATAGTTTTGAAAAAAATATTAGGATAGTTAATGGTTAACTAAAAAATAATTAGTAAAATAGAATGGAAATTAGGGTTAGTAGAAAACAAGAAAAATAAATGCATGGGGTGGGACTTGAACCCACGCCCTTAGCCTCATAGATCGCACTTCTATCCACTAGGCCAGTGTGTTGTTTGTGACATGGAAATAGGAAGCGCTCAACATATTTGAACTTGTAACGTTAGTTTGGAAAAACAAAAGAAATTGACAAAAGATGGAATCGAACCCACGCCCTTTGCAATATTGGTCATCACTCTTACCACTACACCATCTGTGTTATGCTTTAGTATGATCACTATCATTCAATATATTATAAACAAACAATTAAAATATCAATTAAATAACATGTGCGCTCAGGTGAGCCCATGAGTATTTGAATGGGCCAATCAGATGGCTCATAATTGCCATGCAAGCCATTGACTTTCATCTAAAAGTCTGACCGGCCGGAGGTGGTGGAAACCACCATCTTCTCTGGTTGTCTTTATCCTTCATCCTTCAAAAACTCATTAAATAAAAAAAGGAAAACACTATTATGCTTAAAATTTCACTTTGATTCTGAATCCATGGTCAAAACAAACTAATGATTAATGGAAAAGAAGTTTCAAAGAGAGAATCTGATCGTTTCCTATCCATGGCAACTCATTATTCCTGCGTCAAAACTTGAATTTTCTTATTCAAACCTATACTAAACACCATGTTGAACTCATCTTGTCATATAAAATTAATTAAATATGCATAGATTAAAAGATTCTATTTCAAGAAAATTATCCAAAATCGACGTGCTTGTGTGAGCTATTCCAGACGTGAATAAACTTGTTTGTAGACTTGGTGAGATTCTTGGGAGCTTCAGGAGCACGATTTGATGCTTGGTTTTGATTGAGAGTGGTTGCACACGAGGGTTTCGAGTTGCCCTAGTTCTTTAAAAAATTGAGATTTTTTAGGGTTCTTCTATGATGTAGCATGCATGTTTTTTTGATGTCCGAATATGCTATGTATATATAGAGGAGAAGATTAGGTCAAGTGATGGGCTTGGACATCTCATGCAATTATATATTTAATTTTGTTTGAAAATAAGTTGATATTTTCCAAAAATAATGAAGATTTGTTTCAAACATAGGCCACACTATTTCTTCAGCTTCAAGAGAGATTTTTGGGCCTCCAACATGATTAGAACAAAAGCCTACACTCCTAAGTCCATTAGTTTTATATTTTATTTGATTTATTTTTAATTTAAATGAATAAAATAAAAATAAAAGAAATAAAAATCACAAAAATATATGAATGGGTCTAGAGGCCTAATATGAGGTCATGAACACGTTTAAACCTAAAAGCTTAGGCCCATTAGCATAAAAATTAAACTTTTCTCAATTTGAACTTCATGCATTTTCTCAAAATTGCTCAACTTGCACCAATCATAACTTTCTCAATTTTGTCATATGAAGATGATCTTTGACTTTATGGAAACCTCAAGATGTCTCATACAACTCTCATGTTGGTCATTTTTTCATTTTAAGCCTTTATCTTTATGTAAATTACTTTGACAAAAAATATCTTTTTGTTGACTTTTAAAATGACCTGTAATGCTTTGGCTCATATCTCTCAAATGAAGCTTTTTATGACTTGAGCTTAGAGAGACAAAGTTGTAGATGATTTTATTTCCTTCCAAATATCCTTTGGTTGAGGAATTTATGATGGAGTATGTGAAATTTATGCTTGGTTAAAGTTCAGTTGACCTCTCCTTAAAGAAAACCCCAATTTAGTAACTTTTGACTTTTGATGAATCTTGAGTTTTCTTGATGAATCATGATCAAACCTTGATCAAATGATGAATATGATTTCAAAATCTTGATGTTGACATAAAATTTTTAAGTTTTACTGTAGATTGGTCAAAGTTGACGTTTTGTCCAATACAATTGACTTTCAATCATCTGACTAATTGACTGAGCAAATTTGTGATGCAAGGCTTGAAACTTGATATGAGTATACTTTGAGACATGTGAGAAACCATGAAGTCCATTAAGGTATTATAAACTCAATTTCCCTTGATAAAAGTAAAACCCTAATTGTAGGTGAATTTCTTAGGAGGAGAGTTTGTCTAGTCAACCCTTGAGTAGTTTTGAGTGTTTGAGGCTTTTATGAGCATGAGGAGACCTATTGAAATAATTTTTCTTGAAAATGGGAGGGAAAATTTTGGGGTACAACAAATGCCCCTGTTCAATCTTCTTAAACCCGAAGAGTTAGATTGATATGCTTGCCATTCATGATCTTAAGGTGGAAGAGGATTGAACACTCAAGTGCCCAGAAATTTGAACTCACATGTTGTTTACCTTGGGTTTTGGTAAACAACCGCTGATCCTCCAAATGGTTACTTATTTGGTTACTCGCAGGATCGATCAGATTGATCCTATGGACATAGGTTGATTTTGAAGTTTGATTAAGTTGGATAAGGCTTTAAATAAAAGGTTTCAAGTAAATTGCATAAAGGAAAGATTTGGTAAAATAAACAAGGCTTTAAGGTAAAGGTTCGACAGGAAATGTAAAGAGAAAAACAAGTAAAATTCTGGGAAAGTAAATGACTTTAATTGATAAAATTGGTGTTTCACACATACATTTCTCAACAATTCTTTCTCACACGCTGGGTACTCGAATCTAAATGAGTGACTTTGTATATATTTGTGAACACACGCGAGAAACTACATGTCTACTCCTATTTATACTAAAACATTCCAAGTAACCGTCGGGCAGTTACACTGCTTCGAGATCAATCCACTTGGCACGTTCTCCATGCTCGACGCTCCAGATCCTTGCACGTTTGCACGCAGTAACTGCTGGAAACCGTTTTCCCTCCAAAGCTTTGAATTTCAAACTGCTTCACTCTGGACCATCGAACACTTTCATCAAGAGACGTCTTCGACGAAAACTCCTTCGACGTCGAAGGTAATCAGCCTTCTTCCTTAGAAGAAATCTTCTAAGTACTTTGCCATCTTTCGACGGGCACTTCGACAGACTTAGCCAGTCGAAAGCATCTTTCAGCTTTTAATGGCTGACATAGATCAAAACAAAGGTGTCGAATTTAGGAGCCAACAAATTGCCCCCCAAGAATGCCTTATTTCGACTCTGAAAGAAAAAGGCATTCTTTGAAAACGCCATTCGACACCTGTCTTTCCACGCTTAGTCACAAGTTAACTTGTGCACTTTTTGTTGCTTTTCACCAACTATTGGCAATCCCAAGAAACCATCATTGATTTGATCCTAGGACGTCACTTTCAGTACGACGTGCAGTACCAAACGTCATTTCAGAATTTGTCATTATGACAAATCCCAAAAACGAGGACGCACGCTGCGTCTCTCCACTTCTGCAGAAACGGCCAAAACAACCAGGGGCTGCCACGCGTCCCACTAACTCTTGCAGCATTAAATGGCATTTAATGTCCTCGTTATTGGGGATTTTTCCCACTACTATAAATAGCAGTGAATATCCCATTGTGGGACTTTTTACGCCAACTAGCCTTCAAACTTCCTTGTTTCCATACAAGCTTGTTCTCTTTGCAGAAAACTCTTCCTCTTTCACTTCATCTTCAAACTCAACAATGGCCTCTGCTTCTACTGCTCCCAGTGCTAACGCACCAACTGAACAACATGTTAAACCCAAGGTCTTCGTCACTGCTCCGGTAGTAAACTCTACAGGCAAACGAAGGGTTCCTGAACCTCCTGACATCTCCGTTCGCGATGCTTACTCGCGCCACTTGATGATCCCGGTTGGATACTCCAACCAGATCTTCGCAATGTCTGGCCCCATGAATCCAAGCATCTCTGAAGCTCTGAAGATCAAGAGCTATTTCCCAATCGTCGAGAAACTCAAGCCAGTAGCATGCGCCAAGAAAGACACAGAAGACAACGAAGACCCTACTCGCGAAAAAATCGACCTCCGCTTCTTCAACAGAGGGGTTAGGGTCTTCAGGTCTTGCCCTAATCTGACCTCCGATTATGTTGCTTGGCTAACAAAGTTGGAGAAGCATCAAACTCCAATCTGGAAGGATATGGGAATCTTCGACCTAGTAATGCTGTCGAAGACAGGCTTAAACTACTCTCCGGAGATGCTTATAGCTTCACTGTTGTTCTGGGACTACTCCCATTTTACTTTTCATCTTCCATGTGGGATGCTAACCCCCACACTCTTCGATGTGGCAGCTATTACTGGCCTTCGACCAACCGGAGATTACTTCGACCCGGAGGAGATGTCGGAGGACCAAATTGGCTTCTCTGAGACCAAGCCAACATACACCACTTTTATCAACCATTATCACGACAGGTCGACAGACGCGGTGTCGGATGTCGAACACATAGCGTTTCTAGCCTTATGGCTAACTCGCTTTGTGTTTTGCTCGAAGTCTCTGCAGGTGACCAAAAAGATGGTCACTCTTGCTACCCAACTGCATCACCGCCAAAACATCTGTTTGGCAGAACTGATTCTGGCCAGTCTTTATGACTCGATCAGCAATGGGGCCACTCTTCTGAAACATATCGAGGATAGGGCCAGTTTGCTACTCGCTGGGCCTTTTTGGCTACTTCAACTGTGGCTCAACGCCACTTTCGAATCTTTCTTGCCCAAGAGGATTCAAATAAATGAACAAGCTCCAGCGATAGCGAATAGACGCATCGAAGGAATCAGGCTGGCTCTGCTGACACCTGTGGAAGATGGGCTGGAGTTTCAACAAACCTTCACTAACTTCGTTCTAATGTTCGCTCGAAGGAAGGAATTTGTTTCAACTATGGCTCCATTTGCTCAACGGAGGGTGGGGCCAGCATGGTTCACAAGGCCACATCCAAAGGAGTCGAGTGGTCCCAATGTCGATGAGCATTCAATACTTTGGGAGGCGTTCCTTACACCAAGGATCATGCCTCTTCGATTTAAAAGCTCAAAGACTCATCTGAGTCTGATTGCCTATCAACCAAATCTGGTATCTCGCCAGTTTGGTATTATCCAAACCCCGCCTTCTCCGATTTTTCAAAGAGAGAAGTCAATGTTGTACTTCTGCAACGATTATACAGAAGAAGCTGCCATCAAGCATATCGGAAGATATGCTGGTCGAACAATCCTCTCGCTGTTTGACTACCAGCTCAATTTCCTTTGCTCACCATCCTTCGAGGAGTGGTGGAGAAGCTATTATGCTGAGTACTTCTTCGACGAGAAGGACTTTATGGCTGAGTTGCAGAAGTCTTTTGTCCTTGTGTTGGACAAAGTAAAGAAATGTAAGTTCATTCTCTCACATTACTTTTTGTCTTCCTCTTCGACTGCTAGCCTGTTAACTTTTCCTTTGCTTTCAGTTGTTCGAAAGCCTGTAGCCAAGAAGGCTACAGAAGGCCAACAAGGGGGAGCCCCTACAACAAAACCTCCACCGCCAGCGAAGACTGTAGCGCCGGCGAAGACCACAGGCAACCAACAGGGGGAAGGCTCTTCGAAGAGGCCTCCTATATCGGTAACCAGACTTTCTTTAAATTTCTTCTGGCTTTCGATTTTTTATTTTCGATGCAATTATTCAATCGAATTCCTATTGGTTTTCCAGGCACCATCGCCCAAGAAACGATCAACTCTGGTGATCGAATCTGGGAGTGATGAGGAAAGTGATTCCCCTCCTGCCCCCTTGAAAAGGTGAAAGTTGACGAAGGATGCTTCTGTTCCTGCTCCTGCTCCTGAAGGTCGAACCGTCAGAATAAAGGTTGCTGTGAGAAAGCCTAGGCCACCTCCAGTGATCATCGAGGAGCCAACTGAGGAGGAACTGAACGCTCTTCTTACCAAGCCTGTCGAAAGTGACAATTCCAGCCCTGGGGCTGAAGTTAATCCACAGGTAATCCCTTAGACCTTTGTTATAACTTAGGCATAGATACCCGTATTCGATTGTGTCTCTTTCGACATCTGAAAATTTGTCTTCTTTCTCTTTTTCAGGACACTACTGAAAGTTCTCAACCAAGGACCTCAGAAACGCTGGAATCTGCTGAACTTAGCAGGCCTCAGGAAAAAGACTTGGGCAATGACGAAGCCCATACTGAGAATGAGGCCAATGCTGAAACAGTGGAGAAAACAACAGAGGAACCTATGGTGGAGGAACAACAGCCAGTGGAGGAACAACAACCAGAAACGGTTCAAGTGGTGGATTTGTCAGAAGAGAATCAAGAAGCAAGGGACCAAGGCAATGATGTCGAAGAAAATCCAAATGATGCCGACGAAGAGAACCAAGGTGGTACTGGCGAAGGACACCAGGGTGACGCTAGTGAAGAGCCACAAAATAACGCTGGCGAAGGACCCCAGGGTGATGCTAACGAAGAACCACAAGTCGATGCTGGTACTGCCTCAGTCAGAGTCGAAGAGCAACCAGTCGAGACACTTAGCATTCAAGAACCTCAAAACCAAGATAATACTATTGCAAGGGTTACCTCCTCGAAGAACAGGTCAAAAGAGGACTTGGAACTCTTGAAACAGACTGATCCTGTCAGCTACCTCAATGCAATCACCGAGAGTAAGAGTTCGTCTGACACTAGTCAGGAAATTCCTACCCTGTCGGGGAAGTCTACTGAAACTTCTCCTCTTGATGATGCATTGGCGAAGGTTAAGGCCCAGTTCTTCAAGAGGGACTTGATGAAGACTTTGGAGGGGGACCCCACTGCTCCATCATGCTTAAAAGAGGTCTTGAATGCTATCGACTTTGAAGCTGTAGCCCCAGAAATCTCAGACTTGATCATGGAGTTACACTCTATGATTGATCAGGTCTCAGCGGATTACAGGCGCCAAAGAGGTTTTAACAGTCAGCTCGAGGTGTTGTATGGCAGAAGCTCCTCTGCGTGGACTGCTGTCTCAGATTCGACTTCTCGAATTGCTGAGTTGTCGAAACAAAAAGCGTCTGCACAGGAAAGAGTTGATGCCATTGATCGAGAGAATGTTTCCTTCCGAGCACAAATCGCAGAAATAGAGGCGAAGATAAACGCCAACACTGTACTCAAGGAGGAAATTCTTTCGACCATCTCAGACACTGAGAGCCAGACTGAGATCAAACAAGGCCTGGAATTCGCTGAAAAGGCCCAAAGCCTCGACGCTCAAATTGCCAAACTAGTGCAAGAAAACTCCTGGTGCAAGAAGAGGTTGGAGCTGCAGTACGCCAAGTATCTTCGACTCAAGAATTCTCTTACTTTTTGATTGATTCTCTTTTGTAACCATCTTCTGTAATCGTTATTCGACAACAATTGCCATCTTGGCTGAAATTAATAAAATTTCCATTTTGGCATTTTTTATGGTTAATTTAGACTTGCTCTTTTATTATTTTATTTTTATCTCTTGAAGTATAGGTTTGTATTTTTTCAAATATTTACCATTTACTCTCAAGAGCCTTTTATCTCCACCTAACTCTTCGACTTCATAGGCTCCACCAGAAAAAGTTTGGATAACTCTGAAGGGTCCTTCCCACTTGGGTGACCATTTCCCCATGCTTCGATCCCTTCGATCCATGGGAAGAATTACCTTCCAAACTAAATCTTCAGGAAAAAATACCTTAGGTTTTACCTTTCTATTATAAGAGTCTTCTACTCTTTTCTTCTGAAGCCTGAGTAGGTCGAGAGCGTGTAATCTCTCTTCGTCTAAATCCACCAGTTCATCTAACATCATGTTCCAATAAACCTCAGAAGGAATATCATAATGCCTCTGAACCCTTTCAGATTGAAGACAAATTTCTGCTGGCAACACTGCATCATGCCCAAAAGTTAGCCTATATGGTGTTGTCCCAGTGGCTTCTTTTGGGGACGTTCGACAAGCCCATAAAATCTGGTCTAACGTCTTATGCCAATTCTTTGGTTTCTTCCCAACATGTTTCTTTATCAAGCCAATCACCACTTTGTTAGCTGCTTCGACTTGACCATTCGCCTGTGCATAATAAGGCGTGGATGTTAGGAGTTTGAAACCTGTTTCCTGAGCAAATTCCTGCATCTTTCGACCAGTGAAAACTGACCCTTGATCAGTTGTTATTGTCTCAGGAATTCCATATCTAAAGATAATGTTCTTTTGAATAAATTCAATGACATTTTCTTGGTCCACATTGACTAAAGGGATAGCTTCGATCCACTTAGTAAAATAATCAATGCCTACCAATATGTATTTCTGACTCTTTGATGATGCTGGTCGAATCTCTCCAATAAGATCCAACGCCCATCCTCTAAAGGGCCAAGGCTTCACTATCGAGTGAAGTTCGCTTGCTGGTACATGTTGGATGCCTGTATGAACTTGACACTCTTGGCAACCTTTGGCGAACTCAACACAATCTTTCAGCATAGTGGGCCAATATAGTCCTTGTCGAAACAACAACCATTTCATCTTATGGCCTGCTTGGTGAGCCCCACATGCCCCAGCATGCGTCATCGAAAGGGCTATGTATGCTTCAGTTTCACTTAAACATTTCAGCAACACCCCTTCAGGCGTCTTCTTGAATAACTCATTACCCATGAGTACAAAACTCAACGCCCTGTATTTTGTTTTTCATTCTGTCGAAGCTCCTGGATTTTGAAGATAGTCCACAATGGGTTTCCTCCAATCTTGCTCTGACAAATTATCAATGAACGAAATCTCGAAGTTACTGTGATCAGCATATCCTAGTCTCGTCGATTCCAAGTCTGTTGGTGATAGACAAGTTGCTTTTATCTTTTCTCGAACTTCGATTGCTCTTTGTAGTTTCGTTTTTGAAATCTTATACCCAGATGCAATTTGTGCCAAGTCATTGGCTATTTGATTTTCGACTCTGGGTATGTGTCGAATATTGACACTTTCAAATTGTTTCAATAAACGATTTGCTATCACAAAGTACATAATGAGATTCTCTCTTATGCATTTATACTCCTTTGTGACTTGCTTGATGACCAACTCTGAGTCTCCAATTATTTCGACTCGAGTTGCCCCCAATTCCAACAATATCTCAAGGCCAGTAATTAGAGCTTCATACTCAGCCTCATTGTTCGAACACGAACCTTCTATTTTGTACTTGAATGTTGTTGGAATTTTATCTGGAGAAATAATCAAGACTCCTACTCCTGCTCCATCTTTATGGCTGGAACCATCGAAGTAGAATTTCCAAGGTTCTATCTCCACATAATTAATATCCTCGACTTGAATTGAGTGGTCGACTATGAAGTCTGCAACCACTTGTCCTTTTACTGCCTTAAGAGGCATAAAGGTCAAGGAGTATTCAGTTAATGCTAAAGCCCACTTGCCAATTCGACTATGCAAGATAGGTTTCGACAACATATATTTGAAAACATCAAAATGAGACGAAACATAAACATCAACTGGTTTTATATATTGCTTGAGTTTTGTACAAGAGAAATACAGACATAGACACAATTTTTCAACTTCGCTATATCTAGTTTCTGCATCATTTAAAACTCGACTGAGATAGTAAATGGGTCTTTCGACTCCATTCTCATCCTCTTGGGCTAACATACTTCCCAGAGTTTTGTCAGATGCAGCTATGTACAATCTCATACTCCTATTGCTACAAGGAGGCACCAAAATAGGTGGCTTAGTGAGATACCCTTTGATTTTGTCGAAGGCTTCTTGTTGCTCCTGCCCCCATTCGAACCCCTCTTTATTCAGTCGAAGTAAGGGTGAAAAGGCCCGAGCTTTCCCACTTAGGTTAGATATAAACCTCCTTAAGAAATTTATCTTGCCTAAGAGAGATTGCAATTCCTTCTTATTCGATGGTGCTTTCGCTTCCAGAATTGCCTTCGTCTTGTTCTGATTGATTTCGATTCCTTTCTTGTGGACAACGAAGCCCAAGAAATCTCCAGCTTTCACACAGAACGCACACTTCAAAGGGTTCATCTTCAGACCATGTTCTCTCATTCTTTCGAATGATTGTCGAAGGTGGTCAATGTGATTCTTCCTGGAAACAGATTTTATAACAATATCATCAATATAAACTTGCATAAAAGTGTTAATAAAATCATGGAAGATAGTATTCATTGCTCGCTGGTACGTTGCCCTAGCGTTCTTTAGGCCAAAAGGCATCACTACCCATTCGTAAGTGCCTAAGGCCCCAGGGCATCGAAAAGCTGTTTTCGACACATCCTCTTCAGCAATGAATATTTGATTATATCCTGAATAACCATCGAGCATACTCAGGTATTCATAGCCAGCGGCAGAATCGACTAGCATTTCCGCCACAGGCATAGGATATTCATCTTTGGGGGTGGCAGCATTCAAATATCTGAAATCTATGCACACCCTTAATGTGCCATTTTTCTTAATCACTGGCACAATATTTGCAATCCATTCGACATACCTTGTAACACGGATGAATTTGCATTTCAGAAGTCTTTCGACCTCCGTTTTGATCTTCGACAGTATTTCTGGAGCGAAGCGCCTTGGATTTTGCTTGATTGGCTTCTTTCCAGGTTTGATTGGCAACTGAAGTTCTACCAATCCTCTGTCGAGACCAGGCATTTCGTCATAATCCCATGCAAAACAATCTTTAAACTCTTTCAGCAATTGGATTACTTCCAACCTAAGTTCTGGATCAATTTTGGCGCTGATGTAAGTTGGCCTTTTCTCTGATCCTTCGCCTAAGTTGATTTCCTCTAAAGGGTCTTGTGCTAACATCTTAATGTTGTTCGCCAAGGGATCCTTTTCGAAGCCCAAAGGCTCATCGTCATAGATGGCGTCGAGCCTCTGTTCCTGCATTACTTCTGGCATGATATCAGGAGGTTTTGGATCGAAATCCTTTCCTGGGCCAACAGCAGATAATTGTTGATCATTGGCCTGTGTGGCCATATACTTTACTTCGGCTTCGAGAGCCGTTATCATCTTGGTTTCGGCTACATAAGCCGAAATTCGCTTCAACGATTGTGACTCAGTCATTATCACTGAATTCACTTCCCCAACCAGTTGGTTGGATATCAGTTAGCCCACTGAAGTCTATGTGGGACAAGTCTTCTCTGTCCCATTGGAAACCATGCTCAGGATGCAGGTATAGGGAACAAAATGTGTTTGGCGCTGGCGCCATGTCGAAGTCAGGTGTTGGACATGGCCCTATGTGAGCCAAGTTTTTGTCGAAATCTGCCACGCCCAAGTGATTCACTTCGCCAAGGTAGTAGCTTTGATCTGCCTCTATGTTTTCGACCATCCCATCTGGACGCCATAGCAGCAGTCTTTGGTGCATCGATGAAGGCACAGCGCCTACACCATGAATCCACTCACGGCCTAACAAAAGGTTGTAGTTAGGTTTGGCCGATATGACCATGAACATCGTTGGTCGAAGGATGGACCCAACTTTGATATCTAACTGGATCACTCCCATGGTGGTCCCAATGCCGCCCTCATAGTTCGACAGGACCATATTGTGAGGTTTAATTTCCTCATCTCTTTTGCCAATCTTCCTTAGCATAGAATGAGGGATAATATTGATAGTTGCCCCACAATCGACCAATATTTTATTCACAGTAGTTTCCTCGAGCTTAGCCCTTATGAACAAAGGCTTGAGGTGATTCTTCATCGCCTCTGTAGGTGGCTCGAAGAAGCCATTTTGTTCCTCTGTAGTGCCATTGTCCATGACAAAATAGCACACTGGCCTATGTTTGGCCATTTCTTGTTCCACCTCCCAGTCACTTGCTTCGACTTCTACCTGTCGATTGAATTCCCTGGGCAGCACTGAAACAATATTCACCATTATATCCAAAGTATCGTCGGACTCAGCATCGTCTTCGTCTTTGACTTCACTTTGGTTAGGCCAAACTAGCCTGTTGGTAACTGGTTCTCTCTCTAGAGGCTTCCTTTGTTTCCTTTGAGGAACATTCGAACTAGTTTCTGCTTTAGGTTCGTTGGCAGCCTCCCTTTCAGCTTTTCGTCTCCTTTGATATCTCCTCCATTGGGATCGAGACATAGGATTTTTACCCTTGTAGTTGCTGGACACTTGAGCAACCTTAGGTGCAGCAACTTGAGGCTCTTTCTTTTGAGTCAAAGAGGAACCTCTTGGCACATCGAAAGAATGCCATTTCTCTTCACTTGGCCTTTTCCGGCCAGAGGTTTTGTACCAAGTGTCTACTGGTACATTTGTTGGAGGCCTAAAGGTCAATGGCCTCTTGTCTTGATTAGAACCCCTTCTGGGATCATGTCGAAGGTCAGCATTCTCCCTTCTCTTGTTCGCCGCTCTCACGCCTTGAATGTGCTCAGCATCTTTTTTATCAAAGATCGAACTGCATCTTGGACACAGCATTACCTCTGATTTCTTCTTCTGGCATCTTTGTAAAAAATCTGCCAAGTTTTCGTTTTCCCGTGGGAAAGCCGTCTTATTAGCCTGCTCTTGCCTTATGGCCTCTTCTGATGCTTTAGGGTCAGAAAGCTCGACCATGTTGATATTCATTGTATCTTTAGTAGCAAGAGTTAACTGCTTCATTTGTATCTCCAGATTCTCCGTCTGGCCTTGAACAGTGGCCAAGTGGGAACTGGGCTTTGATCCAGTTTTTTGTGCTTCAGCAGTCTTCGACCTCGGGTTCTCGACCGCTTTCTGGACAGCCTCAATTGTCTTCCTGGATAAATTTCTAGAAAAACTGCCAAAGATTGGCATGTTGATGTGGTCCTTTGAGACTTCGACCATGGTAATTCCTGGCTTCTTCGACTGGATCCTGGTTGCCTCTATCATGTTCACCTCAGAGGGTTCTGCATAGTGGGCTTCAGCCTTCAGTGGATTGGAGTCGACAGCCATGGGGGATTTGTCAGCAAACTTTAATCTCCCTTCCTCGATAGCGTCTTGCACAAGATTCCTGAAAAGAAAACATTGAGAAGTTTTATGGCCCAAAAAATTATGATATTTGCAAAAACCTCTCTTCTTTCTTTGATCAAGAGGAGGCACTTTTACCCCAGGGGGTACTATCATTTGGCCATCTTTAACTAGCAAGTCGAATATTTCATCACATTTTGTGATGTCAAAACTATAAGTCTTTTTTGGGAACCTATCGTTGGTCCTGTCTGGACCAATGGGATTTTTCCCATTTGAGGGGACTAACTGTTTACAAGAGTATGGTGGCCCTTGTTTTAGTTCTGCTAAATCGACTTCTCCTTCTTCGACAGCTAAAGTATCGTCGAAGGATTCTAGATCTTCGTCATCCATCTCAACGTACACTATCCTTTCTCTCTTGTGAGTTTTCGTTGCCTTAGCTTTTTCAGCTTTGAGGCGTTCGACCTGTCGAACTCTATCGGCCAGTTGGGCCATGTCTCTTAGGTACTGGGTGTCTAGCTTCTTCCTAATGGAATAATCTAAACCGCCTGCGGCTATTTCGACCAACTCATGTTCTGGCACTTGTGTAAAACATCTCGCCTTGAGCAACCTAAACCTATTTAGATATTCGTCTATAGGTTCAGTGAAACGTCTCTTCACACTGGCCAGTTCTTTCAGGCTTATCTTGGTTTGCCCCATGTAGAATTGTTCATGGAACAATCTTTCCAACTGGGTCCAATGATGGATCGAATTGGGGGGGAGAGTTGTAAACCAAGTAAAAGCGTTCTTGGTTAAAGAACTTGGGAAGTACTTGATCCTTAGGTTTTCGTTATTCGAAATGTCTCCTGCTTCGATCAAGTATCTCGCCACATGCTCGACAGTAGATTCTGTCGTGTCCCCAGAGAACTTAGTAAATTTGGGGACTTTGCATCTAGGAGGTAAATCCGTTTGTAACACGTATTCTGACAATGGAGATGTAAAGTTGGGCCTTCGAAAGCCCATGTTCATCCCATTCTGAGTCATGATTCTTTCGATCATGGTTGCCAGATTGTTTTCCAAACCCATGTTTTGGTATTGGATATGCTGAACCACTTCGTCAGCATTTTGGTTTCTGTTAACTAACCTTACCTCTGGGGCTATTACCCTAGGTTCTTCGACAGGTTGTTCTACAGGCTGTTGAGCCTGGTTAATGGTGGTTTCTTCCTCTACAAATATCCCCTGATTTCCCCTTATTTGCGCCCTTTGGGGCTGTCGAATAGGTGGGGGTACTCCAAAGAAGTCAGCCAAACGCGTCATTTGCGCTGTAACTTGCTGATTCGATTGAGTAGTGTTTTGTATTAGAGGGTTTAGCACTGTACTCAAAGTTTATGCCAACATTTGCACCATATCATGGTTGCTTTCGTCCATTTGTTGCCTCAAGACTGCTGTCGAGGCATTTGTAAGGCCATGGGCTACTTGGGACGTTCCTCCTAAGAGTTGGGTCCTATTTCTATTCACCATGCCTACTCCAGAGCCTTGGAGTGGCGAAGAGGCACTCACGAAAGGATCTGAAAAAGTGGACGCAGCATTCGTCAGGCTTGCCACTTCAGAAGTTGGCATACCATAGAATGGAATAAATCCTGGGGGAACCACAGGCCTTGTGCCTATATTTCCCCTTGGTGGGGGAGTTCCCAAAGGTATTCTGGGGCCTGTTAACGAAGTTATTGGCCCCGTGGTTGTGACCGACACTGCTGGTGTCGAACCAACGTTTGTCGCTTCACTTACGGTCATACTAACCGTTGCTCCCACACTCGTTTGTGGGATTTCGTTATTGTTTGGCGGATTCGCCATCTCTTCCCTTCTTCTGGCAGTATTGTTATCGTTAGTGTATATTCTACCACTCCTCAATAACATACAACTCGAAAAGATGAGATTATTTTCAACAATCAACACACAGTCCCACCGGGTGTGCCAATTTGTTTACCTTGGGTTTTGGTAAACAACCAATGATCCTCCAAATGGTTACTTATTTGGTTACTCGCAGGATCGATCAGATTGATCCTATGGACATAGGTTGATTTTGAAGTTTGATTAAGTTGGATAAGGCTTTAAATAAAAGGTTTCAAGTAAATTGCATAAAGGAAAGATTTGGTAAAATAAACAAGGCTTTAAGGTAAAGGTTCGACAGGAAATGTAAAGAGAAAAACAAGTAAAATTCTGGGAAAGTAAATGACTTTAATTGATAAAATTGGTGTTTCACACATACATTTCTCAACAATTCTTTCTCACACGCTGGGTACTCGAATCTAAATGAGTGACTTTGTATATATTTGTGAACACACGCGAGAAACTACATGTCTACTCCTATTTATACTAAAACATTCCAAGTAACCGTCGGGCAGTTACACTGCTTCGAGATCAATCCACTTGGCACGTTCTCCATGCTCGACGCTCCAGATCCTTGCACGTTTGCACGCAGTAACTGCTGGAAACCGTTTTCCCTCCAAAGCTTTGAATTTCAAACTGCTTCACTCTGGACCATCGAACACTTTCATCAAGAGACGTCTTCGACGAAAACTCCTTCGACGTCGAAGGCAATCAGCCTTCTTCCTTAGAAGAAATCTTCTAAGTACTTTGCCATCTTTCGACGGGCACTTCGACAGACTTAGCCAGTCGAAAGCATCTTTCAGCTTTTAATGGCTGACATAGATCAAAACAAAGGTGTCGAATTTAGGAGCCAACACATGTGCACGAAGTAACACTATTAGGTTGATTGTATCGGGTATGGGCTTAAATATTCCATTTAGAAAACATGATAGAGTATTGTCGGAGATGGGATTATAGATGCCATCCGAAGTAAATATTGATATGAGTATCAGAATGAGTCTATGCCCGACTATATCTGAAAAGTATACTAGAATGAGTTTGTGTCTGATTGTATCTAGCAGACGTGCTAGGGAGTGTCAGAATAAATATTATGCCTCGATTGTATCTGAATGATGTTCTAGAATGAGTCTATATCTTGACTGTATCTATAAGAGGATCAAAACAAGTCTTCGCCCGACCGTATATGAAAAATGTCTTGGAATGAGTCTACGCCCGACTGTATCCAAAAGTTGATCAGAATGAGTCTTCGCCCGATTGTATCTGAACAATGTAGACGCCTAACTGTATCCAGAAGTGGATCATAATGAGTCTTCGCTCGACTGTATCTGAAAATGTACTAGAATGAATATATGCCTGACTGTATCTAGAAGTGGATCAGAATAAGTGTTTGCTCGACTGTATCTAAAAAATGTGTTGGAATGAGTCTACGCTTGATTGTATCTGAAAGAGTATTAGAATGAATCTACGCCCGATTGTATCTTAAAGAAATGCTTTTCAGAATGAATCTATCCGATTTCATATGAGGGAAATGCTTTTCAAAATGAATCTCTGAAGGAAGTCATCGGGTCATGGAGATAGTCGCCCCGTCCTATTTCGGGAATTGATCTACAACTTGTTTATAAATCGTTGATAATATTCGTCTATTTGCGAACTTAACCTGAAAACAAAGTTAGCTTCATGCAATGTCATAATGCATGAAATGTATTTTGTAGTGATGCTCTCAAAATAAATGATAATATTATATGTATTTCGTATGCATATGTTATGATATTTTGTAAATGATGTATGGATGCAATATATCGTTAAGCGTATTGGTAGCTTTGTCTAGCTGGGGAAAATAAATCCCTACCTGTTGCTGGGGATGAAGAAAGTAATTCTTAAATTTTGTTTAGAATGACTTTACTGGGGATCCCCGCTTTCTGATTGAGGATACTCCACAGGGGATCTTCGACTTTTACTTGGGGATAGAAGAATTCCAGGAAAGTTGGTTGTTCTTCATTCTTTTTATAGAAGGATTTGATTCTTATGTACCCTGACTGGGGATAAAAGATATAGGTATTCTTCTGATGTGCTATCTGACCATGTTTCAGATATAAGTATCAGCTCTTCTGGGGTGGACAACATTGAATGATATTTGGCTGGAGAAGAGATTTTTGTTGGGGAATTTGCAGTATTGGAGAAATAAACTTCGTTGGGGAATTAAGTCCTATAGACAGTGTTGAGGAAATAATCTCTGATGGGAATTTCATAGACTGCATTGAGGAAGTTTTCACCGTATGCTGGGGAAATGATCCAACTTTCTTATTCGCTGGGGGACCTATTGGGGAAGATGATCATGTCAAGCTATCCATCAGGGATACAGAGGTGAACTGCTGGAAGATGCCCCAATTTCTGTCTAAGGGCATATTAGACTTGCTGGAGAATATATCTCTGTTGGGGATGAGTTTGTGAAGATATCTCTATAGAGATAGTTCCATGGAGATTACTCTGGAAATTTATAGACAACTTGGACATTATCCCAACTCCTGGAGTCTTTAGTAAATGCTAATCATATTTTCATGCATATATTTTGTAGACGGTAATCGTATTCAAATGCATATGTTCATTCAACGTAATTGTTGTACCCCAAAATTTTCCCTCCCATTTTTGAACACAGTTAATTCAGTACACCTCCTCATGCTCATAAAGGTCTCAAGTACTCAACGCTACTCAAGGGTTGAACAATCAAGCCTCCTCCTAAGCAATGGGTCCACAATTAGGGTTTTGTGTTTATCAAGGAAGATTAGATTTCAAAGACCTCAAGTGGTTTTCATGGCTCTTTATATGTCCCTAAGAAGGCTCATGTCAAGTTTTAAGCCATGCATCACAAGTTTGCTCAGTCAATGGCTCAGATGATTGAAAATCAACTATATTAGGTAAAAAGTCAACTATGGTAAACATACGGTCAAACTTCAATATGTTTGGTCAACTTAAACATTTTAAAGTCATATTCATCATTTTATCAATGGTTGATCATGATTCCTCAAGGAAAGCCCTCAAATCATCAAAAGTCAAAAGTTGCCAAATTAGGGTTTCCTTAGGAGAAGTCAACTAAAATTTGACCAAGCATAACTTTCACATGCTTCATCAACTTTTCCCCAAACAAAGACCATTTTGAAGGAAATTCAATTATCTACAACTTTGTATCTATATGCTCAAGTCCAAAAAGTGTTTCATTTGAGAGATATGAGCCCATACATTATAGGTCATTTCAAAAGTCAACAAAGACACACTTTTTGTCAAGATAAATTACATCAAGATAAAGTCTCCAAATGCAAAAATGATAAAAAGATAAATTGAAGAAGACACCTTGATATTTTAAAAAAGTCAAAGATTACCTTGAAAATATGAAAATTGAGAAAGTTATGACAATTGTAAGTTTGGAAATTTTGGTAAAATGCATGAAATGCAAAGTGAGAAAACTTGAAATTCTAGACTAATGGACCTAACTTTTAATGTTCAAACATGTTCATAACGTGTTAGAGGATCTCTAAATCCATGAATATATTTTTTATGATTTTTATTTCTTTTATTTGAATTTTTATTCATCTAAATGCAAGTAAATCAAATAAAATATAAAATCATTGGACCAAGGCGCATGGGATTTTGATTTCAATCACATGGAGGCCCAAGATAACTCATGAAAACCATGAAAACCATATGATTTCAAAATGGAAAGGATTTCTCAAAATGGAAGTTTATACACATGTTTTATTCTTGTCTCATTTGGCCATGAATGCATTATCTTATGTCATATTTGTTCACCATAATCATTCTTATATAAACACACACAAAATCAGGGGAAAATGGACACTCATCCTTGCCTCTAATAGCTTGCCAAAAATCTCAATATTTTTCAAAGAACCCTAAGTTTTCAAAACTCTCATTGCAAGCCTCGTTACTGCGAAATCTCCATCTATTTCGCTTCTAGGAACATTGAAGGGTAAGGCTGAATTGGTTACCATGATCCTAAGGGTCTGGATCAGTATGCATGCATCATCACATTTTTCATTATTTCCTGATTTTTGAATCCTTGTTTTCATTATGATTTATCATGCACTAATGTTATTAACGATTTTCTGAGACATGATTTAACAGGCTTGGATCAATACTGTGATCCCATGCAGGAAAAACTATGAGATACCATAATAGATCTGATCAGTTTCATTTGATTCAAAACTCATGATGCACGGACCTATAGCCAAAACTAGGTTCATAATCAGATTCAGGAGGGTCGAATTAGGGGTACTAGGATGTTTTTTTTATCACTAACGCATTGTTTTCGCAGGTTCTGTAAGTTACAGGTTGCCGAAGAAGACAACCGAAGATAGGGCTCCAGCGCCTCTCCGGCCAATGACATCATGTATTATATTTATTGTTATGGGTTGGTTTATATGAATGGATGTAAAGACCTCCCCAGCGGTAGAAACGTGCGTTAAAAAGGCATTATTGTACCAGGGTATGAGTTCAATCCCTACCCTTGGTATTTTGACATTTCATTTTTATGTTTCCTTGTTCACAGATCCAACCCATGCATCTTCTACATGCACAACATGCACTCTCATGTCACAACCATCAGATCTCAATAGATCAGATTCAGCACCCCAGATTCGCAGACGTACCATGGAACCCTTGGAGAGTAACACATTGGATCTCACGCAGATAATGGGCTCCTGGTTTAGGCCTAGTGATCCATACTTTTCACCCCCCCTGGATTTCTTCTCCAGGCCCATCATTTTATTTTTGTTTCAAGTTCTTTTTTTTTGTTTATTTAACATAATTAACTTTTTTTCCTAGATTAATTAAATTCGAATTCACTTGAATTTTTTTATTAAATTAATTAAATTAACTTTTTAAAATTAAATTAATTGAAATTATTAACCTAGTTTCTTTACGGTTTTTATCATTAAATATTTTTTCAAATAATCAATTTCTTTTTTTAAAACAAAAATCAATTAGGTTAGGTTAATAATCAAATTTTCTTTATCAAAATGATCACAAAAAGAAAACAATTTCTTAGTCTCTTTCCATAATCTTCACACTTTTCTTATTTTCACATTAGTTTTTTCACAATTATGTATCTGTTAAGGGATGTAATAGTTAATTAGGTTTCTTTCTATTTCCCCTAATTTTGTGGTTATGTACTCCCTTCCCCGAGGCATTGTAATAGCGTAGGATCTTTCTTTTCTATTCTTACTGCGTTTGTTTATTACTATATAGTAATTAGGTGTGTATGACAAGATCTAAAATGAACATTAGATAACCCTAATATGCAAGATAAATTAACTGAAAATAGAACGTTATTCACACATACACCTCTAGAGTGACTCCACTTAATGCCTTCAGATAAAAATGGTCATGTCCCTCGAACATAGGGATACCATTAGCAAATACCCTCGATAAAAGTCATCTTAAAGATCATACTTCCGCGATGCCCCTCGAAGTTTCCTACAAGAAATGATCTTGTCCCTCGATGTTACCTACGAATATATGATGACAGTCCCCTCGAATTGCTAAAGGTATCCCTATATGTTACCTTCTGTGACCATAACGATGACCCGCGCCTGTCCCTCAAACATCCAATGATAGGGCTTCCTACTAACTAGTGGTAGGATAGCACTATCTAAAGGAAGAGGAAAATAACGCGAAATACTTTTGATTAGGTAGATAGCTCGTAGTCGCTTGCTCATAAACAAAAGCATTTTTCACACAAAACACTTCTTTTCTAAAATATTTTCAAAACAAACACTTTGTATGCGTTCTCAATGATTTAGGAATCATTACCAAGTTTTCCGCACTCAGGCATTTTCAAAATATTTTCAAACTTACACATTCACAAAGCATTTTCAAATTTTAGCTAACGATTAAGAGCCCGTAGATTACTACGGATGAAAAGGATGCTAATACCTTACATTTTCATAACCTACCCCCTTACTCAGAAAATTGTCGAAGGTATTTCCTGTTCTTTTCACCATTTCCTTTATTGGAAAAAATAAAAGTCAGTGGCGACTCTTGCTATCTGCAACATTTGCGATAAAAACATAAAACCAAAAGTCAATTCTCCTACCGTATTATAGAACTGGCGACTCTTCTGGGGAGAACTAAAAATGGGGTTACCTTAGAGTTAGATCACATTTAAAATGCTTTACTTGCTTGATTTGTATGATTTACATTTTGGGGTTTTGCTGGGGTTTATTTTTTGTAAAGATCCTATACCCGGATCTATGGGCATTTTAGGTAAGTAGAAATAGATCGTCAAAACTGTACGAGATATACCGATATGGTTGAAGCGATGACTATGTTAGTGCGACACATTGGTTGGTACCGGTGTCCCTTGAGTCAGTCAAGGAGAATGCTGGGCTGCCACGTGGTGTCATAAGCACTAACTGACCGTAGAACCATAGTTGACACAACTTAGCCATTAGAAAGTAGTGAGATAATCGACTTTGGTGCAGACTAAAGTTGGTTGATACTCGATACTACACTCATTGAGATCAGACTCTCGGGATATTTCGGTTGCAAATCAGATGATGTGCTGAAACAATTCCTAAGAGAAAGATCAGTGATATTGAGACTCCTAGAACCCGATTACTTCTTTTAGGACAAGTTGAGCCAACTAAAACTCAAGAGGATACTTACCTATAAAATCCATGCAAGCTTGAACCTAAGGCCTTGTATGTTTTGTTTGTGCCTAATTAATTGTTCGAACATGACATCATAACATCATGACATCATACCATATCATTTTTACTAACCATTTCAAGGACCAAGGGATTTATATTTGTTCTTTGTTGTAGGTTATGGCATCCGCTCGTAGAAACGCTACCCGAATAAACTTTGTAAGGATACCTTCTCAAATTAAGGAGCTAGTCTCAAGGGTTCCCGAAAGTTCTCAATTCATCAAAAGGCATGGTCGACTAATCAATCTGGTTACCTCAGGTTTTGAAGAAGACATGATGAGTGTTTTATTCTAGTTCTTTGACTCTGCACATCACTGTTTCACCTTTCCATATTATCAGTTAGTACCTGTTGTACCCCAAAATTTACCCTCTCATCTTACTTAACACATGCTCATTGAGATCCTCAACTTGCTCAAGGATGTCCAAGAGTTGACCAGACAAACTATCTCCTAAAGCAATGAACCTTCTACTAGGGTTTCCATTTTCATCAAGATGGGTGAGCTCAAAAGGCCTCATATGCTCTCCATAGTCCTAATATGTTCTCAACACCATCCATGTCAAGTTTCATGCCTTGCACGAGAAGTTGGCTCAGCCAACTACTCAGATGCTTGAAAATCAACTGTATTAGGTCAAAAGTCAAACTTCAAGATTTTTGGTCAACATCAACACCTTGAAGTTATACCCATTATTTGATCATGGGTTGATCATGATTCCCCAAGGAATGCTCCTAATTCATCAAAACTCAAAAGTTGCTAAATTAGGGTTTGTCAGGAAAAGTCAACCAAACTTTGACCAAGCATAACTTTCTCATACTTTATTAGAAATTTCTCATCCAAGGCTAATTTTAAAGAGAATCCAATTACCTACAACTCATATTCATCCCTCAAGTTCAAATAATCCACTCATGAAAAGATATAAATTCATACATTATGGGTCCTTTTCAAAAGTCAACAAAAACACCTTTTGGGTCAAAGCTTCTTACATGAACATGGAGGATACAATTGAGACGAAACCAAATAGTTTGCTTAGGAGACATCCTAAGCTTTCTAAAAGTCCAAGAACACCCTCACAGGGTTAAAAATGAGAGAGATATGCATTGTCAAAGTTGGCCAATTTTTGAAAAAAAAATGCATGAAGCAAATATTGACCAAACTTGGATTTTTTTTCCAAATGGGCCTATCTTTTCAAGTTTGAAACTCATTCCTAACATGGTCCACGACCTCTAAGCCCACCCCTACATGTTTATACTATTTATTCTATTTATTTTGATTTTTTTATTCATTAAAATTCAGAATTAAATAAATAAATAATAGAAATAATGTAAATTTTGATGTGAATCCATTTTGGGCAAGTTTTATGCTGGTTTATGTCAATTGATTTTGTGCAATAACCCTTTAAATATGTCCAGGTTTATCCACATGTGAAAATGGCATAAAATCATCAAATATGGCATTTTTTCAAATTTTGATCATGGTCTAAAAACACAACATTATGAGGGAGATTCTTTCCATGATTTCTTGTCTCCTCATTCTCCTCTATAAATATAGATCCATACAAGCTTGAAAGGGACGAAATTCCTCTCTAAAAAGCTCTCAAAAAGCTCTTCAAAAAGCTCTCCAAAAGCTCTTCAAAAAGCTCTCAAGAAATCAAAGAATTGTTGCAAGTCATATCTCGAGGTTCCGGTCTCTCTCGATTGACATCAAGCCTCAAACCATCCTCTTGAAGTCCTCAGGAGTATTACAAGGCCCAAGAGCAATCCATCACATGTATAGCATGCCCCCATTTGACAACATCGGTTTGGTAAAATTTTAAATTTCGAATCTTTAATTTTAATCACATTTCATGGCATGCTAACGTTTGTTTGAGTTTTTATAAAATAGTTATGGATGGTTGAATCAGAGGTTCCATTCAAGAATCTGAAAACACCATGGTTATGGCATGAAGATTTCGAAGATTCGGGCCTAGGGATTTCTGATGATTGCACCCCTTGTTTACTTTTGCTACTAGGCCCATCTTTATTTTCTTGTTTTATTCATTTCATTTATTTCTTTTAATCCTTTTTTATTTATTTTAATCAATAAACAAATATAAAAATCACATAAAAATAGATTTAGGATTTTTCTTAATTAAATTTTAATTTTGGTAAATTAATTAACTAATCACTTTAACTTTTTTTTTTAAAATTAAAATTAATAGAACTTAGGTTTAATTTAATTTTAATTCATTTTCCTTTTCATAACAAAAATACCAAAAAAACATAGAATTAATTTCTTTTATTTAAATTTCATGTTTCTTTAATAATTAACTTTTTTTTTTAAATATAGATCTAGATCAATTATTTTTTTAACTTAAACCATTTTCATAAATTAAAACAAAAATCAACAAAAAGATTTTTTTATATCTTAGGATTTTTAGATGTCTTTTCAAATTTGCGCGTTATTATTCTTTCGCACTTTCTTTTATTATTGTAACTGTATATTGGGATGTATTAGATGATTAATAGGACCTTTACCACTTTTATTTTTTACCCCAGTTTTGGATATGTACATAATCCCCCTCCCTTAAGCCTTGTAATAGATAGGTTTTATATTTCTTCACTTTTAAATTATTGCAATTATTAACTGCTAGATGTATGACTAATATGATTGTATGGCAAGAATAATCAAACATTACCAAACTTAACACAAGACTAAAATAACTTAACATAACACACCTTGCACATATGCATCCTTAGGGTATACCTCACTTGGTTTCCTCGGAAAATAATGGTCATGTCCCTCGAACGTAGGGATGTCTTAGAAAATACCCTTAATTCTAAAGTCATCATAAAGATCATGGTCCCTAACGTCTCTAGAGTTTCCTACGAGAAATGATCTTGTCCCTCGATGTCGACTATATGATGACAGTCCCTTTGAATGCTAAGATATCTTTACATGTTGCCTTCGATAACCATAGCGTCCCTTTTTATAGTCCCTCAACATCCAATAATAGGGCTACCTACTCACTAATAGTAGGATAGCACTGTCTAAAGGAAACGAGAAAATGAACAATCTTTTTCGAGTAGGTAGAAACTCTGAAGTATTTGCTCAAAACAATAAAAACTATTTTTCACAAACACTTTCAAAACAGTTTTCAAAAACAACTTCGTCACACTCTTGAGGACAGATACAAGGGTTATCATGAAGTTAAATAAAAACTTTTCAAAACACACACAAGCAATTTCAAAATGATCAAGTACCTAAGAGCCCGTGGAAAACCAAGGATAGAAAGGGTGATAACACCTTCCCTTTCTATAATATACCCCCGTACTCAGAAACATCTCGAAAAATGTTTTTTCTGTTCTTTTTTCCTTTTCCTTTGTTGGATGAAATAAAAGTCGGTGACGACTCTTGCTTACTGCAACATTTGCAAACAAAAAACACAAACCAGTATAACAGTCGGTTCTGCCACCGTATCACAGAACTGGCGACTCAGCCGGGGATTTAATAAGTGCGGTATACCTTAGGATTTAGGTCACTTCTGAAATTGCTTGCTTGTCTTTTGCTTTTCCTGCTTTATATTCAAGGGTTTTGTTGGGATTATGTAGATCCTACACCCGAATCTGGGGACACCTTTAGGTAAGTAGCAATAAGCTGTGAGGGAATTGTGCGGGGTATACCGACACGGTGAAAGCAGTAACTACGTTGATGTGGAAATTTGGTTGGTACCGGTAACCCTTGAGTCAATCAGGGAGACTACGGGGCTGTCGCATGGTGTCATAAAGTATCAACTGACCTTAGAACCTTTAATTGCACAACTTGGCCAGTAGGACGTAACGAGATGGCCGACTTTGCTGTATTCCTAAGGTCGACAGATACTCGATGCTACACTCATTGAGGTTTGACTCTTGAGTTTTGTTTGGTTGCGAGTCAATTGCCTATTGAATGAAGATTGGGGGAAAGATCAGTGATATTGAGATCCCTTAGAACCCGGTTACTTTTCTAAAACAGGTTTGAAACCAACTAAAATTCAATAGGGTACTTACCTATGGAATCCATGCAAGCCTAAACCTAAGGCTACTTATGTGACTTGTTTGCTTTCTATTCCTAACAATTTGAACTCATTGAAGGGCTTTGTTTGTATTCCTTGCAGGACCTTGTTTGTATAAATCCAATAAATTAGTTTCTTAACCATTCCAAGGATCTCAAGGGCCTGTGATGCAAGTTATGATGAACCAGACGTCTAGCAAGGGGCAAGGAGATTTCTTTTCCTCTAGCCAATGTCGTCCAAAGATCAAAACACGATGACTTGAGTAAGGGGATATGACCCACTTGATATGGCGAGCTTGACTCTCGTAGAAGAACATTCGACGATACAAAGTTTTTCAATCAAATATGCAAGTCTCAACTTCTGACATTTTCTTGTTTACCCCGTGAGATCCTTGAAAACATTGCATACATATATCATATGTATCATTGCATAAACAGGTTTCAAAGTAGGTCTTTCATTTTATTGCTGTTTATTTCAGCAATTGCTCTCAAACAAGACAACATAGATCTCCAAATTCAAGAGGCTCAGTTCATGGAAATGTTCCTAAACCTATACAAGGGACAGGAAGAGTTGAAAGCACTCCTCGCTAGGAACCTTGGCAAGAAAAATCCTAAAGACAATAAGGACGACCGATTGGAACAACTGCAAGCTAAGGTTGAAGCAATGAGAACCCAAATGCTGGGGAAAATGGATCTTATCCAAGGCCTAGCCCGGGGACAAGAAGAGCTGAGAACCATTATCAACAAACTTCATCAATATGGATACAACCGTATGAAGCAAGCAGTCGAGGCTGGGGACCAAGTCATTGATCAACCTCCAAGAAGACAAGAGTTTGGTTTGGTGAAGAGTGGACATTTCCAAATTTCTAATACCTGGTCCAACAACAACCTCGCCAAAAACAACGGGTTAATCAGAGTAAGCCAGATACACCCAAGAGGAAGTTTACCAAACTCAACATGCCGATGTCTCATGTTTTACAACACATGTTGAGGATGAATCTGGTTACGTTGATAGGACCTCATCCGAATCCCAAGACTTCTTCGCCTAACTACAATCCTAATGCAAGGTGTGCATATCACTCCAACAATCCGGGGCATGATACTGATGACTGTTGGAGGTTGAAATACAAAATTCAAGACCTGATTGATGAAGGAGCATTGGCATTCACACAAGATGGTCAACTTGAATGTTTATGTCAATCCTCCAAGGCCCACCATTTGAAGTGACAAGTTCTAACAAGAGGGATTTTCATTCATTAGAATTTTCAATATGTAATTTTCTTTTGATTGTTCGAACATTTATTCATGTCAAACTTTGTTACTTTATCAATGCATTGCATATGTCTATTTTGAATCAATTCATTCGTATTCACTATATTTAAACTCCGTTCCTTTTTGTGATATCAACTCTCGATTAAAAAGCTGTAAGCCTTTAGAGGGAGGATGACGAAAATGATACCACAATCTCTACAATATGCTTTTGAACAGACCCTGCTAATTATGTACAGACGTTGTTTCAAATCCCAAACAGTGGAGTTATAAGGAAGATAATCCCTAGTCAACCCCTTTGAGCCAAAGAAGTAGGAGTTTTTATTTTCACACTAATTTAAACCCTTAATCATAACTTGGGGCAGGGTAGTTTTCTCAGTCAATTCAAACGCGCATTCAGTCGTAATCTTCTGCTTTGTACACAATGAATGGCATCGAAGACGTATTTCCAATTCAAAAGACGATGATGGTTCCGCATAATCATCAAGACAGTTAGTCATTATCTCTCACAATAAAATCCCGCTAAGTCAAAACCTATGAAGGAAACTTAAGAAAAAAAATAAGGGCATCCCGGTGAACCAAAACAGTTCAGGCAAAAAAAGGGATAACAAAATCAAAAAAGAAAGAAGTCCTACAAATCCTCTACAGAAAGAAGGTTACAAACATGACTACCAATTCAAAATAAACTTTCAGTATTTGAACCATCACCAGAACATCAAAGACAATATTCCAGAACTCAATTGGGATTCTAAACGCATAATTAACTGAGCATAGGACTGAAGAACATCACGAAGAGCGGGTGGGTACAAATAAATTTTGAGCCTTTATCCTTTGTTTCTTGAACCGTGAACCAGGCCACGTTATAACCCTTAAAAGTCCTACCTGAAGCATGGGTTAGTTCGAAAGCATACTATTACAAAAGGTATCGTGACTCTTGTAGGACTTGCCATAAATCCTGAGTTGACATCACATTTTACAAAATTTGCTTGTTTTACTGAAAAATGCATTTTCAAAAATTTCAAGACAGACATAAGCTTTGCATTCTTAAAATATTATTGTTTGCATATGACTATTTGTTCAACAACATAGAAATTCTCATGACAAATATCTAGTGAACAAAAAAACCTTCTCAATAAAAAGGATCACCTCAAGTGGAAAAACACTTCCAACCAAGGGAAACGACATGACCATTGTCCATCATCTGGGGCAGTCAAGTCAAGATTCAAGGAATATCTCAAAGATGCCAAGTAGCCAGGGGCAGATCTCCATCTGAATTTCTCGGGGCATTATGCACACATTCCAGCAACGAATCATGTGCCATCAAGAAAACATTTTGACAGTTCTACAACACAACACTATAGACAGTGACAACTCCCTACATCTTGAGAGCGTCGACATAGTTTGAAAATACTACGCATGAAAAAGACCTGCTAGGTTGACTGGCCTAGGCAAAAATAAGGGCATCCCCGCGAACCAAAAAAGGTTCGGGAAAATGTTAGGGATATACATATGGAAAAAACTGTACACCCGGAAAGTCAAAAACCTGAAAAGGCGGCTTGGGCAAAAAAGGGTATCCCGGTGGACTAAAAATCTGAAAAGACAGTCCAGGAAAAATTTAGGGATTAAAGTGTACGACTATGTCCCGTCATGTTGTCACTTGCCTATCAGTAGAAGACTTATCATTTTGATCGGCAGTTACCAAGCACCTCATGAGTTGTGATAACACACAAGCTATCCATAAAGCCTCCTTAGGTACTTTCTCCAGCAGGTACAGGGGAAGAAAAGTCTTGATGCAAAGTCATTGTCGTATCCTCAGCATACGACCCCATGACATCGACACTCCCCACATAGTAGAGGCAACCAAAGCTTTGACACCGGCTTCCCAAAACAAGAGTTACTTTCCCCAGCCAAGTTCCTTCAGACAACCGACATCTATGTTCCTCAGCCATATTTTGTAATCGCAAGCAGTTCATATAGTTTTCTCCCAAGCAGAGTTTATTTCTCTGAATACAGAAGCTCAATCCCAAACAAAGCTTATTACTTCAGCTATGGAAGTTTACCTTCCAACAAATTTATTTCCCCGCAAAGTTATTCTCAAGCAGAGTCTCTCCCCCGATATAATATCTGTAAACAAGGAGAAAATCTCTAGCATAGTCATCTTCATTCACCATCCCCAACGGAGGTAGAAGAACCACAATTTTCTACAACATTCAGGAATGCTACTTCCAATACTCTCTAGTAGCAGTCAGGGATTTATTTTCCTAGACTCAGATATGTCATAGTAGCATCTCATGTTCATACATCATTACATGCGCATACATATCGCATACAACATAATCTCATTTATTCTGAGAACATCATCCCACCATGCATTTCATGCATCCCATATAATTAACCCTGTTATCTTTTCAGGAGAGACAATTATCATCAACAGTCCCATTAGTTATACATGTCACATTTGCAGAAAACTAATGGAAAATCAATTCCCGAAACCAAACGGGTCAACTAATCTACATGATTCAACGAAGCAACCTTACATAGGCTCCTTCTCGGTTCCGATGCAGTTTTACCCAAACTCCTCACAAAGCAACCTTACCTAGGCTCCTTCTCGGTTCCGATGCAGTTTTACCCAAACTCCCCACGAAGCAACCTTACCTAGGTTCCTTCTCGGTTCAGATGCAGTTTTACCCAAACTCTCCACGAAGCAACCTTACCTAGGTTCCTTCTCGGTTAAGATGCAGTTTTACCCAAACTCCTTATGACGAAACCTTACCTAGGTTCCTTCTCGTTTCCGATGTAGTTTTACCCAAACTCCTCATGAAGCAACCTTACCTAGGTTCCTTCTCGGTTCCCATGCAGTTTTACCCAAACTCCTCATGAAGCAACCTTACCTAGGTTCCTTCTCGGTTCAGATGCAATTTTACCCAAACTCCTCATGAAGCAACCTTACCTAGGTTCCTTCTCGGTTCTGATGCAATTTAACCCAAAATCCTCACAAAGCAACCTTACATAGGTTCCTTCTCGGTTCCGATGTAGTTTTACCCAAACTCCTCACAAAGCAACCTTACCTAAGTTCCTTCTTGGTTCAGATGCAGTTTTACCCAAACTCCCCACGAAGTAACCCTACGATCCAGGTTCGTTCCCATAAGCCCTACTATCCAGGCTTTTATTCCGAAGTAACCCTACTATCCAGGTTTCTTCCCATAGCCCTACTATCCAGGCTTTCATCTTGAAGTAACCCTACGACCCAGGCTCCTTCCCATAAGCCCTATTATCTAGGCTTCCACCTTGAAGTAACCATACTATCCAGGTTCCTTCCCATAAGCCCTACTATCCAGGCTTCCACCTTGAAGTAACCCTACTATCGAGGTTCCTTCCCATAAGCCCTACTACCCATGCTTTTATTCCGAAGTAACCCTACAATCCAGGTTCTTTCCCATAAGCCCTACTATCCAGGCTTCCACCTTGAAGTAACCCCCTATCCAGGTTCTTTCCCATAAGCCCTACTACACAGGCTTCCACCTTGAAGTAACCCTACTATCCAGGTTCCTTCTCATAGCCCTACCATCCAGGCTTTCATTTCGGAGTAACCCTACTATCCAGGTTCCTTCTCATAGCCCTACCATCCAGGCTTTCATTCCGAAGTAACCCTACTATCAAGGTTCCTTCTCAGAGCCCTACTATCCAGGCTTTCATCTCGAAGTAACCCTACGACCCAGGTTCCTTCTCATAAGCCCTACTATCCAGGCTTTCATTTCGAAGCAACCCTACTATCCAGGTTCCTTCTCCCTTATCTCCAGATAATAGTTTACAGCATTGTAAGACCTGGACCCAACCAGATACGGTCGATCTCACATTTCCCCAGTAGGTCGCGGTGCAGCCTGGACCTTAAACAGATATCCAACTTACTCCCCACTTCCTCAATCAGGAGTTAATTCCCCAGTAGAGTAGTGGACAACCAAAGCTCCTATACACTATCTCCCAGGATGTAAACCGACATTCCCCAGTAAAGCCCATGTCAACGGCAGGTACATGAATTCTCGCAAAGGAATCTCTTATGCAACTAATATTTTTTCTGGATGACATCTTTAAGCCCATATATTAAGATTCTCTGTTGACTTCCAAATGGCATCAGTAAGCCCATTCCCGATATCACCAATCAGTGTTACTTCATGCGAGTGCAAATTTATAGGCACTTTAGTGTTCAATCATCTTCCACCTTCATATCACGAAAGGCAGACCAGCCAATCTACATCCTGAGGTTTAAGAAGATTGAACAGGGGCAGCTGTTGTACCCCAACATTTTCCCTCTCATCTTACTCAACACATGCTCATTGAGATCCTCAACTTGCTCAAGGATGCCCAAGAGTTTACCAGAGAAACTCTCTCCTAAAGCGATGAACCTCCAACTAGGGTTTCCATTTTAATCAAGATGGGTGAGGTCCAAAGGCCTCATATGCTCTCCATAGTCCTAATATGTTCTCAAGACCATCCATGTCAAGTTTCATGCCTTGCACAAGAAGTTTGCTCAATCAACTGCTCAAATGCTTGAAAATTAACTATATTAGGTCAAAAGTCAACTGTGACCCACATGCAGTCAAACTTCAAGATTTTTGGTCAACATGAAGTGATATCCATTAAGGGTTAATCATGAATCCCCAAGGAATGCTCCTAATTCATCAAAACTCAAAAGTTGCTAAATTAGGGCTTCTTAGGAAAAGTCAACCAAACGTTGACCATGCATAACTTTCTCATAATTTATCAGAAATTTCTCATACAAGGCTCATTTTGAAGAGAATCCAATTCCCTACAATGCATATTCATCCCTCAAGTTCAAGAAATCTACTCATTAAAAGATATAAATTCATACATTATGGGTCCTTTTCAAAAGTCAACAAAAACACCTTTTGGGTCAAAGCTTCTTACCTGAACATGTAGGATCTAATTGATATGAAACCAAAGATGTTGCTTAGGGGACATCCTAAGCTTTCTAAAAAGTCCCAGAACACCCTTATAGGGTTAAAATTAAGAGAGATATGCATTGTCAAAGTTGGCCAATTTTTGAAAAAAAATGCATGAAGCAAATATTGACCAAACTTGGATTTTTTCCAAATGGGCCTATCTTTTAAAGTTTGAAACTAATTCCTAACATAGTACACGACCTCTAAGCCAACCCAAACATTTTTCTACTATTTATTTTGATATTTTATTCATTAAAATTCAGAATTAAATAAATAAATAATAGAAATAATGTAAATTTTGATGTGAATCCATTTTGGGCAAGTTTTATGCTGGTTATGTCAATTGATTTCGTGCAATAACCCTACAAATATGTCCAGGTTCATCCACATGTGAACATGGCATAAAATCATCAAATATGAAATTTTTTCAAAATTTGATCATGGTCTTAAAACACAACATTATGAGGGAGATTCTTTCCATGCTTTCTTGTCTCCTCATTCTCCTCTATAAATATAGATCCATACAAGCTTGAAAGGGACGAAATTCTTCTCTAAAAATCTCTCAAAAAGCTCTCCAAAAAGCTCTCTATAAATCAAAGAATTAGTGCAAGTCATATCTCAAGGTTCTGGTCTCTCTCGATTGACATCAAGCCTCAAACCATCCTCTTGAAGTCCTCAGGAGTCTTGCAAGGCCCAAGAGCAATCCATCCCATGCCTAGCACGCCCCCATTTGACAACTCCGGTTTGGTAAAAATTTAAACTTCGAGTCTCTAATTTTAATCACATTTCATGGCATGCTAATGTTTGTTTGAGCTTATATAGAACAATTATGGATGGTTGAATCAGAGGTTCCACACAAGAATTTGAAAACACCATGGTTAGGGCATGAAGCTTTCGAAGATTCAGGCCTAGGGATTTATGATGATTGCACCCCCTGTTTACTTTTGCTACTAGGCCCATCTTTATTTTCTTGTTTTATTCATTTCATTTATTTCTTTTAATCCATTTTTTTATTTTAATCAATAAACAAATATAAAAATCACATAAAAATAGATTTGGGATTTTTCTTAATTAAATTTTAATTTTGGTAAATTAATTAACTAATCACTTTAACTTATTTTAAAATTAAAATTAATAGAACTTAAGTTTAATTTCATTTTAATTCACTTTCCTTTTTCGAAACAAAAATACCAAAAAAACATAGAATTAATTTCTTTTATTTAAATTTCATGTTTCTTTAATAATTAACTTTTTTTAAAATATAGATCTAGATTAATTATTTTTTAACTTAAAACAAAAAACAACAAAAAGATTTTTTATATCATAGGATTTTTAGACGTCTTTTAAAATTTGTGTGTTATTATTCTTTCGCACTTCCTTTTATTATTGTAACTGTATATTGGGATGTAATAGATGATTAGTAGGACCTTTACCGCTTTTATTTCCCCCCAGTTTTGGATATTTACATAATCCCCCTCCCCGAAGCCTTGTAATAGTTAGGTTTTATATTTCTGCACTTTTAAATTACTGCAATTATTAACTGCTAGATGTATGACTAATATGATTGTATGGCAAGAATAATCAAATATTAGCAAACTTAACACAAGGCTAAAGTAACTGAACATAACACACCTTGCACATATGCACCCCTAGGGTATACCTCACTTGGTTGCCACGGAAAATAATGGTCATGTCCCTCGAACGTAGAGATGTCTTAGCAAAGACCCTTAATTCTAAAGTCATCATGAATATCATGGTCCCTAACGTCCCTCGATTTGCCTATGAGAAATGAACTTGTCCCTTGATGTTGCCTATATGATGACAGTCCCTTCAAATGCTAAGATATCTTTACATGTTCCCTTTCATGACCATAGTGTCCCTTTCGATAGTCCCTCAACATCCAATGATAGGGCTACCTACTCACTAATAGTAGGATAACGCTGTCTAAAGGAAACAATAAAATGAACAATCTTTTTCGAGTAGGTAGAAACTCTTAAGTACTTGCTCAAAACAATAAAAACTCTTTTTCACAAACACTTTCAAAATAGTTTTCAAAAACAACTTTGTCACACTCTTGAGGACAGATACAGGGGTTATCATGAAGTTAAACAAAAACTTTTCAAAACACACACAAGCAATTTCAAAATGAGAAAGTACCTAAGAGACAGTGGAAAACCACAGATAGAAAGGGTGCTAACACCTTCCCTTTCTATAATCTACCCCGTACTCAGAAACATCTCAAAAAATGTTTTTTCTGTTGTTTTTCCTTTTCCTTTGTTGGATGAAATAATAGTCGGTGGCGACTCTTGCTTACCACAACATTTGCAAACAAAAAACATAAACCAGTATAACAGTTTGTTCTGCCACCGTATCATAGTACCCACAATGAAAGATTTCTCTAAACTACTGGGAGTACATGTTCTTGATTAGACACCCTTCACCCGTTTAGAGGAAGATCAAAAACCAGAAGATATGGCAGCAGCCTTACATTTGAAACAGCCCGACATTATATCTAATTGGGAAACAAGAAGTGGATTCAAGGGTTTTCTTACTAAATTTCTGATAAATAAGGCTTAATTGTTTCTGGATGCTATGAGTTTTCAGGATTTCGAGGAGATCTTGGCTCTGTTAATCTATAGATTGGTACTATTCCCTAATCCAGACTAACTCATAGATGTGAACGCCATCAAAATATTTCTTGCTTGTAATCCTGTTCCTACCTTGCTTAGAGATATTTTTCATTCTCTTCGCACTCATACTATGAAGAAACGAGGAACTCTCATGTGTTGTATACCTCTACTATCCAGGTGGTTTATTTTGCCCCTTCCCCGCTCGATAATGAAGAATGAACAAGGTTTGAGGTAGTCCCAAATAATAATGCCACTCTCTCATACAAACATCTATTGGTATTCCGGATCTCACGAGGACATCATTATTATTGACCGTTGTAGATAGTTCTATAATGTGCCACTCTTAGGCATTATGGGAGGTATTACTTACAACCCTTCTCTAGATCTAAGTCAATTTGGTTATGCTCTAAGAGATGGTCCTCATGACACACATATCCAGGGTATTATATTCGATTATGATAACAATCCTCAAGGTTATCGTCCTCATGGGGCATAGTGAACAAGATTGATAGCAAGACTTTAGGACAGACGAATTCCATCCCTCTGGAACCCTATCTCAACTGGGTACGAGCTCGTGCTTAAAACCTTATGATGCCATATCCTGCTGTCCTACCAATAACCATGAAACCTATTGTCGGAGGAGATGTTTCTCGCACCATCATCCATCCAGACATGCCTACTGACCTTGAAGAATTGTAGAAGTCCTGAATTCAACTCAAGGAAGAACGAGACACGTTTGAGACTCAATTCTATGAAGGTGAGAATAAAGTGTTGGATCTGACAAAGCAACTTCACGAGGAGCAGGGTCTTAACGCTTATGTAAACACGAAGAAGCGGCGTCCATGAGTAACTTAAAACTTTAGGAGTTTTAATTTATCCTTTTGTAATCTTTTATATAAACATATTAATAAAAATCTTTGTTTCTGTTTCCTTTTGGTTAACAAATTTAAATCTCATAAGGTCCTTGAAAATATTGCATATACATATCATGCATGTCATTACATAACAGGTAGTTCTCAAGACAGGTTTCTTATTTTCTCGCTGTTTATTTCAGTAGAAGAATGGCTCTCGAACAGACCATCAGAGATCTCTAAGCTCAAAATGCACAAATCCAGGAGATGTTCCTAAGCCTATCCAAGGGGGAAGAAGAATTGAAAAAATCCTCACTAAGAACATGACCAAGAAAAGGATGATCAGTTGCAACAATTGCTAACTGAGATGGAAACTATGATAATCTAGATGATGGGTCATATGGCTCTTATCCAAAACTTAGCTCGGGGACAAGAAGAGTTGAGAATTATCATCAGCAAACTTCATCAGGATGAATACAACCGTATGGGACAGACGGTTAGAATTGGGGACTAAATCATTAATCAACCTCCGATGAGACATGAAATTGGCTTGGTTAAAAGTAGGCCTTTCCGGATTGCTACTACATCATAAGCCCAACATTGACCCTGTCAACAACAATATGGTAGTCAGCCTAAGTAGGATACATCCAAAAGGCAATATACCAAACTCAACATGCCGATGTCGCAAGCCTTGCAACACATGTTGAATATGAATTTGGTCACGTTGAAGGATCCTCCTCGGAATCCCAATACTTCCGCTCCTAGCTACAATCCTGATGCAAGGTGTGCATATCACTCCAACAATCTGGGGTATGATACTAATAGCTGCTGGATGTTGAAATATAAGATTCAAGACTTGATTGACGAAGAAGGGTTGGAATTCACACAAGATGGTTAGATTGAGCTTTTATGTCACCCCTCAAAGGCACACCATCTGAAGTGACAAATTCAGGCAGAGAATCTTTTTGTTCATTCGAATTTTCATTTGTAATTTCGTTGTTTGTTTAAACACTTATCTTTATGTCAGACTTTGGTTTTCCCCATTAATGAATTGCATATGTTTTTCTTGAATTAATCCATTCGTTTTCACTATAATTAAACTATGATTTTACTTCCTTTTTGTGATATCCAACTCTCTATTAAAAGCTATAAGCCTTTAGAGGGAGGATGGCGAAATCAATACCATAATATCTATAATATGCTTTTGAACAGACCTTTCTGATGATGTACAAACGTTGTTTCAAATCCTAAACAATGGAGTTATAAGGAAGATAATCCCTAGTCAACCCCTTTGAGCCTAATAAGTAGGAGTTTTCTTTTAACACATATTAAAACCTTTAATCATAACCCGGGGCAGGGTAGTTTCTCAGTTAATTCAAATGCACACGTGCTCACAAGCTTTTATGATGTACACATCAATAATATCAGAGACATCCTTCAAAATCAAAAGACAGTGATGGTACCTGTAAAATAGGCAGTCATTATCTCTTATAAGAAAATCCCGCTAAGTCAAAACCTATGAAGGAGACTTAAGAAAAAACTGGGGCATCCCGCTGACTGTAATCACAGAAGAAACATTTCAGGAAAAAGGTAGGGATAATAAAATCAAAAAGAGGTCGCTACAAATCCTCGACAACTGAAAAATGTTACGAAAAAATGATTGTCGTCTCAAATAAACTTCCAGTATCCGAACCATCACCAAAATATCATTCCATACTCAGTTGGAATCTAAACGCATAATTAACTAAGTATATGGATGAAGAACATCACAGAGAATGTGGTTGTTATAAATAAAGTTTGAGCCTTTATCCTTTGTTTCTTAAACCGTGAACCAGGCCATATTACAACCCTTAAATGTCCTAACTTAAGCATAGGTTTGTTCGAAAGCATACTGTTACAAAAACTATCCTGACTCCTGTAAGGCTTACTAAAAATCCTGAGTTGAATTCATATTCTTACAAAATTCTGTTTGTTTACTAAAAATGCCTTTTTAAAACTTCAAGACAGGCATAAGCTTTGCATTTTGAATATCACTTTTTGCATATAACTAATTGTTCGACAACAGAGAAGTTCACACGATAAATACTCAATGAATGGAAATCCTCTCAATGAACAGAATCACTTCAAATTGAAAGACACTTCCAATAAGAAGCCTTCCATAATCAAGGGGCATGCCATGTTATTATCCAACTAATCTGTGGAATTCGAGTCAAGATTCAAAGAATCTCTCAAAAGTGCTTAATAGCCAGGGGAAGATCTCCATCAGAATCACTTGGGGAATGCTACATTGATCACGAGTTTCAACAAAAGCCACTATCCTAGGTGTCACTAAATTTATTTTCTATGACAGTAGTATTAGACGGTGTCATTCTTCCATGATAGTTCTTAGAAGAATACTGAGGAAGGTCAAGATTATTCGAAAATTGATAATCAATGGTTGATCAATAACTTCAAGCATCGGGTGGACCAGACTAATCCCAGGGGAAAATGGACCCCCGCATAAGAAGGGAGACATACGATCAAGAAAAAAATTCTCTAACATGCTACAACACTTACAGTGAAAATTCTCTGCACCCTGTAAATGTGGACATAGTAAAAAAAACACTACGCGTAAAAGAGACCCACTGGGTAGACAGGCTTGGGAAAAAAAGGGTATCTCGGTGGACTGAAAACCCAAAAGGGCAGTCTAGGAAAAAGTTAGGGATTAAAGTGTAAGACTATGTCCCGTTGGATCACTTACAGCGAGCTTTATTACCAACGTCAAGTTCAAATGGTACAAATCAGTTCAATCAACTTCTTCCGACAACAAGGGATGGGATGATTGAAGACATAGGGAGGCGATAGCAAAATTGAAACTCGACGAGATTATTTCCACATAGCTATATGTTTTGTTTTCACTCTGTACTCTTTTCATTTCACGATGATTTCCTTTTAATAGGATTTTTGTCACTTTGTACAAAACCGTCTGTTTATGGGCAAACTATCAATAGAAAAACAATTTTCAAAATTCAAACTTTTGATTTACCTTTTTCTATTTTGTTTTCAAAAATGTCCATTGAATAAATTGAATGAACATATGCATATGAATACGATTACTATTAATAAGTATATGCATAAAAACAGGAATAAGCATTCGCTCAAGACTTTAGGAGTTAGGATAATGTTCAAGTCGTCCATGTATCCCTATAGAAAGAATCCTCACAAGATTATCCCTAAGAAGTAGTCTTAACAAGCCCATCTTCAACAAAGATATATTTCTCCAACAGATCTATCTAGTGGATAAGGGAATATGATCTTTCCCCCGACAATATCGCCAACTTACAGAGTCCCAATCTCCAGCAAAGCTTTAGCATCAGTACAATTTATGGAAATTCTCTTCCCCAACTGAGTTTATTTCTCCGACACTGTAAAATCCCATGCAGAATTCCCTTTCTCCAGCAAGGTTCATATTCCCTAGTAGAGCTCATGTCCCCACAAGGGTATTTCCTCATCAGAGTTTTCCTCCGTCAAAATTTTAGGGTTTATTTCCCCAAGAAGGGTTTATTTCCCAGACGAAGTTCAGTCTCCCCAACTTGAGTCTATTTTAATGACCACTACAGATCACTGGCAAAATATATCCCTCTAGTAAAGGGAAGTCCAGACCACTAACCCCAGAGAGTTGCTACAGAAGGCTCGAATATCGTTTAACCTTATCCTCTCCAGATGAATCGACATCCATATTAGAAGCTCCATAATACAACACTTCGAGAGGTTATCCATCTCTTTCATCCCCAATCAGGGTATATAAGAATTAAATTCCCTAGTAGAGCAATGAATTACCAATGTTCTCGAACCCTTCTCTCCAAAAAGAGATCAAAATTCCCCAACGAAATTTCCTCAAACAGAAAGTAGGAATCCCTATCAAGATTAAAGATACTGATATTCTTCATCCCTAGCAATAGTCAGGGATTTAGTTTCCCAGTCAAAGATGTGCGTGAAGTTACTAATACACTTCAACGACATCTCACATTCATACATCATATACAAACATCACAACATACGCATACAAAACGCATATAGCACACTCTCATTTATTTTGAGAATATAATTACACAATACACTTCATATATCATGACATTCCATATAGTTAAATCTTTATCTTTTCAGGTAAAAATCTACAAGCAGATTCCTCGGAGGCTACATCTGACAAATAACTACTTAAGCACTTTCCCCAGAAGGTCATGCTAAAAGAAAACCTTTCCTAGTATAAGTCGGGCGTAGACATCTTCTAGTTCAGATGAAATCACGCATAGATTTCTTTTTGATGCTCTTTTGGAAAAAAGTCGGACGTAAACTCTTTCTGGTACCTTTTCTAGTGGAAGTCAGGCGTAGACATCTTCTACTTCAGATGAAATCAGGCGCATATTTCTTTCTGATGCTCTTTTTGGAAAATGTCAGACCTATACTCTTTCTGGTACCTTTTCTAGTCGAAGTCAGGCGTATACATATTTTAGTTCAGATGAAATCAGGCGTAGAGTTCTTTCTGATGCTCTTTTTGGAAAAGTTAGGCGTAAACTCTTTTCAATACCTTTTCCTAGTTTAAGTCGGGCGTAGACATCTTCTAGCTCAGATGAAATCAGGCATAGATTTCTTTCTGATGCTCTTTCAGGTACATTTTTCTAGTTGAAGTCGGGCGTAGACATCTTCTAGTTCAGGTGAAATCAGGCATAGATTTCTTTCTGATGCTCTTCTTAGAAAAGTCAGGCATAGACTTTTTCCGGTACCTCTCCTAGTTAGAGTCGGGCATAAACATCTTCTGGTTCAGATAACATCCAACATAGATTTATTCTAATTATTGTTTTGGACAAAGTCAGGCGTAGACTTATTATAAATACATCTTCTAAGACGAAGTCAGGCGTAGACTTAGTCTGATTTTCCTATCAACAGTTATCTTGGATGGAATCTATAAGCCCATCTCTGACGACTCTCTGTCACCTCTCCAAATAGCATCTTTGAGCCCATTCCCGGTATAATCAACCAAAAGTGTTACTTGGTGCACATGCGAGTACAAATTTCTGGGCACTAAAGTGTTCAATCATCTTCCACCTTCAAGTCACGAATGGAGGACATGCCAATATAACTCTTCAGGTTAAAGAAGATTGAACAAGTGCAGCTGTTGTACCCCAAAATTTTCCCTCCCATTTTTTAAGACAGTTAATTCAGGACACCTACTCACGCTCATAAAGGTCTCAAGTACTCAAGGCTACTCAAGGGTTAAACAATTAAACCACCTCTTAAGCAATGGGTCCACAACTAGGGTTTTGTATTTCTCAAGGAAGATTGGATTTAAAATACCTAAAGTGGTTTTCATGGCTCTTCATATGTCCCCAAGAATGCTCATGTCAAGTTTCAAGCCTTGCATCACTAGTTTGCTCAATCAATGACTCAAATGATTGAAAATCAACTGTATTGGGTAAAAAGTCAACTATGATCAACATATAGTCAAACTTCAATATTTTTAGTCAACATCAACACTTTGAAGTGATATTAATCATTTTATCAATGGTTGATCATGTTTCTTCAAGGAAAGCCCTCAAATCATCAAAAGTTAAAAGTTGCCAAATTAGGGTTTCCCTAGGAGAAGTCAACTAAACTTTGACCAAGCATAACTTTCACATGCTTCATCATCTTTTCCCTAACCAAAGCCCATTTTGAAGGAAATTCAATTATATACAACTTTGAATATGTATGCTCAAGTCCAAAAAGTGTTTCATTTGAGAGATATGAGCCCATACATTATAGGTCATTTCAAATGTCAACAAAAAGACACTTTTTGTCAAGACAAATTACATCAAGATACAGTCTCCAAATGCAAAAATTATCAAAAGAAAATTTAAGAAGACACCTTTAGCTTTTCAAAAAGTCAAAGGTCACCTTTAAAATATGAAAATTGATAGAGTTATGACCATTGCAAGTTGTGAAATTTTAGTAAAATGCATGAAATACAAAGTGAGCAAACTTGAAATTCTAGACTAATGGGCCTAACTTTTGATGTTCAAACATGTTCATAATGTGTTAGAGGACCTCTAAATCCATGAATATAGTTTTTATGATTTTTATTTCTTTTATTTGAATTTTTGTTCATCTAAATGCAAGTAAATCAAATAAAATATAAAATCATTGGGCCAAGGCGCATGGGCTTTTGATGTCAATCACATGGAAGCCCAAGACAACTCATGACAACCATGCAAACCGTGTGAGTTCAAAATGGCAAGGATTTATCAAAATGGAAGTTTGTAAACATGTTTTATTCTTGTCTCATTTGGCCATGAATGCACTGTCTTATTCCATATTTTTAACCCTAATCCTTCTCCTATAAAAGCAAAGGGACACACATCCTTGCCTAAAAGCTTCCCAAAATTCTCAATATTTTTCAAAGAACCCTAAGTTGTCAAGACTCTCGTTGCAAGCCTCCTCACTTCGAAATCTCCATGCATTTCACTTCTAGGAACATTGAAGGGTAAGGCTGGATTGGTTACCATGATCGTAAGGGCTTGGATCAGTATCCATGCATCATCGCATTTTTCATTATTTCTTGATTTTCAAATCCTTGTTTTCATTATGATTTAGCATGCACTAATGTTATTAACGAGTTTTTGAGACACGATTTAACAGGTTTGGATCAATATTGTGATCCCATACAGGCAAAACTATGAGATACCATTATAGCTCCGATCGGTTTCATTTGATTCAAAACTCATGATGCGAGGACCCATAGCCAAAACTAGGTCCATAATCAGATTCAGGAGGGTCGAATTAGGGGTACTAGGATGTTTTTGATCACTAACACATTATTTTCGCAGGTTCTGCATGTTATAGGATACCGGAGAAGACGACCGGAGCTACAGCTCCGAAAACTCTATGGCCAATGGCATCGTGTATTATATTTATTGTTATGGGTTGGTTTATATGAACGGATGTAAATACCTCCCCAACGGTAGAAGCGTGTGTTGCAAAGGAATTATTATACCAGGGCACGGGTTCGATCAATGCCCGTGGTATTTTGACATTTCATTTTTACGTTTCCTTGTTCATAGATCCAACACAAGCATCCTCCATGCGCACACCATGCACTCTGTAGCGACTTGTTTTTAAATACAGAGTCTCCACTATTAGTTTTTATCCTAGGGAAAGTCATCTAATAGGAAACCCTAATTCGCAGACAGAGACTCTAGGTTTCAGACTTCATTAGACGAAAGGAAGGTGTTAGGCACCTTTCATCTACCTTGTTCATAAGGATAATAGGTTTTAGGTTTAAGTTTGGGGGTAAACAGGATTTTAAGTTTTAATAGGGGAACAAGGTTTTAATTTTCAATAGGGGAAAGAGTTTTTTTTATAGGAGAATTCGCTATGATTTTAATCACGTGCCTACGCATCCTCTTATGAGGAATCAGAGTCCCAATTCATAGTTCGTATGGGGTTGGGGTTTTTTATGGGTTGAAAACGTACTTTGAATCACCTCGCATTTTGGTCGGGAGTAGTGATTGTGGAGATTTTGGCTAAATGCGCGGTTAGTCAAAATCTATTTGAAACCCTTTTGCAACAAAAAAAAAACAGTTGATTAGATTAGTTGATTGGGAGAAATATTTTGTTGTGTGTTGAGTGTTTTTTATAATATTAATTGCAAAAATCTTGATTAATGCATGACTAAAAAATATTTAACGCAATAATATATAAAATAATATGCAAAAGTTTGAATAAAAATAGCTTATGTGGTAGCATATAATACATGACAACTAAATACAATAATACTTATTAAAAAAGAATAAAAAATATAAATATATTAATTATAAAATATAAAAAAAATAATAATATTAAGTATTATAATAAAACAAAATATAAAAAAAGGAATAAGGAATAAAAATATAAAAGTATTAAAAATATATAAAAATAAAAAGAATTAGAGAATTATTTAATTATTTCAGGGGGGTGTATTTTTTTTAACAAGTAAAGACAGGGAGTGTTAAAAAGTTAAGCTTAGGTTGGCCCAATTATAGTTCAGACAGAGGGGTGCAGTTTCTACTTTCGTTTAGTAATTACTAGCGAAGTGGGGTGTGAAGAGGAACTGGGCTTAAGCCCAACACGCTATGGAGAGGAGTCTGCCTGATTATGTGGGTGAGGGAGTACGTTAGGTATCATGGAGACTTGGCCTATGACCGTCTGATGGAAATCGCAGGGTATAGAATTGAGGGAGTATGATACTATTATGTATGCGCGTGTGTGGGATTGCTGTGGAATATAAATTTTTTGTTTTTTATTCATTTCATCATTTTGATTTTACAGTCACTATCTCTTCCTCGCCTCTTAACCCTTTCTTTTTCCCTTTCTAAACCCTAACCTTCCCATCCCGGTGGCGGTTCCCTGGACACACCCCTTAACCTTCTTCGCCGTGCCCGACCAAACCCCAACCTAACAATCAATAAAAAAAGAGAACAAAGCAAAAAAAAGAGCTAAGTTGTTAACTACCCTTTCGGGATTTCGGACTTTCGCGCGTTTGAGACGTTAAGCTAATCCCCTTTCTCCTTTCTTTTTACAGGTTACTGGTATTAGTTGAAGAAGACGGTTATGAGATGGTGGTGGAGAGATTGAAGGTGCGGTGGACAGTGAGGTGGTCAGTGGCGGAGATGGCGATTAAGGTTTCAGATATCGAAACCCCAATCGTCGCTTGTTCTTCTTCATCAACAGTATTACGATTCTTCTTCAAGCTTCGCGGTCTTCTCCCCATCTGTATTCCTCCTTTTTTACTGTCTTCGAATTCCCCCTCATATATATTCTTCACTATATTTATAGGTTAATACTTAGGGTTTTGTGAATTTGTCGTTACATCTAGTTCGCTATGATTTAGTGTTTAGAATCTAGTTAGGGATTAGATTTGATTTGTAAATTGATTATGGATTTGATGTTATAAATGTTGTACTGTAATTTTTCAGATCTGATATTTTTGATTAGGTAGATTTTTTTGATTCGATTCGCTATAACATATCCTCTGATTTAATTTCAATTTGAAAAGTATCTGTTGTTTTCAAAAATCACGCGCTTAATTGGGTTTAATTGGAACAGTGACTGTTAGTTGGATTTGGTCCCTGCGCATTACTATCCAGCCCAGTAGCGCTTAGTAGTCTTTGGGCCTTGTGTTGTTATTTATTCTAGCCCAACATAGTTTGTTTATTACAGCTAAACTGGTTTTTAATTCACTAGGCCCAAAATGCTTTTCAGCACATTTTTTTCTCAAATCTTTAATAAAATATTTTAAAACTCAATATCTAATAACCCAAAAATTTCTTTCAACAAAAACAACAAATATTAACGTTAATTGGGCCCTGCGCATTTTTAATTGGATTCAGCCCCACCGCATTGTTTCCTCTTTTTTTTATTACAGTAAAAAAATTTCTCAATTCAAATGGGCTTTGCATTTACTGTTAATGTGGGCCTGTAATAATAATTCTATCATCAGCCCAACACGTCATTATTTTATTCAGCCAACATTTTTCTTAAACCAGGCCCAATTGGCCTCCAGTCCAATGCTGATTATTCTAAACAAACCCTTTTTCTTTTAAATATCAAAACTATGTCTAGCATGCTGTTATTTAATAATGATAAAACTTAACACTAATAATGCTATCCCTTTTTCTAACAAAAATATATTTTTTAATTAATAATTTATTAAAACAACAGAACGACAAATGGGTTATTTAATGTGATTCAAAAAATACACCTCCCCTTTTGTTGTTTCGATAACAAGTAGAAATGGGCCAACATGAATTATAATTGAATCTTCACCTCTTCTTTTAACATACAAACATTCTTAAATGGGCTTTAGATATATTTAATTTTACCCTCTCTTTTATTAATATCAGTTTAATTAAACTTAGTTGTTACTCGAATAATTTTATTTTCGACTCGCATGGGCCATTGGCCAACATGCCTCCCGAACGTTCACAGATACATGTGTCTTTCTAATTTAGAAATTCCCACTCTCCTGGATTTAAAATACACCCCCTATCATCTTGGATAAAGATGGGCCATCAAATATTGTTGTACCATCTCTAATCGAATAACGTGAGGATACACGAGTCTTACACATTCTGATTGGGAGTTTATTGAATACTTGGAATACCCCAAAATTTGTCTGACCCATTATACGGTTACGCTGATATAGCATACCTTTATGAGTCTTGAAGGAAGTAGGCAAAGCTGATGATATATCGCTTACCAGGGTTTGATGATATGGCATATGGCCTTGAGCTTGAGAGTATATCTTGTGTGTTTTTGTTTTGCTTTTGCATATTCATCTATTTGGAGAGTGAATAAAACAACAAGTGATGATGCATGGCTGCTTGGAGACTGAGGCCATGGGTTATGCTCACAGATCGTTGCATGAAGTCTGAGGCAATAGGTTGGATTTTGGTTTTCGAGCATCACTGCATGAAGTCTGAGGCGATGGTCTATGTTGCGAAATAAAGAAACACATTGATACATGAAGTCTTAGGCAATGGGTGAGGTTCTTAAATCGCTGCGTGAAGTCTGAGGCGATAAGCTAGGTTTAGGTTTTCGAGCATCGCTGCATGAAGTCCGAGGAGATAGGATAGATTTGGTTTTCGAGCATTGCTGCATGAAGTTTGAGGCGATGGTCTGGGTTACAGAATAATGAAGCACATTGATGCACGATGTATTAGGCAATGGTCTATATTACCGAACAAGAACCGCACTGATACCCGATGTCTTTGGCAGTGGGTTGGATGAGGAGAATACATTGAGGCTTAGAGGCAATGTACCGAGTTTTGAGAATACATTGAGGCTTAGAGGAAATGTACCGAGTTTGGAGAGTACGTTGAGGCTCAGAGGAAATGTACCGAGTTTGGAGAATACATTGAGGCTTAGAGGCAATGTACCGAGCTAGGAGAATACATTGAGGCTTAGAGGCAATGTACCAAGTTTGGAGAATACATTGAGGCTTAGAGGCAATGTACCGAGCTAGGAGAATACATTGAGGCTTAGAGGAAATGTATCGAGTTTGGAGAATACATTGAAGCTTAGAGGCAATGTACCGAGTTTGGAGAATACATTTAGGCTTAGAGGAAATGTACCGAACTTGGAGAATACATTGAGGCTTATAGGCAATATACTGAGTTTGGAGAATACATTGAGGCTTAGAGGCAATGTACCGAGTTTGGAGAATACATCAAGGCTTAGAGGCAATGTACCTAGTTTTGAGAATACATTGAGGCTTAGAGGCAATGTACCAAGTTTGGAGAATACATTGAGGCTTAAAGGAAATGTACCGAGTTTGGAGAATACATTGAGGCTTATAGGCAATGTACCGAGTTTGGAGAATACATTGAGGCTTAGATGCAATGTACTGAGTTTGGAGAATACATTGAGGCATAAAGGAAATGTACAGAGTTTGGAGAATACACTGAGGCTTAGAGGCAATGTACCAAGTTTGGTGAATACATTGATGCTTAGAGGCAATGTACCGAGTTTGGAGAATACATTGAGGCTTAGAGGCAATGTACCGAGTTTGGAGAATAAATTGAGGCTTAGAGGAAATGTACCAAGTTTGGAGAATACATTGAGGCATAGAGGAAATGTACCTAGTTTGGAGAATACATTGAGGCTTAGAGGCAATGTACTGAGTTTCGTACATTACTGCATGGAGACTTAGGTAATGGACTACTTTGTGAGGAACTCATCACTGCATGGAGACTTAGTTGATGGGCTGAACGTGTCACGGCATGGAGATTTAGGTGATGGGTTGAATTGTAGGAGAAGTGTTTTGTTGACTGACCCTTAGATGATTGATTCTAGGGTAAGATGGTTTATTTGCTGTGTGATATAGGAATATGATGTTTTGTATTGAGATGGAACCCTAAGCGTATGTGTATTGAATTGTATGTATATGAAAAATGTATGGTGTTTGATATTGATATGGAATCCTGAATATATGCGTATTGTATGCAAAAATGTATAGTGTAAATACGCTTTGGATATGCAAAATGTATGTATGCAATGTGTCTAAAATGTGTGTATGCTTTGAAATGATACGAAGACTATTTCTGTCATTCTCTCCTTTAAACCATTGGCTTAGAGTTACCAATTCCATGACATTGTATGTTGTGTCGTCGTAGCATTGTTGAATTTGATTTGAATATGGTGAAAAGTGCTTAGTAAGTTTTTGAACATTGATTTTCTGTATTGTAAGTGCAGGTGTAGACATAGACATATGTATTGGAATATGTGTATATTTTTATGTTGTAAGTGCAGGCATAGGCGTGGACATGTGCATAGACTTTGTATTATAGACATAGGAGTAGCCATGTGTGTGGATGTAGACTTTGTGTTGCAGGCATAGACGTAGGAGTGAATATGCTTATGGACGTAGACGTGGACTTTCTTTTGATTTTATTCTAACCCAAAATGTTTTTCGATGTTTTATCAAAAGCTTTTATTTGTTAATTTCCCCGAAATGATTTCAAGACAATATTCACAAGCAATAAACGTAGTATTTTGTAAACAAGTCTGAGAAAAGAAAAAATTCAATTTGAAAGGTGAAAAGAAAAGTGAATGTTTTATTGATTATGCCTCTGAATAGGAGAATATACAGGATGCAATTCCTAGAAAGAGGTAATTACAGAAAGTTTTACAATTGTAAATGGAAATAAAAAATGATAATTGTTGTTGCTGTTCCCCAATATCCTTTTAATATCCCTTATCTCCTTTTCTTCTGAGTTGTATGATTCAAATCTATCTCTCCCTTCGTGGTTCGTAGTCACAGTTCTTAGATCGCAGTCTTTTTGTTCTTTATTTCCTTGTATGAAATCCCTAATTTTTGCCATGATTTCCCTTTCAGGTTTTCAATCCACCGGGATAAATTTTTTTGTTATATGCCCCTAATTTTTTCCTGGACCACCCTTTAGGGTTTTAGATCCACCGGGACGCTCCTTTTTTCCTAAGTCGCCTATTTAGTGTTCGACCTTAGCGAGCTTCTTATACATAGTATTTTTTTACTGCGTTTTAGTTTGCCGGACGCGGTATTTCTTCCCCATCCATTGTTGTGAGGATAAGACCACCATCAGATAATTCTGTTTTGACTACATATGGACCTTCATAGTTAGGTGTCCATTTACCACATGAATCAAGGTGATGTAGCGGAATCTTCTTGAGTACTTGACCATATTGTAGTTCCTCTTGGGCAGTACACTGTTGCTCAAAAAGAATTTTTAGGCAAGCTTCCGTAGAGTTTGTTTGTTGATGCTAGAGGCATTTTCTGGGTATTCTTGCTTTTCAAGGTATTTCTTGATGTCGTAAAACCAAGGCTTGTCATCCGGTCTTTCTTTGATAGCAATACAGTGTGCGGGCTCTTGATTGTGATATGTGGTTCGTGGTTTGACCAAGTTACTTAGAACATAGCTGATATAGTTGCCAGCACGTATGCCATTTGATTTTCTTCTCGTGGGATGTGGCTGAAAGTGATCTTTGTAAATTCCGCAGGCAGTTTTAAAACATGATCCCGATATGGAATCAGTTTTGGATGTTTAGTATCCCATTCGCCATTGACCTGGCATATGGCTTGTGAGAATTCTTTGGAGAAGTCAAAACTTCCCTTATATCGTGCCCTAGTGCATTTGAAGCCCCGTCGAATCATGAGTGTCCAACGTGCCCCTGGCTTGATTTCTTTCGTTAGGTCCTGGTATCACCTATGACATCTCTGTCTGGAAATTCGAACTTCATAGGTTGATATTATGGAATTGGTTGGTGATCTAGATAATGGCTTGATCAACCTTTCTTTGGTGCTCTATTCTAACAATGCCCCTAGCTTGATTTCTTTCAGATCTTCCCATGTGCCCAGATGGATAGCCTCTTGATATGGTTGTATATTTTCAGCCTTTCGTTTTATTTCCCATGCCCTTTCCTCAGAGATTTCAAGATATTTATCATCTTCCTGTTTAGCTTGGTTGATAGGAGTATCAAAATTATATCGGGTCGCATTAGTAGCATTATCAATGGTTTTGGGCATGGATTTGCACCGTTATCATGTTTTGGTGCATATTTAGTATGTGAAATTTGAAAATGCATATGCAGAGAAAGTATTGCCATTTTTAAATTTAAGAGTTAAATACAAATGAAAGACATGGATCTTAATTGAAAACAAAATATAACTTTTATTGATTGCAAATATTGTCTGAAACAAAACGGGGGAAACCCTTACAAGCAACCCCTATGCCTCGGGCTTGACATAGGTACTTTCAAAAATAAGAAAAATTTCTTAGGAAAGAAAAAGATCTTGGGAATCTCCACGACAGTCCATCCTTTGAGTAATTCTCCTGGGGTGCATTCTCTGATGAAGTCAGTTTCCTTTTTGGTATTAACTCTGTTGGATATTATTGCAACATGTCCACCGTGCTCTGTCCCCTTGTTGACAAAGGTCTCATGGATTAGAGGAAACCGTGCTTTACACTTCAGTGTAGCTACCTATGTTTGTTCAGGGTACAGTCTAAACTGGACTATCCCCTGGTCCACTAGATTTTGTAGTGTTCTTTCGAAGGCTTCATTATGTTCCAACAAGAACCCACATTCCAACAGATATTCCTCCAACAAGTTGATTGGGGTTTCTGCCTGTCTGGTTGCCCCAAAATTAGTGACTACTTCAATCTCATTTATTTTCGGCCCACCATGCGGAGACACAAGGTTTAATTTGATGTTAGGCTTCTCAAAGGTGATGTTTTGAGATTCTAACAAATCCTGAACCTTGTGCTTGAATGCCCAACATTGTTCTATGGTGTGCCCTGGAGAGTTAGCATGGTATTCGCACCTGGCGTCAGCATTGTACCTTTGCGGGAGTGGCCCGAATGGAGGAGGTAGAGGCTTGATTTCCACCAAGGATGCCTTCACCAAGTGTTGTAATAAATGGCTAGGTGGAATGAGGAGTGACTTAAAATTTCAAGGTGGCCTTTTAAATATATCTTGTTATTGTCCTTGTGGGATCACTAATGGTTGTGGTGCCCTTGGTTGTGAGGCTACAACATTGATTTCTCCCTCTTGTCTTTTTGGGGATCTTAAGCGGGCCTTTTTGGATCGTGTGGTCTTGCTTCTGGCTCTTTTCTTAGTCGGCAATCGCTTGACGCACCAATCATTTGAGCTACTTCTTCGAAAGCTACCCTGGGAATCTGGTCTTGTTTGTTAATGAAGTTCCTTAAGGCTAGGAGAACTTGACTCAAATATCCTTTCACCGAACTCACATCACCTTTTAATTGGTCTAGATCTTCCTTGAATGCAGCCTGGTTTTCCTCGATCTGTCCAGAGTTCTTTATTGATAGGCCCTTGCTTGATACAGAGGCTAAGGAGGTGGTGATCTTCTTCTACCCATGGCTTAACTGGAGATATTTTTTTGAATAATCGAGATGAGTTTTGATATGATATGCAGTTTTTTATGAATGCATGCATGCGAATGAATATGTATGAATATGAAATGGTTACTTGTTTTAAATGTCTAATTCATTTGGGTATATATTTACTTGCTTATTATTCGGTGACCAGCTTAAAAATAGGTACGCAGACGAGATGTGGAAACAAAATACCTTTATTGAAGGTAACATAATTCAGATATTGAAAAATATTACAATATTAAACCAAAACTTTATTTGGGTGAAATTGAACCAAGGGAAATAAGTCTTCTAGGTGCGCTTGCGGACATCTGCTCTTGAAATCTCCCCACTTTGCTTGACAAAGCTTGAGAAAGCCTTCAGTATATTATTTCCCTTTTGTGGCTTTGATTCCAGGCATGTTTGGCGCATTGACGTGGACAAGTCGTTTCCTTTATTATCCATTTTTAAAGACAGTCACTGAGATCTTTATTTTATTATTATTATTTTTTGTACCCTATGAAAAAGACAAAAATAAACAGGTGACAAATATATGAAATGTATGACGAATATATAAATGTAGGGTTAAGTGACGGGATTTTTATGATAAGTACCCTTATAAGGTAGGGATGTATGGTTGAGTGACGATGTTTTATGACAGTTACCCTTAGAAAGTAGTCCTCTTAATTTTGACCTACGATAAATCTACCTTCCCAAAAGGTGGCTTACTTAAGGGTATCATGAATAACACCATAGGGAAAAATCACAAGGCCTTCCCTTATGTGGAGCCTCTTTACGGACTAAAACTTTCATCTCAAAGTCGTGAAAGGTCTCGTCATGAGATTTTAGGTTAAGGTCGTTACAAAGAGTCATGGGTGTCCTTCCAAAGTCCTACTCGTCAAGAGGATATCTCTCGATAAGTATTCCTTTTTCAGAAGTACATTGACTTTAGGCGAAGTTGTCACATAAACTCGCAGGGATGATGTATCCCCTAAGCTAATAGACAAACCTTCTTTCTAAGGGTTATATTGAGAATATTTTTTTTGACAAGAATTCTCGCCATGCAGTAAATATATAACGATAAGAAAATTTGATACTAAATAAATAAACATAGTAAAATAGATAAGTGAAATAAAGCAAATAAATAAATAAAAATATAAAACCCGAAATAAAACCCAAAACCTAAGGTTGAGCTTCCCCAACAGAGTCTCCAGCTGTAGCGACTGGTTTTTAAATACAGAGTCGCCACTATTAGTTTTTATCCTAGGGAAGGGAATCTAATAGGAAACCCTAATTTGTAGACAGAGATTCTAGGTTTCGGACTTTATTAGACCAAAGGAAGGTGTTAGGAACCTTTCATCTACCTTGTTCACAAGGATACTAGGTTTTAGATTTAAGTATAGGATAAACAGGGTTTAAGTTTTAATAGGGGAACATGGTTTTAATTTTCAATAGGGGAAAGAGTTTTTTTTTATGGGAGAACTCGCTACGATTTTAATCGTATGCCTACATATCCTCTTATGAGGAATCAGAGTCCCAATTCATAGTTCGTATGGGGTTGGTGTTATTTATGGGTTGCAAACGTACTTTGAATCACCTCGCATTTTGGCCGAGAGTAGTGATTGCGGAGATTTTGGCTAAATGCGCGGTTAGTCAAAATCTGATTGAAACCCTTTTGCATAAAAACAGTTGATTAGCTTAGTTGATTATGAAAAATAGTTTGTTGTGTGTTGAGTGATTTTTATAATATTAATTGCAAAAATCTTGATTAATGCATGAATAAAAAATATGTAATGCAATAATATATAAAATAATATGCATAAGTTTGAATAAAAATAGTTTATGTGATATCAAATAATATATGACAATTAAATACAATAATAATTATTATAAAAGAATAAAAAATATAAATATAATAATTAGAAAATATTAAAAAAAATTTTAAGTATTGTAATAAAACAAAATAAAAAAAGGAATAAGGAATAAAAATATAAAAGTAATAAAAATATAGAAAAATAAAAAGAACTGGAGAATTATTTAATTATTTCAGGGGGGTGTATTTTGTTTTAACATGTAATGACCGGGGGTGTTAAACAATTAATATTAGGTTGACCCAATTATAGTTCAGAAAGGGGGGTGCAGTTTCTAGTTGCGTTTATTAATTACTGGCGAAGGGGGTGTGAAGAGGAATTGGGCTTAACCCCAAAATGCTATGGAGTGGAGTCCACCTGATTGTGTGGGTGAGGGAATACGTTAGTTATCATGGAGACTTGGCCTATGGCCGTCAGATAGAAATCGCATGGTAAAGAATTGAGGGAGCATGATACTATTATGTATGCGCGTGTCTGCGATTGCTACGGAATATAAACATTTTGTTTTTTATTCATTTCATTATTTTGGTTTTACAATCACTCTCTCTTCCTCGCCTCTCAACCCTTTATTTTTTCCTTTCTAAACCCCAACCTTCCGATGCCGGCAGCGGTTCCCTGGACACACCCCTTAACCTTCTTTGTCGTGCCCGGCTAAACCCCAACCCAACAATCAATCAGAAAAAGAGAACAAAGCAAACAAAAGAGCTAAGTTGTTTACTACCCTTTCGCGATTTCTGAATTTCACGCGTTTGAGAAGTTAAGCTAATCCCCCTTCTCCTTTCTGTTTACAGGTTACTGGTATTAGTTGAAGATGACGGTGATGAGATTGTGGTGGAGAGATTGAAGGCGCGGTGGACGGCGAGGTGGTCAGCGTTGGAGATGGAGATTAGGGTTTCGGATATCGAAACCCCAATCGTCGCTTGTTCTTCTTCTTCAACGGTATTACGATTCTTCTTCAAGATTCGCGGTCTTCTCCCCCTCTATATTCCTTCTTTTTTACTGTCTTCGAATCGCCCCTCATCTATATTCTTCACTGTATTTATAGGTTAATACTTAGGGTTTTGTGAATTTGTCGTTACAGCTAGTTCGTTTTTATTTAGGGTTTAGAATCAAGTTAGGGATTAGATTTGATTTGTAAATTGATTATGTATTTGATGGTATAAATGTTGTATTGTAATTTTTTAGATCTGATATTTTTGATTAGGTAGATTTTCTGGATTCGATTCACTATAACATATCCTCTGATTTGATTTCAGTTTGAACAGTATCAATTGTTTTCAAAAATTAAGCGCTTAATTGAGTTTAATTGGAACAGTGACTTTTTGTTGCATTTGTGCCCTACGCATTACTATCCAGCCCAGTAGTGCTTAGTAGTCTTTGGGACTTGTGTTGTTATTTACTCTAGCCCATCATAGTTTGTTTGTTATAGCAAAACTGATTTTTAATTCACTAGGCCCAAAATGCTTTTTCAGCCTAGTTTTTTTCTCAAATCTTTAATAAAAGATTTTAAAACTCAATATCTAATAACCCAAAAAAATTGTTTCAACAAAAACAACAAATAAAAACGTTTATTGAGCCCTGCAAAATTTTAACTGGATTCAGCCCCACCATAATTTTTCCTCTTTTTTTTTATTACAGTAAAAACAATTTCTCAATTCAAATGGGATTTGCATTTACTGTTAATATGGGCCAGCGTTAATAATTCTATCATCATCCCAGCACATCATTATTTTATTCAGCCAACATTTTTCTTAAACCAGACCCAATTGGCCATCAGCCCAATGCTGATTATTTTAAACAAACCATTTTTCTTATAAATATCAAAATAATGTCTAGCATGTTGTTATTTAATAATGATAAAACTTAACAATAATAATGCTATCCCTTTTTCTAACAAAAATAACAATTTTTTTATTAATAATTTATTAAAACAATAGAACGACAAATGGGTTATTTAATGTGATTCAGAAAATACACCTCCCCTTTTGATGTTTGGATAACAAGTAGAAATGGGCCAACATGAATTATAATTGAATCTTTACCTCTTCTTTTAACAAACAAAAATTCTTAAATGGGCTTTAGACATATTTAATTTTACCCTCTTATTAATAACATTTTAATTAAACTTAGTGGTTACTCGAATAATTTTAGTTTCGACTCGCATGGGCCATTGGCCAACAAGCCTCTCGAACGTTCACGAATACATGAGTTTTTATGATTTAGAAAGCCCCGCTCTCCTGGATTTAAAATACACCCCCTATCGTCTTGGATAAAGATGAGCCATCTGATACTGTTGTACCATCTTCAATTAGACATTTCTCTTATTTTAAATAAATTAAATCATCGAGGTAGGGAAAATATGGGGTACGACACACTCTCACGTCACAACCATCAAATCTCAATAGATCAGATCCAGCGCCCCTGATTCACAGACGTACCACGGAACCCTTGGAGAGTAACGCACTGGATCTTACGTAGATAATGGGCTCCTGGTTTGGGCCTAGTGATCCATACTTTTCACACCCCCTGAGATTTCTTATGTAGGCCCATCATTTATTTATTTTTGTTTCAATTTCTTTTTATTTTGTTTATTTAACATAATTAACTTTTTTATCTAGATTAATGTAAATCAAATTAACTTGATTTTTTTAATTAAATTAATTAAATTAACTTTTTAAATTAAATTAATTGAATAATTAACCTAGTTTCTTTAGGGTTTTTATCATTAAATATTTTTGCAAATAATCAATTTATTTTTTTAAAACTAAAATCAATTAGGTTAGGTTAGTCATCAATTTTTATTTATCTAAACGATCACAAAAAGAAAACAATTTCTCTGTTTCTTTCCGTAATTTTCGCATTAGTTTTTCACAATTATGTATCTGTTAAGGGATGTAATAGTTAATTAGTTTTCTTTCTATTTCCCCCAATTTTATGGTTATGTACTCCCTTCCCCAATCTTTCTTTTCTGTTCTTAATGCTTTTGTTTATTACTGTATAATAATTAGGCGTGTATGGCAAGATCTAAAATGAAAGTTAGATAACCCTAATATACAATACAAATTAACTGAAAATAGAACACTATTCACACATACACCTATAGGGTGACTCCACTTGTTGCCTTCAGATAAAAATGGTCATGTCCCTCGAACACAAGGATACCATTAGCAAAGACCCTCGGTAAAAGTCATCATAAAGATCATAGTTTTGTGATGTCCCTCGAAGTTTCCTTTGAGAAATGATCTTGTCCCTCGATGTTACCTACAAATATATGATGACAGCCCCTTTGAATTGATAAAGGTATCCCTATATGTTTCCTTCTGTGACCATAACGATGAGCCGCGCCTGTCCCTGAAACATCCAATGAATGGGCTTCCTACTAAATAGTGGTAGGATAACACTATCTAAAGGAAGAGGAAAATAACACAAAATACTTTTGAGTAGGTAGATAGCTCGTAGTCGCTTGCTCACAAACAAAAGCACTTTTCACACAAAACACTTCTTTTCTAAAATATTTTCAAAGCAAACACTTTGTATGCGTTCTCAGCGATACGAGAATCATTACAAAGTTTTCCGCACTTAGGCATTTTCAAAATATTTTCAAACTTACAAATACATAAAACATTTTTAAAAGTGAGCTAGCGATTAAGAGCCCGTAGATAACTACGGATGGAAAGGGTTCTAATACCTTCCCTTTTCATAACCTACCCCCCCTTACTCATAAAATTCTCGAAGATATTTCCTATTCTTTTCACCCTTTCCTTTATTGGATAAATAAAAAGTCGATGGCGACTCTTGCTATCCACAACATTTGCGATAAAAATGTAAAACCAAAAGTCAGTTCTCCTACCGTATTACAATAATCATTGGACGTTTTTGCAATCAAAACAGAGAAAGTGAAAACAATTTTGAAATTTTAAATTTAATTGTATTGATTCTGAAAGTTTTCCTATAAGCAGATGGTTTTATACAAGGAGACGGAAATCCTAGTAAGAGGAAATCTTCGTAAGAAATGAAAAAGGGGTACAAAGAAAAACAACTATGTGGAAACGATCCCATCAAGTTTCAACTATGATATTTCCCCTATGTCTTCAAATATCTCATCACTTGCTGTCAGAAGAAGATGATTGAATTGATCTTTACCGTTTCATGTTGACGCTACTAATAAAGCTGGTTGTAAGTAAATGGGTAATCCAACGGGACATAGTCGTATGCTTTAACCCCTAACTTTTTCATGGACCTCCCTTTCGGGTTTTCTGCCCAACAGGATATCCTTTTTTGCCCAAGCCTCCTTTTCAAGTTTTTGACTTGCCGGATGTACAATTTTATATATATCCCTAATTTTTTCCTGAACTCTTTTGGTTCGCCGTGATGCCCTTATTATTGCCTAGGCCTGTCAACCTAGCGGGTCTCTTTTATGCGTAATATTTTTTGACTATGTCCGTGTTCACAGGGTGTGGAAAATATTCACTCTCCATGGTGGTAAGTATCATAGCACTGCCAGAAAATATCTTTTTGATCACAAATTACCCTTTGTACGTGGGAGTCCATTTGTCCTTGGGATCAACTTGTGGTAGGATGATGTGCTTTATTACCAAATCACCAGCATGGTACACTTGATGTTTGACTTTCTTGTTAAAAGCCTTGATCATGCGTTTTTGATACATCTGACCATGATAAACAGCCGCAAGCCTTTTTTCATCAATCAAATTTATCTGGTCAAGTCGAGTCTGAATCCATTCATCTTCATCTAAACCTGCGTTTTTCATAATCCTTATGGAAGGTATACAGACCTCAATAGGTAAAACAACCTCCATACCGTAGACGAGGGAGAACGAGGTTGCCTTAGTTGATGTACGTATTGAAGCGCGATAACCATGCAGAGCAAATGGTAACATCTCATGCCCATCTTTGTATGTCACTGTCATCTTCTGCAAGATCTTCTTGATATTCTTGTTGGCGGCTTCCACTGCGCCATTCATCTTTGGTCGGTACAGAGAAGAATTGTGATGTTTAATCTTGAACTGCGTGTAGAGTTCTGTGACCATAGTATTATTAAGATTGGTACCATTGTTTGTGATGATACTTTCAGGGATGCCATGCCGAAAAATAAGGTTATACTTAATGAATCGAGCCACAACTTTCCAGGTAACAAAAGCAAACAAGGCTGCTTTTACCCACTTCGCGAAGTAGTCAATAGCGACAAGGATAAAATGATGCCCATTAGAAGTAGTAGGATTAATCTATCGATTATATCAATGCCCTACATTGCGAACGACCAAGGAGCAGTCAAAACATTCAAAGGAACAGGAGGCACATGTACTTTGTCAACATAAATATGGCATTTGTGGCAAGTTTTGGAATGATGATGGCAATAAGTTAACATGGTAGACCAATAATAACATGCTCTTAGAATCTTCTTAGCCATTGTATGTCCACTGGAGTGAGTACCAAAGACACTGTCTTGCATATCTTCCATAATTTTCTCAGCTTCTTTCTTGTCTACACAGCGAAGCAAAGTCGAATCGTGGTTGCGCTTGTACAAGGTTATGTTACTCATAAAGAACTTGGTAGAGAACCTCCTTAGAATTTTTTTACCATTGATAAATTCCAATTTAGGATACTCTTGAGTTTTGAGGTATCTTTTTACTTCGTGGTTCCAAGGTTTTTCCTCTACTCCATCTGTATCAACTTCGTAGCAATGCGCTGGTTTTTCTAGTCTCTCAATAGTAATTTGAGGAGCTTCATTATCCCATATGACTTTGAACATAGATGACATGGTGGCTAGTGCATCTTCCAATTGATTCTCTTCTCGTGGAATGTGTTCAAAAGTGATTTCTTCGAAGTATGGAATTAATGTCAACACATGCTCTCAATGAGATTTTGATGCTTCATGTCCCATTCATCTTTAATATGACTGATCACTAGGGTTGAGTCCCCATATACATTCAACAATTTAATTCTCATATCGATGGCAGCTTTGATACCCATGATGCATGCTTCGTACTCGACCATTTTGTTGGTACTGACAAAACATAATCTAGCGGTGAAGGGCGTATGGCAACCATTGGGAGAGATAATCACAGAACCAATTCCATTACCAAGTGCATTGAAAGCTCTATCAAAAACCATAGTCCATCGGGATCCTAGTTCAGGTACTTCATATGTTCCAGATTCTTCATAATCAATAACTAACATGCTATTCTCATATGGGAACTCAAAACTCATAGACTGATAGTCATCTAAAGCTTGATGAGCCAAATGATCTGTGAGTATACTTCCTTTAATTGCCTTCTGAGTAGTGTATTTAATGTCGTATTATGTTAAGACAATTTTCCATCTTGCTATTCTTCCGGAGAGAGCGGGTTTCTCGAATATGTATTTTATTGGATTCATCTTAGATATCAACAAAGTAGTATGAGTCAACATATACTGTCTTAGTTGACGACCAGCCCATGCCAAAGCGCATCAAGTTTTCTCGAGCAGTGAGTATCTTGTTTCACAGTCGATAAACTTTTTGCTAAGGTAGTATATTGCATGCTCTTTTCGACCAGACTCATCATGATGCCCCTATACACACCCCACTGAGTTCTTTAACATTGTCAAGTACATGATCAAAGGTCTTCTTTCAACTAGTGGCATCAAAATTGGAGGTTCTTGGAGGTACTCCTTGATTTTGTCGAAGTCTATTTGACATTCATCGTCCCACTTCACTACTTGATCTTTCTTCAGTAACTTGAAGATTGGCTCACAATTAGAAGTCAAATGGGAAATAAACCTGTCAATGTAGTTCAATCGTCCCAAGAAACCTCTGAATTCCTTCTCAGTACGAGGAGCTGGAATTTCTCAAATGGATTTAACCTTAGCATGATCAACTTCAATACCTTTACTCCTGACGATGAAACCTAGGAGTTTTTTGGATCTTAGCCCAAAGGTACACTTGTTTGGATTCAACCTCAACTTGTACCTCTTCAATCTCTCAAATAGCTGGTGTAGGTGGTCGAGATTTTCTTCCTCAGTCTGAGACCTGGCTATCATGTCATCAATGTAAACCTCTATCCCATGATGGATCATATCATGGAACAAAGCTACCATAGTATGCTGATATGTTGCATTGGCGTTCTTCAAACAAATAGGCACAACTTTATAAGAGAAAGTGCCCCAGTGTGTGACAAAAGTAGTCTTCTCCATGTCTTCAGGTGCCATTTTCATTTGATTATAACCATAGAAATCGTCCATGGAGGAAAATACTTTGTGCGGAGCGGTGTTGTCAACCAGAATATAATTATGCGGAAGAGGAAAGTAATCTTTGGGGCTTTCCCTATTCAAATCCCTATAGTCTATACACATACACACCTTACCTTCCTTCTTAGGTACCGACACTACATTTGCAACCCACTGAGGATAGGACATAACATCTAAGAAACCTACATTGAACTGCTTCATGACTTTAGCTTTGATCTTATCAGACATCTCGGGATGCATACGACAAACCTTCTTCTTTATAGGAGGAAAACCTTCCTTCACTGATAGACGGTGAACCATAATGTCAGTATCAAACCCTGGCATGTCTTCATAAGACTAAGCAAAGATCTCAACATAGTGATGTAACATCTGAATTAACTTCTTTTTAACACCGTCTTCTAGGGAGGAACCTATCTTGATTTCTTTCTTGTACTCTTCAGTATCCAAGTTCACAACCTAGACTGGATCTTCATGCCATTGTATGGCTCTTTCCTCCTGCTCTAACATTCTAGAAAGCTCTCTAGGCACTTCACAATATTTCTCACCTTCGTCCTCGACTTGGTAGATCGAATTTTCAAAGTCATAATTGGAAATAGCATAATTGTTATCAATGGGACCCAGGGTGGATGCAGATCTGTAATTTGTTATCTGGGTGTGTGTAAGAACACATATCTATTTTGAAAGCAATAAAGTAAAAGAAAGACAAAGAGCACAAAATTTGAATGCAAACATCCAATGATTTATTAAATGAAAATATGTGGGTGAAAAATGACAACCCTAATGTTGTACCCCAAAATTTGCCCTCCCATATTCCTCAAGTTTGTCAAGAATCATCTCCAAATGGTTCAAGATTGCTCAAGGGTTGCACAGTCAAATCACCTCCTAAGGCAGACAAGTAAAAATTAGGGTTTTGTGTTTCATTAAGGTCCTCATATCCAAATGTCCTCAAGTGCTTCCCAATGTCTTAATATGTTCTTAAGTTCATCCATGACAAATTTCAAGCCTTGCAGAGAAACTTTGGTCAGCCAATTGCTCAAGAGGCCCAAAAATCGACTGTGCTGGGTCAAAAGTCAAATGTGGCCTACATATAGTCAAACCTCAAGATTTTTTGTCAAAATTATCATTTTTAAGGATAATTCATCATTTTATCAAGGGTTGATCATGATTCATCAAGGATTGCTCAAAATTCATCAAGATTCAAAAGTTGCTAAATTAGGGTTTTGGAGGAAAAGTCAACTCAACTTTGACCAAGCATAACTTTCTCATACTTTATGAGAAATGACCCATCCAAACTCATTTTGAATAGGATGCATTTTCCTACAATCCATCTTCATACCCCAAGATCAGAAAATGCACTCACAAGAAGTTACAAATTTGGACATTATAGGTCATTTTTGAAAGTCAACAAAAACACCTTTTTTTCCAAAGCTTGTAACTTGCGAATGGAAGATCAAAATGAGATGAGACCAAACGGGTTGATTAGAGGACATCTCAAGGTTTCTAAAAAGTCAAATAATACCTCCAAAAATTCAAAATTGAAGAAGTTATGCATTGTTGAAGTTGGGCATGTTTCCAAAATTGCCAAAAGTCAATTATCCTCAAAACTCCAATTTTTAACAAAAGGGCCCACTTTTTCCACTTGATTTAGTCTTGTCATGCCACACACGTGTCCCATGCTTAATTTCATGACCAAACATTTATTTTTCTATTTTATTTCATTTTTATTGATTTAATTCATTATTAATCAATATTAAATCAAATAAAATCCAAAAATTATTGAAAAGGGATCTTTGTGATTTGTACAGCTTGCAAACATCATATGACACCTAATCAAATTCGTGGCTTGGCTTTTTGTGCACAAAATCTCAGATTTGGCCATACTTGGAAAGCTTGTTAATGGTGATAAGATCAAATCTCCAAACTTTGAATATACAAGGATATTGGCCCAACTCTTGACCTAAAACCATTCTATTATATATACACAAGGCACACAAACCTAATTCACGCACAAGGACTGCACAGAACGGCCATACCAAATTTGGAAAAAGCTTAAAAAACCTTGAAATTGAAATCATACGTAGAGGTCAATTCAATCAAAAAGCTCAACGCTATCTTCTTGCTAGCCATTCACTGAAGCTAAGGAAATCGCTCACGAGCCCTGAATAACCACCAAACACACTATAAGTCGCTTGAAACTATGCCCTGGACATGGAATCGTGATCTTGTATTCTTGCATCTTTTTGACAAAACATTGGCATATTCTTGATCCTTGCATAATTTCCAACCTTTCTGCAATATTCAATTTCGTTTTTGTAGCCTGTAAAGCCCTACCCGAAACTAGGGTTTGGGATTCTTATTTTTAGGCATTTTTGTTTCAGGTAAAATCAGAACCAACCATGACCATGAATGGACTCAAGAGGACGAAACGAGCATGGGGATGATTTTAGGTGGAATTTATATTGCCTGGAAGTTGTTTTAGGAGGAACCTATGAATCTTGCTGCGGACAAAATCCGCAGGTAAAAACCTGGTTATTCTCAACGAAGAAGACGCTGACGCGTCTCCCTCCCATTCGTCCTTTTAAAAAATGCGCGCTTTTATTTTTTTTCCAGGCATAGTTGATTGATTATCAACATAATATTCGTTGTATATATTAATAACAAAGATGCAGCGTGGCTCAGTTGGTGGAAGCGTGAGTGGGATACCCTTGGGACCTGGGTTCAAATCCCAGGTCCCCCAAAACGTTTATTTAATTTTTCATCAGGTGTTCCCATGCAATGCCCAGAAGGTGGTCTACCGTGTGCATCCAATTTCCAAGCGCCAGATGGCCAGTAAATCAAATCCAATGGCCAAAGCTGAGTATCCACCATACTCTACAGTCAACGCACACACATGGAAGTGGAGAAGTCAACAAGGCCTGGACGTAAATGGGCTTCAGAATTGCCCTTTTCACTCCCAAATCAGGCCCAGCACCCCCTGGGTTTATTTCTTCTTCTCTTTTATATTTTTATTTAATTGTTTTTTTTAATTATTATTATTATTATACTAACTAATTTATTTTTCCTAATAAAAATCAGAAAACATAAAAAATATATTATTTTTATTAATTTCATTATTTTTGTAAATAAACCATTTAATTGACTTAGATTTTTTATTAGGCACAATTTTAACATTTTTGCAACAAAATAAAATTAATGTAGAATTAGGGTTTTCACAATTTTAATCATTTTATTTTTATTTCCTTAAACATTCAAAAACCCAAAAAAATATCTTTTTTATTCTAATTAATTAATTAACTTAGGCTTAATTTCATTTAAATTCATTTAGTTCAAAATAACAAAAAAATCTCCTTTCTCAAAAGGGGTCAAAACCCTAAAACTCTCCGATTCAATTTTTCTCGCGCGTATCATTTTTGGTTCATATTTTGATCCATATAATTGTATTTGCTTCAAGGATGTAATAGCTTTAACTTAGGACTTTTTATCGCTTTCATTTAATTTTCCGCATTTAATTTTCAAGGGTTTGTTTTTGGCGATGTAAATACCCGACGCCTTGTAATAGCTTAGTTTTATTTTCCGCAACCATTAACTGCTAGATGTATGAATAATAGGCTATGCATGACAAGATATACCTTAACATAAAATCAATCGTAGCTCACCCATAACATGTACAAAGATAACATAACTGAAAATTGACACGTTTGCACATGCCACTCCTAGGGTACGCCTCACTTGGTTTCCTCGAACATGGTCATTGAGTATAGGAAGTCTTAGAGGTCGCCCTCCTGTCTAAAGATCAAAGTTACCTTGAAACGGTTGCCTAGATAAAAAAAATGATCTAAGACATTAGGGTTACCGCTAAGGTGTCCTACCATTGCTTTAGTGACCACATGTCCCTTAATAGAATTGACCCGAAAACTCCAACGACGGTGCTACCTACTTCTCAATAGTGGGATGGCACTGTCTAAAGGACATTTACACAGCTTAATTCCTTTTGAGTAGGTAGATGTTCTCAGGCACTTGCTCTTTCAAAACAAAAACAAATTTTTCTCACTTACACTTTTCAAACAAAGTTTCCAAAAACACTTCATACACTCTTGAGGACAGAAACAAGACTTAAATCGAAGTTTTCAAACAAAAACTCTTTTCAAAAACCCACAAACACAAGAAAAGCAGAACTTTTTTGAAAACACGGTGAGCAAGTACCTAAGAGCCCGTGGATAACCACGGATAGAAAGGGTGCTAACACCTTCCCTTTCTATAATCTACCTCCCGAACCCGAGAAACATTTCGAAAAGGAATTTTTCTGTGCTTTTTTCCTTTCCTTGTTGGATAAAATAAAAGACGGTGGCGACTCTTGCTTACCGCGACATTTTGCAAAAACAAACGCAAACGCGAACCAGCATTCCAAAACAGTCAGTTCTATTTCCACCGATCACACCTAACAAATGAACCTTTGTGCCCCTGGTAAGGCACAAGGCTTAAAGTTATTGTTCAAATTACATAACCAAAACTTGAAAGCAAGAAAATAGAAAATAACATTTACTCCTGACTAAAGGAGATTGATATAAAGTCTTCAGCCTTCCAATTGTTGAGCCCACTGCAGGTTGAAGGGAGAATCCAATTGTCTATGTCACAGTCGCTATCAGCGTCTTGCATAGTGTTGACTAGATTTTTGTGAACTCCATTGTTGTTGATGCCTAATGGTGGTCTTCAAGAATTAGCACGAGCACGAAGAACATCCCTATGAGCCTGTGAGGTGAAAACCAAACCAAATTTGTCAAACTTGTAAGGAATATCGGGAAGATAACCAAAAATATTGCCACCAACTTCTTCTACCACATCTTTAGCGTCTTTCAGAGAAGCCATTCTTGGTGGAATCCCGGTAACCTTAGGAACAATAGGAGAAACTTTAGCAATAGGGGTTGTCGAAGGAATAACTTCAAAGGTCTAGAAATGAGTCTCGAGGAGTTCACCATCCATCTCAACATACTTGAAGGAGTTCAAATGGCTCAACATGTATTATTCTTTGCCATAAACTGTAATGATTTTTCCTTTCACGAGATACTTCAACTTTTGGTGTAAAGTAGAAGTAACAACACTTGCCTCATGAATCCAAGGGCATCCAAGAAAACATGAATAGGCTGGACAAATGTCAATCACATAGAAAGTAGAGTCGAAGACCTGGGAACCCTCTTTGGTTAGAAGATCAACTTATCCATGCATCATTCTCTTTGAACCATCAAAAGCTATCACTAAAACGTCACTGGGTTTTAGCACAACCCCTTCATAGTCAAGTTTGTCTAAAATAGATTTTGGAAATACATTCAATGAGGAACCTGTGTCCACCAACACATGAGATAAAGTAGTGCCCCTACACTCAATAGAGACATGTAGGGCCTTAATATGGTTCCTTCCCGCGGGAGTTAAATCAGCGTCAGAAAATCCTAGCCCATTATCAGTTGTCAGGCTAGAAACACAATTTTCGAACTGGTCAAAAGAGATTTCCTACAGTACATGAGCATATTTCAGAAACTTTACGAAATCTTGAGCATGGGCTTCAGAGCATAATAACAGAGATAACATAGATATTTTGGAGGGGGTCTTCCCCAACTGTTCAACAATCTTATAGTCACTCTTTCAAATAATTTTCAGTACCTCCTCCATCTCTTGTTTGGAGGTATCTTCAACAGTAACCTCTTTCAGTTCCTCAGTCTGGGTAGGCTCAGTCATCTATTCTTTTCCTCGAGTATGAATAGTTGGTTCAGTAGTAGTGATACGAACTGGTGTAGTAACATCCTTTGTGGAGATCCCTGGAGAGAAAATTCTTCCACTTCTGATAACCTTACAAGTCCCAAAAATATTTCCATTATTGGAATCAGTAACTTCGGTATTTTTATCTTCGACAACTAATGGTTATTACTTAACACCATGGTAGTAGACATCAGCTCCATAATTCCAAGGGATAGCCTTGTTAGAGGAATATGGAATTGGCCCAGGTGCGATAATGAACAGAGGAGCAACCCTAGGCTCGACAGTAATCTTCACAGGACCCTTAGAAGTGATCCTTATAGGAGTATTAGAAATTGTAATCACGGACACGTCTTCGAGCTCCAGGCCTTGAGACCTACTTTTGTATAAGCTCTCCACATAAGGAGTCTTCTCAAATAGAATTACATGGTCATCCATCAGATGTTGAATACCTTCTTTAAGAAGTACAAACATTGGATTGGGACACACAATAGTAGCAGTTTTCAATGCAACCCGTAAATAAACCGGCTTGCAACAACTTCTTCTTAACAATCATCAGAGGAGTAGTCAAGTCACTCACAGAAGAAACATAAAAAACATCCTCAATAGAATTAACACCCTTATCATGATTAGGAATAGGTGCAGTGATCACATTAGGAGTCTTAGGAGGATCAAGTCAATCTCCTTAGAGTCAATCATATCTTGAATCTTATTTTTCAGAGCCCAATAGTTGTTAGTGTCATGGTAGGACTATTGTAGTGATATGCACACCTTGCATTGGGATTCTAACAGGGAGAGGAAGTATTAGGGTTCTGAGGAGGATCCTTCAATGTAATCAACTCTTCCTTCAACATGTGTTACAATGCTTGAGACAATTTCATGTTGATTTTGGTGAACTATCTCCTGGGTGCATCCCGCCTACATTGGTTGTTTTGTTGTTGTTGCACTGGCGCATGAATAAAGATCAGAGCTGCCCCCACAGATTGGTTACGGTCACTCTTATTATGACCCTTCTGGATGTGCACACCATTGGATTCTCTCTTACCATTATATGACTTCTTTGCAATATTCAAATATGTAGCCATCTGAATTTTACGACTTCTGATTCCACTCTCAACATGTTCTCCTGTAAGTATCAGTTCAGTGAAACTGGTTGCAGAACTTCCAAGTAGGTGATTATAGAAAGGACTTTTTAGCGTACTCATGAACATGTCAACCAATTCCCTATCAGCCAAAAGAGGTTGAGATCTGCATGTAAGATCTCTTCATTTCTATGCGTACTCCTTAAAGCCTTCCTCAGAACTCATGGACATACTTTGTAGTTGCATTCGGGTTGGTGCCAAATCAAAATTATACTGATATTGTCTATATAAAGCTACAGCCAAATATTCCCAGGTATGGATATTGGTACCTTTGGGTTGATAATACCATTCCATTTGTGTTTCAGACAGACTCTCTTGAAAGAAATGCAACCATAATTTCTTGTCAGCAACATGTGGTTAAATTTTTCAAACATATGATCTCAAATGCAACTTTGAGCAAGAAACACCATCATACTTAGAAAATGTAGGAGTTTTAAACTTAGGAGGAATGACTACTCCTGAGACTAAACCAAATTCTTCAAAGTTCAAGCCAGGAACCTTCAGGATCTCCATAGCTTTCAGACGCTCTTCTAACAACTTATACTTCTCGCCAGTAGGGGGGATATTATTTATCCAAATAATCCTCTTCCTCTTCACCAGAACATTGGTCAGAACCATGATGGATTTTTTCAATTTTAACACTCTTACCATCTTCATCTCGTTCGTCATCTTTGTCCAATGGGATATCAAGATCTTGAGCTTGCTTGACTGGACCTCTGAACTTTCTCCCCATGTTAAGGATGCCAATTGGTTTCTTTGTCTTCTTATTATTCCCATTGTCAATGAGCGCCTTCAGTTCTTCTTTCCCCTTGGCTAAGTTTAGGAACATCTCTTGGAACTGAGCATTCTAAGCCTAAAGTTCTTTGACTGTCTGTTCGAGAGCCATTTTTGCTGAAATAAATAGTAAGAAGATGAGAAACATGTCTCGGAAACCTCATATGCAATGATATGTATGGCATATAGATGCATATGCAATGTTTTCAAGGACCTCGAGGGATTTAAACTTGTAATCAAAAAGAGAACAAATACAAAGACTCTTATTAGTATGTTCAAATTATAACTTTCTCTTAGGCTTAAAATGAAAACAAAAAAGGTTACAAGGAAACAAATTATGAACTCCTAAAACCTAACACTCAAGTCTCCCATGGCGCTACCTTGTTGTGTTGATATATGCATTAAGGCTCATTTCTTCGTGAAGTTGTTTTGTCAGTTCTAACACTTTCTTCTCCCTAGCATAGAATTCAGTCTTAAAGGTATCCCTTTCTTCTTTCAATTGAATCCAGGACTTCTGTAGCTCTTCAAGGTCAGTAGGCATATCTGGATGAAAAATTATATGAGAAATATCTACTTCAACAACAGGATCCATAATTACTGGTAGGACAACATGATATGGAATTATAAGATTTTGAGCACGAGACCACACCCATCTGAGGTAGGGATCCAAAGGGATGGAGTTTTTATGTCCCAAAGTATTTCTATAAATCTTACTCACCAAGCCTGAAGCACGTATAAACTTTTGACGGTAACCTTGAGGATCATTCTCATAATTGAATATAATACCCTAGATAAGCATATCATGAGGACCGTCTCTTCGAGCATAAAAAAATTGATGTGGAGCTAGAGATGGGTTGTAAGTAATACCTCCCCTTATGCCAAGGAACGACATATTAAGGAATACCCCACATGGTCAATAATAGTGATGTCCTCCTGAGATCTGGATCACCAATAGACATCTGAATGAGAGAGCGACATCATCCTTCTATACCACCTCGAACCTTGTTCATTCTTCATCATTGATCGGGGAAGGTGTGAAATAATCCACCTGGATAGTAAAAGTATGCAACACATGAGAGTCCCTCGCTTCCTCATAGTACCAATGTGAAGAGAGTACAAAATATCTCCAAGCAAAGTAGGCACATGATTATGAGTAAGAAATATTCTGATAGCGTTCACATCTATGAGTTGGTCTTGATTAGTGAATAGTACAAAACCATATATCAACAGAGCCAAGATCTAGTCAAAAGCATGAAAACTCATAGCATCTAGAAACAACTGATCCTTCTCAATCATAAACTTAACAAGAAGACCTTTAACTCCACTTCTCATTTCCCAATTAGACACAATGTCTGACCGCTTCAAATGTAAGGCTGCTGCAATAACTTCAGGTTTAGGAACTTTCTCTAAACTAGTGAAGGGTGTCTGATCAAGAATAGGTACCCCAAGTAGCTTAGAAAACTCTTTCATTGTGGGTACCAACTGGTAAATTGAGATTTTTCGGGAACCTTTGAGACTAACTCCTTTAGCTTGGAAGGTATCCTCAAAAGGTTGATCCGGATAGTATTTCTGCAAGTGGAGGCCATAAACTGCAACAACGAACAAAGATAAATCCCTAGGTCCTTGAAATGGTTAGTGAAAATGTTATGTTATGATAATATGATGCTATGATGTTATGTTCATGTTTAAATAAGTAGTAAACACAAATAAGTCACACAAGAGCCTTAGGTTTAAAGGCTTGCATGAAGTCTGTAGGTAAATACCCTTCCCCTCTAAAGTTAAGTTGGCTCAACATGTCCTAAAATAGTAACCGGGTTCTAGGAATCTCATATCACAGATCTTTCTCGCAGGCTTTTTTTTAGCACGGAAACTCGCTTGCCACCACAACATCTCGAAAGAATAATCTCAATGAGCGTAACTTTGAGTATCAAACAACTTTGGATTGCACCAAATCTGACTATCTCACTACCTTCTAATGGCCATGATGGGTCAATTAAGGCTGTAAAAGTAAGTTAGTGTTAACGACACCACACGGAAGCCTAATGTTATCCTTGACTGACTCAAGGAACATCAGTACAAACCAAAGTGTCACACTAACTGTAGCTATCATGTTAACCATATTGGTCTACGATGTACAATCTTTATGATCTATTGCTACTTACCTAAGGAATCCCTAGATCTGGGTGTAGGATCTTACAAACAATAATACCCTAACATTAATTCTTAAAGCAAAGCAAACAATCCAAACAATTAAAGGAAGTAAAAGTGATCTAAACTCTAAGGTAACCCCTCTTTTTTAAGTATGTCCCCAATAGAGTCTCCAATTCTGCAATATGGTGGAGAACTGAATTTTTGGTTTTATCGCAAATGTTGCGGTTAGCAAGAGTCGCCACCGACTTTTTTGTTATCCAACAATTAAGAAAGGTGAAAAGAACATGAAAGACCTTTGATAAATTTTGAGTTCGGGGGGTAAGTTATGAAAAGGGAAGGTGTTAGCACCCTTTTCATCTGTATTTATCTACCGGCTCTTAATTTCTTAACTCGCTTTTGAAAACTTGCTTTGTGTGTGATTTGTTTGAAAATATTTTGAAATGCCAATGTAAGGAAGAGTTTGTAATAATTCTTGTATCAGTCCTCAAGAATGTATACAAAGTGTTTTTTTTTGAAAAATATTTATTTGAAAGTGCGATTTTTGAACATGTTGTGAGCAAGCAACTAGGAGTATTACCCACTAATATGGTCTTTCTTGTTGTTTTCTGTCTCCTTTGAAGATAGTATTATCGATACCATTAGTTGGTAGGTAATAGGTAATCCTATCTATTGGATGTGAAGGGACATACGTAGGGTCATCGTATGGTCATCAAAGGAAACATGTAAGGATACTTTAACAATTGTATCGGAGGGACTATCATCATTTTGCTCGTAGGGTCATCGAAGGGACTAGATCATTTTGTAGGCAACTCAAAGGGTCATTGAGGGGCTATGATCTTTATTCAAAAGGTACCATGATGATATTGTTTAATCGAGGGTCTTTTACTAAAGTATCCATACTTTCGAGGGACATGACCAATATTCGTAAGGCAACAAGAGTGGTTACCCTAGAGGTGTAAGTGTGAAGAGCATGTTAATTCAGTAATTTAATCTTGAAAATTAGGGTTTTCTAGATTTTTTTTAGTCTTTCCATACAAACCCTAGTTACTAACAATTAAATATGTACAAAAAGTTAAAGTGCAGAATATAAAACCTAAGCTATTACATGGCTTTGAGAGGATACATAGGTATAAAAATTTGAGGGAAAGTAAACCTACGCTATTACATCCTCGGAGTAGATACATAATAGGAAAAATGCGGGAATGTAAGTATAAGCTATTACATTGATAGTGTGACATATATGATTGTTCTATGAATTTAAATAACAAAGAATGAAAATAAGAAAAATGTTAGAAAAATGTTAAAGACACAGGATCTAAGTGTTAATGTTTTTGGTGTTTTTGTAGAAAATAATTTAAGTTAATAATTAGTAATTAAAACCAAAATTCTAATTTATTTAAATATTAAGAAAAAAACCAATTTAATTAATTAGTAAAAAATATATCAAAAAATTTAATTACTAATTGAAAACTGTAATCCTAATTTGTTATATTTTTGAAAAAAATATTAGGTTAGTTAATAGTTAATTAAAAAATAATTAGTAAAATAGAATGGAAATTAGGGTTAGTAGAAAATAAGAAAAATAAATGCATGGCTGAGACTTGAACCCACACCCTCAGCCTTACAGATTGCACTTCTATCCACTAGGCCAGTGTGTTGTTTGTGACATGGAAATAGGAAGCGCTCAACATATTTGTACCTATAACGTTAGTTTGGAAAAACAAAAGAAATTGACAAAAGCTGGAATCGTACCCACGCCCTTTGCAATACTGGTCACCACTCTTACCACTACGCCATTTGTGTTACGTGTTAGTATGATCACTATCATTCAATATATTATAAACAAACAATTAAAAATATGAATTAAATAACACACACGCTCAGGTGGGTCCAGGAGTATTTGAATTAGCCAATCAGATGGCTCATAACTGCCATACGAGCCCTCGACTTTCTTGTAAAATTTAGACTGGACAGAGGTGGTGGAAACCACCATCTTCTCTAGCGGTCTTTATCCTCCATCCTTCAAAAACTCATCAAATCGAAAAAAGGAAAACACTATTTTGCTTTAAATTTCGCTAAGTCTGAATCCATAGTCAAAATAAACTAAAGATTAGTGGAAAAGAAGTTTCAAAGAGAGAATCTGATTGTGCCCTAACAATGGCAACTCATCATTCCTGGGTCAAAGCTTGCATTTTCTTATCCAAACCTATTCGAAACACCATGATGAACTCATCTTGGCACACAAAATTAATTAAATATGCATAGATTAAAAGATTCAATTTCAAGAAAATTACCCAAAACCGACGTGCTTGTGTCAGCTATTCCATACATGAGTAAACTTGTTTCTAGACTTGGTGAGATTCTTGGGAACTTCAGGAGCACGATTTTAGGATTGGTTTTGAATGAGAGTGGCTTCACACGATAGTTTCAAGTTGCCCTAGTTCTTGAAAAATTTGTGATTTTTTAGGGTTCTTCTATAATGTAGCATGCATGTTCTTTTGATGTCTGAATATGTTATGTATATATAGAGGAGAAGATTAGGTCAAGTGATGGGGTTGGACATCTCATGCAATTATATCTTTGATTTTGTTTGAAAATAAGTTAAAATATTCCAAAACTAATGAAGATTTTTTTCAAACATAGGCTACACGGTTTCTTCAACTTCAAGATGGATTTTTTGGCCTCCAACATGATTAGAACAAAAGCCTACACGCCTAAGTCCATTAGTTTTATATTTTTTTGATTTATTTTGAATTTAAATGAATAAAATCAATATAAAATAAATAAAAATCACAAAAATATATGAATGGATCTATAGGTATAATATGAGGTCATGAACACGTCTGAACCAAAAAACTTAGGCCCATTAGCCCAAAAATTCAACTTTGCTCAATTTGAACTTCATGCATTTTCTCAAAATTGCTCAACAGGAACCAATCATAACTCTCTCAATTTTTTTGATATGAAGATGATATTGGACTTTATGGAAACCTCAAGAAGTCTCCTACAACTCTCATGTTAGTTATATTTTCATTTGAAGCCTTTATCTTTATCTAAATTGCTTTGACAAAAAATGTCTTTTTATTGACTTTTAAAATGACATGTAATGTTTTGCCTCATATCTCTCAAATGAAGCATTTTTGGCCTTGAGATTAGAGAGACAAAGGTTGTATAGAATTGAATTTCCTTAAAAAGCCTTTTGTTTAAGAATTTCTGATGGAGTATGTGAAAGTTATGCTTGGTCAAAGTTCAGTTGACTTCTCCTTAAGAAAACCCTAATTTAGTAACTTTTGACTTTTCATGAATCTTGAGTTTTCTTGATTAATCATGATCAACCCTTGATTAAATGATGAATATGACTTCAAAATATTGATGTTGACCAAAAATATTGAAGTTTGACTGTAGATTGGTCAAAGTTGACTTTTTTTCCAATATAGTTGATTTTCAATCATCTGACTAATTGACTGAGCAAATTTGTGATGCAAGGCTTGAAACTTGACATGAGGGTACTTTGAGATATGTGCGAAACCATGAAGTCAATTTTAGTAATTATAAACTCAATTTCCCTTGAGAAAAACAAAACCCTAGTTGTAGATGAATTTCTTAAGAGGAGAGTTTGTCTAGTCAACCCTTGAGTAGTTTTGAGTGTTTAAGGCTTTTATGAGCATGAGGAGACCTATTGAAATAATTTTTATTGAAAATGGGAGGGAAAATTTTGGGGTACAACAAACTCCATTGGAATAAAATCAACTCCACTGGGGAAAAGAAGACATAACTCTAATAGGGTAAAGCCCAAAGAGGAGACAAAGTATCATCAACTCAATAAATAAAGAAAAAAGCAATGTATAAAAATGACCAATAGATAACGGTGAACTACCCACTCATAGAGGTGATAGAAAAAAGAGAGTAACATCAACTCACAGGGGATCGTAAACTTAAAACCCGAAGGACGTGAATAGAAACAGTAAGATAATATCGGCTCAGAGATGACGGTAAAGACCAATATTGAGGTAGGTAACAAATGATTGACATTAGTACTTATAATTGGAAACAAATGTTTGACATCAACACTCATGGGTCAGAAAAGAGTTTTCACATCGACACTTATGGCTGGGAACAAAGGTTTAACATCAACACTTATGATTGGGAATAAAGGTTTGACATCAACACTTATGGCTGGGAACAAAGGATGACATGAACACTTATGGCTGGGAACAAATGTTTGTCATCAGCACTTGTGGCTGGGAACAAAGGATGACATCAACACTTATGGTTGGGAACAAAGGTTTGACATCATCACTTATGGCTAAGAACAAAGGTTTCACGTTGGCACTTATGGCTTGGAACAAAGGTTTGACATCAACACTTATGGCTAGGAACAAAGGATGGCATAAACACTTATGGCTGGGAACAAAGGTTTGACATCAGGACTTATGGCTGGGAATAAAGGTTTGATATAAGCACTTATGGATGAGAATAAAGTTTTGACATCATCACTTATGGCTGGGAACAACTCAACTCTATTAGAGTAAAGCTCAATGAGGAGGAAGAGATAAATGTCGACTCATGAGCAACGGTGAACTACCAACTCAAGGTTGAAGGTAGGAAAAACATAGAGAAATAACAAGTTTCCCAAAATTCTGGCATTCCACCTAGAATGGGTTCCAACTTCTTCTTTAACCAAGGAATTTCACCTAGAAAGGGTAATAAACTGATGTAAGAATCTTTCAACAGATTGTCTTTGTCATATTGAAAAGACCAACCATCCATCGGAGTACAGATCAAACCTCAACAATGAACTATCTCCCATAAAAAAGAGACTACCATCCATCAGAGTAAAAATATTCTCCAGCATTAACAGACTTAGTGGGGAAGTACATGTTGCTCAAATAAATAGACCACCACTTTCTGTTACGAAAAGGATTGTGATAACACTGCCAAGACATGAATCTTGATTTCATGGGGGAATACCAACACATTCCCGCTGAGGAAATAAAGTCTTCTCGTGAAAAATAAATCCAAATTCTCAATCTAGGGCTCACAGCCTATAGGGATCAAAATAATATTGATGTCGGAACCAAAAATTCAAACCTGGAACAAACTAGAGTGAAACAGTCAACCAAGATGCCATCCAATAAAGAATAAACTCAAATGGGGATCAAATTCCATCCAGATAATGAGCTGGGTAGGAAGGCTAAAGAAAAATTATTCCACGAGGGATAACTCAATGGAGAAATCTAAAGGATATACACTTTCTGCTTAAAGTTGAAACTCTAATGGAGAGGGGATAACATAACTCTACAAAGAGGATAATATGCCAACAAAAACATTAATGAATGCAAATGAGAAGTGAATCGTAATTCAGCTATCCATGATGTATGTATGAATGTATGAACATTATCATGTATATGCTGACACAACATACATACTGCACTGAGGATAACCAGAGAAAACCAACTTGGGTAAGGATAACACTCGGCTAAATCACATCCAGGATGAAGATTCCATAAGAGTGTAAGCACCAAATTAGGAAAAAAAGTCCTACTTGAAGTCTTAACTTCATTGGAAAAAAACATGGATTGAAAAATAATCAAAGCAAAATATGATAGCAATAAACCAAAACAGTTGCATGGATATAACACCCTTCTCCAAGCTTCACCAGGGAATATCATACATACTTTACTAGGGAAGACAATGCCACATCGTTGAGTCATCTACTAGGGATGTTGTATTGACTTCACAAGGGGAGATATATGAAACTTCACAGGGATAATAACTTTATAGGGAAGCACCATCTTCGATTCATCTAGGGAATTATGAAGTTAACATCACAACAAGAAGTCAAAATTATAGGGATTTTAAATCAAACTCAACACTTGGTTAGAGAAAACCCGAAAAGTTGATAGCTATTTCAACACTTCTTAGAAAATATATTGCCCTTGTCCGACTACTTGGGGAGCCCACAACAACAACAATGTCATAATTGGGGAGAGAAAGGCTCTACAAGATATTCTACATCAATTCTCAACACAAAGGGAGAAAGAACTCCATCAAATGAGAAAAGGCTTCATCACTTTACAAACTCCTCTTGATCATAACCCAGCTGGGGAAAGAATCACACTCAGCTAGAGAAATCTGCAACTAGACCAGACTGGGGAATATGGAATAGAGGTATCAAACCACCCAAACCCAAAACCTTATAACAACTTGGAGAAAATCTGAATTAAGACTTAACTGGGGAAAATGAGATCACAAACTCAACACCACACCACATATCAAATGGTATGAAATCTAACAAACGCAAGTGGACTATGTGCATATTAGCAAGAGTAATCTGAGATACTTCTTGGGGAATCTTTTCAAAACTTCAAAGTTCGTCGATCCTTGGAATCACTACTTTTGTTCCACTTGAATCACAAAATTGAGGTAAAAAGTAATTTGGAAATTCTTTTCAAAAAATGTTTTGATTATTAAGTCTTTTTATTTTGAAAATTACTATCAATAACAAATGAACATTTTTTAAATAGAATAAAATAAGAACTACAAATAATTGGATAAAGGCTCAAACTTTATTAATAGAATGCTAGTCCGCAAATGGCCTGACTCCATGGATGATTACAAAGTTTTAGAAATTGGTAAATACATGGAAAAGATACATAGAAACACAATGACCACTATTCTCCCTAATAACTTTGAACTCCTAGGCATAGGCTTCAATTAAAGTGCGATGAGAATTCAAGAACATTATTGCTTCAATGATCAAGTCCTATTGTTGCGGAGGTAAAGCGACAAGCAAAAATTAAGTTATTAACTTACTGGATGATATAAGTTATATTGTATCATGTCCACAAAGATTGGTGAATTAAAATGTTGTTTGATAAATCTCTTGTTAATGAATTTGGGGATAAATGGGTTGAAAGGAAAAGTATCAATATAAAATAAATGTATAAAAAGGAAAAAGAAATAATATATCAAGCTTGCATATATACTACTTCTCATAGACTTAAATCTATCGACCTGTTATACTAAACCTACAATACTCATTAATTTCTTCAAGTGTCACTCACAACCTAAGTCATTTCCTACCCAAATTAAGAGGCGGACTGCATCACCTCGATAGCAATCTCTCAACCACCTCAAGGACATAGAAGTCAACTGTGTTCACTTGTGTCGACGATATCTCAGAGCAACACAAACAACACAGATGCATTAATCTCAGACACACAAAGGAATAATAATTCTAAATATAATTCAGACACTATTAGATAATCATCCTAGACAAGAATCTAACCATTATATGTCTATAACAACTTAAATCCCTAGAACAGAGCAGAAATCACGGATAACAATGGACAAAGATTTGTAAAGAAAGTTTTATATAACGTCAATGGAGACAAATATACAAAATGTTGTACCCCAAAATTTTCCCTCTAATTTATCAAATATTTTCTCACAAAGATCTCTCTTGGTTCAAGACTGCACTAGGGTTGATCAGCTCAAGATACCTCCTTAAGCACCGATGACCAAAATTAGGGTTTCAGATTTCACAATGATAATTGAACTTTAAATGCTTCATATGACTTTCATGGATAATTATGGACCCCCAATATTACTCATGTCAGGTTCCAAGCCTTGGATCACACTTTTGCTCAATCAATTGAGCAATTGACCTAAATATCAGTTGTATTGGGGAAAAAGTCAACTATTGCCAATTTACAGTCAAACTTCATAAATTTTGATCCACATCAACATTATAAACTCATATGTATCATTTGATCAATTTTGGATCTTAATTCCTCAAAAAATTTGATCAAATCATCAAAAGGGGAAAATGGTCAAAATTAGGGTTTTGACTAAGAAAGGGCAATTTCTGATTTTTGACCTAGCAAATGGTCAATTGGTTTGAAGCATGATTTCAAGAGTTCAATTGCATAATTTTTACCTAATGGCATGACCTAAAACATTGCTCAAGATCAATTGGATTGATAGTGAATTTTCAATCAACCGATCAAAAGTCAATTGTACACTGAAAAGTCAAACTTTGACTTTTTGGTTAAAATTCAATGTCAAAGATCACAATTCATCAAAACATGGAAAAATATGAAACTTATTCATCAAGAAATCAAAAATTCAAGATTTCATTTTGAAAAGTCAAAGTTTTGTAACTTAGAAATTTTTCTAAGTGTTTAAAACTTCATATTTTTTCATAACTTTGAGCCAATTTATCACCATGATGCAAGAGGATTCAGAAGAAACTTTCAACATGAAAGTTGTAGATCTCCATGATATATACAACATTGATTTACACAAATTCTTATAAAAATTCTTGGATCTCAGTTTATTAATTCACAAAGTCATGGTCTTGAAATTGAACACTTAGTGAAATTTTGCCCTAGTTTTTGTCAGGATTTTAACCTAACTTCATGGCATTTTTTCATATAGTTCCAAGGGGAATTTTCAAAAGCTATAAAAAAGGGGTTTTAGATAACATTACAAGATTTCCAAAATGTCCAATAAATCCTTGAGATCATTCTTGAGTAGGGAGGATCAGAGAGATGAACTTAGGGTTTTCACACTTGAATTACATGCCATTTTGTGATGAACAAGAATTCAATTTCAAACCTATGCTGCACAATCTTGCTTTGTAGGCCTCTAAACCTCAAGATCTCTCCATAATAAGAAGATTACACTTTCTTTTGAGCTATTATCCACTTGATTCAAGCTTTGTCCAAGTAAATTTTCCATTTATGGCACAAAGTAACCATTCCATTCTTGTAAAGAAGCTTTAATCACAAAGTCAATGCATAGAGCTTTGCACTTGTTCCTTATGATCACTAGCAATGTCAAAGGCAAAATAAACATTTCTAGAGCCTCCCATAAACTCAGGCCATGCTTGTACTTCATCTTGGAACCATATTGTCACTTTTCTTCAAAATCAAGTAACATAGCCATAAGTATATATCTTACTTTTCTGACCTCCTCAAGTCCTCTGATCTTTTTCATATAACCATAAAAGTTTATTGCAACAGAAGACACAATTGAAAAAGCCCTCAAACTCCCCAAAACAAGAAATTTCCATACAAGCATGCATCTTAGGTTTTAAAGCTGCTATTGACTTAAGGATCAAGCATTTGGACGTGTTTGGGGATTCTGCTCTAGTGATCAGCCAAGTAAAAGGAGATTGGGACACTAAACACCCTAATCTTATCCCTTAAAAGGAACTTGTGATATCCCTAATTCCTTATTTCGAAGAGGTCACTTTTGAGCACTTCCCTGGGGAAGAAAACCAGTTGGCTGACGCTTTGGCAACCATGTCTTCAATGTTCAAGGTAAGATGGAGCAACAAAGCCCTTATGATAACAATTGAAAGATTCGATGAACCTGCACATTGCTATGAGCTTGACACTGATGCGGAAAAGTTATGGTACCATGAGGTGATGAGATACCTTGAAGCACAAGAGTATCCAGAGGGGGAATCTATCAATGACATAAAGTTCTTGCGAAGATTTGCAGCCAAATTCTTCCTAAGTAACGGGATATTGTACAAGCGCAACCATGATTCAACTGTACTCTGATGTGTGGACAAGAAGGAGGCGGAGGAGATAATGGAAGACATGCACAATGGTCTCTTTGGTACTCACTCGAGTGGAAATATGATGGTTAAGAAAATCTTAAGAGCTAGTTACTATTGGTCAACGATGGAGACCGATTGCCATCAACATTAAAGAACTTATCACAGATGCCAAATCTGCGCCGACAAGGTCCATGTGCCTCCTATCCCTCTGAATGTCATGACCGCTCCGTGGCCATTTGCAATGTGGGGCATTGACATGATTGGAGAGATCAGGCCCACAGCTTCCAACAGACATCGCTTCATTCTTGTTGATATCCACTATTTTACCAAATGGGTTGAAGCCGCCTCATTTGCCTCATTCACCAAGAATGTGGTAGCCAGATTCATCAGACACAACCTCATCTGCCGTTATGGTATCCTCGAAAGGATCATCACCGACAATGGGACTAACCTTAACAATGCTATAATCAATGAGCTTTGCACTCAGTTTAAGATCAAGCATCACAATTCTTCTCTGTATAGAACGAAAATGAATGGCGCAGTCGAAGCGGCCAACAAAAATATCAAGAAGATTGTGCAGAAAATGGTAGTAACCTATAAGGATTGGCATGAGATGTTGTCGTTTTCTCTACATGGCTACCGTACTTCATCTAGAACATCAACTGGGGAAACTCCCTTTTCCCTAGTCTATGGCATGGAAGTTGTTTTTCTAGTGGAAGTTCAGATTCCCTCGATGAGAATTATGAATGAGGCAGGCCTAGGCGAAGACGAGTAGTAGACATATTTGGCTTTCCAAAAAGTCCTAGATCATCACCATGAGATAAAAATTGAGCAAGTTATGGGTTGCCCAAGTTGGGAAAATTTGAGAAAATTCAAAGATGGTGCATTGAGAAAATTTGAACTTTTGGGTCAATGTCTTAACTTTTTAAGGTTCAAACATTCTTATGGCCTTATAGGGGACCTCTAATCTCATTTTTACATTGCCTTATAATTTTTATTTATTTTGTCCATATTTATTTTGATTTATTTCAAATAAATATAAAATAAAGTGTAAAAAATAAATAGAAATGGGCCTTGACCTTTAGGCTGGTGCTTTGGTCTGTCAAGAAGCCCAAGATTTCGTGCATAACTCAATTAGACATGTCCAGGTTCATAACACATCCAAATTGGGCAAGAATATGCAATTATGGCAATTTTTTCAAAATGTGTGATTTTGTTTTTAAAGTACATGATTAAGGTTGTTTATTTCCATGTTATGACTCGCTCCTCATCTCCTATAAATACGCAGCATATCTATAAGCTGAGAACACACATACGCACTACCTTTAGAAGCCACGAAAAAATGCAAAAAATTCCATAAATTTGTCAAACTTGAAACAACCGATCTAGCCATATTCAACCCCTTCTAGGAATCCTATCCATCTCCTGAAGGTCTCAAGAACCTTCCTTGACCCTCCTTGAAGAAGATATGCGTCCAAATCAGCCATATCAAGTGGTACCAGTTTGAAGTTTTCATAAAATTCAAACTCTTTATTCATGCGGTTTCAATTGATTTTATGCATACATACGTGCTCATGAACATGTTTGGTTTTTTTTGACCTATTATTTACAAGTTCTAACGTAGGGATAAAGAAACACCATGATTAGGGCATGAAGTTTTGTTTGGTTCGTACCTCATAGTACAACTGCTTTCAGGCTAATTTAAGGTCAGAATCGGATTCGGGGCTCAATTTTATGTAGGATATGCCCTTTAACCATTTGCAAATCTCACGTTTTCGCAGGTTTAAGTTGTTTGGCCGATCGGAGAAGTTGACCGAAGTTTGACTCCAGCACCGTTGACTTGTAGTGACTCTGGCGCCCAGGTGTCTCCTTCCCACTGATGCATTCAGTCAGTGCACGTTTTTCTAATTTGAATAATTACTGTTTTATTTTTACAAATAATATTATGGTTTTATATGTCAATGAATAATAGGTTGGTTGAGATGGTAAGACGTATGCGTGCGATGAGAGAGGACCTGGGTTCGATACCCAGGTCTGAGGTTTTATTTTTTTTCTAACATTCAGAAATGCAAATCTCATACATACAGTTTCTAGACGTGCACCGTGTACCATCAACTCGCCATCACCTGATCAAGATCCAAAGAATCTAAATGTTTAGACTACCATGCGCCCCCAAAACCTCTCAACACTTGATCCATACAGGACCTTGGGCTAGCTGCAGTATGGGCCTAATGAGATCTCAAATGCACCCTACTTTTTCACTTCAGCACCTGGCCCATTTTACTGTTTTTACCTTTAATCAAAATTTTTCCCCCCTATAATAATCATAAAATCAGATAAAAAATCATAAAAAATAATAGACTTAGGATTTTTCTAATGAATTTTAAATTTTTATAATTTAATTAATTATTTTGACTTTATTTTACCAATTTAAAACCAATTAGAATTAGATTTATTTAATTCAAATATTTTTTCTTAATAAAAATACAAAAAAATATTAGAATTACGCTTAAATTCATTTAATAATTATCTTTTTTTAATTAGTTTTAGATTTAAGGTAGTTTAATTATTTTCCTAACAAAAACAACAAAAATAATTTTCTTTTACTTAGAACTTTTTAGGGTTTTAGGCGTTCCTTTCGACTTGCGCGTGTTATTTATTTTCTATGTTTTATTTTTTCAAATTATTGTAACTGCTCACAGTTTGTAATAGCTTAATTTAGGACTTTACTTTTATTGCTTTATCCTAAAGTTTTGAACATGTAATAATCCCCCTCCCCGAAAGCCTTGTAATAGTTTAGGGTTTACACTTTCGGCACTTTAAATACCTGCAATATTTAAACTGTTTAGATGCATGATAATAGGATTGTATGATAAGATTAATAACCAAACATTAGTAAACTTAATACAAGACTAAAATAACTGAACATAACACACTTTGCACATATACACATCTAGGGTATTCCCACTTTGGTTTCCTTTCAGAAAATAAAACATTCATGTCCCTCGAAAATGGCGACGCTTTAGCAATGACCCTTAAATCAAAAGATCATAGTCCCTTGATGACCCTACTGTGTTGCCTTTCGATAAATGATCTAGTCCCTTAAACAAAATTTCTAAAGCGTCTCTATATGTTGCCTTTATGACTGTACGTCCCTTCGAATATCCCTCAAACATCCAACAATATGGCTACCTACTCACTAATAGTAGGATAGCGCTGTCTAAAGGATAGGAGGAAAAGAATAAACCTTTCGAGTATAAGTAGATAGTTCCTAGATTCTTGCTCAAAAACAAACTTTTACACTTATACAAAACATTTTGAAAAACAAAAGCACAAGAGTTATCCTAAAGTGAATCGCCGCACTAAGGAATTTTCAAAAATACATTTTAAAACACAAAAGCACAAGGTATTTCAAAATGAGCTAAGAATTTAAGAGCCCGTAGAAAACTACGGATGGAAAGGGTGCTAACACCTCCCTTTTCCATAATCTACCCCCTTACTCAGAAAACTCTCGAATGGTATTTTTCTGTTCTTTTCACCCTTTCCTTTGTTGGATAAAATAAAAGTCGGTGGAGACTCTTGCTTACCGCAACATTTGCGAATAAAAATGCAAAACCAGTATAATAGTCGGTTCTGCCACCGTACCACATAACTGATGACTCCGCTGGGGATAATAAAAAAAAGTGGTGTTACCTTAGAGTTTAGTTCATCATTTTAAATTTCTTTCCTTGTATGCTTTGTTTGCTTTATCTTAAAGGGTTTTGCTTGGGTTTACTTGTAAAGATCCTATACTCGGATCTTAGGACACCTTTTAGGTAAGTAGCAATAGATCGTGGGGACAATGTAAGGTATACCGACACAGTTGAAACAATAGCTACATTGATGTGACACATTTGTTGGTACCGGTAGCCCATGAGTAGTCAAGGAGAATACGGGGCTGCTATGTGGTGTCATGAAGCGTCAAATGACCATAAAACCTTTAATTAAACCAACTTGGCCATTAGGAAGTAGTGAGATAGCCAACTTTGGTGCAGTCCGAAGTTGGTTGATACTCGATACTACACTCATTGAGATCCAACTTATGGGATATTTTGGTCGCCAATAAAGAGGCCTGCGCTGAAACAATGCTCGGTGAAGAAAGATCAGTGGTATTGAGATTCCCTAAAACCCGACTACCAGTTGGAACCTACCATGGAAGAATTTTATTAGTTATTAGGTAGGCCTATCCTCAATCAATTACCATTCAACATTATAGAAAGAGACCCAAAGCCTGAAGAAATTTCTCAAGCCCTGTATCTACAAAGGTCCGACGTTATGGAAAATTGGGAAACAAGAAGCGGTATCAAAGGTTTTCTAGCCAAGTTCTTATTTGATAAAGCTCACTATTTTTTGGATACCCTAGACTTACAAGCCTTTGAAGAGGTGTTGGCCCTCCTCATCTATGGGATGATACTGTTCCCTAATCCGGACCAACTCATAGACGTGATTACGGTCAAGGTTTTCATGTATCATAACCCGATTCCTACTTTACTTGGAGACATTCTGCACTCTTTTCACACTCACACTGTAAAGAGAAGAGGGACCCTTATGTGTTATACTCCTCTATTGGCTAGGTGGTTTATTTCGCACCTACCCCGGTCTGTTGTGAAGAAAGAACAAGGCTTAAGATGGTCTAACCGGTTGATGTCTCTCACCTATTCGGATATTCACTGGTGACCTCGATCTATGGAAGACGTTACCATCTTTAATCGCTGTATGGAATTCCATAATGTCCCTCTCCTAGGAATTAGAGGAGGAATCACTTATAACCCTTGTTTTGCGTTGCGACAGTTTGGGTATGCTAGGAGGGATGGACCTTATAATGCATTGATTAAAGGAATTACATTTGACAATGAGAATGATGTCCAAGGGTACCTTTAGAGGTCATATGAGCTTGGGGCATAGTGCACAAAGTGGATAGAAAGACACTAGGACATAAGAACTCCATCCCTTTGGAGCCTTACCTTAACTGGGTGCGAGCACGCGCTCAAAATCTCATGATGCCTTACCCCTCCGTTCTACCTATAATCATGGAACTTTTTTCCGAAACAGATGTACCTTATACCATTCTCCATCCTGACATGACAACAACTCTCGAGGAGTTGCAAAGGTCCTGGGTTCAACTTAAAGAGGAACGAGATTCCTTTGAAGCCTAGTTCTATGCATGTGAGAAAAAGGTTTTGGAACTTACAAGACAACTACATGAAGAACAGAGTTTGAATGCCTATATTGCAGCAAAGAGGATGCGCTCATGGGAAGCTTGAGTCATGTTTGATTTAGGAGTTTTTTTATCTTTGTTTCTTCCATTGTAAGCCCAATAGGCATCATTGTGATCATTTAAACTTATGAATGCAATTAATGTTTGTTCTATCTTTGGCTAAGAAAATTTAAGATCTTAAAAGTCCTTGAAAACATTGCTTAATCATTATCATGCATATCATTACATTAAGTAGGTATTTCGAGACAGGTTTCTTATATTTTTGCTGTTTATTTCAGCAAAAGAAATAGCTCTCGAACAAACAATAAAAGATCTTCAAGTTCAAAATGCTCAGTTTCAACAAATGTTCCTGGCTCAGGCCCAAGGGCAAGAAGATCTGAAAGCTCTGATCGTTAAAGAGAAGACTAAGAAGGAAAAGAAACCAGCTGGTGTCTTGAATTTTAGTAGAAGGTTCAGAGGACCGGCTAAGCGAGTTCTAGATTTCGCAACCCCGTCAAATGAGGGGGACAACCAAGCAGAGAAGCCAACGGAAGAAAACAATAACCCAGAGTCCGAGAAAGATGAAGCTTACTATTATGAGGAGAAGTATCCTCATGCTGATGATAAATACAAACAACTGGAGGATCATCTAAATGCTATGGAGATCCAGAGGGTACCTGGGATGGATTTTGAAGAGCTAGGACTGATCTCAGGGGTGGTCATTCCACATAAATTCAAAGTCCCCACATTTGCTAAGTACGGTGGTGTATCTTGTCCTAAGCTGCACCTAAGGTCATATGTCTGGAAGATTCAACCCCACACGACTGATAGGAATCCGTGGGTCCATTTATTCCAGGAAAGTTTGGCAGCGACTCAGCTGGAATGATTCTATCAGCTCGAGAGATCTAATATCCGTAATTGGGAAGATTTGGATGCTGGTTTCTACAAGCAGTACCAATATAACGCTGAACTCGCCACAACTCGTACACAATTACAAAGTATGTCTATGGGTTCCGACGAAGGTTTTAAAGATTATGCCAAAAAGTGGAGAGACCTTGCGGGAAGAGTCCAGCCTCCATTGTTTGATAGAGAGCCGGTGGACATGTTCTTGGGCACGTTGTCTGGTCCGTTCTTTAACCATCTGATCATAAGCTCTTCTATTGGGTTCACTGAACTGATAATGACTAGTGATCGTGTAGAAGCTGGCATCAAAAGTGGTAAAATCTAGAGAGATGCATCCTCCAGTAATGCAAAGAAACATTTCACTGGAAAGAAGGATGTCAGCACTGCTTATGGCCAGAGGAATCAGAACAAGACTGTACACCATTCAACGATAGGGGTTGTTATGATTTCCAATCCTACATCAAATTAACAACGAATCAATCAGCACGGGCCAGATGCACCTAGAAGACAGTTCACCCGGATTAACATGACCTTATCCCATGTATTGCCACATCGGTTGAAGTCTAATTTGGTGACTATGGAGGAGGCCCCTAAAAATCCCAATACTACATCTCCCCGCTACAACCTTAATGCTCGATGTGCCTATCATTCCGAAAGTTCGGGGAATGATACAAACAACAGTTGGGCTTTAAAGATTAAGGTACAGGATCTCATTGAGGCGAAGGAGATTGAGTTTGACCTTCAAGAGACACATAATGTAATAACTGCACCAATGCCCAACATGGCCAAGGTGTCAATGTCGTTGATGATGATCGGTTTGTTTCTTCGGTGGATGAGTTAGCTACTCCTCTTCTAACTGTTAAAGAGCATCTGTTGCGAGCCGATTTATTTCTGGGCTATGGTGAAGGTTACCACTCATGTATGTCTCTACCAGACGGTTGTCGGATGTTAAAGATGGGCGTCCATCGCCTGATGGTTAATAAAGAAATTATGTTCGAGAAGGTTCTTCTTACGAGAAGTTTGTTTGAATATGTCTCAATAATCACCATTTTTGACAATCCTCCCAGGGTCTCCACCAAAAGACCCGTCAGGATTACATCTGTTCTCAAGTTTGCTCCCTTGATCATCACTCTCCCGGGGCCAATACCATATTCCTCTGATAAAGCTGTTCCCTGGAATTATGGGGCTGGCGTCTATTACCACGGCCTCAAGAAAGACCTATTGGCTATTGGAGATAAAGTTGCTAAAGATATTGATCTTGACATCGACAATATCATTGGGACTTGTAAAATTACGAGAAGCGGAAGAGTTTTCTCTCCCGAAATCTCTCCGAAGACTATAGCTACACCTGTGATTATTCCTGCTTCTACTCCTTTCAGTACTCCGATTGCTACTCCTACTGTTATCCCTGTTGTTACCCCTGCTACTGAGTCGGCCGAGACTCAGGGCAAAGAGGTATTGGTTGAGCCTGTCAAGATGAAGGCACACCAAGAAGTCATTCCTAAGGCTTCTAAAAAATAAATGGAAGAGATACGGAAGATAATAAAGAAAAGTGATTATAATGTTGTGGAGCAATTGGGGAAGACTCCTTCAAAAATCTCAATGTTGGCCTTATTGTTGTGCTCTGAAGCCCATGCTAAGTCCTTAGAAAAATTCCTGAAGTATGCTCATGTGCCTCAAGAGACTTCTGCTGATTATTTTGAGAACTGTGTTGCCAGCCTGACTGTTGATAATGGAATGGGTTTCTTCGACGCTGATTTAACTCCCAAGGGAAGGAAACACAATGATGCCCTGCATGTCTCCATTGAGTGAAAGGGCACTACCCTAGCTCATGTTCTGGTGGATACATGTTCGTTGCTGAATGTTTTACCCAAGAATGCCTTGGACATGATAGATTGAGAAGGACTCACACTGAAGCCCAGTAATATTATGGTGAGGGCCTTCAACGGTTCCAAAAGGATGGTGCACGGGGAGGTGGACATCCCTATCAAAGTTGGTACTCATACTTTTGGCTCCACTTTCTATGTGATGGAAATCCGCCTGTCTTACTCCTATTTATTGGGTCGACCTTGGATCCATGGGGATGGTGTTGTTACTTTTACCTTGCATCAGATGTTGAAATATCCAGTCAATGGTAAGATTATCACAGTCCATGGGGAAGAGGAATACATGGTGAGCTACCTGATCTCTTTCAGGTATGTTGAAATGGACATCGAGTTCATTGAGACCCCCTGTCAGAACTTTTAGGAGGTTCCACAAACAGTTGCTGCGACCAAGAGTGCTACCAGTGCTCCAAAGACTACCAGACCTCCGCTGAAGATGGCTTCTCTTAGGGATGCCAATGTAGTAGTTGAAGAGGGTGGGTGTACCATTTGGGGCCAACTTCTAGACATTCCCTACAAATCTAACAAGTTTGGTTTGGGTTTTACTTTAGGATCCCAAAAAGTTGTTCGCCGCGCTCGCACCGGGGAACCTCCACTACAGATCAACAACCATGGAGTTAATGCTCTGGAGGATAGTGATAGCGACTTCGACATGGGCAAGTGGATCTTCCCAACCATCAGCGATGGACACATAAATAGGGAGGCAAAATATTTTGTTCCCATTACTTTTATTCAAGAGTAACTTGTCTTTTTGTTTTTGAGGATACATAATATTTGAACAATTTAAACTTTAAAGGTTTATGTCTTCCCCGGGGCACAATGGTCTATTTGTGAGGGTCATTACTTCATTTTCATATGTCATCAATAAAACATTGGATATTTTGCATGAAAATTTTGCATGAAAATTTTGCGCTCTTTGTTTTTCTTTTCTGCTTTTTACTTTATCAAAAAATATACAGCTATGCTCTTACACACACCCATATATAAAACTGCAGATCCACATCCACTCTGGATCCCATTGATAATGGTTCTGCTATTTCCAATAATGACTTTGAAAATTCGATCTACCAAGATGATGACGAAGGTGAGGAAGGTTGTGAAGTACCAGGAGAACTTGCCATACTGTTACAATAGGAAGAAAGGGAAATACAACCTCATGAAGAGCCGATTCTGACAATTAACTTTGGTACTAAAGAGGACAAGAAAGAAGTCAAGATAGGTGCCGATCTAGAGCATAGTGTCAAGGAGCGGTTAGTACATATGTTACACGACCATGTTGAGGTATTTTCCTTGTCGTACAAAGGCATGCCAAGACTTGACACGAATATTTGGTTCATCGCCTACCTACAAAAGAGTACTGCCCTCTAGTGAAATAGAAGGTCCGTCGTATGCGGCCAGATATGTCAGAAAAGACCAAAGCCGAAGTTATGAAACAGTTCAACACTGGTTTCTTAGCTATCACCTCTTATCCATAATGGGTTACCAATGTTGTTCCAGTACCTAAGAAAGACGGTAAGGTACGTATGTGTGTGTATTACATAAACCTGAATAGGGCAAGCCCCAAGGATGACTTTCCGCTTCTCCATATCGATGTTCTGGTTGACAACACCGCACAACATAAGGTATTCTCCTTCATGGATGGTATCTCCGGGTACAATCAGATCAAAATTGCACATGAGCACATGGAGAAAATGACCTTCGTCACACAGTGGGGCACTTTTTGTTACAAAGTTAATCCATTTAGGTTGAAGAACATTGGGGCAACCTATCAGCGTGCCATGGTAGCTTTGTTTCATCATATGATCCATCAAGAGATAAAGGTCTATATTGATAATATGATAGCCATGTCTCATACTGAAGAGGAACACCTTGACCACCCGCAGAAGCTATTTAAAAGGCTGAAGAAATACAAATAAGTGCACCTTTGGAGTAAGATCTGCTAAGCTCTTAGGCTTTATTGTCAACGACAAAGGAATTGAAGTAGACCCCTCAAAGGTTAAAGTTATACAATAAATTTCAACTCCTTGCATTGAGAAGGAAGTCAGGGGATTATTGGGACATCCAAACTACATTGCCATATTCATTTCCCATCTGACTGCTACTTGTGAGCCAATCTTCAAATTACTGAAGAAAGATCAAGCAGTGAAGTGGAATGACGATCGCCAAATTGCCTTTGACAAAATCAAGGAATATCTTCAAGAGCCTCCAATTTTAATGCCACTAGTTGAAGGAAGACCTCTGATCATGTACTTAACAGTGTTAGAGAACTCAATGGGGTGTGTGCTGGGGCAGTTTGACGAGTCTGGCCGAAAAGAGCATGCAATATACTACCTTAGCAAAAAGTTTACCGACTGTAAAACAAGATACTGACTGCTCGAGAAAACTTGATGCGCTTTGGCATGGGCTTCTTGCCAACTAATACAATACATGTTGACTCACACTACCTTATTGAGATCTAAAATGGATCCTATCAAGTACATCATTGAGAAGCCCGCTCTCTCTGGAAGAATAACTAGATGGAAAATGATCCTGACCGAATATGACATTCAGTATACAACTCAGAAAGCGATTAAGATAAGTGTACTAGATGATCATTTGGCTCATCAGGATGTGACTGACTACCAATCCATGAATTTTGAGTTCCCAGATGAGAACATCATGTTAGTAACTGATTGTGAAGAACTTGGGCCGGATGAAGAACCTGAAAACGGATCCAGATGGACTATTGTTTTTGATGGAGCTTCCAATGCTCTTGGCAATGGCATCGGCGCTGTGATCATATCTCCTGAAGGCTGGCATACTCCTTTCACTACCAAATTATGTTTTAATTGTATCAACAATATGGCTGAATATGAAGCATGCATTATGGGTATCAAAGCGGCTATTGACTTGAGAATCAAATTCTTGAATGTATTTGGAGATTTGGCCTTAGTAATCAGTCAAATCAAAGGAGAATGGGACACAAAGCATCCTAATATCATCCCTTATAGAGAGCATGTGTTGACATTGATTCCACACTTTGAAGAAGTCACTTTTGAGCATTTTCCACGAGAGGAAAATCAACTAGAGAACGCGCTAGCTACTACGTCATCCATGTTCAAGGTAAGGTGGGATAAGATAATGAAGCTCCTCAGATCACTATTAAGAGAATGGATGAACCGACATATTGTCATGAGATTGATACCGAAGAAGTAGTGGACAAACCTTGGTTCCATAAAGTCAAAAGATATCTCGAAGCCTAAGAGTATCCTGAGGGAGCTTCAGTCAATGATAAGAAGTTCCTAAGAAGGATCTCTGCCAAGTTCTTCTTCAGTAACGGGATCCTCTACAAGCGCAACCATGATTCTACTTTGCTTCGGTGTGTGGATAAGAGTGAAGCAGAAAATATTATGGCTGATTTGCATGAAGGTACCTTCGACACTCATTCCAGTGGGAACACAATGGCTAAAAAGATCCTACAGGCAGGATACTACTAGTCCATTATGGAAGCAGACTGTTATCAGCATTCACAGACTTGTCATAAGTGCCAGATCTATGCTGATAAGGTACATGTACCTCTAGTTCCTCTAAACATATTGACTGCTCCTTGGAAATTCGCATTGAGTGGCATCGACATGATTGGAGAGATTAGACCTACAACTTCTAATGGGCACCTCTTCATCCTCGTCGCCATTGATTACTTCACAAAATGGTTCGAGGCAACCTCGTTTTCTTATCTTACCAAGCACATTGTGGCCCGATTCATCAGACATAACCTTATTTATCGGTATGGTATTCTGGAGAGAATTATTACGGATAATTGTACTAATCTCAATAATACTATGATCATCGAGCTCTGCACGCAATTCAAGATCCAACATCATAACTCTTCTCCTTACCGGCCAAAGAAGAATGGCGTTGTAGAAGATGCTAATAAAAACATCAAGAAGGTCATCTAGAAGATGACAGTGACATATAAAGACTGGAACGAGATGTTACCATTTTCTCTTCATGGTTACCGCACCACAATGTGTACATCAATAGGGGCAACCCCTTTCTCTTTGGTATAAGGGATGGAAGCTGTCCTGACCATAGAAGTCCAGATCCCTTCCTTGAGAATCATGAAGGATGAAGGGCTGAGTGAAGATGAATGGGTCCAGACTCAACTTGACTAGTTAAACCTGATTGACGAGAAGAGGCTCGCGGCTGTCTGTCATGGTCATATGTACCAAAAATGTATGATTAAAACTTTAAACAAGAAGGCCAGACGTCAGGTATATCAGGCTAGTGACCTAGTAATCAAATGCACTATCTTGTCGCAAGGTGATCCCAGGGGAAAATGGACTCCCACATACAAAGGGCCATTTGTGATCAAGAACAGAATTTCTGGTGGAGCCATGATCTTAACCACTATGGACAGTGACAACCTTCCGCACCCTGTAAACGCGGACATAGTTAAAAGATACTACGCATGAACAAAGACCCGCTAGTTTGACTGGCCTAGGCAAAAATAAGGGCATCTCGGTGAACCAAAAGAGTTTGGGCAAAAATTAGGGATATACATGAAAACAAATCTGTACACCCGGCAAGTCGAAATCCTAAAAAGGCGGCTTGGGCAAAAAAGGGTATCCCGGTGGACTGAAAAACCTAAAGCGCGGTCCAGGAAAAAGTTAGGGATTTAAATCATATAACTATGTCCCGTTGGATCACCTTATAGCCAATCTTCAGTATCAACTATCAAGCTCAAATGGTACTAATCTATCCAGTCAGCTTCAGACAAGTAGCAAAGAGATGAGACGCTCAAAGACATAAAGGCAATAGCAGAACGGGAACCCAATGGGATTATTTTGTAAAGTTTTATTCTTACGACAACATTCTCTTACTAGCATGTATGTCTCCTTGTACAAAACAGCTTATTAAAGTTAATACAAAGCTATTCCTTTGAAAGTGTAAAACTATTTGTGTTTATTTTTCTGTTTTATTGGCAAAAACGTCTACTGATTATTTTTGAACATATGCATTTGAATGTGATTACTGCTTACAAATATACGCATAAAAAACAGAAATATAGTTACTAATGGATTTAAGAAAAAGGACAATATCTAAAGGCCATCCACAAAATCAACGCACATATCTCCTCCAGCAGATACCTTCTCCAGCAGGTACAGAGGCAGGGACATCCTACTACAAGGTCATTGCCATATTCTCAGTATGCACCCTAATGGTGTCAGGTGTTCGCATATCCCTGGAGGAGCAAGAATCTCCAAATTATTGCTCCAACAAAAAGATTCCCCAGTGAAGTCGTCAAGCTTCTCAGGATTTCCCAGCAGGATTTCACAAAATCCACAAACAGTGCACAGATTTTCCCTTCCCCAACAAAATTTATTTCTCTAATAATGGAAGTCCATCTGTCAACATTTCAACTTCAAACAAAATCTGAAGACCTACATTCTTCATCCCCAGCTGCAATCAGGGATTTATTTTCCCTCAATTCAACAACACTGCAATAGAACAACCGACACGTTCATACATTGCACTCATACATCATTTTACAAACATCATGGCATATGAAACACAAATGCATATATCATAATATCATTTATTTTGAGAGCATCATGCAATTCATACATCATGACATCGCATGAAACTGACTTTAACTTTTTAGTTTGAATTTGCATATAGATGAATACTATCAACTTATGCACAGCAGGTCAAAGATTAATGCCTGAAACTAGAAGGGGAAACTATCTACACGACCAAGTGGTATGAACTCCTGAAGCAAGACAAGTTTACCAACAATTACAGCAGGCCAAAAATTAATACCCAAAACAAGACGGGGAAAATATCTATGTGACCAACATTCTCAAGTTCTAGATTAATACCTGAAACAAACCAGGACAACTATCTGTGGACGACCGATTGTAGATTAATACATGTAACAAGACAGGAATACTATCTACATGAAAAAATTGAAGATTAATACCTCTAACAAGCCAGTAAAACTATCTTCCTTTCTCTTAGGTCAGAGATTAATACCTGAAATCAGACAGGACAACTATCTCAATGACCGACAAAAACAAGTTCCAGATTAATACCTGTAACAAGCCAAGAAAACTATTTGTAGACGATCGATTATGGATTAATACTTGAAACCAGACAGGAAAACTATCTACATGAGAAGATTGAAGATTAATACTCGAAACCAAACGGGAAAACTATCTTTCTTTCTAAGGTCAGAGATTAATACTTGAAACTAGCCAGGACAACTATCTCAACGACCGATAAAAGCAATTTCCAGATTAATACATGAAACTAGACAGGACAACTATCTGTGAATAAATGAGTGTAAATTTATACCATAAACCAGACAAGAAAACTATCTACATGACCAGATGAAGCAATATTACACGGGTTTCTTCTCATGATCTCCAGATGCAGTCTAACACAGACTCATCCTGAAGCAATCTTACACGGGTTTCTTCTTATGATCTCTAGATGCAGTCTAACACAGACTCATCCTAAAGCAATCTTACACGGGTTTCTTCTCATGATCTCCAAATGCAGTCTTACACGGACTCATCCTAAAGCAATCTTACACGGGTTCCTTCTTATCATTCATCTGCAGTTTAACACGGACTCATCCTAAAGCAGCCCCACACAGGATCCTTCTCATATATCTATGGATGCATACTAACACAGACTCATCCTAAAACAGCTCTACACAGGCCTTTTTATTACACTTTCAGATAACGGTTAATTCTGTTATCCCTAGTAAGTCGTTGTGAAGCCTGGATTTCAACTAGAAAACAAAAAACTCTCATTTCGACAGTACAAAGATAACTCTTCAGTAGAGCCTTGGACAACTGAAGTTCCTAGATTCTATTCCCCGTAGAGTTTTCCTCAAGCAGGAGAAAAACAGAAATCAACCTTCCTCAGTAGACTCCTCCTCAGATAGCAGGAACATGATTCCCTCAGAAAGAGACCTCTTATGAAGTTAGCATCTACTTTGTATGGCATCTTTAATCCTATCTCTGACGACTCTCTGTGATCTTTTCCAAATGGAATCTTTAAGCCCATTCCCTACATCATCAACCTTCAGTGTTACTTCATGCAAGTGTAAATTTCTTGGCACTCTAGTGTTCAATCATCTTCCACCTTCAGATTACGAAAGCCAGACAAGCCAATCTAAATCCTCAGGTAAAAGAAGATTGAACAGGGAAAATTGTTGTACCCTTAAATTTTCCCTCCCATTTTTACTCAAGACATGTTCATTAAGGTTTCCAATTGCTCAAGGATGACCAAGAATTGACCAGACAAATTCTCCTCCTAAGCAATGAACCTCTAATTAGGGTTTCAGTTTTCATCAAGATGTGTGAGCTCCAAAGTTCTCAAATGTTTTACATATTCCTAATATGCCTTCAAGATTTTCCATGAAAAATTTCATGCCTTACAATACAAGTTTGCTCAATCAATTGCTCAAATGTTTGAAAATCCACTATATTAGGTCAAAAGTCAACTCTGACCTATATAAAGTCAAACTTTAAGATTTTTGGTCAACATCAACATTTTGAAGTGATATCCATCATTTGATAAATGGTTGATCATGATTCTACAAGAAATGCTCCTAATCTATCCAAAGTCAAGAATTGCAATATTAGGGTTTCTATAGGAAAAGTCAACTGAACTTTGACCAGGCATTACTTTCACATACATCATCCACTTTCCCCCAACAAAAGCTCATTTTGAATAGAATCCAATTACCCATAACTTCTATTTTTCCATCAAGTCCAAGAAATGCACTATTTGAAAGATACAAGCTCATACATTACAGGTCATTTTTAGAAAGTCAACAAAAGACACTTTTTGTCAAGACCATTTACATCAAGATAAATTCTTCAAATGCAAAATTGATCAAAAGAGGGATTAAAGTAGACATCTTGGGCGTTCCAAAAAGTCCAAGATCATCATCAGGAGATGCAAACTGATCATGTTATGGGTTTCCCAAGTTTGGAAAATTTGAGAAAATTCAAAGAAGGTGCATTGAGAAAATTTGAACTTTGGGGTCAATGACTTAACTTTTTAAGGTTCAAACATTCTTATGACCTTATAGGTGACCTCTAATCACATTTCTACATTGCCTTATAATTTTTATTTATTTTGTCCATATTTATTTTGATTTATTTCAAATAAATATAAAATAAATTGTACAAAATAAATAGAAATGGGCCTTGAACTTTGGGATGGTGTTTTGATCTGCCAACAAGCCCAAGATTTCGTGCATAATTCAATTAGACATGTCCAGGTTCATAACACATGCAAATTGGGAAAGAATATGCAATTATTGCAATTTTTTCAAAATGTGTGATTTTTTTCTTAAAGGACATGATTAAGGTTATTTCTTTCCATGCTATGACTCCCTCCTCATCTCCTATAAATACACAACATATCTATAAGATGAGAACAAACATACACACTACCTTAAGAAGCCACAAAAAATTGCGAAAAATTTCATAAATTTGTCAAACTCGAAATAACCGATCCATCCATATTCAACCCCTTCTAGGAATCCTATCCATCTCCTTAAGGTCTCAAGAACCTGCCTTGACCCTCCTTGAAGAAGATCTACATCCAAAACATCCATATCAAGTGGTACCAGTTTGTAGTTTTCATAAAATTCAAACTCTTTATTCACGTGGTTTCAATTGATTTTATGCATACATACATGCTTATTAACATGTTTGGATTTGTTTTGACCTATTATTTACAAGTTCTAACATAGGGATAAAGAAACACCTTGATTAGGGAATTAAGTTCTGTTTGGTTCGTACGTCATGGTACAACTGCTTTCAGGCTAATTTAAGGTCAGAATCAGATTCAGAGCTCGATTTTATGTAGGATAGGCCCTTTAACCATTTTCAAATATCAAGTTTTCGTAGGTTTAAGTTGTTTGGTCGATTGGAGAAGGTGACCGGAGTTTGACTCCGACACCGTTGACTTGTAGTGACTTTGGCGCCCAAGTGTCTCCTTTCCACTGATGCATTGGGTCAGCGCACATTTTTCTAATTTGAATAATTACTGTTTTATTTTTACATATAATATTATGGTTTTATTTATGTCAATGTGTTTACCCTAAAATTTTCCCTCTCAGTTACCAAGATTTTCTCACAAGATCTCTTTGACTCACGATAAAATTAGGGTTTGATCAGCTCAAGACATCTCATCTTACACTGATGACCCAACATTAGGGTTTAGGTTTGCACAAGGATTTTTGGACTATCAATGCTCCATATGACTTTCAAACATCATTATGGACCCCTAAGTTTACTCATGACAAGTTTCAAGACTTGAACCACATTTTTGATCAGTCAATTGGACAATTGACCTAAAAATCAGTTGTATTGGGGAAAACGTCAACCATGGCCAATTTACAGTCAAACTTCATAATTTTTTATCCACATCAATATTATAAACTCGTATGTATCATTTTACCAATTCTGGACCACAATTACTCATGAAATTTGATCAAATCATCAAAAGGGCAAAATGGTTAAAATTAGGGTTTTGACTGGGAAAGGGAAATTTCTAATTTTTGACCTAGCAAATGACCAATTGATTTTAATCATGGTTTCAAGGGTTTAATTTCATAATCTTGACCTAATTACATCGTTCAAAACATTGCAAATCCATTGGATAGACAAATGAAATTTGCAGTCAACTGATCAAAAGTCAATTGTATATTGAAAAGTCAAACTTTGACTTTTTGGTCAAAATCAAGTGCCAAGGATCAAAATTCATCAAAACATGTCAAAATTTGAAACTTGTTCATCAAGAAATCAAATATTGAAGATTTGGTTTTGAAATTTGAAATTTTTCTTAACTTAGAAAATTTTCTAAGTATAGAAAAGTTCTTATTTTTTCTCAACTTTAAGCCATTTTTTCACCATGATATAAGATGATTCAAAGAAAGTTCCCAACATAAAAGTTGTAGACCTCCATGAAATCTAAAAATTTTCCTCACACATTTTTTCCTAAAGATTCTTGGATCTCAAGATTCAATTTTGTGAATACATGCCCATGAACCAAAATAACTTAGCGAAATTTTGCCCTAATTTAGGCAGGTTTTTGACCCAACTTCATGGCATTTTTTCAGCTATTTCCCAGAGGAATATTGAAATTCATTTCAAATATGAGTTATAGAGCACATTGCAAGCTTTCCAAAATGTCCATAAACTCCTTGAGATCATTTTTGAGTAGGGAGAATCGAAGTGATGAAATTGGCAATTTCTCATTTTGAATTCAAGCCATTTCATGAAGAACAAAATTCAAATCTGAACCTATGCTGCCTAATTCTTGCTTTACAGGTCTCAAACTTGTTTCTTACTTCATAATTTAATGCTTACTCAATTGACAAAGCCTTAATCCAAGCCCAAGTGTCTTTGTCCAAGCTTTAATTCCATAAATGGCACAAAGTTGCCATTGCCATTTTGGAAAAGCTTAACTTTTGCAACTTTTCAATTCTTGAGCATTGTACCTATCTTCTCTACGCACACGAGTCCTACAAACCTAAAGCAGTTTGTGTAGAGCTGGTACCAACTCCAAGCAGGCTAGTACAAGCATGTAGAGACTTGTCCCTTCACTTTGCTTCAAAAGCAAGAAAGTGTGCAAAAAAGCTACAACTTAGAAATCTGTGGAGGATTGGATTGGAAACTTTCTCCATACTAATACACAAACATATTACAGCTTAGAACACGATTGAAAAAGGCCTGAAATACTCAAAAACTCTCACTCACCAAAAACCTGTCAAAAACTTGCAGTTTGTGTCCAAGCATATCAATCCACAAATCTGCCCGTGCGTTTCAAGTTTCAATCATTCAAACACTTTACCTACCTCATATCTAAGTGATCCAGACCATCATCCCTGCATTGTAACTCCTTCTTCTTCATCTTCTATTTTTGTTTTTCAAGCTTGCAGGTTGACTTGGATAGAGAGTTTTAGACACTTTCAAAGTAAGATAAAGATTGGAACATACTCAAGGAGGTGCAAGAAAGCTAAAGGAACCTTCAGGCCTTCCTAAATCTTACTAAAAATCCATTCACGATCTCAGCTGAAAGAGGTAAGAATTCAAACTTTTATCTCTTCATACAGGCATCCATTGGCCACGATTCGTGAAATAAAAATGTAGATATTATAGTGTTGAAGCCAACCATGTGCACAGATTTAATTTTTGTTCATTATGTGTAGAGAATTTTGGAGTTCAAATATCTGTAAAAATTAGGTTTAAAATTAGGGCTTTCAAAATTCATTTTAATCTTTGATTGTTAGTTTCCATAAGTTATATGTCTGAAATCGTGGGAAAGAGTACTATCATTTTCAGGTTGGACGTTTCCATTTTCATGGAGAGATGAGAAAAATACAGAGCTTCTAGCTAGCTTGAGGAAGAAGATGAAGTACAGGGCAAGGAAGCTTTTTACGTTATGTTTTTATTGTTTCATATAAACTAACGGATGTACAACTACCCCAGTGGCAAGGTAGCACGCTGGCAACGCCCAGGTCATGGGTTTGAACCTTGGCGCTATGTTTTACATTTTTCTCATTTAATGAGCTTCAGTTTTTGCATTTTTGGCAGTATGGGCTTGGTTCTTGGGCCTTCTATTTTTTTCTAACACACTACTCCCTTTTTGCTTGCAGCACCCCTGGGCCATTCCTTTTTATTATTCATTTTATTTTTGTACTTGTTTTATTAAAATATTTTCATTAATGCATAAAAATCATAAAAAATATAAGTATGATAAATATTGCATTTTTATTTTATTTTATCTTATTTTCACATAAAAAAATATATTTTAAATATATACTAACTATCTTCCTTAAATAAATTTGTAAAAATAAATTAAACTTAGATATATTCTTATTTTTTTTATATAGTTGTAAATATTTATTTTAATATATAAAAAAGGACTAAATGTTTTTCATAAATATTATTTATTATTTTCAATATAAAAAATACACAAAAAATAATACTTAAAGAGCTTTATTTTCTTTTAAATTAGAAATTAGGGTTAACCATCTTTAAGAAATAATTTCCTTTTTTTAAATATTTTTAGGATTAGGTCAAGATTATTTTGCATATAAAAAACAAAACAAAATCTTTTTCTTGCATATACATAATATTGCATATTTAAATTGTCTTGTATATTATTTATTCCAATATTTGTACAAATTCGATTTGGTTGTAATAGCCTAATAAAATTTACATTATTGCAAATCCCCATTCATAATTTGTATACCCCTCCCATAAAGTGTTGTAATAGCGTAGTAATCTTTAAATTACGCAATTTACTTCTTTTATATACCATACTAGTAATTAGGGTTTGAATGGAAACATCAAAACAAATCAAATAGAAAACCCTAATCCAAGACAAAACCAAGCATGAAAATAACACACTTGCACACAAGCATCCTTAGGGTTTCTCCACTTGGTTGCCTTATACAAAAAATAGCCATATTATGCATGCGAAGTATCTTGGCAAAACAAACAAATATAAGATCATAAGTCCCTCGATGACGCTATTCTAAAGTTGCCTTACAAAATGATCTTAGTCCCTCAAAAAATGCTAAGATACTTTGCAACATTGCTAATCATGGTTATACGATGACCCACGCCCGTCCCGTTTACATCCAAAGATAGGGTTGCTTACCAAATCAATGGTAAGACAACAATGTCAAAGGAATATGAAATGAACAAGAAAGACATTTTAGTAGGTAGATTACTTCTAGTTACTTTCTCTATTTTCAAACAACTATCCTTGCTATTTTCTAAAACAAACACACACATTTCAAAAACATCTTACAAACATTGGAAACATTTTCAAAATGACAAACATCTTTGTATACATTCTTACAAACAAGAATCATTACAAAGATTGCCTAAACAAAGGCCTCTTTTACAAAATACTTTCAAAACCACACCAAGCACAATTTCAAAACAAAAAGCAAGTGATCTAGCAAGTAACTAAGAGCCCATGGATAACCATGGATGAAAAGGGTGCTAATACCTTCCCTTTTCATAATCTACCCCCCGAACTCAAGAAAACATCTCAAAGGTCTTTCCTGTGCTTTTTCACCTTTCCTTTTGGATAATAGAAAAGTCGGTGACGACTCTTGCTAAACGCAACATTTGCGATAAAGTGCAAAACCTCAAGTCAGTTCTCCCACCGTATCACAGAACTGGCGACTCTGTTGGGGATTTTTATAAAAGTGGGGTTACCTTAGGGATAAATCACATTTATTTGCTTACATTGTTTGACTTGTTTGCTTTATATTATGGTTCTTTGTTTGGGTTTGAATCCTCCACCTGGATTTGGGAGACATTATAGGTAAATAGAAATACGTTGTGGAAACTGTGCGGGGTATACCGACATGGTCTAAGCAATAAATATGTTAGTGTGACATATTTGTGGGTACCGGTAGCCTTTGAGTCAATCAAAGAGAATACGGGGCCGCTGAGTGATGTCATGAAGCAGTAATGACCTTCTAGAACCCTTTACTTAACCAACTTGGCCTTTAGGATGTAGTGAGATGACCGGCTTTAGTGCAGTCCGAAGTTGGTAGATATTCGATACTACACTCATTGAGGGTTGGTTTCTTGGGATATTCCGGTCGCTATTAAAGAGGCTTAAGCTGAAACAATGACCAAGGAAACAATCCAGTGATATTGAGATCCTTAGAACCCGGTTACTATTATTAGGACATGTTTAAGCCAACTAATCTTCAAGAGGGTACTTACCTATAAAACCCAATGCAAGCCTAAACTAAGAACGTGTTTGCTTTGCTTGAATATGCATACTTGTACATAACATCATGGACATCATGAACATCATATACATTCACTAACCATTTCAAGGGTTTTGGAGATTCATCTTTGTTCTTTTTTTGTAGGATATGGATTCACTTCGCAGGAAAACTATCCAAGTCAACCTTGTAAGAATTCCGCCACAACTTAAGGAGCTAGCTTCAAGGATCCCTGAGAACTCTCCATTCATCGAGAAGCATGGTCGTCTACTCAACTTGGTCACCTCCAACACAAAGGAGGATATGATGAAGGTGCTCTTTCAGTTCTTTGATCCTTTGCACCATTGCTTCACATTTCCCGACTATCAGCTTGTGCCTACTTTGGAAGAATTCTCTCAACTCTTGAGGATTCCCATTCTCAATCGACTGCCTTTCAACGGTACGGAAAGAGACCCAAATGCAGAAGATATTTCTCAAGCTCTGCACTTTCACTCATCTGATGTCACAACTCATTGGGAAACTAGAAGTGGTGTCAAAGGCTTCTTAGAAAAGTACTTGTTTGAGAAAGTCCAAAGCTGTTGGAATTCCTTAGACTTGCAAGCCTTTGAGGAAATTGTGGATCTTCTTATCTATGGGATGGTCTTGTTCCGCAATCCTGACCAATTCATAGATGTGAGTGCCGTCAAAATCTTCATGTCACGCAATCCAGTGCCTACATTGCTAGGGGATATCCTACACTCTTTTCACACTCGCACAATGAGGAAAAGAGATGTCCTTATGTGTTGCACTCCTCTCCTGGCAAGATGGTTTATTTCTCATCTTCCCCAATCAGTCTTAAAGAATGAGCAAGGATTAAGGTGGTCACAAAGGTTAATGACACTCAAACATTCAGATATTCATTGGTGCTCTCGATCCAAAGAGAATGTTATCATTGTTGACCATTTTGGGGAATTCCCTATCTTCCCTCTACTTGGCATTATGGGAGGCATCACCTACAACCCATGCTTAGATCTAAGACAATTTGGTTATGCCTGAAGGGATGGCTCGCATGAGATGCTGATTCGAGGCTTGGTATTCGACTATGACAACGACGATCAAGGTTATCGCCAGAGATTCATCCGAGCCTGGAGGATGCTAAACAAGGTGGATAGCAAGACTTTGGGACACAAGATTTCCATCCCTCTTGAGCCTTACCTTAAATGGGTACGAACTCGCGCTTAAAGTTTTATGATGCCTTATCCTTCCATTCTCCCGGTGATCATTGAGCCTGTTAAGGAAGGAGAAGTTCCATACGCTATCCTACATCCTGGCATGCCCACATCTCTTGAAGACCTACAAAGGGATTGGATACAGCTCAAAGTAGAGCGAGATACTTTCGAAGCCCAATTCTATGCAAGAGAGAAGAAGGTTTTGGAACTCACTAGGCTACTTCATGAGGATCAGACTCTAAATTCCTACATAGCGCCAAAGAGGATGCGCACTACTTTTTTATATTAGAATTTTGTATTATTTTTCCCAAGGGGCATTGATTTACTTAAACTTTATCTTATTAATATAACGTGTGTCTCTTTTTTTGGTCTAAAACGAAATTGAATCTTTAAAAATCCTTGAAAACATTACATATACACATATCATTCATCATAAGATAAACATATCTTTTGCAACGAGTTTCCTCATCTCTCTACTGTTTATTTCAGTAAGATGGATCTCGAATAGATGGTCAAAGATCTTCAAGTTCAAAACACGCAGTTTCAACAGTAACTCATGACCCTAGCCAAGGGGTAAGAAGAGCTGAAGACTCTGTTAGCTGAAGAAAACAAAGAAGGTCACTGGGGTTTTGAACATGGGGAGAAGGTTTCAGGGACAGACTAGAAGAACCTTAAATTTTGCAACCACTTCCATGGAAGGAGAAGGGAAAGGAAAAGAAACAGTGGTTCTGTCAGAATCTGAAGAGGAGGAAGAAGAGGAAGACTACTCTGAGGGACAGTATCCTCTAGCTGATGATAAGTACATACATCTTGAAGAGCGTTTGAGCGCTATGGAAATACAAAAGGTGCCAGGTCTAGACTTTGAAGAATTGGGATTAGTGTCGGGGATTGTGATTCCTCTGAAATTCAAAGTGCCTTTGTTTGCAAAACATGATGGGGTGTCAAGTCCTAAGATGCACCTCCGATCATATGTGAGAAAGATCCAGCCACACTCTGCTGATAAAGACTTGTGGGTACATTTTTTCCAAGATAGACTATCTGGAACACAACTCGACTGGTTTTACCAACTGGAAAGGGCCAATGTCCATAATTGGTAAAATCTTGCCGCATCTTTCTATAAGCAATATCAATATAATGCTGACTTGGTGCCTACCCGTACTCAACTTCAGAGTATGGCTATGGCTTCCAATGACGGTTTCAAGGATTACGCGCAGAAGTGCAGAGATCTAGCTTGGAGAGTGCAACCCCCTTTGTCTGAAAGGGAATTGGTGGACATGTTCTTAGGCACTCTATCAGGCCCTTTCTTCAACCATCTGATTGGAAGCTCATCTGCAGGATTTACTGAGTTAATACTGACCGGAGAAAGGGTGGAAGCTGGCATAAAAAGTGGAAAGATTCAGAAGCATTCGTCTGCCTCTACAGCTGTGAGGAAACCTTTCATTAGGAAGAAGGAGGTATCTGCTATTTATCCATAAAGGAACCAAGGAAGAGCCAAGCGCCAACCAATGGTAGGGGCTGTCATGATCCCAAACCCTACATCTGATCAACCAAGAAGTAATCAATCGAGGGTGGAGAGGCCAATCCGGTAATTCACCAGAATCAATATGACTCTAGCCCAGGTTTTACCGCACCTTCTGAAATCCAATTTGGAAACTTTAAAAGAATCTTCAAAGGACCCCAACACAACGTCCCCTCATTATCACCCAAATGCCAGATGCGCATATCATTCCGAAATTCCGGGTCATGACACTAACAACTGTTGGGCCTTGAAAAACAAGATTCAAGATCTTATAGAGGCAAAAGAGATTGATTTTGATGCGCCCGAGAAGCCAAACGTCATTTCTGCTTCTATGCCCAGGAATGGTCACAATACAAATGTTGTTGAAGAAGATTTGTTTGTTACCATAATCGATGAACTTTTGACTCCACTCCCAATCATTAAGATAAATTTGTTAAAAGCCGGTATATTCCCGGGTTGTAATGAAAACTGTCATCTTTGCTTATCCTCACCAACTATTTGCCCTTTGTTGAAAACATGCATTCAACGCTTGATAGACAACAAAGAGATTATGTTTGAAAGTACTCCTGTTTCACCTGTTCCTGTTGAAGACATTTCAATCATAACCATCTCCACCAATTCTTCCAGGGTCCCCAAAAGACCCGTTAAGATTACATTGATTCCAAAGACTACTCCTCTTATAATCACAATGCCTGGGCCAGTCCCGTATGAATCAGACAAAATTGTGTCGTGGAATTATGGTGGGGACATATATTACCATGGCATCAAACAAGATGGGCTGGCCGACAAAGAAATAAGCTCCGAAGAAGAAGACTCCAACATTAGAAATATTGCTAGAACCAGTAAGATTACCCGAAGCGGTAGAATCTTCTCTCCAGAAATTTCCCCCCCAAAGGCAATTTTTGGCCCCGTGGCTGCTCCAAAGGTTACCTCCGTACCAATAATCATATCTGCAAGTACTCCTATTGACGAAGACGATACAACTCATGCTTTCATTCCTATCGACACTCCTGCTGCTGAAACTCGAGGAAAAAATATTCAAGTAGAGCCTGTCCGGATGAAGGCTCAATCCCTGACTTTACCCGAGACCTCCAAGAAGGAAATGGAAGAGATCTTGAGAATAATAAAGAGGAGCGACTATGACGTAGTTGAAAAGTTGGGGCAAACTCCCTCCAAAATCTCCTTGCTGGCATTGTTACTATGTTTCGAGGCACATTTGAAAGCCCTAGTAAAGTTTTTAAAGACAACCCATGTGCCTCAAGAGACATCTAGTGACCAATTTCAAGATTGCATGGCCAGCGTGACGGCAGATAACGGCCTAGGCTTCTCGGATGTTGATTTGACACCAAGGGGAAGAAAGCACAACGACGTGTTGCATGTCCCCATGGAATGTAGAGACACAACTCTGGTCCACGTCTTGGTGGACACTGGCTCATCTTTGAATGTTTTTACTGAAGAAAGCTCTTGACAGACTAGACTGCGAAGGGATGACGCTGAAACCCAGTAACATAGTCGTAAGAGCATTTGATGGCTCAAAAATGATGGTCTACGGGGAGGTGGACATCCCCATAAAGATTGGGACTCAAACTTTCAACTCAACCTTCTATGTAATGGACATCCGCCCCCTCTTACTCCTGTCTTCTAGGACGACTGTGGATCCATAATGTTGGCGCTGTCACCTCTACATTGCACCAGATGCTGAAATATCCGGTCCATGGAAATATTATCACTGTTCACGGAGAGGAAGATTATATGATTAGCCACCTCAATTGCTTCAAGTATGTGGAATTGGATGGCGAGTTCATCGAAACTCCTTTTCAACATTTCGAAGAAGTCCCCCAAGAGGTAGAAGTAACCAAGACTGTGTCCCAGATTCCCAAGATTACAAGACCTCTACTCTGGATGTCATCTCTAAAGGACACCAAGGCAGTAGTAGAGGAGGGTGGATGCACCATCTGGGGGAAACTTCTAGATATTCCCTATAAATCTGACAAGTTTGGTTTAGGGTTCACTTCAAGTGCTCATAAGGCTATGCGTCGTGCCCGTGCTGGAGGGCCACCCTTGAAGATTAGCAACCGAGAGGTCAATGCGGTAGAAGATGGTGAAGAGGATTGCAGCTTGAAGGATTGGATCTTTCCTACTGTCAACGGAGGACTTCGCAATTGGGAGGCCAGAGACTTTGTCCCAATAACTTTCATCCCTCGGTAATTTATCTTTACATTTCTGTTGGAATTGTAATATTCACAAACAATTCTCACATTTAAAACCTTGTGTCTTGCTCGAGGCACAATGGTCCATTTGTAAGGGTTTTTATTTCATCATCATATGACATTCAATGAATCATGGACGTTTTTCACATACAAACTTTTGTGCTCATTGTTTTTCTTTTACATTTTACTTTTAAGGATGGCTATACCCTTACACACACCCACACTCACAAATGCAGGTACCCCTCCATTCTGGATCCCATGGGTAGCGATACTGCTATGGCCTTTTATGACTCTGAGGATCTAATCTACCAATCCGAAGACGAAGGTGAGGAAGATTGTGAAGTACTAGGGGAACTGGCCAGACTACTACAACAAGAGGAAAGAGCTATTCAGCCTCATGAGGAACCTATGGATACAACTAATCTGGGTACCGAGGAAGATAAAAAAGAGGTCAAGGTGGGTGCCAATCTGGAGCCCAGTGTCAAGGAGCGTCTGAATCAGCTGTTGCATGATTATGTTGAGATCTTTGCCTGGTCATATGAAGACATGCCAGGACTTTATACATACATCGTGGTACATCGTCTGCTAACAAGAGAAGATTGTCCACCAGTAAAACAAAAAGTCCGCCGCATGAGACCTGCTATATCAGAAAAGATCAAAGCGGAAGTCATGAAACGATTCAATGTTGGATTCTTGGCTGTCACTTCCTATCCCCAATGGGTTACCAACATTGTTCCCGTACCTAAAAAGGACGGCAAAGTATGAATGTGCATAGACTATAGAGATTTGAATAGGGCAATCCCTAAAGATGATTTTCCACTTCCCTACATCGATCTCCTAGTTGACAATACAGCCCAACACAAAGTTTTTTCCTTCATGGACGGATTCACGGGTTATAACCAAATCAAAATGGCACCTGAGGACATGGAGAAAACTACATTTGTCACACAGTGGGGCACATTCTGCTACAAGGTGATGCCATTCGGACTGAAGAATGCTGGGGCAACCTATCAACGCGCCATGGTAACTTTATTTCACGTCATGATACGTCATGAAATAGAGGTCTACGTAGACAATAAGATAGCCAGATCACAAACAGAAGAAGAGCACCTTGATCACTTGCAAAAGTTGTTTGAGAGATTGAAGAAGTATAAACTAAGGTTGAATCCAAACAAGTGCACATTCGGAGTACGGTCCGGTAAACTCTTAGGTTTTGTCGTCAGTAACAAAGGTATTGAGGTCGATCCTGCCAAGGTTAAAGTGATACAAGAAATGCCTGCTCCTCGTACTGAGAAAGAAGTCAGAGGATTCTTGGTACGCCTGAACTATATTGCAAGATTCATTTCTCACCTAACGGCTACTTGTGAGCCAATCTTCAAACTATTGAAGAAAGATCAAGTAGTCAGATGGAATGATGAGTGCCAGGCTGCTTTTGACAAAATTAAAGAGTACTTACAAGAGCCTCTTGTTTTGATGCCACCAGTCGAGGGAAGACCACTGGTCATGTATCAGACTGTTTTAAAAAACTCAATGGGATGTGTACTGGGGGCAGCATGACGAGTCTAGTCGAAAAGAGCACACTATTTATTACCTGAGCAAAAAGTTTGCCGACTGTGAAACCAGATATTCACTGCTCGAGAAGAGTTGTTGCGCTTTAGCATGGACTGCTCGCTGGCTAAGATAGTATATGCTAACTCATACTACCTTGTTGATATCTAAGATGGATCCGATAAAATACATCTTCGAGAAGCCTGCTCTATCTGGGAGAATAGCTAGGTGGAAGATGATCCTGACAGAATATGACATACAGTATACTACCCAAAAAGATATAAATTGCAGTGTGCTAGATGATCATTTTGCTCATCAAGATGTAAAAGATTATCAGTCCATGAAGTTTGAATTCCCGGATGAAGACATCATGACATTAGACAACTGTGAAGAAATCAGACCATATGACGGACCTGAATAAGGATTCCGATGGACCCTGTTCTTTGATGGGGCATCCAGTGCACTCGGTAATGGTATCGACGTTGTACTCATATCTCCGGAAGGGTGTCATACTCCCTTTACTTCCAGACTTTTCTTCAACTGTACAAACAACATGGAGGAGTACGAAGCATGTATCTTTGGTCTCAGAGCTTCCATATACTTGGGAATCAAATCTTTTGATGTGTTTGGAGATTCAGCTTTGGTCATCAGTCAGATCAAAGGGGAATGGGACACTAAGCACCCAAATCTTATCCCTTACGAAGAACATGTTTTGACATTGTTACCACATTTTGAGAAGATTAACTTCAAGCATTTCCCGCGAGAAGAAAATCGGCTAGCATACGCTCTAGCCACAATGTCATCTATGTTTAAACTTAATTGGGATAACGAGGCTCCCCAGATCACCATCGAACGAATGGCTGAACCGGCACATTGTCATGAGATTAATACCGAAGAGGTAGTGGACCAGCCTTGGTTTCATGAAGTCAAAAAGTTTCTCGAGGCTCAAGAATATCCAAAAGGAGCTTCAATCAATGATAAAAAGTTCTTAAGGAGATTCTATGCTAAGTTCTTCCTTAGTAATGGCATCCTGTACAAAGGTAATCATGAATCCATTCTACTTCGGTGTGTGGATAAGATTGAGGCTGAAAAGATCACGGCTGAGTTACATGAAGGTACTTTTGGCACCCACTCTAGTGGGCATATGATGGCGAAGAAAATCCTACGGGCAGACTATTATTGGTCTACCATGGAAGCAGATTGCTATCAACACTCTCGGACTTGTCATAAGTGTCAAATTTATGGTGACAAGGTGCACGTACCTCTGATTCCTCTGAATGTTTTAACAGCTCATTGGCCCTTTGCTATGTGGGGAATTGATATGATTGGAGAGATCAAGCCTACATCCTCCAATGGACACCGTTTCATCCTAGTGGCCATTGACTATTTTACAAAGTGGGTCGGAGCATCTTCCTTAGCTTCCGTTACTAAGAATATTGTTTCCCGCTTCATCAAGCAAAATCTCATTTGCCGGTATGGTATCTCGGAAAGGATTATCATTGACAATGGAACAAATCTCAAAAACGCTATGATCACTGCATTGTTCGAGCAATTCAAGATCCATCATCATAATTCTTCTCCCTATCGACCAAAGATGAATGGTGTTGTCGAAGCTGCAAATAAAAACATTAAGAAGATCATATAGAAAATGACAGTCACATACAAAGAATTGCATGAGATGTTACCGTTCGCTCTCCACGGTTATCGTACCACGACTTGCACATCAATCGGGGCAACACCCTATTATTTGGTTTACGGCATGGAGGATGTCCTACCTATTAAGGTTCAGATCCCCTCTCTGAGAATTATGAAGGATGTAGGGTTGAATGAAGACGGTTAGATCCAGACTCGACTTGATCAACTGAATTTGATGGATGAAAAGAGACTTACTGCTGTTTTCCATGGTCATATGTATCAAAAACAGATGATCAAGGCTTTCAACAAGAAAGTCAGGCGCCAAGTATATCAAGTTGGGGATCTAGTGATCAAATGTATTATCTTGCGACAAAGTGATCCCAGGGGAAAATGGACTCCTACCTATGAAGGACCATTTGTAATCAAAAACATATTCTCCGGTGGGGCAATGATCTTGACCACCATGGATGGTGACGACCTGCCACACCCTGCAAACACGGACATAGTCAAAAGATACTACGCATAAGAGACCCGCTAGGTTGATATATCTAGGCAAAACAAGGGCATCCTGGAAAACCAAAAGGTTCGGGAAAAAATTAGGGATCAAATGAAAAAATCTGTACACCCGGCAAGTTGAAAACCCAAAAGGGCGACTTGGGCAAAAAAGGGTTTCCCGGTGGACTGAAAACCCGAAAAGGAGGTCCAGGAAAAAGTTAGGGAATTAAAGCATATGACTATGTCCCATCGGATCACTTAACGAATTACCTTTTACTTCCACTGACAAACTCGGAGGTTCCGATCAATTCAATCATCTTCGGACGAGGCAACAAATAGACAAGATGCTTAGAGATATGAAGGCTATAGCAGAATGGGAACCCCAGGGGATTATTACACATAGGTATCTTTCTTTGTATAAATTTTTCTTGTTTTATGGCACCATTCTCTTACTAGAAAGATTTCCTCCTTTGTACAAAATACTTACTCAAAGTCAATACAAAGATACCCCTTTGAAAGTGCAAAAAATTATCTGTCTTTTCTTTACGATTGTGTTTTGTTTACAAAAGCGTCCAATGATTCATTGATGAACATATGCATTTGAACATAATTACTATTTACAAATAAACAAAATGAGAAAGACAATTACTGATCAGTTGAAAGGATAGGAAAACGTCTCTAGGCTATTCCATAAGTAATTCCCACAGTACGCCATTTGAATCCCCGGTAGAACAAATTTCAAATTATTAATCCCCAGTAGAAATCATCAAATTTCTCAGGATTTCCCAAGCAGATCTTACAAGCAGTACATGGCGTTGCCCTCACATTAGAATTTACTTCTCTCAACAAGAGTTCGACAGTACTTCAACTTTAAGACACAAAATTTCAACATATCCTCAACAGCATTCAAGGATTTATTTTCCTCAATCAAACAACAATACAACAAATGAAGCTTACATGCGCATATATGGCATCCACATATCATAAACATTGATAAAGCGTTTACATTGCATCATACATTTCATGCAACATAATTTTGTGTTTCAGCTAACATTTTATCCTTTTCAGGATAAGATTAACAACTACCATTAACAATATGCAATCATGATACAGTACAGATACGCTCCAGACACGGATGCCATTCTGATACTCATTCAAATTCAACATTCAGATACAATACAGATACGCTCCAGACACGGACTCCATTCTGGTACTCATTTAGATTTCAAGTGCAGATACGCTCCAAACACGGATGCCATTCTGATACTCATTCAGATTCAATCTTCAGATACAGCTCAGATACGCTCTGGAAACAGATTCCATTTTGATATTCATTCAGATTCAACTTTCAGATACAATATGGATACGCTCCATACACTGATACCTTTCTGATACTCGTTCAGATTCAGAAACCAGATACAGTTCTGATACGCTCTAGGCACAGACGCCATTCTGATACTCATTCTTTCAGCTTACAACTTAAAATTCAACAAACATTCTTAGATGGCATCTACAAGCCCATCTCTGACAAGATTCTATTACCTCTCCAAATAGCATATTTAAGCCCATTCCCTTTACCATCACATCGTCGAGTGCAAATTTCTGGGCACTCTAGTGTCCAATCATCTTCCACCTTTGAGTCACAAATGGAAAAATTCTCCAATCTAACTCTTCAGGCTTAAGAAGATTGAACAGGGGCAGCTGTTGTACTGCAAAATTTTCCCTTTCAGTTACCAAGATTTTCTCATAGGATCTCTTTGACTCAAGACAAAATTAGGGTTTGATCAGCTTAAGACATCTCATCTTACACTGATGACCGAAAATTAGGGTTTGAGTTTGCACAAGGATTTTTGGACTATCAATGCTTCATATGACTTTCAAACATCATTATGGACCCCTAAGTTTACTCATGAGAAGTTTCAAGCCTTGAACCACATTTTTGATCAGTCAATTGGACAGTTGACATAAAAATCAATTGTATTGGGGGAAAAGTCAACCATGGACAATTTAAAGTCAAACTTCATAATTTTTGATCCACATAAATATTCTAGACAAAAAATGTATCATTTGATCAAGTCTGGACCATAATTCCTCATGAAATTTGATGAAATCATCAAAAGGGCAAAATGGTCAAAATTAGTGTTTTGACTGGGAAAGGGCAATTTCTGATTTTTGACCTAGAAAATGACCAATTGATTTGAATCATGGTTTCAAGGGTTAAATTTCATCATATTGACCTAATTACATGGTTCAAAACATTTCAAATCCATTGGATAGACAGATGAAATTTGCAGTCAACTGATCAAAAGTCAATTGTATATTGAAAAGTCAAACTTTGACTTTTTGGCCAAAATCAAGTGCCAAGGATCACAATTCATCAAAACATGTCAAAATGTGAAACTTGTTCATCAAGAAATCAAATATTTAAGATTTGGTTTTGAAATTTGAAATTTTTCTGAACTTATAAATTTTTCTAAGTATAGAAAATTTCTTATTTTTTCTCAACTTTAAGCCATTTTTTTCATCATGATACAAGATGATTCAAAGAAAGTTCCCAACATAAAAGTTGTAGACCTCCATGAAATATACAACTTTTATTCACACATTTTTTCCTAAAGCTGCAAGTATCTCAAGATACAATTTTGTGAAAACATGCCCATGAACCAAAATAACTTAGTGAAATTTTACCCTAATTTATGCAGGTTTTTGACCCAACTTCATGGAAAATTTTCAACTAGTTCCAAGAAGAATCTTGAAATTCATTTCAAAGATGAGTTATAGAGAACATTTCAAGCTTTCCAAAATGTCCAAGAACTCCTTGAGATCATTTTTGAGTAGAGAGAATCGAAGATATGAAATTGGCAATTTCTCACTTTGAATTCAAGCCATTTCATGAAGAACAAAATTCAAATCTGAACCTATGCTGCTTAATTCTTACTTTACAAGTCTCAAACTTGTTTCTCACTTCATAATTTAATGCTTACTCAGTTGACAAAGCCTTAATCCAAGCCCTAGGGTCTTTGTCCAAGCTTTAATTCCATAAATGTCACAAAGTTGCCATTGCCATTTTGGAAAAGCTTAACTTTTGCAACTTTTCAATTCTTGAGCATTGGACCTATCTTCTCTGCACACACAAGTCCTACAAACCTAAAGAAATTTGTGTAGAGCTTGTACCAACTCCAAGCAGGCCAATACAAGCATGTGGAGACTTGTCCTTTCACTTTGCTTCAAAAGCAAGAAAGTGTGCAAAAAAGCTACAGCTTAGAAATCTGTGGAGGATTGGATTGGAAACTTTCTCCATACTAATACAAAAACATATTAAAGCTTAGAACACGATTGAAAAAGGCCTAAAACACTCAAAAACTCTCACTCACCAAAAACCTGTCAAAAACTTCCAGTTTGTGTCCAAGCATAGCAATCCACAAATTTGCTCATGCGTTTCAAGTTTCAATCATTCAAACACTTTACCTACCTCATATCTAAGTGATCCAGACCATCATCCCTGCACTGTAACTCTTTCTTCTTCATCTTCCATTTTTGTTTTTCAAGCTTGCAAGTTGACTTGGATAGAGAGTTTCAGACACTTTCAAAGCAAGGTAATGATTGGAACATACTCAGGGGGGTGCAAGCAAGCTAAAGGAACCTTCAGGCCTTCCTAAATCTCACTAAAACTCCATTCACGATCTCAGCTGAAAGAGGTAAGAATTCTAACTTTGATCTCTTCATACAGGCATCCATTGGCCACGATTTGTGAAAGAAAAATGTAGATATTTTAGTGCTGAAGCCAACCATGTGCATATATTTCATTTCTGTTCATTATGTGTAGAGAATTTTGGAGTTCAAATTTCTGTAAAAATAAGGTTTAAAATTAGGGCTTTCAAAATTCATTTTAATCCTTGATTGTTAGTTTCCATAAGTTACATGTCTGAAATTGTGGGAAAGAGTACTATCATTTTCATTTTGGAAGTTTCCATTTTCATGGAGAGATGAGAAAGATACAGAGCTTCTGGCCAACTTGAGAAAGAAGATGAAGTACAGGGCAAGGAAGCTTTTTACGTTATGTTTTTATTGTTTCATATAAACTAACGGATGTACACCACCCCAGTGGCAAGGTAGCGCGCTGACAATGCCCAGGTCATAGGTTCGAACCTTGGCGCTACGTTTTATATTTTTCTCATTTTTTCAGCTTCAGTTTTGGCATTTTTAGCAGTATGGGCTTGGTTCTTGGGCCTTCTATTTTTTCTAACACACTACTCCCTGTTTGCTTGCAGCACCCCTGGCCCATTCCTTTTTATTATTTATTTTATTTTCATACTTGTTTTATTAAAATATTTTCCTTAATGCATAAAAATCATAAAAAATATAAGTATGACAAATATTGCATTTTTATTTTATTTTATCTTATTTTCACATAAAAAAATATATTTTAAATATATACAAACTATCTTCCTTAAATAAATTTGTAAAAATAAATTAAACTTAGATATATTCTATTTTTTTATATACTTGTAAATATTTATTTAAATATATAAAAAAGGACTAAATATTTTACATAAATATTATTTATTATTTTCAATACAAAAAATACACAAAAAATAATACTTAAAGAGCTTTATTTTCTTTTAAATTAGAAATTAAGGTTAACCATCTTTAAGAAATAATTTTCTTTTTTTAAATATTTTTAGGATTAGGTCAAGATTCTTTTGCATATAAAAAACAAAACAAAATCTTTTTCTTGCATATACATAATATTGCATATTTAAAATGTCTTGTATATTATTTATTCCAATATTTGTACAAATTAGATTTGGTTCTAATAGCCTAATTAGATTTACATTATTGCAAATCTCCATAAAGTGTTGTAATAGCGTAGTAATCTTTAAATTACGCAATTTACTGCTTTTATATACCATGCTAGTAATTAGGGTTTGAATGGAAAGATCAAAACAAATCAAATAGAAAACCCTAATCCAAGACAAAACCAAGCATGAAAATAACACACTTGCACACAAGCATCCTTAGGGTTTCTCCACTTGGTTACCTTATACAAAAAATAGCCATATTATGCATGCGAAGTATCTTGGCAAAACAAACAAATATAAGATCATAAGTCCCTCGATGACGCTATTCTAAAGTTGCCTTACAAAATGATCTTAGTCCCTCAAAAAATGCTAAGATACTTTGCAATATTGCTAATCATGGTTATACGATGACCCACACCCGTCCCGTTTACATCCAAAGATAGGGTTGCTTAACAAATCAATGGTAAGACAACAATGTAAAAGGAATAGGAAATGAACAAGAAAGACATTTGAGTAGGTAGATTACTTCTAGTTACATGCTCTATTTTCAAACAACTATCCTTGCTATTTTCCAAAATAAACACACACATTTCAAAAACATCTTACAAACATTGGAAACATTTTCAAAAGGAAAAACATCTTTGCATACATTCTTACGAACAAGAATCATTACAAAGATTTCCTAAACAAAGGTCTCTTTTACAAAATACTTTCAAAACCACACCAAGCACAATTTCAAAACAAAAAGTAAGTGATCTAGCAAGTACCTAAGAGCCCATGGATAACCATGGATGAAAAGGATGTTAATACCTTCCCTTTTCATGATCTACCCCCTGAACTCAAGAAAACATCTAAAAGGTCTTTCCTGTGCTTTTTCACCTTTCCTTTTGGATAAAAGAAAAGTTGGTGGCGACTCTTGTTAACCGCAACATTTACGATAAAACGCAAAACCTCAAGTCAGTTCTCCCACCGTATCACACAATGAATAATAGGTTGGTTGAGATGGTAAGACGTATGCGTGCGATGAGATAGGACCTAGGTTCGATACCCAGGTCTGAGGTTTTATTTTTTTTCTAACATTCACAAATGCAGATCTCATACATATAGTTGCTAGACGTTCACCATGTACCATCAACTCGCCATAACCTGATCAATATCCAAAGCATCTAAACGTTCAGACTACCATGCGCCCCCAAAATCTCTCAACACTGGATCCATACAGGACCTTAGGCTAGCTGCAATATGGGCCTAATTTGATCTCAAATGCACCCCACTTTTTCACTTCAGCACCAGGCCCATTTTACTTTTTTTACTTTTAGTTTTTTAATTTTAAAAATCTTTATTTTCTATAATAATCATAAAATAAAATAAAAAAATCATAAAAAATAATATACTTAGGATTTTTCTAATTAATTTTAAATTTTTGTAATTTAATTAATTATTTTGACTTTATTTTACCAATTTAAAACCAATTAGAATTAGATTTATTTAATTCAAATATTTTCCTAATAAAAATACAAAAAAAATATTAGAATTAGGCTTAAATTCATTTAAGTATTATCTTTTTTTTTAATTAGATTTAGATGTAAGGTAGTTTAATTATTTTCTTAACAAAAACAAAAAAAAAATTCTTTTACTTATAACTTTTTAGGGTTTTAGGCATTCCTTTTGACTCGCACGCGTAATTTATTTTCTATGTTTTATTTTTTCAAATTATTGTAACTGCTCATAGTTTGTAATAGCTTAATTTAGGACTTTACTTTTATTGATTTATCCTAAAGTTTTGGACTTGTAATAACCCCCCTCCCCGAAAGCCTTGTAATAGTTTAGGGTTTACACTTTCGGCACTTTAAATTTCTGCAATATTTAAACTTTTTAGATGAATGATAATAGGATTGTATGATAAGATTAATAATAAAACGTTAGTAAACTGAACACAAGACTAAAATAACTGAACATAACACACTTGGAACATATACACCTCTAGGGTATTCCCAATTTGGTTGCCTTTCAGAAAATAAAACAGCCATGTCCCTCGAAAATGGGGATGCTTTAATAAAGACCCTTAAATCAAAAGATCATAGTCCCTCGATGACCCTACAGTGTTGCCTTTCGGTAAATGATCTATCCCTTAAACAAAATTGCTAAAGCGTCTCTATATGTTGCCTTTATGACTGTCTGTCCCTTTGAATGTCCCTCAAACATCCAACAATAGGGCTACCTACTCACTAATAGTAGGATAGCATTTTATAAAGAATATGAGGAAAAGAACAAACCTTTAGAGTATAAGTAGATAGTTCCTAAATTCTTGCGCAAAAAAAAAACTTTTACACTTACACAAAACATTTCGAAAAACATTTTCAAATGCTTTATCAACACTCTTTAGGACCGATACAAGAGTTATCATAAAGCGAATCTCCGCACTAAGGAATTTTCAAAAATAATTTTCAAAACACAAAAGCATAAGGTATTTCAAAATGAGCTAAGCATCTAAGAGCCCATAGAAAACTACAGATGGAAAGGGTGCTAACACCTTCCCTTTCCATAATCTTCCCCCCTTACTCAGAAAAATCTCGAAAGGTCTTTTTCTGTTCTTTTATCCCTTTCCTTTTTTGGATAAAAGAAAAGTCGATGGTGAATCTTGCTTACCGCAACATTTGCGAGTACAAACGCAAAACTAGTATAATAGTCGATTCTGCCACCATATCACACACTGAATAGTTTTATCTATAGAATATGGGATAGGTCCAAGTGTAGTGATGATCAAAGGAGCAGCTTTTGGATTGGCAGTCATCCTTATAGGACCTTTGGAGGTGATCTTGATAGGAGGTCCGAATATTACAGATAAGTCTTGACATAGATTTTCAGCTGACAGAATCTTCTCGATCACGATTGTATGATTGTCCATAGTTACTTCTGCCTTCAGCTTTAATACTTATACCGTTTTTCTCTTTGTTGTCATCTTTATCGGAGGAAATAACATAGTTCTGAGCTTGCTTATGGAGGTTTTTGAACCTTCTCCCCATGTTGAGGATGACTGGTTTCCGAGTCTTCTTCTTTTTTACGATAAGCGCCATCATATCTTGTTGCCCCTTGGCCAGATTCAGGAGGGTCTCCTGGAGTTGGGCATTTTGTGCCTGAATTTCCTTGACAGTCAATTCTAGAGCCATCTTTTACTGAAATAAACAGCAAGAAGATGAGAAAACCTGTATGGAAAAATATGTTATGTAATGATGCATGATATGTAGATGCAATGTTTTCAAGTATCTCGCGGTGTACACAAAAAGAAGTGCTAGAAATTGAGTCTGGATGTAGGTTTGACTGAAGAGCTCCGCATCGTTGAACGTCTTACTATGAGCATCAGGATCACCATGTCAAGTGGTTCCTAGCCTTTAACTCTATATAACATACTTTGGTCTTCGACGACATTGGTTAGAGGAAAATAAATCCCCTTGCCCTTTTCTAGATGTCAGTTCATGATACTTTGACGGAGTTTGGTTAGAGGAAAATTAATCCTCTTGCCCCTTTTTAGACGTGTGGTTCATAATAAACTTGCATCACAATCTCTCGATATCTTTGAAATTTTCATTGAAAATGATATGGCATGATGTCATGATGTTATGTTGGAACATATAATCGAATACAAGCAAAGCACACAAGGCATTAAGTTTAGGCTTGCATGGAGTTTGTAGGTAAGTACCCTCTTGAGGTTTAGTTGGCTCAACCTATCCTAAAGAAGTAACCGGGTTATAGGAGTCTCAATATCATCGATCTTTCTCCCAAGCATTATTTCAACACAACATATGATTTATGACCAAAATATTCCGAGAGTATGATCTCAATAAATGTAATATCGAGTATCAACCAACTTCAGTCTGCACCAAAGTTGGTCATCTAACTACCTTCTAATGGCTAAGTTGGTTCATTTAAGGTTCTACAGTCAGTTAGTGCTTATGACACCATACGATAACCCAACATTATCCTTAACTGACTTAAGGGACACCAACACAAACCAATGTGTTGAACTAACATAGCCATCGCTTCAACCATATCGGTCTACATCGTACAATTTCCATGATCTATAGTTACTTACCTAAAAATTCTCCCCAGATCCGGGTATAGGATCTTTGAAAGAAATAAACCCGAGGAAACTCCGAAATATAAATCAATCAAAGCAAACAAGTAAAGCATTAAAAGTGATCTAACTCTAAAGGTAACCCCAATTTTAGTTCTCCCCAGCAGAGTCGCCAATTCTCTAATACGGTGGGAGAACTAACTTGGTTTTGCATTGTATCACAAATGTGAAGATAGCAAGAGTCGCCATCGACTTTTATTTTATCCAATAAGGAAAGGGTGAAAATAATAGGAAACACCTTCGAGATATTCTTGAGTTCGGGGGGTACGTTATGAAAAGGAAGGTGTTAGCACCGTTGTTATCTGTAGTTATCTACGAGCTCTTAATCGCTAGATCACTTTTTGAAATGCTCTGTGTTTGTGTTTTTTTGAAATTATTTTGAAAAATTTCTAAGTGCGGAAACTTTGTAATGATTCTTGTATTAGTTAAGATTGTGTACATAGTGTTTGTTTTTGAAAATATTTCAGAAGAAGTGTTTGTGAAAAAAGATGCTTTGAAAAGCATGAGCAAACGATTATGAGCTATTACCTACTCAAAGATATTTCGTGTTATTTTCCTCCTCCTTTAGATAGTGCTACCCTACCATTAGTTAGTAGGAAGCCCTATCGTTGGATGTGTGAAGGATAAGTGCGGGTCATCATTATGGTCATAGAAGGAAACATATAGGGATACCTTAGCAATTCGAAGGGCCTGTTATCATATATTCATAGGCAACATCGAGGGACAATATCATTTCTCGTAGGCGACTCAAGGGACATCGCAGGACTATGATCTTTATGATGATTTTAACCGAGGGTCTTTGCTAAGGGTATCCCTATGTTCGAGGGAAATGACCATTTTTATTAGAAGACAATAACTGGGGTTACCCTAGAAGTGAGTGTGAAGAGTGATTCAATTCAGTTATTTATCTTGTCTTATTTAAGTTTTTCTATGTTTATTTTTATGTCTTGTGATACAACCCTATTAAACAAAACAAAAATAACAATAATAAAGCAGTAAAGTGCGGGAAAGTAAAAATCTATGCTATTACAAGGCTTCGAGAGTGGGGGTACAAATAATAAAAGTTGGGGGGAAAATTAGTAAACCGTAATTAAACTATTACAAAACATTGACAGTTACATAATGGTAAAAATAATGAAACACGTGATAGTAATATACGCGAAGCGGTAAAATAAAGAGAAACAGAAAATAAATGTTTTTGTGATTGTTTGATAAAAAGAAGTTTGATGATTAACCTAATTGATTTTAATTAATTAAAAAATTATTAATTAGTGAAATACCTAAAAAACCTAAATTGATTGATTAAATTAAAAAAAATATTTAACTAGGGTTAATTAAAAAAAACCTAAAACCTAAATTAGGGTTTTTTAAAAATTGTTTCGAAAAAAGGTGTTTTAAATATTTTGTGAAGTTTAAAGAAAAAAGGTTGAAAAAAGTGTGAGAAATATAGAAAATAAATCAAAGGGTAGGGGTGGGTGTTGAACCATCGTCCTTAAGGATCTTCAGCAACACACTCACCACCAGGCCAAGCGCGCCTTGGTGATGGAATATGGCTTATGCGCAATATATGATAAACCTACAAAAATATGGAAACATTAAGAAAATAAAATGGAAAAAGGTTGGATCGAACCCAAACCCTTTGACACAATTGACTTTAACACGCGCACTTCTACCACTGGGGCGGTTGTACATCCATTAACCTATATCAAACCATAAATATATATTATATATCATCTACTTGTACCGGAGAGGTGTCAGAGCCCTAGCTCCTATCGTCTTCTCCAGGGACCTTCTTGCATTAACCCTGCAAAATAGACAAAATTAACAATCCAGGAACACCCTATCCCCCTAAATCAAGGGTTGTGAATCCAATGGGAGTATTTTCATGGCCTAAAAATCCATGGTTTTTGAGATATGGTACAAACAAGATAGATTGGAGCAAACATGTAATTCTATGTTTTAGCATGCATGAGACTATTACGATGGTCCAAACCCGTTCAGATACAACTCATAAGCATGTCAGTAACACCAATATGGCTTAAAACAAAACAAAGACAAAGATACAAATTTTTGAAAAGATCATGAAATTGGTGATGAATGCATGCGTATTTCATGAGCTTTGAACCATCAAACATGATCCATTATTACTTTGTATGCTTGTTAAGAATGAATATAGTGGTTTTTTGTAGTGATAGGGTTTGTAACAAAGGTTTCAAGATTTTAGGGTTTCTTGAGAAATTTGATATTTTTTAACAAGTTTATGGCAAGGTTTTTTTTCCATATGGTCTTGTATGAGAATTTATGAGATTATATAGGTGAAATTAGGTTAAAGATATGTGGGCTTGAACCTTGTAGAAGAGGACATGATTTTATCTTATTTATTTTGGATTATTAATGAATAAATAAAAAATAATTTAAATAATTAAATAAAAATAGGTCAAGAAGTGTATGAACAAGATTTGAGGTGTATGAGGATTGTAATACACATTTGGACTCTTAAACCATGGCTCAATAGTCCAAAATATCAATCTTGCTCAATTTGAACTTCATGCATTTGCTCAAACTTTCCCAACTTGCACTGGTTATAACTCTCATAATTTTCATCTTTTGAAGGTGATCTTTGACTTTTTGGAAATCTCAAGATGTCTTCTACAATATATTTGTTGATCATTTTTGCTTTTCAAGACTTCAACTTGATGTAAGTTACCTTGACAAAAAGTGTCTTTTTGTTGAATTTTAAGATGACCTGTAATGTATTGACTTATATCTCTCAAATGATGCACTTTTTGGTCTTGAGCTTAGGGAGACAAAGCTGTAGAGAATTAAATTCCCTTCAAAATGAGCTTTGGTTGGGGAAAATCTGATGAAGCATGTGAAAGTTATGCTTAATCAAAGTTCAGTTGACTTCTCCTAAGGAAACCCTAATTTGGTAACTTTTGACTTTTAATGATTTGAGGTATTTTTTTGAGGAATCATGATCACCCCTTGATCAAATGATGAATGTGACTTCAAAACCTTGATGTTGACCAAAAATATTAAGGTTTGACTATATGTTGACCACATTTGACTTTTTACACAATATAGTTAATTTTGAGTCATCTGAGCAATTGACTGAGCAAACTTCTGATGCAAGATGTGAAACTTGGCATGAGAATTCTTTGAAGCATATGAGGAGCCATTAACACCACTTGAATCCTAGGAATCCCAATCTTCCTTGACAAATACAAAACCCTAGTTGTTAGTCTATTGCTTCGGAGGAGAATTTGTCTGATCAATTCTTTAGCAACCTTGAGCATTTGAAAACCCTAGGAGTATGCCTTGAAGAAAAGGGAGGGGAAATTTTAGGGTACAACATCTTCCCCTGTTCAATCTTCTTAAACCTGAGGAGTTAGATTGGCATGTATGCCATTCATGATATGAAGGTAGAAGAGGATTGAACATTCAAGTGCCCAGAAATTTGCACTCGCATATGCAAGAAGTAACACTATTGATTGATAATTTTGCTAGAATGGGCTTAAAGATGCCATTTTGAGAGGTGACAGAGAGTCGTCAGAGATGGGATTATAGATTCCATCCAAAGTGACTGTTTATAGAAGTATCATAATGAGTCTTTGCTTGACTGTATCTGACGAATGCTTTCCAGAATGGACCTCTGGATGTTTAAGTAGCTACTTGTCAGATTTAGTCTCTGAAGGAAAGATGCCTGTCAGAATTTAGTTTATGAGGGAGATGTTTTTCAGAATTCAGTTTTCGAAAGGAATGCTTGTCATGTAGATAGTCACCCAGTCCTGTTTCGGGAATTGATCCACAATCGGTTTTCGTTGGTAAACATGTCCTATTTAGGGAGTTCATACTGCTTGGTGATAAAGATAGTCACCACGTCCTGTTTCGAGAATTGATCTTCATCTAGCCATAAATATAGAAAGATAATATCCCTATCCTGTTTTGGGAATTAATCTTTTCTTTGTTGTATAGATAGTTTCCCCGTCCTGTTTCAGGAGTTAATCTTCAACATGTTTTTGTAGATAGTCACCTCGTCCTATTTCAGGAATTGATCTACAATTTTTTTCACAGATAGTTGCCTAGTCTTTTTTCAGGAATTAATTTGTGGATGGTCATCCAGATAGTTTCCCCGTCTTGTTTCGGGAATTAATCTATAATTGGAACTTTATTGGCCATAGAGATAGTTATCCCATCTTGTTTCGGGAATTAATCTCTGACGTGGTCACATAAATAGTTACCCCGTTCTGTTTCGGGAATTAATCTTGGACCTGTTTATGTAGATAGTCGCCTCATCTTGTTTTAGGAATTGATCTACAATTTGTTTTCATAAATAGTTTCTCTGTCTTATTTCAAGAATTAATATGTGGCTGGTCATCCAGATAGTTGCCCTGTCTTGTTTTAGGAATTAATCTAGAACCCGTTCTTTGTTGGCCGTAGAGATAGTTGCCCCATCTTGTTTCGGGAATTAATCTTATACCTGGTCACATAGATATTTTCCCCGTCCAATTTCGGGAGTTAATCTTGGACCTATTTATGTAGATAGTCTCCCCGTCTTGTTTCGGGAATCGATCTACAATGTGTTTTCACATATAGTTTCCCTTTCTTGTTTCATGAATTAATTTGTGGTTGGTCATCCAGATAGTTTCCCCATCTTGTTTCGGGAATTAATCTTGAACCTGTTCTTTTTTGGATGTAGAGATAGTTGCCCCGTCTTGTTTGGAGAATTAGTCTTTGACCTAGTCACATAGATAGTTGCCACGTCCTGTTTCGGGAATTAATCTTGGATCTATTTGAGAATTATTGATGATATTCGTCTGTTTGTAGATTTTACCTTGAAAAGATAAAGAGTTAGTTGTTTGCAATATCATGATGTATGAAATGCATTGCTTAATGATGTTTTCAAAGTAAATGAGAGTGTGCTATATGCATTTTGTATGCATATGCTATGACATGTATGAATGTGAGACGTCGTTTAAGCGTATTGGTAGCTCCATATAATGTTTATAACTTGGGAAAATAAATCACTAACTGTTGCTGGGGATGAAGAATATATGTAATCCGCAATATTTGTTTAGAATGTTTCCGCTGGGAATTCCTGCATTCTGTTTGAAGAAACTCCGCTAGGGAATATTGTCTTTTGTTTGGGGAGAAGAGTCCAAGATCATTGGTTGTTCACCGCTCTACTGGGGAATTTAATTCTTATATACTCTGACTGGGGATAAAAGAGATGGATAACCTTTGGAGGTGCTGCCTGACCGAGTTTTTAATTTGGATGCCAACTCGTCTGGGGAGGGTAAGGTTAATCGATATCTGGTTCGGTTTCATATTTTGTAGCAACTCTCTGGGGATAGTGGTCTGGACTACCTTTTGCTGGAGAGGAATTTTTCCGGTGATTTATAGTAGTCAAAGGGATAAACTCAAATTGGAGAGACTGTATCTTGTTAGGGAAATAAACCCTGTTGGGGAAATAAACCCTGCTGGAGAAATAAACCTGCTGGAGGAATATACTCTGCTAAGGAAGTAAGCCCTACTAGAGAGGAGAGTTCTGCAGGGTATTTTACGGTGTTGGAGAAATAAACTCAGTCAGGGAAGAGAATTTCTGTGAACTGTGCTGAGGACGTAATCTACGATGAGGATTGGGACTCCGTAGGTTGGTGATATTGCCAGGTAATATCTCATACTCCTTTGTCTGCTAGGGGGATCTGTTGGTGAGTGTGATTAGAATATTTCACACTTGCAGGGAACGTGTCGAGTTTCTGAAGATGACTTTGTAGAGGATAATCTCATGGAAATTACTCTGTGGGGATTTCGGACGACTTGAAAGTTATCCGAACTCCTAAAGTCTTGAGTAAATACTTATTCCTATTTTTATGCATATATTTGTTAACAATAATCATATTCATAGGCATATGTTCATTCAATTTAGTCATTGGACGATTTTGCAAACAAAACAGAAAACATAAAATAAAACTTGAATTTTGAAATTGTATTTATATTGATAGTTTGCCTATAAACACGCGGCTGTTGTACAAAGAGACAGAAATCCTAATAAGAGGAAATCGTCGTGAAATGAAAGGAGTACAAAGCAAAATAAAACATATAGCTATGTGAATGATCTCGTCAAGTTTCAACTATGCTATTGCCCCTATGTCTTAAAGCATCTCATCCCTTGCTGTCGGAAGAAGTTGATTGAATTGATCAGCACCATTCGAACTTGATGTAGGTGATAAAACTGGCTTTAACTGATCCAAAGGGACATAGTCGTATGCTTTAATCCCTAACTTTTGCTGGGACCACCCTTTCAGATTTTAGTCCACCGAGATACCCTTTTTTGCCCAAGCCACCTTTTCAGGTTTTTGACTTACCAGGTGTACAATATATATATATATATATATATATATATATATATATATATATATATATATATATATATATATATATATATATATATATATATATATATATATATATATATATATATATATATATATATCCCTAATTTTTTCCCAACCCTATTGGTTCGTCGGGATGCCCTTATTATTGTCTAGGATAGTCAACCTAACGGGTCGTATTTTATGTGTAGAATCTTTTGACAATGTCCGGGTTCACAGGATGTAAAAGATCTTCACCATTCATGGTGGTAAGTATCATAGCACCGCCCAAAAATATCTTCTTGATTACAAAAATCCCTTCATAGGTGGGAGTCCAATTTCCCCTGGGATCACCTTGCCGTAGAATTATGCCCTTTATTACCAAGTCACCAGCCTGATATACTTGATGCTTGATCTTCTTGTTGAAGGCTTTGATCAGACGCTTCTAATACATATGACCGTGACAAACAGCCGCAAGCCTCTTCTCGTCAATGAAATTCAATTGGTCCAGTCTAGTCTGAATCCATTTGTCTTCGTATAAATCTTCATATTTCATGATTCTCGGAGACGGAATCTGAACTTTGACAGGTATGACAACTACCATACTTTAGACTAGAGAGAATGAGGTTTCCCTGGTTGATGTTTGTGTCAAAGTGCGATATCCATGAAGATAAAATGGTAACGTCTCGTGCCAATCTTTATACATCACAATCATATTCTGTACAATCTTCTTAATGTTCTTATTGGCGGCTTCCACTGCGCCATTAATCTTCGGTCGATACGGAGAAGAGTTATGGTGCTTGATCTTAAACTGTGTGTAGAGCTCCATGATCATAGTGCTAACTGGGTATTCTGGCATCATGGGTCTCATGTAAGGGATAAAACATGTGCTATTTTACCTCAAGAATACATTGAAATTGTTAGTTTGAAACAAAGCATCACAACCATTAAAATACGAATTTCAAAATATATGCACGACTGGTGGCGTTTTGAATGCATGTTTTAGACACATTTGATCATCAAGAATGATTGGAACTTACTCTATAATACCTCAGGGATTTATTTGAGTAGTTATCTAGTCTTGAGGATGGCTGAAAACTGGAATTTGAGTTTACTCCTTCTCTTGCAAATTTTCAACCTCAAACCCTTGTTTCTTGAGCAGCATGCGTGTCCTTGAGGTCTGGATGTGTTGTGTATTTATAGGCCAAGCATTCTAGGTCAAAATCTCATGGAATTAACCCTTGCATGATTTGTTTCCATATTTTGTTTATAATCTCTCCAATATTGAAGATTTGCCTTTGAAATATGCCATACACAGTTTTGGCATGTTTTTCATATGTTTTTTTGGGTCTCCAACTTGATTCAAACAAAGTCCAATGTGCCTTGATCCATTAATTTGTTATTTTATTTGGTTTATTTTAATAATATTTGCATAAAATTAAAATAAATAAATAAAAACATGGCCATGTACCAAATGACTTATAGGTCCTTTAACATGTCATAAACATGTTTGAACCTCAAAAGTTTGGCCCATTAGTCCAAAACTTCAAAATTGTTCAATGAAAGTTTCACGCATTTTTCAAATATTTTCTCAACTTGCACAACTCATAACTCTCTCAATTTTTATCATATTAAGATGATCTGGGACTTTATGGAAACTTCAAGATGTCTCCTACAGCTTCCATGCTGATCTTGTTTTCATTTGAAGTCTTTATCTTTTTGTAAATTGCTTTGACAAAAGATGTGTTTTTGTTAACTTTTAAAATGACCTATAATGTTTTGGCTCATATCTCTCAAATGAAGCATTTTTGGCCTTGAGCGTAAAGAGGAAAAGATGTAGAGAATTTAATTTCCTTCAAAATGAGATTTGGTTGAGGAATTTATGTTGAAGTATGCAAAAGTTGTGTTTGGACAAAGTTCACTTGACTTCTCCTAAAGAAATGGTCAAAAACCCTAATTTAGCAACTTTTTGAATTTTGAACATATCTTGACTTTTCTTGATGAATCATGATCAAAACTTGATCAAATGATGAATGTGACTTCAAAATGTTGATGTTGACCAAAAATATTGAAGTTTAATTGTACATTGATCAAAGTTGACTTTTTATCCAATACAGTTGATTTTTAATCATCTGATCAATTGAATGAGCAAACTTGTACTATAAGGCTTGAAGTTTGGTATGAGGATTCTTTAAAGCATGTGGGATACCATGAAGTCCACTTGAGCCATTGACATCTCAATTTCCTTTGAGAAAAGCAAAACCCTAGTTGTAGGTTGATTGCTTAGGAAAAGAGTCCATCTGATTAATCCTTGATAAGTCTTGAGTGTTTGAGACCTTCATGAGCATGAGGAGGTATCTTTAACCATTTTGTCTTAAGAATAGGAGGGAAAATTTTGGGGTACAACAACTGCCCCTGTTCAATCTTCTTAAACCAGAGGAGTTAGATTGGCATGTCCACCATTCGTGATCTGAAGGTGGAAGGGGATTGAACACCTAAGTTCCCAAAAATTTGCACTCACCGGAGCACGAAGTAACACTGTTGGTGGATTGGTAATTGTATTATTTGTTTTACCAACGGGAATTGGCCTAAAGATTCCATTTGGAAAAGATGACGGGACCCCGTCGGAGATAGGCTTATAGATGCCATCCAAAGTAACTATTTTCTTGGATAACTGTTGATCGGAGTATCAGAATGAGTCTATGCCCGACTGTAATTGAAAAAGTATTAGAATGAGTCTATGCCCTATTGTATCTAAAGGTGGATCAGAATGAGTCCTCACCTGAGTGTATCTGAAATATATATTGGATTTAGTCTACGCCCGACTGTATCCAGAAGTGGATCAGAATGAGTCTTTGCCCGATTGTATCTGAAGAATGTATTGGAATGAGCCTATTCCCGACTATATCTAGAAGTGGACTAGAATGAGTCTTTTTCCCGACTGTATCTAAAAAAAGTATTAGAATGAGTTTATGCCCGATTGTATCTAAAGGTAGATCAGAACGTGTCCTCGCCCGACTGTATCTGAAAAAAGTAATGGAATGAGTCTACGCTCGACTGTATCCAGAAGTGGATCAGAATGATTCTTCGCCCGACTGTATCTGAAAAAGTCATGTTAGAATGAGTCTACACCCGACTGTATATAGAAGTAGATCAGAATGAATCTTTGCCCGACTGTATCTAAAAAATGTACTAGAATGAGTCTACGCCCGAGTGTATCTAGAAGTGGATCAGAATAAATCTTTGCCCGACTGTATCTGAACAATGTATTGGAATGAGTCTATGCCCGATTGTATCTAGAAGTGTATCAGAATGGGTCTTCGCTCGACTGTATCGGAAAAATGTATTGGAATGAGTCTATGCCCGACTGTATCCGAAAGAGTATCAGAATGAATCTATGCCCGATTTTATCTAAAACATGTATTATAATGAGTCTACGCCCGACTGTATCTAAAAGTGGACCAGAATAAGTCTTCGCCCGATTGTATCTGAATAATGTATTGGAATGAGTCTAAGTCTGACTGTATCCAGAAGTGGATCAGAATGAGTCTTCGACTGACTGTATCTGAATAATGTATTGGAATGATTCTATGCCTGATTGTATTCGAAAGAGTACCAGAATGAATCTGCACCTGATTGTATCTGAAAAATGTATTAGAATGAGTCTATGCATGACTGTATCTAAAGGTGGATCAGAATGATTCTTCACCCGACTGTATCTGAACAATGTATTGGAATGAGTCTACGCCCGACTGTATCTAGAAGTGGATCAGAATGAGTCTTTTCCCGACTGTATCTGAAAAATGAATTTGAATAATCTACGTCCGACTTTATCCAGAAGTGGATCAGAATGAGAATTTGCCCGACTCTATCTGAAAAATTGTGTTAGAATGAGTCTACGTCCTACTGTATCCAGAAGTGGATCAGAATGAGTCTTTACCCGGAGTGGTCATCCTTGTTGTCTTCTGGATTCTTCTTGGTCATATTCTCAATGAGGAGTGCATTCAATCCTTCTTTCCCCTTGGATAGGTTTAGAACTAATTCCTAATAGTGAGCATTCTTAAATTGAAGATCCTTCATTGTTGGTTCAAGAGCCATTTTCTGAGGAATAGCATGGCAAGAAGGTGAGAAGACCTGCCTTGAGAATACATGTTATGTAATGACATGGTATGTGGATGTGGATGTAGTGTTTTCAAGGACCTCATGGGATTTAAATTTGTTAATCAAAAGGGAATATAAATAAATACTCTTATTAGTAAGTTCAAGCTATAACTGCCTCTTAGGCTTACAATGAAAATAAAAAGGGATATAAGGAAAAAATTATGAACTCCTAAGACCTAAGATTCAAGTATCCCATTGAAGCCTCCTCTTTGTTTTGTCATATGCATTAAGGCTCTGCTCTTCGTGAAGTCATTTTTCAGCTCTAACACTTTCTTCTCACTAACATAAAACTGAGTCTCAAAGTCATATTTGGATGAAAAATGGTATGAGGAATATCTTCTTCAACAACAAGCTCCACAACTGGTAGTACAGGAGGATATGGAATTATAATATTTTGAGCATGATATCACACATATTTGAGGTAGGGCTCCAATGAGATGGAGTTTTTCTGTCCCAAAGTCTTGATATCAATCTTATTCACCATGCCTCAAGCACATATAAGTTTTTGACGGTAACCTTGAGGATCATTCTTGTAATCGAATATAATACTCTGGATAAGCATATCATGAGGACCGTTTCTTCGAGCATAACAAAATTAATGTAGATCTAAAGAAGGGTTATAAGTAATACATCCCCTTATACCAAGGAGTTGAACATTAGGGAATTCCCCACAACGGTCAATAATAGTGATGTCCTCCGAGATCGGGAACACCAATAGATATTTGAATGAGAGAGTGACATCATCCTTTGAGACAACTTCAAACCTTGTTCATTTTTCATCACTGATCAGGGAAGGTGGGAAATAAACCACCTGTATAGTAAAGGTATGCAACACATGAGAGTCCCTCGCTCTCTCATAGTACGAGTGTGAAGAGAGTGAAAAATATCTCTAAGAAAATTAGGCACTATATTATGAGTAAGAAATATTTTGATGGTGTTCACATCTATGAGTTGGTCTGGATTAGGGAATAGTACCAAACCATGGATCAACAGAGCCAAGATTTCCTCAAAAGCATGAAAACTCATAACATCTAGAAACAACTGAGCCTTCTCTATCATAAATTTAGCAAGAAGACCTTTAACTCCACTTCTTGTTTCTTGATTAGACACAACGCCTGACCACTTCAGATGTAAGGTTGTTGCAATAACTTCAGGTTTTCGAACTTTCTCTAAACTGGTGAAGGGTGTCTGATCAAGAATAGGTACTCCAAGTAGCTTGGAAAACTCTTCCATTTTGGGTACCAACTGATTATATGGGAAGGTAAAACAATGATGCTTAGGATCAAAGAACTGGAACAGTCATCATATCTCCTTCAAAACCCAAGGTAAACAAACTAAGTAGATAACCATGCCTATTGGTGAATTGAGAGTTTTCAGGAACCTTTGAGACTAAATCCTTAATCTTGGAAGGTATCCTTGCAAAGTTGATTCATATAGTATTTCTGCGAGCGGAGGCCATAACCTGCAACAAGGAATACAGATAAATCCCTTAGGTCCTTTAAATGGTTAGTGAAAATGTTATGTTATGATGATATGATGTTATGATGTTATGTTCATGTTAAATAAGTAGCAAACACAAACAAGTCATACAAGAGCCTTAGGTTCAAACGCTTGCGTGAAGTCCATAGGTAAAAACCCTTCCCTACTAAAGTTAAGTTGGCTCAACTTGTCCTAAAATAGTAATCGGGTTCTAAGAATCTCATATCACGGACCTTTCTTGCAAGCTTTATTTTAGCACGGCAATCGACTTGCCACCAAAATATCCCGAAAGTCAAATCTCAACGAGCGTAGCCTCGAGTATCAACCAACTTTAGATTGCACCAAATCCGACTATATCACTACTTTCTAATGGACAAGACGGGTCAATTAAGAATCTAAAAGAAAGTTAGTGTTAGCGACACCACACAGAAGCCTAATGTTATCCTTGACTAACTCAAGGAACATCATTACAAACCAAAGTGTCACACTAACTGTAGCTATCATGTTAACCATATCGGTATACGCCGTACAATCTTTATGATCTATGGCTACTTACCTAAGGAATCACTATATCCAGGTGTAAGATCTTTCACACAAGCAATACCCAAACAAGCCCTTAAATTTAAACAAATAATTCAAACAATTAAAGAAAGTAAAAGTGATCTAAACTCTATGGTAACCCCTCTTTTTTATGTAGTCTCTCCAGCAAAGTCGCCAGTTCTGTAATACAATGAGAGAACTGACTTTTTTGGTTTTATCGCAAATACTGTAGTTAGCAAGAGTCGCCTCCGACTTTTCTTTTATCCAATATTTAGGAAAGGTGAAAATAACAGGAAATACCTTTGATAGATTTTATGTTCGAGGTGTAAGTTAATAGAAGGAAAGGTGTTAGCACCCTTTTCATCCGTAGTTATATACGGGCTCTTAATTGCTTAGCTAACTTTTAAAACTTGCTTTGTGTGTGTGTGATTTGTTTGAAAATATTTTGAAATGCCAATGTAAGGATAACTTTGTAATAATCCTTGTGTCGCTCCTCAAGAATGTATACAAAGTGTTTTTTTAAAATATCTTGTTTGAAAGTGTAGTGTGGAAAATGTTTTGTTTGTGAGAAAGCATTCAAGATTCCTACCCACTAAGTATGGTCTTTCTTATTCTTTACCTTCTCCTTTGGAGATAGTATCATCCATACCATTAGTTGGCAGGGAATCCTATCTATTGGATGTCAAGGGACAGGTGTAGGGTCATCGTATGGTCATAGAAGGCAACATGTAAGGATACTTTAGCAATTGTATCGAAGGAAATATATCATTTTGCTTGTAGGGTCATCGAAGGACTAGATCATTTTGTAGGTAACTTGAAGGGTAATCGATGGATTGTGATCTTTATTCGAAAGGGACCATGATGATATTGTATATTGAGGTTCTTTAATACAATGAGAGAATTGACTTTTTTGGTTTTATCGCAAATACTGCAGTTAGCAAGAGTCGCCACCGACTTTTCTTTTATCCAATATTTAGGAAAGGTGAAAATAATAGGAAAGACCTTTGATAGATTTTAAGTTCTGGGTGTAAGTTAATAGAAGGAAAGGTGTTAGCACCCTTTTCATCCGTAGTTATATACGGGCTCTTAATTGCTTAGCTAACTTTTAAAACTTGCTTTGTGTGTGTGTGATTTAATTGAAAATATTTTGAAATGCCAATTTAAGGATAACTTTGTAATAATCCTTGTGTCGGTCCTCAAGAATGTATACTGTAACACCCCTTCTAAATAACCCGCGAATATATTAATTAAATCAGAGTAACATGGAAAACAGGGATGTCACAATTCAAGATAAATATAAAAACCTCAAATCTACAGTTATCATGCTTTACTGAAGGAATTATTAAGATAAATATTCAAATCAATATCATGTTCTACACAACGGAAATGTCTCAAAACCGGAATAACTTAACTTCATAAGTATTCCCAACATAAATTAAACAATAGAGTATAAAATGAAACTCATCATTCAAACGTTTCCCCCAGTGTTACAACCTATCAGAGCACGACACTGACACACGAACTTAAAGTAACATAGCTCTAGAGCCATCCTCACCAACTCCTGAGCTGCTAACTTTAATCTGAAATTGTTAAAGTAAGGGTGAGATTTCTCATGATTAACATGTATTATAAGTTTCTCAATCAACAATATATCACAAGCATATTATTTCACCCATTTTAGCATAAATTCAGATTCAACACGCAGTTCCAATCATACAAGTCATTATGCACAAATCAATAATCAACCAAAGAATTGTAACACTGGAAGACATCCTAACATGTTACAATTCCATGCAAACACAAATGCAGACACAATGCATGTGGTACCAACACGTGACCAAGTCACCCAACACTGATCCATCAACATCCGGATACAGCAACCATCGATTTGTCCATAAACACCCGGACACGAATCCAGCCTAACCACCCATCATCACCCGGGTATCGGTTAACGGCAATACAAGTCAAATTCCACACAATGGGAATTAACTTCACCAAAACAATGCATATGCACGCACATCACCAACATGCAACATCAAATCAGTCTACGAAATACATCAATTTATCATAACTGAACCAAATCCAAAAAAAACATGATATCATTATTTATCATACACACATCAAATAGCATAAACATTCACTTCATCCACCAAGACCTGATACAATCAATTATCATGGATACACCATTGCATATACACCAAATATGCACATAATAACAAACCGCATAATCGGAAAGTCAACACATTTTCAAAATAAAATCAAGTTACAGTTATTTTCTTCATTTTATAAAATAGAGTATTTAATTTAAGGAACAGCGTCCAAAACGGCGACTAAAATTGAATTACGGTTTGAAAGTTACGGATTTTTAAAGTTTAATATTTTTCAAAAAGTTACAGCAGAACCCGGTTCCTACATATACAGGAACCGGTTCCTACGAAGTTCAAAAATCACGTTTCTGGAAAATGTATGGGAACCCGGTTCCTACCTATACAGGAATCGATTCCTACGTGCAATTTTGCCAGTTTTTATAACTTCGCACAGTGGAACCCGGTTCCTCCCCACTGGGAACCGGTTCCCACGACCTGCAGAGCCCAAAACTGCTATTTTTGACAGCATTATGTATCTCAATCCATTCCTTTTCATTCCCATATGAATCCAACTCACAGCAATGTCAAAATAAGTTATAATGCATGATTCCAATGAGATTGTAACACACCATAACATCATACAATTTCCTCATAATATCAAATTGAATCAAAACATAAAAATTCATGGAATTGGGGTTTGAATTTCATAAACCTAACAATCCTAAATTGGGATTCCTAATAGGCTTAATCAATCTTATTGATTCCAAAACCTATAAGGCATATTAACTAAATGAAATCACCCCTTACCTCGCGATGATCCTTCGAATTCACGGCGTTTGGCTTTTTCCTCTCTTCTCTTCCCTTCTCCAATTTCACGTATAATGACTTTTTCCAATAACCTTCTTTTTCTTTTCCTTTTTATCCTTCTTTTTATATTCCTTTTATTATTTTCCAAATAATAGTAATAAATTAGTTATTATTTAGTAGAGCTTTTTACTTCACACACCTCTAATTCAACCTTACACCCCTCGGTCTTCCTTTTCAATTTCATAATTAGTTCATCCATTTAATCCAAAATATTATTAATTAAGCCTTTAATTAATTAAATAATTAAATTCCTAATTATTTAACACTTGAATAAATTTGGGGTGTCATAACTCTCCCCAACTAAAAGAGTTTTCGTCCTCGAAAACATACCTTAGACAAACAGTTTGGGATACGAGTCCTTCATTTGACTCTCCAGCTCCCAAGTGACATTTCCATCTGCTGGTCCTCCCCAAGCCACTCTTACCAACGCGATCTCCTTGCCTCGCAACTGTTTCAACTTCCGATCCTCAATTCTCGCAGGTACCGCTTCCACAGTCAAATTCTCCCGTGCCTGTATATCGTCTACCCGAATCTCATGAGACAGATCAGCAATGTACTTCCTTAGCTGAGATACATGAAAAACATCATGCAAATTTGCAAGTGACGGCGGCAAAGAAATCTGATAAGAAACTTTCCCAACTCTCTTGGTAATCTGAAACGGACCAATAAAACATGGAGTCAACTTCTTTGACTTCAAAGCTCGACCAATACCAGTCATCAGAGTAACTCGCATAAAAACATGTTCTCCTTTGCTAAACTCAAGATCTTTCCTCCTCTTATCGTGATAACTTTTCTGACCACTCTGAGAAGTCCTCATCTTCTCCTGAATCATCTTAATCTTTTCCGAAGTCTGTTGGACAATTTCTGGTCCAATCACAGCACTCTCTCCAGATTCATACCAACACAACAGTGTCCGACACCTCCTACCATACAATGCCTCAAATGGAGCCATACCAATGCTCGAATGAAAACTATTGTTGTAGGTAAACTCAATCAATGGTAGATAACTATCCCAAGCTCCACCTTTCTCCAACACACAAGCTCTTAACAAATCTTCCAACGACTAAATCGTTCTCTCCGTCTGACCATCTGTCTGTGGATGATAAGCGGAACTCAAACGCAACTTGGTACCCAAAGCTTCTTGCAATCCCGTCCAGAATTTAGATGTAAACCTCGGATCTCGATCCAACACAATACTAGAAGGAATACCGTGCAAACTCACAATCTTCTCAACATACAATTCTGCCAACCTTTCCATCGGATAATCCATTCTTATCGGAATAAAGTGAGCAGATTTCGTCAACCGATCAACAATAACCTAGATAGAATCACAATTCTTCGATGTCCTTGGCAAACCATACACAAAATCCATAGAGATTCCATCCCATTTCCATTCCGGAACAAACAACGGTTCCATCAATCCTGACGGTTTCTGATGCTCAATCTTCGACTTCTGACAAACCAAACAAGCATACACAAACTCAACAATTTCCTTTTTCATTCCCGACCACCAAAACAACTTCTTCAAATCATGGTACATTTTAGTAGCACCAGGATGAATACTCAATCCACTACGATGTCCTTCTTCCAAAATACTCTTCCTAATCTCTGCAACATCCGGAACACACACCCTATTACCAAATCTCATAACACCATTCTCATCAATCCGGAACTCGCCTCCTTGACCTTGGTTGATCAATGTCAATTTATCAACTAACCCAACATCGGACTTCTGTCCATTCCGAATTTCTTCCAGAATACCACTAGTCAATTTCAACATACCCAATTTCACAAGATTCGGAGTAGTTTCACATACCAAACTTAAATCTCTTGACTGCTCTACCAAATCTAACTCACGGACCATTAACATCGACATATGCAAGGACTTCCTACTCAAGGCATCCGCAACAACGTTTGCCTTACCAGGATGGTAATTCAAACCGAAATCATAATCCTTTATAAATTCTAACCATCTCCTCTGCCTCATATTCAACTCTTTTTGATCAAAGAGATACCTCAGACTTTTGTGATCACTGAACACCTCAAACCGATAACCATATAAATAATGCCTCCATAACTTCAAAACAAACACAACAGCTGCCAACTCCAAATCATGAGTCAAATAATTCCTTTCATGTACTTTCAATTGTCTCGAAGCATAAGCTACCACCTGCTTATCTTGCATCAACACACCACCTAATCTCATTAATGATGCATCATAATACACAACAAAAGACTTAGTCGGATTTGGCAAAATCAAGATCGGAGCACTTGTCAACCTCCTCTTCAGCTCTTGAAATCCTTTCTCACATTCAACATCCCAAACAAACATCTGACCCTTCCTGGTCAACTTAGTCAATGGTAACGCTAATTTGGAAAATCCTTCTATAAACTTCCTGTAATAACCTGCAAAACCCAGAAAACTACGGATCTCAGAAGCATTCTTCAGAGCTTCCCACTGAGATACTGCTTCTACCTTCGTAGGATCCACAGCAATTCCATTCTCGGAAATTACATGGCCAAGAAAACTTACTTAACTTAACCAGAATTCACACTTGGACAACTTCGCATAAAGCTTCTTCTCTTTCAACAATTCCAACACAACTCTGAGATGTTCTGCATGCTCTTCATCGCTCTTCGAATAAATTAGAATATCATCAATGAACACCACCACAAACTTATCAAGATACGGATGAAATATCCTATTCATATACTCCATGAAAACACCAGGTGCATTAGTAACTCCAAACAGCATAACAGAATACTCGTAATGTCCATACCTCGTTCTGAATGCAGTTTTCTGAATATCTTCCGACTTCACACGAATTTGATGATATCCAGATCTCAGATCAATCTTACTAAATACACAAGCTCCAACTAGTTGATCCATTAAATCATCGATCCTCGACAAAGGATACCGATTCTTGATTGTAACTTTATTCAGCTGTCTGTAATCAACACATAATCTCATTGAACCTTCTTTCTTCTTAACCAACAACACTGGAGCACCACACGGCGAAACACTCAGACGAATAAACTTCTTCTCAAGTAACTCCTCCAATTGTTTCTTTAACTCCGCTAATTTAGATGCCGACATACGGTAAGGCTCCATCGACATCGGACTAGTTCCAGGAATCAAATCTATAGTAAATTCTACCTCCCTCTCAGGTGGCAATTCGCTAACGTCTTCCGGAAACACCTCTACAAATTCATTCACCACTGGAAATCCATCACTCTTTGCTTTTCCCTCCGCTTCTATTGCAGAATACAACATAAATACCACATCACCATCTTTCACAGCTAGGTTCATCTGTTTAACCGACATAGTCACATCTTCGACACCAACCTCTTCAGGAAAAATAACCGTCTTCGCAAAACAGTTGATGTGAACCTGGTTGAATTCCAACCAGTTCATTCCAAGGATGATATCAAGTTGTTCTAACGGTAGGCACACCAAATCCATACCGAAACCCCTACCAAAAATCACAATAGGACAATTCCTACAAACATACAAAGTAGTCACTGAACCCGACACAGGAGTATCAATAACCATACTTCCATCCATATTAGAAATTTCCAAATTCAATCTTTTGGCACAGTCCAAAGCAATAAAAGAATGTGTAGCTCCAATATCAATAATCACAATCAAAGGTATGTTATTAATAAAACATGTACCTTTAATCAGCCGATCATCTGGCTTAGTCTCTGACCCAGACAATGCAAACACTTTACCACCAACTTGCTCCTTCTTGGGTTTTGTACACTGAGGACGAGTATGACCTTCTTCACCACAGTTGTAACAAGTCACCACTCTTACTCTGCAATCATTGGCCACATGGCCGAGTTTCCCACACTTGAAACACTTCTTATCATTACTTTTGCAATCCACCATACGATGTCCTGTCTCACCACACTTGTAGCACTTAATGGAAGAACTAGAATCTCCTCCACCAAACTTCTTCCAACCACCGGGTCTCTGATTACTTCTATCATAAGGCTTACCACGATCCATCTGTTGCTTACCCTTCCTATCAACATACCCTCGAGCATTCGACTTAGTGCTAGCAAGATCCTCCTCTAAAATCCTACTACAGTCAACCAGATCAGGAAATCTTCGGATACGCTGATACCGAATACCCTGCTTAATCTCATCACGAAGACCATTCTCAAACTTGATACATTTGGAAAATTCTCCATCTGCATCGTTAGTATAATGAGCATAATACTTCGCTAACTCAGTAAACTTCGAAGCATACTCACTGACAGTCTTGTTACCCTGCTTGAGTTCCAGAAACTCAATCTCCTTCTTGCCTCTTATGTCCTCAGGAAAGTACCTCCTCAGAAAAGCCCTCCTGAACACAGCCCAAGTCAACACAATACCATCTTCTTCCATTTTAGTTCTGGCAGCAACCACCAGTCATCAACTTCCTCTGCTAACATGTGAGTTCCGTATCTCACCTTCAGCCCTTCAGCACAGTCAATTACTCTGAAGATCCTCTCGATCACCTTTAACCACTTCTGAGCACCTTCGGGATCATGTGCACCCTTGAACAACGGAGGATTATTCCTCTGAAAATTCCCCAATTGTTGGTCAGCACCAATCACGGCTTCCTGCTGGGTCCCTCCGAGTACTCCAGCCAACATTCCCAATGCTTCAGCAAGAGCATCTTCGTTTCTTCCGTTACCTCTTCCGGCCATTGTTCTGTAACATTACAAAACAACCTCATCAGCACACAAGTATCGACAATGTCATCTTACACTAGTCGCATACAAAAGGGATAACGACACAAAACAAGACCGATTATGCTCTGATACCACTATTGTAACACCCCTTCTAAATAACCCGCGAATATATTAATTAAATCAGAGTAACATGGAAAACAGGGATGTCACAATTCAAGATAAATATAAAAACCTCAAATCTACAGTTATCATGCTTTACTGAAGGAATTATTAAGATAAATATTCAAATCAATATCATGTTCTACACAGCGGAAATGTCTCAAAACCGGAATAACTTCACTTCATAAGTATTCCCAACATAAATTAAACAATAGAGTATAAAATGAAACTCATCATTCAAACGTTTCCCCCAGTGTTACAACCTATCAGAGCACGACACTGACACGCGGACTTAAATTAACATAGCTCTAGATCCATCCTCACCAACTCCTGAGCTGCTAACTTTAATCTGAAATTGTTAAAGTAAGGGTGAGATTTCTCATAATTAACATGTATTATAAGTTTCTCAATCAACAGTATATCACAAGCATATTATTTCACCCATTTTAGCATAAATTGAGATTCAACACGCAGTTCCAATCATACAAGTCATTATGCACAAATCAATAATCAACCAAAGAATTGTAACACTGGAAGACATCCTAACATGTTACAATTCCATGCAAACACAAATGCAGACACAATGCATGTGGTACCAACATGTGACCAAGTCACCCAACACTGATCCATCATCAACCGGATACAACAACCATCGATTCATCCATAAACACCCGGACACGAATCCAGCCTAACCAACCATCATCACCCGGGTATCGGTTAACAGAAATACAAGTCAAATTCCACACAATGGGAATTAACTTCACCAAAACAATGCACATGCACGCACATCACCAGCATGCAACATCAAATCAGTCTATGAAATACATCAATTTATCATAACTGAACCAAAACCAAAAAAAACATGATATCATTATTTATCATACACACATCAAACAGCATAAACATGCACTTCATCCACCAAGACCTGATACAATCAATTATCATGGATACACCATTGCATATACACCAAATATACACATAATAACAAACCGCATAATCGGAAAGTCAACACATTTTCAAAATAAAATCAAGTTACAGTTATTTTCTTCATTTTATAAAATAGAGTATTTAATTTAAGGAACAACATCCAAAACGGCAACAAAAATGGAATTACGGTTTGAAAGTTACGGATTTTTAAAGTTTAATATTTTTCAAAAAGTTATAGCAGAACCCGGTTCCTACATATACAGGAACCGGTTCCTGCGAAGTTCCAAAATCATGTTTCTGGAAAATGTATGGGAACCCGGTTCCTACCTATACAGGAACCGGTTCCTACGTGCAATTTTGCCAGTTTTTATAACTTCGCACAGTGGAACCCGGTTCCTCGCCACTGGGAACCGGTTCCCACGACCTGCAGAGCCCAAAACTGCTATTTTTGACAGCATTATGTATCTCAATCCGTTCCTTTTCATTCCCATACGAATCCAACTCACAGCAATGTCAAAATAAGTTATAATGCATGATTCCAATGAGATTGTAACACACCATAACACCATACAATTTCCTCATAATATCAAATTGAATCAAAACATAAAAATTCATGGAATTGGGGTTTGAATTTCATAAACCTAACAATCCTAAATTGGGATTCCTAACAGGCTTAATCAATCCTTTTGATTCCAAAACCTATAAGGCATATTAACTAAATGAAATCACCCCTTACCTCGCGATGATCCTTCGAATTCACGGCGTTTGGCTTTTTCCTCTCTTCTCTTCTCTTCTCCAATTTCACGTATAATGACTTTTTCTAATAACCTTATTTTTCTTTTCCTTTTTATCCTTCTTTTTATATTCCTTTTATTATTTTCCAAATAATAGTAATAAATTAGTTATTATTTAGTAGAGCTTTTTACTTCACACACCTCTAATTCAACCTTACACCCCCCGGTCTTCCTTTTTAATTTCATAATTAATTCATCCATTTAATCCAAAATATTATTAATTAAGCCTTTAATTAATTAAATAATTAAATTCCTAATTATTTAACACTTGAATAAATTTGGGGTGTCACATATACAAAGTTTTTTTTGAAAATATCTTGTTTGAAAGTGTAGTGTGGAAAATGTTTTGTTTGTGAGAAAGCATTCAAGATTCCTACCCACTAAGTATGGTCTTTCTTATTCTTTCCCTTCTCCTTTGGAGATAGTATCATCCATACCATTAGTTGGCAGGTAATCCTATCTATTGGATGTCAAGGGACAGGAGTAGGGTCATCGTATGGTCATAGAAGGCAGCATGTAAGGATACTTTAGCAATTGTATCGAAGGGACTATATCATTTTTCTTGTAGGGTCATTGAAGGACTGGATCATTTTGTAGGTAACTTGAAGGGTAATCGAGGGATTGTGATCTTTATTCGAAAGTGACCATGATGATATTGTATATTGAGGTTCTTTTGCTAAAGTATCTCCCTTTCGAGGTTCATGACCAATATTCATAAGGCAAAAGGAGAGTTTAATCTAGAGGTGAAGTGTGCAAAGTGTATTAGTTTATGTTATTTAGTCTTGAATTAGGGTTTTCTAGATTTGCTTTAGTCTTTCCATATTAACCATATTTTACTAGCAATTAAATATGTACAGAAAATTAAAGTGCAAAATGTAAAGTTCCTACGCTATTACATTGCTTTGGGAGAGATACATAAGTATAGAAATTTGAGGGAACATAAATATACATTATTACATCCTCAGAGCAGATATATAATAGGAAAAAGATGCGAGAAAATAAATCTACGTGTAGCGGTAGAAATGTTGAGACTAAGCCAATGGATTGACTTGACTCGCACAAATCAAATAAAAATTGCCAGCGTGCTTTATTGTTTCCAAAGGAATGGGAAAAGAGAGAATAACCCAAAAAGAGGGGGAGAGAATCTAAGTTCTGGGGTTGGTTTTGAAAAGGGAAGGTATTAGCACCCTAAAATTTTACGGTACTCTGTGGGAACCTCTTTGAAAATTTATGTATTTTGGATATAAATGTTGTATATGAAAATAGATTATGGAGATAAGAAGAGAAGTATATTTTACAATTTTTGCACGCGCCGCGGTTGCAAATCTTTAGTCCCTACGTACCATCTTCCGTGAAACAGGGGATCAGGGTACTCGTAGTTCACCTTTAAAAATTTTAAAACACAAGTGTGTTGGTTAATTTTAAGAGACAAGACATCATCATCGTATATGGGTGGAAGAACATACTTACTACCCACGATTATGAGAACGGAGAATTTGCATCATCTCAAAGTGGAGGATATGGCTTGCATTTTAAATCAATAAAGTCTCACTCAACACCCAAGTGGAAATTATCTCGCTTCACTATATAACGTAGAGGTATAATAGCTTGCATCACTACATAGATTGACAAGAGTCTAATCATTTGAGAAAGTTTTAAGGATAAAAATCCAAAAGGGAAAAAATGGTTTGAATGAGATTGATTGACTTTTAGTCTTCTTACAAAAAAATGTCAAATTATTGTTAAGTTGTTTATAGTTTTATTTAAGAAATTATTTTGAAAATGCATGGACCTAAGTCCAAGTTTATTATGAAAGCGGTTCAAGTTTTAAAAAAACAAGAAGAGTTTTCCAAAAGAAGGGAGAATATTCTTGAAATTAAAGAAGATGGGAGGAGATGAAGGGACTATCCTAAGACATAAGGTAAAAGCTAGGGAAAAGAACCGTCTAACCAATAAGAAGCCAACACTTGACACAATGAGTCAATATTTAATTCTCATCCTTTGGATTGAAACCATGCAAGCAAAGATATTAGACCTCTAAAGAATACCAAACTTCAAAGCATTACGTCTTCACAAAAAAATTGGGCAGCGTAATGGTTGTATACAAATGAATTCCCAATCACAGACAAAGCATATAATCAGAATAACATGCACACAAAGAAAACAAATAACCCAATGTCTCAGGGTAAACCCCAAGAACTCCAGACAAGATTACAATTGAAGTCGCAAATTCTCAAGGTAGGTCAAGGTCTCTACTCCTAAGTCCAAGAAGTCCAAAACTCCAAAATGCCAAGGATAGTAACGAAATAGTCCAAGTAACATTAAAGTTTTTTATGGTTCAAGTTGATTATTAGGTATCTTCAAAAAGAAAATGAAAGCTCAAGTGAGCAAAATAAAAAAGGACATAAAGATAAATGCTCAAATGAGCAAAGATGAAAATAGCATGAAATGAAAATGCTAAAGTAAATGTCCTCAAAAATAAAAACCATAAAATAAAGTCAATTGTTAGGAATTAGAGGTTAGTTGAATGACCATCATGAAACTTGCATTTGAAAACTCATTAGAAGATTCAGAGAATCAAAGCCCCTCAACAACAAGTTCCAAGAAAAAAGCAGAAATTAAAGACACAAATTATGGATCAAAGACAACTTTTACTATTGATTTTAAAGATCAAAGCAACAGATAAGCCCATACAACATTAACACTTTCACCTTGGGCAGAGTGAAAGATTTTTGAAAAGATTAAAAAAAACAAATTACATTGAGACATGAATGCAAGAGGGAAAATCAATGGTGATCCAATTTTGGAATCTGACTTCATGCGTCACGTAGTTCGGCATCTCCTGCTCTGCTTCATCTTCCATAATAACATTGATCATAGGAAAAGTTGGATGAAGATATCTCCCTCTATGAAAGATATCTTGATATTTGTCCAAAGAGGACTTCGGTTTCATGTCCTTACCTTTATCATTCTTCACAGAGAATCCTAAACTAACTTTATTCTTATTCAGAAGTGGATCCATAATCTGCCCCCATATCTTACTAGGGTCATTATGCACTACCTGCTGAGCATCCCTAAACGAACCTATATAATTCTCAGTTTCCCTTATATTATCAATTGATAAACTTGGAATTGAATTCCAACAACAGCTTCATCCGCTTCCACAACACTGAAAGAGGATAAATGAGATATTAACAGTGCATGTTATCCATTTATTATGACCACTGTCATACCCCAATTTTTGACCTAAGATCCCACCTCTCATCTGTGTCATTGCATAGCAAGTGTTCACAAGTAATTTGACCTATTTTTTCCATTTTCTCGAGTCAGATTTCAAAGATTCATAACTTCTTCAAATTTCGACATTTTTTTAGTGGTTCTTTTACATATGATTATCCTTGACAACAACTACAACTTTTCTTTAGAAGTCAAGAGCTGATTATTTTTGAAATGGCACGAATGAATGAAAACATTAGAAGTCGCTTTATGAATTTAATGAAATTTGATCATGTCTTGTCCAACCTTTACCAAATCGTACATAGCACATATTTTTTCGTATTTTATTTATCATTTTTGTCTTATTTGAAAAAAATCTAAAAAAATGTGTATTTTAGTTCATGTCACTTTTTACTATCGCATTATTAGAAAAATCACAAAAATATTTATAATTAGCATTATAGTATTTTAAATTCGCAATTCTTAATTCAAAAAAAATATATAAAAAATTATTATAGTTTTATTGGTTTCATTTAGATTTTTATTTTAGTATAGATTTTAATCCAAAAAATCTCAAAAATATAGTTAATATCTTTTTCCTTTATTTTACATTTTTTGATTCTTTTTGGTCATTATAGTTTTAGCTTCTTTTAATCCAATATCGATTTTGATTTGATTCTAATTTAAATTCAATTTCTAAAATTGAATTAATATTAAAATTAAAATAAAATTAAGTTTGTTTGCATCTTATTTTAATTATTATTATTATTTTGTTTTGTGTTACTAACAAATTGCCTTTTATCATTATTATTACTATTATCTTTGTTTTATTGTTTTACGTCCAATAAAGTTGTGATCCCAAAACCAGATTTTTTTTGAACTTGCAAAACCAGTACATATCCCTAAACCTGCTATAATTTTGTTGCTGTCCATAGTCTGCCAAATCTGCATAAAACATGCCAAAAAATAGTCCAAAACAAAGCTAAAAATGTTGATGTCCAAAATTGATTTGCACCCTGCTATTGTCTTGCTGCTACAAACAATTCAAATAGTCCAAAATACCCTGCAAAAACCTGCACCGAAACAGCCAAATATTACACTAATTAAGCAAGACCAAAACCTTTATTAGAAAAACAATAAATCAGGGTATCAAATCTGTTCAAGTCTTACTAGTTTTCCCCCCAATTTTATCATTTGCTTTAATATAAATGCATCCCTTCATAACACAGAAGATTCGACCCGAAGAGACTGGGAAAAACATTAAGAGAAAATTATGAAGAAAAAAACTATGCTCAAAAGTTGATTCAAAACATCATCTATAAAATTTATTTCCGAGCTTTCAACCTGCAGTTTTCATCACAACAATTCCAACAACCAGAAAATCAACATAACACGCCACTTCCATGCATCTTAATCCTCATTTAACCTAGCATAAAAAATTCAACCTGCATATTCAACAATAACAACAGTTTACGGCTTTCGCAGAAAAAAAGAAAAAGTTTGTTCAATACAGTATCAAGTTTAAGGAGCATACCTCTGTTCTTCTTGATCTGTTGCCGGATACGAAACCGTCGGACTATCTCCGACCACGTGAGTCATTCTTTTCTTACAAGTATGCCTTGTTGTGTTGTTGCTGCTTTGCCATGTTGTTGTTATTTGTTCCTATAATTTTGTTGCTATTGCTCAATGCTGTAAACCACTAGAAATAGAGAAGAAACACATAAAATCACCAACCTCTCCTCAATCTCACAAAAACCTACACCATAGAATTTTCATAAAAAGAAACCCTAGTCTGAAATTTCTAAGAAACTCGCGTTTGGGGGAACTAGAGAACGAATCCAGAAGTTCAAATCGACATCGAGAATCCTTCCCGGTGTTCTCTGAGAATCCTTTCCAAATAGGCGTACTTGGCTTGCTGTTGACAATAAATACAAAACAAGAGGAAGATGATGGTGGTGAATCGGTAGCAAGAGAGAGAGGAGAGTCTTTGGTGGTGAGTTGTAAGAGCATAAGATGAATAAGGGTTAGAGGCAAGGATGAGGGATGAAGATTTGAATAGGGAAGAGAGAGTGTGAATTTTTGTTTTTTTTCACGATAAACATAAGAAGAAGAGTTTATTCAGAATGATTAATCTGTTTTTTTCCTTCCCCATGTAGACAATAGCGGCACGCTTTTCTTTGCTTTAGGTTTCCATAAACCTTTCCTTATCTTCCCCAAACCGGGTCAATTCTATAGGGCCTGTTGGCCCAATCACTTTATCGTTATCATCTTTTAATTCATTAAAACCATAATTATAACAGTTAAATAACACAGTTCAGTTGATAATACAAGTCTGTAATAATCTAAAAGACCCGGGTTCAACACCTTGTCCAGGCATTTTCATTTTCATTTTAATTAGTTTATATTCATAATTAGTAATTTTAAAATTTTATTTGATTCTGAATTAATTTTGTAATTGTAGAATTTTATAATTTTTATTTGGTTTAAATTCTATTTGGTTTATATTTAATGTAGTAATTTTAGAATTTTATTCATCTAGATTTTACTTAATAACTTTAGAATTTTCATTTGATTTAGATTTAATTTAATAGCTTTCAGATTTTTATTTGATTTAGATTTAGTTTAGTAATTTTAGAACTTTATTTGATTTAGAATGTGTTTAAAAACTTTAGAATTTTTATTTTATTTAGAATTAGTTTAATACCTTTAAAATTTTTATTTGATCTAAAATTAGTAACTTTAGAATTTTCATTTGATTTAAATTTAATTTAATAACTTTTGAATTTTTATTTGATTTAGATTTAGTTTAGTAATTTTAGAATTTTTATTTGATTTAGATTTAATTTAATAACTCTAAAATTTTTATTTGATTTAGAATTAGTAACTTTATAATTTTATTTGATTTAGATTTAATTTAATAACTTTATAATTTTTATTAGATTTAGATTTGGTTTAATGATTTTAGAAATTTTATTTCATTTATATTTAATTTAGTAAACTTAGAAATTTGAGTTAGTTTAGATTTAGTTTAAACTTTAGAATTTTGTTTATTTTAGATTTGATTTTGTAATTTTTAGAACTTTTATTTGTCTTATATTTAATTTAATAAATTTGGATTTTTTTAGTTAGTTTAGAAATATTCGGACGAATTTAGAATTTTGATTTAGTTTGGGTTCAATTTAATAGTTTAAGAATTTTAATTTAGTAAATTTGAAATTAATTTAGTTTATATTTGATTTAGTAATTTTAGAATTTTAATGTTGTCTTCCTTTTATTTTGTTTATTTAATTATTTAATCATTTAAATTGTTTACATTAAATCCGAGGGAAAGAATCCATTAGTCGACTTCATGTCATCGAATATCTAATATGATCGTGCGAATACCTTCATTCATTTTTTGCTTGTTTACTATTTTTCTAAACTTAAGATAATTTTCCTAAAAAACTCAATTTTCAAACTCATACCTTTTAAGTCAAAACTTCGACACTAGGTCGTCGTATCTTCAAAATAGCGTCCAAATAAATCATTTTTTAGCGAAACCAAATTTTTTTACCAAACGAACCATTTTAATCAAACAAACAATTTTAAAAAAAAACAGATATTTCAAAAGGTTCATGTGGAGTACCGCAGATGCATTGGGTACTAATACCTCCCCATTGCATAAGCAACCCCCTACCTCTAGATCTCTTTCAAAAATGCATTGTATTTTCATTACTTTTAAGTATTATTTTACATTGCATATTTTAGGGTTTTATTTCACTCTTTTCCCTTTTCCCTTGGAAATAATAAAGCGCTGTGGTGACTCTTACTTTTGCGAGTCGAGTTAGTTAATAGCTCGATCTCCGATTTTCACCGCTACAACCACCTTTCTTTCACACACAAATTTCACCTTCTGGTGCAAAGTTGAAGTAACAACCCCTGCCTCGTGTATCCATGGTCATCCCAATAAACAGCTGTAAGAGGGCACGATATCCATAACCTGGAAAGTAATCTGAAATAAGTGCGGGCCTATATGAATAGGAAAATCTACTTCCCCGATGACAGACTTCCTCGATCCATTAAAAGCTTTCACCATTATGCCACTTGGACACATGGGAGTTCCTTGGTACTTTATCTTCATAAGTGTGCTCCTTGCTATGATATTTAAAGAGGGCCTATTGTCACTCAACACATTTGATAATGAATCATTTTTTAGTTCTTGGAGATATGGAGAGCCAAGTTATGATTCCTTCTTTCATCGAGTAATTCGTCATCACAGAAACTCAGGTTATTACAGGATGTAATATTCCCTACCACAGTCCTGAATTGGTCCAAAGGCGTATCACTTTCCAAGAAAGCTTAATCCAATATTCTCATCAAAGATTCATGTGGGCAGAAGAGTTCATTAGCAAGGCTAGAATAGATATCTTTGATAGAGTCTGCAATAATTGATCTACGATTCTGTAGTCACTCATATATTATCCACATCTTTTTCTAGAGTAGTACCACTGGATTCCCCCACTGCTTTCTTGGGTTCAGTACTTTCAACGAACTTTTTATCAACATTAACACTCTCTCGAATGACAGGTGCAAAAACATGGCCGCTGCGGGTCACTCGGTTGGCTTCAGCAATATTCTTGACATCAGACAAAAGTTGGATGGGAACTTGCAAACCATCCTCAAAGATTGTAGCATTGTAGTTGTATGGAATGACTTTGTCTGATTCATAAGGAACATGCTGGCAAGCAAATAAGCACTGGAGAAATAGTTGGTTTGCTATGGTTCTAAATATCTATAGGGGCAAGAACACCAAAACAAGGCACAATAACATTCACCCCCTATTCAGAATACTTAGACATCACATAATCAATGTTGGAGAACATATCTTTATCAGCGGAAAATAATTCATTTGCAGAAGCATACTCGTGACATAGTTTCTACCAAGCAATTTGCAATCATGTTAGTCCCACGATAATCATCTCTATTGTCTGAAATCTTGAAAGTACCATTGTCCAATAAAAGGTGTATACCCCTTCTCACAATGGAACAACCTCGGGAATCTCTGCAGAAGATCCTGCAAGACCCATAATGGTGTTCTTCTTGACCATCCATGTGACATAAGGTAGCGTGCAAGTGCACCAAATCATCATTCATATGATCCACGTCAAAAATCTGAAATTCTCCAGGACATCCAAAGACCATATTCACACCTTATTCGTACTCTGTCCTAGTGTTGATTATATTATTGAGGCCTTCATCCATCATTTCCTGAAGATCAGATTTTATCTTATCACATCCCTGGATATCTGTACTATAGATACCACAACCAGCATGGTCATGTTTATAGTAACTAAACTCGAGAAGGTCAACATGCATCTTTACCAAATCTCTTCTAACCAAGTTGATATGAAAAATCTGAAAGTCCCTTATACAACCAGCAACCATGTTTACAACATTTTCTCCTCCATTCTTTGGCAAAGGATTATCTTTCACATTAGGGCCAACATATTTAAAGGATAAAAGTCCAGATCTCACCATCTTTTGTACTTTAGATTTCAAAGGATAGCAGTTCTCAATATTATACCCTGGTGCTCCCTGATGAAAAGCACATGTCTGGTCTGCCTTATAATACCAAGGTAGAGGTGATGGTATAGTAGGGGGTGGCCTGGTCTAAACCAACTTCTTCTTAATCAAAGTCGGAAGTAACTCTGCATAGCTCATTGGAATAGAATCAAAAGCCTCTATCTTCTGAATCGTCCCTTGATTCCCCTGAGGAGATAGTCTCTGATAGGCAATTATGGTTGGGGCTACATTGACAACTGGAGTCACATAAGCATCAAGCTGCTGGTACCGTTGGTGCCTTCTAGGTGGTCTAATCTTCCTTCCCCCAATAATATCATTCGTTTGACTTTCTTTCTTTCGAGAGAACCCATATGATGGCTTCTTCGTCCCTTCATCTTTTGTCAAACGCACATCTCTAACAACCTCTTCCATACAAACACCCATGCTTACCATTTCGGTAAAATCACTCGGTGTACTGGCGACCATCCTTTCATAATAAAATGATTCGAGGGTTTTCAAGAATACCTTAGTTATTTCTTGTTCTCTTATAGGTGGCACCACCTGGGCATTTATCTCACGCCATCTCTGCTCATATTCTTTGAACGACTCCTTATCTCTTTGAGCCATTACCCTTAACTAGTCACGGTCAGGCACTATGAACATAGTGTACTTATAATGCTTGATAAAGGCTTCTCCCAGATCATTGAAGGTACGGATACTACTACTTTCCAGACTCATATACCACATTAGAGCAGCACCAGTTAAACTATCTTGGAAGAAATGAATGAGCAAACGCTGATCATCAATATGGGTAGACATTTTCCTGATATACATCACCAGGTGGTCACGAGAGCAAGATTGCCCTTGTACCTCTCAAATTCCGGTACTTTTAACTTGGATGACACCTTTACATTGGGCACTAGGCAGAGTTCACCGACATTCTATCCAAACGATTATTTTCCTTGAAGGGCCTTCATTTCCTTCTACATCTCATTGAACTGGTCTTGAAAATCATCCAACCGGTCATAGAACCCCATACCTTCACTTGGTGGAGGAACATGACAATAAAATTCATTATTAACAAACAATATAACATTCACCGAAGGAGGTGCAACATAGTGGATCTTACTTCTAGCAGCATGAGTAACATGCACCACAGGAGGTGCAGAAGTAGCAGCAACTTGCACAATTGGAGCAGCTTGAGTGTCAAGATTAAAACCTTCTGGCATGAATTTTCAGGCATTCCCCACGGGTAACCCTGAGGCATATGATTCTAAGCAATAGTAACTGGGGTAACAAAATCAGGAACTGATAGACCTTCAGAAGTAAATATTATTTGTTGAGGCTGAGCAAGTGGTGGTTGATTCTGAGCAACCACCAATAATTCCGTCAAAGCAGTCAGATTGGCCATACCGGCATTTAAAGCAGTAAATTCTTCATACAGCTCGCGATTCTCCTGTTCAAGATTCTCCATTTTCTTCCTGGAATTAGCCCGAGTATTGTACCGGTGAGACATATTGCTGAACAAAGTAGAGAAATTCAGTAAGACACCTGGGTATGAACAGAAATGCAAGAAATATGTACCATATTGTGCATGAGATGCAATGCACGTGATTTATTTTATTATTAATATTTCAAGGGACTCAAAGAACTATAGAAAATTTTGAAAATATTAAAGCACTAACCCATTTTGAAATACTGAAAATCTCATTATAATAACTTCAAAATGGATTACATTTTTTAGTACAAGTTTCAACAATCCCATGTACAAAAGAAGATAGAATCTAAAATACTAAAAAGCAAAGCTGATAAAGATCACTCTACACACTGACGCTTTCCTTTGAGTCTTGAAATATGAGCCTTCAACTGCTTGTTCTCTTTTGCATACCTGTTGGCAACCACTTTCCAATCACTAGAGTCGGGAAGTGAATGACTAAGTCCTGACTGAGCTCTAAAGTAAAATAAGTCCTCTTACTTCTCCATTATCTCTATAGCACAACTCTCGAGAATCTCAACTAGGTCATCCTTCTCCTTCAAGTCTTCTCGGTAGGACATCTCTAATGTCTGAAACTTATTCTTCCAAGCCTCTTTCTCCTGCTGTATCCTGACTACGGAAAGCTGAAGCTCTTCCACATCATCTAAACGAGGAGGAGTGGTCTTCACAAACATATCAGGCATAGGTGCTTCATGGGAATACGACATCTTCAACTAAATTTCCCTTACCTGTACCCACCGAAGGTAAGGCTCCAAAGAAACAGCTCCTCTAGGTCCTAAGTCCTTTCTACTATTCCAGTGAACATGGCACCAAGCCTTTGAAATCTCCTCCTTAGATTTCTTATGATCCTCTCCCTGTTTGAGAAAGAAACCACTCAGATGAATACTATTTGGCTTATCTCTCATCGGATATCCAAGTTGACATCGTGTAAGAATATGATTGTAGTTAATTCCTCCCTTTGTACCAAGAAGAGGTACATTGGGGAAACTACCAAAACTATCGAGAATCTCCACACCATGGTAAGCCTGATGATACCAAACAATATCTGAATGAGTGAGGGCCATAATCTTTGGAGCCCAACACGGTTCCTTCTTGACATCCCAAAAAGCATCGGACTGGGGTAAGTGAGAAACAAACCACTGATATAACAAAGGCGTGAAACAAATGATCATCCCTCCATGATAAGAATACCGAAGATGAATGGAGTAATAAGCATCTCCTAATAATGTATGGACCAGATTCCTTATTAAAAAGATCCTGATGGCATTAATATCCACAAAGTTGTCGACGTTTGGAAATAAAAACAACCCATAAGCAAGTAGAGCGAAGATGGCCTCAAAATCAACTGCACTCTTCATCCTAACAAAATAACAAACTTTCTCTAATAAAAATTGAGCGGGTAATCCTCTAATTACTCCTTTGGTAGTCATGTGAGCCTCAATTTTAGACTTCCCCAAATGAACCATAGCAACAATCTCATGGGACTTTGGATCCTCCTTCAAACCAGTGAAAGGAACACGATCAGTAATAGGTAAACCCAATAGATAAGAATACTCCTCCAATTTAGGCACAAACTAATAATCAGGGAAAGTGAAACATCGATACATTGGATCATAGAATTGGACCAAAGTCGAGAGAATACCTTCCTTCATCCTGAGTTTTATGAGAGATATGATGGATCCATACTTCTTCCAAAAATCTGTAGAAATCTCAATCTCGGGAATTAGAATCATCAAATCATCTTTATTGGGATTCTTGAAACTGTACTTTTGAGTCTTTCTTTTTCCAGAATCCATGGTCAAAAGTACTTGAGATATTCGCAAAAAGTTAACTTTAAGTCCCTTGAACCAAAATGTCTTAAAAGATGCTCATGGGTGCATGAATGCATGATGCAACAATAAAATACAAGATCACAAACATAGGGGGTTCATAGGTTTGACATTACGAGCATGAATTCAAAGGTACTACGCACAAGGTATGGACTAAAAGTTTATCACTTGCTGAACAATGTTCTAAGAGGTTCCTAAAGTCTACAGCCTTCTTTCGGATATTACCAACGTCCCGATTGACTCAGTAATTAGTAATATTCTCAAGAAAAACTCGTCTGAGTGTAGTATCGTGTGATAACCATTTCCGGATTACTCTGTCATAGTTTTCTCACTACACATAAAAGGCCAAGATGGGTTAAAGTTTCTATGGTCCTCGGTTTCAGTAGGCTCCCAGGTCAAAAGCAACACGTCTTCCCGATTACTCAGTAAACGATGCTACAGTCAAAGGGGCCTCCACTGAGTGGGGGATCTCATGTCTCCTTTTTTAGGATTACTCCCTCAAAGTTAACATGACTATACCACTCGTCCTATCTTAAGTTTTCCCAAGTTCGGGTAGAGGACTTATGGGAAATCACCAAGCACCCTGAAAACCAGGAAAATCCAGACAAACATATACATAACATATAACATATAAACAACAATAGCACATACATAAATAAACAAAGATAGGCTCAACCCACTTAGGGATGGACCAACATTTGGTCAATCTTTCCCCAATGAAGTCGCCATTTTTTCTGTAGCGGTAGAAATGTTGAGACTAAGCCATTGGATTGACTTGACTCGCATAGATCAAATAAAAATCACCACAGAGCTTTATTGTTTCCTAAGGAATGGGAAAAGAGAGAATAACCCAAAAAGAGGGGGAGATAATCTAAGTTCGGGGGTTGGTTATGCAAAGGGAAGGTATTAACACCCTAAACATTAATGGTACTCCGTCGAAACCTCTTTGAAAATTTGTGTATTTTGGCTATAAATGTTGTATATGAAAATAGATTGTGGGGATAAGAAGAGAAGTATATTTTATAATTTTTGCACCCACCACAGTTGTGAACCTTTAGTGCCTACGTACCACCTGCCGTGCAATAGGGGATCAGGGTACTCGTAGTTCACCTATAAAAATTTTAAAACACAAGTGTGTTGGTTAATTTTAAGAGACAAGACATCATCATTGTATCCGAGTGGAAGAACAAACTTACTACCCATGATTATGATAAAGGAGAATTTGCATCATCTCAAAGTGGAGGATATGGGTTGGATTTTAAAATCAACAAAGCCTCGCTCAACACCCAAGTGGAAAATATCTCGCTTCACTACATATTGTAGAAGTATAATAGCTCGCATCACTACAAAGATTGACAAGAGTTTAATCTTTTGAGAAAGTTTTAAGGATAAAAAGCTAAAATGGAAAAAATGGTTTGAAAGAGATTGATTGACTTTTAGTATTCTCACAAAAAATGTCAAAGTATTGTTAAGTTGTTTAAAGTTTGATTTAATAAAATATTATGAAAATGCATGGACCTAAGTCCAAGTTTATTATGAAAGCGGTTCAAGTTTAAAAAAAACAAGGAGAGTTTTCCAGAAGGAGGGAGAAGATTTTTGAAATTAAAGAAGATGGGAGGAGATGAAGGGACTATCCTAAGGAATAAGGTAAAAGCTAGGGAAACTAACCTCCTAACCAACAAGAAGCCAACACTTGACACAGTGAGTCAATGTAGAATTCCCATCTTTTACATTGAAACCAAGCAAGCAAAGATATTAAACCTCTTAAGAATACTAAACTTCAAATGCATTAAGTCTTCACAAAAAAATTGGGCAGAGTAACGGCTGTATACAGATGAATTCCCAAGCACGGGCAAAACATATAATCAGAATAACCTGCACACCAAGAAAATAAACAACCCAATGTCTCGGGGTAAACCCCAAGAACTCCATACAAGATTACATTTAAAGTCGCAAAGTGTCAAGGTAGATCAAGGTCTCTACTCTTAAGTCCAAGAAGTCCAAAACTCCAAAATGCCAAGGATAGTAACCAAATAGTCCAAGTAACGTTAAAGTTTTTTATGGTTAGAGTTGATTATTAGGCATCTTCAAAAAGAAAATGAAAGCTCAAGTGAGAAAAATAAAAAATGATATAGAGATAAATGCTCAAATGAGCAAAGATGAAAATAACATGAAATGAAAATGCTAAAGTAAATGTGCTCAAAAATAAAAAGAATAAAGTAAAAGCATAAAATAAAGTCAATTGTTAGGAATTAGAGGTTAGTTTAATGATCATCTTGAAACTTAGATTTGAAAAATCATTAGAAGATTGATAGAATCAAAGCCCCTGAACAACAAGTTTTATTTGCTTTTCATCAAGTATATCATTCATTTCAAAATATCAAGGCAACAATAAATGATCAACGATGTTTAAATGATTCACGTAGTCCAAAAATTTATGAAGATTCATTATTGGATTGATAAGACCAAAGCCTCCTAACAATGAATCTCTAGGTTACTGGATCAAAGGTTTCAAATTAAACATGCTTGGGCTTGCAAATATAGGTTTGGGCCACAAATGATCATTTCTTGAATCGGGACAAAATTTAGCATTATGCTAAGAAATCATAATTGGACTTATATAGAAGTCGTACCTATTTTAAAGTCGGTCAATAACAATCAATGTGCCACATGTTTGGAGTGATGATATATAGATCATCCTCTAACAACATGTAACACAAAAGATAAGGGGATAAGATGAAGAGGGAGGGGATACATTTGAATCAAAAATTTAATCAAAATTATCATTAAAATCATTCATCCTTTTTTGTGGAGTTAACCTAAACACTCAAGATCCAATGATGTTAATGAAGTTTATGATCAACAATCATATAGTCAGAATATATTAAAAAAATAAATTGCATTTAATGAATAAAAGAAAAAATAAATTATTTTTAAATTATTTTTTTGAAAATGAGAATAAAAGGTAAAATGGCAAACTATATTCAAAGTATCAAAGAAATACTTAAAAGGACCATAGAAAAATCAGAAATGACTTCAAATAATTTTATTTTATTTTTGATAATTTTTTAAAATAGAAAAGTATTTTAAAATTAATTAAAATCACCTAAATAAGTGAAGAAAAAAATCAAAAATAAAAGAAGTCAAGATGAAATTCCATACAAATTTCAGAAAGTCAGAAATGAGCAAAATGATTTTTATTAAAATTTTCAAAATTTAAAAACATCAAAAAATATTTTTAAATGATTAAAAAACAAGTTAAAATAAAAGGGAAATTATAAAAAATATAATTCTGAAAATAAAATCATGAAAAAAATAAAAATCAGGAAGAGAATATTTGAAAATAGTTTTGTGCAATTTTTCATAATTTTTGAGTAAAAAATGAATTTTCTATGAATCTATGAAGTTTAAATCAATTAAAATAAAAAATCAGAAAATAAAATATCAAGCCAAAAAAAATGTAGACCATTAGATGAGAGTCAAAACGTGCTAGTAATCATATCCAATGGATCAACCACGTTGTGCATATCATGGTCAACCTCGGAAATTGCACCGGATCAGCTTTTTAATATTAAAAATAACTAAAATTCTGGCGCATTCGATGGAGTCTGACTAATGAAAGTAGTCAGATCCAATAGCTCTCAAAGCGCGCGTATGATAAAGCAAACACACTTGATTGAATTCAAAAAATCACATGTCACACTTTCATTAGTTGAAGCATGACACATAGGTCGTCTTCAACCTCCAGACGCCCTAGATTGGGATTTCTCAATCTGTAAAATTAGAGGACCAGACTGGTACTATTAGATTCGTCTCTTCAAGACGATTCTAATGGTGCCATCGTGCCAAATTTATTTAAGATGAGCAAAGCTTAAATTGAAAAAATGCAGAAATAATAGCGACCACGAAATTCTGGAATATCTCACTCAAGTCTAAATGAAATCAAAAATTGTAAAAAGCATGAGAATTAGAAGGATGCAAATAGTATATTAATATTTTATTTGGATCGATTTGACAAAGGATTCTACCTGAACGAAGTAGCACAACATGGCTCTGAAACTGGACTTCTAGAGATCAGTATAAGTTACAATTCTTGAAGGTAAGAGTGTGGTTAGCTTCTGAGAAGTTCAATGAAGCTAATCGAATGGAGATTCTGGTATTTTAGAGTGAGAAAGCAAGAAATCAGAAATTCAAATTCAGAGTTCATGTGGGATATAAACAGGGGTAAATTGGCTATCAAAGCTTGAGAGAATGAGTGGGATATAACACTTTATTTATAGGGAAGCAAAAGGGATGCTCAATCGTGTGGAATGATGAAGTTTGGACGGAAATCGTGTGATTTGCAAGCATGAAATGTATTGTTCGTATTTGATCAAAACTAAGCTAGTTCTTGTGTTTCAAGGTGCTAACAACTTCTAGAAGATTGTTAAACATGATTAGAAGTAAAAACGCCCAAAATTTTGGTGATTAGAAGTTGGATTATGGATTTCAAATTCTAACTTTGGAGAAAACTTCAGTTTCAAGGTACCAACTTTGAATCAATGGTGTTCATAGCTCAAGGGTTCTTAGGGCTTGATTCTTGAAGAATTTGAACGATACGGTTACAATCTTTACAATATGCAAAAAGTGGAATCAAATGGATGCTTGAGATAAAATTTGTGATGAGTCAAAGTTGGGAAAAAGATGCTGAATTTTTGAACTTAGAAAAATTCTAAATTTTTCTTCAAAAATGACCTATAATGTATTGCATCTAAACATGGCCTTCCACTCAAAATTTGCTTTTGACCAAAAAAGATAGCATGAAGTAGATCACTTAAATGACATTTTGATATTTGAACCACTTGAAAACTCCAAGAATGGAGAAAGTTATGACTTTGTGAAATTGGTGAAAATCCATGAAATGACCTATAATCTTTTGCATCCTTAGGGTATCTCCCATCCATTTTCAAACTTTGCACATAAAAGAAGAGTTGAAGTTGACACACTTAAGATTATTATGGAAAAATAATGGGCTTAAGGAGATAAAAATAGACCAAGTTATGATCTTTTGAAGTCACATAATGGAATTTAATGGCCTATTTAAAGGACTTGCAATCTTTCTTCATCATTAGACATCTTCCACATAAAATGTACTTGAAACTTTTGAAGTGATTGGTTGATAACTCTTTAAATAAAAGCATGTCTTTGGAATCACTCAAAAATACCAAAATATGAGCAAGATATAGCCTTTGAAAGTTTAAAACCCTAGCTCCTAGAGCAACAAAATGCCTTGGAAAACCCTTTCAATTTTGACAATATTCCTTGAACAAATACTTTTTCCATGTGAATAGAAGTTGTTGTGGATAATAATAATAATCCATAACAATAAAAACCACCTCCAATTAGGTCAAACTTCTTCAATCAAGTCTTGCATCTTTTGATTTTCTTTGACAAATTGAGGCATGATTAATCATAGTAGACCTTGTCATGATATCACTTTAAAGTATCTTCAATGATGAATCTTGAATCTCAATGAAGCTTTGTTGAAGAAGGCTTGGAAATAAACTCATGAACCTATAGATCAAACAGATAAAATGTGTCGTGCTTTCACCTATATCATCATCAATTAGATAAAACACTCATTGCATTTTTTAGTTAAAAGTTAATCAATACAAAACATATATGATTCAAGGTGATTGGTGATTCCTCATGAGCAAACGTAAAGATAAGGAGAAGAACAAAACCCTAGTGTGATCTTGTTGTGATTGATTTGAGATGAGATGATAGAGGAATCTTAGGGGCAAAAATTGGGGTACAACATTATTCTATTACAATGATAGTGTGATCCTTTACACTTAACTGGAAAAATATGAATGAAAGTGTTAGAAAAATATTTTAAAGATCTAAATGTTAATGTTTTTGGTATTTTTAGAAATTAATTCAGGTGTTAAAAATAATAATTTAAAACACGAAATATAATTAATTTTAATTAATAAAAAGCCTAAAGTATAATTAACTTTTAATAAAAAAAGACATCAAAACCTAATTAACTAATTAAAACCCTAAGTAATCAATTAATCATAATCCTAATTTTTGGTTTTATGATTAATTGGTTTAATTAGAAAAGAATTAATTAAGTGGAATGAAGAATAAGGGTTGGAAAATAAGGAAAACAAAAAGCATGGGGTGGTAAGAGAACCCACCTCCTTGAGGTTATAGGTAGATGTTGCATCCACTTGGCTATATGAGCATTTTTGATAGAGAATAAAAACCAACCAATATGGTATTAAGTTGTGTGTTATCCTGAAAAAAGCAAAATTATTTGATAAGAGAAAGGATCGAGCCTATTGCACCCCAAAATTTAACCTCTTGATTTATGCTTATGTTTCATCATAATAATCATATTGCATTGCATTCATTTATTTTTGATGGGATCAAAGTATTTTGGTTATCAAGTGCTCCTCAAGCTGTGGAAGTTGATTATATTGATAAGTTGTTCAAGAAGGGCCTCATTATTTTAATCACTGGATATTTCAAGTCCCATTAATCTCTCATGGCCCATAACATCTCATTTGTATCATTGGTTTATCAAGAGTTGAAGTTAGGCAAAGTTTTGAAGAAATTCATCTCCACCATCTGAGGGAATTAGGGTTTTGACCTATTGTATGATTGAAGTTTGTCTAAGACAATGTCTTGGAGCATTATATTATTATTATCATTTGAGGCCATGTTTCTCAAATAATTGTTCAAGAGATCCTGTGGAATTAGGGTTTTGATGACTGGATCATCATCTCCTAGCATAGAAGGCCAAAACTAGGGTTTTGGATTTAATCAGGAAATTTCTGATTTTTTCGGGAAAGATTTGATTCCATGTTCCTATACATGTTGGTAATCAATTATGATTGGAAGATTGAGCATTAATATTGATTGGAAGTGGTTCAATTGATCAATTGGGGGTAAAATAATCATTTGAGCAAAAGTCAACAAAAGTCAACTGTGACCAATGAGATTTTTGGTCAACATGCAATTCAACATTCAATTTTTCATGTTGCATAGTCATTGATGAAATAAAATCAAGAGAATTGTTTAATATGAAGATGACTTGCCAAGGAAGTCATTTGAATATTTGTAAAGTTTCTAAGTATGGAAGTTCATAAGTACTAAACTTTGAAAATTCATAACTACTTCATTTCTTATTGAAAAAATGAAACCTTTATATGGTTAGAAAGAGGAGAAAAAGTTTTTCAACTTTGTACTTGAGGGTTCAAGTCCAAAAAGTGAAATAAGAAGAAGTTATTCAACTTGGAATAATCTTGACACTTAGTGAATTTTCAAACTTTGGGCTCAAGGCATGGTTTCTTCATGATCATTTTTAAGGTGTCAAATGAATCCAATTCAAAATGTTGTCAACATCAGAATTTAATTTTGAAGTGTCCTATACAATTTTAGTTCAAGAAATATTCTGTTTGGTTCAGTATTGAGAGAGATATTGGGTTTCGGACTTGAGGCCTTGAGAAGGTAAGATTACTAGTAAGTTTGCATCCCAGGCCTGACATTTCATCAAGCAGTTTGTGGGCACACATTCATCATCATTTTACTCCTTGAAATATTAATTATTTTAAAAATGACCAACATGAAAGATCAAGACCCATGTGTGGTGAGCAACTTTGCTTCAAGAATTGTTTTAAAATAACCCCTACATTTTAAGATATAACCTTGAGAAGTAGGCGACATAAAATTGAATTTTTTCCCCAGCATCAGCGCATGACGCGCGCGCACACACTAAGCCAACAATTTATCAAGCATGTGATGTGAACACATTGATCATAATTTTACTCCTTGAAATATTCATTATTTTGAAAAATGTCAAACATAAAAGTTGGAGCTTGCCATTTTCTCTACAACTTTGATTCATAATTTGTCTCATTTCGTGGACTATGGAGAGAGATACTTCAAGTTAAAGTTATGGCAAGGGTTTGGTATTTCGCATAGGTATACTGGCCAGCATTTTGAGACTTTATCCACACATTTGAAGCTACTACTTACAACAGGCCTGGTACACGCATGTGTTTGTTTTCATGTTACCCAAAATAGCCAAGCAAATAAGAATTTCCATGCATGCACACAATTTATCTTTCATTCTACATTAGGAAAGGTCCTTAAGTGGGACATCTTGATTTCATGTGCCAGCTAGCTTACTTATCTCAGCCTTTTTATGCTTCCTAAAACGACCTCAAAGCTGCATAAAAATGCTCATGAAACGCATCTGATATCACTATTTTTGACAGCATTCTTCTTCTACCCTCAGCATGAAACTTCCCGTTCACTCTTCCTTGATCTATATAAGAGGCGTCTTTTCTCTTTCATTCACATGCTTACCTATTCTAATCACGTAATACAGAGAGTCTGTTAAGAGAGAGAGAGAGAGAGAGAGAGAGAGAGAGAGAGAATAAATCTGAAAGTTTTTTCTCCTTTCTTCGAGCAAGCTCCTCCCATTTCTTCAAGTTCATTCATTTTCTTCTTCCACTAGATCATTTCTGAAGCATCCATACCACGCACCTCTGGATTTATAGCTCTTTCTTTGAACTCAAGAATTCACATATTTTCTTCACAAGGTAAGAATTCTACAACTTTCATCTTATGCTTGCATTTGTGATTTCATGTTGAATTCGTGTTCATCAAAGCATTAGCTGGCCAAACCTTATGTTTGAAGTATAAATTGCGTGAATTTGAGTTGAAATCATGTTTTGAAATTTTTTTGTAAAGTGATAAATCTGCGAGTTAGCGTTTATTTTTCTCCCCGATTTAGCATTTGTTTAATGAGGTCATTGATACCATGTTGTAGATTTCCATGAGATCTACATTTTTTATGTTTATACTTTTGAATTTCATTAAGACTGGAGCAAGAAATAAGGTCCTGAAGATCGTTCGTTGGAACTGAAATATGTGATAATATTGTTCTTGTTTACAGGGATAATGAGGTGTCATTATTCGATTGAGCATGATCTTAGTTACAATTTTGAATTTAGCTTATTTTAATTGTTTTCCTATTCGATTGAAGATCATTCTTTTTACAACGCCTTTTTGTTTAAAACAAATGTAAAAGATTATGTTCAATTTTGAATTTTAGCTTATTTTAATTGTTTTCTTCAATTTGTTTTAGTAATTTCATCAATTCAAAAATCACCAAAAAACTACACAAAACATTTTAATGAGTTTATTTCATCACCTTATTTTTATTTTAGATTTTATAAATTTCGTGGTGCCTTAATTAAAGGTATCATTTCTTTAAAGATTTTTGTTAATATAATGTGGCGATTTCATTTTAATCATTCCATTAGTTCTAAAAGTCAACAAAAATTAGCTTAGTGTTCATTCCTGTCTTATTTAATTTTAGGTAATTTTTAATTAATATTTTAAATGTTTTTGCATTGATTTTAAAATTGTGGAAGTAGGTTTCTTACTTATACTTGAAACCTGATTTTATTTTTTAATTTCCTCCACTTGTAAAAATCATAAAAAAATTATCTTAGGGTTCTTGGGAAACATAGGATCGTAAAAATAATTTTTAATAACTTTTACCCCCTATTTTTCATCAAATATTTTGTCTAAGGTGACTAGTTTGGTGATTCCGTTAACTAGTCTTAATAATTAAGGATCATTTTCATTTTTTCTTTAGCTTTCCAAGAACCCTAAGCATCATTTCTGACATTTATAGGTCTTAAGAGTTATAGAATTGATTTGGTCTGAATTTATAATTTTTCTTTCTATTTTTGATGCATTTTAGAAGTGAATGTGGCCATTTGATCTTGAAAAATGGTGTTGAAGTCCTTTTGTTGACTCAAGAATATATTTGGGATTGGATTTTTGGACACATAATGATCATATGGATGCCTTAAGACGACATCAGTTTTATTTGATTTTTTATTAGTCTATAAATTGTTGATTGATGATGCCTTGTTGATGCATTGTATGGCATGGTTTTAAAAAACCTAATTTGAGATTACTTTGACCTTTGATTTGTTTTCTTGCATAATGTTTGACTTTTAATTGATGCTTAAAGGAATTATAATGTCAACGTTAGTCTCCCAAATACTTGAGAGACGTTTGCCTCAATTGATCATGTTAACTTTCCTTTTTTAATGTGATCTTGTCTATACTTTTATTGCTTGAATTGTGAGATTTTAGGGATGCATTTATGCAATTCCTTGGGAATTCAATTCTCAGTTATTTTACTTCATTCTCATGACATGTTTAGGGTCCTAATATTAATTCTATTGATCTATCTAAGATCCATAAATTGTATTTGTTATGTTTGTTTTTGTGAATAAAGATTCAACACTTTGTGATTATGGCTTAAGTACTTGCCTTATGCATATCATCTTAATACCCTGGTTCAAATTTTTACTTGAACTATTAATGTTTTACTTGACTTGGTCTTTTTTATTTATCCTTTGTTGCTATGCTCTTTGATTCCTTGACTTGCATTTGAATGTAAGATCATCATGATGACCTAAAAGAGTCAAATCCTCTTCCTTCTTCAACTTTAGTTTGATATTATTTTATGGTGAGTCTTTAAGGCATATGATCCATATATTTTATTATTGTATCATTACTTACTTGATTGTTTTAACCCCCATCTAATCATTTCCTTCCTTCATCTAACCATTTCTTGCACCTATTTCACTTTCAGAGTTTAGTTTAGGGTTGATATTGACATAGTCTTGCACTTATGTTTAGCTGTAATTTAGTAGAAGGTATTTTAGGTATTTCATTGGTAAATTAGATAACACTAACCCTATGTGTTTACTTCTTACCTCATCCTTACTCGACTTGTCTTTCCATGATCACTTGACCACACACTTGTGCGCACTTCATTACACCATTTTGTTGGATACTAGGTTGATTGCTATGGAGTTTATATCATGTTCTAAATGACTAATCGAGTACATTCTTAGCCGTGATATATGATGAATGTATGATATGTCTATATTCACATTTATCTTCTTCACACCACCTTGTTAATACTACTTATTTTGTTAAGTTGTGCAAGGTATTTCATGAGCTTTCATTGCTTTGTGTTCCATTTTATTTGTGGGATACAACTTCACTTTTGAGGTGATCTAATTGTGTTTCTCATATCTATGAGATACATATATTTTCACTATTGTGTGCTTTGTCTGTTTGTATTGCCTTACATGATGTTTATATGGTTATGTCTACTACACACCACTCGTGATTCATTTTCACATTAAGGCCTTGATGCTTATGATTGACAACACGACTTCTGACTTGTCTCTTTGTTGATGCTAGCTTGTTCGAAGATCTTTGAGTTTTGTTACTGTTTAGTTGTTTTATCACGGATTTATATTTGTGCGATACTTTCTCATTCGATTTAATATTTCCATATTTTACTGCTTACTTAGGATTGGGAGCCCGTGCCACTTGGCAGGAAATTCTCGAAGTCCTTACTAGAAGGCCATGTATTTATTTGTTTACTATATGTGCTTGCATAGTGGGATGATGATTAGGGTCCTTTTATGGAAACCATTCCTAAGTCCTCATAAAGTAGGAAAGTGGAGAGGGTTAGTAATCAACACTTGCAGTCCCTCATCTGTGTCATTCCTATGCTCACTTTTTGCAAGTAGATGCTCTGAACATGTGCCCAAGATCCGAATGAGTCTAAATTCTATTAAGGAAAGTGAAAAAGGGTTCCTAAAAAAGGATCCCCATGTTTTCTTTAGCTCATGTTGACCAACATTGATGCTCGATGTACGCATACACCTTGTCTCCCCCCAGATCTTTCTCGCCCTGGTAATTAATACCGCAGTTAAGAACCTATTATATTCGCACAGTTTTATGGATTGGTTGACTCGGGTGATTCGCTCCCCTTGGCTATGGCTTGAACCTTGGTATGATGCTTGGTTTCTTGTCTATGGTGGGACCTATCCTTTTACTACTTGGCATGTACCTTATAGGTGTTTTATATTTGAGTGATGCTCGAGATTTTGTTTGTTCAATTGTTTTGACATCAGTTTGTTTGATTCTTGTCACAGGATCTGTGATGCTTTGCCATCTCCCTTTGGATGTTTCGTCATCCGTTCTCGTACTCTCTCTTATGACAATATGATTGTTCTTGCATCTCTTTTATGAGATTTTTCCATGTCCCTTAGGATCACTCGGGCAAGATTAGTCCTCGAACTAGACAAAAGGATAGTTATCCATGTATGTCCAATTAGGTAGATATCTCCCTTTCAAAACTCAACCATAGGGCTACCATTATATGATAACATTAGGGATTAGATTCTAGATAGTCTCCCTTATATGTTGACTTTATTTTTGCATCTTTGCATTAAAAACTAAAACTTTATTTTTCCTTAAACTAATAAAATAACACTCTCTAAACAACGTAAACCCTTTCTTAAGGTAAAAAACAATAACCAACTCCTTTCTTTTTGCCAATCGACTTTTCTCTTCTAAGAGCATGTTAGTTCCTTTCCACTACAGGTCGTAAGTTTCTAAAGGTCGAGCAGCGGTGGAATGATTGATATAACATTGTTCAACTAAAAAAAAATAAACCCATCAAAATAAGTGAGACGAACTACGGCTGCTAATAGAAAAAAAAAGCAAGTGTACTGTTTCTTCCTATTCTAGTAATAAAGTAGAAATTTCCAAGTATCAAACTCAAGGACTACTTGACGATACACAGTTCTGAGATAATTTCAATTAAACAAAAGTTTAGGGGATTTGGTTTGGTTAGGTCAAATGATAGCTAGAATGCAATGAAATATAAAATAGGCGAACGATAAATGTATATAATTAGATTGCTAGGGGTAATGAGTGATTCTTTATGTAATAGTTTCACTTTTCCAATGCAATAACATGACTTACAACAATTGATTATCGGTTCTTTTAGACATCTACTCCTAAGTCCTTAGTGAGAAGATTATGACACAATAACCTAATGACTATGTTCATATGATATTAGTTTTTCTATCAAGTACACAAGGATCAAGAATGTACGGTTAAGATAAAATATCCCTAGTCCTAGGTCATATTTTTTATCAAATGTTATTATTCATATCAACAAACAATAGATGTCCAACTTAAATCATTCATACCAATTCGAAATCTGTTTCCCAACAGATAAGGCATTAAGAACAAAAATAAGAACAAATCTAAGATTGTGGATTTCAAACGGTCATTTCATTAACAACATAAAATCATTAACCTCAGAATCAGGATCACCCCTAGCAATGGGGGGTTTAGCTACTCATAACATAAAATAAAAACAAATTGGAAAGTGTCATTACAGAATTCTTAAGGAATCAATCTTCAATCGTGAAAAACTCTTGAACATATGACTCCACAATGAAAATCTGAGCTCTCCAGCTTTCAAAACTCGTCTTTGATCTCTAAAAAATCGGCCACCTTTGTAAAATCGCATTTTTCCACCTAAATAGTCAGCAACTGGGCTTTTCAGTTTTTTGGGCCCCATTACGCGTAATACTCAGACCATACGCGTAATGGGCTATCTTTTTCCAATTCCCTATGCGTAAAGGGTGTAATGCTTCCCTACCTCGCTAACCCTTACGCGTAATGCACCACCTCGTACGCGTAAGGTCAGAGCCAATATTTCTTCATCATTCTCCTGGATCGCGTAGGCTACATGTACTGCCGACAGCCATACACATAACAGTTGGAGTGTTTAGCATATAGGCGATTCTCTGGTCAATTCTTGCATTTTTCTTGCTTTGGCTCGGTATTGCATCCAATACTCGATCTGTTGCGTTCCCAAATCTTCCTTTGACCTGCTGACATACCAAAAGCGTAAAATATCCTCAAGATACTCATAATTCATGACACACTAAATTTAATTGAAACAAACTAAACTACTAACCAAATAGACTCTAATTCATACAGTTTACTTGACTTATTAATGATAAAATAACGAAAAACATAGCTCAAATGGTGATTGATCACCACCCCACACTTAGCTTGTTGCTTGTCCTCAAGTAACATTATGTACCACTCAGATATCTTCATCCCATACTAACTTTCACACAACATTTCACACCACCTATGAGCTCTTTCGCACTGCACTCTTGATACCACCTTTGGCTTTCCTTTGCTCATCACAATAAGTTGTTCATAACATCTTTACATTGTACTTTCTCAACAAGTTCTCCGTAAGATTATTCAAAAATTGAGTGCCTTAATCACTGATTAAAGCTCTAGGTACCCCAAACCTATAGAAAATGTTATGCCTAAGGAATTTCACTACTACTTTAGCATCATTTGTGGGTAGTACTACTGCTTCCACCCACTTTGATACTTTGTCCACAACGACCAGGATATAATTTTTTCTGAAAGATGGTGGGAAAGGTCCCGTGAAATCTATACCCCATACATCGAACAATTCAACCTCGAGCATAGCATTCTGAGGCATCTGATTCCTTCTGGATATATTACCTGTTTGTTGACACATGTCACATTCTCATACCATGTAATTAGCATCCTTGAATAAGGTGCTCCAGTACAAACCGGACTGGAGGACTTTTGCTGTTGTCCTATCTCCGCTAAAGTGTCCCCCGTACTCAGAGTCATGGCATGCTTTCAGGATATCTCTTTGCTCTTCTTTAGGGACACATATTCTAATCAACCCATCCACTCCTCTTTTGTATAGGAAAGGGTCATCCCACAAATACAGTCAAAAATCATAAAGAAACATCTTTTTTTCTGTTAGAGTTAAAATCCTCAGGAATTATACCACCTACTAGATAGTTTGCATAATCAACAAACCATGGAATACCAGTAATAGCAAGGATTTTTTTGTCAGCAAAAGCATCCTGAATTGGGTGTTCCTCTTTAGTCTTCCTTATCGATGACTTGCAGGAGAAGTGATCTATAACTATATTCTCACAACTTTTTTTGTCCTTGATCTCCAGATCAAACTCATGAAGAAGGAGTATCCGCCTCAAAAGTCTGGGCTTTGATTCCTGCTTAGCAAATAAGTACTTCAAAGCAGCATGATCAGTATAAACAATAATTTTGGAACCAAGCAAATAGGACCTGAATTTGTCAAAAGCATACACTACGGCCAACAATTCCTTTTTAGTGGTTGTATAATTCATTTGGGCATGATTAAGAACATGACTAGCATAATAAATTACGTGCAACAATTTGCCTTTTCTTTGTCCTAAAACAGCTCCCACTGCAATGTCATTGGTATCACACATGATCTCAAAAGGTAATGACCAATCAGGGGATATCACAACAGGTGCAGTGACTAACTTAATCTTTAAAGTCTCAAAACAACCCTACACTTATCATCAAAATTAAATGGCTTGTCTTTGACAAGCAAATCAGTTAAGGGTTTGGCCACTTTTGAGAAGTCTTTGATGAACCTGCGATAGAAACCTGCATGTCCTAAATAACTCCTTATCCCTTTCACGTTGACAGGGGGTGGGAGGTTAGCTATCACATCTAATTTTTTGTTTGTACACTTCAATCCCCTTCTTAGAGATCTTATGCCACAACATTATACCTTCATGTACCATAAAATGATATTTCTCCCAATTGAGAATAAGGTTAGTTTCGTGACATCTTTGCAAAATATGAGATAAGTTAGACAAATATTTATCAAAAGAAGAACTGAAAACTGAAAAATCATCCATAAACACTTCCATATGCTTTTCAAGCATGTCAGCAAATATAGATGTCACGCATCTCTGAAAAGTAGCAGGGGCGTTGCATAGCCCAAATGGCATCCTTCTATAAGTAAAGATACCATAAGGACATGTGAACATGGTCTTTTCTTGATCCTCCAGAGCTAAAACAATCTGATTGTACCCCGAATACCCATCTAAAAATAAATATTACTCATGAACTGTAAGTCTCTCCAAAATTTGATCATTAAAAGGGAGAGAAAAAGGATCTTTCCTTGTTACTGTGTTAAGCCTCCGATAATCAATACACACTATCCAACCTGTTAATGTCCGAGTGGGAACCAATTCTTTCTTCTCATTCAACATTAATGTCGTTCCTCCCTTCTATGGCGCCACATGCATCGGGCTCACCCAAGAACTATTGGATATAGGGTAAATTAACCCCACATCCAACAGTCTCACTACATCTTTTATCACAACTACTTTCATGGTTGGGTTTAGCCTTCTTTAGGGTTATACCACTGGTTTATGATTATCTTCCATCAGAATCTTGTGCATGCACAGGGTGGGGCTAATTCCTTTCAAGTCTCCAATGGTCCATCCCATGGAACTCTTGTATTTCTTGAGTACATGTATAAACTTTTCCTTATCTTTTTCATTCAACCCATAATTTATTATAGCAGGATAATTATTTTCAGAATCCAAAAAAATATACTTCAGATTTTTAGGTAATTATTTCAATTCAAAAGTAGTACCTGCCTCTTTTTTATGCTCACCATCTTGTAGAACTCTTAAATCCTCCCACATCTGTGTTTTGGATCTCAACCAAGGTGGTTGTGAATCAATCATAGCAATAATCTTCTTCTCATTCTCATCCTCATTATCCTCTATTTCTTTGGTTGGAAAACTAAGAATTCTTTCTAATAGTGACTTAGGGATTCGGTTGTGAATGGCTTTAACTACCTTAGTATCGATTATCTCAATAGTATGACTCGTCCCTTAGTCTTCTTTGTGCTTCATGGTATTTCTCACATCAATTTTTAGCTCTTTTGTCATATACTTTGAGAGTCATGGTACCTCCCTCAATGTCTATCATGCATCTCCCTGTTTCTAAGAAAGGTCTTCCCAAAAAGAGAGGGATTTCCTTGTCTTCTGGCATTTCCAGAATCACAAAGTCAATAGGAAATACAAATTTGTCTATTTTAACTAGAAAATCCCCCACAACTCCAAAAGGTCTCTTTACTGAATGACCTGCGAACTGGAATGTCATCCTGGTGTCTTGAACACTTCCTATACCCAATTTCTTGTAGATGGATAATGACATAAGACTCACACTGGACCCTAAATTGATAAGTGCCTTTTTTAAAATATGTATCTCCAATCGTACATGGAATGGTGACGGACCCTTTATCTGGTTTCTTCACTAGAATCTGCATACCCTGCAAAATAGCACTATTAGTTTCAATTAGTATAATAGGTTCAGTGTCAGTGGTGCACTTTTTAGAGATGATGTCCTTCATGAATTTTGCATATATGGGCATCCGCTCAAGTGCCTCAGAAAATGGAATATTGATCTCTAACTTCCTGAACATCTCTAAGAACTTCTCAAAATGATTCTCATGTTGCACTTTCTTCTTATTTCTTGTTGGAAAGGGAAGCTTTATGATGGGTTTTGGCTCAGTTGGATTTTCTTTCACTACTGGCTCTGGCACTATTGGTTCTTCTGTTAGGGTCTTGTTTTCTAAGATCTCAAGATCCAATTCAATCAATTTTTCTTCTGTATCAAGATCCTTTTCAGGAGCTTCAACTGATTTCCCTCTTCTTGTTGTAACAACACTAACATTATTGTGATCTCTTGGATTTGTTACAGTGGCACTAGGTAAGGCACCTTGTGTTTGAGAATTTGTGATTTATTGTGCTATCTGACCTAGTTGAACCTCAAGATTTTTAATAGAAGCATTAGTGTTCCTTTGGTTATTTCTGGTCTCTTCTTGGAATTGAGAAATTTGAGCGGAATTATTTTTAATGGCAATCTCCCAATCCGATTTCTTATGAGCTTGTTGCTGGTATTACTTCTAATAGGGTGGGTGTTGCTGATATTGATTAGGTCCCTGCTTTTGAACATTCCCTTGCTGATCTTTCCAGGAGAAGTTAGGATGATCTTCCATCCTAGATTATAGGTATTATAATAACGGTTGTTCTGTTTCAGAAAATTTATCTCCTCCACTTGTTGCATAGTCTCAACATAATGAGCAGTGAAGTGAGGTTCGTTACATATTTCACAAACCATAACTTGAACTGTTTTCACCTAAGATACCGATTTAGTACTAACATTCATGGCCTTTAACCTTCTTTCAACCTCAGCAGCCACCTGATCTTCCATCTTTACCACTTGTTCAGATGATTTTAAATCAATCACTCCCTCCGACTTACTAACACTTCGGTCATATAAGTCCAGATGTTCATTTGCAACAATGGCTTTGATGATCTTCTTCATACAAGTGGTTGTTAAAAAATTTTATGAGCCACCAGCAGTTGTGTCGATAAGTTTCTTTGTCTTCATTCTTAGGCCATTCACAAACACTTGCATATGCTCAGTTTGATCCATGTTATGAGTGGGACACGCTACCAATAACCGTTTGAATCTCTTATAAGCATCCCCTAATGACTCTCCTTCTTTTTGCTTAAAATTTATGATATCATATCTTTTACGAATATACACCGCGGCAGGAAAGTATTCATTCAGAAAAGCCTTCTCCATATGTTCCCAAGTGGTTATACTCCCAGCTTATAATGAGTAAAACCATTCTTCACCATCATCAGAAAGAGTGAACGAGAACATTCTCAGTTTTTTAGCTTCTTCATAATTCCCATAAATATTCAAAGTGGTGCTCATTGTAAGAAACCTTTGAAAATTCTTATTTGTATCTTCATTAATTCTTCCAGTAAAAGGTATCTTTTGGTGCTGATTGATAGTTGTAGGGTGCAGCTGAAAATTAGCAATGCTGACCGGTTGATTAACAATAGTAAACCGACTAGCTGGAGCGTTTTCTCCCTCATAGTCTCCAAGAAGCCTTTCCTAAGGTTCACCCATTTCTATTTCAGTCTCTTGCTTTGTATCGGATTTTAAACTTTAATCTAAATGCTCAGAATGAAACAAAACTTCATCTTCTTGATCTATCTTATCTACCTTCAAGGTTTCCAGTCTGGCTTGTCTGAGCCTTGTGTGTATCTTTCAGGTTCTGCTTCAAAATGAAAATCGGCTGAGGCCTTACCTCACATACAAATATTAGACAGATATCAATAAGAATGACAATGAATTAAACTTAAAGTAAACAGAAAATAAAATTTAGGTCGCAGAGCAACAAAATTCTAATTTAAATAAATCTGTGAACTCTATAATCTTTGGCAGTCCCTAGCAACAGCCCAAAAACTTGATAGGAAAATAGCAAGTGAACTATTTCTACCTATTGTAGTAATAAAGTGAAAACTTCCAAGTATCGAAATCAAGGACTACTTGACGATACAAAGTTCTGAGATAATTCCAATTAAACAAAAGCTTAGGGGATTTGGTTTTGTTTGGTCAAATGATAGCTAGAATGCAATGAAATATAAAATAGTCGAAACATAAACACATATAAGTAGATTTCTAAGGGTAATGAGTGACTCTTTATGTAATAGTTTCACTTTTCCAATGCAATAACACAACTCACAACAATTGATTACCAGTTCTTTTAGACATCTACTCCTAAGTCCTTAGTGAGAAGAATATGATATAACAACCTAATGACTATGTCCATATGAGATTCGGTTTTCTATCAAGTACACAAGGATCAAGAATGTTCGGTTAAGATAAAATATCCCTAGACCTAGGTCATATTTATTATCAAATGTTCTTATTCATATCAGCAAACAATAGTTGTCCAACTAAAATCATTCATTCAATTTTGAAATATGTTGTCCAACAGATAGAGCATTAAGAACAAAAATAAGAACAAATCTAAGATTGTGGAATTCAAACGGTATTTACATTAACAACATAAAATCATTACACTCAGAATCAGGGTCACCCCCTAGCAATGAGGGGTTTAGCTACTCATAATAGAAAATAAGAACAAATTGGAAAGTGTGGTCATTACAGAATTCTTGAGGAATCAATCTTCAATCGTGAAAAACTCTTGAACATATGACTCCACAATGTAAATATGAGCTCTCCAGCTTTTAAAACTTGTCTTTTATCTCTAAAAAATCTGCCACCTTTGTGAAATCACGTTTTTCCGCCTAAATAGTCAACAACTGGGCTTTTCAGTTATTTGGGCCTCATTATGTGTAATACTCAGGCCATACGCGTAATTTGATGTCTTTTGTAAATTCCTTACGTGTAAAGGGTATAACGCTTCCTTGCCTCGCCAACCCTTACGTGTAATGCACCACCTTGTACGCGTAAGGACAGAGCCCTTATTTCTTTATCCTTCAGCTGGATCGCGTAGGCTATGCGTAACATTGAGGGCCATACGCGTAACAGGTGGAGTGTTACGCGTATTGGCAGTTTTCTGGTCAATTCTTGCATTTTTTTATTTTGGATCAGTCTTGCATCCAATACTCGATCCACCGTGTTCCCAAATCTGCCTTTTACCTGCTGACATACCAAAAGCATAAAATATCCTCAAGAAACTTATAATTCATGACACTAAATTTAATCGAAACAGACTAAACTACTAACATAACACACTCTAATTGATACAGTTTACCTGAATTATTGATGATAAAATAACGAAAAACATAGCTCAAATGGTGACTTATCAGCTGATCTGATTCCTTAAAAGGGATACGTAGCCAGAGGCTTTTTGTGGGGCCTAATCGAGCATATATTTGTAAAGTCTCTTTCTTTTCCGCATATTTTCTTTCTCTTTTCTTCTGCGTGCATTCCCTCTTTCATTTTTCTTTAAGCCTTAGACATAGATTTTGACCACACCCTTAGATTAGAACAAACATAAGTAGATCCTGTGGAGTAACACAAATGTGTGGGGTGCTAATACCTTCCCCTCACATAACCGACTTCCTTACTCAATCTCTATGGTCGCAAGACCGTGATTTCATCCCTTCAGGTTTAATCGATGTTCACCTTTCCCTTTCGGAGGGATAAAATACGTTCAATGGCGGCTTCATTGATTTTATATCAGATGATTGTTTGGCCAGTTGTTTTAGCTGGCGACTTCACTAGGGACATAGTTGACCAATTGTTGGTCTATCCTTAGCAAGTCAGTCTTAGCTCGTGTTTGTTTTTATTTTTCTTTGGGTGTTTATTTTTCTTTCCAGATTTATTTATTTATGTGCTTTATTAATGTGCTTTCATGCATTTCATTTCATTTTATTGTCTCTTATACTCTAGATATTGCTGCTATGTTATTTCTTTGTTGGATTGGGATGAAACTTTTTGAGTTAAAAGGCCCAATACCCAAGCCAAAGTTGTATACCACTAGGAACACCTAGGATTATAGTGGATATTCATGATGACTGATAGGTGTATGCACTATCGTTTCCGATCATGAGAACCACAGTCAGAGTAGATTTTACTTGGGGTACTATCATTATCACGTATGTTGTATGATGATAGTTCTTTAAAGAGAACCTAGGACTTTGATTAACCTTTGCCTTACCCAGACTTAGACTACACCCGTGAGTGGGAAGAATCGATTATTACAGGTAGAAATGATGATGTTTGGTTATGTAAGTGACTTTGTGATATCTTGGTTTCATTTTGGACTTGTCATCTTAGCCGTTTATTTTTGCCACTCAGCAGTGTCTAGTTTATTGGAGACCTTGATCCTGTCATTTTGCATCATAGCATATTTATTTACATAAATTATGTACAAAAAATTTAACTATCATATGCATGTTCATTCCAGGGTAAGTCAAGAGTAATTGTCTGCACCAAAGATGGATAACAGCATTCATAAAGATAGGGAAGTTTCCAGGCATACCTATGGATATAAGTTTTCTAGTACCAGAGTCCCACTTTTAAAGAGGCTGAGCACTTTGTTGATGGGCGATAACTTGAGGAAGTTTGCTGACAATTATGGAAGTCTATTATGGTTACTTGACATCATAGTTGATCAGAGAGTTCTATTGAACCTGCTTCAATTCGATGATCCTAGTTTGAGATGTTTCACATTTCAGGATTATCAATTGTCCCCAACACTGGAAGAATATGATTATCTCTTAAACTTGAAGATTAAAGATAGGATTCCCTTCGTTTGCAAACCAAAGAAGATAAGAGAATATTTCATCGATGGTGCTCTTTATTTGAGTTTGAAGGACGTGAAAGATAACTGGAAGCCTAATGATGGCGTTTATGGTTTTCACTTGGAATTCTTAGAGAAAAAATTTAAAGATATGGCTGAAAGAGGAAACTGGGTTGCTTTCAACACATTACTTGTTGTAATGATCTATGGTGTAATCCTTTTTTCCAAGTAAGAAAGAGTTTGTGGATTTTACTGCTATGTGTGTCTTCATGACCAAGAATCCTATACCGACACCTTTATCATACACTTATTATGGTATTGATTCAAGGCATAAGAAGAAAGGGATTTTTAATATCCGTTTGCCTATGCTATACAAATGGTTCATGATTCATCTTCCCACAAAGGCGCCATTTGTAGACGTTGATTACTCTTATCTTTGGTCAAAAAGGCTAATATCGCTTACTTCATTTTGAGATTAAATGTCATTATATCTCTGATGAAGGCTTGAATGTTATCACAAGCTGCGGGGATTTTCCCAATGTTCCACTCATAGGGACACGGGGGTGCATCAACTATAATCATGTCCTAACTTTCTGGAAATTAGGGTACTCCATGAATGATCAACCCAAAGAGATAGAAATTACAAAGATAGTGCATTTTTACAAACGAGAAGAAAGTTGCAATTTCAAGAGCTCCTTATATTGAGTGGTTCAAGAAAAGAGCGGGGACTACTTTGTTTCCTTTTGAAATTCTGGTACAATAGACTTAGGTGTGCTATAAGGATGTCGAGACATCTGATCTAACACAAACACGCAGGCAAGATAAAACAATACTAAAAAGATAAAGAACACACCACCATTGTTTACCCAGTTCGATGTACAACAACACCTAATCTGGAGGCTACCAAGCCAAGAATGAAGTCCACTATCAGCAGTATCAATTTGTAGATCCTACAGCCAAAACACCCGTTGAAGATCTATGCACTTAATAACTACCCAATGACCCTTATACCTAGGTCCTCCCTATATATGGAATATCCCCATCCCACTTCCAATCATCGTAATGATGTCTAGCAGTCAACAGCCCAGTCACTACATTGACGACCCTTCACCAAGATTCTGATCACACAGATAGACAGTTTGGAAGACACACTTCCAAGATAACCTAACTAAGTCTCCAAGCTAAACTCAACTATTTTTTAGCTTTTCTCCTTACACATCATGGATTTACTTCAAATCTTTCTCCAAGAACAATACACCTCTTACTTACAGGCTTCGAGGTGAACATGGTAACTTTCCCACAACCCGGAAGCTTTACCTTGACAAAACCCTAGACTTCTACATCTTGACTCGTGTCTTTTCTAACCCTTCTATTTATAACTTGTTACCCAACTGGTTTTGGTCCTTCAACCATAGCAAGTTAGTTGTAACAAACTGCATAAACTTCTTCCCCAAGAAAGGTCTTCAATCTTTAGTTTCCTAAATAATCTCCTTATTTAGAAAGTCTTCATTCTCCTTGATTTCTGATTGAATATTCTATACCTTTAAATATGTGCCACATAGGATGCATAATATTCTCCTGAATATTCTTCCTCTGTTAAGAATAAACTAAATCTCATTAATCCAACTCAGCAGGCGCGATGTCGGAGACATCTTCTTCGACATGTTGTTCCAGTTGTTGAAAAAGTTCAACACAACATGTTCTTACATTGTAATAGGACTTCTTGTTATATTTGTTCTTATTAGAAAGTTTATACATCCTATTATACATTACATGATTGTTGCTATTATTTGTTTTACAAAAATTAAGCCAATCATAAAACAAGAGAACTAACAATCTCCCCCTTTGGAAAATTTTGGCTAAAACAAATAATCTAAAAATAATTGCCATCTAGGAGATTTCAGCAGACAAAAATATAACCCTCGGCAGTAGTGTTCAGAAGCTACTGCACACAACAATAGATCTTCAATTGAAAATAATGTCAAAAAAATATTGTTCGACATCTTCTTTGCAGCACTCTGAAGAACTCAATTGCATCAGAACCAACGAACAACAGGTTTAGGATAAAAGGAAGGAAAGTCCTGAAGTTTGGTTGATGCACACGAGGAAGAAGATAGAAGAAGACAACTTGTACTCCCCCTCAATGCAGGAACATCTTCTAATTATAGAAGACCAATGGTGGAATAAGATAACTCTTAATAACTCCTTAAGACCAAATCAACCACCGCCCCTGATAACTCAGAACACAGATCACAACTGTGTTTGTAACTCAGATCACAGATCAAAAAGGATAGATCCAAACAAATACATGATAAAACATTTGATTCGACATGTTTGGACACTATCTCCTATCTAAGAAACCTTTCTCCCCCTTTTTGGCCAAAACTTGAAAAAGGAGGCCTTCACAGACCCAGACCCAGGCACAAAACCCATTATGGTGATGAGAACAACACTCACTTAGTATTTAGAGGATATGAGAAGCCTCTACAAATAGCTGAGCAGTTTCTTAGAAATTAACAATCTTTAATTCTTGGTCAAATAAGCGATAATTAAATATTGAAAAATTGCTACACGAATCAATATGCATTGTCCAACCTGACTTTGAACACCTTTAAAAGCCATAGACAGTTTCTTGTGAAAGAACCAGTCCCAATAAATGCACATTCATAGTCAGTAACACTTTCTAGACTTCCTTCTTACATGAGGCTGGATGCACAGTCTAGAATATTATTTAGTTGGTCTTCATAGAAACATGTCCTGAACGATGTTCAAACATCCTATCAGACATTGTCTCCAACCTCAAGAAAACAAATTTTCAACAATTTAGTCAAGGATGTTTCCCATACTTCTTCATATGATCAGAGGCATGACCATAATGCATTCATCTGAATTCTCCAAGTGCATTCGTTTCACTTAGAGTTAGTGTTACAAAATACAAAATGACATAAAAAATCAGCTCCAAAAAGAAGATGTTAGAACATCTTCTGGGACATTAAGCTCCCCCTCAACCTCACCACTAAGATTCTCACCTTTAGTTCTGAAGTTAAAGACTTTGTAAGCTCTTCTATTTGTAGAGTAACCCAGGAATATTCCCTCATCACTCTTGGGATCCATCTTCCTTGTCTGTTAATGATCAGCTAAGATGTAACATTTACTTCCAAAAACATGAAAGTATTTGACAGTAGGTTTTCTTGCCTTCCATATTTCATACAAGGTGGTTGAGGTGCCTTTTCTTAGAGTGACTCTGTTATGGATATAGAACGCAGTATTCATAGCTTCATCCCAAAAGTGGTAGGGTAACTTCTTAGGATCAATCATAGCTCTGGTAGATTCCTGAAGAGTTGTGTTTTTTCGTTCCACAATCCCATTTTGCTGAGGAGTAATGGGAGAGGAAAATTCATCATTGATTCCTTCAGAAGAACAAAAATCACCAAATTTATTGTTCTCAAATTTCTTTCCATGATCACTTCTGATTCTGATGACATGACCATCCTTTTCTTTTTGAATTTTTTGACAGAGATCTTTAAAGACTTCAAAAGTTTCTGATTTTTATTGGATAAAACTTATCCATGTGTACCTAGAGAAGTCATCTACAACAACATAGTCATACTTCTTTCCACAAAGACTTTCAACCTGCATAGGTCCCATCAAGTCCATGTGAAGAAGTTACAAAACTTTTTATGTGGTGAGATGTTGAATCTTCTGATGTGACATATTAGTTTTCTTTCCAATCTGGCATTCACCACATACTCTCCCCTCTTCTATCTTGATCTTAGGAATCCCTCTCAAGGCTTCTGTAGATATGACTCTTTTCATTCCTTTCAGATGCAAGTGTCCTAGTTTTTTGATGCCACCGTTTAACTTCATTTTCTTTGGCTAAAGCACATGTCAAGGAGAAGTTTAACTCTTGAGGACTTTCCTTCATTATCAGAATCTCCTCCTTCAGTACCCACTTTTTCACCAAGGTTGTCATCCCTCTTCAGATCCTTGATCATCTTTTCAGATTTCAGCTTCCTTGTTGAACTAACTCTGATTTCCTCACAAGTTCTTTGCATGCATCTATTAACTCAGAAATCATATCATCCTTGCTTGAGGTCTTATTTTCAGAGAATTCATATGTCAAGACAATGTCTGGGACATGTTTGCCTTAAAACAGCTTGAAGTGAAGAGACATAGCAGACTCCCTTTTGCATACCATATTAGTACCACAAGGAATCCCGGGGAGTTGATTGAGAGTAATTCCACAAATAAGATAGGGAAAGGCACTAGGCATCTCGATTGCATAAGTTCCTGCATGCTTTACAGTCTATTGAAAAATGTAAGCACCATAGTCAAACATCTTCTTATTTCCAACAGCATAAATGAATTTTCCTAAACCCATTGTAATGGTTGAGGTATTATTGGTAGGGACCCAGTTAACAGCTCCAATTCTATACGGGATAGAATATTTCACACTTAACTTACTAATAGGGAGCTTATTCTTCATAGGCCATACATTCACCTAGTTTGCAGTAATGGCTTTCCAAACCTGATTATCAGTTACTTGTCAAATAACTGTGACATCTCCTAAAAACCAGCAGGATAGTCTTCTTTATCCCATTCCCTACTGCATAGAAAAATAAATTCTCGCAGAACCAACACATCCTCTTGGAGAAGGATGGTATACTCTAGCAACATCTGGCTAGAGTCTTTATAGACTCATAAGGACATAGACAACTATGTCTTGTAGCAACATGTCTCAGCATGTTATCCAACATTATCCCCCATAGGAGGGAAATAACTCTATACGCTTGAACATCACAAGCTCTAAATAAACCAATTAGTCCACTGACTCCTTCTGTCATGGACAATCAAAAACTTCATTATGGAGAAAACACAACACTAAACACCCACTAGTTCACTAGGAATAACTCCAAGTACCCTGAACTAGTCACATAACAAGGACACGTCTGATTCATGCCCTTGCACCTCCACACATATTTTCATGACTCTTTGGATGGCTATGATGTCATGCAACATAGTATAAAATAAACTTCTAACCTTTTCTTAGTGTGCTTAAAAGATTTACTAAGATTCAGACTCTCCAACAGAAGGAGTACCCCTTAACGAATGTACTGATTAAATCCTCCTTTTGCACATTACTAGTATTTGCTGACGCTAGTAAAGTCTTCAAACCAAGATAGTAGTTATGCATTAATTGAGCATACTTCTCTAAACAAAATCAGAATCTCCTTATTCTAAAATAAGGATAGAACTGCCACTTCTGAATGAGATGGTATAATATTTAAGATTCATAGTCCCAAGTCTCTCCCACAGACTATCACCAATAATGATGTTACAACATCATTTGGGACATTAACAACTTTACTACATAACCTATAAGCTTTCATTCTGGAATCACCACCCAAGGGACTTATTTACATACATTCCCTTTACAAACCTCCCAATATACACAATAGGATCCCAATAGATCTCATCTTCAGTATCTACCACAAATCAGAGCATAATTTAAGAGACATAAGCTCTTAAATATTTTCTGAAAGATACGTTCAGAAATCATATTTGCACTCAATCATCAGACAAACGCTCAACTCCCATCAAGGTATTTGTAGTCAACTTTCATGCATAATCCTAATAAATACTCAGTCTCCCGTCAAAGTACTTATCAGTTAGTCAGATAGGATTACCTTCTCACACTAGGTAGGACTTTAATCTAGCATCCTTCTTCTTCACAGTTGTGATACTTTCTGAGTCTTTGACATGACATCTAATCATTGCAGCCAAAACATTCCAGATTAGGTCAGTGGCTTGACCTTAAACTCAACTTTGGAGAACACACAATTTTTCTTCTTACTGAACCATGATATGAGATAATTCCCCAGAAATAAACATCCTCCTGATGTACTTTTTCTATCATCAGCACTTCCTGCATAATCAGCATCACAATATCCACTTAATGTAGAGCTAGATCCATGAGAATACAACATACCATAGTCACTTGTCCCATTCACATACTTTAGTATTCTCTTCACATGGTTAGCTTGACTAACTTTGGGAGCAGCTTGATATCTAGCACATGCCCCTTTTTCATCTTTAGACAACTTCAGATGTGTGGGAGCAGGTGTTCTCTTGTGACTGGAATTTTCAATCCCAAATTTCTTTACTATATTCTTAGAATATTTGCTCTGAGATAGGAATATGGAGTCTTCCATTTGTTTAAATTTCATGCCAAGAAGGTAAATTAACTAAACAACAGGACTCATCTCAAATTTTGTCTACATTTGCTTGACAAAATGTTAAACCATCTCATTTGACATCCCACCAACCATAATATCATCAATATAAATTTGTGCAATCATGATCTTCCCTTCTTCTTCCTTGACAAAAGGAGTTTTGTCTATACCACTATTCCTATATCCATTTGCACCGAGAAATTTTATCAATCTCTCATACCAAGCTCTTGGAGGTTGATTTAATATGTACAAATCTTTTTTCAGTTTGTAAACGTGATTAGGAAAAACAATTGGATCAATAAATCCCTTAGGTTGTTCCACATATACTTCCTCATTCAAATAGCCATTTAGGAAGACACTCTTTACATCCATTTGAAACAACTTAAACCCCAGAATGCAAGTAACTCCTAAGAGTAGTCTAATTGATTCAAGTCTAGCCACAGGAACAAAGGTTTCATCAAAAACAACTCCTACAATTTGAGTGTATCCTTGAGCAAATATCACTTTTATTATTGAAGAAATTGAGATGTTGTTCCAACATCTTCTATGACAACATCCATTGTTACTATGATTCTAGGGGAAACATCCATAGTAACTCATACTCAACTCTTGTGGGGGAAACACAAGGAAACATACCAACAACAACTGATCAATCTTCAGGATCAGACTACCAACATATGCAGGGGATTGCACGAGCCACATCTCAATAATCTTTTCTTCACACCTCCTGTCTGACTTTAAGATGATGGATTCCATTGTTTGTACCTACAAAAGAGATTCCCTCTATTAGGTATCTATACATACTTTTCATAGGAGTCTATTTCCCCTGATCCTTCAAAAACAATTCCCTTCAAATTTTAACATCTTCAAAGATGTCACGAAATTTTGCCTGACATCATATCAACCGTTGACAATGGGATCTTCTTCAAGAACTTCTGTGGGTACACAAAGAGAATCAAAAATTCTCTTCCTCAAGGGCAATCAAAACAATACTCAGGAGCATCAAACACTGTGGTTGGATCATAACACTCCTCTTCAAACATAATCTATTCTATGGCCACAAATAGGATTCCATGAATCTGGTTCCTTTGATCAGAAGGATCTTCCAGATACAAGCTTATCTCATATACATAAAGGGTCTGGTGGAGATTTCTTTATGAGTTATTCTCAAGAACATGGAGCTCAAACTCTATACTCTCATAATCCTTGGTCAGAAATAAACCGACACAAGGAGTAGATAAATTGTTGATCGTGTCCTCATCAACCTGCACAAACCAGATATCTCCTCTTCCAGATAAGGAGTAGGTTTCAAACAAAAGTATTTATAAATTTTTTTTCTAGGACCCAATGTATTTGTTCTTCAACTAGTAGTTGCATAATTGCTGCAATAATGTTCTAATATCCCATAGAACATCAGTTCCTTCTTCTTGGAATACGCCATCCTTGTCAGTCTTCAAGGTCAATATGCAGATGTATATGAGCATCATTGATAAATTGATTATCATCAACCTTATTGATAAATGTATTTATGAGTGGACTTGAGGGTGATCTCAAGTATCTTTGACACTTTTAAACATTTGAAAATGTCAGCATATATATTGTTTAGGGTAACAACCTTACTATCCTTCCCATACTTTCAGGGTTATATCATATACCATGCAGTAGAATACAAAAAACTCCTCAACAATATTCAGACACAATGCTTACGCCACTATCCAAGTATAAGCATGGAAACTTAGGATTTAAATAAATAAACCCTACGTGCAGCAGCTTCCCACCAAGCTACAGGCCTGAAGGCAACAGACAGGAACAATACCTGTCTAAGATAACCAATGATCCTTGCCACGAGATCATCCGTAAAATAGTATGAATTGTTCAAGTTTATACCTCTTTTCAGTAAATACTTTCTTCCTTTCCCATGACCAAAAAGTACCTTCCCAGGATCTCACCCAGAACAGAACAGGATGTCTGCTCTGATACCAATTGAAATTCTGGTACAACACACTCAGATGTCCTATAAGGATGTCGAGACATCTGATCTGACACAAACAAGAAGGTAAGATAAAATAGTACTGAAAAGATAAAGAACACACCATAATTTTTTACCCCGTTAGGTGTACAACAACACCTAATATGGGGGCTACCAAGCCAAGAATGAAGTCCACTATCAGCAGTATCAATTTGTAGACCCTAAAGCCAACACACTCATTCACGATCTACGCACTTAATAACTACCCAATGATACTTCTACCTAGGTCCTCCCTATATATGGAATATCCCCATCCCACTTCCAATCATCACAATGATGTCTAGAAGTAAACACCACAGTCACTGCATAGACGACCCTTCACCAAGATTCTGATCACACAAATAGACAGATTGGAAGACACACTTCTAGGACAACCTAGCTAAGTCTCCAAGCCAAACTCCACTATTTATTATATTTTCTCCTAACACATCATGGAGTTTCTTCAAAGCTTCCTCCAAGAACAATACACCTCTTACCTATAGGCTTCGAGGTGAACATTGTAACCTTCCCACAACCCGGGAGGTTTACCTTGACAAAACCCTAGACTTCTACATCTTGAGATGTGTCTTTTTTAGGTTACAAACCCTTCTATTTATAACCTTTTACCTAACTGGTTTTGGGCCTTCAATCACAGCAAGTCAGTTGTAACAAACTGTAGAAACTTCTGCCCCACGAAAGGTCTTTAATCTTTGGTTTTCTAAATAATCTCCTTATTTAGAAAGTCTTCATTCTCCCTTATTTATAATTGAATTTTCTAGACCTTTAAATACGCGCCACATATGATGCATAATATTCTCCGGAATATTCTTCCCTTGTTAAGAATAAACTGAATCTGATTAATCCAGCTCAGCAGGCGCGATGTCAAAGACATCTTCTTCAACATGTTGTTCCAGTTATTGAAAAAGTTCAACATAACATGTTTTTACATTGTAATAGGACTTCTTATTATACATGTTCTTCTTATCAAGTTTATACATCCTATTCTACATTACATGATTGTTGCTATTATATTTTTTTCAAAAATTAAGCCAATCCTATAACAAGAGAACTAACACCTTTTAAACGGGAGATTCCAATGTATGAACAACCACCTCTTGTTTTATCTGAATCAGTGACTACTGAAGAGTACCAACAAGTCCAAATTGAAAAATAGAGCTTTGTCGGAAAGACCACGAGTCAAGGATGAAACTTTATGAAGCCAGTGCTGACAAATTAAACTTAGCACATAAACTCAAATTGGCCAGTGAAGGGACTTCTGAAGTCAGGAAAGCTAAGAAGAGTCCTAGGGTGGGAAATGCTTCTGTTTCTATTGAGGATTACCAAAGAGCACTTGATGATGAAGAAAAGTGGCGCTTATAATGTGGAAAATTCCAAGTATCCATCAACAGGAACAAAGTTAAAGTTAAAGAATTGGAGGAGCAGCTCAAGAATGCCAAGTTAGATGGAGAAACAATGGAATATTAGATGACCAGAGTAATGATGGAAAATTCCAGGCTCTGAGACAAGATAAAGGAGATGGAAGATGCGCCCATGTCTATACCTTTTCCTGAATGCAAGGAGTGTGATCGCTTCGTAGAGAAATGTGTGTATTTGGAAGGATAGTTATTCTAGAAAGATATGGTGATTGATAGCTTTGCTCGTGGATGAGATCGTGAGAAGACAAAGAATTTGTTCAAAGAAACCAAAGAGTGGAGTAAAGAATACTTCTGGAAGGGGGGGGGGACGTTATACTAAACAGAGATTAGAGATCCACCACTGTGATATTCTCCGATCACCACCAGTTATGTTGGATGGGATCGTTTATATTTCAGTATGTATTTTGGCTCGTTTTTGTATGAACTCGTTTGATTCTGAGCACCATTATTATGAATGAAAAGTTTATCGTTTCTTATTATTTGCACTTGTATGTTTTCTTATTAATTTCCTATTTACCTTATCATGATTGTTAGACATCCCTGATGGTTGACAAAGCTCTTGAATACTTGGAAATAACAAAACATATCATGCATATCATACACCTTATACATTACATGTTATCTTAAGACGATATTCTTATCTTGATTATGCTTTTCTTATCTAGAGTTCAAGACAACTACTCACCAGTACTCAACCAATAACAACTTGCCAAGACAGATGGAACAGGTCCAGGCTGAACTCGCTGAAATGAGGGCCCATATGGCCACTCAGATTACCCAATTCATGGAAGTCATTATGAATGTGAATTTTCCATAGGATGAGATGGATGCTCTCGTTAATAATCAGTATCGCAATCAGACAGATGGTGGGGATCAAGGTCTTTATCAAGACATTTCCATCGGACTAGGGGATGTGTAGGACCAACCTTTTGTGAATCTTCACGGGCCTCCTGGCAATCCTTTTATACGCGTCGGTAACATGGAGAAGTTTCCTCCATATCTATTACCTCGTCTTATGGGTAACAGAAGAGATAATCAGGGTGTAAGGAACTACCAGGAGCAGGATTATGACTATTATTAGGATGAAGATCATTTTTCTGTGTGGCGTTCTGAGCCATAAGTTCAAGTTAAGGACAAAAGGTATCGGTTGTTGGAAGAACGACTAAAAGTTTTGGAAGGAAAAGGAGTCCCATGCATGGATTCCAATAATCTCGGGTTGGTGTCTAGGTGAAGGTTCCCCCTAAGTTTAAACCTGTAGTGTTTGAAAAGTACAATGGTTCATCATGTCCCATTACTCATGCTACTGCTTATTTCAGAAAGATGTCAGTTCATACCGAAGATCAAGGTCTTTTGATTCATTATTTCCAGGATAACTTATCTGGGGCATCCCTGGAATGGTACACGAAGCTGGAAAAAACTCATTTTCGATGTTGGAATGATCTTTCACGTGCTTTTGTCAATAATTACCAGTATAATATGGATATGGAACCTAATCGCACTCAGTTACAGAGTTTGGCACAAGGGCCAAAGGAATCTTTCAAAGAGTATGCCTATAAATGGTGTGAATTGGCTGCAAGGGTTCAACCTCATCTCTTGAAGCAGGAACTCATTGATATGTTTATGACCACTCTGTAAGGGCCTTATTATAATCACATGATAGGAAGTGCTTCGGCGGGATTTTCAGAATTGGTGATGGATGGTGAAAGGATTGAAGTGGGTTTGAAATTGGGAAAGATTCAGGTTGGAAATTTTAGTTATTCATCATGAGGGGGTGGTAAGAAAATGTTCGATGTTTATCTTAAGAAAAAAGAGGGTGATAAAAGTGCAGTGTATTATCATAGGGTAAGAGGTGGAGATCGTCAGCACCAATAAGTCAACATTGTTTCTATTCCCATTAATGTTCCTCAACAACAAAGGCAAAATCATGTTCCTCAGCAGCATAGACGGAAACATGCTTCTTGTCTGTACAATAACAATCAATAGCAAAGACAACCAAGGAAGTTTGATCCCTTACCAGTATCTCTTATTGAAGCGCTACATTATTTGCTTGACTTAAAGATAATAAATTTGAGAAATCCGCCTGCACTCACCGGAAGGCTCCCTGCTAATTATGATGCTAACGTAAGATATGAATTCCATTTTGGCAGAATTAGTCATTCTACTGACAACTATTTTGCATTAAAGTGAAAAGTGAAAAATTTGTTGGATACCAACGCAATTGAGTTTACTCTGGTGAATGGTCCGAATATTGTTCAACACCCATTGCCTACTCGTGGAGGGGATAGTTGTACGTCAAGAGGTATCTGCTCGAAAATGCTATCTTTCCAGGATGTGCTTCAGACTGTGTCAAATGCAAAGAGCAATCAAAGGGCTGTGACGATTTGAAAACGGGCATCAAATTGTTGATGGATGAGGGTTCCCTACAGTTCGATAGAAGACCAAGATTCTGAAAAGTTGCTGAGGAAGATATCTATATGGTATCCATTCCTTACACTCCTGTGCATATTCCTACTCCATCTAGGGCACCTCCTTTAATGATTACAGTACTTGGTCTCATACCATATACTAGTGAGAAGGCCATCTCGTGGAATTATGGTACTGATGTCTATTACCATGGGGTGAAGCAAGAGACAAATCCCCGTCCTTCTGAGGAAGAACTTATTGAAAATAATGAAGCAGATGTTCATAATTTCTCTAGTGTTGGTCGAATCACCAGAAGCGGAAGAGTGTTTGGTCCATTCAATGTACAAGATGTTGCAGATGCCTTAGCAAGGGAAAAAGGAAAGCAACATGTAATGATTGGTAATCCAAAAGTTACTCCAACCAATGTGACTTAGTCAACTCCTATGTTGGGAACTTATTTAGCTCCTGATGAAGTTGAAGAGTTGGTGTGAATTATCAAGAAAAGTGATTACTATATAATTGATCAGTTGAGTCATACCCCTTCCAAGATGTATATCTTGTCCTTATTGATTTATTCAGAGCCCCACATAAATAATTTGATGAAACTGTTGAAAAATGCTTTTGTGCCACATGAGATAACGGTCAATCAGTTTGAGAATGTCTGTGCTAACATATATGTCGGTAATGGTTTAGGTTTTACAAATTTTTATCTCCCTCTTGAGGGGCGCAAGCATAACAAGGCACTACATATTTCTATGAAGTGTAGAGGAACTAATTTATCCCGGGTTTTGGTTCACAAGGGTCATCTTTAAATGTGTTGCCTAAGTCAGCTTTAATGAAGATTGATTATTCCAGTCTTGAGCTACGGCCTAGTGATTTTATAGTGAAAGCTTTTGATGGGTTCCAAAGATGAGTGTTTGGAGAAGTGGACCTTCATATCAAGGCCGACCCTCGTACTTTCATTGCTAAATTTTTTGTTATGGATATACAACCAGAATATTGTTGCTTGTTGGGGCGTCCATGGATTCATAAAGTAGGGGCAGTCACTTCTACTCTTCATCAGAAACTCAAGTACCCTGCATATGGAAAAGTGATAGTTGTGTACGGTGAATAAGATTATTTTGTGAGTCATTTGATGTTATTTTTCTATGTTGAAGTTGAGGGTGAGATACATGAGACTCCTTTCCAAGCTTTCGAGACAGTTCATACGGTCAATATTCCTCCTCTAGAGCATAAAAAGGAAGCCGAAAACTCCTATGTCTTCTCTCAATGTTGCTAGGGCTGTGGTGGAGAATGGTAAACCTTAAAGTTGGGGTCGGGTGCTGTATGTTATCCCTAAGTTCAATAAGTTTAGTCTTGGTTTCTTTCCAGGTCAATAGAGTGAAGCTCCCAGAGCACATAGTCTATCTACTCCTATGAAGTATTCCTGTCCTAGTGCCTCTCAAGAAGGATACACCAATGTAGTTAATGATGATGGGGATGGTAGCTACAACATTGAAGATTGGATCCGTCCAAGTATTGCAGGCCGAGAACTTAACAATTGGACTTCTGTGGATGTTTTCCAAGTTTTAAGCATTGAGGAGTAATTTTCTTGTTTTCTTTTATTATCATGTCATAATTCATGTGCTCCTCCCAAGGAATAGTGGATCATTTTTGTAGGGCCACCATGTTTATTTACAAAAATTTATCATGAATAAAGGATGTTTTTGCATTGAAAATTTGTGTTCCCTTTCTTTCTTTTTATTTTATTTTTCTTTAAATGGTGATGTTTCCTTTTCACACACTATCATTAAAACACCAAAATATCATTTGTGCAGATGCACTTCCACCATGGATTACATTGATAACGACTCTGATATCGCTTACTATGACATTGATAATCCGATCTACCAAGCCTAAGAGGGGGCGTATGAGGATTGTGACCTCCCTGAAGAATTATCAAGATTGTTGAAGCAAGAGGAGAAGGTTATCCATCTGAACCAAGAGTCAATTAAGGTGGTAAATATTAGCACAAAAGAAGTAAGGAGAGAAGTCAAGACAGGGGCAGCTCTCAAAGAAAGTGTGAAGGCCAGATTGATTGAGCTGCTTCGAGAGTATTTTAGTATTTTTGCTTGGTCTTATGAAGACATGCCTGGACTGGATACATATATCGTGGTACACCGTCTACCGCTCAAAGAAAGGTGTCCTCCTATCAAGCAAAAGCTCTGATGAACTCATCTAGATATGTATAAAAAGATTAAAGAGGATGCTCAGAAATAGTTGGATGAAAATTTCTTGAAAGTAATCAACTATCCTCCGTATATTGAAAATATTGTGCCTGTGCATAAGAAGGATGGTAAGGTCAGGATGTGTGTGGATTATAGGTACTTGAACAGAGCAAGACCTAAAGATGACCTTCCTCTTCCCTAAATTGATGTGTTGGTTGATAACACAACTCATTCTAAGGTGTTTTCTTTCATGGATGGTTTTTTGGGCTATAATCAGACCATGATGGCACCAGAGGACACAGAGAAGACAAAATTTATCATGCCATGGGGAACCTTTTGGTATAAGTTAATGTTGTTCGGATTGAAGAACATAAGGGAAATGTATTAGTGTGCCCTCTCTTTCATTATATGATCCACAAATAGATCGTGGTCTATGTGGATGATATGATTGCTAAGTCTGATACTGGAGAAGAACACCTTGCTCATTTAGAAAAAATTTTCAAAAGATTTAGGAGGTTCCTTTTAAGGTTGACTCCAAATAAGTGCACCTTCAGGGTGAGATATGACAAGTTGTTGGGTTTTATTGTAAGTGAAAAAGGTATCGAGGTTGATCCTACTAAAGTAAAAGCAATACAGGAAATTCCTGAATCGAAAACAGAAAAAGAAGTCAGTGGTTTCTTAGTGAGGTTAAACTACATTTCTAGATTTATCTCTTATCTCACAGCCACGTGTGAACCTTTGTTCAAATTGCTAAAGAAAATTCAAACGGTTAGGTGGAATCAAAATGTCAAAAAGCATTCGATAAAATAAAAGAATATTTGAATGAACCTCTGATACTCATGCCACCCGTGGAAGGGAATGCATTTATCATTTATCTAACTGTATTGGAAAACTCCATGGGTTGTGTCCTCGGTCAATATGATGAGATAGGAAATAAAGAATATGACATTTATTACTTAAGTAAAAAGTTTACAGAATGCGAGTCAAGATACTCCTTGCTCGAAAAGACTTGTTGTGCCATTGCTTAAGCTGCCAAACACTTGAGACATTATATGTTTACCCACACCACCTACTTGATATCCAAAATGGATCCAATCAAGTACATTTTTGAAAAGCCAGCTGTCACGGGCAGGGTAGCCCGTTGGCATATGATACTCACCGAATATCATATCCAGTACACTACACAAAAAGCAATAAAAGTTAGTATATTGGCTGATCATCTTGATCATCAACCTGTCGATAACTATGAGATGATGAAGTTCGAGTTCCTAGATAAGGATATCATGTATATCTGGGATTGCAATATCCCTGGCCCAGATGAAGGACCCGAACCAGGATCGCATTTGACGCTCGTTTTCGACGGTGCCTCTAATGCTATGGGAAACGGTGTTGGAGTTGTTATTACCTCTCCTGAAGGATTCCACATTCCTTTCACAACTCGTATTTATTTTGATTGTACCAACAACATGGCCAAATATGAAGCTTGCATTTATGGTATTGAAGCGAAAATTGATTTGTGAATCAAATACTTGAAAGTTTACGTAGACTTCAATCTTGTTATCATCCAGATTAATGGAGATTGGGAGACTCGTCATCAGAACCTGATTACCTATTGTGATCATGATATGAAGTTGATTCAATACTTCGAAGAGATCACATTTGAACATATTTCTATTGAAGAGAACAATATAGTTGATGCATTGACAACTCTGTCATCCATGTTTAAAGTTAAGTGGGCTAACAACACATCTTCCATTACCATCAGAAGGTTGGATGTCCAACATTTTATTTTGAAGCCGAGTTGGAACTGGACAGTAATCCTTGGTTTCATGATATCAAAAGGTACCTTGAAATGCAAGAGTGTCTCGAAGAAGCGTTTGTTACAGACAAGAAGTTTTTTAGAAGGTTTTTAGCCAAGTTCTTCCTCGACGGTGGTGTGTTGTATAAAAGGCATCATGATGGTTTACTGCTCAGATGTGTTGACATGAGAGAAGCAACTAGAATCATTGAAAAGATGCACGAGGGTGCCTTAGGGACTCATTCTAGTGGACATACCATAGCCAAAAAGATTTTGAGAGCTGACTACTATTGGTCTACCATGGAAACTGATTATTATAACCATGCAAGAATTTGTCACAAATTCCAAATTTATGCTGACAAAGTTCATGTGCCGCTCGTGCCTTTGAATGTCTTGACTTCTCCTTGGGCCTTCGTAATGTGGGGCATTAATATGATTGGTAGGATTTAACCAACTTCTTACAACAAACATCCTTTCATTCTGGTTGCCATTGATTACTTCACCAAGTGGGTCAAAGCGGCATCTTATGCAAATGTTACAAAGTAAGTGGTGGCTCGTTTCATCAAGCATAACATAATATGTCATTATGGGATTCCAAAGAAGATCATTATTTATAATGGATCTAACCTCAATAACAAGATGATGAAAGATCTTTGTGAGTCCTTCAAGATCAAGCATCACAATTCTTCTCCGTATCTCCCAAAGATGAATGGCGTTGTTGAGGCTGCTAATAAGAATATCAAGAATATTGTGTAGAAAACGGTGGTGACGTATAAAGATTGGCATGAGGTGCTTCCTTTTACTTTGCATGGTTATCGTACCATTGTGCGTACTTCGAATAGGGCAACCCCCTTCTCGCTTGTTTATAGAATGTAAGCAGTACTACATGTGGAAGTTGAGATTCCTTCTCTAAGGATCATGAAAGATGTTGAGCTTGATGAAAGTCAATGGGTACAGAATCAGATAGATCAGTTGGAACTCATTGACGAGAAAAGGTTGATGGTTGTGTGTCATGGTCAGGTATATCAGTAGAGGATGAGGAAAGCCTTTGACAAGAGAGTGGGGCCTCAGTATTATACACCAGGTGACCTTGTGCTAAAGAGGATAATTCTTCTTCAGGGTGATCCTACAGGCAAGTGGACTATAACTTATGAAGGATCGTTTGTCGTAAAGAAGGTTTTCTCTAAGGGAGAAATGATGCTTGCAACAATGGATGGTGATGACTTTTCACTCCCTGTGAATGTTGACGTAGTTAAAGAATACTTCATATAAAAATAAACCCATTTAGTTGACTGGATCAGGAAAGAAAGGGCATCTCGGTCAACCATAAAAAGGAATAAAAATGTTCAGGAAAAAGTTAGGGATAAAAAGAAGAAATGAAAATAATGAAAAAAGAAAATAAGTAAACCCTCTAAGTTGAAAACCTAAACGGAGGGCTTAGGCAAAAAATGGTATCCCGATGGATCGAAAACCTGAAAGGGCGATCCAGGCAAAATTTAGGGATTTAAGTAGAATGAATATGTAATGCGGTGGGAGAACTGACTTGGTTGTTTTGCGTTTGATCGCAAATGTTGTGGTTAGCAAGAGTCACCATCGACTTTTCTTTTATCCAAAAGGAAAGGCTGAAAAGAATAGGAAACACCTTTGAGATGTTTTCTTGAGTTCGGGGGGTATATTATGAAAAGGGAAGGTATTATCACCCTTTTAATCCATAGTTATCTATGGGCTCTTAGTTGCTTGCTAGATCACTTGCTTTTGTTTGAAAATTTGCTTTGTGTGGTTTTTGAAAGTATTTTGTAAAGATGCCATCGTTTAAGCAAACTTTTGTAATGATTCTCGTTCGTAAGAATGTATACAAAGTGTTGATCTTTTGAAAAAGTTTTCAAGTTTGAAAGATGTTTTTGAAAGTGTTGGTGTTTGTTTTGAAAATAGCAAGGATGTTTGGTTTCAAATTGAGCAAGCAACTAGGAACAATCTACCTACTCAAAAGTCTTTCATGTTTATTTCCTCTTTCCTTTGACATTGTTATCTTACCATTGGTTTGGTAAGTAACCCTATCTTTGGATGTAAAAGGGACGAGCATGAGTCATCGTACAACCATGATTAGCAATGTAGTAAAATATCTTAGAATCTTCTTTAACTGACTAAGATCATTTTTGAAAGGCAACTTTGATAGGGTCATCGAGGGACTATGATCTTGTATTTTTTTTTTGCTAAGATACCTCACATGAATAATATGGCCATTTTCGTAAGGCAACAAAGTGGGTTTATCTTAAGGGTGTAAGTGTGCAAATGTATTAATTTACATGCATTGTTTTGTCTTTGATTAGGATTGTCTAAGATTGATTTTAATCTTTCCAAACACACCCTAGTTACTAACATTTGTATTTGAAAGTGTTAAATTGCGGGGAAAAAAGTCTTACTCTATTACATCGTTTAGGGGATGGGGGTACAATATACAAATGGGGATAAAATAGGAACTTAAATATTACAACCATATTGAATAACAATGAAGGAAATGTAAAAACAGTGTAAAAAGAAGGAAACATTGCATTTTGAACTATTATGTGTTGACACAAGCTCCTATATATCGACACATAACTTTCCTTTCCCTTGTATTGCCAAATCAACTTAGTATGACTCAATACATAATGGTATGTGTCGACTCATACACTGCATGTGTCGACTCATACGTGCTTTTTGTCGACTCATAAACTCTTTTTTCCTTCTATTTTGGGCCTGTATAGCAGTATGCATCGACTCATAACGCTATGTGTCGAATCATACTGTCATTTTTCACTAAGATGAATCGACTCATATAGGTATGTGTCGACTCATACTGTCATTTTTTACTTCAACATTGTTTTCCTGCATACATGGGTTATTTCTCAACACATAAATGAAAAGAATGGAAGACAAACAATAGGTTTGCTTCAAAGGCAATGGTTACTATATTTTGTCTATAAAAATGAATCACTAATGATGCTTGAAATGAATAATTAAAGTCAAGAAACATACCTTGGAATCAGATTTTATACTCTGAGCTTGAGTTGTTGTCTTGACTGTTCTTGAACTTGAAAAAAATAGAGGTGTTATAGAAACTTGTTCTTGAGTTTGCACAACTTCTAGGTGATGCATGTGAGGTGCTTAGATGTTTGGTTAGAACTTGGAAGATATGTAGAGTTCTAGGATTTGGATTTCAAAGCTCAAGAAATGGAAGCTTTATGGACTTTTATGGCTTTTGTGAATATGAGATTTTAAGGGTTTATCAACAAAACTTATGGCTTTTCTCTCTATTTTTATGACCCCTTTCTCTTACCAATGCTTCTTCTATTTATAGGCAACAGGTTTGTGCATATGAGTTGATTATGTTTGCAATACATTTTGTTATGGTTTGGTTGGATTACAAAGATCAAACTATCTCAAGTACTCCATAGTCCCAAGGTGAATTACCAAAGTTGCTAGTATAGAGGAGCTACCTCCCATGATTTATGGTGGATTATAATCATCAACAAGCAAGGTATGGGCTCAAGATAAACTTTGTACAAAAAGCTTGCTTTTCAAGAATAGCAATGGTGCCTTTATGCCATAAATAGAAATATCTTTTGGACTATGGTTTACACACTTGGGTAATAGCTCAAGATTGGGTGTAAGCATTAAATTATGATGAGATTTTCAAGCAAGGAGGCCTGCAACATAATATTATGCATCAAATCAAAAGGGTTTTGTTATGTGTTCTTCACTAAAATGACTTGCAATTCAATAATGGATGCTCAACTTCATGCTCTTGAATCTCCTAGCTCAAATATGATGAATTCATGCTCTTATATGTTTTGGAAACTTGAAACACCCTCTACAACTTTCATGTTGACCATTTTTGTTAAATCAAACTAGAATTTGATGAAAATTGGCCAAGAAGTTGGGATAAAAACCTGACCAAAACTTCTAAAGATTTCTCTAAGTGTTTTATTCCAAAATGCCATGGCTTCATGAATTTATAACTTAAAATACAAGAATTTATGGGAAGAGTTGTGTAAAGAAATGTTTTAGATCTCACTGATATCTACAACTTTCATGTCGAAAGTTTCCCTTGAATCATCTTGCATCATGGTGAAAAAATGGGTCAAAGTTGTGAAAAATATGAAGTTTCCAACACTTAGAAAAATTTCTAAGTTTGGAAACTTTGACTTTTCAAAATGAAATCTTGAATTTTCGATTTCTTGATGAAAAAGCTTCATATTTTGACATGTTTTGGTGAATTGTGATCTTTGACACTTGATTTTGACCAAAAAGTCAAAGTTTGACTTTTCAGTGTGTAGTTGACTTTTGATTAGTTGACTGAAAATCAACTATCAATCAATTGATCTTGAGGGATGTTTTGATTCATGCCATTAGGTCAAAAATGATGAAATTCAAACCTTAAGATCATGTCTTAAACCATTAACCATTTGCTAGGTCAAAAATCAGAAATTGCCCTTTCTCAGTCAAAACCCTAATTTTGACCATTTTGCCCTTTTGATGATCTGATCAAATTTCTTGAGGATTTATGGTCCAAACTTGATCAATTGACGTATATTAGTTCAAAATGTTGATATGGATAAAAAAAATTGAAGTTTGACTGTATGTTGACCATAATTGACTTTTTTCCCAATACAACTGATTTCTAGGTCAACTTGTCAATTGACTGAGAAAAAATGTGATCCAAGACTTGAAACTTGGCATGTCCAATCTTGAGGGTCCATAATGATCCATGAAAGTCATATGAGGCCTTAAAAGTTCAATTATACTTGTGCAATCTCAAACCCTAATTTTAGTCATAAGTGCTTAAGGAGGTGTCTTGAGCAGATCAATCCTTGTACAGTCTTGAACCAAAGGAGATCTTGTGAGAAAATATTTTATAAATGAGAGGGAAAATTTTGGGGTACAACAACTGCCAGAAATGTTCATTTGGAAAGTAATCAAGGTAAACCGTTGAGAGGTTTAAACTGAACCAAAAGAGGTCTTGAATATTATTTAACTGGAAAGAATCAGAATAAATTATTGAGAGATTTATCTGAACCAGAAAAGGCGTCTATGAGAAAGAATCAGAATAAACTATTGAGAGATTCAAACTGAACTGGCAGGGATCTGAAGAATAATTAGAACAAATCATTGAGATATTTATTTGAACCAGAGATAACGTCTGCGAGAAAGAATCAGAATAAACGGTTGAGAGATTTAAGCTGAACCGGTAGGGATCTGGAGAAGAATATGAACAAATCATTGAAAGATTTATCTGAACAAGAAAAGACGTCTGCGGGAAAGAATTAGAATAAACTGTTGAGATATTTAAACTTAACCTGAAGTGTTCCTTTGGAAAGTATCACGATAAATCGCTAATGGGTTTAAACTGAACAAAAAGAGATCTTGAATATTCTTTAACTGGAAAGAATCAGAATAAATCGTTGAGAGATTTATCATAACCAAAAAAGGCGTCTGCGAGAAATAATCAGAATAAACCATTGAGAGATTCAATCTGAACTGGCAGGGATCTGGACAAGAATCAGAATAAATCGTTGAGAGATTTATTTGAACTAGAGAAGGCGTCTGCGGAAAAGAATCAGAATAAATTGTTGAGAGATTTAAACTGAACCGGTATGGATCTAGAGAAGAATTAGAACAAATCATTGAGAGATTTATCTGAACCAGAGAAAACGTATGGGGGAAATAATTGGAATAAACCCTTGAGAGATTTAAGCTAAACTGACAGTGTTCTGAAAGAAATATCTGTTATTTAGATGGTTGACCAACCCTTTCTTGGGAATTGATCTGTATTTAACTTGTTGAAAATTTGACGATAATTCTCTGTTGATTGATCTTTCCTAAAAAAGATGAAAGGTTAGTTGCATGCAATGTCATGATGTATGAAATTCATGGTGTAATGATGTTATCAAAATAAATGAGATTGTTTCGTATGTATCTGTGTTGTCAATGTTATGACGTATGGATGTAATGTATGGACACATTAATTTTTATGCTGCAGTATTGCTGGAGTCGGGGAAAATAAATCCCTGAGTACTGCTGAGAATGAGGAATGAAAGTCTTCATGTTTTGAAGTGCTGATGAGGTTCTAATTGTTAGAGAAATAAAATTTGTTGTGTAGGGGAAACATTGTGCATTTCTTGTGGACTTTGTGAAATCCTGTTGGGGAATCCTGAGAAACTGGGCGACTTTCACTAAGGAATCTTAGGAGCGGTAACTGGAAGTTTTGTTATGTCTGGGATGTGAGAGCACTTGATACCATTAGGATGCGTACTAGAGATATGTTAGCGATCCTGTAGTGGGATGTCCTTTCTTCCTCTCTTGTTGGAGAAAGTACCTGTGGGGGATTTTATGGAATAGTCTAAAGATATTATCCTATTTCTTAAAGCCATTAGTGAATGTCTTTCTATTTTTTGTTCCTATTTTTTTTTGTTCATTTGTAAACAGTAGTCATGTTCAAATGTATATGTTCAAAAATAATCATTGGATGTTTTCGCAAACAAAACACAAATAAAAGAAAAACAGATAGTTTTGCACTTTCAAAGGGATATCTTTGTATTAACTTGAATAAGTATTTTTGTACAAGGAGACGAACATTCTAGTAAGAGAATATCATTGTAAAAATTGAAGATTTATACAGAGAAAAGATAGCTATGTGAAATAATCCCATGGGGTTCCCATTCTGCTATATCCTCCGTGTCTCCGAGCGTCTTAGCCATTTGCTTCCTTGTCCGAAGTTGATTGGATTTATTAGACCCGTTTGAGCTTGTCAGTCGATGCTAAAGTTTGTATGTAATGTGATCCAACGGGACATAGTTATACACATTAATTCCCTAACTTTTGCCTGGACCTCCCTTTCCGGTTTTCAGTCCACCAGGATACCCTTTCTTTCCCAAACCGCCTTTTTCAGGTTTTCAGCTTGCCGGGTGTACATATTTTTTTTATTTTATCCCTAAATTTTGCCCGAACCTTTGTGGTTCATCGGGAAGCCCTTCTTTTGCCTAGGTGTGTCAACCTAGAGGGTATCTTATGCATAATATCTTTTGACTATGTCCGCGTTCACAGGGTGCGGAAGATCGTCGTAATTCATAGTGGTCAAGATCATTTCTCCACCAGAGAATATGCTTTTGATCACAAATGATCCTTCGTATGTAGGAGTCCATTTTCCCCTCGGATCTCCTTGTGGAATTATGATACGCTTGATTACCATGTCACCAATCTGATATACCTGACGTCTGACCTTTTTATTAAAAGCTTTGATCATACGTTTTTGGCGCATCTGGCCGTGATAGACAGCTGTAAGCCTCTTCTCAACAATTAAGTTCAACTGGTCAAACTAAGTTTGGATCCAATCGTCTTCATTCAGCCATGCATCCTTTATGATTCTTATAGAAGGTATTTGGACTTCAATTGGTAGAACAGCTTCCATGCCGTATACCAAGGAGAAGGGAGTTTCCCCTATTGATGTGTGCGCCGTGGTACGGTAGCCGTGGAGAGAAAATGGTGACATCTTATGCCAGTCCTTGTAGGTTACGGTCATTTTTTGTATGATCTTCTTGATGTTCTTATTTGCGGCTTCGACAATGCCATTCATCTTTGGCCGGTAAGGGGAAGAATTATGGTGCTGGATCTTCAATTGCGCCCACAATACGGTGATCATAGTATTGTTGAGATTCATACCATTGTCTGTGATGATTCCCTTTGGGATACCATGCAGACAAATAAGATTCTGTTTGATGAATCGGGCCACAACATTCTTGATAACGGACGCGAAATAATCTACCTCAACCCGATTCGTGAAATAGTCAATGGACACTAAGATGAAACAGTGCCCATTAAAAGCTGTAGGTTTAATTTATCCAATCATATTGATGCCCCACATCGTGAATTGCCAGGGAGCAGTCAGGATGTTCAGAGGCACTGGAGGTATATGTACTTTGTAAGCATAGATCTGACACTTGTGACAGTTTCGTGAATGCTGATAGCAATCTACCTCCATGGTAGACCAGTAATACCCTGCTCGTAGGATCTTTTTAGCCATCGTGTGCCCATTGGGATGGGTGCCAAAAGTGCCTTCATGTAGATCAGCCATGATCTTTTCTGCCTCAACCTTGTCTATGCAACGAAGCAAAATAGAGGCATGGTTGCGCTTATAGAGAATGCCATTAATGAGGAAGAACTTAGCAGAGAATCTTCTCAAGAACTTCTTATCATTGACTGAAGCTCCCTCCAGATATTCTTAGGCCTCGACATACCTCTTAACTTTGTGAAACCAAGGCTTGTCCACTACTTCTTCATTATCGATCTCGTGACAGTAAGCTGGTTCGTCCATCCGCTCAATGGTGATCTGGGGATCCTCGTTACCCCACTTAAGTTTAAACATTGATGACATAGTGGCTAGCGCGTCTGCTAGTTGATTTTCCTCTCATGGAAAATGCTCGAAGGTAATTTCCTCGAAATGTGGGATTAATGTCAACACATGTTCTTTGTAGGGGATGAGATTAGGGTGCTTCGTGTCCCATTCTCCTTTGATCCGACTGATGACTAAGGCTGAATCTCCAAATACACTTAAGGACTTGATTCCCAAATCTATGGCAGCTTTGAGACCAAAAATACACACTTCGTATTCTGCCATGTTATTAGTACAGTTGAAGCAAAGTCTTGCAGTGAAGGGAGTATGACATCCTTCAGGGGATATGATTACAGCTCCTATGTCATTGCCGAGTTCGTTGGATGCTCCGTAAAAAACCAAGGTCCATCGGGATCCTTGTTCAGGTATGTCATATGGTTCGAGTTCTTCACTATTGTTTACCATCATGATGTCTTCATCTGGGAACTCGAACTTCATGGACTGATAGTCATCCACACAGCCTGATGAGCAAGGTGATCAGCTAGTACACTACCCTTTATTGGATTTTGGGTAGTGTACTGAAATTCGTATTCAGTCAGAATCATCTGCCATCTTGCTATTCTCCCAGTAAGGGCAGGCTTCTCGAATATGTATTTAATTCGATCCATCTTGGATATCAATAAGGTAGTATAGGTCAGCATATACTGTCTTAGTCGGCGAGCAGCCCATGCAAGAGTGCAGCAATTTTTCTCGAGCAGTAAATATCTTGTTTCACAGTTGGTAAACTTTTTTCTCAAGTAATAAATAGCGTGCTCTTTTCGGCCATACTCGTCATGCTGCCCCAGCACACACCCCATTGAATTTTCTAAGACAGTTAGATACATGATTAAAGGTCTTCCCTCAACTGTCGGTATCAAAACAGGAGGCTCTTGAAGGTACTCCTTGATCTTGTCGAAGGAAGCTTGGCATTCATCATTCCAATTGACTACTTGATCTTTCTTCGGTAATTCGAAGAATAGTTCACAAGTAGTGGTTAGGTGAGAAATGAATCTAGCGATGTAGTTTAGCCGTCCTAAGAATCCTATGACTTCCTTCTCGGTGCGAGGATCAGTCATTTCTTGTATTGCTTTCACCTTGGCAGGATCCACTTTGATACCTTTACCGCTGGCGATGAAGCCTAGGAGTTTCCCAGACCTCACCGCAAATGTGCATTTATTTGGGTTTAACCTTAGCTTGTATTGTTTTTAGCCTTTCAAACAGTTTCTGCAAATGGTCAAGATGTTGCTCTTCGGTTTGAGATCTGGCTATCATGTCATCCACATAGACCTCTATTTCTTGATGGATCATGTCGTAAAATAGAGCCACCATGGCGCGCTGATAAGTTGCCCCAGCATTCTTCAACCTGAATGGTATAACCTTGTAACAGAAAGTGCCCCACTGTATGAAGAAGGTCGTTTTCTCCATGTCCTCAGGTTCCATTTTGATTTGATTGTAGCCTGAGAAACCATCCATGAAGGAAAATACTTTTTGTTGTGCGGTATTGTGAACCAAAATATCGATATGGGGAAGTGGGAAATCATCCTTAAGGCTTGCCCTATTCAAATCTCGGTAATCCACACACATGCGTACTTTGTCGTCCTTTTTAGGCACTGGAACAACATTGGTGACCCATTGTGGATAGGAGGTGGCGGCTAAGAATCCGGTGTTGAATTGTTTCATGACTTCATTCTTGATCTTCTCTGACATGTCTCGCCGCATGCGACGGACTTTTTGTTTTACTGGAGGGCAGTCTTCTTTTGTCGATAGACGATGGACCACGATATCAGCATCAAGTCCAGGAATGTCTTTGTATGACCAGGAAAAGACCTCAACATAGTCATGTAGTAACTATGTTAAACGCTTCTTAACAGTAGGTCCCAGATTGGAACCCACCTTGACTTCTTTCTTGTCCTCTTCGGTACCTAAGTTAACTCTGTCCACTGGTTCTTTATGGGACTGTATGGTCCTTTCTTCCTGTTGTAGTAACCTGGCTAGTTCCCCTGGCACTTCACAATCTTCCTCACCTTCGTCTTCGGCTTGGTAGATTAGATTTTCAAAGTCACAATAGGCCATAGCAGAATTGTTACCCATGGGATCTTGAGTAGATGTAGATTTGCATTTGATATGTGAGTGTGTGTAAGAGCATATCTATTACTGAAAAACAAAAATGTAGAAAAATAAAAACAAGGAGCGTAAAATTTGTATGCAAAAATCTCCATGATTCATTGATGACATATGAAAATGAGGTAACAACCCTTACAAATGGATCGTTGTGCCTCGGGTAAGACACAAGGTTTTAAAAGTCTAAATTGTTTGATTATTACAAGTCCGACAAAAATTTAAAGACAATTACTGTTGGATAAAAGTAATTGGGACAAAATCTTTGGATTACCAGTTGTTGAGTCCTCCGTTGATAGTTGGGAAAATCCATTCTTCAAGGTCACATTCGTCATCATTATCCTCCACTGCGTTGACTCCATGGTTGCTGATCCGCAAAGGTGGTCCCCCGACACGAGCACGACGAACAGCTTTCTGGGCTCTTGAAGTGAAACCCAAACCAAATTTGTTAGATTTGTAAGGGATATCCGGGAGTTGGCCCCAAATAGTACACCAACCTTCTTCGACCACTACCTTGGCATATTTCAGAGAAGACATCTTTAGCGGAGGTCTTATAATATTTGGGACTTAGGAAATAGTCTTGGTTGCTTCCACTGTTTGTGAGACTTCCTCGAAATGTTGAAATGGAGTTTCAATGAATTCAGCATCCAATTCCATGTATCTGAAGGAGTTCAGGTGACTGACCATATATTCCTCTTCTCCATGGACAATGATGATTTTCCCTTGGTTAGGTATTTTAGCATCTGATGTAATGTGGAGGTGATGGCACCAGTGTCATGAATCAAAGGTTGGCCCAGTAAACAGGTATAGGAATGGATAATTTCCATCATGTAGAAAGTTGAATCAAAGGTTTGAGTTCCAACTTTAATTGGGATGTCCACCTCCCAATGCACCATTCTCTTCGAGCCGTCGAATGCCCTTACCACTATGTTGTTGGGTTTTAAGGTCAAACCTTCACAGTCGAGTCTATCCAAAGCATTCTTAGGCAGCACATTCAAAGATGAACCAGTATCAACCAGGACATGGGCCAAAGTTGTGCCCCTGCATTCGACAGAGACATGCAATGCCTCGTTGTGTTTTCTCCCTCTAGGTGTCAGGTCAGCATCAGAAAAGCCTAAATCGTTATCAGCGGTCAAGCTGGCCATGCAGTCTTGGAATTGGTCAGTAGAGGTTTCCTGTGGCACATGGGAAGTTTTAAGAAATTTCACCAAGGCCTTCGCATGAGCCTCGGAGCACAACAGTAAAGCTAGCATAGAAATCTATGACGGAGTCTGCCCTAGCTGATTAACTACGTTGTAGTCGCTTCTCTTTATAATTTTAAGAATTTCTTCCATCTCCTTCTTGGAGGCTTCTGGGATAGATACTGATTGGGCCTTCATCCGGACAGGCTCAACCAAAATGCCTTTGCCCCGAGTCTCGGTTGACTCGACGGTAGGGGTGTCAGTAGCAGTAACCATAGGAACTGTAGTAGTAGTGCCAACAGGAACAAAAGCAGAGATGACCACAGGACCGGTAATAGTTTTCAGAGGAGCAATCTCAGGGGAGAATACTCTTCCACTTCGGGTTATTTTGTTGGTTCCTTCAATATTTCCGATGTCGGGATCAGCCTTCTCAAAAGTCGAGTCTTCATCAGCCAGCCAATCCTGTTTGACACCGTGATAGTAGACATCACCCCCATAGTTCCAGGGGATAGTTTTATTTGAGGAGTACGGGGTTGGTCCTGGCATAGTAATTATCAGTGGAGTCACCTTAGGAACTGATGTAATCCTAACGGGTATTTTGGTGGAGACCCTGGAAGGATTGGAAGAAATGGTTACTATTGAAACATCATTGTAAGAAATGGTTGGAACGAGAGTCTTTTCAAACAAAATCTCTTTGTCATCCATCAGGCGCTGAACACCTGTTTTCAGTAAATGACAACCAGTTGGAAGGGATAAATAGAGGTGGCAGCTTTCGTCACAGCCCAGAAATAAACCGGCCTTCAACAAGTTCCTCTTGACAGTCAGTAGAGGAGTAACAAGTTCATCAATGACAGTAAAAAACACATCATCTTCAACAGTGTTAACATCACGGCCATGCTTGGGCATAGGAGTGCTGATAACATTTGGGATCTCAGAAACATCGAATTCAATTTCTTTTTCCTCGAGAAGGTCTTGCACCTTGTTTTTCAAAGCCTAACAGTTGTTGGTATCATGGCCTGGACATTCTGAATGGTAAGCACGGCGAGCATTATGGTGGTAATGAGGAGTGGCGGTGTTGGGATTCTTTGGGGCTTCCTTCAAAGTTACCAGATTAGAACTCAATAAACATGGAAGGACTTGAGACAACGTCATATTTATCCAGGTAAATTGTCTTACTGGTCTTTCTGTTCTATGTTGGTTATTCCTTTGTTGAGTAGGTGCAGACTTAGGAATCATGACGGCCCCTACCGTTGGACGGCGTTCAGTTCTGTTCTGATTCCTTTGAGGGTTTACAACAACAACTTCTTTCTTCCCAATAAACGGCTTTCTCACCGCACTGGAGGATGCTTCTTTTTGGATCATCCCACTCTTAATCCCATCTTCCACTCTTTCCCCGATCAAGATTAATTCAGTGAAGCCTGCTGAGGAGCTTCTAATTAGATGTTTAAAGAAAGGATCGAACAGGGTGCCCAGAAACATGTTTACTAACTCTCTGTCAGATGGGGAGGTTGGACTCTTCCTACTAAGTCCCTCCATTTCTGAGCATAGTATTTGAAACCTTCACTTGAACCCATAGCCATACTCTGGAGTTGAGTACGGGTGTGAGCAAGGTCTGCACTGTATTGATATTGTTTATAAAAAGCAGCGACCCGTTCTTCCCAATTATGGATATTGGCCCTCTCTAGTTGATAGAACCAATCTAACTGTGTCCCGGATAGACTATCTTGAAAGAAGTGAACACACAAATCTTTGTCAGCAGTGTGAGGCTGTATCTTCCTCACATAAGATCGGAGGTGCATCTTGGGACACAAAACCCCGTCGTACTTAGCAAACACTGGTGCCTTGAATTTTGTTGGAATAACAATCCCAGACACCAAACCTAGCTCTTCAAAGTCCAGCCCGGGAACTTTCTGAATCTCCATTGCACTTAGACGTTCTTCCAGATGTTTGTATTTGTCGTCAGTCGGAGGATACTGCTCTTAAAAGTAATCATTGTCTTCTTCCTTTTCAGATTCTAGATGGACAATCACTTCCTTTCCTTTCCCTTCTTGATTATCTTTTTCACCAGATGATGTTGCAAAGTCTAGGGTTCGTCTGGCTGGCCCTGGGAACCTTCTTCCTAGATTCAAAACACCCGTTGATTTCTTTGTTTTCTTCTTCTTTTCTTCGATCAGCAAAGTTTTCAAATCCTCTCTCCCTTTTCCCAAAGTCAAGAACATTTGTTGAAACTGAGCATTTTGCGCCTGAAGATCTTTTACTGTCAGCTCAAGATCCATCTTACTGAAATAAACAGTAGAAAGATAAGGAGACATGTTGTAAGAAACCTGCTTATGTTATGATGAATGAAGATGCATATGCAATGATTTCAAGGAAATTAGAGACTTAAATTTGCTTTAGACCAAAAAGGAACACACGTTATGTTAATAAATAAAAGTTTGAGTACATCATGCCTCTTTGGGCTTACAAATAAATACAAAAACTCTAAGATAAAAAGGTTGAACGCATCCTCTTTGGTGCGATCTAGCCATTCAGACTCCGCTCCTCATGAAGCTTCTTGGTTAGTTCCAGAACTTTCTTCTTGTTGGCGTAGAATTGGGCCTCGAAAGTGTCTCGCTCCCCCCTTAAGCTATATTCAATCCCTTTGAAAGTCTTCGAGAGATGTGGGCATGTCAGGATGCAGGATAGTGTATGGCACATCTCTTTCCACAACAGGCTCTTTGATGACCGGGAGAATGAAGGGGTAAGGCATCATAAGACTTTGAGCAGGGGCTCGTACCCATTTGAGGTAAGGCTCAAGAGGGATTGAATTCTTATGTCGCAATGTCTTGCTATCTACCTTGTTCAACATCCTCCAAGCTTGGATAAACCTCCGACGATAACCTTGATCATCATTCTCGTAGTGAAATACCAACCCTTGAATAAGCATCTCATGTGGGCCATCCCTTCGGGCGTAACCAAAATGTCTTAAGGATAAGCAGAGGTTGTAGGTGATGCCTCTTCCACAACGGTGGACGACGGTAACATTCTCCAAAGAACGGGAACACCAATGAATATCTGAATGTCTGAGTGTTATCAACCTTTGTGACCACCTTGAACCTTGCTCATTCTTCAATACAGATTGGGGAAGATGTGAAATAAACCATCTTTCCAAGAGAGGAGTGCAACACATAAGGATAACCTTTTTACTCATAGTGCGAGTGTGAGAAGAATGTAGGATATCTCCTAACAAAGTAGGCACCGGGTTACGAGACATGAAGATTTTGACGGCGTTTACACCTATGAGTTTTTCAGGATTTAGAAACAAAATCATCCCATAGATGAGGAGAGCCATAATTTCCTCAAAAGCTTGCAATTCCAAGGAGTTCCAACAGTTTTCAGCTTTCTCAAACAAGAACTTGGCTAAGAAACCTTTGACACACTCCTTATTTCTCAATTAGTTGTGACATCATATGGTTGCAAGTGTAGGGCTTGAGCAATCTCTTCTGGTTTTGGATCTCTTTTTGTACCGTTGAAAGCTAGTTGATTGAGAATGGGAATCCTCAAGAGTTGGGAGAATTCTTCCAAAGTTAGCACAAGTTGATAATCGGGAAATGTGAAGCAATGGTGTAGAGGATCAAAGAACTGGAAGAGCACCTTCATTATGTCCTCATCAGTGTTGTAGGTAACCAAGTTTAGGAGGCGACCATGTCTTTCGGTAAATGGAAAATTTTCGGGAACCCTTGATGCTAACTCTTTAAGTTGAGGAGGGATCCTTACAAGATTAACTTGAATGGTTTTCCTGCGAATAGAATCCATGTCCTACAAAATAGAACAAAGATAAATCCCGAAAATCTTTGAAATGGTTAGTGAGTATGAGCATGATATTATGATTTTTATGATTTCATGTACAAGTAGATATATACAAACAAAACAAACAAGTCCTTAGGTTTAGGCTTGCATGGAGTCTCAAAGGTAAGTACCCACTTGATGTTTAGTTGGCTCAAACATGTCCTAGCAATAGTAATCAGGTTCTAAGGGAGCTCAATATCACTAGTTTGTTTCCTCGGGCATTGTTTCAGCGCAAGCCTCTTTAATGGCGACTGAAATATCCAAAAAAACCAAACCTCAGTGAGTGTAGTATCGAGTATCTACCAACTTCGGACTGCACCAAAGCTGGTCATCCCACTACGTCCCAATGGCCAAGTTGGTCAAGTTAAGGTTCTTGAAGTTAGTTAGTACTTCATGATAACACTCAACGGCCCCGTATTCTCCTTGACTACTCAAGGGCTACCGGTACCCACAAATATGTCACACTAACGTAGTTATTGCTTACACCATGTCGATATACCCCGCACAGTTTCCACAATGTATTGCTACTTACCTATAAGGTATCCCAAATCCAGGTAAAGGATTCAAACCCAAACAAAGAACCAATATGTAAAGCATACAAGTCAAACAATGAAAGAAAATAAATATGATCTAGCCCTAAGGTAACCCCACTTTAAAAATTGTCCCCAACAGAGTCGCCAGTTCTGTAACACGGTGGGATAACTGACTTGGTTGTTTTCTGTTTGATCGCAAATGTTGCAGTTAGCAAGAGTCGCCACCGACTTTTCTTTTATCCAAAAGAAAAGGCTAAAAAGAACAGGAAAGACCTTTGAGATGTTTTCTTGAGTTCGGGGGGTAGATTATAAAAAGGGAAGGTATTAGCACCCTTTTCATCCATAGTTATCTATGGGCTCTTAGTTTCTTGTTAGATCACTTCCTTTTGTTTGAAAATGTGCTTTGTGTGGTTTTTGAAAGTATTTTGTAAAGATGTCATCATTTAGGAAAACTTTTGAAATGATTCTCGTTCGTAAGAATGTATACAAAGTGTTGATCTTTTGAAAATGTTTTCAAGTTTGAAAGATGTTTTTGAAAGTGTTGGTGTTTGTTTTGAAAATAGCAAGGGGGTTTGGTTTGAAATTAAGCAAGAAACTAGGAACAATCTACCTACTCAAAAGTCTTTCATGTTTATTTCCTCTTTCCTTTGACATTGTTGTCTTACCATTGATTTGGTAAGTAACCCTATCTTTGGATGTAAAAGGGACGGGCATGGGTCATCGTACAATCATGATTAGAAATGTTGTAAGATATCTTAGCATCTTCTTTAAGGGACTAAGATCATTTTTGAAAGGCAACTTTGATAGCGTCATCGAGTGACTATGGTCTTGTATTTTTTTCTAAGATACCTCACATGCATAATATGGCCATTTTTGTAAGGCAACAAAGTGGGTTTATCCTAAGGGTGTAAGTGTGCAAATGTATTGATTTACATGCATTGTTTTGTCTTTGATTAGGATTGTCTAATATTGATTTTATCTTGCCATACACACCCTAGTTACTAACATTTGTATTTGAAAGCGTTAAATTGCGGAAAATAAAGTCTTATGCTATTACATCGTTTAGGGGATGGGGGTACAATTTACAAATGGGGATGAAATAGGAACTTAAATATTACAACCATATCGAATAACAATGAATGAAATGTAAAAATAGTGTAAAAATAAGGAAATTTTGCATTTTGAACTATTATGTGTCGACACAAGCTCCTATGTATCGACACATAACTTTCCTTTCCCCTGTATTGCCAAATCAACTTAGTATGAGTCGATACATAATGGTATGTGTCGACTCATACACTGCATGTGTCGACTCATATGTGCTTTGTGTCCATGCATACACTCTTTTTTTCCTTCTGTTTTGGGCCTGTATAGAAGTATGTATCGACTCATAAGGCTATGTGTCGACTCATACTGTCATTTTTCACTAAGATGAATCGACTCATATAGGTATGTGTCGACTCATACTGTCATTTTTTACTTTAACATTTTTTTGCTGCATACATGGGTTAGTTCTCAACACATAAATGAAAAGAATGGAACAAAAACAAAAGGTTAGCTTCAAGGGAAATGGTTACTACATTTTTTCTTCAAAATGAATCACTAATGATGCTTGAAATGAAGAATTAAAGTCAAGAAACTTACCTTGGAGCTGGATTTTATACTCTGAGCTTGAGTTGTTGTCTTGACTGTTCTTGAACTTGAAAAAAACAGAGGTGTTATAGAAACTTGTTCTTGAGATTGAACAACTTCTAGGTGATGTATGTGAGGTGCTTAGATGTTTGGGCAGAACTTATAGGATTTGGATTTCAAAGCTCAAGAAATGGAAGCTTTATGGACATTTATGGATTTTGTGAATATGAGATTTTGAGGGTTTCTCAAACAAAATTTATGGCTTTTCTCTCTATTTTCCTGACCCCTTTCTCTTACCAATGCTTTTTATATTTATAGGCAAGAGGTTTTTGCATATGAGTTGATTAGGTTTGCAATACATCCTGTTATGGTTTGGTTGGATTACAAAGATCAAACTATCTCAAGTACTCCATAGTCCCAAGGTGAAGTACCAAAGTTGCTGGTATAGAGGAGCTACCTCCCATGATTTATGGTGGAGTATAATCAGCAACAAGCAAGCTATGGGCTCAAGACAAACTTTGTACAAAAAGCTTGCTTTTCAAGAATAGCAATGATGCCTTTATGCCATAAATGGAAAGATCTTTTGGACAATGGTTTAAACACTTGGGTAATAGATCAAGAGTGGGTGTAAGTATTAAATTATGATGAGATTTTCAAGCAAGGAGGCCTGCAACATAATATTATGCATCAAATCAAAAGGGTTTTGTTATGTGTTCTTCACTAAAATGACTTACAATTCAATAATGGATGCTCAACTTCATGCCCTTGAATCTCCTAGCTCAAATATGATGAAGTCGTGCTCTTGGATGTTTTGGAAAGCTTGAAACACCATATACAACTTTCATGTTGACCATTTTTGTTAAATCAAACTGGAATTTGATGAAAATTGGCGAAGAAGTTGGGATAAAAACCTGACCAAAACTGCTGAAGATTTCTCTATGTGTTTTATTCAAAAATGCCATGACTTCATGAATTTATAACTTAAAATACAAGCATTTCTAGGAAGAGTTGTGTAAAGAAATATTTTAGATCTCATTGAGATCTATAACTTTCATGTTGAAAGTTTCCCTTGAATCATCTTGCATCATGGTAAAAAAATGGCTCAAAGTTGTGAAAAATATGAAGTTTCCAACACTTAGAAAAATTTCTAAGTTTGGAAACTTTGACTTTTCAAAATGAAATCTTGACTTTTTGATTTCTTGATCAACAAGTTTCATATTTTGACATGTTTTGGTAAATTGTGATCTTTGACACTTGATTTTGACCAAAAAGTCAAAGTTTGACTTTTCGGTGTGTAGTTGACTTTTGATCAGTTGACTGAAAATCAACTATCAAAAATTGATCTTGAGGGATGTTTTGAGTCATGTTATAAGGTCAAAAATAATTCAATTTAAACCTTGAGATCATGTCTCAAACCAATTAACCATTTGGTAGGTCAAAAATCTGAAATTGCCCTTTCTCAGTCAAAACCCTAATTTTGACCATTTTGCCCTTTTGATGATCTGATCAAATTTCTTTAGGAATTGTGGTCCAAACTTGATCAAATGATATATATGAGTTTACAATATTGATATGGATAAAAATTATGAAGTTTGACTGTAAATTGACCATAATTGACTTTGTTCCCAATACAGCAGATTTCTAGGTCAACATATCAATTGACTGAGTAAAAATGTGATCCAAGACCTCAAAGTTGGCATGTGCAATCTTGAGGGTCCGTAATTATCCATTAAAGTCATATGAGGCCTTAAAAGTTCAATTATCCTTGTGCATTCTCAAACCCTAATTTCAGTCATTAGTGCTTAAGGAGGTGTCTTGAGCTGATCAATCCTTGTACAGTCTTGAACCAAAGGAGATCTTGTGTGAAAATATTTGATAAATGAGAGGGAAAATTTTGGGGTACATCATAATATGTTCAATGTTGGATCCCAAATTTCAATTTCATCTACTATTACCATTGGTCACCTGGAAGGGGTTTGGAATCAGTTCAAGTATGTTTCGTTAGAAAATAAGGATATGAGAGTGTTGAAGTTATAAGAGTTATAACAGAGTTGGAATTTGATGGATATTCATATTCACATTGCCATTTGTAAACACTTTTTTGTTTTGATTTTTCAAATACCTCTTTCTAGGAATTGCTTCCTAATGTAAATTCCATTTCATAGGCTAATTTTCAAATTAAAAAAATTATCTCTTTTATCCAAATATATGCTCATAATTTTCTTTTACTGTTTTGGTTACAAAAACGTCCAATATTTTGATAAACTTTGCGTATAAACATGATAATTTAAGTTGTTGTTTATTTCTTTTAATGTTGTTTGAAGTTTAGATAATAAATACAGTTGTCATTGTATGCTTAGGGCGTGTTTGATGTTCTTCTTGGTAAAACAATAATTTACTCGTTTGTGAGAGTTTTCTTTTCCCCGAATTGATTCATTGCTTCAGATAATGGTTAAGCTTTACTTATCCCCAATGGAAGCTAAAGATTCTCGTATTTCCAGCGGGAGCATATTTTGTTGAGAATATCTCATTCCTGACAAGGGTTCTGTTTGTAAGGTCTCTTACCCTCAGCATGGACCTTCATATCCTTGGCAGTATAAGGTTTTTTTATCCCCAGTGAAACATCTAAACATGAATCATTACATTGCATCCTCAAAGTATAGTATTTCAATTCTCTTTTGAAATACTATTTCATAGAAAAATAATTCAAACATGCATCGGAACATAAGCCTTTACTGTTTCCATTTTCCCTAGCGAATTTGCTAAAACTTTGGATTATATCCCCAACAAGGTATTCATCCTCAATATCTCAGTTTCACCCCATACAAATATCATGTTGATGTTAATCATTTTAATGGTTGAGTGTCTACTCTTGATTATAGTTCAGTTTTACCCTGGCGCGATTTTCTCGGACTTAGTATTTACTACCCTCATTGGTTCATTCAAATGTCTATTGATGTACCTTTTGAATATCATTTCCGTCCTGATATTTATGATCAACATGTTTTTAGTAGTACGCCCTAATCACCTTGCTTTGGGTCGAGCTTTGGGGTTTGTCTCCTCACCCGCGCATGAAATCTAGTTTTCATTCTGGTACTCATCTAGTCTTGTTTTGTCTAACTAGTTATAATGAGTTGAGTGTCATCTCTTTTTGTTTTCATACCTTGGACTTCCATCAAAGTTTATTTACCGAATCCTTTATCGGTTTTTGTTTACCAAGTCTTTTTCCAGTGTTCGTTTAATTGCATCCTAGGTTGAAATCAGTCTCCTTTACTCCCTAAATTCTTCTATCAGTTTTCATTTATTGTTTATCCATGGTCTGAGACTAGCAAGTTCTCTGAGAGACATGGGCTCTCATCACTTTGCTCTGGGACGAGTCTTGATCTCGTCGCTTATGCATGAAATCCATTTTGTTTTTCCCTGGTACTCATCTAGTTTCTCTTGCCTAACTAGTTATTATGAGTTGAGTGTCGTATCATTTTGTTTCTTTCCCTAGACTCTTCTACCGTGTTCGTTTACCGTGTCCTTGGTCGAAATCCATATCTCCCTCTTTGGAAGTCTATAAGTTTTTGATTATTGAACCTTTGATAGTGTTTGTTTATTATATTACAGCTTTCGTTTGTTATGTCCATCGACTTGAGATGTCTCTTTTGTACCTATTCGGGATTTAGTCAGTTTTCGTTTACTGTTTACCCGTGGTTAGAGACCAACAGGTGCTATGAGAAGCATGCACTCTCATCACTTTGCTATGGGTCAAGTTTTGCCTCATTACCCATGTGTGAAATATAGTTTGTTTTGTCCAGGTACTTGTTTCTAGAAAGTTGTGATCTTCTAGTATTATCGAGTCGAGTTTTGCCTCGTTTGATGTCATTCCTTGGATATTTATCGGTTTTTGTTTACTGAGCCTTTAATAGTGTTTAATTATTATAGTTCAGCTTCCGTTTGTTGTATCCTTGGTTGACCTGTCTCTTTTACACCTCTTCGGGTTCGTATCAATTTTATTTATTGTTCACCCATGGTTGATACTAGCAGGTGCTCCTAGAATCACGCGCTCTAACCATTTTTCGTCGCGTACTTTTCTAGAGCTTAGTTTTGTCTATTCTATATGGTTTGAGTCTGATCTCCCCCCCCCCCCCCCCCCCCCTTTGTGGTCTGGTCTTGTCCTGACATATTATTTTGAAGTTTAGTTTCATCTACTCTTCTAAGTTTGAATTTTGTCTCAACTTTGCTAAAGTCTGTGTTCCAGCTTCATTCTAACGCATGTCTTTAGAGGGCCAATTTTTCATTAGACCCTTTTTACTTGCTAAATCCAATTCTGTTTGGTACCTTCTAAGTCTTGTGTCTGCTGGCATTCTTTGTCTTTAGGGGGTTTTGTTTTTTTTAAGAGTGTAAATTTTCGGATTCTTTCGTATTCAATCATCTTCAACTCTAAACGTTCGAAAGTTGTTGCTTTTCTCACTTATCAAGCGTAAGATTATTGAATAGGGGCAGTTGTTGTACTCCAAAATTTACCCTCTTGATTTAGGCTCATGTTTCATCATAATCATCATATTGCATTGCATTCATTTCTTTATGATGGGATCCAAGTATTTTGGTTAGCAAGTGCTCCTTGTTGCACCCCAAAAATCACCCTCTTGATTTAGGCTTATGTTTCATCATGAATATCATATTGCATTGCATTCATACATTGATGGGATCAAAGTACTTTGGTTATCAAGTCTTCCTCAAGCTTTGAAGGTTGATTTCATTGACAAGTTGCTCAAGTAGAACCTTATCATCTAAACCTCTGGATATTTCAAGCTCAAAAGTTATTGCATATCTCAAGATATTTTATCCATCTCTTTGGATCATCAAAGGATTGAAGTTTGTGTTTGATTATAAGAAGAATCACTCTTTTGATTCACCAGTCAAATTAGGGTTTTGTTTGAGCAAGGCTATTGATCAATGTACAAGTCTTGATTTGGAAGCTACAACATCTCATTGGTATTTGGAAAGTCTTTGTACAAGAAATTGGTCAAGATGCCCAGAAGATTTGAAACTTTAGAGATGATTCATCAGTCTCCTAAGGTGTTAACCAAAACTAGGGTTTGGGATTTCATCAAGATTTCGTGAGAATTTTGAAGTGAAACTTTGTACATGGCCTCTATATATTTGGAATATCATATGTTTGAAGTTTTGATCATCAATTTTGAAGGGAAGTGAATCAATTGATTCAAAGGGGCAAAATGGTCAATTTGGTCAAAATCAGTCAAAGTCAAGGTTGACCAAGGGAACTTATGGTCAACCATCAATTCAAGGGTGTAATTTTCATATTTCAAGATTGAGGTTTGGGTTGAAACTTGTTCGTGAAGAAACCCTAAAAGTTTCTAATTTCGGAAAATGAGGACTTAACTTCAAAAATTCATAATTTATTCACCTTTGACCAAACAAATGCAAATGAAATATGCTTGGAAAGATAAGAGTGTGATCTTTCATCTCCTTTTGGTCTCATTTCCAAATTGGCAAAGAGTCAATAGTTATGGTCTTTGGAAGTTCATGCCTCAAGTTAAAATTATAGGTCATTTTCCAAAATTATTGATGTTCATGTAAAATTTTGAGGACCTTAATGGATTCAATTGCGAAAACTGAAAACTAAGGGATTGTAGATATTTTTAATACATTTCCAAATTATACTCATTTGTGTCCAAATTCAAAAATATGAGCAAGTTATGAACTTTGGAATTTTGAGGCATTTTATTGAAATTTGACAAGTATGCAAAATGGCCAATTTATGAGAACTCGAGTTTCTGCCATTCCTTTTGTTTCTAATCAAGCCCATGAACAATTTGTGACATGCTGAGGCCCATTACACTCACCATTTCGTTCCCATGTGCTTCTTGAACTTGCTTGAATGAAAAAAATACAAAACATGCTCAATTTTGCAAATTCACCAACACTTCTTCATTTCAAACAATCAAGAGCTTGCATTTTGAGCATGTGTGTCTGACCTCATTTGGCTCCCAAAACGCACAAAAGGCAAGCAAATGCACGAGTGAAACGCAGGCTCCATGTGCATCCTCATTTTTTGCCAAAACTACCAATCATGCCCTCCAACGACTTTGAGGTTGCATTTCCACTGCTATGCTCCTTTATTAACTCTATATAAGAAGAGGCAAGCGTTGTTTTACAGTAGACACGCTCCCATTACAAGAATTTCAGATCTGAGTTTTCCACCATTCTTTTGCAATTTGCTTCGATTCTCTCAATTCCTTGGTGTTCTCTTCAAAATTCTTATGGATTCAGCTTCAGTGAAGGGAGGAGATCAAGTTAGCACCATTTGATTGCACCTGGAGTGAAGGAGACAGTAGAACACTTTTTGCCTTGACGTTATAATCCTAAACTTTGATTTTCGAGATGTATTTGTTTATTGATGTGTTTGAGCTTGGATTAGTGTTCACTGATGTTGTTTGAATGTTTCTGAAGCTTTATAATGTTTGATTCGGTGAATTATGCATGATTGAGTGCTCTGAAATTTCTGATTCAGGATGTTTTTGCTCATTTTTGTGGCTTGATTGTGAATGATATAGTTGATGTTTCGATTTGATTTGAAAGGGACGGTGTAGTTTGTTATCCGAGCTTTAATTTACACTTGATTTCATTAATTTTGGTGGCGAAATGAGTATGTATGATGGATCTGAACGTGAGCCCTAGGATCGAGTCTTGCGTGTGTTTTTGAGTTTGTCCAGAGGTTGAAGATGATGTGGTGGCGCAATATGATTTGTCCATTTGAATATTGTCTTATTTGAATTATTTGTTTTATTTGGTATTATGTTTGATTTTATTTTGTGATCAAAGCATTTTCAAAAATCGTGAAAAAATTACCATATGCCAATAATAATTTCTAGTATTTTTCATATTTTTTTTGGAAATTTTTTAAAATGTTTTTATTTGGTTTAAAATTTCATAAGTTTAATTAATTATTTGTTCAATGATTATTTTTATTTTAATAGTTCTTTTGATATAAAAATTCCACAAAAAAATTTTTGGACTCATAAAATAATTTAGAAATTAATTCTGATTTTTGTTTAGCATTTTTCTATTTTTGATTAGAAATTTATTTTGAGAAGTTTATTTGAAATGTTTGCTTCATAATTTTTTTTTTAATATTTCCTTTAATTCAAAAATCCTAAAAAAAATCATATAAGTTTGTTTTTAATCATAGAGTCTGAATATAATTTTATTTTGACCTTTTTATGAATTTTGGCTAGGGTTTGCATTTTTGTCATTTAATAATAGTTTAATTGTTTAATTGTTTGTTTGATTTTATTTTAGTATTTCCTTTAATTGAAAAATTCCACCCAAAATCAGGGATGTGTGTTTTTAATTCTAATATTTGAATATAATTTGGGTTGGATATTTTTCTGATTTTTGATTAGAATTTTATTTTGAGATGTGATTATTTGTTTAACTGATTTAATTGTTTGAATTTGATTTTATTTTTGACTTTTCTTTAATTCAAAAAATATGGAAAAATGGGTATTCTGACCTCTTGAGTTTTGTCATGTTTGATGTATATTTGTTCTGATTTTTTTGAATTTTGATCTTATCTAATTAATATTTAAGATTAAAAGTCAAATAATTAGGGTTTTGTTGCTTATTGTGTAAGTTTCAATTTAAAAACCATTATGCCCTAGATTTTCAATGGAATTTAGGTCTTGATTATGGTTCATGGATGTATTGAGGATCTGAAAACCTTTTTTCTTGAATTATTTGACTTGGTTTGATATTTTTCCATAAATTATTTTGAAAACTTGTATAGTTTTGATAGTTTGGACAACTAGTTTTGAACTTTCAGCCTCATTTGATCCCCTCCTCAACCATTCATGAACTTAAGACTTGCTTTCTAACTTCTACACACTTCAAATATGCTAAGAAATATTTTGTGTGAATTATTGATCCTTGTTTCTATTTTTGCTGTATTTTTGAAGTGAAGGTACCCAATTAATGTTGCATATCTTGTTGCAATTTTCTTGATGGAAAATGAACTTGAGTGAGGCCTATAATTGGACATCTAATGATCATGTTGGTTATTTTTATCCACATAAACTTAAGTCATTTCACTTAATGTCCCATGTTTGAATGATTGAACCTTTTGAGGCATGTTTTATGACTTTTTTCTTTCTTGTTGATCTTCACTTTGAAACTTGAGTTTTCAATTTGAGTTTGAGGTTATTAAATGGCCAATGATAACATGAAGGGAAATGATGCTTCAATGATAGACTCATGAGGACTTTATATTAATTAATCCCTATTACTTAAGTTAGTTCTAATCATGAATGGAGTTTGGCTTTTTTTTCTTTTATACTTGTTGAATTTTTGAGGCATTTTGAATGTACTTGTGTAGCATGTTATAGAATCAACACTTTAACCTTTTGATCACGTCCTAATCATGTTTTGGAAGCTTTACTTCAAATCTTTTATTGTTACAAACTCTCATTTTGTACTTGTTTGACTTTCCCCCGTGATTAGCTTGAAATCTAAGTCTTTGATGCATTGTGTGGGATTCCTCTTTCATTATGCTTGTGAACTATGTTGAAGTATTTTAGTATGATTGAATTGTGTTTGCTACTGACCTTCATGGTATTTTATTGTATTATTCTCAAGCTCCCATGATCCTTGATTGATATTCAATTGTCAACTCAACATGGTGATTGAAAGGAGTAGCATTCCTCTAACTTTTGACCAAATTGTGCATATGCATGTTTCTTTTTGTCTATCATATCTAATATTTTGATAGTTTCTATCATGTTTCCTCACTTCATTATGTTGTCATCATCCATCCCTTATGTGAGTCATCATTCTATTTATGGGAATACTAACTTGGCTGTTGAATGTGCGAGGTACTTTGAGAAAAGTTTTCCATTTTTGACTTGAGGCTACTGTTTTTCACTTTATTTGTGGAACACAACTTATTATATTGGCAATGCTCTTGTGTTTGGCATATTTGATAGGCTATGCAGGATATATATATGTGATTATGAATGTTATACATTGCCAATGGGATTTGTTCATATCTGAAAATCTCAATACTTATACCCTGATGGCGTAATTTCTGACTTGATTTGTCTGCTGATGCCAGCTTGCTTGAAGTTCTTTAGGTTTCCTTTATTCTTGCTCAGTTTCTACGGATAGTTATCTGTTTGGTATTACACTATTTCCTTTCTTCTATTTTCATAGTTCTATGTTGCATGATGGGACCTCTGTTGCTGATATATGTCAGAAGGCCCTCTGTTTTTGTTTGATACGTGTGTTGTGTATTGTGTTTGTTTCTTTAATTGTTGATTGATGAGTCACTCAATTTAGAAATTGAGATCACGACTTCGCTCTCATTGACTGTTCCCTATAGGATAGTTTTGTTAAGCTTCCTTTGACATGTTAATTAAGGTAGGAATCCATGTATACTAGCATAGGGTAGGATTTTCCTTTATCCTCAACCTTAGGGTCAATCATTGTATGATAACACTAGGGATAGTGCTATCCTAGTTTCCCTTAGTTGTTTTTTCTTCCTTTGCATTGTGCATCTTAAAATAAACATTGTTTTCTTGGTAAATCATAAAACACCTCTAATAAAATCAAACCCTTCTTCAAGGTAAAAGATACAAATCAATCCTATTTGTTTGTGCTCCTCTTGGCTATGTTTTTAAACCTAGTTTATTAATGTTTCGCCATCTTTGCCATGATACCTTGTTATTTTATAGGCGATGTTTCTCCATCGCACATTTATTTGAAGTCGATGTTTCACCATCGCATATGTTGGTTATCCTACTTTGACTCTCAATGTCATTGTTAGGTGTGATGTTTTATCATTTGATGTTTCTCCATCTTTGCCATGATACCTTGTTATTTTATAGCCGATGTTTCGCCATCGCACATATGTTTGAAGCCAATGTTTCGCCATCGCAAATGTTGTTTATCCTACTTTGATTCTCAATGCCATTGTTAGGTGTGATGTTTTATCATTTTATGTTTCTCCATCTTTCCCATGATACCTTGTTATTTTATAGCCGATGTTTCACCATCGCACATTTGTTTGAAGCCGATGTTTCGCCATTGCATATGTTGGTTATCCTACTTTGACTCTCAATGTCATTGTTAGATGTGATGTTTTATCATTTGATGTTTCGCCATATTTTCCATGATACCTTGTTATTTTATAGCCGATGTTTCCCTATGGCACATTTGTTTGAAGCTGATGTTTCACCATCGCATATGTTTGTTATCCTACTTTGATTCTCAATGTCATTGTTAGGTGTGATGTTTTATCATTTGATGTTTCGCCATCTTTTCCATGATACCTTGTTATCTTTTATCCGATGTTTCGCCATCACACATTTGTTTGAAGCCGATGCTTCGCCATTGCATATATTGGTTATCCTACTTTGAATCTCAATGTCGTTGTTGGGTATGATGTTTTATCATTTGATGTTTCGCCATCTTTGACATGTTACTATGTTATTATTTAGTCGATGTTTTACCATCTCATTTGTTTGTTGTTTCATTTGATGTTTTTCCATCTTGACTGTTTTTGTTGTCTTAACTAAAAAACACAAACCAACCAGAATATATGAGCCAAACTACGGCTGCTCTGATTCCTTAAAAGGGATACGTAGGCATTGGGGTAGGGCCCAACCGAGCATAACTTTTATTTTCCCTACATTGTTTTCTTTTGTTTCTTTCACATGCATTCCCTTTTTAGCTTTAAGCCATAGACATATGATTTGACCACACCCATTAGATTAAACAACAAGAGTGGATATCATAGAGTACTACGGGCGTGTGGGGTGCTAATACCTTCCCCTCGCGTAACAGACTCCCTTACCCGATCTCTTGGTCGAAAGACTGTGATTTCTCCCTTTTCAGGTTTTCTCGATGTTTACCTTTCCCTTTCGGCGGGATAAAAGACGTTCGGTGGCGACTTCATTGATGTTTCATTACACTATATGACAGGTTCGGCTAGGCGGTTTCACTCCTCAAGTTGTGGAAGTTGATTATAATGATAAGTTGTTCAAGAAGGGCCTCATTATTCTAATCACTGGATATTTCAAGTCCCGGTAATCTCTCATTACCCAAAACATCTCATTTGTCTCGTTGATTTATCAAGAGTCTAAGTTAGGCAATGTTTTGAAGACATTCATCTCCATCATCTGAGGGAATTAGGGTTTTGACCTATTGTGTGATTTGAAGTTTTTATAGGCCAATTTCTTGGAGCATTAATTTCTTATTATCATTTGAGTCAACATTGCTCAAAGATTTGTTCAAGAGATCCTGTTTAATTAGGGTTTTGAAGATTGCATCATCATCTCCTAACATAGAAGGCCAAAACTAGGGTTTTGGGTTTAATCAGGAAATTTCATATTTTTAGGGAAAGATTTGATCCCATTTCCTCTACATGTTGGTAATTACTTATGATTGGTATTTAGAGAATCAATTTTGATTGGAAGTGGTTCAATTGATCAATTGGGGCTAAAACAGTCATTTGAGCAAAAGTCAACAAAAGTTAATTGTGACCTAGGAGATTTTTGGTCAACATGCAATTCAACATCCAATTTTTCATGTTTTATTGTCATTGATGAAAGAAAATCAAGATAATTTTTGAATTTTAAGATGACTTGCCAAAGAAGTCATTTGAATATTTCAAAAGTTTCTAAGTATGGAAGTTCATAAGTACTAAACTTTGAAAATTCATAACCACTTCATTTTTTATTGAAAAAATGAAAACATTATATGGTTGGAAGGAGTAGAAAAAGTTCTTCAACTTTGTCCTTGAGGGTTCATGTCCAAAAAGTGAAAGGACAAGAAGTTATTTAGCTTGTAATAATCTTGACACTTAGTGAATTTTCAAATTTTGGGCACAAGGCATGGTTTCTTCATGATCATTTTTGAGGTGTCAAATGAATTCAATTCAAAAAGTTGTCAACATCAAAATTGAAGTTTGAAGTGTCCTATACGATTTTGGTTTAAGAATTATTCCATTTGGTTCATTATTGAGATATTGGGTTTAGGACTTGAGGCCTTGAGAAGGCAAGATTGCTAGTAAGTTTGCATCTCAAGCCTGACATTTCAACAAGCAGTTTATGGGCACGCATTCATCATCATTTTACTCCTTGAAATATTCATTATTTTAAAAAATTCCCAACATATAAGATCAAGACCCATGTATGGTGAGTAACTTTTCTTCAAGAATTATTTCAAAATAACCCATACATTTTAGGATATAACCTTGAGAAGTAGGCGACATAAAATTGATTTTTGCCCAGCACCAGAGCATGTCGCGCGTGCACACTAAGCCATCATTTTATCAAGCATTTGATGCGCACACAGTGACCATCATTTTACTCCTTGAAATATTCATTGTTTTGAAAAATGTCAAACATAAAAGTTGGAGCTTGTCATGTTCTCTACAAATTTGATTCATAGTTTGTCTCATTTCGTGGACCATGGAGAAAGATACTTCAAGTTAAAGTCATGGAAAGGGTTTGGTATTTCACATAGGTATACTGGCCAGCATTTTGAGGCTTTATCCACATATTTGATGTTTCTACTTACAACAGGCCAGGTACACGCATGTGTTTGTTTTCATGTTTCCTAAAATAGCCAAGCAAAAAAGAATTCCCATGCATGCACATAATTTATCTTTCATGCTACATTAGGAAAGGTCCTTAAGTGGGACATACTGATTTCACGTGCCAGCTAGCTTACTTATCTCAGGCTTTTTATGCTTCCTAAAATGATCTCAAAGTTGCATAAAAATGCTCATGAAACGCAACTCATATCACTATTTTTTATAGCATTTCGTTTCTACCCCCAGCATGAAACATCCCGTCCACTCTTCCTTGATCTATATAAGAAGCATCTTTTCTTTTTCATTCACACGCTTGCCCCTTCTGTTCAGATAATATAGAGAGTCTGTTAAGAGAGAGAGAATAAATCTGGAAGTTTTTTTATCCTTTCTTCGAGCAAGTTCCTTCCATTTCTTCAAGCTTCATTCTTTTTCTTATTCCATTATATTATTTTTGAAGCATCAAGACCACACACCTATGGATTTCTAGCTCTTTATTTGAGCTCAAGAATTCACAGATTTTCTTCACAAGGTAAGAATTCTACAACTTTCACCTTATGCTTGCATTCGTGATTTCATGTTGAATTCGTGTTCAGTAAAGCATTAGCTGGCCAAACCTTATGTTTGAAGTATAAATTGAGTGAATTTGAGTTGAAATCATGCTCTTCAATTTTTCTGTAGAGTGATAAATCCACAAGTTGGAGTTCATTTTTCTCCCTGATTTAGCATTTTTTATGAGGTTCTCGATACCATGAGATATACACTTTTTATGTTTATACTTTTGAATTTCATTAAGACTGGAGCAAGATATAAGGTCTTGAAGATCTTTTGTTGGAACTGAAATATGTGATAACATGGTTCCTGTTTACAGGGATGATGAGGTGTCGCTATTCGATTAAGCATGCTCTTAGTTTCTTTTACAGCGCTTTTTCTCAAAACAAATTTAAAAGATTATGTTCATTTTTTAAATTTTAACTTATTTTAATTATTTAGTTCAAAAATTTTTTTTTAGTACTTTTATCAATCCAAAAATCACCAAAAAATTACACAAAACATTTTAATGAGTTTATTTCATCATCTTATTTTTATTTATGATTTTAGAAATTCCGTGGTGCCTTAATTAAATTAATTAATTAAAGTTATCATTTCTTTAAATATTTTTGTTAATATAATGTGGCAGTTTTATTTTAATCATTCCATTAATTCTAAAAATCAATAAAAATTATCTTAGGGTTCCTGCATTAATTAATTTTAGGTAATTTTTAATTAATATTTTAAATGTTTTTGCATTAATTTTAAAATTGTGGAAGTATAATGTCCATCTTTTAGGGTTTTCTTAGTTATGCTTGAAACCTGATTTGATTTTTTAATTTCCTCCACTTGTAAAAATCAGAAAAAATCATCTTAGGGTTTTGGGAGTCTTGGTATCGTAAAAAAAATTTTTAATAATTTTTACCCTCTGTTTTCCTATTTTTCATCAAATATTTTTCCTAAGGTGTCTAGTTTGGTGATTCCATTAACTAGTCTTAATAACTAAGGATCATTTTCATTTTTTCCTTGACTTTCCAAGAACCCTAAGCATGTTTTCCGACTTTTAGAGGTCTTAAGAGTTACAGAATTTATTTGGTCTGAATTTATAATTTTTATTTCTATTTTTGATGCATTTTAGAAGTGAATGTGGCCATTTGATCTTGAAAAATTATGTTGAAGTCCTTTTGTTGACTTAAGAATATATTTGGGATTGAATTTTTGGACACACAATGATCATAGGGATGCCTTAAGACCACATCAATTTGATTTTATTTTTTATTAGTCTATAAATTGTTGATTGATGATGCCTTGTTGATGCATTGTATGGCATGGTCTTAAAAAACATAATTTGAGATTGCTTTGACCTTTGATTTGTTTTCTTGCATAATGTTTGACTTTTAATTGATGCTTAAAGGAATGATAATCTCAAGGATAGTTTCCCAAAGACTTGAGAGACGTTTGACCTCAATTTATCATGTTAACTTTCCTTTTTTAATGTGATCTTGTCTATACTTTTATTGCTTGAATTGTGAGATTTAAGGGGTGCATATATGCAATTCCTTGGGAATTCAATTCTAATATCTTTTAATTAATTTTCATGACATGTTTGGGTCCTAATATTAATTCTATTGGTCTATCTAATCTCCATAAATTGTATTTGTTATGTTTGCTTTTGTCAATAAAGATTCAACACTTTGTGATTATGGTTTAAGTACTTGCTTTATACATATCATCATAATACCTTGGTTCTAATTTTTACTTAAACCATTAATTTTTTACTTCCGACTTGGTTTTTTTTAATTATTTAGCCTTTGGTTCTATGCTCTTTGATTCCTTGACTTGCATTTGATTGTAGGATCATCATGATGACCTAAAAGAGCCAAATCCTCTTCCTTCTTCAACTTTAGTTTGATATTGTTTTTTGGTGAGCCTTTAAGGAATATGATCCATATCTTTTCTTATTGTCTCATTGCTTACTTGATTGCTTTGATCCCCATCTAATCATGTCCTTCCTTCATCTATCCCTTTCTTGCACCTATTTCACTTTCAATGTTTAGTTTAGGATTGATATTGTCATAGTCTTGCACTTATTTTTAGATATGCTTTAGTAGAAGGTACTTTAGGGATTTCATAGGTCAACTATAGAACACTAACCCTATGTGTTTACTTCTGACCTCATCCTTACTCGACTTGTCTTGCCATGATCACTTAACCACACACTTGTGTGCACTTCATTACACCATTTTGATGGATACTAGTTTGATTGTTATGGAGTTTATATCATGTTCTAAATTACTAATTGAGTACATTCTTATCCATGATTATGATGAATGTATGACATGTCTATATTCACATTTATCTTCTTCACATCACCTTGTTAATACTAGCTGTTTCGTTAAAGTGCAAGGTATTTCATGAGCTCTCATTTCTTTGTGTTCCACTTTATTTGTGGGATACAACATCGTTTTTGAGGCGATCTAGTCTTGTTTCTCATATCTATGGGATACATATATTTGCACTATTGTGTGCTTTATCTGTTTGTATTGCGTTACAGGATATTTATATTGTTATGTCTGCTACACACTGTTGTACCCCAAAATTTTCCCTCCCATATTTCTCAAAACATTTCAAGAAAGATACTCAAGTTGCTCAAGGTAGTCCAACGGTTAACCAGACAAGCTCCCTCATAAGGTTGTCTACCTCAAATTAGGGTTTCATGTTGCATCAAGATACTTGAATCTAAGGGATCCCAAATGCTCACAATTTTCCTAATATGTTCTCAAGATCATCCGTGTCAAGTTTCAAGCCTTGCAGAGGAAGTTTACCCTGTCAATTGCTCAAAGGCCTGAAAATCGACTGTGCTAGGGCAAAAGTCAAATGTGGCCCACATACAGTCAAACTTCAAGATTTTTGGTCAACATACTCATTTTGAAGTATATTTCATCATTTGATCAAGGGTTGATCATGATTCATCAAGGATTTCTCATAATTCATCAAGAACCAAAAGTTGCTAAATTAGGGTTTTGTAGGAAAAGTCAACTCAACTTTGACCAAGCATAACTTTCTCTTACTTTATGAGAAATGACCCATCCAAAACTCATTTTGAAGAGGATTCCATGCTTTACAATCCATCTTCAGCTCCCAAGTTCAAAATATGCACTCACAAGAAGTTATGAATTTGGACATTATAGGTCATTTTGAAAAGTCAACAAAAACACCCTTTTGTCAAAGCTTCATACATGAACATGGAATACCAATTTGAGATGATGCCAAAATGGTTTCTTAGAGGACATCTCAAGCTTTCTAAAAAGTCAAAGAACACCTTCAAAGAGTCAAAATTGAGGAAGTTATGCATTGGTGAAGTTGACCCTTTTTGCAAAATTGCGAAAAGTCAACTATGCCTAAAAATGCAAGTTTTGCTAAATGGGCCCAATTGTTTTCACTTGTTTTGAGTTGGCAACATGGTCCACGAGCCCTAGCCATTGCCACTTGTCATTATCTTGTTTTTATTATTTATTTTGATTTTTATTTGAATTTAATTAATTTAAATCAAAATAAATCATTGAAAATCCAAATATTGAAATCTCAAGATTTGATACATGTTTCAGGTCTTAAATTCCAGCTAGCATGAGATCAATTTCGTGTAAAGGCTTGGATTTCACAAAAAGATTGGTTTTAGGATATTTTTGGAATGATTTTAAAGTGAATCAAATCAAGATCAAGACATTGATGGAGGAAGATTGAGGCCAGGTTTTCAACCCTAATTCATTCCTCGGTACATAAGGATGATATGCAGACCTAAAGCAAGGCTAGAAGGGGGCATGGGAAGAAGAACAAAGCTTGAAAAATCACAACAAAAGTGTTGGATTGAATTCATACTTCCAGGAATCCTCAATGCCTTCTAGCTATCTCAATCGACTCCTGGGAGTGTAAACGAGCGAAATCAATCAAGAACAAGTCTTTTCCAGTACCAAAACGCGTTGTAAGTCATCCATGACATTGCTTCTTTTTTGAAATCGAACAACATCATTCTTATACTTGTAGCATAAAATAATTAAATATTATTGTTCACCATCATATTTGCAAGCTTTCTGTAATATTCAATTGTGTTTTCATGGCCTATATTGGATTTCACCATTATTAGGGTTTCTTGCTTCGATTTGGGATCTTTGTTTACAGGCAAAATTGGACTATGAAAGGGCCACCACTGAAATCAGCGGGTCCAGACGAAGCTATTCATGGCTTTAGTTTTGATTTATCTTGCCTATAATTGATTTTGAGAATGTGCAGGCCTGTAGCTACGGACATATGTCCGTAGGTAAAAGTGTTCAACTTTTACCAACTCCTGGGAGAAGACGAAGACGTGGCAGATAACCATTCGCCTATTTGAAAAAAATGCGCGCTGAATTGATATACATTTCCTTTTTAATATTTAATTATCTTTTTGTATTATTATAACAACTAACACAATTGGCCCAGTGGTAGCCAGTCAAGCGTTAAGGTGTTGGGGAGCTTGAGGTCAGGGGTTCGACCCCTGCCTCCAACGTTTTCATTTTTCTTGATTTCTTTCTACAGATCCCATGTTCCACTGAGACCAAGGACTACCATACGTCTTCATAATCCAACCGGCCAAGTGTCTTGAGATCTAGATCTGAGGGCTATCATCTGAAGGAGCATCATGGAGCCAAGTTAACGCAGAGCATGTGATCTTGAAGGTCAACGTGGACCTCATTCTTCTTGGGCCAGATTGCTGTCAAGACACCCCAAATCTCTAAACCAGGCCCAAGTTTCTTTTCTTTTTTCTTTTTATATCTTTGTTTTATTTTATTTATTTGTTTTTACTAACAAATTTAATTCTTTTTTAACCAATCAAAAAATCACAAAAATATTTTTCATCCAAATTAAATTTAGCATATTTATTTTTTATCAAAAATTAAATTAATTTAATTAGGTTGTTAATTATAAATAACTTTAATTATTTTGTAAATAAATTTAAAATCAATTAGATTAATTATGGTTTTGTTTCTAATTTAATTCTATCTTTTTTTTCTTAAAATAACCAAAACATAAAAAATAGGCCATGTAATTATTTTCTTTAATTAATTTAATTAACTAATTTTTTGTATTTAATTTTAAAACCTAATTCTTTTCTTAAAAATATTAAAAACAAAAAAAAATTTCTTTTAATTAGGTTAAAAAGGGTCGAAACCCTAATTTCATCCCGATCTTAATTTCATCGTGCGCTTTATTATTATTTTTACCGTATTGATGTAACTGCCCATACGTTGTAATAGTTAATTAGGACCCTTTTACTTTCATTTATCGCTTTATTTTTTCAAAGGGTTTGTTTTTGGCTATGTAAATACCCGAAGCCTTGTAATAGCTTAGTTTAATTTCGGCACTTTAAATTCCGCAAAATATTAAACTGTTAGATGTATGATATTAGGATGCATGACAAGAATGTATGTGAAAAATTTAAAACAGTTAGATAACCCTAAAATGTTCAAAGATAAATAATCTGAAATTGAATCACTCGCGCATGCGCACTCCTAGGGTACACTCCCACTTGGTTGCCTTCAGTAAACGGTCATTGAGTATATGATGCTTTAGTGGCTGTCCTTTTATCCAAAGATCAAAGTTTCCTCGAGAAGGTTGCCTCGGATATTGTTGCCTCGGATAATTGATCTAAGACATTAGGGTTATTACTAAGACGTCCTAACATTGCTTTAGTGACCGCACGTCCCTTTTCGAATTGACCCTCAAACTCCAACGATAATGCTACCTACTCACAAATAGTGGGATATCGCTGTCTAAAGGAAATGAACATAGAACAATTCTTTTTTCGAGTAGGTAGATTAGTTATTAAGTACTTGCTCAATCCAAACAAAACTTTTTCACACTTACACTCCTTTACAAATAAAGTTTTCAAAAACACTTCGTAACACTCTTGAAGACAGAAGCAAGAGTTAAATCGAAGTCAAAACAAAAACTTTTCAAATCACACAAACACACAAAGAAGCAATTTTGAAAATGATGAGCAAGTACCTAAGAGCCCGTAGATAACTACGGATAGAAAGAGTGCTAATACCTTCCCTTTCTATAATCTACCCCCCGTACTCAGAAATATCTTGAAAAACGAATTTTTCTCTGCTTTTTTCATTTCCTTGTTGGATAAAATAAAAGTCGGTGGCGACTCTTGCTTACCGCGACATTTTGCAAACACAAACGCAAAACGCAAACCAGCATTCCTAAAAAACAATCTCGGTTCTGGCCACCGTATCATAGAACTGGAGACTCTATTGGGGACTTAATAAGTGGGGTGTACCTTAGGATTAGTTCATCATATTGTTTTCTAATGTTTGATTTGATTGCTTTATCTTTGTGGGCTTTGTATTGGAGTTACTATAGATCCTAACCTGAATCTGGGGAACACCTTTTAGGTAAGTAGCAATAGAGTATGAGGGAACTGTACAGCGTAGACCGGTATGGTTGAAGCAGTAGCTACATTGATGTGGCACATTAGTTGGTACCGAAATCCCTTGTGGAGCAACAAGGAGAATATGGGGCTGCTATATGGGTCGTTAAGCATCAACTGACCTTAGAACTTATAATTGACCAACTTGGCCATAGGAAGTAGCAAGATGCTACACTCATTGAGACCATACTCTCGAGATGGTTCCGGCTGCAAGAAAAGATTGCGTGAGCTGAAACTATGACCGATGGAGGAGAGTCAGTGATATTGAGAACCTCTAGAACCCGGTTACTATTATTAGGACAGGTTGAACTAACTAAACTGCAAGAGGGCAATACCTAAACTCCATGCCAGCCTGAAATTTAAGGTCTATTGTGTGACTTGTTTGCCTTTACCATGTTTGATACTTGTTATACCTATTGTGTGTTTTATCATGACATCATGCATCATGACATAACATGCATATTTCATTAGACTAACCATTTCAAAGACCGTGGGGATTCGTCTTTGTTCTGTTTTGCAGATCATGGTCTCTATGCGCAGAAATACCATTCGAGTCAACTTCGTGCAGATCCCTGCTTAGCTCAGAGAGTTGGTCTCAAAAGTTCCTGATACTTCTTCCTTTGTTAGAAGACATGGTCATCTCCTTAGCCTGGTGACTTCAAAGTTGGATGAGCAAATGATGAGTGTGTTGTTCTAGTTCTTTGACCCGTTGCATCATTGTTTTACCTTCCCGAATTATCAACTAGTCCCTACTTTGTAGGAGTTTTCTGATTTACTAGGCATATCTATCCTCGAGCAGACACCCTTTACAGGTTTGGAGATAGCTCCTAGGCCAGAGGATATTGCTTCAGCCCTGCATCTAAAAATGGCTGATGTAGTATCTAACTGGGAGACTCAGAGTGGGGTTAAAGGTTTCTTGGCTAAGTTTTTGATCGATCAAGCTCAACAGTTCTGGGATAGTTTGGACTTTCAAGCATTTGAAGACATCCTGGCTCTCCTCGTCTACGGCTTGGTTCTGTTCTCGAATCCAGATTCTTTCGTTGATGTGAATGCAGTCAAGATCTTCATGTCTTGTAACCCAGTGCCTACTCTTCTAGGTGATATTCTACATGCTCTATATACCCGTACTGTGCGGAGAAGGGGAACTCTCATGTGTTGTACACCGCTGCTGGCGAGGTGGTTTATTTCACACCTCCCCAAGTCTGTATTGAAGAATGAAGAAGGTGTAGGTTGGGCTTACAGAATCATGTCCCTTGCTCATACGGACATCCTTTGGAGTTCTAAAGATATGGAAAGAGTAGCTGTCATTGATCGATGTGGGAAATACCCTAATGTTCCATTGCTTGGAATTAGAGGAGGAATAACCTATAATCCTTGTTTGGCCTTACGACAGTTTGGACGAGCTCGAAGGGACGGTCCTCATGAGCTGCTGCTTACAGACATTGTCTTTGACTATAAGGGGGATGTTGAGGGACATCGCCGCAGGTTTATACGAGCCTGGGGCATGGTGAACAGGTATGGCCCACATGAGCTAGGACTGAAGACTTCTCTCCCGATGCAACCTTACCTCCAGTGGGTTCGAGCCTGCGCTCAAAAGCTGGGGATGCCATATGAAGTTTTTATGTCGGTGATTGTAGAGCATACTAATGAAGAAGGTGTTCCTTATACAGTCCTTCATCCTTACATGCCTACTGATCTGGGGGCATTGAAGAGATCGTGGATCCAGTTGAAGGAATAAAGGGATACCTACAGAGAGAAGTATCATGAGCAGGAACGAAAGATCTTGAAGCTTACAAGGCAGCTTGAGAATGAGAGGACAATCAACGATTATGTCAGCACGAAGGGAAAACGACCATGGGATTTCTGATGACTTATTTTGTTTCTAGTTTAGATTTGCTTTTCAGTTCATTTCTTTTGTAATGCTTAAAGGCATTTGTTAAACATTGTTACAAGTTTTAATCTAATAAAGTGTGTTTTATTTTGGTTTACATATTTGAATCTCCATAAATCTTTGAAATCATTTAATACGCATTCCACTACCATGCACCTCATTACAGGTACCATTACAGGTTTCTTATCTTCTTCACTGTTTATTTCCGCACAACATGTCTTCTGAAACACCTACTGATCAAGCTATTAAGGATCTTCAAGCTCAGAATTCTCAGTTCCAGGAAATGTTCTTGAACTTGGCTAAAGGACAACAAGATTTGAAGACTCTCATCTTGAAGGACAAGAAGAAGAAGAAGAAGAAAGTGGTTCTACTGAATATGGGTCACAGGTTTGGGAATAGATTGCGGGAGGAAGTTGATCTGTCTCATTCATCTAGAGGAGGAGAGAATTAAGAGGAAAGGAAGGCTCCTACCCCGTGGTTTCTGACAATGACACTGATTTTGACGAAGACCAGTACCCTCCTCCTGAGGATAGGTACAAGCAACTTGAAGACCGTATGAGTGCCATGGAGGTTCAGAAGGTCCCAGGTCTGGACTTTGGAGAATTGGGACTGGCATCTGGGGTGGTGATCCCACACAAGTTTAAAGCTCCTGTCTTTGCTAAGTATGACAGGGTATCCTGCCCGAAACTCCATCTTCGCTCATATGTTAGAAAGATTCAACCATACACTGCTGATAGGAACCTCTAGGTTCATTTCTTTCAAGATAGTATGTCATGGACTCAACTTGAATAGTTCTATCAATTGGAAGGAGCTAATGTCCGCAACTGGGAGGACCTTGCTGCTTCTTTTTACAAGCAATACCAGTATAATGCCGACCTTGCTCCCACGCGTACTCAACTTCAGGGTATGTCCATGGGTGCGAGTGAAGGTTTTAAGGACTACGCTCAGAAGTGGAGAGATCTGGCTGGAAGAGTACAACCCCCTCTGTTTGATAGGGAGTTGGTGGATATGTTTCTTGGGACTTTGTCTGGTCCATATTTTAATCATTTGATCGGAAGTTCATCGTCTGGGTTAAATGAATTGATTATGACTGGGGAGAGAGTGGAAGCTAGTATTAGAAGTGGCAAAATACAGAAAGGTGCTTCATCAAGTACAGAAAAGAAGCCTTTCAAGAAAGAATCCAGTGCAATTTACAGCTCAAGGAGCCAAAATCGACCTGAGCGCCGCCAAGTAGTGAATGCGGTGGTAATATCAAGACCTATTGTTGCCCAACAATGCAACAACCAGCAAGAGTAGAGAGACTGCAAAGACAGTAAACTCGGCTCAGTATGACCTTATCTCAAATTTTACCGCAATTGTTGAAGACTAACCTGGTAACTCTGAGGGAAGCTCCGAAGAATCCCAGTACCGCCTCTCCGTTGTATAATCCAAACGCCTGTTGTGCCTATCACTCTGATAGCCCAAGGCATGATACCAACAATTGCTGGGCCTTGAGGAATAAGGTGCAGGATTTGATTGAAGCTAAGGAGATTGAGTTTGACGCTACGGAGAAACCCAACGTCATAACTGCGCCCATGCCCAAGCATGACTCGGGAGTTAATGCAATTGGAGATGATGATGAAGAATCAGATTTCGAAAGATGGATTTACGCGACTACCGACAGTGGCTTGAACAATTAGACAGTGAAGGACTTTGTGCCTGTTTCTTTTATTACACAGTAATATACTTTTGTTTTGAGATTTGTAACAGACAATTTGAAACTTTACGGCCCAGTGCCTTGCCTGAGGCATCTTAGCTTTGTTTGTGAGGGCTTATCATTTGTCATTTTCATATGTCATCAATAAAACATTGGACGTTTTCTTGCATTACAAATTTTGCGCTCCTTGTTTTTCCTTTCTATCTTGTACTTTATCAAAACAACTATTTGTCTTACACATACTCACATATCATAATACAGGTCTACATCCACTCTGGATCCCACTGATAACGACTTTGCTACTTCCAGTTATGACTTGGAAAGTCCGATCAACCAAGCCAAGGACGAAGGTGAGGATGATTGTGAAATTCTTGGGGAACTTGCTAGACTGTTACTTCAGGAAGAGAGGGCCATACAGCCGCATGAAGAGCCAGTGGAAACACTAAATCTGGGTAACGAGGAAGACAAGAAAGAGGTCAAGATCGGTGCAAATCTGGAGCCTAGTGTTAAGCAACGGTTAATACAGATGCTGTATGACTATGTTGAGATCTTTTCCTGGTCTTATGAAGATATGTCTGGGTTGGATACTGATATTGTGGTTCACCGCCTGCCAACCAAAGAAGACTTTCCTCTAGTGAAACAGAAGGTTCGCCAAATGCGCCTAGAGATGTCGGAGAAAATCAAAGTTGAGGTCATGAAACAGTTTGATGCCGGTTTTCTACCTGTTACTTCTTACCCATAGTGGGTTACCAACATGGTTCCGGTGTTGAAGAAAGATGGTAAAGTCCGTATGTGTGTGGACTATAGGGATCTGAATAGGGCAAGCCCCAAAGATGATTTCCCTCTGCCTCATATCGATGTTTTGGTCGACAACACCGCACAACATAAGGTCTTCTCCTTTATGGATGATTTTTCTGGTTACAATCAGATTAAGATGGATCCTGAAGACATTGAGAAGACAACTTTTGTTACACAGTGGGGTACCTTTTGCTACAAAGTCATGCCGTTCGGATTGAAGAATGATGGGGCAACTTATCAGCGCACCATGGTCGCTTTGTTCCACGACATGATTCATCATGAGATTGAGGTTTACGTTGATGACATGATTGCAAGGTCTCAAACTGAGGAAGAACATCTTGACCATATTCAGAAGCTATTTGACAGGTTGAAGATGTACAAGCTGAGGTTAAACCCGAACAAGTGCACCTTCAGAGTGAGGTCGGGTAAGTTGCTGGGTTTCTTCGTTAGTGATAAAGGTATTCAAGTGGATCCTGCAAAGGTGAAGGCTATACAGGAAATGCCAGCTCCCCGAACAGAAAAAGAAGTCAGAGGCTTTTTGGGACGACTGAACTACATTACCTGATTCATTTCACATCTGACTGGTACTTGTGAGCCAATCTTCAAGTTGTTGAAGAAAGATCAAGTGGTAAAGTGGAATGATGAGTGTCAGGCCGCTTTCGAAAGGATCAAAGAATATCTCCAAGAGCCACCTATTCTGATGCCTCCAGTTGAAGGGAGACCTTTGATCTTATACTTGACAGTACTCGACAATTCAATAGGGTGCATGCTAGGGAGCATGACGAGTCTGGCCGAAACGAGAATGCTATTTATTACCTTAGAAAAAAGTTCATCGACTGCAAGACCTAATACACGTTGCTTGATAAAACTTGCTGCGCTTTGGCATGGGCTGCTCACCGGCTGAGACAGTATATGCTGACTCACACTACTCTATTGATATCAAATATGGATCCAATCAAGTATATCTTAGAAAAGCCCGCCTTGTCCTTAAGAATAGCAAGATAGAAGATGATCTTAACCGAGTATGACATCCAATACACAACCCAAAAGGAAATCAAGGGGAGTGTGTTGGCAGATCATTTGGCGCATCAGGCTGTAGACGACTACCAATCCATGAACTTCGAATTCTTGGATGAGAACATTATATTGGTGACTGACTGTGAGAAACCTGGACCGGATGAAGGACCCGAGGGGGGATCCCGATGGTCTATGTACTTTGATGGAGCTTCAAACGCATTGGGTAATGGAATTGGCGCCGTGATCATATCTCCTGAAGGATGTCATACACTGTTCACGGCCCGATTATGTTTTAACTACACCAACAACATGGCGGAGTATGAAGCATGCATCATGGGTCTTCGAGCATCTATTGACCTAAGGATTAAGTTCTTGAGGGTATTCGGAGATTCCGCTCTCATGATCAGTCGGATCAAAGGCGAGTGGGATACGAAGCACCCAAATATTATTCCCTACAAAGAGTATGTACTGATATTGCTCCCACACTTCAAGGAGATAACCTTTGAACACTTCCAAGCGAGGAGAATCTGTTGGCAGACGCGCTAGCTATGATGTCTTCTATGTTCAAGGTCAGGTGGGACAATGAAGCTCCCCGAATTACCATCGAGAGGTTAGACGAACCCGCACATTGCTACGATATTGAGACTGAAGAAGTAGTAGATAAACCCTGGTTTCACGAGGTAAAAAGGTATCTTGAGGCTCAGGAATACCCCGAGGGTGCATCTGTTAATGATAAGAAATTTTTGAGGAGGTTCGCGGCGAAGTTCTTCATCAGTAATGGTATCCTTTACAAGCGTAACCATGATCTGACCTTACTGTGATGTGTGAATAAGAACGAGGCAAAAACGATTATGGTAGAATTACATGAAGGTACCTTTGGAACTCATTCCAGTGGACATACTATGGCAAAGAAAATCTTACGGGCTGGATATTATTGGTCCACTATGGAAGCTGACTGTTATCAGCATTCTCGGACCTATCATAAGTGCCAAGTCTATGCTGATAAGGTGCATATACCTCAAGTTCCTCTGAACGTCTTGACAGCTCCTTGGCCTTTTGCAATGTGGGGTATCGATATGATAGGTGAGATCAGACCTACTGCGTCTAACGGGCATCGTTTCATTCTAGTAGCCATTGATTACTTTACGAAGTGGGTTGAGGCAGCTTCCTTTGCTACAGTGACCAAGAACGTCGTGGCACGGTTCATTCGGCACAATCTGATCTATCGATATGGTGTACCCGAGAGGATCATTACGGACAATGGTAGAAATCTCAACAATATAATGATCACCGAATTCTGCAAGCAGTTCAAGATACAGCATCATAGCTCTTCTCCTTACCGGCCAAAGATGAATGGGGTTGTTGAAGCGGCTAATAAGAACATCAAGAAGATTGTGCAAAAAATGACAGTGACATACAAAGACTGGCATGAGATGTTACCATTTGCTCTTCATGGGTACCGTACCTCAGTGCGGACGTCAACAGGGGAAACACCCTATTCCTTGGTATATGGTATGGAGGCAGTTTTACCCATTGAAGTCCAGATACCCTCTCTCTGGATTATGAAGGATGCAAGTTTGAGCGAGGACGATTGGATTCAGACCCGACTTGATTACTTGAACTTAATTGACGAGAAAAGGCTTATTGTTATTTGTTATGGTCAGACGTATCAAAAGCGAATGATCAAGGCATTTAACAAGAAAGTTAGATGACAAGAGTATCAAGTCGGGGATCTGGTGATCAAACGCATCATACTGCCACAAGTTGATCCCAGGGGAAAATGGACCCCTACTTACGAAGGGCCATTTGTGGTTAAGAACATTTTCTCAGGAGGAGCTATGATTCTAACCACCATGGATGGTGACGAACTTCCTCACCCCGTCAATGCAGACATAGTGAAAAAATACTACGCATTATCAAAGACCCACTAGGTTGACTGGCATAGGCAAAAATAAGGGCTTCCCGGAGAACCAAAAGGGTTCAGGCAAAAATAAGGGATGAAAATGAAAAAAAATTGTACACCCGGCAAGTCGGAAACCTGAAAAGGCGGCTTGGGCAAAAAAGGGTATCCTGGTGGACTGAAAACCCGAAAGGGCAGTCCAGACAAAAATTAGGGATCAAGGCGTAACACTATGTCTCATTGGATCACCTTGCAACCAGACTTCGGTATCGACTATCAGGCTCAAACGACGCCAATCAATTTGATCTACCTTCAACCAAGTAGAAAAGTGATGAGACACTCGAGGAAATAAGGGCAATAGCAGAGTTGGAACCCAGTGGGATTGTTCATAGCTGATTTTCTTTCTCTTACACAAATTGTATAAATTCTATCATTCGACGGTGTTCTCTTACTAGGACGTCAGCCTCTTGTACAAAATGCCTATTTTTCAGGCCAATTTCAAAATCAATACAATTCATTTTCACAAAGAAATTTCAAATTATCTTCCTTTTTCTGTTTTGTTTTGCAAGAACGTCCAATGTTCATTTTTGATATATGCATTTGACAATAATTGTTGCTCATAAATATTTACATGCGAAGCGAAAGATGGTTACTCGTAATATCAGAAACAGGGGAAAACAAGAAATGTCCAGACCTTACAGTTGCTATATTCACCAGGTATAGGGATAAATCTAGCTGAAGGATATGCCTAAAAAATACATTCACTCCCCGCAGAGTAAGAAAAGGACAATGGTGTTAATTCTCCCCAGCTGAGGTTCACAACCGCGAATGAGTCGGTAAGATTCTCCCCAAGCAGAGTTTATCTATCACCATCGCTGGAAGATCATCCCCAGTGGAGTCTGGAGGATTATCCCCAGTAGAGTCTGGAAGATTATCCCCAGTGAAGTCGCCACTAAAAGATTATCCCTAGCGGAGTTCATTCCTTCCACAAACAGGAAATTTATCCCCAACAGAGTTTATCATTGCCAGCAACGGTAATTCATCCACAGTCGAGGGTTACTTCTCCAAGATCAGCAAAGCATCTTTTCCCCACAGAGTCATTCTCTCACCAATATATTCTCCAGCAGGATTATTCTCCCAATCATCTTCGGTCGTTTTCCACAGCGAGCGAAACTCTTCATATTCTCCAGCAGCAATCCGGGATTTATTTTCCCCAGTTAGAGAATATCATAAAAACATTACACATCCATACATCATGACATGCATATACGCATCACACAACACCGTCTCATTTATTTTGAGAACATCATTGCCTGATACATATCATGCATTACATACGACTAACCTTTACCTTTCAGGAAAGATACAATCAAATTCTCACAAAACTCAAGCTATGAAGCCCGGAGTCGACCGGATAGTATCTTGATTTCTACAGCATATTGTGAAGCCCAGATTACGACCGGATAACAGTATTAGAATATCGCAAAGCCTTGATTATGACCAGATAGTGGTATCTCTTAAAAGCAATCTATGAAGCCCGGATTCACCCGGATAATATTTTAATCCCCTGCAAGCCATGAAGCCCGGATTACGACCGAATAACAGCTCGGAAAGTTACCGCGAAGCTTGGATTACGACCAGATAGTGGTATATCATAAAGGCAAGCCGTGAAGCCCGAATTACGACCAGATAGCAGCTCAACAAGTTATTGTGAAGCCTGGATTACGACCAGATAGCAATACAAGACCATGAAGCCTAGATTACGACCAGATAATGGTAGAAGACATTGTGAAGCCTGGATTACGACCAGATAGCAACTAAGAACACCGCGAAGCCTGGATTACGACCAGATAGTGGTATACTTTTAATACAAGTTATGAAGCCCGGATTTGACCGGATAGTATCTTGATTTCTCCGAACACCAAGAAGCCTGGATTTCGACCAGATAGTGGTATGATACATCGTGAAGCCTGGATTACGACTAGATACTGGTAAGGGACACTGTGAATCTTGGATTTCGACCAAATAGTAGTTTACCCGGCCAATTACTATAAATCCCGGATTCGACCGGATATTAGTAGGCCCAACAGTCAAAGGGAAGCTCGGATGCGACCGAATAACCACTTGATTTCTCCCGAAGCCTGGATTTTGACCAGATAAGAAGTAAGGTATTGTGAAGCCTATATTACGACCAGATAGCAGTATAGAACACCATGAAGCCTGGATTCGACCAGATAATGGTATAACACATCGTGAAGCCTGGATTACGACCAGATAGCGGTACAAGACATTGCGAAGCTCGAATTTCGACCAAATAGAAATTTTAACTGGACAATTACTAAGAAGCCCGGAGTTGACCAGATATTAGTATGCCCTAAATTCAGGTTGAAGCCCGGAGGCAACCGGATAACAACTGAATTCATTTTGAAGCCTGGATTACGACCGGATAAGAATTGAGAAATTGCGAAGCCCGGATTACGACCGGATAGAAAGTATAATCTCATCTCCCCAGTAAGTCACTGTAAAGCCTGGATTACGACCAGATAGCAGACGGTCTTATCACTATGAAGCCTGGATTACGACCAGATAGTAGTTCACTCTCACCTCTTCAACTAAGAGGCGATTCCTCAGTAGAATAACGGACGACCGAAGTTCCTAAAATTCAACTTTTTCTCAAGAAACAAAGATGATCCCTAGTAGAATAACGGACGACTGAAGCTCCTAAAATTCTATTTCGCTCAAGACAGAGATCAGCATTCCCCAGCGGAATCTTATTCAACAACAGGTATACAAGCTCTCGCTAAGGAATCTCTTATGCAATTGAAACTGCTTCGGATGGAATATTTAAGCCCATCTCCTATCATAAATCTCTAAATGGCATCTTTAAGCCCATTCCCGACATCACAAGACAAATACTACTTCATGCGAGTGCAAATTTCTGGGCACTCTAGTGTTCGATCATCTTCAACCCTCAGATCACGAAACACAGACAAGCTAATCTAAATCTTCGGGTTTAAGAAGATTGAACAGGGGCAGTTGTTGTACCCCAAAATTTTCCCTCCCATATTTCTCAAAACATTTCAACAAAGATACTCAAGTTGCTCAAGGTAGTCCAAGGGTTGATCAGACAAGCTCCCTCCTAAGGCAGTCTACCTCAAATTAGGGTTTCATGTTGCATCAAGATACTTTAATCCAAGGGATCCCAAATGCTCACCATTGTCCTAATATGTTCTCAAGATCATCCATGTCAAGTTTCAAGCCTTGTAGAGGAAGTTTGCCCAGTCAATTGCTCAAAGGCCTGAAAATCGACTATGCTAGGGCAAAAGTCAATTGTGGCCCATATACAGTCAAACTTCAATATTTTTGGTCAACATACTCATTTTTAAGTATATTTCATCATTTGATAAAGGGTTGATCATGATTCATCAAGGATTGTTCATAATTCATCAAGAACCAAAAGTTGCTAAATTAGGGTTTTGCCGAAAAAGTCAACTCAACTTTGACCAAGCAAAACTTTCTCATACTTTATGAGAAATGACCCATCCAAACCTCATTTTGAAGAGTATGCCATGATATACAATCCATATTCATCTCCCAAGTTCAAAATATGCACTCACAAGAAGTTATGAATTTGGACAATATAGGTTATTTTGAAAAGTCAACAAAAACACCCTTTTTGTCAAAGCTTCATACATGAACATGGAATACCAATTTGAGATGATACCAAAAGGGTTGCTTATAGGACATCTGAAGCTTTCTAAAAAGTCTAAGAACACCTTCAAAGAGACAAAATTGAGGAAGTTATGCATTGGTGAAGTTGACCCTTTTTGCAAAATTGCAAAAAGTCAACTATGCCTAAAAATGCAATTTTTGCTAAATGGGTCCATTCTTTTTCACTTGTTTTGAGTTGGCAACATGGTCCACGAGCCCTAGCCCTTTCCACTTGTCATTATCTTGTTTTTATTATTTATTTTTATTTTTATTTGAATTTAATTAATTTAAATCAAAATAAATCATAGAAAATCCAAATATTGAAATCTCAAGATTTGATACATGTTTCAAGTCTTAAATTCCAGCTAGCATGAGATCAATTTCGCGTAAAGGCTTGGAGTGCACAAAAATATTGGTTTTAGGCTATTTTTTTAATGATTTTAAAGTGAATCAAATCAAGATCAAAGACATTGATGGAGGAAGATTGAGGCTGTAACACCCCGTTTTCAATTAATTGATTTATTTAAATTTGGGAATTTATTTTATTAGAATTAATAAAATAAAAAGAATTATTTATTTTGGAGTATTTGAGGAAAATAAAAGAAATAAGGAATATTGGGATTTTTATGTTATTGGGCTTAGATGTTGTTAGTAAAGAGTGGGGGTGCAGAGAAATAAAGTTATGTTTGGGACTTAGGCCATTTTCTCATTTTTGGTTTTCACGTAAGAACAGAAGTTGGAATTTGGGAAAATAGAGCTCTGAAGGTACGAGGAACGGAGAACGAAGAACACCGCCCAAGAACTCAAAGCTGCTAATTGATAAGGTAAGGGGGGTTTATACTCGATTTATATTTGTTTATGGGTTTATGTACGGTTGATTCGGGTAATTGTAGGAAAATCCCAATTGTTAGATGTTTCTAGGGATCGATAACCGTAGGACTGAACCTTGTTAGAAAAGGGTTAGGTTCCCAATTTTCATGAATCGATTAAGAGTTTTAGGTCCCAAATGAGGAATTGGGAGTATATATCATGATCGTGAATTTACCTTGGAAGTTGTAGGGATAACCTCAGTGTCAGTAGAATTCCCCAAAAGGACGGTTAATCCCCGATTAAGGTTATTATAATAATTGTTGGTAACTTGGATATTGTGGTGTTGTTGTAAATTGCACAAACTCGATGCGTTAGGTACTGAAATGCGCGTTTGGCGGACGTTTCCCCGCGTTTGGACTGCTGTTTCTGAGCTGCTGCAGGTTCAGGAAAATCCTGTACGCGCTCAGCAACACGGGCCGTGTTGCACAACACGGGTGCCCGTGTTGCTCTTCTGTGTTGGAAGAGGGTGTGCTTCTGGTTGCACGACACGGGCCGTGTTGCACAATGTGATCGGTGGATCTGGAACTGACTGTTTAACGCTGGTTCGCGAAATGTCGCAGAAGCAAGAGTCGCCACCGTCTTTTATTTTCTCCAAATGGAAAGGACAAAAGCACAGAAAAATTCCTTAAAGAGATTGCTCTCGGTTCGGGAGGTAGATTATAGAAAGGGAAGGTGTTAGCACCCTTTCTATCCATGGTTATCCATGGGCTCTTAGATACTTGCTCACTTGTGTTTTCAAAAATGTTTTATTTGCTTTTCAACTGTGGGTTTTTAAAAAAAAGTTTCTTTTGAAAAATTTCAGATCGACTCGTGCGTCAGAGTGTTTGAAAAGTTTGCTTTGAAAGCTTTTGAAAATGTGTTGGTGTGAAAAATTCTTTTGAGTTTGTTTTGAGATTAGAGCAAGTATCCTTGAGAACCTACCTACCCTAAGGAATTCGTCTGTGTAGATGTCCTTTAAAGTAGTGCCATCCCACCATTGAGAGGTAGGTAGCACCACCGTTGGAGGTGTTCGGGTCAATTCGAGGTTCGGGACATGGTGATCACCAGAGCAATAGGAAGACACCTTAGAAGCTACCCTCATGCCAGGTTCCCGGATCATGAGGACTTACTAAGACATCCTCTACTCGACGATCACCTTTCGAGGCAAGGCAACAGTGAGGCGTACCCTAGGGGTGGTGTGTGATTTGTGTGTCAGATTCATTTATTTTTGTCTCGTCAGGTTATTGGTGATCTAACGTTTTGTTTTTATTTTTGTCATTCATTCTTGCATGCATTTATTTAACAGTTAAAAAGTGCGGAAAGATAAAATTCCTAAACTATTACAAAGGCGCGGGTCCACATCGCCAAATTAAACCAGGACCCGATTTGACATAAAATAAAGAAATAAAATGCGGGAAATATAAAATGTCCGAGTTACATGGCTTGAGCAATTACATAATATTTGAAAGAAAATAAATGTGCGAAAGAAATAAAAATAGAACGTTCGAGGGCGTTGGACCCTTTAAAGAAATTAAATGAAATTAAAAATTAATTAATTATTTATTGAAATAAAAGAAGTATTTTTTAGGTTTTTTTTGTATTTATGAAATAAGAAAATTAAAATTAAAATTAAAAGAAACCCTAATTCTAAGTTATTTTTAATTATTTGAGAAAAATGTTAAAGTTTAACTTAATTTACTAAAGAATTTATGTACATGTTTATTTACAAAATAAATTAGTAATTAATAATAATAATAATGATGAGAAAATTATTTATTAAAAAAAATGATGAAAAAGTTAAAAAAAACCTAATTTCTACATATTTAATTTATTAAGAAAAATATTAAAGTTTTGAAACCTAAATTAATCTAATTAATTGTTTAAAGTTTATTTACAAAAATAATAATAGTAAAATTAATATTAATAAAATAAACATTTTTTTTATTTTTCTGTATTTTATATTTATTATGAAAATTATTTTATGGAATTAAAAGAAAACAATTAAAAAACAATTAAAAGAATAAAAAGGAAAAACAAATAAAAATTAAAAATTGAGCAAACCATAGGGGGTGTCTGGCCCAAGGGGAGGTTTTTTTGAAGTATTGACTCCTGAGTACTGTGGTCTGCATTCTTTGGCCATTGGATTGAGTTTCATGCATAAGTTGTTCTACTTTGGCCATTTGGCTTTTGGCTTTTGGCCATTTGTGTTCTGGCTTCAACGTTCCCTTAATCTCTGGCTTAATGTCTGCCTCGCCATGTATTGGTGTCATGTGTAAAATGTTCTGTTTTGGCCATTTGGCTTCTGGCCTTTTGGCCATTTGGCTTTCGGCCTCAACGTTCCTTAATGAACCTGCATGGGATCCTGTCTAAATCTGCAGTGTTGAACCTCATGAACACATTAAATAAAATCATAAAAATTCAAATAAAACCAACATATTAATGTTTAGGCACAATATGGCATGTATGAATGATTATACCCTTTTGATCATGGAGATCAAATCAATCTTACCCTTACTGGAAGATTAGTGACCTGAATGCTTTTATGCCTTACTGGAAGATTAGGATCATGGAGATCAAGCCAGCCTTATCATTACTGAAGAAGTAGTGAGGTATTGGTTTATAACTGTGATGGCTTATTTGTAGTGAGAGAGGGATTTGTAATAAGGATTTCAAAGTTTTAGGGTTCTTGAAAGAGTTTGATATTCTAACAGTATTGTGACAAGGTTTTTTCTCTCTTTTCCTCCTCTCTTTTTTTTCTTTTTTCTCCCTCTGGTTTGTGTGAAAAGAAGGTGATTATATAAGGGAAATTAGGGTAAAGCAAATGGGCTTTGAATGTGCAATTGGGCCTCCAATATTCACTTGAATTCGTCACTTTCCAGGCTAAATCGCAGGGACTTAAGTGCATTTTTTGAAGTTGAAATGTGAAAACAAAATGTAGCCGGCATCGAGAACTAACTCCTGTCCGAAAATCGACTCAATCGGATAAACGGTGAATTAGTTATGAATTTTTGAAGTTTCAGCTCAGACAAACTTATTTTGGGCTTCAGTGTCGACTCTGACACGTTCTTCAATAAAAAACTGGTATTGATCGGTGCATAATTTGGTCTCGACTTTTGAAGCAAAGTTGTAGATCTATGAGTCAGGGACCTTGTGTAAAAATATGAGCCCAATCCGATAAAAATTGACCGAGTTATGAATTTTCGAAGTTTCGGCCCAGCTGAAATAATATTCAGCATTCAGGATTTTCAGCGTGTCACGCACTCTGAGCAAAAAACGAAGACCTTTTGAATACCGTTTGAACTCAATTCCTTCTGTGAAAATGTAGTCAACTCAATTTGTGAAATTTTGGCGCCGGAACCAGCTCGATACGATGAAAATCGACCAAGTTATGATTTTTTGAACATGACGCAAATAAACTTCTGTCACAAATTTTTTGCACGAAAATACCTGATAAATCCACATTTTTGAAGACCTTCTGATCGAAATTGGCTTCCAGCCGTGAGAGATGAAAACGTAGATGATGTCAAGACGGAATTTTGGCCACCGGAACGGGTTCAAAACAAGCCACGATCTTCAAGTTATGAATTTTTTAGCGCGTAAAAACTGCACTTTCAGCACACTTTTTCACCATATTTCTTCAAGAAAACTCGCACATTCGGATACCTTCTTTAAAGAATTATCTCTTGAGCCGAACCTGAATTTGAGAATATGTTATCAGAGATATCTTGGCGAAAGAATACCTGAATATGACGCGCCGGGTTGGACTTGTGAATTTTTCTTGGAATATTTTGAGAAATATGGGAGGGCAAATTTTGGGGTACAACAGTTGCCCCTGTTCAATCTTCTTAGACCTGAGGATGCAGATTGGCTGACGTGCCTTTCGTAATCCGAGGGTAGAAGATGATTGGACACTAGAGTGCCCAAAAATTTGCGCTCACATAGTAGCAATGATGATGAGGGAATGGGCTTATAGATGCCATTTGGATGTTGCTGGATGGGATGATGGGCTTATAGATGCCATCTGGATGTTGATTGCGTAAGAGATTCCTTAGCGAGAACCTGCATACCTGCAAGAGAAAAATGAGTACCTGACACGTTGCAGGGGCTGATTTTCAGAAGCTTGATACAGATGTGTCCTGACTGGTTACAGGAGCTGGGTCTGGAGCTTCAAACGCTGATGAATGAACGAGGGATGGTTACTGCCTTAGCATGAATGGTAAGAGAATCCTGAATGATTTCAACCTCAACCACGCTCGTTGAGAAAATCTTGGTGAGAATTACCATTTTCGTAGTGTCAGGAAGAGAACCGAAGGACATTATAATCTCAAAGGGAGTCACCTCACTCACCGTTGGAGAGGGAACTATAGGAAATTATAATCTGGAAGGAAATATCACCTCACTCGCCGTTGGAGAGGGGACCATAAGAGAAGATTACCTCACGCTCATGCCGGAGAGGGAGACATCTGAAGAAGGAATTACCACCTCACACGCCGTTGGAGAGGGGACCATAAGAGAATTATCACCTCACGCTCATGCCGGAGAGGGGAACATCTGAAGAAGGAATTACCACCTCACACGCCGTTGGAGAGGGGACCATAAGAGAATATCACCTCACGCTCATGCCGGAGAGGGGAACATCTGAAGAAGGAATTACCACCTCACACGCTGTTGGAGAGGGGACCATAAGAGAATATCACCTCACGCTCATGCCGGAGAGGGAAACATCTGAAAAAGGAATTACCACCTCACACGCCGTTGGAGAGGGGACCATAAGAGAATATCACCTCACGCTCATGCCGGAGAGGGGAACATCTGAAGAAGGAATTACCACCTCACACGCCGTTGGAGAGGGGACCATAAGAGAATATCACCTCACGCTCATGCCGGAGAGGGGAACATCTGAAGAAGGAATTACCACCTCACACGCCGTTGGAGAGGGGACCATAAGAGAATATCACCTCACGCTCATGCCGGAGAGGGGAACATCTGAAGAAGGACTTCTGGAAGCAGTATCAGAACGTCACCATATCTGGTTCACTATATCTAGAAAGAAATCTGGAAGCAGTATCAGAACGTCGCCATATCTGGGTTTACATCCGAAACTATATCTAGAAAGAATTGCGATAGTTGATAGTAGTTATTTTTGTATTGATCTTTTTCCTGAAAAGGCGAGACATAATTGGATGCAAAATCATGATGCATGAACTGTATGTCTTCAAAATCAATGAGATTCGTGTAGTATGATGCATATGCATGCTATAATGATGTATGTGACGTTTTATGAATGTATGTTTGTCTAAGAAAATAAATCCTTGACGGGTGCTGGGAAATCGTATCCTGGGCTGATGTTGGAAGAACAACCTTTGCCTCCGCTAGGGATGATAGTTGCAAGTATACCGGTAGGAGAAGATTACTCTGTTGCGGAATAAACTTGGCAAATGGAAGATTCTGCGGGGAGAAAAAGATATTCTAGCGACCATGCTGGGAAGAAATACTCTGTGGGGAGATGCTTTTGCTGAATTGTTGAGGATGACTCGCTGAGGATACCTTGCTGTATTGGAAGTATGAATGGACTTCGCTGGGGATCGACGACGCTCTTTCCGTGGCTTTTGGCTGAGGATAACCCAGTTATATCCTGTTAAGGAAATAACTCTTTAAATCAAGCCGGGCGACGCGTTCGTGCCTTGCGAGGATAAGCTTCCAGAATCTACTGGGGGTACGCTTATTGCTTGGGGATATGAATTCCAACTTTCCTGGGGAACTTGGGTTGGACTCTCCTGGGGAAGCTTTGATATGTTGGGATGTTCTTCAACGGAACCTACCCTGATGCCTTGGAGGATAGAACAATCAGACTGCTCAGACCAACCTTTATTGCCCCTGTTTCTTGTGGGGTGCTGATAGTTGTTGGCGGACAAACCTTCTTCTGGTAGACAGATGGCAGGACATAGTCGTACGCTTTGATCCCTAACTTTTGCCTGGACCGCCCTTTTGGGTTTTCAGTCCACCGGGATACCCATTTTTGCCCAAGCCGCCTTTTCAGGTTTTCGACTTGCCGGGTGTACAGATTTTTTCATTTCATCCCTTCATTTTGCCCGAACCCTTTTGGTTCGCCGGGAAGCCCTTATTTTTGCCTAGGTATGTCAACCTAGCGGGTCTTTGATTGTGCGTAGTATTTTTCTGACTATATCCACGCTCTCAGAAAGTAGGGAGTTGCCCCTGTTAGAAGTGCTTTGTCATGCTACCAGAAGGTGTTTGATCAGGTCAGATTCGTTGCTGGAGTGCCCCAAGTGACTCAGGCAGAGATTTGCCCCAGGCTTTTTTTTTTGGCCTTTTGAGAGATTCTCTGGATCTTGACTTAACTGCCCCAGATAATGGACCATGATCATGTCTGCCCCTGGATTGGAAGTACTTCTGTTCATTAGGGATTCCTCGTGCGAATTTCCCTGCTGCTCAAACAAAAAGTCATATGCGAACAAAGTTATGTTAAAAATGCAAAGCTTATGTCTGTCTTGAAGATTTTGAAAATGCATTTTTTTCATAAAACAAGTGAATATTTGTAAAACGTGATGTCAACTCCGTATTTTACCGTGAGCCTTAAGGAGTCAGGATACCTTTCGTAACAATATGCTTTCGAACTAACCCATGCTTCAGCTAGGACTTTTAAGGGTTATAACGTGGCCTGGTTCACGGTTTAAGAAACAAAGGATAAAGGCTCAAATTTTATTTGTACCCACCCGCTCTTCGTGATGTTCTCCAAACCTAAACTCAGTTGATCACGCGTTAGACCTTGCTTGAGTCTTTGCTTTGATGTTCCAGTAATGGTTGATAGCTTATTTTGAATAGGCAGTCCTTCTTTGTTTTTGTTGAGGGTTTGTGAGACCTCTTTCTTGATTTTGTTATCCCTTTCTTTTTTGCCTGAACTGTTTCCTTTTTTGGAATTACAGTCAGCGGGATGCCCTAGTTTCATAAGTCCCCTTTGTAGGTTTAGACTTTTTGGGCTTTTCATTTATGAATTTTGATGATGACTGCCTGTCCTTTTGATTGTTCTGAACCATTACTGTCTTTCTTCGTTTTGTAAAGACTTTTTTGGTGCCATTCGTTATGCACTTGGATCAACTGAGAGACTACCCTGCCCCAGGTTATGATTAAGGGTTTTGATTTTCGAAAATAAAAACTCCTACTTCTTTGGCTCTGATGGGTTGACGAGGGATTATCATCCTTATAACTCCAGTGTTTAGGGGTCGAAACAATGCCTGTACCTCATCAGCGGGGTTTGTTCAAAAGCATACTGTAGATTGTGGTATCGTTTTCGTCATCCTCCCTCAAGAGGCTTAGAATTATTTAAGATCAAGAGTTGACATCAGAAAAAATATGAAAACAGTTTGCATATAGTGAATGCGAATATATTGATTCAAAATAGACATAAGCGATGCATTAATGGAATAACAATGTTTTAACATGAATAAATGTTTAAACAAAAGAAAATCACAACTTGAATTCGAATGAACAAAAAGTGCTTTCTATCCTAGCCATGTTTTGGCATGGGAGCAGTGATCACGTTGGGAGTCTTGGGTACTTCAAACTGAATCTCTCCAGCATCGATCATGCCTTGAATCTTGTACTTCAGCGCCCAACAATCCTCAGTATCGTGCCCCGGGCTACCAGAATGGTAAGCGCACCTTGCTTCTGGGTTGTAGCTTGGAGAGGAGGTCTTTGGATTTGCAGGAGGGTTGATCACCGCAATCAGATTCATCCTTAACATGTGTTGCAAGGCTCGTGACCATGGCATGTTGATATTGGTGAATTGTCTCTTAGGCTCGTCCGGTCTGTTCTGATCAACCCGCTGTTTCTGGCGAGGTCGTTGTTGAACCTGTGAAATAGTAGCAACTCGGAGAGGTCTATTCACTGGACCCGACCTTTGCCCTCTTGGGAGCTGTTCCATGACCTGGTCCCTGATTTGGGCTGGTTGCTTCATGCCTTAAGGAAGCTGACTGACCATGGCTCTCAGCTCTCCTTGCTCCTGAGCTAAACCTTGAATGAGGGCCCTTTGCCCCAGCATCTGAGTTTTCAATGTGTCTACCTCAGCTTGTAGACGTTTCAGCTGTTCGTCCTTGTCATCTTCAGGACTTTTTCTGATCAGATTCCCCATGAGGAGTGCCCTCAACTCTTCCTGCCCCTTGGATAGACCTAAGAAGATTTCCCTGAACTGAGACTCTTGAGCGTGAAGGTCCTGGTTATCTTGTTGTGAGGCCATTGCTGAAATAAACAGCGAGAAAGGTAAGTGACCTGCAAAAGGGATACCTGTAATGCGATGATGTGTATGATATGCATGCAATGTTTTCAAGGACCTCACAGGGTAAACAAGAAAATTGTTAGCATCGGAATTTATAGCTTGATTGAAGGAAACCCATGTTGTTGAGAATTCTTCTTCAAGGGTCAAAGGCTTACCATATCCAGTGGGTCATAGCCCCTGACAACCTTGGCTAGAGGAAAATAAATCCTCTTTGCCCCTTGCTAGATGTTCGATTTATCATGACCTGCATCACAAGCCCTTGAGATCCTTGAAATGGGTTAGGATGTATGCAATGGTATGCAATGGTATGATGTCATGCTATGCATGGGGTGATGTAGGTAAACCCTGTTATGAGTCCCAATTAAGGACTATAAACAAACCCTGCAAGAAATTCAGTATACTTTGTTATGAGTCCCAGTTGAGGACTATAAACAACACCTGCAAGAAATTTGGTAAACCCTGTCATGAGTCCTGGTTAAGGACTATAAACAAGACCTGCAAGTAATTTGGTAAACCCTGTCATGAGTCCTAGTTAAGGACTATAAACAACACCTGCAAGAAATTTGGTAAACCCTGTCATGAGTCCTGGTTAAGGACTATAAACAAGACCTGCAAGTGGTTAGTACACCCTGTTATAAGTCCCAATCAAGGACTATGAACAACACCTGCAAGACATCAAGGGTCAGATAACAAGTATGCAAGTAGTCAAGTACGAAGGCACACAAGTCACACAAGAGAAGCCCTTAGGGTTTAGGCCAGCATGGGGTCTAGGTATTACCCTCTTGAAGTTGGTGGGCTCAACCTGTCCTATCAGAAGTAACCGGGTTCTAAGGTTCCCAATATCACGGGATTGCTTTCATTGTTCATCGTTTCGATTTAGCCACTGAACTGGCGACCGAAATATTCCAGGAAAGCAACCCTCAATTGAGTGTAGTATCGAGTATCAACCAACCTCGGACTGCACCAAAGTCAGTTATCTCACTACCCTAAAGAGGCCAAGATAATTCAATTAAGGTTCCTAAGGTCTGTTGATGCTTCACGACACCACGCGGAGGCCCCGTACTCTCCTTGACTGAACTCAAGGGTTACCGGTACACACCAAAGTGCCACATCAACGTAGCAGACTGTTTCAACCATGTCGGTATACCCCGCACAGTTCCCTCACAGCCTTGTTGCTACTTTCTAAGAAGGTATCCCCCAGATCCGGGTTTAGGATCTATAGAACTCCCAAGCAACCCACAATAATAAAGCAAGCAATGAAGACAATTGAAAACATAGTTATGAGCTAGCCCTAAGGTACACCCCACTTTATAATATTGTCCCCAGCAGAGTCGCCAGTTCTGTGATCGGTGGATCTGGAACTGACTGTTTAACGCTGGTTCGCGAAATGTCGCGGAAGCAAGAGTCGCCACCGTCTTTTATTTTCTCCAAATGGAAAGGACAAAAGCACAGAAAAATTCCTTAAAGAGATTGCTCTCGGTTCGGGAGGTAGATTATAGAAAGGGAAGGTGTTAGCACCCTTTCTATCCATGGTTATCCATGGGCTCTTAGATACTTGCTCACTTGTGTTTTCAAAAATGTTTTATTTGCTTTTCAACTGTGGGTTTTTAAAAAAAAGTTTCTTTTGAAAAATTTCAGATCGACTCGTGCGTCAGAGTGTTTGAAAAGTTTGCTTTGAAAGCTTTTGAAAATGTGTTGGTGTGAAAAATTCTTTTGAGTTTGTTTTGAGATTAGAGCAAGTATCCTTGAGAACCTACCTACCCTAAGGAATTCGTCTGTGTAGATGTCCTTTAAAGTAGTGCCATCCCACCATTGAGAGGTAGGTAGCACCACCGTTGGAGGTGTTCGGGTCAATTCGAGGTTCGGGACATGGTGATCACCAGAGCAATAGGAAGACACCTTAGAAGCTACCCTCATGCCAGGTTCCCGGATCATGAGGACTTACTAAGACATCCTCTACTCGACGATCACCTTTCGAGGCAAGGCAACAGTGAGGCGTACCCTAGGGGTGGTGTGTGATTTGTGTGTCAGATTCATTTATTTTTGTCTCGTCAGGTTATTGGTGATCTAACGTTTTGTTTTTATTTTTGTCATTCATTCTTGCATGCATTTATTTAACAGTTAAAAAGTGCGGAAAGATAAAATTCCTAAACTATTACAAAGGCGCGGGTCCACATCGCCAAATTAAACCAGGACCCGATTTGACATAAAATAAAGAAATAAAATGCGGGAAATATAAAATGTCCGAGTTACATGGCTTGAGCAATTACATAATATTTGAAAGAAAATAAATGTGCGAAAGAAATAAAAATAGAACGTTCGAGGGCGTTGGACCCTTTAAAGAAATTAAATGAAATTAAAAATTAATTAATTATTTATTGAAATAAAAGAAGTATTTTTTAGGTTTTTTTTGTATTTATGAAATAAGAAAATTAAAATTAAAATTAAAAGAAACCCTAATTCTAAGTTATTTTTAATTATTTGAGAAAAATGTTAAAGTTTAACTTAATTTACTAAAGAATTTATGTACATGTTTATTTACAAAATAAATTAGTAATTAATAATAATAATAATGATGAGAAAATTATTTATTAAAAAAAATGATGAAAAAGTTAAAAAAACCTAATTTCTACATATTTAATTTATTAAGAAAAATATTAAAGTTTTGAAACCTAAATTAATCTAATTAATTGTTTAAAGTTTATTTACAAAAATAATAATAGTAAAATTAATATTAATAAAATAAACATTTTTTTGATTTTTCTGTATTTTATATTTATTATGAAAATTATTTTATGGAATTAAAAGAAAACAATTAAAAAACAATTAAAAGAATAAAAAGGAAAAACAAATAAAAATTAAAAATTGAGCAAACCATAGGGGGTGTCTGGCCCAAGGGGAGGTTTTTTTGAAGTATTGACTCCTGAGTACCGTGGTCTGCATTCTTTGGCCATTGGATTGAGTTTCATGCATAAGTTGTTCTACTTTGGCCATTTGGCTTTTGGCTTTTGGCCATTTGTGTTCTGGCTTCAACGTTCCCTTAATCTCTGGCTTAATGTCTGCCTCGCCATGTATTGGTGTCATGTGTAAAATGTTCTGTTTTGGCCATTTGGCTTCTGGCCTTTTGGCCATTTGGCTTTCGGCCTCAACGTTCCTTAATGAACCTGCATGGGATCCTGTCTAAATCTGCAGTGTTGAACCTCATGAACACATTAAATAAAATCATAAAAATTCAAATAAAACCAACATATTAATGTTTAGGCACAATATGGCATGTATGAATGATTATACCCTTTTGATCATGGAGATCAAATCAATCTTACCCTTACTGGAAGATTAGTGACCTGAATGCTTTTATGCCTTACTGGAAGATTAGGATCATGGAGATCAAGCCAGCCTTATCATTACTGAAGAAGTAGTGAGGTATTGGTTTATAACTGTGATGGCTTATTTGTAGTGAGAGAGGGATTTGTAATAAGGATTTCAAAGTTTTAGGGTTCTTGAAAGAGTTTGATATTCTAACAGTATTGTGACAAGGTTTTTTCTCTCTTTTCCTCCTCTCTTTTTTTTCTTTTTTCTCCCTCTGGTTTGTGTGAAAAGAAGGTGATTATATAAGGGAAATTAGGGTAAAGCAAATGGGCTTTGAATGTGCAATTGGGCCTCCAATATTCACTTGAATTCGTCACTTTCCAGGCTAAATCGCAGGGACTTAAGTGCATTTTTTGAAGTTGAAATGTGAAAACAAAATGTAGCCGGCATCGAGAACTAACTCCTGTCCGAAAATCGACTCAATCGGATAAACGGTGAATTAGTTATGAATTTTTGAAGTTTCAGCTCAGACAAACTTATTTTGGGCTTCAGTGTCGACTCTGACACGTTCTTCAATAAAAAACTGGTATTGATCGGTGCATAATTTGGTCTCGACTTTTGAAGCAAAGTTGTAGATCTATGAGTCAGGGACCTTGTGTAAAAATATGAGCCCAATCCGATAAAAATTGACCGAGTTATGAATTTTCGAAGTTTCGGCCCAGCTGAAATAATATTCAGCATTCAGGATTTTCAGCGTGTCACGCACTCTGAGCAAAAAACGAAGACCTTTTGAATACCGTTTGAACTCAATTCCTTCTGTGAAAATGTAGTCAACTCAATTTGTGAAATTTTGGCGCCGGAACCAGCTCGATACGATGAAAATCGACCAAGTTATGATTTTTTGAACATGACGCAAATAAACTTCTGTCACAAATTTTTTGCACGAAAATACCTGATAAATCCACATTTTTGAAGACCTTCTGATCGAAATTGGCTTCCAGCCGTGAGAGATGAAAACGTAGATGATGTCAAGACGGAATTTTGGCCACCGGAACGGGTTCAAAACAAGCCACGATCTTCAAGTTATGAATTTTTTAGCGCGTAAAAACTGCACTTTCAGCACACTTTTTCACCATATTTCTTCAAGAAAACTCGCACATTCGGATACCTTCTTTAAAGAATTATCTCTTGAGCCGAACCTGAATTTGAGAATATGTTATCAGAGATATCTTGGCGAAAGAATACCTGAATATGACGCGCCGGGTTGGACTTGTGAATTTTTCTTGGAATATTTTGAGAAATATGGGAGGGCAAATTTTGGGGTACAACACACAACACGGGTACCCGTGTCAGATCCCCTGTACTGATAAAATTAAATGTGCGTTTTTCTGGACGTGCTGCACAACACGGGCCGTGTTGCACAACACGGGTACCCGTGTTGCTCTGCTGTGATGATTTTCTGAATTTTTGGTTTCAGTGTTTTGATGTTGGATTTTTATTGCCATGCTTTTAGATATGTTATCGAGCATGAATTACGATATAATTTGATGTGATTGATTGATGTTTAGATAGTATGCTGAGTGATTACGTGTTATCCGTAATTTGATATGATTGATGTTTAAATAGTATGCTGAGTGGTTACATGCTATTCATATCATGTTATGTTTGATATTGTTGATGTGCATGATATGTTGATCGATGTTCATAGTATGCTGAGTGTTACATACTTACATATCATGTTGCATTTGTTAATTCCCATTGTGTGGAATTAACATGGTGGCCAATATACGTGTCCGCGATTTAATGGAACGTTGAGGTGGTAGCCGTGTCCGCGATATAATGGAACGGTGAGTTATCCGTGACCCGCGATTTAATGGGGCGGTGAAGTGGTACCACATGCATGGGTGTGTTGCATTACTCGAATATAACATGAATGGATGATTTTTCCAATGTTATATTTGATTGTTTGTATGCACGTATGATTTGATAAATGGTTGATGATGTTTGATGAATATTTGCAAAAATGAAAGGCAATATGTCATGGATATATGAATTGTAAAGGTTTTGTAAACTATGAAATATGCTAATTATTGGGTGATGCTTATGATTTCGTGAATTGATTGTTATGAATGTATAACCAAATGTATATTTGAGAAGCTCACCCTTACTGTTGAATATTTCAGATTAAGGAGCTTCGTTCAGGTGCTTGGCGAAGGCTTATCGTGTCTAGTTTAGTTTCGTTTTAGTATGTCCGGGTCATGCTCTGATAGTTGTAACTCCTGGAACGTTTGGTTGTCGAGCTGCTTTAGTCAGACTCGTTTATTCCCTTTTTATTTGTTATAATATGATGTTGACTTCCAGGTGTTAATCCCTGATGAATTGGAAATTATTATAACATTTGATTTTATTAAATAAATTATTCCGCTGTGTAGACATGTATGAGTTACTACTAAAATTATGCATGACAGGAATTTATTTTATTAAAAGAGAATTGTAGCATTCCTCGATTATTACATGTACTCTGAGTTGATAATTTTTAATATTTGCGAAAATTATATGCGGGGTTTTAGAGGGTGTTACAATAGTGGTATCAGAACATAGTCGGTCGTCGTGACCAGAGTCTTGAGTCAGTCATTCCTTTTCGTATGCGACTAGTGCAAGGTAACACTGTCGATACTGTATTCTGATGTGGAGTATGTTTTAATTCTCAGGAATATGGCTGGAAGAGGTAATGGACGAAATGATGCTGCACTAGCTGAGGCTTTGGGGATGTTAGCTGGTGTACTTGCTGGAAACCCAACTGGAGGCGTGATTGGTGCTGATAGGCAATTGGGAAATTTCCAAAGGAACAATCCTCCGTTGTTCAAAGGTACACATGACCCTGAAGGTGCTCAGAAGTGGCTGAAGGAAATCGAAAGGATTTTCCGTGTGATTGATTGTGCTGAAGATCTGAAAGTCAGATATGGTACGCATATGTTGGCAGAAGAGGCCGACGACTGGTGGGTTACCACAAGGACTGAAATGGTTCAGGATGGAGAGGCACTGACTTGGGCTAACTTCAGGAGGGCTTTTCTGAGGAGGTACTTTCCTGAAGATGTTCGGGGAAGAAAGGAAATTGAATTTTTGGAGCTTAAGCAGGGCAATCTGACTGTTAGTGAGTATGCTACTAAGTTCACCGAGCTGGCAAAGTATTATGCGCACTACAACAATGATGAGGCTGGAGAATTCTCTAAATGTATCAAATTTGAGAATGGTCTCCGAGATGAGATTAAGCAGGGAATCAGGTACCAGCGTATTCGTAGATTTTCTGATCTGGTGGATTGTAGCAGAATCTTGGAAGAAGATATTACCAAGAATCGGTCGTCTCACTCTCGTGGGGCTGTTGATAAAAGAGGAAAGCAACATATGGACCGTGGCAAGCCATATGGTAGAGATAACCAGAGATCAGGCGGTTGGAAAAGGCCTAGTGGGGGAGATTCTAAGGCTCCTATCAGATGCTACAGGTGTGGTGAGTCTGGTCATCACATTCGAGATTGCAAGAGTGATGAGAAGAAGTGCTATAAATGTGGAAAGGCTGGTCATTTGTCTATTGATTGCAAAGGGAAGTCTGTTACTTGTTACAATTGTGGCGAAGAAGGTCACATTCGTCCGCAGTGTCCTAAGCCTAGGAAGGATCAGTCAGGTGGAAAAGTGTTTGCTTTGTCTGGATCTGAGACTACTCCAAAGGATCGATTGATTAAAGGTACGTGTTTTATTCATGGCACACCTTTAGTTGCAATTATTGATACTGGTGCAACTCATTCTTTCATTTCTTTGGATTGTGCTGAGGGGTTGAAACTGGACATATCTGGTATGCAAGGTAGCATGATTGTTGATACTCCTGCATCGGGTTCAGTGACAACTTCACTTGTATGTAGGAATTGTCCTATTGAGATTTTTGGTAGGGGTTTCGGTATGGATTTAGTGTGCCTACCGCTTGAACAAATTGATATTATCCTTGGGATGAACTGGTTGGAATTTAACCGGGTTCATCTGAACTGCTTTGCTAAGACGGTGATTTTCCCAGAAGCAGTTGGTGTCGAGAATTTGACTATGACTGCTAGGCAGGTGCAAGAAGCAATGGAAGATGGTGCTAATGTGTTTATGTTACTTGCTTCGTTAGATGCAACAGGAAAGGTCAGGAGTGGCGAATTGCCAGTGGTGTGTGATTTTCCAGAAGTCTTTCCGGATGATGTTGGTGAGTTACCTCCAGAGAGAGAAGTGGAATTTTCTATAGATTTAATTCCTGGTACGAGACCGGTGTCGATGGCGCCATATCGTATGTCTGCATCTGAGTTGGCTGAATTGAAGAGTCAGTTGGAAGATTTACTGGAGAAGAAGTTTATTCGTCCAAGTGTTTCGCCTTGGGGTGCTCTGGTATTGTTGGTTAAGAAGAAAGAAGGTTCTATGAGACTGTGTGTTGATTACAGGCAATTGAACAAGGTAACCATTAAGAATCGGTACCCGTTACCGAGGATTGATGATTTAATGGATCAGTTAATTGGAGCCAGTGTATTCAGTAAGATTGATTTGAGATCTGGATATCATCAGATTCGTGTGAAAGCGGAAGATATTCAAAAGACTGCTTTTCGAACGAGGTATGGGCATTATGAATATTCTGTTATGCCGTTCGGAGTTACTAATGCACCTGGTGTTTTCATGGAATATATGAACAGGATTTTTCATCCGTATCTGGATAAGTTTGTTGTGGTTTTTATTGATGACATTCTGATTTATTCCAAGAATGACAAAGAGCATGCGGAACATCTCCGAATTGTGTTAGAGTTGTTGAAAGATAGGAAGTTGTATGCAAAGTTGTCCAAATGTGAGTTCTGGCTAAATGAAGTTAGTTTTCTTGGACATGTGATTTCTAAGAATGGTATTGCAGTGGATCCTACAAAAGTAGAAGCGGTATCTCAGTGGGAAGCGCCGAAGACTGTTTCGGAAATCAGAAGTTTTCTTGGTCTTGCAGGTTATTACAGAAAGTTTATCGAAGGATTCTCAAAGTTAGCATTGCCGTTGACGAAGTTGACTCGTAAAGGACAAGCGTTTATTTGGGATTCTGATTGTGAGAAAGGTTTCCAAGAATTGAAGCGGAGATTGACAAGTGCTCCTATTCTGATTTTGCCGAATCCGGTGGAATCTTTTGTGGTCTATTGTGATGCATCCCTGTTGGGTTTAGGTGGTGTTTTGATGCAGAATCAGCAGGTAGTTGCGTATGCTTCGAGACAGTTGAAGGTTCATGAAAGGAACTATCCTACTCATGACTTAGAGTTGGCAGCAGTTGTGTTTGTCTTGAAATTGTGGAGACATTATCTGTATGGTTCGAGGTTTGAAGTGTATAGTGATCATAAGAGTTTGAAGTATCTTTTCGATCAGAAAGAGCTCAATATGAGGCAAAGAAGGTGGTTGGAATTTCTCAAAGATTATGATTTTGGTTTGAATTACCATCCTGGTAAGGCAAATGTGGTTGCAGATGCTTTGAGCAGGAAATCCTTGCATATGTCTATGATGATGGTTCGTGAATTGGATTTAATTGAACAATTCCGAGATTTGAGTTTAGTTTGTGAAAGTACTCCGAAGTGTGTTCGTTTGGGTATGTTGAAACTTACTAGTGGTATTCTAGAAGAGATCAGGATCGGGCAGAAATCCGATGTTAATTTAGTTGATAAATTGACATTGATCAACCAAGGTCAAGGTGGTGAGTTTAGGATTGATGAAAATGATGTTATGAGATTTGGCGATAGAGTTTGTGTTCCTGATGTCGCAGAAATCAAGAAGAGTATATTAGAGGAAGGACATCGCAGTGGGATGAGTATTCATCCGGGTGCCACGAAAATGTATCATGATTTAAAGAAATTGTTTTGGTGGCCGGGAATGAAAAAGGAAATAGCTGAATTTGTGTATGCATGTCTAATCTGTCAGAAATCGAAGATTGAACATCAGAAGCCGTCTGGATTTATGCAACCAATGTTTATTCCAGAATGGAAGTGGGATAGTATTTCTATGGATTTTGTATCTGGGTTGCCGAGGACTCCTATGAATTGTGAAGCGATATGGGTCGTTGTGGATAGGTTGACTAAGTCTGCTCATTTTATACCGGTGCGAATGGATTACTCGATGGAGAGATTGGCACAGTTGTATATTGAGAAAATAGTGAGTTTGCATGGAGTTCCTTCTAGTATTGTGTCAGATAGAGATCCGAGGTTCACTTCGAAATTTTGGGAAGGATTGCAGAAGGCTTTGGGTACTAAGTTGAAATTGAGTTCAGCTTACCATCCCCAGACTGATGGACAGACGGAGAGGACGATTCAATCGTTGGAAGATTTATTGCGTGCTTGTGTTTTAGAGCAGGGTGGAGCTTGGGATAGCTATTTGCCATTGATTGAGTTTACTTATAACAATAGTTACCATTCGAGTATTGGTATGGCTCCGTTTGAGGCATTGTATGGTAGACGGTGTAGGACGCCTTTGTGTTGGTATGAATCTGGAGAGAGTTCGGTAATTGGGCCTGAGATTGTTCAGCAGACTACCGAAAGGATCAAATTGATTCAAGAGAAGATGAGAGCTTCTCAGAGTCGTCAGAAAAGTTATCATGATAAGAGGAGAAAGAATTTAGAATTCCGTGCTGGAGATCATGTGTTTATGAGAGTTACTCCGATGACGGGTATTGGTCGAGCGTTGAAATCTAAGAAGTTGACTCCGCGTTTTATTGGTCCGTTTCAGATTACGGAAAGAGTTGGAGAAGTTGCTTATCGTATTGCTTTACCTCCGAGACTTGCGAATTTGCACGATGTTTTTCATGTTTCTCAGTTGAGGAGATACATTCCAGACCCATCTCATGTAATCCAAATAGATGATGTACAGGTAAGAGATAACCTGACAGTAGAAGCATTGCCTATAAGGATAGAAGATCGGGAAGTGAAACAGTTAAGAGGTAAAGAGATAGCATTAGTGAAGGTTGCTTGGGGAGGTCCAGCAGATGGAAATATCACTTGGGAGCTGGAGAGCCAGATGAAGGAGGCTTATCCGGAGCTGTTCGTCTAAGGTATGTTTTCGAGGACGAAAACTCTTTTAGTGGGGGAGAGTTGTAACACCCCGTTTTCAATTAATTGATTTATTTAAATTTGGGAATTTATTTTATTAGAATTAATAAAATAAAAAGAATTATTTATTTTGGAGTATTTGAGGAAAATAAAAGAAATAAGGAATATTGGGATTTTTATGTTATTGGGCTTAGATGTTGTTAGTAAAGAGTGGGGGTGCAGAGAAATAAAGTTATGTTTGGGACTTAGGCCATTTTCTCATTTTTGGTTTTCACGTAAGAACAGAAGTTGGAATTTGGGAAAATAGAGCTCTGAAGGTACGAGGAACGGAGAACGAAGAACACCGCCCAAGAACTCAAAGCTGCTAATTGATAAGGTAAGGGGGGTTTATACTCGATTTATATTTGTTTATGGGTTTATGTATGGTTGATTCGGGTAATTGTAGGAAAATCCCAATTGTTAGATGTTTCTAGGGATCGATAACCGTAGGACTGAACCTTGTTAGAAAAGGGTTAGGTTCCCAATTTTAATGAATCGATTAAGAGTTTTAGGTCCCAAATGAGGAATTGGGAGTATATATCATGATCGTGAATTTACCTTGGAAGTTGTAGGGATAACCTCAGTGTCAGTAGAATTCCCCAAAAGGACGGTTAATCCCCGATTAAGGTTATTATAATAATTGTTGGTAACTTGGATATTGTGGTGTTGTTGTAAATTGCACAAACTCGATGCGTTAGGTACTGAAATGCGCGTTTGGCGGACGTTTCCCCGCGTTTGGACTGCTGTTTCTGAGCTGCTGCAGGTTCAGGAAAATCCTGTACGCGCTCAGCAACACGGGCCGTGTTGCACAACACGGGTGCCCGTGTTGCTCTTCTGTGTTGGAAGAGGGTGTGCTTCTGGTTGCACGACACGGGCCGTGTTGCACAACACGGGTACCCGTGTCAGATCCCCTGTACTGATAAAATTAAATGTGCGTTTTTCTGGACGTGCTGCACAACACGGGCCGTGTTGCACAACACGGGTACCCGTGTTGCTCTGCTGTGATGATTTTCTGAATTTTTGGTTTCAGTGTTTTGATGTTGGATTTTTATTGCCATGCTTTTAGATATGTTATCGAGCATGAATTACGATATAATTTGATGTGATTGATTGATGTTTAGATAGTATGCTGAGTGATTACGTGCTATCCGTAATTTGATATGATTGATGTTTAAATAGTATGCTGAGTGGTTACATGCTATTCATATCATGTTATGTTTGATATTGTTGATGTGCATGATATGTTGATCGATGTTCATAGTATGCTGAGTGTTACATACTTACATATCATGTTGCATTTGTTAATTCTCATTGTGTGGAATTAACATGGTGGCCAATATACGTGTCCGCGATTTAATGGAACGTTGAGGTGGTAGCCGTGTCCGCGATATAATGGAACGGTGAGTTATCCGTGACCCGCGATTTAATGGGGCGGTGAAGTGGTACCACATGCATGGGTGTGTTGCATTACTCGAATATAACATGAATGGATGATTTTTCCAATGTTATATTTGATTGTTTGTATGCACGTATGATTTGATAAATGGTTGATGATGTTTGATGAATATTTGCAAAAATGAAAGGCAATATGTCATGGATATATGAATTGTAAAGGTTTTGTAAACTATGAAATATGCTAATTATTGGGTGATGCTTATGATTTCGTGAATTGATTGTTATGAATGTATAACCAAATGTATATTTGAGAAGCTCACCCTTACTGTTGAATATTTCAGATTAAGGAGCTTCGTTCAGGTGCTTGGCGAAGGCTTATCGTGTCTAGTTTAGTTTCGTTTTAGTATGTCTGAGTCATGCTCTGATAGTTGTAACTCCGGGAACGTTTGGTTGTCGAGCTGCTTTAGTCAGACTCGTTTATTCCCTTTTTATTTGTTATAATATGATGTTGACTTCCAGGTGTTAATCCCTGATGAATTGGAAATTATTATAACATTTGATTTTATTAAATAAATTATTCCGCTGTGTAGACATGTATGAGTTACTACTAAAATTATGCATGACAGGAATTTATTTTATTAAAAGAGAATTGTAGCATTCCTCGATTATTACATGTACTCTGAGTTGATAATTTTTAATATTTGCGAAAATTATATGCGGGGTTTTAGAGGGTGTTACAATAGTGGTATCAGAACATAGTCGGTCGTCGTGACCAGAGTCTTGAGTCAGTCATTCCTTTTCGTATGCGACTAGTGCAAGGTAACACTGTCGATACTGTATTCTGATGTGGAGTATGTTTTAATTCTCAGGAATATGGCTGGAAGAGGTAATGGACGAAATGATGCTGCACTAGCTGAGGCTTTGGGGATGTTAGCTGGTGTACTTGCTGGAAACCCAACTGGAGGCGTGATTGGTGCTGATAGGCAATTGGGAAATTTCCAAAGGAACAATCCTCCGTTGTTCAAAGGTACACATGACCCTGAAGGTGCTCAGAAGTGGCTGAAGGAAATCGAAAGGATTTTCCGTGTGATTGATTGTGCTGAAGATCTGAAAGTCAGATATGGTACGCATATGTTGGCAGAAGAGGCCGACGACTGGTGGGTTGCCACAAGGACTGAAATGGTTCAGGATGGAGAGGCACTGACTTGGGCTAACTTCAGGAGGGCTTTTCTGAGGAGGTACTTTCCTGAAGATGTTCGGAGAAGAAAGGAAATTGAATTTTTGGAGCTTAAGCAGGGCAATCTGACTGTTAGTGAGTATGCTACTAAGTTCACCGAGCTGGCAAAGTATTATGCGCACTACAACAATGATGAGGCTGGAGAATTCTCTAAATGTATCAAATTTGAGAATGGTCTCCGAGATGAGATTAAGCAGGGAATCAGGTACCAGCGTATTCGTAGATTTTCTGATCTGGTGGATTGTAGCAGAATCTTGGAAGAAGATATTACCAAGAATCGGTCGTCTCACTCTCGTGGGGCTGTTGATAAAAGAGGAAAGCAACATATGGACCGTGGCAAGCCATATGGTAGAGATAACCAGAGATCAGGCGGTTGGAAAAGGCCTAGTGGGGGAGATTCTAAGGCTCCTATCAGATGCTACAGGTGTGGTGAGTCTGGTCATCACATTCGAGATTGCAAGAGTGATGAGAAGAAGTGCTATAAATGTGGAAAGGCTGGTCATTTGTCTATTGATTGCAAAGGGAAGTCTGTTACTTGTTACAATTGTGGCGAAGAAGGTCACATTCGTCCGCAGTGTCCTAAGCCTAGGAAGGATCAGTCAGGTGGAAAAGTGTTTGCTTTGTCTGGATCTGAGACTACTCCAGAGGATCGATTGATTAAAGGTACGTGTTTTATTCATGGCACACCTTTAGTTGCAATTATTGATACTGGTGCAACTCATTCTTTCATTTCTTTGGATTGTGCTGAGGGGTTGAAACTGGACATATCTGGTATGCAAGGTAGCATGATTGTTGATACTCCTGCATCGGGTTCAGTGACAACTTCACTTGTATGTAGGAATTGTCCTATTGAGATTTTTGGTAGGGGTTTCGGTATGGATTTAGTGTGCCTACCGCTTGAACAAATTGATATTATCCTTGGGATGAACTGGTTGGAATTTAACCGGGTTCATCTGAACTGCTTTGCTAAGACGGTGATTTTCCCAGAAGCAGTTGGTGTCGAGAATTTGACTATGACTGCTAGGCAGGTGCAAGAAGCAATGGAAGATGGTGCTAATGTGTTTATGTTACTTGCTTCGTTAGATGCAACAGGAAAGGTCAGGAGTGGCGAATTGCCAGTGGTGTGTGATTTTCCAGAAGTCTTTCCGGATGATGTTGGTGAGTTACCTCCAGAGAGAGAAGTGGAATTTTCTATAGATTTAATTCCTGGTACGAGACCGGTGTCGATGGCGCCATATCGTATGTCTGCATCTGAGTTGGCTGAATTGAAGAGTCAGTTGGAAGATTTACTGGAGAAGAAGTTTATTCGTCCAAGTGTTTCGCCTTGGGGTGCTCTGGTATTGTTGGTTAAGAAGAAAGAAGGTTCTATGAGACTGTGTGTTGATTACAGGCAATTGAACAAGGTAACCATTAAGAATCGGTACCCGTTACCGAGGATTGATGATTTAATGGATCAGTTAATTGGAGCCAGTGTATTCAGTAAGATTGATTTGAGATCTGGATATCATCAGATTCGTGTGAAAGCGGAAGATATTCAAAAGACTGCTTTTCGAACGAGGTATGGGCATTATGAATATTCTGTTATGCCGTTCGGAGTTACTAATGCACCTGGTGTTTTCATGGAATATATGAACAGGATTTTTCATCCGTATCTGGATAAGTTTGTTGTGGTTTTTATTGATGACATTCTGATTTATTCCAAGAATGACAAAGAGCATGCGGAACATCTCCGAATTGTGTTAGAGTTGTTGAAAGATAGGAAGTTGTATGCAAAGTTGTCCAAATGTGAGTTCTGGCTAAATGAAGTTAGTTTTCTTGGACATGTGATTTCTAAGAATGGTATTGCAGTGGATCCTACAAAAGTAGAAGCGGTATCTCAGTGGGAAGCGCCGAAGACTGTTTCGGAAATCAGAAGTTTTCTTGGTCTTGCAGGTTATTACAGAAAGTTTATCGAAGGATTCTCAAAGTTAGCATTGCCGTTGACGAAGTTGACTCGTAAAGGACAAGCGTTTATTTGGGATTCTGATTGTGAGAAAGGTTTCCAAGAATTGAAGCGGAGATTGACAAGTGCTCCTATTCTGATTTTGCTGAATCCGGTGGAATCTTTTGTGGTCTATTGTGATGCATCCCTGTTGGGTTTAGGTGGTGTTTTGATGCAGAATCAGCAGGTAGTTGCGTATGCTTCGAGACAGTTGAAGGTTCATGAAAGGAACTATCCTACTCATGACTTAGAGTTGGCAGCAGTTGTGTTTGTCTTGAAATTGTGGAGACATTATCTGTATGGTTCGAGGTTTGAAGTGTATAGTGATCATAAGAGTTTGAAGTATCTTTTCGATCAGAAAGAGCTCAATATGAGGCAAAGAAGGTGGTTGGAATTTCTCAAAGATTATGATTTTGGTTTGAATTACCATCCTGGTAAGGCAAATGTGGTTGCAGATGCTTTGAGCAGGAAATCCTTGCATATGTCTATGATGATGGTTCGTGAATTGGATTTAATTGAACAATTCCGAGATTTGAGTTTAGTTTGTGAAAGTACTCCGAAGTGTGTTCGTTTGGGTATGTTGAAACTTACTAGTGGTATTCTAGAAGAGATCAGGATCGGGCAGAAATCCGATGTTAATTTAGTTGATAAATTGACATTGATCAACCAAGGTCAAGGTGGTGAGTTTAGGATTGATGAAAATGATGTTATGAGATTTGGCGATAGAGTTTGTGTTCCTGATGTCGCAGAAATCAAGAAGAGTATATTAGAGGAAGGACATCGCAGTGGGATGAGTATTCATCCGGGTGCCACGAAAATGTATCATGATTTAAAGAAATTGTTTTGGTGGCCGGGAATGAAAAAGGAAATAACTGAATTTGTGTATGCATGTCTAATCTGTCAGAAATCGAAGATTGAACATCAGAAGCCGTCTGGATTTATGCAACCAATGTTTATTCCAGAATGGAAGTGGGATAGTATTTCTATGGATTTTGTATCTGGGTTGCCGAGGACTCCTATGAATTGTGAAGCGATATGGGTCGTTGTGGATAGGTTGACTAAGTCTGCTCATTTTATACCGGTGCGAATGGATTACTCGATGGAGAGATTGGCACAGTTGTATATTGAGAAAATAGTGAGTTTGCATGGAGTTCCTTCTAGTATTGTGTCAGATAGAGATCCGAGGTTCACTTCGAAATTTTGGGAAGGATTGCAGAAGGCTTTGGGTACTAAGTTGAAATTGAGTTCAGCTTACCATCCCCAGACTGATGGACAGACGGAGAGGACGATTCAATCGTTGGAAGATTTATTGCGTGCTTGTGTTTTAGAGCAGGGTGGAGCTTGGGATAGCTATTTGCCATTGATTGAGTTTACTTATAACAATAGTTACCATTCGAGTATTGGTATGGCTCCGTTTGAGGCATTGTATGGTAGACGGTGTAGGACGCCTTTGTGTTGGTATGAATCTGGAGAGAGTTCGGTAATTGGGCCTGAGATTGTTCAGCAGACTACCGAAAGGATCAAATTGATTCAAGAGAAGATGAGAGCTTCTCAGAGTCGTCAGAAAAGTTATCATGATAAGAGGAGAAAGAATTTAGAATTCCGTGCTGGAGATCATGTGTTTATGAGAGTTACTCCGATGACGGGTATTGGTCGAGCGTTGAAATCTAAGAAGTTGACTCCGCGTTTTATTGGTCCGTTTCAGATTACGGAAAGAGTTGGAGAAGTTGCTTATCGTATTGCTTTACCTCCGAGACTTGCGAATTTGCACGATGTTTTTCATGTTTCTCAGTTGAGGAGATACATTCCAGACCCATCTCATGTAATCCAAATAGATGATGTACAGGTAAGAGATAACCTGACAGTAGAAGCATTGCCTATAAGGATAGAAGATCGGGAAGTGAAACAGTTAAGAGGTAAAGAGATAGCATTAGTGAAGGTTGCTTGGGGAGGTCCAGCAGATGGAAATATCACTTGGGAGCTGGAGAGCCAGATGAAGGAGGCTTATCCGGAGCTGTTCGTCTAAGGTATGTTTTCGAGGACGAAAACTCTTTTAGTGGGGGAGAGTTGTAACACCCCGTTTTCAATTAATTGATTTATTTAAATTTGGGAATTTATTTTATTAGAATTAATAAAATAAAAAGAATTATTTATTTTGGAGTATTTGAGGAAAATAAAAGAAATAAGGAATATTGGGATTTTTATGTTATTGGGCTTAGATGTTGTTAGTAAAGAGTGGGGGTGCAGAGAAATAAAGTTATGTTTGGGACTTAGGCCATTTTCTCATTTTTGGTTTTCACGTAAGAACAGAAGTTGGAATTTGGGAAAATAGAGCTCTGAAGGTACGAGGAACGGAGAACGAAGAACACCGCCCAAGAACTCAAAGCTGCTAATTGATAAGGTAAGGGGGGTTTATACTCGATTTATATTTGTTTATGGGTTTATGTACGGTTGATTCGGGTAATTGTAGGAAAATCCCAATTGTTAGATGTTTCTAGGGATCGATAACCGTAGGACTGAACCTTGTTAGAAAAGGGTTAGGTTCCCAATTTTCATGAATCGATTAAGAGTTTTAGGTCCCAAATGAGGAATTGGGAGTATATATCATGATCGTGAATTTACCTTGGAAGTTGTAGGGATAACCTCAGTGTCAGTAGAATTCCCCAAAAGGACGGTTAATCCCCGATTAAGGTTATTATAATAATTGTTGGTAACTTGGATATTGTGGTGTTGTTGTAAATTGCACAAACTCGATGCGTTAGGTACTGAAATGCGCGTTTGGCGGACGTTTCCCCGCGTTTGGACTGCTGTTTCTGAGCTGCTGCAGGTTCAGGAAAATCCTGTACGCGCTCAGCAACACGGGCCGTGTTGCACAACACGGGTGCCCGTGTTGCTCTTCTGTGTTGGAAGAGGGTGTGCTTCTGGTTGCACGACACGGGCCGTGTTGCACAACACGGGTACCCGTGTCAGATCCCCTGTACTGATAAAATTAAATGTGCGTTTTTCTGGACGTGCTGCACAACACGGGCCGTGTTGCACAACACGGGTACCCGTGTTGCTCTGCTGTGATGATTTTCTGAATTTTTGGTTTCAGTGTTTTGATGTTGGATTTTTATTGCCATGCTTTTAGATATGTTATCGAGCATGAATTACGATATAATTTGATGTGATTGATTGATGTTTAGATAGTATGCTGAGTGATTACGTGCTATCCATAATTTGATATGATTGATGTTTAAATAGTATGCTGAGTGGTTACATGCTATTCATATCATGTTATGTTTGATATTGTTGATGTGCATGATATGTTGATCGATGTTCATAGTATGCTGAGTGTTACATACTTACATATCATGTTGCATTTGTTAATTCCCATTGTGTGGAATTAACATGGTGGCCAATATACGTGTCCGCGATTTAATGGAACGTTGAGGTGGTAGCCGTGTCCGCGATATAATGGAACGGTGAGTTATCCGTGACCCGCGATTTAATGGGGCGGTGAAGTGGTACCACATGCATGGGTGTGTTGCATTACTCGAATATAACATGAATGGATGATTTTTCCAATGTTATATTTGATTGTTTGTATGCACGTATGATTTGATAAATGGTTGATGATGTTTGATGAATATTTGCAAAAATGAAAGGCAATATGTCATGGATATATGAATTGTAAAGGTTTTGTAAACTATGAAATATGCTAATTATTGGGTGATGCTTATGATTTCGTGAATTGATTGTTATGAATGTATAACCAAATGTATATTTGAGAAGCTCACCCTTACTGTTGAATATTTCAGATTAAGGAGCTTCGTTCAGGTGCTTGGCGAAGGCTTATCGTGTCTAGTTTAGTTTCGTTTTAGTATGTCCGGGTCATGCTCTGATAGTTGTAACTCCGGGAACGTTTGGTTGTCGAGCTGCTTTAGTCAGACTCGTTTATTCCCTTTTTATTTGTTATAATATGATGTTGACTTCCAGGTGTTAATCCCTGATGAATTGGAAATTATTATAACATTTGATTTTATTAAATAAATTATTCCGCTGTGTAGACATGTATGAGTTACTACTAAAATTATGCATGACAGGAATTTATTTTATTAAAAGAGAATTGTAGCATTCCTCGATTATTACATGTACTCTGAGTTGATAATTTTTAATATTTGCGAAAATTATATGCGGGGTTTTAGAGGGTGTTACAGAGGCCAGGTTTTCAACCCTAATTCATTCCTCAGTACATAAGGATGATGTGCAGACCTAAAGCAAGGCTAGAAGGGGGCGTGGGAAGAAGAACAAAGCTTGAAAAATCACAACAAAAGTGTTGGATTGAATTCATACTTCCAGGCATCCTCAAGGCCTTCTAGCTATCTCAATCGACTCCTGGGAGTGTAAACGAGTGAAATCAATCAAGAACAAGTCTTTTCCAGTACCAAAACACGCTGTAAGTCATCCACGACATTGCTTCTTTTTTGAAATCAAACAGCATCATTCTTATACTTGTAGCATAAAATAATTGAATATTATTGTTCACCATCATTGGATTTCTGTAAGCTTTCTATAATATTCAATTGTGTTTTCATGGCCTATATTGGACTTCACCATTATTAGGGTTTCTTGCTTCAATTTGGGATCTTCGTTTACAGGAAAAATTGGGCGATGAAAAGGCCGCCATTGAACTCAGCAGGTCCAGACGAAGCTATTCATGGATTTATTTTTGATTTATCTTGCCTATAATTGATTTTGAGAATGTGCAGGCCTGTAGCTACGGACATATGTCCGTAGGTAAAAGTGTTCAACTTTTACCAACGGATCCTGGGAGAAGACGAAGACGTGGCGAATAACCATTCGCCTATTTGAAAAAAACGCGCGCTGAATTGATATACATTGCCTTTTTAATATTTAATTATTGTTTTGTATTATTATAACAACTAACACAATTGTCCCAGTGGTAGCTAGGCAAGTGTTAAGGCGTTGGGGAGCTTGAGGTCAGGGGTTCGACCCCTGCCTCCAACATTTTCATTTTTCTTGATTTCTTTCTACAGATCCCATGTTCCACAGAGACCAAGGACTACCATACGTCTTCATAATCCAACTGGCCAAGTGTCTTGAGATCCATATCTGAGGGCTATCATCTGAAGGAGCATCATGAAGCCAAGTCAACGCAGAGCATGTGATCTTAAAGGTCAACGTGGACCTCATTCTTCTTGGGCCAAATTGTTGTCCACACACCCCAAATCTCCAAACCAGGCCCAAGTTTCTTTTCTTATTTCTTTTTATATCTTTGTTTTATTTTATTTATTTGTTTTTACTAACAAATTTAATTCTTTTTTAACCAACCAAAAAATCACAAAAATATTTTTCATCCAAATTAAATTTAGGAAATTTATTTTTTATCAAAAATTAAATTAATCAAATTAGGTTGTTAATTATAGATAACTTTAATTATTTTGTAAATAAATTTAAAATTAATTAGAATAATTAGGGTTTTGTTTCTAATTTAATTCTATCTTTTTTTTCTTAAAATAACCAAAACATAAAAAATAGGCCATGTAAATAGGCCCTTGTTTCTAATTTAATTTTTTGTATTTATTTTTAAAACCTAATTCTTTTCTTAAAATATTAAAAACAACAAAAAACATTTTCTTTTAATTAGGTTAAAAAGGGTCAAAACCATAATTTCTTCCTGATCTTAATTTCATCGCGCGCTTTATTATTATTTTTACCATATTGATGTAACTGCCCACAAGTTGTAATAGTTAATTAGGACCCTTTTACTTTCATTTATCGCTTTATTTTTTCAAAGGGTTTGTTTTTGGCTATGTAAATACCCGAAGCCTTGTAATAGCTTAGTTTAATTTCCGCACTTTAAATTCCGAAGAATATTAAACTGTTAGATGTATGATATTAGGATGCATGACAAGAATGTATGTGAAAACTTTAAAACAGTTAGATAACCCTAAAATGTGCAAAGATAAATAATTTGAAATTGAATCACTCGCACATGCGCACTCCTAGGGTACACTCCCACTTGGTTGCCTTCGGTAAACGGTCATTGAGTATTGGATGCTTTAGTGGTCGTCCTTTTGTCCAAAGATCAAAGTTGCCTCGGGAAGGTTGCCTCGGATATTCTTGCCTCGGATAATTGATCTAAGACATTAGGGTTATTACTAAGACGTCTTAACATTGCTTTAGTGACCGCACGACCCTTTTCGAATTGACCCTCAAACTCCAACGATAATGCTACCTACTCACAAATAGTGGGATAGCGCTGTCTAAAGGAAACGAACATAGAACAATTCTTTTTTCGAGTAGGTAGACTAGTTCTTAAGTACTTGCTCAATCCAAACAAAACTTTTTCACACTTACACTCCTTTACAAACAAAGTTTTCAAAAACACTTCGTAACACTCTTGAAGACAGAAGCAAGAGTTAAATCGAAGTCAAAACAAAAAATTTTCAAATCACACAAACACACAAAGAAGCAATTTTGAAAATGATGAGCAAGTACCTAAGAGCCTGTAGATAACTACGGATAGAAAGGGTGCTAATACCTTCCCTTTCTATAATCTACCCCCCGTACTCAGAAATATCTCAAAAAAGGAATTTTTCTGTACTTTTTTCCTTTCCTTGTTGGATAAAATAAAAGTCGGTGGCGACTCTTGCTTACCATGATATTTTGCAAACAAAAACACAAAACACAAACCAACATTCCTAAAAAACAGTCCCGGTTTTGGCCACCGTATCACACACACCAATCGTGATTCATTTTCACATTAAGGCCTTGATGCTTATATTTGACGGCACAACTTCTGACTTGTCTCTTTTTTTATGCTAGCTTGTTCGAAGATCTCTGGGTTTTAATACTTTTTAGTTGTTTTATCACGGATTTATATTTTTCGGCACTTTCTCATCCGATTTACTATTTCTGCATTTTGCTACTTACTTAGGATTGGGAGTTCGTGCCACTTGGCAGGCGATTCTGGAAGTCTTCACTAGGAGGCCATGTATTTGATTGTTTACTATTTGTGCTTGCATAGTGGTATGATGGTTTAGGGTCCTTTTATGGCAACCGTTCCTAAGTCCTCATAAAGTAGGCAAGTGGAGAGGGTTAGTAATCAACCCCTGCAGTCCCCCGTCCGTGTCGTTCCTATGCTCACTTTTTGCAAGTAGATTCCCTGAACATGTGCCCAAGATCCAAATGAGTCTAAATTTTATTAGGGCATGTGAAAAGAGTTCCTGCAATCGGATCCCCACATTTTATTTAGCTCATATTGACCAACATTGATGCTCGATGTATGCATACACCTTATCTTTTCCCCCCAGATCTTTCTCGCCCAAGTAATTAATATTGCGATTAAGAACCTATTATATTCCCACAGCTTTATGGCTTGTTTGACTTGAGTGATTCTCCCCGTTGGCCATGGCTTGACCGTTGGTCTGATGCTTAGTTGCTTGTCTATGGCGGGACCTATCCTTTTACTACTTGGCCTGTGCCTTGTAGGTGTTTTATATTCGAGTGATGCTCGAGCTTTTGTTTGTTCATATGTTTTGACATCTGGTTATTTGATTCTTGTCACGGGATCTATGATGCTTTGCCATCTCCCATTGAATGTTTTATCATCCATTCTCGTACTCTCTCTTATGACAGTATGATTGTTCTTACGTCTCTTTTATGAGATTTTGCCATGCTCCCTTAGGATTACTCGGGCAGGATTTGTCCTCGAGCTAGACAAAAGGATAGTTATCCATGTATGTCTACTTAGTTAGATATCTCCCCTTCAAAACTCAACCATAGGGCCATCATTGTATGATAACATTAGGGATTATATTTTAGATAGTCTCCCTTAGATGTTTTCTTTCTTTTTGCATATTTGCATTAAAAACTAAAACTTTCTTTTTCCTTAAACTAATAAAAAAACACTCTCTAAACAATGTAAACCCTTTCTTAAGGTAAAAAAACACTAACCAACTCCTTTCTTTTTTCCAACCGACTTTTCTCTTCTAAGAGCATGTTAGTTCCTTTCCACTACAGGTCGTAAGTCTCCAAAGGTCGAGCAGCGGTGGAATGATTGAATTAACTACGGCTACTCTGATTCCTTAAAAGGGATACATTGGCGAAGGATTTTTGTGGGGCCTAATCGAGCATATCTTTGTAAAATCTCTTTCTTTTCCCCACATTTTATTTCTCTTTTCTTTTGCATGCATTCCCTCTTTCTTTTTGCTTTAAGCCTTAGACATAGATTTTGACCACACCCTTAGATTAGAACAAACATAAGTGGATCCCGTGGAGTACCATAGACGTGTGGGGTGCTAATACCTTCCCCTCATGCAACTGACTTCCTTACCCGATCTCTACAGTCTCAAGACCGTGATTTCACCCCTTCAGGTTTACTCGATGTTCACTTTTCCCTTTCGGCGGGATAAAATATGTTCGATGGCAACTTTATTGATTTTATATCAGATGATTGTTCGGCCGGTTGTTTCAAAACCCACGCCTCTATGGTTAACAAACACCACACTTACCACTCGTCCATTAGTTATTATGCGTCAGTTAATCATCACATATTCCATATATTATAAATCAAGATCAAGAAATCAAATTAAAATAAAAATCAGAAAACGCGTGATGTGGTGGGGCTTGGAAATTTGAATCAACCAATGAGCATGTGCCATGCCTAGGTTAAATAACCAGTGGGCCGGAGAGACCCTGGAGCCCTAGCTCTAGTCGTCTTCTCCGGCAATCAAATTTTCAAAACCCATTAAAACAGGAAAATCAAAAGGAAAAAAGGTTACAATCCACCTAACTCGACCATTGCGAGTTCAATGGTGATCTTTTTTGCTAATTTAACATGTACAGTGAGATACGATCAGAATAAAATAACACGACGCAATAATGGTAACTGGGTATTCTAGCATCATGGGTCTCATATAAGGGATAAAACATGTGCTATGTTACCTCAGGAATACATTGAAATTGTTAGTTTGAAACAAAGCATCATAAACATTAAAATACGAATTTCAAAATATATGCATGACCAATGACATTTTGAATGCATATTTTAGACACATTTAATCATCAATAATGATTGGAACTTAGTTATCTAGTCTTGAGGATGGATGAAAACAGGAATTTGAATTTACTCATTCTCTTGTAAATTTTCAACCTCAAACCCTTGTTTCTTGAGCAGCATGCGTGTCCTTGAGGTCTGAATGTGTTGTGTATTTATAGGCCAAGCATTTTAGGTCAAAATCTCATGGAATTAAGGCTTGCATGATTTGTTTCCATATTGTGTTTAAAATCTTTCCAAAATTAATGATTTGCCTTCCAAATATGCCATACACGGTTTTGGCATTCTTGTCATATGTTTTCTGGGCCTCCAACTTGATTCAAACAAAGTCCAATGTGCCTTGATCCATTAGTTTGTTATTTTATTTGATTTATTTTAATAACATTTGCATAAAATTAAAATAAATAAACATGGACATGTAAGAAATGACTTATAGGTCCTTTAACATGTCATAAACATGTTTGAACCTCAAAAGTTTGGCCCATTAGTCTAAAACTTCAAAATTGTTCAATGAAAGTTTCATGCATTTCTCAAAAATTTCTCAACTTGCGTAACTCATAACTCTCTCAATTTTTGTCATATGAAGGTGATCTTTGACTTTTTGGAAACCTCAAGATGTCTCCTATAACTTTAAAGTTGATATTTTTTACATTTGAAGTCTTTATATTTTTGTAAATTTCATTGACAAAAGATATGTTTTTGTTGACTTTTAAAATAACCTGTAATATTTTGGCTCATATCTTTCAAATGAAGCTTTTTTGGCCTTGATCTTAGAGAGGCAAAGTTGTAGAGAATTGAATTTCCTTTAAAATGAGTTTTGGTTGAGGAATTTCTGATGAAGTATGAAAAAGTTGTGCTTGGTCAAAGTTCAGTTGACTTCTCCTAAAGAAATGGTCAAAAATCCTAATTTGGTAACTTTTTGAATTTTGAACATATCTTGACTTTTCTTAATGAGTCATGATCAAACCTTGATCAAATAATGAATGTGACTTCAAAATCATTATGTTTACCAAAAATCTTGAAGTTTGACTATAGATTGATCAAAGTTGATTTTTTGTCTAATATAGTTGATTTTCAATCATTTGATCAATTGAGTGAGCAAACTTGTACTACAAGGATTGAAATTTTGAATAAGGATTCTTTGAAGCATGTGGGATACCATGAAGTCCACTTGAGGCATTGACAACTCAATTTCCTTTGAGAAAAGCAAACCCTATTTGTAGGTTGGTTGCTTAAGAGGAGAGTCCATCTGATCAATCCTTGATAAGTCTTGAGTGTTTGATACCTTCATGAGCATGAGGAGGTATCTTGAACCATTTTGTCTTAAGAATAGGAGGGAAAATTTTAGGGTACAACACCGATATAATGAATCATAGAACTGGACCAATTTATAAAGAATACCCTCCTTTACCTTGAGCTTCATAAGAGGGACAATAGCTCCATACTTCTTTCGGAAATCTGTAGGACTTTGAATCTCAGGAATCAAAGTCACCAGCTCCTCTATCTTAGGATCCTTGAAAATTTACATCTGAGTTTTTATCCTTCCAAAATACATGGTCAAAAGAGTACCTGAGATATTTGCAAAAGTCAACCTTAAGTTCCTGGAAAAACCGTTAAAGATTGCTCATGGATGCATGAATGCATGATGATACAACAATAACACACAAGATCATAAACATGGGGGTTCATAGGTTCGATGTCACGAGCGTGAAGTAAAAGGTACTACCCACAAGGTAAGGACTAATGGTTTATCACCTTCTAAACAAGGTTCTAATGAATCCCAGAGTCTACATTCTTCCTTCGGATATTACCAACGTCCCAATTGGCTCGGTAATTAGAAATATTCTTTGGAAATACTTGTCTGAGTTCTGCATCGCGTGACAACTACTTCCAGATTGCTCTGTTATAGTCTCCGCACTACACCTAAAAGGCCAAGATGGGTTCAGGGTTCTACGAATTTTCAGATTCGTGGGCTTCCGGGTCAAAAGCAACACGTCTTCCCAATTGCTCGGTAAACAAATAATACAATCAAAGGGGCCTTCACTGAGTGAGCGATCTTATGTATCGTTTTTCGAAATTACTCCCTCAAATTTAACATGACTATACCGACCATACTATCTTAAGTTTTCCCAAGTCTGGTTATAGGACTTATAAGAGATCACCAAGCACCCTGAAAACCAAAAAAAAATCCAGACATACATATATACAACAAATAATAGCACATACACAAATAAACAAAGATAGGCTCAACCAACTTAGAGATCTTAAATCCCCAGTGAAGTCACCAATTTTTTATAGTGGTAGAAATGTTGAGACTAAGTCAATGGATTGACTTAACTCGTACAAATCAAATAAAAATTACCACCGTGCTATACTGTTTCCAAAGGAAATGGGAAAATAGTGAATAAACCCAAAAAAGAGGGGGGAGGGGGGGAATCTAGGTACGGGAGTTGGTTATGAAAAAGGAAGGTATTAGCACCTTAAGCATCTATGGTACTTCACACGAACCTCTTTGAAAATCTGTGTATTTTGGTTATAAAAGGTGTATACAAAATTAGATGGTGGAGATGAGAAAAGAAGTATTTTAACAATTTTGCACCCGCTGCGGTTGCGAACCTTTAGTGTGTACGTACCACCTTCCATGCAATAGGGGATCAAGGTACTCGTAGTTCACCTTAAAAGTTTTAAAACACACGTGTGTTGCATAATTTTAAGAGAAGAGATGTCATCGTCATATCCGAGTGAAAATATACTCTAAACCCACGATTATGAGAAAGGAGAATTTGTATCATCTCAAAGTGGAGGATATAACTTAGATTTTAAAATCAACAAAGTCTCATTCAACAACCAAGTGGAAAATAGCTTACTTCACTATATATCATAGAAGTATAGTAGCTCACATCACTACAAAAATCGACAAGAGTCTAATCTTTTGAGAAAAGTTTTAAAGTAAAAAAAAAAAGCCAAAGTGGAAAATGGTTTGAATGAGGTTAATTGACTTTTAATATTGAGAAAGATATAAAATTATGATTAAATTGATTAAAGTTTGATTAATAAAATATTTTTGAAAACGCATGGACCTAAATCCAAGTTTATTATTAAAGAGGTTCAAATTAGAAAACAAGAAGGTGAAGGGACTATCCTAAGTACACCGATGGTAAAATAGCAAGTATATTATTTTTTCACTTGTAATAACAGAGAGATTCCCCAAATGTCGATCTTAAGGACTGCATGCAATTATCAAGTTCGATTCACGTTCAATTAAACAAGAACTTAATTATGGTTTTGGTTTAGGAATTGTCACTTAGCATAAATAAAAAATAAGAAGAATGTAAATTAGGGATTTTTCACAGATATGAGGAGCATGCTAGGGTATGGTGTATAATTTTCCCTGTAACAACCTTAAATCTTGATCTCTTCAACAAGTTCATATACTTCAATTACCAACCCTTTAGATTATCTTCCCCTAAGTCCTTAGTGGAAAAACCTTTAACCATCCATCCTAAATCCTAAGTCCTTAGAGATATCTGATGGAGTCAAGCCTTAGTGTTATCAAGAGAGATCTGGTAACTATAGTGTATCCATATTCCTAGGTGATATCTATTATAGCCTAATTGTACAAAAACCTTAACAACCACGGTCCAACTGGTTGTTAACCTTGGATTAATCCTATTTGGTATGATCAGGAAAGCATGGAAACATTGCACAATTAAGTTGAATATGAAAACAAATTTATTAAAGAACTCATGAATTCATAATCAATATAGATTTAAATCAGGGCCACCTCCATAGCATTGGGGGGTTTAGCCACTCATGTTATTCAAAATAATCACAAGACAAAATTTAGACATTACAAGGATTGGGATGAACTTTTATCTTCAATTGCTTCCGCATGAAAACCTTACGCTCTCCGAAAACCTTGATTTCTCCAATCTTCAGTTGTGTAAACTATTCTTCGCTGCCAAAAAGTCTATGTATCCCTTGTGAAAATTCATTTAAATACTCACCATTCATCTAGGTCGGTTAGAAGTACCAAAAATTCCCCTCTGGGTCACATAGTGAAAAATTAGGAAAACATGAAAAATTAGCGTAATTGGCCAACACGGCCCATGTCATACAACACAGTCGCCCGTGTTGGCCCTCTGGTATTTGATTTCTTTAATCAACTCCCAGGTATGCTGACACGGCCGCCCGTGTCAGCCCCTTAGCATCTAGCTTTTCACACACTCATATATGACACGGCCCGTGTCAGGTGACACGACCACTTGTGTCAGGCCCCTTCTAGCAAGGGTTTTTACACTTTCTCCGAAACTTCGAGTTTTGCACTTTCCTGAATTGATTTGTCCCGATTTATTCCTGTGATCTTAAAAAGAGTAAAACACACAACCAACACATAAAATGTAAAAGAATGAAATGAAACACTTGACAATTAAAGAAAAGATAGCTAAAATCAACTATAAATATCTGTGTAAAAACCACTGATCAAACTCCCCCAAACTTAAACTGTTGTTTCACCTCAAGCGACCATTACAAGAACTCATGAAAATCACAATAACCTGATACTCATACATGAGACATCCTTTCAAATTTCTCAAAATATAGTCCGTCCGATGTTCACATGACGCGAAGATTTTGTTTAAGAACCCTTAAATCTCAGGTTTTCTCTTCAGATACCTCTCTAACTATGCTTTGTACTTAAGTCTCTTTTTTATTTTCCTGCTTTTTCATCCGAACGGTCAAATTAAGGCAATAAGAGTTATGATGATCATCACATGCACAAGACTAATCAAGAATTTTTGTTTAGGCCCCAAATAAGAAGCATTGGACACTTTTAATTACCGATGAAATTTTCAAACTTTGCAGTTATATATTATCCTTTTGGATGATGTTTGAGTATCAACCCCCTATGGGCTGAATAACCGGGTGATGACTACCCAACTTAGCGAGCAAGTTGGATTTTACCTCCTTTTCATCATTGGGTGCCAGATTTATTTATTTCTCCAGCAATCATACATGCATATAAATCTATTTTATGCCAGAATTTAAGGATAAACTACTTCAGGAATACTTCTTAGGGTTTAAGCATTATGGTACAAACCTACACGTGAGACTCGTATCAGTGTCACATTATTCTGAACTTTCTACCTTCAAACAATCATCCCTTTATCTCTATATACTATTCCCAATCTCTATGAAATACATGCTCTTGAGCAAAACAAAACAAAAAATTTTGGTCAAAATTTAGGAAGGACTTCAGCTCGTAGATTTACACAACATTTAGCATAAAACCAACAAAAAAATCAAAAAGAAAAGATGTAAAAGAAAATCAACAACCCCCCCCCCCCAAACTTGAACTAAACATTGGCCCCAATGTTTCAGAACAAGTTCGAGGAAGGTGACTCACAAAGGGAAATGAAATACTAGTTGTTGCCTCCTAGGTTTCACCAGTAAGGCTCATTTTTATTACCTGCAAACAAAACGAAACAAATACAAAAAGAAACTAAGTTAAAAGTGTGAGTTGCCTCCCATGAAGCGCTTTGTTTAATGTCGCATGGCTCGACGGTAACCCCCCTTGTTAGGATGGCATATATGATACAAAGAACACATCATCTTTTGTATTTCTTTTGTTTGGTAGCAACCCCATGAACTTAAAGTACTGATAATGTTACTTCCAAATCATTTTTAGCTTGTTTTTATTGAACAAGGCATAAATGGCATCCAATACTTTGTCAATTTCTTGTCTTTCATCTGCCTTGTTGTTAAAATAGTTTTTGGGGGGACTCTTTTGTTAAATATTTTCTGGTTGAATGTCCATATCTTCACAAATTGGAAAATTTGTAGTTTCATCCAAAACTCGATCATCTTCAAGTTTCCATATCTCTTCTTCCCCGTCATTCTTGTTTACCTCAAATTCTTTTATTCTTACTGCATCTTTGTCATCTGATGGTATGCACTCTTCTTTTGGTGTCACATATTCTTCTTCCAATTGTAACTTTCACCACAGTCTTACCTCCCTCCTATATGCTTTAAAAATTCCAGTCGCCTCTTAAAAAGTTAATCCCGAATCAGGCATCCAACATGCAGGAGACACAGGTGGAAATGTATCGAAATAATATATGACTACGACACTCAAACACTTGGTTAGCAGCAGTGTATAGAAGAATTCATGAAGAAAACATAATTTTACCCTTTTTTTAATATTTTTTGTATAATAAAATAAAATTAAGTTAATAAAAAAAACAAAAAAAAAATTTAGTTGACGAGCAACAAAATTTCAACGGAACTAAAATTAAACTCTATAATTTGGTAGTCCTCGACAACGGCGCCAAAAACTTGATGGGAAAAATAGCAAGTGTACTATTTTGCCTCATGTAATAACAGGGAGATTCCCCGAATGTCGATCTCAAAGAATGCGTGCAATTATCAAGTCCGATTCACGTTCAATTAAACAAAAACTTAATTGGGACTTTGGTGTAGGAACTGTCACTTAGCAGAAATAAAAATAAGCAGAATGTAAATTAGGGCTTTTTCACAGATATGAGAGGCATTCTAGGGTATGGTGTATAATTTTCCCTGTAACAACCTTAAATCCTGATCTCTTCAACAATTTCATATCCTTCAATTACCAGCTCTTTAGATTATCTTCCCCTGAGTCCTTGGTAGGAAAACCTTTAACCATCCATCCTAAATCCTAAGTCCTTAGAGATATCTTAGGGAGTCAATCCTTTATTTTATCAAGAGTGATCTAGTAACTTTAGGCTATCCCTAGTCCTACGTGATAACTACTATAACCTAATCGTAAAAAAACCTTAACAATCGCGGTCCAACTGGTTGTTAACCGTAGATTAATCATAATTGGTCAGATCCAGAAAGCATGAAAACATTGCATGATTAAATTGAATAAGAAAATAACTTTATTAAAGAACTCAAGAATTCATAATCATTACAGATTCAAATCAGGGACACCCCATAGCATTGGGGGGTTTAGCTACTCATACTGTTCAAAATAATCACAAGATAAAATATAGACATTACAAGGATTGGGATGAACTTTGATCTTCAATTGCTTCCGCATGAAAATCTTCCGCTCTCCCAAAACCTTGATTTCTCCAATCTTTAGGTGTGTAAACTATTCTTCGCTGCCAAAAATTCTCTATATCCCTTGTGAAAATTCATTTAAATAGTCACCATTCATCCAGGTCGGTTAGAAGTACCAAAAATGCCCCTCTGGGTCACATAGTGAAAAATAAGTAAAACATGAAAAATTAGCGTAACTGGCCAACACCGCCCGTGTCAGACAACACAGTCGCCCGTGTTGGCCCTATGGTATTTGATTTCTTTAATCAACTCCCAGGTATGCTGACACGGCCGCATGTGTTAGGTGACACGGCCGCCCGTGTCAGCCCCTTAGAATATAGCTTTTCACGCACTCATATCTGACATGGCCTGTGTTAGGTGACACGACCACTTTTGTCAGGCCCCTTGTAGCACAGGTTTTACACTTTCTCTGAAACTCCGGGTTTTTCACTTTCCTGCACTGATTTGTCCCGATCTATTCTTGTGATCTTAAAAACAGTAAAACACACAACCAACACATAAAATGTAGAAGAATGAAATGAAACACATGACAATTAAAGAAAAAATAGCTAAAATCAACTATAAATATCTGTGTAAAAACCACTGATCAAATTCCCTGAAACTTAAATTGTTGTTTGACCTCAAGCGACCATTACAAGAACTCATGAAAATCACAACAACCCGATACTCATACATGAGACATCCTTTCAAATTTCTCAAAAGGTAGTTCGTCCGATGTTCACATGACGCGAAGAGTTTTTTTAAGAACCCTTAAATCTCGAGCTTTCTCTTCAGATACCTCTCTAACTATGCTTTGTACTTAAGTCTATTTCTGATTTTCCTCCTTTTTCATCCGAACAATCAAATTAAGGCAATGACAGTTATGATGATCATCACATGCACAAGACTAATCAAGAATTTTTGTTTAGGCACCAAATAAGAAGCATTGGACACTTTTAATCACCGATGAAATTTTTAAACTTTGCAGTTATATGATATCCTTTTGGATGATGTTTGAGTATCAACCCCCTTTTGGCTGAATAACCGGGTGAGGGCTACCCAACTTAGCGAGCAAGTTTCATTTTACCGCCTTTTCATCATTTGGTGCCAGATTTATTTATTTCTCCACCAATCGTACATGCATGTAAATCTATATTATGCCAGACTTTAAGGATAAACTACTTCAGGAATACTTCTCAGGGTTTAAGCATTATGGTACAAACCTACACGTTAGACTCGTATCACTGTCACATTATTCTGAACTTTCTACCTTCAAACAATCATCCCATTATCTCTATATACTATTCTCAATCTCTATGAAATACATGCTCTTGAGAAAAACAAAACAAAAAATTTTGGTCAAAATTTAGGAAGGACTTCAACTCGTAGATTTACACAACATTTAGCATAAAACCAACAAAAAAATCGAAAAGAAAAGCAGTAAAAGAAAATCAACAAAACCCCCCAAAACTTGAACTAAACATTGGACCCAATGTTTTAGAACAAGTTCGAGGAAGGTGACTCACAAAGGGAAATGCAATACCAGTTGTTGCCTCCTAGCTTTCACCAGTAAGGCTCATTTTTATTACCTGCAAATAAAACGAAACAAAGACAAAAAGAAACTAAGTTGTTTAAAAGTGTGGGTTGCCTCCCATGAAGCGCTTTGTTTAACGTCGCATGGATTGACGGTCACCCCCTTGTTACGATGGCATATATGATATAAAGAACACATCATATTTTGTATTTCTTTTGTTTGGTAGCAACCCCATGAACTTAAAGTATTAATAATGTTGCTTCCAAATCATTTTCAGCTTGTTTTTATTGAACAAGGCATAAATGACATCCAATACTTTATCAATTTCTTGTCTTTCATCTGCCTTGTTGTGAAAATAGTTTTTGGGGGGACTCTTTTGTTAAAGATTTTCTGGTTGGATGTCCATATCTTCACAAATTGGAAAATTTGTATTTTCATCCAAAACTTGATCATCTTCAAGTTTCCATATCTCTTCTTCCCTGTCATTCTTGTTTACCTCAAATTCTTTTATTCTTACTACATCTTTGTCATCTGATGGTATGCACTCTTCTTCTGGTGTCACATCTTCTTCTTCCAATTGTAACCTTCACCACAGTCTTACCTCCCTCCTATATGCTTTAAAAATTTCAGTCGCCTCTTACGAAGTTAATCCCGAATCAAGCATCCAACATGCAGGAGACACAGGTGGCAATGTATCGAAATAATATATGACTACGACACTCAGACACTTGGTTAGTAGTAGTGTATAGAAGAATTCATGAAGAAAACATAATTTTACCCTTTTTTAAATATTTTTTTGTATATTAAAATAAAATGAAATTAATTAAAAAAGCAGAAGAAAAAATTAGTTGACGAGCAACAAAATTTCAATGGACCTAAAATTAAACTCTATAATTTGGTAGTCCTCGACAACAGCGCCAAAAACTTGATGGGAAAAATAGCAAGTGTACTATTTTGCCTCATGTAATAACAGGGAGATTCCCCGAATGTCGATCTCAAGGACTGCATGCAATTTTCAAGTTCAATTCATGTTCAATCAAATAAAAACTTAATTGGGATTTTGGTGTAGGAATTGTCACTTAGCAGAAATAAAAATAAGTAGAATGTAAATTAGGGCCTTTTCATGGATATGAGAGGCATGCTAGGGTATGGTGTATAATTTTCCCTGTAACAACCTTAAATCCTGATCTCTTCAAGAATTTCATATCCTTCAATTACCAGCTCTTTAGATTATCTTCCCATGAGTTCTTGGTAGGAAAACCTTTAACCATCCATCCTAAATCCTAAGTCCTTAGAGATATTTGAGGGAGTCAATCCTTTATTTTATCAAGAGTGATCTGATAACTTTAGGCTATCCTTAGTACTATGTGATAACTACTATAACCTAATCATACAAAAACCTTAACAATCACGGTCCAACTGGTTGTTAACCGTAGATCAATCGTAATTGGTCAGATCCAGAAAGCATGAAAACATTGCATGATTAAATTGAATAAGAAAACAACTTTATTAAAGAACTCAAGAATTCATAATCATTACAGATTCAAATTCGGGACACCCCCTAGCATTTGGGGGTTTAGCTACTCATACTGTTCAAAATAATCATAAGATAAAATATAGACATTACAAAGATTGGGATGAACTTTGATCTTTAATTGCTTCCGCGCATGAAAACTTTCCGCTCTCTGAAAACTTTGACTTCTCCAATCGTCATTCATGTAAAATATTCTTAGCTGCCAAAAAGTCTTCTTTTTCCTTATGAAAACTCATTTAAATAGTCACCATTCATCCAGGTCGTTGGAAGTACCAAAAATGCCCCTCTGGGTCACAAATAGTGAAAAATAAGGAAAAACATGAAAAATCACTGTAACTGGCCAACACAGCCCGTGTTAGGAAACATAATCGTTTGTGTTGGCCCTATGGTATTTAATTTCTTTAATTAACTCCCAAGCATGCTGACACGGCCCGTGTCAGGTGACACGGTCGCCCGTGTTAGCCCCCTGGCATCCAGCTTTGCACGCACTCATATCTTGACACGGCATGTATCAAGTGACACGACCACCCATGTCAGGACCTCTGTAGCATGAGTTTTTCACTTTCTTCGAAATTCTGAGTTTTTCACTTTCCTACACTTATATGTCCCGATTTATTGTTGTTAGCTAAATAACATTAAAACACACAACCAACGCATAAAATGTAGAAGAACGAAATGAAGCGCTTGACAATATAAAGAAAAGATAGTTAAAATCAAGGGTAAGTATCTGTGTAAAAACCATTGATCATACACAAAGTAAAAGCCAAGGAAAAGATTGGTCTAACCAATAAGAAGCCAACATTTGACATGAAGAAGTCAATGTAGAATTCCCATCCTTTAGATTCACTATGCCAAAAAAGACTTACGAAAGCGCTTTTTTTGGCCTTTAAAAGCGCTTTCTAAGGTGGCGCTGCTATAGGTTTTAGCAGCGCTTTTTGTTTAATGAAAAGCGCTTTCATAGGTCTACCTAATACAACACTTTTTCTAAAAAGCGCTCTCTTAAGTAGGCTTTTGGCAGCGCTTTTTTATGAAGAAGCGCTTTCATAGGTCTACCTAAGGCAGCGCTTTTTTCTGGAAAAGCGCTGTCATATGTTTACCTTAGACAGCGCTTTTTGTGAAAAAGCGCTTTCATAGGTTACCTAAGGCAGCGTTTTTCTTGAAAAAGCGCTTTCATTGGGTGTTTTCAAAATCGTTTTTCTGCACTCTTTCCTCTTCCTCACTGAAAACGCATGGAATATGCCATCTCATCACCATTTCTTTTTCTTTCATAATAATAACATTAAATCAAAAGCAACACAAATCAAAAAAATTGTTAATAATCTAAAAAACCATAATCAATGGAAAAATCCCTTCATTTTCTCTACGCTCCTGCTTTGATATTTCATCATGTGTAAATGCAAAGCAAAATGAATTCCCTTGTTTGAAGTTTGGAAATTCCTCTTTGTCTTTGCAAGATAGGAACCACACTAACAATACCTTTGCCTTCCAAAAGCCATCACAACACCATTCAAAGAACTTCCAGCAGCATGATCCTCTATTCCAACAGAGTTATTAAGAAAAGAAATTGGCTTCAAAACTATGATATCATAGTCTAGATAGATCCCACCATACCTGATAAAACAAAAGAGAATGTTGATGCATATCCCAATATGTAAACATATGAATAGTATTTTCAGCGGAGAATTGTGGAAAATAGAAAATCCACCATGTGAAATTATAAAAAAAGACTACGAACAAACAGTGAAATCCATGTAGTGGTTGAAATAAGTCAACTATATAAAATGAAAAAGACATACTACATACACATCAAAGTGAATATATGTCAAAACAAAAGTAATTCATTAATAAAGATCAAGACATTTTAGCTAAAAATCAAGGTATATCTTGATCCTATTACAAAAACTAATCTTCTAAAATAAATAGGACAACATTTCAGTGACCTTTAGCAATATAGGCAATCAACGCAACATCCAAAATTGTAGTAGCAGAAGATATCCAAGTCCATAAATGCTTACCTTTATGTGCATCTGACACAAACTTCTGCAGTGATACAACTTGTTGCAGAAACGTAACTGAAATGTTGCTGCAGTAAATCAAGCACCAGAGAACAACATAAATTGGTCATTCTCAAAATATAATAATTAACAAACATAAAGAGGACAAGCATATACGTCATGTTTATGTTTGCTGCAAGTGACTCTTCAATTGTGACTTCTTCAATTTATAACACATGAGCTGAAGCCGTAATTTAAATCAAGTGTTATCTGCAATGGTGTGAAGTAAAATTAAAATATTAGAAATTACATGTGAAACATGCTGCTAGTTAAGTTCAAACCCTAACTAAAGTCCCAAACAGAATTCAACTCAACTCACCAAAAAACTTGTAACAGAAACATAATCAAAACCTAATCATTCACTAAACAACTACAACAATCAATTAACAAAACCGCACACCACTTTTACAATTTCATTTTCTTCATTCAAGTCAATTACATAACTCCAACATCAAAAATCACAATCAATCAATGTAAGAAACTGAAAATCATTGGGACATTTTAGCAAACACCTTGTTTGCAAAATCATATCACAAACTGAAACTCATTGTGTCATTTCAATAAACACCTTGTTTGCAAAATCATATCACAAACAGAAACTCATTGTGACATTTCAGTAAACACCTTTTTTGCAAAATCAAAATAATGTACCAAACCTCATTGTAACATCAAACAGAAAAGTAACAGCAAGCATAAATTCACATTTTAGGGTTTGAGAATAAACCTGTTAAGATACCAAGGTGAGGTGGTGGTGGTGGTTTGCTTTGGTGACCACGTGAACGTGAGCTGAGAGAGATGCCAAGGTGCATGGGTGGTAGATTGGTGGTTGATATGTGACGCAAATATGGATGCCAAGGCGCCCTTTTTCTCCAATATTAGGCATGAGTTATGGAAACTTGTGGAACAACTGCAAATAATAGAAGAAGAAAAGATAGAAAAAATAGAAATTAAGGAAGAAAATGAAGAAGTAATATTAAATTATATATTCTTCAAAAATAGGTATATAACGGTTTCTCTGCATCACTTACCAACCTCTCGAGAAGTGGCCGGAGAATTGCAGTTGGCCGGAGAAGTGGAGCGTCGTTGACCGTCGTAGAAGCTCTGGTTTAGGGTTTTTTCGTGAAGAAAATCTGACTGAGAATAGAAAAGTGATACGAATTATGTTTTGATATTTATTATAAAACTACCTACGAAAGCGCTTTTAAAAGCGCTTTCTAAAGGTCATCTATAACAACGCTTTTACATCAAAAAGCGCTTTCGTAGCATATCCTATAGTAGCGCTTTTAAAAGCGCTTTCTAAAGGCCAGCTTTAGCAGCGCTTTGGAAAAGCGCTTTCTAAGGCTGACCTTTAGCAGCGCTTTTGAAAAGCGCTTTCTTAAGGTACCCTCTGAAAGGCCATCTTTAGCAGCGCTTCCCAAAAAGCGCTTTCTAAGGGTGACCTTTAGAAGCGCTTTTGAAAAGCGCTTTCTTAAGGCACCCTTTGAAAGCGCTTTTTTAAGCGAATTTTTTTTAAAACCTACAGCAGCGCTTTTTTCCAAAAGCGCTTTCTTTTATGTGCTGCTAAAACTTATTTTTGGCGTAGTGATTAAAACCAAGCAAGCAAAAATATTAAACCTTTGAGGAACATCACGCTACAGATAAATTAATTCTTCACAAAAATTAGGCAGAGTAACGACTGTATACAGAGGAACTCTTAATCACAGACAAGGCATAAAATCATAATAGCATGCATACAGTGAAAATCAAACCAATTCCTTGGAGTAAACCCCAAGAACTTCAGACAAAATAACAACACAACAATAAGGTCCTCAAGTATTAAGGCTTCTAATCCTAAGTTCGAGAGATCCACAACTCCATAATGCTAAGGATAGTAACCAGATATTCCAAGTAACCTTCAAGTTTTTTAATGTTCAAGTTGATTATTAATTGTCTTGAAAAGAAAATAAAAGCTCAAATGAGAAAAGATAAAATGAAATAAAGATAAATGATTAAATGAACAAAAGGAAAATGGCATGAGATGTAAATGCTAAAATAAATGGTAAATAAAAGTAAAGGTGTGAAATAAAGACATAAAGTAAAGCTAATTGTTAGTGAACTAGAAGTTATAAGTCAAGTACAAAAGGTTAGTTGAATGACCATCTTGATGCTTGCTTTTTAAAACTCATTAGAAGATTGATAAAATCAAAGCCTCTCAACAACAAGTTTCAATTGCTTTTTTTCAAGTATATCTTTCATTTCAAGTGCTCAAAGCAACCACGTATGATCAACGATGTTCAAATGATTCACTTAGACCAAAGTTCATGAAGTTCATTAGAAGATTGATATAATCAAATCCTCCTAACAATGAACTTCAAAGTTATTTGGTCAATGTTTTCAAAATAAACCTACTTGGGCTTACAAATATATGTTTGGGCCACAAATGATCATTTTTTCGAATCGAGACAAATTTAGCGCTATGTTAAGAAACCGTAAGTGGACTTATGTAGAAGCCACACCTATTTTGAGGCCGGTCAATATCAATCTATGTACCAAACATGTTAGAGAAATTATATGTAGATCATTCTCCAAAAATATGTAGCACAAGTAAAAACAAGAAAGGCATAAGTTGAAGAGGGGGGAGAAGGTATCAGATGAAACTAGGGTTTCAAATATCATCAACATCATTCATCCATTTTGGTGGATTTGGTTTTTCAACCTATCAACATCCAAGATCCAATTAGGAACATATCTAAAAAAAAACACAAGTGTCTCTGAATCTGGACCAATAAAAAAAATAATACAATGTATTTAATATAAAACAAAATTTAAATGATTTAAAAAGGGATTAATTGGTAAAACACACAAGATATATTAAAACTCCAAATAAAAATACTAAAAAAATATTAGAAGTCATACATGAGTTAACAAGTGTTAAATTTTTTTTAGAATGTTTTAAAGTCAAAAACTATTTTTAAAATATAAGAAATAAGAAAAACAAATAAAAATTTGTGAAAAATAGTAAAATAAAAAATAAAAATAAAATAAGGTTACCAATATTTGTCAAGAGGTCATTGGATCCTTCCATATTTTTTTCAGAATTTAAAAATCAAGAAAAGTATTTTTAAATAATTAAAACAAGTCAAATAAAGTGAAAAATTATAAAAAATACCAAATCACGAAATAAAATTGTGAAAAAATAAGAATCATAAAGATAATATTTGAAAGTATTTTTGAGAATTTTTTCATAATTTTCAAGTCAGAATGAATTTTTTATGAATTTTTGAAGTTTAAAATAATTAAAACAAAAATCAGAAAATAAATAAATAAACCAAAAAAATATGGACCATCTGATCATTGTAAAAACGTGTTAGTAATCAAATCCAAGGGATCTGGCACATTCTGCATATCATGGTTATTAGTGAATAACACAATGAATCATTTATTTAAAATAAATTTTGAAAAAAAACGTGGCATCATGTCATTGGTTGAAAGGTGACATGTCATGATCTTCAACCTTCACCCACACGCGAATTGCAGGTCCTTCAAACTGTAAAATAAGAAGCTCAAATTAGTTTCATTTTCTTCGTCTCATCAAGACGATTCCAATGTTACCTTCGTGAAAAATTTATATTAATCACAAGTTAGTCGATTTGGAAAAAACCAGAAGGAAAAAAATGAAAATGGATTTGAAAATTCAAGAGCAAAACTCAATTCCAGTTAAAAACCAACGATGATATGAGTATCACAGTGATGAGAGTTACATTGTAGTAACAAGTTTGAAGAGAATTGATGGAGGAATCTACATTTCGAAACTCAACTTCAGATCTCTGAAACTAGACATAGTGAGCTTGATTCAGTTCTCGATTTTGCTTGCTAAGAGTGTGGTTAGTTTCAGAGAAGTCCAATGAAGCTAACTCAATCAAAAGAAAGCAATGAAAGATCCTCTAAAGGAGAAAATGAATTTGAAAATTTCAGAGGTTTTGTGAGGTTCGGGCAGAGCTTCTTTGGTTGTTCAAGCTTGCGGAAATGAGTGGGATATGTCCCTTATTTATACCTGAGCATGATGGAAACAAAAGTGAGAGAAATATCAAGTATGAATGGAATTTGTGTGCACCTGCATCATGATCAAAGTGTGACTTGTAATCCATCTAAACTCACTCAATTCTTGCATTCTGATGCTTAAACAAGTCTGAGCAAGTTTGTTAAACATGTTTAAGTGAAAAACACGCACCCTAATTATGGAAATCAAATTCCGACTTCAAACAAAAATTCAGTTTCATGGAGGAAACTTCAAGAGCATGAGGCACATAATATAGGAGGCTTTATGATCTCATTCTTTTTGCAATAGAAATATCTCACAACAAACTTGACAATGTGCCAAGAAAGATAGAATTTGGATGCTTGAGCAAAAAGTTATTCCAGTTAGAAATCAAGAAAAACACACGGATTTTTGTACTTACAAATATTTCTAAGTGTTGAGCTTCAAAATGACCTATAATGTTCTTAAAAATTACATGTTCTTCCTTTCACAATTAGCTCTTGATCCTTGAAGAGGAAATCAAGTATACCTTTTAAATTGAGTTATGGAATTGAGATCACTCAAAAATAATAAAAATTGAAAGAGTTATAGTCTTTGGAAGATGATGAACAAATTTGGGGAAATTCACAAAAGACCTATAATCTTTTCAATTCTTAAACAACTTTCCAATCATTTCTAAGTCTTGCATATTGAATCAAAGTTGTAGAAAACATCCCAAAGATTATTGTAGAAAAATAATGTTCTCAAGGAGATAAAAGTTGACAAAGTTATGATCCTTTGAAGACAAACCCTAAGATTCAAAGGCTTTTCAAAGGGACTTGTAATCTTCTTCAAATTTAAATGGTCCTCCATGCCAAATTAGCCTTTATTACTTAAAGATAACTTGTTAATGACTCTTCAAAGATAATCATGGCTTTAGAATCAATAAAAAATATCAAAAAACGAGCAAGATATATGGTCCTTGGAATTTAGCAAACCCTAGTTTAGAGAGTGTCAAAATGACTTGGAACCCCTTTCAACTTTTGATAATTTTCCTTGCACAAATGGATCTTGTCATGTAAAGAGAAGATGTTGTATATGATGATAAGAACCCATATCAAAAAGAACCAACTCAAAATATTGATAATTGAGAGAATTATGCACTTGTGATCACTTAATCAAGCACTTGCCCAATTAGGTCAAATTTGTTGAACCAACCTTGAATCTTTGGAACTTTCATTGCAAAATAGAGAATGATGGATCACATTAGACCTTGAAATGACGTTGTCTTGAAGCACACTCAAAGATGGAGCTTGAATCTCAATTAAACTTGTTGAAGAAGGCATAGAAATAAACACATGAACCTATGAATCTTCTTGATGAATACCACCACCAACCTTGAGGAAAACTTGAATTAAATAAGGTGAGAGAGCTCTTTGAACCAAAAAAACTTTGATATCATAAACATAGCCTAGAAGTTTAATCTCTTGCAATCCATTGAAGAACCATTTTACTGAGGACCATCCCTCAAAACCCTTGGTCAGATGGTGAAATGGATACAGTTGTGCCATGACCTCTAATATGAACATAGCCTAGAAACATATATACATATTTTGATGTGAGTTAAAAGAACACATGTTCAAGATGCATAATTCAAGGTGCTTGGTGATCCCTCAAGAGCGAACATAAAGATAAGATGAAGTAAAAGGGAGAACCAACCCTAATGTGTGATCTTGATGTATTGATAATATGAGATGATGGGAGATCTTAGGGGGGAAAATTCGGGTACAACAACGATCTGGGCATAATCTTATTATAAAGGGGAAAAATGTAATAGTCGGTGACGAGATCAAGAACATGTTGAGCATTGAATAACACACACTTTTGAATCATCCACCAATTCCAATTATTTCCATTAAACACTAGAAGCTTCGTATTCAAGCTATTTATGTCGTCCATCTTCATTCTTGTGGACTGAAACTAACTCAGATCTCATATCTCACCAAACACTCATATTTTTCGATCACGCAAAATCAAGAAAAGCAATTCTGTTACGATTTCAATCGTGAATTCAAGAAACAAAATCAATCACACAGGTCTTATGTACACTCGTATTTTCCTGTGAATCGAACCAGATCTCAAGATACCAATTATTGAAGCACAAGGTTGAAGATGAAGATGGAGATGGAAGAAGAGAGAGAAGAGAGAAAAACGTAACAAATTCTCAATGATGAAAAATTCAATTATGATACTACTACTTGAAACTTAGTTACAAAAATTATTTAAATACACAAAGATTAACTTGTCACGTAGACACAACTAAAACAATGATAAATAAACTAACAACTTTTGATAAAACAACTTCTAATAAAATAATTTCTGAAGATGAATTATTTCTAACATCATCAAGATTTAACTTCTATACCAACAACATAATTACTTTACTAATGTGAATTTAGGGTCTCCTACCTACACTTACGATCGATAGTGTAATTTAGTAAAATAAAATATTGATTAAACTTTTAGGAATTCTTCAGGTACGTAACATATGTGGTCAGATCCATGAAAATAAAAACTTAAAGGAAACTAAGGTGGATTCGCACAATATCAATTAAAAGGTTAATTGGATTTGCACCATATCAATTATAAGGATAATTTATACACTCATATAACACAAGACCATCTAGTATCGTCTAGAAAACAAGTAAAAGGGAATGCATCACTTTAACCCAAAAAAAAACAACGTATACTCCGTTTATTAGGGATGTTTTGTCCAAAGCAATATAATTTTTATGAAAGCTTTTTAGTTATTACAAACAATATAAGCAAGATCACCTATTTAAACAACAAAATTGCTATTTAAGGATGCTATCAAAGCATATTTGAAGTTCGTTGGGGACGCAAACCCGACTGATTTGGCGTTAGAGGACACAATTCTAGTGTTGACATAAATTTCACTATAGATTATTTACAT